>CM039688.1:14457500-15707500 GCA_022530915.1 Paspalum notatum
TCAAATGCGATCTAATGTCGGATGGATCTGTCCAAACCTTTAGGTTTTTACAGTTTTTGCAAGGACAACATATGCCTGGAACCTGTTTCCTTATCGCATCCTTCTTCGTAGCTTCAATAAATTTATCCACTTCGTCACGGTAAGGATGCTCTATCCTTGGCCAGTTGTACATCCAAACACGTGCCATCTATAATATAAAAACCCAATAACATCAATGGACATAGTATAATTAATGAGGCTATTAATGAATTATGAGGATATCAATTAATAAAGTGTATTTGTTAAATATATATCGTAGGTATATTCATGAGGTCTACTACCATAAAAGATATTTATGATGGAAATTAATGAGGTATTAGCATGAATATATGAATATGTACATTATAAAATTAAATAATATACCATCATTTACCTAGGGTTTCAGATCTAAAAGAGAAGAGATCCACTAATAAAGACTAATACAACACCTAGAGTAACCCAATTGCTAATCCCAAGTTGAGAGAACACTAAAATTGTGCATTACCACCTAGATGATGTGGTCTCTAAAGCATTAAATGCTCCATTGATGAGGAGGAGAGAGAATGGCATTAAATCCTAGCTACTTTAGCACATAATGATTTGAAGATACTCAAAAAAGATACATAGATTGAGTAGGCTTACTTTATGTAGCTTGTAACTTCCAAGAAATAGAAAAAGAAAAGCTCCCCCTCCTATTTTTCAATTTTTGGCCGTCATTAGCTTCCAACAATGGAGCTCCTCCTTAGGTATACTGTAGCCCGAGGAGGAAGAAAGCTATAATGGATGGTAGACTAGCATGAGCGGTAGAACTTTCCAACTGCTCCTGCTGTTGCATTAGCAGGAGCGGTTGGA
Source organism: Paspalum notatum (assembly GCA_022530915.1). Taxonomy (NCBI): domain Eukaryota; kingdom Viridiplantae; phylum Streptophyta; class Magnoliopsida; order Poales; family Poaceae; genus Paspalum; species Paspalum notatum. The sequence continues at coordinate 14,458,371 of CM039688.1, forward strand.
AAGCACAACCGCTCCTGCTGAAGGGAGTACATCAGGAGCGGTTGGTAAGGTGGGCCACTCCTGCTGAATGTCCTCTGCAGGAGTGGGGAACCTTACCAACCACACCTACAAATAGCTAGAGCGGTTGGTAAGGTGGACCGCTCCTACTAGTGTTGCAGCAGGAGCGGTGCACCAGGTGGGACCCACCCTAGGCACAACAGGAACGGTTCTAAATTGGAGCCGCTCCTAATGTTATTTGGGTGGCATTCCTGTAGCGGACTTTTGTAGTAGTGTGACTCACCGTAGTTACCAAAAGTAATCAGCATAATGGGAGATATGCTTATAGTGAGACTGATGTGCCCATTGCATAAACATGCACTCTGTGGATTGAGGCTTGTTGAAATCTTTGTACATGTCAGGATTCCTGTGTTAGTGCTTACCATATACTACTTCCTCCTGACAAAATGCTGTCATCGATCTTAACTCGGTGTCTTATTGAAATCTTTGTACATGTCAAGATTGCTCCTACATATGCTCTTGAGCTCTTCCCATCAGTTTTATGTGTTATCCGTTAACCATGAATAAAAATTAGATGTACAATCTTTGATAAAATATCACATTGTGGTAGTTTGGCTTTTATTTCCTACAGCTGGTCACAGTCCTGGGGATCAATATGGTAACTCTTTGCTCAGGTGCCTGCTGGAATATGGCGTAGTCTGAACACAATAAGAGTTATTTTGTCAGTTGCAAATGTATTTGAGGTAACCAGACCAATCCCTCGGTGCTGCGCTAGGTTATCTCTTGCACTGTCTTTTTGTTTTGCTGTTCAGTTACAGTGCAAAAACATCTTTGACCAAGATTACTTAGCACGTTTGGGAGTGAGAGTGTGAGACCTAGGTTTGTCCTGCAAGTTCAAATTAGATTGACACATGTGTGACAAATTCAGTTAATGACTACCAATTATATTTGCTTTGTTATCTGCACTACAACCTGAAACTGTAGTGTCAAAAGGAATTTGTAGCACTACAACCTGAAACTGTAGTGTCAAAAGGAATTTGTAGGATGCTCTCAAATTTCATCATATTGGCTCAGATGTGGTACGTAGGCAAGGAATTTTGGTCACATCATGATCCATACTTTCCTAGAGTAATAATTAAGTTTAGCCATTTCTTAATGGTTTTCATATTTTTTTTCTAGAATTTTGTAAAATTAGGAGCATTATCCTCATAGTACTTCAACATAGTAATTCTGCAGAAAGTGAGGGTAGCATTGTCGGATCCCTTTCAGATCAAGCAAAAAGGGTCTAATACTGCATGGGGAATTACAACTCAAGAATGATGTTGAAATAAAGTAAGAACATATATATCAAAATTACCCCATTATGCTTCCTGCCATATCGATCCTATAGTATGGTTTTCTATTGAAACTATCCATATGCAAGATGTAATTTAACTTTTGCTTTCTCAACTTTATTTGCAATGCATTGGTCAGGACATGCTTATTAGTCTCAATAATTTCTCGGTATTCAACAATAAATTGACTCTCATAGCTTGGGTTTGGACAGGATATTATAAATGCACAACTGAACTTATTCAATTTGATCCAGGCTATTTTAAAATCTGGAACAATATGACTGCACCAAATAAAGTAAAGAAATAACTCAGTTGCTAATGTATGCAATTTAATGTAGAAAGGAGGAGAATTGGAGAATTCACAACTGATCTCATTAATGCCATGCTGTGTTTAACTCCCCACTCAAAAGATATAAAGTGCTTTCCCACTCGAACACTGAGTTTTGTATCCCAGGATACCACTAATTTGAACATTTTTTCCCCTGTGCGTGTATGGATGGCCCAGGAGAGATGTTTCTGACTTCTGAGCGTGTGATTTCACTGTGCAATTCCTAGTAGTTGATTAGGATAATAATTTGTGTTACAACTCTCTTTCTACCAATCATAGGAGTGAAGCAAAGACATGATCTTTAGTTCCAAAAGATGCTATAGTATATAAATGAGAGGCAATGAACAAAGAAACTCAGAAAATAGGTGCACTTGATAGAGGAGGTCATCAATCCATGTATTATCCATTTTCCATTGACAATAGCAATAAAATTTCCACGATTTTTGGGATGACGTGTAACTCAAAGTCAACTATATATCCATAAACCGTGGTTGCTGATGGTTGCTGTTAAGCATAGGTCCCTTGTGCCATCTCCACCTCCACCACAGCCACTATCACGCCCTGTTCACCTTCACCCTCGAGCAGTGGCGGAACCGGTAAATATTCAAAGGGGGGCCGGTATACCAAGATCACATACCTAGATAATATACCAAGTGTATCTTAGGCTATCGATGTGTTTGGATCATGAGATTTTCGGAATCATCCGATCTTAAAAATGCTAAACCTAGGAGTCATTTGGTTTGCTTTGCGAGTTAGAGTTGTTGTCGCGAAGGCATCCTACGCAGTGCTCCCAACAAGCTACTTCTATGGGATGGGCCGCACTAACCCGTTCAAGATACATGTAGAATAATATGGTGCTGAAGGATTAATCCGTAGACTAAATATGCTATTTTTTTTGTTTATATATGCAATGACGAATTAATCGTACTTATATAATTTAGTACTTTTAGTACTTTGTAGCCCTTAGCACAAAGATTATTAATAATTAGGCACAAGTGTTTGTGTCTTTTCTTTGTGTGCCGTGATTTCAACAAAGGTCATGAAAGACATATATATCTTAATGTCACACCCAGTTTTAGAAACAAAACCAAGTGCTAACCATGTATGTGCCAGGATCAGTTTAATCACATACACAGCATAAACAAAAGTAATAACACAACCAGTATTTTAACTTAAGAGTAATAACCAATATTACAGACCATAAATGTCTTTAACGAAACCGAGTAACTTAACGAAAACGAGATAACTAAACGACAGCGGAAGACGACCATGATCCACAGGCAACTGACGGATGCCACACCAGCCTAGAACTCGTCGTAGTCCTGGAATTCCTGATTAGGATCTCCACAACTCCCTTCTGGATCTGAGCAGCGGTTGCAATGGATGCAACGGGTCTAATAAAATAAGCAAGAATAAGTACATGACGCACTCAGCAAGTATTCCGTTTAGGATAAAAGTGGACTGGCTTTATAGTGGACAGGCATAGCAGTTGCTTTTAGTTGATCAAGTTTTAGTTACTAGCAATGATTAGCATAACCCATCCAATTATTACAAAGACAGCAAAACATAATAAGTAAATAAGCATGACCCATAACCATATCCATCGTCATTACCATGATCACTAAGAGCCACTTACCTTGAACATGAAACTCTAATCTGTGAGGGTCCAGGCCGCTTTTAACCGTGAGCACGGCTGATATATCAGTTTTAAACACTCTCGAGAGGTTGTACAACTTTACCCACAAGTCATGATTCCCATTGTGTCCGAGGTTTGCAACGCCCCATTTATTCATACCTTAGATGAATCGGCAGGTTTTCAGTACGAGACCTTTACAAAAAATTTTTAGAGTTATGGTCCACTCGTTACAGGTTACTCCAGTTAGCTAAAGATATGAGAGTTCCGTTCCAAAGGGTGACAATCAATCTGCACCACATTGGTAAAGGGCAAAGTCCCATATCCCCCAGACCCCTCATACGCCATGTTTCAGGAAAGTAAGCAAAAACTCTAGTTCATCTAATTAATCAGTAAGCTCGGTGCCCATATGAGTCTTGTGTTTGTACTATTTTCCTAGGTAGTCGCTCGGCGAACCGATCCTTAGGGTGAAGCACTTGGGCAAAACCAACAAAACATGCCCAAGTCTCCATGTTGCTAAAACCAAAATTTTATCATCATGTTCATCATTAATTAATCAGTATTAGCAACATAAATAAAGTGAGTGGAGCAGAAGCAATTAATTTACAACATCGCAGCCCTCCCAGGTTAAAGACATATAAAGGAATATGAAGCTAGTCATCCTTATTAGGAGCATGCAAAATTCAGGCTCTAGATCATGTAATTAATGTAAATAGGATATAGGTCAAAAAATACTTGCCTTTCTCAGCAAAAACTTGCTCAGGAACTTCCCAAGATGGATTTTCAGCAAACTCGAATGGAACGTCGGCTACACGTTGCACACATACAAGCAATGAGTATAAATTGACTAAAACAGTACACCAAACATCATGAACAGAGGTTAGAAAGGTTTTTAAATTAATCTACACATTATTACGATTCCATAGGTTCGAAAATCGCTCAAAACGGAGTTAAGACGCAAAAGATATGATTAAAACAAGTTTAAAGGCTTTAAATAAAAGATATTTGAAATTCCAGGGACTAAACTGCGAAAACCAGGGACATAAATTTAAAAGATCTGGACCGCTGGTTGATTCGGGAAAATCTCAGGGGGTCTTTAGCAAAAATCCCAGCGCTGACCATTATGGACCGGGTCGCGTGCGTTGTGGGGCGTTGGATCTTGATCGGATGGCTCCGATTAGATCTGGGGAGGGGTGGAAACCCGGCGGCGGGTTTGGCCGGCGACGACCTCGGCGCGCGGCGGAAGTTCGCCGGCGACACGCGAACTCCGCGGTCCCGGGGCCTAGGGCTAGCAAGGTGGGGTGCGCGAGCGAGCGGGCGGAGGTGCGAAGCGGGCGGAGTGGCTCGGGTGGCGGTGCATCGGCCGTAGGCGGCGGACGGCGGGGCATGGCGGAGGCGGAGCTCCGACGAGAAATTCCCGCCGGTGTAGAGCGAGATTGAGGATGAGAGCTATCTAGGAAGCTTCCTCACCTTAAGCCGAAGCTAGTGGTGTAGGTGTGGACAACGGGGAGGCGGCGACGGCGTACGGCGACGTGCGGCGGCAACGGGGCGGTCCTACGTGCACGGGCGACGGCGAGGTAAGCTCAAACCGATGAACAAGGCAAGATAGAGGATGAGGTGAAGCGTTTAGGCGTTATACCTTGCGGCAAAACTCGTGGGCTTGATCTCGTCGTCGGCGGCGGCTCCCAACGGCGGATTCCGGCGCGAACTCAAAGTGAACTCGCGGCGCAGCGATGGAAGAGCTAGGACCCGAGGGCGGCTAGGGCTTGAGCTTTCAATGGGTAAGGCCTCGGGGTTCGGCGACTTTTATAGGGGCGGTTCCATAGCTTGCTGAGGAGGCAAGGAAAGGGCGGCGCAGCGGGGAGGGAAAGTCCGGTTCCGGCCGGACATCGTGTCCGCGTCGGAGTCTGTCCGCGCGCGCACAGAAGGAAAGGGAGAGGCAGGGAAAAGGAAGGCGGGGCGCGGGCACGTGATCCTCGGAGATCGAGCGAAGGACGTGGATGCGGGGGTGTAGGGCCAGAACGAGGCGGAGCTCGGGCGCCAGCTCGTTGCCCGGGCGGAGCGGCGCGGTAGCGGGAGGAAGAAGGAGTTGTCCTATAGGTGGGCCCAGAATGCCAGAGAGAGAAAAGGCTGGCGCGGTGGAAAGGGGCGCGCCGACAGGTGGACCCCACCCGTCGGTGAGAAGGAGGAAGAAGGCGGCAGCTTGCTGGGCTACTGCTGGGCCAGCTGCTGGCGTGGGCCGAAAGAGAGAAAAGAAGGAGAGGGAGGAAAAGGGAACCCTTCCCTGAATTGTTTGGAGTTTGGGAATTCTTGGTGAGATGCAAATAAATTTGAATTCAAACTTTAAATGCTGTAAATCATCCAATAAAATATGCAATGGCATGAATGCTCAAACATGTGGTTCCTATGATTTATTTTACTTGATTAAGATTTGAAATAACAAAACATTATGGTGTCATGCATAAATAAATCAAACCCTAAGCAAGATTAAATTAGTTTAGGATGGAATTTTCATATAGCAAAAATTAGGGCGTTACAAACCTACCCCTTAAAGAAATCTCACCCCGAGATTTTAGGATTGGCCAGCAAAGAGTTCCGGGTAATCTGCTCTGAGGTCATCCTCTCTTTCCCAAGTAGCTTCCTCTACCGTGTGATGGCTCCACTTAACTTTGCACATCTTTATTACCCTGTTCCTAGTAGTACTTTCTGCCATCTCCAAAATCTGAACTGGATGCTCTGTATAGGTCAAATCATCCTGCACATTAAGGTCATCCACCTGCAACTGCTCCTCAGGCACCCGCAAGCACTTCTTCAGTTGAGATACGTGGAACACATCGTGTACACCTGATAATCTGTCAAGCAATTCCAGTTGATTTGCAACTTCTCCCTTGCGGTCAATTATTTTAAAAGGACCAATATATCGCAGCGCTAATTTCCCTTTTATTTTGAATCGGCATAGGCCACGAATAGGTGATACTTTCAAGTACATATAATCTCCCACGGCAAATTCCAAATCCCTCCGGCGGTTATCCGCATAACTCTTCTGCCTAGTTTGAGCAATCCTTAAGTTCTCCCGAATCATCCGTACCTGACGTTCGGCATCTTCTATGATTTCAGGACCAAACAACTGCTTCTCCCCAGGTTGATCCCAATGCAAAGGCGTCCTGCACCGTCTACCGTACAAAGCCTGAAAAGGTGACATCTTGATACTAGCCTGATAACTATTGTTATAAGAAAATTCGCCATACGGCAAACTTTTGTCCCAACTAGTACCATATTGTATGGCACAAGCTCTCAACATGTCTTCTAATATTTGGTTGGTTCTTTCTGTCTGCCCATCGGTTTGTGGATGATATGCTGAACTAAAATTTAATCTAGTGTCCATAGTGTAGGGCCAGAACGAGGCGGAGCTCGGGCGCCAGCTCGTTGCCCGGGCGGAGCGGCGCGGTAGCGGGAGGAAGAAGGAGTTGTCCGATAGGTGGGCCCAGAATGCCAGAGAGAGAAAAGGCCGGCGCGGTGGAAGGGGGCGCGCCGACAGGTGGACCCCACCCGTCGGTGAGAAGGAGGAAGAAGGCGGCAGCTTGCTGGGCTGCTGCTGGGCCAGCTGCTGGCGTGGGCCGAAAGAGAGAAAAGAAGGAGAGGGAGGAAAAGGGAACCCTTCCCTGAATTGTTTGGAGTTTGGGAATTCTTGGTGAGATGCAAATAAATTTGAATTCAAACTTTAAACGCTGCAAATCATCCAATAAAATATGCAATGGCATGAATGCTCAAACATGTGGTTCCTATGATTTATTTTACTTGATTAAGATTTGAAATAACAAAACATTATGGTGTCATGCATAAATAAATCAAACCCTAAGCAAGATTAAATTAGTTTAGGATGAAATTTTCATATAGCAAAAATTAGGGCGTTACAAACCTACCCCTTAAAGAAATCTCGCCCCGAGATTTTAGGATTGGCCAGCAAAGAGTTCCGGGTAATCTGCTCTGAGGTCATCCTCTCTTTCCCAAGTAGCTTCCTCTACCGTGTGATGGCTCCACTTAACTTTGCACATCTTTATTACCCTGTTCCTAGTAGTACTTTCTGCCATCTCCAAAATCTGAACTGGATGCTCTGTATAGGTCAAATCATCCTGCACATTAAGGTCATCCACCTGCAACTGCTCCTCAGGCACCCGCAAGCACTTCTTCAGTTGAGATACGTGGAACACATCGTGTACACCTGATAATCTGTCAGGCAATTCCAGTTGATTTGCAACTTCTCCCTTGCGGTCAATTATTTTAAAAGGACCAATATATCGCAGCGCTAATTTCCCTTTTACTTTGAATTGGCATAGGCCACGAATAGGTGATACTTTCAAGTACATATAATCTCCCACGGCAAATTCCAAATCCCTCCGGCGGTTATCCGCATAACTCTTCTGCCTAGTTTGAGCAATCCTTAAGTTCTCCCGAATCATCCGTACCTGACGTTCGGCATCTTCTATGATTTCAGGACCAAACAACTGCTTCTCCCCAGGTTGATCCCAATGCAAAGGCGTCCTGCACCGTCTACCGTACAAAGCCTGAAAAGGTGACATCTTGATACTAGCCTGATAACTATTGTTATAAGAAAATTCGCCATACGGCAAACTTTTGTCCCAACTAGTACCATATTGTATGGCACAAGCTCTCAACATGTCTTCTAATATTTGGTTGGTTCTTTCTGTCTGCCCATCGGTTTGTGGATGATATGCTGAACTAAAATTTAATCTAGTGTCCATCGACTCATGCAAACGCTTCCAAAAGTGAGACGTAAACTGAGTTCCACGGTCAGACACAATCTTCTTTGGTACCCCATGCAAACACACAATTCTGGACATATACAATTCAGCTAACTTGGCTCCCGAATAAGTGGTTTTGACAGGAATAAAGTGAGCAACTTTGGTTAATCTGTCAGCCACTACCCATATAGAATCAAAACCACTTTGTGTACGCGGTAGGCCAACAATAAAATCCATACCAATTTCCTCCCACTTCCACTCTGTAATCTTGAGTGGCTGTAGCAATCTGGCGGGCTTCTGATGCTCAGCTTTTACCCTCTGACAAACGTCACACAAAGCTACATATTCTGCCACTTCACGTTTCATGCCGTACCACCAAAATTTCTGCTTTAGATCTTGATACATCTTTATACTTCCAGGATGGATAGAGTAAGCCGTCTCATGTGCTTCTTTCAGAATTAAATCCCGTATAGACTTTATGTTGGGAACGCAAATCCTATCCCCATGCCATACCGTGCCGTCGGCATCCACTCGAAATCCTGGTGCCTTATCCGACTTGATTAACTCCCTGATTTCCTTGATCTTCTCATCATTAAGTTGTCCCTTCCTGATCTCTTGCTCCAATGTATGTTCAAACTCCATGGAGACAGTACCTTCCGTATTATTAAGAAAATCCAAACTTAGTCAGTCAAACTCTATGGCTAACTCATCCGGCAACTCTCTTGCCCACAACAAACTGATCTGACTCTTTCTGCTCAAAGCATCTGCTACTACATTTGCCTTTCTAGTCACCGTCTTTGCCTCACATTCAGCTCAGTCTGGGTAAATATATACTTTAAGCTCTTGTGATCAGTATAGATGTCACACTTCTGCCCGAATAAATAATGCCTCCATACTTTTAATGCATGCACCACTGCGGCTAATTCCAAATCATGAGTTGGGTAATTTTTCTCATGATCCCTCAGCTGTCTAGAGGCATAGGCAATAACCTTGCCTTCCTACATAAGAACGCATCCCAAACCTAGCCTTGAAGCATCACAATATACTGAGAAAGGCTTATGCATATCTGGAAAAGTTAGCACTGACGTGGTGGTCAACCTCTTTTTCAACTCCTCGAAGGCTTTCTGACAAGCTGACGTCCACTGGAATTTAATATTCTTCTCTAGTAAAGCTGTCATTGGCTTAGCAATCTTGGAAAACCCCTCAATAAAACGCTGATAGTAACCAGCTAATCCAAGAAAACTCCTGATGTCCTTCACATTCCCTGCGATCTTCCAGTTCTGCACTTCAGATACCTTACTCTGATCAACAGCAATTCCTCCATTGGATATAACGTGACCTAGAAATTTAACCTCCGCTATCCAGAAATCACACTTTCTGAACTTAGCATAAAGTTTATGTTCTCTAAGTTTCTGCAACACTAATCTCAGATGTTCCTCATGTTCCTCTTCCGTTTTAGAATAAATCAGAATATCATCAATAAATATCACAACAAACTTATCCAGATATTCCATGAACACACTATTCATCATGTACATAAAGAAGGCTGGGGCATTAGTCAAACCAAAAGACATAACTGTATATTCATATAACCCATAACGACTGATGAACGCTGTCTTTGGTATATCGGAAGGTCTAATTCTTAGTTGATGATAACCAGATCGTAAATCAATCTTGGAGAAAACACAGGCACCTTTGAGCTGATCAAATAAATCCTCAATTCGGGGCAGTGGATATTTATTCTTTACTGTAACGGCATTAAGACCTCTGTAATCAACACACATTCGCAACGTTCCATCTTTCTTCTCAATAAGCAATACTGGTGAGGCCCAAGGTGAAGTGCTCTTGCGAATAAACCCTTTCTCCAGTAGTTCATCTATTTGTTTCTTAACTTCAAGTAATTCGACACCAGCTATTCTATATGCTTTCTTATAAATAGGTGCAGTTCCAAGCACTAATTCAATAGAAAATTCAATGTCACGTTCAGGCAGCATACCTGGCAACAAATCTGGGAAGACATCCGGAAATTCTGGCACTACTCTGATGTTTTCCAGGGCTGTAGCATCAATAGCATTAACTCCTGCTTGAGGTGGGTCTATCAGAACCTCCATGTTCTCCCCGGCTGGCGTAGTCAAAGTTACCTTCCTCTCAGCACATGAGATTACCCCGTTGTATCTTTGCAGCCAATTCATACCCAGAATAACATCTACTCGTGCGTTCATAACTATTAATGAGGCTGGAAAATCTACCCCCCCTTATTTTAATAGATGCAGCATCGCAAGCGAACTCTGATCGCATGTTTCCCCCAGGTGAACTAACTAGCATTGTTTTTACCATCTTTATCACAGGTAGATTATACTTCTCTACATGCTGGGCAGTAACGAAGGAATGCGTAGCACTAGTATCAAAAAGTACTAAGGCGGGATGTGTGGCGGAACAGCCCTACTTAATCCAGACTAAGCACACCTGCCTCCTCTGGCTCGTAGTGCACTTAGGATAGACTAAACCCGGTAGTCCGTCGAGAGTCCTTCGGACTCTCGATAACACCATTTCCCAAAGGAACCGACGTCATACACATCCGACCCTCGATTGAGCCACAACAGTTACAACACCACAGGCAATTGAATAGATATTACATAGACTTTAGTTACAAACCAGTTCGAAATCAAATAGAGTTCAACATAGTGTCATTCACCAACATAGTTCAAATAGTCTCTCGCAGCGGAAATTTTAAAGTTCATGTTTCACGGTAACCAAAAGACTTGCATAAATAGAACGAGCATCAAGCCCACTAATGCCGCTCCTTGCCAGATCATGACTCTTCTTATTCCTGATGAGGACACGGCCCACCACCAATACAGGAACAGAAGAGAAACTCCGCACCTATAAGCCAAAAGTGGGGGCAAAACCTTGAGTACTAATTACTCAGTAGGACTTAATGGATGGGGTTTACGGCTGACATGAAGCTTGCTTACTAATATTTGGATCCTTAGCCATTGCTTTTAAACAAGATCAAGTTAATAAGTGGAAGCAGGATTTGACAGCTGCTTATATTATTGCACCCGAGCAGGAATTAACAACTGCTCAGGTTATCATACTTGTAGAATCATCATGAGTGTAACAGGTATTGCATGAGACTAAAACAGGTATATCATCAGGAGTGTGATAGATACTGCATAAAATAAATCAGGTATATTCAAGCATGTAGTGTTCAAAACCATAAGTTCATAATACAACATATTCAAATGGATTACTACTTTGTCCGGCAGTGATACTGGCATTCTCACACCTGGTGAGCATCAGCGATTCGAATCGATTTTTATATTCCCGGGAATAACTAGAAGCACCAGGATGGCATATGCTTACTATCTCCCAGCGTTCCACATATGCTTCCCCCATCTCCACTTGTCCCGTCTCAAGTTCGATGACCACTCCCGCCTGACTCCCGGAGCGCATTGTCACAGGAGCGTTACCTCGGTTACGTCGGGTTCTGCCCTCCTTCGACACCCGCCTCCGCGGCCACCTTCCTCTCAACCAGTGGGTAGGAACGTGCCCCTTTCTTGAGACGGCACAAGTAAGACTTTCACCGGTCCATTGATCCCGGATAAGCACCCTAGCAATATTATGCCGATCCCAAGCGAACAACGACCGGCCTTATGCGACTCGGGCGGAGTCCACCACACATTTATCCAAATCTCATCATTCAAAACTATATCTCCGCCCGGTCTCCATTTAAATCATAACATAATCACAGCATGGTAACAATAACTTGCGTAGTGAAAGTTTTTCTTTTGAAAAGTAACCCCTACGAGACGAGTGACCTTTATTCACTCGTGTCTACTCGTACCTAGCCATTCTAGGCACTCGTTCCTACTCACTCTAGGTATAGGTGCTAGGGCTAGGGCGGCCAGGGGATCTAATGCAATTGGTTCCATTCAAATCCTAGTGCATATGCGTAATCAACAGATATATTATTTTATTTGCTAGGAATTGCAAGATTCTGCCTACCTTCTTCCTCGCTAAGGTTAGTCTCCTCGGCGGCGGGGTTAGCGGTCGGCTGTGGTGCCTCCTGCTCTTCTTCGGGTTCTTCGATCAGAGGTTGTTCTTGCACCGTCTCTTCTTCGATCGCGGGGTCTATATGCATGAAAGGTGCAGACATAAGTGCATACGAATGCAGATGTATGCATTTGATGTAGATGACATGCAGATGACAGCTTGCAGTATATATATTTCATGGAAAATGACATGTGCATAGTAGTTAAAACAACATTCATGCATATACTTAGTGTAAGCCATGCACATTTGTGAATTAAATCATGCATCTGAGTTCTAGCAGTTTTACTAACCCAAATGAGACCAAACTTTTACGACATGCAGGTACTTCATACCCAAGGCTACTGCCAAAATTTCAGCCTAAATGGAGTTATAATTATTTTACTAAAATTCCAGCAATTTCTCAGCCTTTCACCTTGTCAGAATTTTCATAATTTATTGGAAAGGTTTCTGATAGTAAAATTTTACCAGTGAGATATACTTAGCATTAACTGTATACATAAAAATTTACAAGTTAAAATTCCCAAGTTTGACTGGACATCTATTTTCCATATATAAATCTAGTGGAAGATTAAGATGTACATATAACCAGTGTGAATAGCCCTCTAACATATATTTTCTGGACTCTACAGCACTTCCATATGCTACTAGAATTTTGCTAGAATTTATCTTGCACATTAGAACCCATTTTTCCATTTATCTAGTTCTCCAAGTCAAGATTTGTCATTTTCAAATCACCATCAAAACTTAACATGCAAGGGCTCATATTTTACCAGTGGTGTTCACAAAGTATATAGGACCTAAAAAAAATACCAGCGAGTCATGTTCATCATGTTTTGTAGGGATCACATTTCCAAACTATCCATTTAAGCATAAAATACATGCAAAATGGTAAAATAGAGAATAAACAGTAATATATTGAGTTACCAAAATTTACACAGTGTTAAAACATCCCAAAACATCTACTTACCAAGTTTCATCACCTTTGGATTCCATTTAGACCATGTTTTCTATTTTTCGTTGAATTAACATGCATGCACAATAATAGGGGCAAAACTGTACATGCACACCTCCACATCATACCCGCTGTGTAGATCTATTTACTAGGAGTACAACGCAACTGATTTACTTTTTTACGATTTTTATTCGATTTTATATGAATTTCTAAAGTTTCAGCCGAAATATAGGAAAAAGAAATGGAAAAACATAGATATGAGGACTAGAACACAATTAAACCTAAACTCCAGGGGCTAGCATGCAAGATTTCCTAGACTCAGTAAACAACGCTTATTTTACAAATGGAAATACACAAAACCCGGGGGGTAGCTTGCAAATCCCCCCGGTCTTTCTCCTTCCTCTCACCGCGCGCGACGGCGCGGCGGCGCGCGCGCGCCGGAGCCGCGATGCGGGGCGCGTCGAGTGCGCGCGGACGCGGGCTTCAAGGTGAGCTAGGTCTCGGCGTGGGGAAAGGGGAGGCGAGGTTGGGGGAGGCGATGGACTGCGACGTCGACGGCGCGGCGGCGACGTCGAGCTTGGGTGGATCTAGGCGCTCGGTGGGGGAACGGCGGCGAGGATAGGCGCCGGGTGCGCGGCGGAGCGGCGCGTGCGGTGAGGGTAGTCTACGGGTGCGAGGTGGATGGACGGCGGCAGCGCAAGCTCGAGACCGAGCTCGGCCCGGCCATGGCGGACGCGGCGGGGCGCGACTCGATCTAGAGATTGGGGAGGAGAGGGACGGCGAGGTCTACCTCGTCGGGTGCGCAAGGGTGAGGCGAACCCGGCGGCGGCGGTTGGAGGCATGGAGGTGGACTGAGGAGGCCGGCGTAGCGAGCTCAAGGCGGCGGCTATGGCGACGGCGCGCGGGCGAGAGAGGGAACGAGTGAGTGAGGTGAGCGGCGAACGAGGCCGAGGTTGCGTCCAGGTTCACGCGGAGGGCGAGGCAGGCCGTGGGGGCGTCGATCCGCGGCGCGGCACGCTGCCTGTTCGCTGGCGTCCACGCGGCAGCCGCCGGATTGAACAGGGTGGCACACTGACAGCCCGGGCCCACATGTCAGCGACTCAGAGAAAACACAATGAAAAATGTGTTTCCTCCCTTTCTGCATTTCATGATTTTGATCAATTTAGAAGCCGAATTTGGAGAGACTCCCATTGAATTAAATGTTCTACTCTTTGAACTCTTCAACTTTGTCAAAAGGCTCACATTCAAAATCTGAGAGGAAATATGATTTATATTTGAATTTAGCTCTCAAATTCCAGTTTGACCTTCAGACCAGGGAGGCTTATAAATTCTAAAAGTTTATCATCTGGCCATTTTCACTCAACGAGCCTATTGACACTTTTGTTTGGAACTCTTGGACCTACAACTTCATAAATTATGGTTTTGCAAGATTATGGCTGTAGGTTAGAGATAAATTTGAATTTCTATGCAGGTCAGGTTTGGACTGGTTTTCTGTGCTGGTAGAAAATGACCCAAATAACCATGTAAACCTCAATATATGACCAAACTCAAATTATCAAAGTTGTTGATCCCATCCTGGTCTACAGTTTTGGTATAATAAGTTTCACCCAGATCTCTACAGATTTTTAAATACACACATAAACATGTTTAGAGGTTTGGCAAAACAGCAGATTTACTCTTTTTAGAGTGTTTCTTGTTTTCAACTTTTGAAGTATCAAATGAAGTCCAAACACTTTCACACCAGGTGCATTTGAAAGGTGACAAGTTTAATTTCATTTCATAGAAAGGAAGATTTCCATGTTGTATGGTAAAATTGAAAGTAATTTCAGAATCAATGTTAGGGATCAGCTGAAAACTAATACTTGAGAAATTTCTATGTATAGATTCTCTTGGGCTGATTTCCAAGAGAAATCGTGGTGCCATTTAAAATATATTAATGACAGTTTTAAATCTTGCTCAGTGTAAGAAAAGTGTAGTTCACAGTTGGTACAACCACTTTGACAATGGAGTTGGGCTCATGTGCTTAATGATTTTAAGAGTTTTATTAGGGCTCAAATTCGGTCGAGAACACTTTTACCATCCTTTAGGAACCATTTGCTGTATTCAGTATAAAGCTTTTGAGCATTTTGTCATATGATTTTTGCACATGGTCACACTAGCAAGGTAGAAGAACGTTCCATGAACAATAGCTTTTGCATTTGGTGTTTGCATAAAAACTCGTGGGTGTTGGCTTACCAAACCAAACCACACATCGTTTTGTATCTTTAGAAGAAAAATTTTGTCTTAGTGATTTCTCCACCTAGTCTTCATTACTCTCTAAGCATGATTAAGTCCTAATTCACCATTAGCTTTCGTCTAACTATGTGTTAAGGCTTTTGAGATGCCAGGGGCATCACAGGATGGGAGTTGACCATGAACGTACCTACTACAACATTTGGACCTTCCTGGGCAGTCTCCGCGGTGATGTGGTTGATCTTGGCGTGGCTGGAATGGTTTGGGGTGCCCGTCTTCGAACTCTATTGCGGTGTCTGTTGCGGTGTCCCTCTATGCGGGCATTGTTTAGACCAGTGACCTGTTCCTCCGCATTTGAAACAATTGGCACTCCTTGGTGGTACTGGCGTGCCTGTCTTCATGGGAGTATTGGTAGGAGTTGGTTGGCGGGGAGCTTGATTGTTTGAGCGGTGCATCTAGGCATTGTTCTGCTGGGGCTGATAGTTCGGGCGCTGATACTGATAGTTGCCATTATTGCTGTAGCGCTGGAACTGTGGCTGCTGCTGTCCGGGGTTCTATGTAGGACGGTTCTGAAAATTCTGCGGCCTAGAAAACCGTGGGCGGGTGTTGCTGCTAGACTGCTGTGCCTTCTACTTGCACTTCTTTTCCTCCATCTCGCGACGAGTATTCTCTGTCACGATAGCCCGGTCTATAAGATGTTGGCAGTTAGGAAAAGTGTGGTTCATGAGCTGATACCTGAGTGGATCGACCAAGCCTTTGAGAAAACGGTGCTGCTTCTTGGGATCGGTGTTAACCTCCTCTGGACAGTAGCTGGACAGCTGTAGGAACTTGTCCCGATACTCACTGACGGACATGGTGCCCTGGGTGAGCGCTAGGAACTCCTCTTTCTTCAGTGACATCACACCAGCTGGAACATGATGCGCTCTGAACCTCTCTGTGAACTCCTGCCAGGTGATGGTGTTGGGGTTGTTATGAGCCAAGCGGTATGATTCCCACCATTGTTGAGCGGCACCCCGTAGCTAGTGAGGGCCGTAGAGAACTTTCTCCTGGTCGGTGCACTGAGCGACGTCTAGCTCACGTTCTATTGCGCGGAGCCAGTCTTCTGCATCCATGGGGTTGGCAGAGTGAGTAAACACAGGTGGGTGTCCCTTCATAAATTCTGCGCGTCTATCACGCGATTGAGGCGGCGGTGGCGGGGGTGGTTGCTGCTGCGCCTGGTGCATGGCTGCCACTGCTTGACCGAGAGCTTGTATCACTTGGGTTTGGTTCATGATCAGTTGTTCCATAGTCATTGGCGGCGGTGGATTTGGGAGTCCTCCGTCTCCGCGACCTCCTCTACCTCCGCGACCACGACCACGACCACGTCCCGTACTCATCTGATGGACCAAACATACCATTAGTACTTATCCCTGACCATACATCTCTTTCAACTTTAGTAACCAAGAAAGCTAGGATAAAGATCTAAACATATATATATTGATAGAGCAAGGCTTTCCCCAAACTAACTAACTTTATTAAACTTATTAAGCATCTAACCAAAAGACTAAGTTGTGGACATCACCCCACAACTTAAGCACTCATTACAAAGAACCAAATCATCCATAAGACACAATCATAAGCAAACGAGCACACCTTTAATCGTTCTAAGCCTAACCGAACTAACTAAGCGATACTAATAGAACCTATTACAAAAGGGATAACATTCTAATCCTCATGATGCCATATATAGGTGCTAGCTTCTGGATCGTTGTAGCGGGCCTTCTTCCTGCGCGGAGCATCAGCGGGGTCTTCTACAGGTTCTTCTTCTGGGGCTCCACGCCATGTGCCACCCATGCTCGAAGCTTCCGGTTCTCGTACCTCACCATGTCCAACTCGTCTAGGACGGCATTGTAGTTGGTGTTGAGGGTAGCGAGGTACTCAATAGTAGACTCCAGGTGTGGGTTCTATTCAGCCTCCGGGTTGGCGATCCAGGCATCAAGTCTTTCAGCCGAACGGCAGGGGTAGTACCGGCGTGAAGTGATGGCCATATCATCACGGTGTGTGTGGCACAGCGTCGTCAAGGCCTCCCTTGCAGCATCACTGATGGCGGCTTCATAGCTGTTGTGGCGGGTAGGTGCAAGCCTGACGTGGATGTCCCGGCGGAATCCGAACTCATCTTGGATGCTGATGTCCATTGTCATGTCCCAATCATCATGTAGGACGGGATGGCGGTAGCGAGTCACCACATAGGTGATCCACGGCTGATCATAGTGAAGCATCTCCAACGTCTCCCTCAGCATCCGAGGAACAGGTAGTGGGTAGTCGAACCAACGGTGGGTAGTGATGACCACAGGTCTGGCTTCATCATCGTCCGATTGGGGTGCGTCACCATCGTCTGGATCTTGTTATGGGTCTTCAGGGTCAACAGCTGGATCTTTTGGCTCCTCCTGGGGTTGCTCCTGCGGTGGCGCCGAAGAGGGTACTGGCGGCTGCACCTCTAGGGGTTCTTCCTGCTGCTCTTCTCCTTGTTCATCATCGCACAGATCAGGGACCAGCTCTTCTGGGTCCTCTTCCTCAGACTCGGTCAGGTCTACCCACTCTTGTGGCGGTGGAGAAGGGGGGGTTGGGGTGGGCAACCTGATCCGATTTGGTCTGCCATAGCCACGTCCACCAACACGCATGCGGGCAGTGCGCTTGAAAGTCGACATCTGTAGACCCACAACGAAAGCATACATAAGAAATAGCTCTATTATTGGGTAAATAAGTAGATATAGAAAATCTTAATTGAAATAGACAAGTACGGATATCAAAATAGCCAATATTGCAAGTATTTGAATGAAGAAAGCAAGAAAAGGTAAGCAAAATCCTTAAAAACGACCAGTTCTACTCTAGGCTTGCGTCCTACGGTCAACCTGGCTCTGATGCCACTTTTGTCACACCCAGTTTTAGAAACAAAACCAAGTGCTAACCATGTATGTGCCAGGATCAGTTTAATCACATACACAGCATAAACAAAAGTAATAACACAACTAGTACTTTAACTTAAGAGTAATAACCAATATTACAGACCATAAATGTCCTTAACGAAACTGAGTAACTTAACGAAAACGAGATAACTAAATGTAACACCTTAATTTTTGTTACCTGAAAATCCTTTGCAAAATAAATAATTAAATTCATTTGTTCATGTGCATGACATCATGATTTTAATTTGTTTTCAAATTAACCAACTAAAATAAAACATAGGAACAACATGTTTGAGCACTCATGTCCTTGCATATTTTTATTGGGTGATTTGCAGTGTTCAAAGTTTGAATTTAAACTTTCTCAAATTTTCCAAAATTTCTCAAATTCCAAACAACCCAGGAAAATTTCCTTTTCCTTCTCTTCCTCTCTTTGGGCCCAAACCGCCGCCGGCCCAACCTCCCTCTCTCCTTCTCCTCTTCACCCGGCCCAGCGCGCCGCGCGGCCCAGTGGCCAGGCCGGCCCAGCTCCCCCCCTCCTTCTCCTTTTCTCCGCCCGGCCCACGGCGCGACCCCGCGGCCCGCCAGCCGGAACGGCCCAGTCGGCGCCTCCCTCTCCCGCGCGCCCTCTCCCTCCCTCTCGCTGACCGCCCGGTCCCGCGTGTCATCCCTCTCCTTCCACCTTTCCATCCCGAGTGCGCGCCGGACGCAGGGTCCGCGGCGGACTCCCTCTCCGGCCGAGCCCGAACTCCACCCCGCGCCCGCGTTACCCGTTCCGCCTCCGTCTTTCCATTCCGCGCCCGCGCCTTCCTTTCCCTGCCCTCGCCCGCGCCGTGCGCAGCTCGAACTCGGACAGAGTCCGAGCCCGACACTTTCCATCGCGCCGCCCTTTCCTTGCCTCCTCCGCAAGCCTCGGCGTCCGGGCTATATAAGCGGCCGACCCCAATGCCTTGAGCACCCAAAGCCCTAGCCCTAGACCGCCATCGTTGCCCACTGCGCCGCCGTCGGTTCACGCAGAGCGCCAGCGGACGCCGCCGCACGTCGCCAACCGCCGTTGCCGCTTCACCGTCGACCACTTCTACACCCGAAGGTTCGCCGTGAGGTGAGGAAGCTTTCGAGCTAACTCTAGTCCTCTATCGCGCACCACGGCTCCGGCAATTGCTCGCCGGAGTTGTGTCTCTGCGCCGCTCCGTCGATCGCCGTCCCCGGCCGATGCGCCACCGCTTAAACCCTCTCACCCGCTTCGCACCGCCGCCCGCTCTCTCGCGCACCCAACCCCGTTAATCCTAGGCACCGGAACCGCGAATCCGTGTGTCGCCGGCGATGCACCGCCGCGCACCATGGTTGCCGCCGGTCAAGTCGCCGCCGGTCTCTTTTCCCCACCGCCCGATCTAACCAGAGCCGTCCATCGCAGATCCAACGGCCAGGCCGCGCGACCCGGAGTCAGATACCGGTCAGCGCTGGGATTCTTGCTAAAGAGTCCCTGGGTTTTCTGAAAATCAACCCGCGATCCAGTTTTCTTACGGTTAGGTCCAGATTTTTATAGTTAGACCCCTGGAGTTTCTGATATTCAACCCGCAGTCCAGTTTTTCACGGTTAGGTCCCTGGTTTTACGGTTTAGACCCTGAGCTTTTGGAAAATCAACCCGCAGTCCAATTTATTTCTTTTAAACCCCTGGTTTTCGCAATTTAGTCCCTGGAGTTTCAAATTCTCTTTATTTTAAGCCTTTAAACTTGTTTTATTCATATCTTTTGCGTTTTAACTCCGATTTGAACGATTCTTGAACCTACGGAATCGTAATAAAGTGTAGATTAATTCTAAAACCTTTTTAACCTCTGTTTATGATGTTTGGTGTACTGTTTTAGTTAATTAAATGCTCATTGCTTGTATGTATGCAACGTGTAGCCGACGTTCCGTCCGAGTTTGTCGAGAATCCATCTTGGGAAGTTCCTGAGCAAGTTTTTGCTGAGGAAGGCAAGTATTCTTTGACCTATGTCCTATTTTACTTTAATCACATGATCTAGAGCCTAATGTTGCATGCTCCTAATAAGGATGACTAGCCTCATATACCTTTACATGTTTTTAACCTGGGAGGGCTGTGATGTTGTAAATTAATTGCTTCGGCTCAACTCACTTTATTTATGTTGCTAATCTTGGCTAAGTAATGATGAACCTGATGATAAAAGTTTGGTTTTAATAACATGGAGGCTTGAGCATGTTTTGTTGGTTTTGCTCAAGTGCTTCGCCCTAAGGATCGGTTCGCCGAGCGACCACCCAGGAAAACAGTACAACCACAAGACTCACATGGGCACTGGGCTTGACTGATTAATTAGATGAACTAGAGTTTTGGCTTACTTTCCTGAAACATGGCGTATGAGGGGTCTGGGGGATATGGGACTTTGCCCTTTGCCAATGAGGTGCAGTTTGATCTGTCACCCTTTGGAACGGAACTCTCATATCTTTAGTTAACTGGAGTAACCTGTAACGAGTGGGCCACAACTCTAGGAATTCTTTGTAAAGGTCTCGTAATGAAACCCTGCCGATTCATCTAAGGTATGAATAAATGGGGCCTTGCAAACCTCGGGCACAATGGGAATCATGACTTGTGGGTAAAGTTGTACAACCTCTCGAGAGTGTTTTAAACTGATATATCAGTCGTGCTCACGGTTAAGAGCGGCCTGGACCCTCACAGATTAGAGTTTCAGCTTCAAGGTGAATGGCTCATGGTGATCATGGTAATGATGATGGATATGGTTATGGTTCATGCTTATCTTTTAAATATGTTTTGCTGTCTTTATAATAAAGGGATGGGTTATGCTAATCATAGCTAGTAACTAAAACTTGTCTAACTAAAAGCAATTGCTATGCCTGTCCACTATAAAGCCAGTCCACTTTTATCCTAAACGGAATACTTGCTGAGTGCGTTATGTACTCATTCTTGCTTGTTTTATACCCGTTGCATCCATTGCAACCGCTGCTCAGATCCAGAAGGAAGTTGTGGTGATCCTAACCAGGAGTTCCAGGACTACGACGAGTTCTAGGCTGGTGTGCCATCCGTCAGTTGCCTGTGGTTTACGGTCGTCTTCCGCTGTCGTTTAGTTAACTCGTTTTCGTTCAGATACTCGGTTTCGTTAAAGACATTCATGGTCTGTAATATTGGTTATTACTCTTAAGTTAAGGTACTGGTTGTGTTATTACTTTTGTTTATACTGTGTATGTGGTTAAACTGATCCTGGCACATACATGGTTAGCACTTGGTTTTGTTTCTAAAACCGGGTGTGACAAAAGTGGTATCAGAGCCGTGCTGACCGTAGGACGCAAGCCTAGAGTAGAACTGGTCGTGAATAAGGATTTTGCTTACCTTTTCTTGCTTTCTCCATTCAAATACTTGCAATATATGCTATTTTGACATCCATACTTGTCTATTTTCAATTAAGATCTTCTATATCTACTTATCTATCCCATAATAGAACTGTTTCTCATGTTTGCTTACGATGTGGGCCTGCAGATGTCGACTTTCAAGCGCACTGCCCGCATGCGTGTTGGTGGACGAGGTTATGGCGGACCCAACAGGATCAGATTGCCTACCCCAACCCCACCTTCTCCACCGCCACAGGAGTGGGTAGACCTGACTGAGTCCGAGGAGGAGGACCCAGAGGAGCTTGTCCCTGAGCTGTCCGAAGATGAACCAGAAGAGGAGCCGCAGGAAGAATCCTTAGAGGTGCAGCCACCAGTACCCTCTTCGACGTCGCCGCAGGAGCAACCCCAGGAGGAGCCAGAAGATCCAGCTGTTGACCCTGAGGACCCAGAACAAGATCCAGATGCTGGTAACGCACCCCCATCGGACGATGATGAGGACGACGATGAAGCTAGACCCGTGGTCACCACTACCCACCGCTGGTTCGACTACCCGCTGCCTGTTCCTCGGATGCTGAGGGAAACGCTGGAGATGCTCCACTACGATCAGTTCTGGATCACCTATGTGGGGACTCGCTACCGCCATCCCGTCCTACCTGATGATTGGGACATGACAGTGGAGATCAGCATCCCGGATGAGTTTGGATCCCGCCGGAACATTCACGTCAGGCACGCACCTACTCGCCGCAACAGCCATGAAGCCGCCATCAGTGATGCTGCCAGGGAGGCCTTGACGACGTTGTGCCACGCACACCGTGAAGATATGGCCATCACTTCACGCCGGTACTACCCCTGCCGTTCGGTCGAAAGACTTGATGCCTGGATCGCCAACCCGGAGGCAGAACAGAACCCACGCCTGGAGTCTACTATTGAGTACCTTGCTACTCTCAACACCGACTACAATGCCGCCTTGGATGAGTTGGACATGGTGAGGTACGAGAACCGGAAGCTTCGAGCATGGGTTGCACATGGCGTTGAGCCCGCGGAAGAAGAACCTGTAGAAGACCCTGCTGATGCTCCGCGCAGGAAGAAGGCCCGCTACGATGATCCAGAAGCTAGGACCTACATACGACATCATGAGGACTAGGATGTTACCCCTTTTGTAATAGGTTCTATTAGTATCGATTAGTTAGTTCGATTAGGCTTAGAACGATCAATAGTGTGCTCGTTTGCTTATGATTGTGTTTTATGGATGATTTGGTTCTTTGTAATGAGTGCTTAAGTTGTGGGGTGATGTCCACAACTTAGTCTTTTGGTTGGATGCTTAATAAGTTTAATAAAGATAGTTAGTTTGGGAAAGCCTTGCTCTATCCATATATATGTTTAGATCTTTATCTCATCTGTCTTGGTTACTAATGTTGAATGAGATGTATGGCCGGAAATAAGTGCTAATGGTATATTTGGTCCATCAGATGAGTACAGGACGTGGACGTGGTCGTGGCCGTGGAGGTAGAGGAGGTCGCGGAGACGGAGGACTCCCAAATCCACCACCACCAATGACTATGGAACAACTGATCATGAACCAGACCCAAGTGATACAAGCTCTTGGTCAAGCAGTGGCAGCCATGCACCAGGCGCAGCAGCAACCACCCCCGCCACCACCGCCTCAACCGCGAGACAGGCGCGCAGAATTTATGAAGGGACACCCACCTGTGTTCACTCACTCTGTCGATCCTATGGATGCAGAAGACTGGCTCCGCGCAATAGAACGGGAGCTGGACGTGGCTCAGTGCACCGACCAGGAGAAAGTCCTCTACGGCCCTCACCAGTTACGGGGTGCCGCTCAACAATGGTGGGAATCGTACCGCTTGGCTCATAACAACCCCAACACCATTACCTGGCAGGAGTTCACCGAGAGGTTCAGAGCGCATCATGTTCCAGCTGGTGTGATGTCACTGAAGAAAGAAGAGTTCCTGGCACTCACCCAGGGCACCATGACCGTCAGTGAGTATCGAGACATGTTCCTACAGCTGTCCCGCTACTGTCCCGAGGAGGTTAACACCGACCCCAAGAAGCAGTACCGTTTCCTCAAAGGCTTGGTCGATCCACTCAGGTACCAGCTTATGAACCATACTTTTCCTAACTGCCAGCATCTGATAGACCGAGCTATCGTGACGGAGAATACTCGTCGCGAGATGGAGGAAAAGAAGCGCAAACAGAAGGCACAACAGTCTAGCAGTAACACCCGCCCGCGGTTTTCTGGGTCCCAGAACTTTCAGAACCGTCCTACACAGAACTCCGGACAGCAGCAGCCCCAGTTCCAGCGCTACAACAGTAATGGCAACTATCAGCGCCCGAACTATCAGTCTCAGCAGAACAATCCCCAAATGCAGCGCTCAAACAATCAAGCTCCCCGCCAACCGACTCCTACCAGTACCCCAGTGAAGACAGGCACGCCAGTACCACCAGGAAGCGCAAATTGCTTCAAATGCGGAGGAACAGGTCACTGGTCTAAGCAATGCCCATATAGAGGTACGCCGCAGCAGACACCGCAATCGAGTTCGAAGGCGGGCACCCCCAACCAAGCTTCTAGCCACGCCAAGATCAACCACGTCACCGCGGAGGCTGCCCAGGAAGGTCCAAATGCTGTCGTAGGTACGTTCCTGGTCAATTCCCAACCCGCCTTAGTACTATTCGATACTGGTGCTACGCATTCCTTCGTTACTGCTCAGCATGTAGAGAAGTATAATTTGCCTATGATAAAGATGGTAAAATCAATGCTAGTTAGTTCACTTGGGGGAAACATGCGATCCGAGTTCGCTTGCAATGATGCATCCATTAAAATAAGGGGGGTAGATTTTCCAGCATCATTGATAGTTATGAAAGCACAAGGAGTAGATGTTATCCTGGGTATGAATTGGCTGCAAAGATACAACGGGGTAATCTCATGTGCCGAGAGGAAAGTGACTTTGACTACGCCAGCCGGGGAGAACATGGAAGTTCTGATAGGCCTGCCTCAAGCAGGAGTTAATGCTATTGATGCCACAGCCTTGGAGAACATCAGAGTAGTGTCAGAATTTCCGGATGTGTTCCCAGATTCGTTGCCAGGTATGCCACCTGAACGTGACATTGAATTTTCTATTGAACTAGTACCTGGAACTGCACCTATCTATAAGAAAGCATATAGAATATCCGGTGTCGAATTATTTGAAGTTAAGAAACAAATAGATGAATTATTGGAGAAAGGGTTTATTCGCAAAAGCACCTCACCTTGGGCCTCACCAGTCTTCCTTACCGAAAAGAAAGATGGAACCTTGCGAATGTGTGTCGATTATAGAGGTCTCAATGCCGTTACAGTAAAGAATAAATATCCACTGCCCCGGATTGAAGATTTATTTGATCAGCTCAAAGGTGCCTGTGTATTCTCCAAAATTGACTTACGATCTGGGTATCATCAACTAAGAATCAGACCTTCAGATATACCAAAGACGGCGTTCATTAGTCGTTATGGGTTGTATGAATATACAGTTATGTCCTTTGGTTTGACTAATGCCCCAGCCTTCTTTATGTACATGATGAATAGTGTGTTTATGGAATATCTTGATAAGTTTGTGGTGATATTTATCGATGATATTCTGATTTATTCCAAAACTGAAGAGGAACACGGAGAGCATCTAAGATTAGTGTTGCAGAAGCTTAGAGAGCATAAACTTTATGCGAAGTTTAGCAAGTGTGATTTCTGGATTGAGGAGGTTAAGTTTCTAGGTCATGTCATATCCAATGGAGGAATTGCCGTTGATCAGAGTAAGGTATCTGAAGTGCAGAATTGGAAGATCCCAGAGGATGTGAAAGGCATCAGGAGTTTTCTCGGATTAGCTGGTTACTATCGGCGTTTCATTGAGGGGTTTTCCAAGATTGCTAAGCCAATGACAGCTTTGTTAGAGAAGAATATTAAATTTCAGTGGACGTCAGCCTGTCAGAAAGCCTTCGAGGAGTTGAAAAAGAGGTTAACCACAGCACCAGTGCTAACTTTTCCAGATATGCATAAGCCTTTCTCAGTATATTGCGATGCTTCACGGCTAGGTTTGGGATGTGTTCTTATGCAAGAAGGCAAGGTTATTGCCTATGCTTCTAGACAACTGAGGGATCATGAGAAGAATTACCCAACTCATGATTTGGAATTAGCCGCAGTGGTGCATGCATTAAAAGTATGGAGGCATTACCTATTCGGACAGAAGTGTGATATTTATACTGATCACAAAAGCTTAAAGTATATATTTACCCAGACTGAGTTGAATATGCGGCAAAGACGATGGTTAGAATTAATCAAGGATTATGATCTGGAGATACATTACCATCCTGGCAAGGCAAATGTAGTAGCAGATGCTTTGAGCAGGAAGAGTCAGATCAGTTTGCTGTGGGCAAGAGAGTTGCCGGATGAGTTAGCCATAGAATTCGACCGACTAAGTTTGGGTTTTCTTAATAATACGGAAGGCACCGTCTCCATGGAGTTTGAACCTACGTTGGAACAAGAAATCAGGAAGGGACAACTTAATGATGAGAAGATCAAGGAAATAAAAGAGTTAATCAAGTTAGACAAGGCACCGAGATTCCGAGTGGATGCCGACGGCACAGTATGGCATGGGGATAGGATTTGCGTTCCGAACATAAAGTCTATACGAGATTTAATTCTGAAGGAAGCACATGAGACAGCTTACTCCATCCATCCTGGAAGTGAAAAGATGTATCAAGATCTGAAGCAGAAATTTTGGTGGTACGGTATGAAACGTGAAGTAGCAGAATATGTAGCTTTGTGTGACGTTTGTCAGAGGGTGAAAGCTGAGCATCAAAAGCCCGCTGGATTGTTACAGCCGCTCAAGATTCCAGAATGGAAGTGGGAGGAAATTGGTATGGATTTTATCGTCGGCCTACCGCGTACACAAAGTGGTTTTGATTCTATATGGGTAGTAGTGGACAGATTAACCAAAGTTGCTCACTTTATTCCTGTCAAGACCACTTATTCGGGAGCCAAGTTAGCTGAATTGTATATGTCCAGAATTGTGTGTTTGCATGGGGTACCAAAGAAGATTGTGTCAGATCGTGGAACTCAGTTTACATCTCACTTTTGGAAGCGTTTGCATGAGTCAATGGGCACTAAATTAAATTTTAGTTCAGCATATCATCCACAGACCGATGGGCAGACAGAAAGAACCAACCAGATATTAGAAGATATGTTGAGAGCTTGCGCGATACAATATGGTACTAGTTGGGACAAAAGTTTGCCGTATGCCGAGTTTTCTTATAACAATAGTTATCAGGCTAGTATCAAGATGTCACCTTTTCAGGCTTTGTATGGTAGACGATGCAGGACTCCCTTGCATTGGGATCAACCAGGGGAGAAGCAGTTGTTTGGTCCTGGAATCATAGAAGACGCCGAACGACAAGTACGAATGATTCGGGAGAATTTGAGGATTGCTCAAACCAGGCAGAAGAGTTATGCAGATAACCGTCGAAGGGATTTGGAATTTGCAGTAGGAGACTATGTGTACTTGAAAGTATCACCCATTCGTGGTCTACGCCGATTCAAGGTGAAAGGGAAATTAGCACCCCGATATATTGGACCTTTTAAAATAATTGACCGTAAGGGAGAAGTTGCATATCAACTAGAATTGCCTGACAGATTATCAGGGGTACATAATGTGTTCCATATATCCCAGTTGAAGAAGTGTTTGCGGGTACCTGAAGAGCAGTTGCAGGAAGATGAACTTACTGTGCAGGATGATTTGACCTATACAGAATATCCAGTCCAAATTTTGGAGACGGCAGAAAGGACTACCAGAAACAGGGTAATAAAGATGTGCAAAGTTAAGTGGAGCCACCATACGGCAGAGGAGCCCACCTGGGAAAGAGAGGATGACCTCAGAGCAGATTACCCGGAACTCTTTGCTAGCCAATCCTAAAATCTCGGGACGAGATTTCTTTAAGGGGGGTAGGTTTGTAACACCTTAATTTTTGTTACCTGAAAATCCTTTGCAAAATAAATAATTAAATTCATTTGTTCATGTGCATGACATCATGATTTTAATTTGTTTTCAAATTAACCAACTAAAATAAAACATAGGAACAACATGTTTGAGCACTCATGTCCTTGCATATTTTTATTGGGTGATTTGCAGTGTTCAAAGTTTGAATTTAAACTTTCTCAAATTTTCCAAAATTTCTCAAATTCCAAACAACCCAGGAAAATTTCCTTTTCCTTCTCTTCCTCTCTTTGGGCCCAAACCGCCGCCGGCCCAACCTCCCTCTCTCCTTCTCCTCTTCACCCGGCCCAGCGCGCCGCGCAGCCCAGTGGCCAGGCCGGCCCAGCTCCCCCCCTCCTTCTCCTTTTCTCCGCCCGGCCCACGGCGCGACCCCGCGGCCCGCCAGCCGGAACGGCCCAGTCGGCGCCTCCCTCTCCCGCGCGCCCTCTCCCTCCCTCTCGCTGACCGCCCGGTCCCGCGTGTCATCCCTCTCCTTCCTCCTTTCCATCCCGAGTGCGCGCCGGACGCAGGGTCCGCGGCGGACTCCCTCTCCGGCCGAGCCCGAACTCCACCCCGCGCCCGCGTTACCCGTTCCGCCTCCGTCTTTCCATTCCGCGCCCGCGCCTTCCTTTCCCTGCCCTCGCCCGCGCCGTGCGCAGCTCGAACTCGGACAGAGTCCGAGCCCGACACTTTCCATCGCGCCGCCCTTTCCTTGCCTCCTCCGCAAGCCTCGGCGTCCGGGCTATATAAGCGGCCGACCCCAATGCCTTGAGCACCCAAAGCCCTAGCCCTAGACCGCCATCGTTGCCCACTGCGCCGCCGTCGGTTCACGCAGAGCGCCAGCGGACGCCGCCGCACGTCGCCAACCGCCGTTGCCGCTTCACCGTCGACCACTTCTACACCCGAAGGTTCGCCGTGAGGTGAGGAAGCTTTCGAGCTAACTCTAGTCCTCTATCGCGCACCACGGCTCCGGCAATTGCTCGCCGGAGTTGTGTCTCTGCGCCGCTCAGTCGATCGCCGTCCCCGGCCGATGCGCCACCGCTTAAACCCTCTCACCCGCTTCGCACCGCCGCCCGCTCTCTCGCGCACCCAACCCCGTTAATCCTAGGCACCGGAACCGCGAATCCGTGTGTCGCCGGCGATGCACCGCCGCGCACCATGGTTGCCGCCGGTCAAGTCGCCGCCGGTCTCTTTTCCCCACCGCCCGATCTAACCAGAGCCGTCCATCGCAGATCCAACGGCCAGGCCGCGCGACCCGGAGTCAGATACCGGTCAGCGCTGGGATTCTTGCTAAAGACTCCCTGGGTTTTCTGAAAATCAACCCGCGATCCAGTTTTCTTACGGTTAGGTCCAGATTTTTATAGTTAGACCCCTGGAGTTTCTGATATTCAACCCGCAGTCCAGTTTTTCACGGTTAGGTCCCTGGTTTTACGGTTTAGACCCTGAGCTTTTGGAAAATCAACCCGCAGTCCAATTTATTTCTTTTAAACCCCTGGTTTTCGCAATTTAGTCCCTGGAGTTTCAAATTCTCTTTATTTTAAGCCTTTAAACTTGTTTTATTCATATCTTTTGCGTTTTAACTCCGATTTGAACGATTCTTGAACCTACGGAATCGTAATAAAGTGTAGATTAATTCTAAAACCTTTTTAACCTCTGTTTATGATGTTTGGTGTACTGTTTTAGTTAATTAAATGCTCATTGCTTGTATGTATGCAACGTGTAGCCGACGTTCCGTCCGAGTTTGTCGAGAATCCATCTTGGGAAGTTCCTGAGCAAGTTTTTGCTGAGGAAGGCAAGTATTCTTTGACCTATGTCCTATTTTACTTTAATCACATGATCTAGAGCCTAATGTTGCATGCTCCTAATAAGGATGACTAGCCTCATATACCTTTACATGTTTTTAACCTGGGAGGGCTGTGATGTTGTAAATTAATTGCTTCGGCTCAACTCACTTTATTTATGTTGCTAATCTTGGCTAAGTAATGATGAACCTGATGATAAAAGTTTGGTTTTAATAACATGGAGGCTTGAGCATGTTTTGTTGGTTTTGCTCAAGTGCTTCGCCCTAAGGATCGGTTCGCCGAGCGACCACCCAGGAAAACAGTACAACCACAAGACTCACATGGGCACTGGGCTTGACTGATTAATTAGATGAACTAGAGTTTTGGCTTACTTTCCTGAAACATGGCGTATGAGGGGTCTGGGGGATATGGGACTTTGCCCTTTGCCAATGAGGTGCAGTTTGATCTGTCACCCTTTGGAACGGAACTCTCATATCTTTAGTTAACTGGAGTAACCTGTAACGAGTGGGCCACAACTCTAGGAATTCTTTGTAAAGGTCTCGTAATGAAACCCTGCCGATTCATCTAAGGTATGAATAAATGGGGCCTTGCAAACCTCGGGCACAATGGGAATCATGACTTGTGGGTAAAGTTGTACAACCTCTCGAGAGTGTTTTAAACTGATATATCAGTCGTGCTCACGGTTAAGAGCGGCCTGGACCCTCACAGATTAGAGTTTCAGCTTCAAGGTGAATGGCTCATGGTGATCATGGTAATGATGATGGATATGGTTATGGTTCATGCTTATCTTTTAAATATGTTTTGCTGTCTTTATAATAAAGGGATGGGTTATGCTAATCATAGCTAGTAACTAAAACTTGTCTAACTAAAAGCAATTGCTATGCCTGTCCACTATAAAGCCAGTCCACTTTTATCCTAAACGGAATACTTGCTGAGTGCGTTATGTACTCATTCTTGCTTGTTTTATACCCGTTGCATCCATTGCAACCGCTGCTCAGATCCAGAAGGAAGTTGTGGTGATCCTAACCAGGAGTTCCAGGACTACGACGAGTTCTAGGCTGGTGTGCCATCCGTCAGTTGCCTGTGGTTTACGGTCGTCTTCCGCTGTCGTTTAGTTAACTCGTTTTCGTTCAGATACTCGGTTTCGTTAAAGACATTCATGGTCTGTAATATTGGTTATTACTCTTAAGTTAAGGTACTGGTTGTGTTATTACTTTTGTTTATACTGTGTATGTGGTTAAACTGATCCTGGCACATACATGGTTAGCACTTGGTTTTGTTTCTAAACGATAGTGGAAGACAACCATGATCCACAGGCAACTGATGGATGGCACACCAGCCTAGAACTCGTCGTAGTCCTGGAATTCCTGATTAGGATCTCCACAACTCCCTTCTGGATCTGAGCAGCGGTTGCAATGAATGCAATGTGTATAATAAAATAAGCAAGAATGAGTACATGACGCACTCAGCAAGTATTCCATTTAGGATAAAAGTGGACTGGCTTTATAGTGGACAGGCATAGCAGTTGCTTTTAGTTGGTCAAGTTTTAGTTACTAGCAATGATTAGCATAACACATCCAATTATTATAAAGACAGTAAAACATAATAAGTAAATAAGCATGACCCATAACCATATCCACCATCATTACCATGATCACCAAGAGCCATTTACCTTGAACATGAAACTCTAATCTGTGAGGGTCCAGGCCGCTCTTAACCGTGAGCACGGCTAATATATCAGTTTTAAACACTCTCGAGAGGTTGTACAACTTTACCCACAAGTCATGATTTCCATTGTGCCCGAGGTTTGCAACGCCCCATTTATTCATACCTTAGATGAATCGGCAGGGTTTCATTACGAGACCTTTAGAAAGAATTCTTAGAGTTATGGCCCACTCATTACAGGTTACTCCAGTTAGCTAAAGATACGAGAGTTCTGTTCCAAAGGGTGACAATCAATCTGCACCACATTGGGAAAGGGCAAAGTCCCATATCCCCCAGACCCCTCATACGCCATGTTTCATGAAAGTAAGCCAAAACTCTAGTTCATCTAATTAATCAGTCAAGCCCAATGCCCATGTGAGTCTTGTGGTTGTACTATTTTCCTAGGTGGTCGCTTGGCGAACCGATCCTTAGGGTGAAGCACTTGGGCAAAACCAACAAAACATGCCCAAGTCTCCATGTTGCTAAAACCAAACTTTTATCATCATGTTTATCATTAATTAATCAGTATTAGCAACATAAATAAAGTGAGTGGAGCGGAAGCAATTAATTTACAACATCATAGCCCTCCCAGGTTAAAGACATGTAAAGGAATATGAAGCTAGTCATCCTTATTAGGAGCATGCAAAATTCAGGCTCTAGATCATGTAATTAATGTAAATAGGACATAGGTCAAAGAATTCTTGCCTTACTCAGCAAAAACTTGCTCAGGAACTTCTCAAGATGGATTTTCAGCAAACTCGAACGGAACGTCGGCTACACGTTGCACATATACAAGCAATGAGTACAAAATGACTAAAACAGTACACCAAACATCATGAACAGTGGTTAGAAAGGTTTTTAAATTAATCTACACATTATTACGATTCCGTAGGTTTGAAAATCGCTCAAAACGGAGTTAAGACGCAAAAGATATGATTAAAACAAGTTTAAAGGCTTTAAATAAAAGAGATTTGAAATTCCAGGGGCTAAACTGCGAAAACCAGGGACCTAAATTTAAAAGATCTAGATCACAGGTTGATTCGGGAAAAACTCAGGGGCACTTTAGCAAAAATCCCGACACCGACCGGTATGGACTGGGTTGCGTGCGTTGTGGGGCGTTGGATCTTGATTGGACGGCTTAGATTAGATCTGGGGAGGGAGAGGAAACCCGGCGGCGGGTTTGGCCGGCGACGACCTCGGCGCGCGGCGGAAGTTCGCCGGCGACACGTGAACTCCGCGGTCCCGGGGCCTAGGGCTAGCAAGGTGGGGTGCGCGAGCGAGCGGGCGGAGGTGCGAGAGAGCGGGCGGAGTGGCTCGGGTGGCGGCGCATCGACCGTAGGTGGCTGACAGCGGGGCATGGCGGAGGCGGAGCTCCGGCGAGAAATTCTCGCCGGTGTAGAGCGAGATTGAGGACGAGAGCTAGCTAGGAAGCTTCCTCACCTTAAGCCAAAGCTAGCGGTGTAGGTGTGGACGATGGGGAGGCGGCGACGGCGTACGGCGACGTGCGGCTGCGACGGGGCGGTCCTGCGTGCACGGGCGATGGCGAGGTGAGCTCAAACCAACGAACCAAGGCAAGATAGAGGACGAGGTGAAGCGTTTAGACGTTCTTCCTTGCGGCGAAACTCGTGGGCTTGATCTCGTCGTTGGCGGCGGCTCCCGACGGCGGATTCCGGCACGAATTCAAAGTGAACTCGCAGCGCGGCGATGCAAGAGTTAGGACCCGAGGGCAGCTGGGGCTTGAGCTTTCGATGGGTAAGGCCTCGGAGTTCGGCGGCTTTTATAGGGGCGGTTCCATAGCTTGCGGAGGAGGCAAGGAAAGGGCGGCGCAGTGGGGTGGGAAAGTCCGGTTCCGGCCGGACATCGTGTCCGCGTCGGACTCTGTCCGCGCGCGCACAGAAGGAAAGGGAGAGGCGGGGAAAACGAAGGCGGGGTGCGGGCGCGTGATCCTCGGAGATCGAGTGAAGGACGCGGATGCGGGGGTGTAGGGCCAGAACGAGGCGGAGCTCGGGCGCGAGCTCGTTGCCCGGGCGGAGTGGCGCGGTAGCGGGAGGAAGAAGGAGTTGTCCGACAGGCGGGCCCAGAATGCCCTTGCTAGGCTGCTGCTGGGCCGGCTGCTGGCGTGGGCCGAAAGGGAGAAAAGAAGGAGAGGGAGGAAAAGGGAACCCTTCCCTAAATTGTTTGGAGTTCGGGAAAATCTCAGGGGGTCTTTAGCAAAAATCCCAGCGCTGACCATTATGGACCGGGTCGCGTGCGTTGTGGGGCGTTGGATCTTGATCGGATGGCTCCGATTAGATCTGGGGAGGGGTGGAAACCCGGCGGCGGGTTTGGCCGGCGACGACCTCGGCGCGCGGCGGAAGTTCGCCGGCGACACGCGAACTCCGCGGTCCCGGGGCCTAGGGCTAGCAACGTGGGGTGCGCGAGCGAGCGGGCGGAGGTGCGAAGCGGGCGGAGTGGCTCGGGTGGCGGTGCATCGGCCGTAGGCGGCGGACGGCGGGGCATGGCGGAGGCGGAGCTCCGACGAGAAATTCCCGCCGGTGTAGAGCGAGATTGAGGATGAGAGCTATCTAGGAAGCTTCCTCACCTTAAGCCGAAGCTAGTGGTGTAGGTGTGGACGACGGGGAGGCGGCGACGGCGTACGGCGACGTGCGGCGGCAACGGGGCGGTCCTACGTGCACGGGCGACGGCGAGGTGAGCTCAAACCGATGAACAAGGCAAGATAGAGGATGAGGTGAAGCGTTTAGGCGTTATACCTTGCGGCAAAACTCGTGGGCTTGATCTCGTCGTCGGCGGCGGCTCCCAACGGCGGATTCCGGCGCGAACTCAAAGTGAACTCGCGGCGCAGCGATGGAAGAGCTAGGACCCGAGGGCGGCTAGGGCTTGAGCTTTCAATGGGTAAGGCCTCGGGGTTCGGCGACTTTTATAGGGGCGGTTCCATAGCTTGCTGAGGAGGCAAGGAAAGGGCGGCGCAGCGGGGAGGGAAAGTCCGGTTCCGGCCGGACATCGTGTCCGCGTCGGAGTCTGTCCGCGCGCGCACAGAAGGAAAGGGAGAGGCAGGGAAAAGGAAGGCGGGGCGCGGGCACGTGATCCTCGGAGATCGAGCGAAGGACGTGGATGCGGGGGTGTAGGGCCAAAACGAGGCGGAGCTCGGGCGCCAGCTCGTTGCCCGGGCGGAGCGGCGCGATAGCGGGAGGAAGAAGGAGTTGTCCGATAGGTGGGCCCAGAATGCCAGAGAGAGAAAAGGCTGGCGCGGTGGAAAGGGGCGCGCCGACAGGTGGACCCCACCCGTCGGTGAGAAGGAGGAAGAAGGCGGCAGCTTGCTGGGCTGCTGCTGGGCCAGCTGCTGGCGTGGGCCGAAAGAGAGAAAAGAAGGAGAGGGAGGAAAAGGGAACCCTTCCCTGAATTGTTTGGAGTTTGGGAATTCTTGGTGAGATGCAAATAAATTTGAATTCAAACTTTAAATGCTGTAAATCATCCAATAAAATATGCAATGGCATGAATGCTCAAACATGTGGTTCCTATGATTTATTTTACTTGATTAAGATTTGAAATAACAAAACATTATGGTGTCATGCATAAATAAATCAAACCCTAAGCAAGATTAAATTAGTTTAGGATGGAATTTTCATATAGCAAAAATTAGGGTGTTACACTTAAATAGGTACATGCGATTGTACACTTAACACAACAGATGATATCTCTACCAAAATACAATAGAAATGGAGAAAGCTTTGATTAGAAATTTCATTAGCTGTGTGTGGACTGCCTACTAAGCAAAGCAGACTAGAGTTGCTCTTCGTTTCCTGTGTTATCATAGGCTGCAACTGCTGCCTTGCCATGGACCATCTGTTAGAATTTTTAGAACATGTGTCATTTAGAAAGCGGGTTAAAAATTTTGTACAACCTTGGGGGTGCCATGGCCCCTGCTGGCCCCCCTGGTTCCGCCAGTGCCCTCGAGATCCTATTGAGTTGTGAGCTCAGCACTAGACTTCTGGCTGAGGAGGTTTCACAACTTCGCTCGTTATGCCAGCAATGCTGCCTTCGCCTCGTGGATACCCCTAGTATCTGCCTATCTGCACATCATTGCATGTTTTTTTCATGTGTCACAAAAATCTCATGTGTATCCATGTGTTTATGTATGCTTGTTTGGTATAAGTAAAGCTTAGTAAAACCATCAAGTGCAACTAAATTCAAAGTATAATACCATTTGTTTAGAACCCTTTCCAACATCCATCTTGTGAGCATCATTTTTGAAAAGTTCATACCAAACCATTTTGAAATTGTTTGGATACCCCAGTCAACTTACTTTCTCACTTTTCTACTTTGATGTAACGCCCGGAAAATTTTCTCTAATCTCCCCTTACTCAAATATCGAATTTTCCTCTCCCTCCCTCTCGACCAGGCCGCCACGGCTTGCCTCCTTTCCTTCCCTCGGACGAATAGCTCACGTCCCCTCCCTCTCCTCTTCACGGCCCATGCCTACTCTCCCGGCCCGGTCACCCAGGGACCATCCCCTCCCTTGGATTGGCCCCACCTATCTGCTTCCCGCCACCATAGGTCCTACCCATCAGAGACCCTAAACCCCGTTCCCAGTCTTCTTCCTCCCACCCCCCTTCTCTCTCCCTCACACACGTGCACGCATGCATGTGCCCGAGCACTCCACCGGCCTTGCCCCGACCCGCTCCCCGCGCACCCCGCTGCCACCTGCACGCCACAATGTGCCACACCCGTGCCCCGCGAACCTCACCGAACCCTGCTGTACGCACCTCCCACCGCCTGCACCACGATGCTTGGAGTCCTCCCAGGGATCACCGCGCGTCTTGCTAGCTTCGCTCACCGCCGCATGCTCCACGACAGCCCTACACAGCATTGTCTCTCCCTCCCCAGCTAAAATAGGGACCCTCAGCTTCGCTCCATCCCACCCTCCCTACCAATCCGTCACTGCCATTCCCCTCCCTTCTCTCTGCCTTCCTAGGCAAATCGTGGTGAGAACGAGCTCTGCCTCGCTCCCCTTATCTCCTAGCCAACCCACAGGCCCCTTCTACCGCTCTCTCCCCAACATCGCCACCATGAGGCTGCCAATTGATGTCGTGTCCCTTCCATGTCACTGACCTGCGAGTCGCACACCCCACGCTGCCCGTCCTCGTCCATTGCCACCTCACTCCTGGTCCCACCTTGGCTGACACGCGGGAAGTTCTACGTTCACACTCCAACTTTTCCATAAGTCCAAATCTACACCCTGGATACTAAAAAGCCCATATCTTCCCTGCTTCATCTCCAATCCCAACAATTATTTCACCTAAACTCTTCTAAATTCACGTTCTATCCATTAAAAATACTTCCACACTAAGTTGAGCTTATGTGGTGCCTTGATTTGCGTGTTTCTTGTTTGTACTGCATAGGTCCCTTGCTCAGAGTGTCAGATCGGCTCTGTTGTAGGAAACCCAATATAGGTGCATGAAGCAAGTACACCACAACTCTTAAAGTGTCATGCTCACCAATAGAACCAAAACAACAACAAGTTCACTGGATCCTCACTTGATGCATAAAGTGCCTAGTTTTATAAACACAAACTTGAGCTTGTTATTTTAAATAATGCATATTGATTAGCTGCTAAGGTAAACATGCTGGAATAGCCACCCTAAGCCATTCTACACT
Organism: Paspalum notatum; assembly: GCA_022530915.1. Lineage (NCBI taxonomy): Eukaryota > Viridiplantae > Streptophyta > Magnoliopsida > Poales > Poaceae > Paspalum > Paspalum notatum. The sequence goes on from CM039688.1 coordinate 14,495,146, forward strand.
TATTATGCTTAGGAAACAAAGTATTTACTCCTTTATACAAGATTTTGGAAAAGGCATGGATATAAAGGGTTTTGGAAAAAGTTTTAGAAAAAGGAAAGTACAACATACGACTTTGTTCGGTTTTGCTGCCCTATAGAGTAGGGTAGATTCTGGGTTCCGTTATCATGGTTTTCTCAGTGAGGCTAGTGATTTCAGAAGAAAGACCGATGGAGCGGTTGCTTGACGTGAGCATGTGAAGTTCCACCATATTTCGTACAAAGGACCAAATTGTTGATTCATCTTGCCTAATTCTTTTAGTGCAACCAATTGACGTTGTTTGTGATAGCGCTTTGCATGAATCGACATGAATAGTTAGGCAAATACTTGGTGAGCTAGGGAGCAACGGGATGCCAGGGTTGGGGTTTGATTTCGCAGTATGTGACGTCTACCCAGAATGGGACACGTGGTGGCCTCATTCTTGTGGTATATATGTGGTGGTGTCATGCTTAGCTAGGGTTCTGTGCGAAATTGGATGATTATTGTTGACGGTCGTTATTTCACTGTTTCGACCATCAATTCCACGGTGAATAAATGGGGTATAGATAAAGTTCCATGCATTATTTACCTAGCACTGATGAATTCCATTGGTTTTAGTGGTTTTCGATGTATCACAGGGAGATGCTCAAATTCCATGCAAAAGAATATCATTTGGAGCAAGAGAGAAATCACACAAAAGGGGCTTGAGAATGAATTACAAATAATGTCACTATGAAGTATCTCAAATGCCCTCATGGACCAAACCATTGCAAAGAGCTCATCAAGATAATCAAAATGGAGTTTGGTTTCACTTAATTTGGAGTCCGAATGCAAAAGCCGTCGCAAGATCTACAACGTTGAGAGAGATGGCCGAGCGACCACCGACAAGGCCGGCCGACCATCCTTCATGACCAGCTGACCACAGACTTGGCCGCCCAACCAACCAACTTTGCCTTCCCACTGACCTTCCCACTCCTATAAGTAGAGGGGCACTCCCCTACTTCCAAAATGTACCATCACCATGTGATTTCTCTCTTCCTCCCTCTAGAGGCGCCCCACAGGAGGTGCCTCTATTCTAAAAATAGTATTTAGTTAGGAGTTAGAGAAGGGTCTGCTATATCAGAGTCAATCGAAAGTATTCGGTAATGTATTTCATTTGCTATTCTTGAGCATTACTTTCCTATTATTGACAAGTGCAAGTACATTATCTTTCTACTTTATGCACTTATCTTCTGCTCTAGTTAGTTACTCGGCTTGGTGTTTATGCGGCTTTTTAGCACCTTTTCTTTTTGGGCTAAACTAGAATTGATTGATCGTTGTTATGCTTGCCGTGTAACAATCCAACCTATACGCTAGGCTCTGGTTAGTTCCTCTCCTTTGGCCAAGGATGAACTATTGTCCGCTTGAACACGTTTGTAGCATGCCATCCTCTCTACGCAGATTAGTTTGGTAGCCCCACTCGGTAACAGCGTGTGGTGTGCTTGTATAGTCTAGGCCTGTTCGTCCAGGAGGCCCATAGGTGACAGCCAAGTTCTCTTTCGGTGGTCAACTATCTACCCCCTAACCCCTCGAGGGCGCTGGAATTTTGCTCGACGCAAGTCATAACTTTGTTGAGATCCTTTCGACCCTTAGCACGGATAGCTCTTGTATGCTATAGCAGAGATAGAAGACCGTACTGCAGTCCTTGTCTCATTGTCCTCCTAGCTTTACCTGTTTTCTTGCCAACGGTGCTTGGCTTTTATCCCATGGTGTTTGGTATCAATCGTTCCTAGCCATCGGTTGACGTGAAAGAGTAGTAACGGCTAGATGAATAATAGTTTAATATCTCTATCTCAATGCTTCCCTGTGGATAAATACGATACCTTGGAATACTCCTGAGTGAAAGGCCACACTGGTCTCCATGCACTTACGGAGCAAAATCAGGTAGGCTAAGAACCGCCAACAATTATGAGATTGAGTGTTGCTGAGTGAGGACCGAAAGAGCGACCTAGAGGGGGGTGAATAGGTCGACACCTAAAAACCTACGACCCCCAAAACCTCTCTTCGCACACTGTGCAAGATCACGTAGCAACAAGTGCTACTGACCCTAGGAGACGTTGAGGAAAACCTAGCGGAAGCACTTGAATCAACGCCCAAAAGAACGGTCGCAAAACAAGCTAGAACTGCAAACAAGGCAGGGCTGCCAGCAAACACCGGATATTCCGGTAGGTCTCACCGGATATTCCAGTAAGGCCCACCTGATATTCCGGTAGAGCAACTCCCAGGCCCGAATTGTCTAGTGCTCGCTGCTGGACTATCCGATGGGACACCAGATAGTCTAGTGGCAGAGCCGGATAGTCTGGTAAAACAACCCATATTTGAGTTCTCAAACCCAAACCTTGACAAAAGCTTGTCCAAACTTCACAAGATTTTGCATAAGCTATCTAGGGTCTATTCCAAAGCCATTCCCAGAAGATCTACTGAGGACTAGCGGGAATTTTCAGATGTCGTGAAGATGGCAATATTTGGGCAAGAAAGGGGAAAACCCAAACTTGACTTGCTCGTGGCAATCCAGGAGGATTGAGATGCACTAGGGCATAATCTCCACGTCCTTGCAAGTCCAAAACACCAAAAGAGATGGGGAAATCTCGTGGGAAAACCAAAACTCCAAAAGCCCTTGAGATTTCACCCAAAAACCAAAGGGAAGGGGAGGGAGAAAAATTCTACACTCAAGTACTCAAGACATGGCCACAAAATTCACTCTATTCCACACCAAAATAGGTCACAAGGTCTGAATACAAGACGAGACTCGATCTCCAAGAGCCTCCCACTTCCTACCCTCTTTCTATGGGGCTAGATCTCTCTAAAACCCACTAATCATCTTGCTCTTGCTTGGATTTCAAAAATGGAGTCCTAACCCTAGGTCTAAGCACCCCAAACCAACCAAGAGAGGGAGCTTAAGGCAGCCACACTCTTATTTATACTACATGACTCATTCCCTAGCAGTTTTTCACTTAACCCCCTATATTACAGATGCTTACACTAAAAAGGCCCATAGGGGCTAGAAAAGACACCGGGAAACTCGGATGAACGAACACGATGAAGTCCATGGCGTCTTCAGTTTCTCTACCTCATCCGGATGGTCTCCATGTGTCCAGTAGGTCATCCCTTTTGGATAACTCCGCTTTTGGCGAAACCGGCAACCTGCCCTTGGTTTTGACGGTGGAACCAGGAAACGATCTTAGGCCCGTGTTTTGACGCTTGAACCGGGAAACATTGATGGGCTTCCAAAGGTAGAGTGATTTTATGGCTCACGACACCGTCCTGAGCCCATGATCACACTTATGGGCCGGGCCTAACTTGGACCATAGCCCAAGCCACTGCCAGTCCACTTGGCAGGGCTTTTGTCATGCCAAGTCCACTATGGCGCCGCCTCTCAGTCCACTCGAGAGGGCTTTTCCTCTAGGTCACACTTAGGAGGTGCTCACTCGTCCTTTAGCAAGTCTTCGGTGTTGACAAGCGCTCATCACAGCCAGGACGAAAGACCAGACTTGGTACGCTTGAGTCCCTCAATCTCTTCCTTGATGAGTGCCTTGCCAACACCCTCACCAACCACCTGAAATCATAGACAAAGAAAAGAAAAGCGTAACAAAGAACAACAGAAGAAAGAGAAACAAAGAAAATCCACTCAAGTGCTCAGGAGCCAAAGAAAGGCAGAAACGGGGACACGCGAAGTGAACAAAAACAAAGCCAAAAGATCGGCCCCCTAAGACAAGGGTAACTGCTCAACGCAGTCGATCAACAAAGCATAACCCCTCAAGAAAGAAGCAGGGCTCAACACAGTCATGCTAGAAGCAAAGGACCATGGCTCCTCCAGAAAGAGGCAAAGGCTCAACACAGCTGGCCAAAAAAGCATGCTAAATCTCAACTTCCCCTCCATTACAACCCTACTCACAATGCATCTCTCCCCCAGTGTGGTCCTCCCCCTAGAATGCAGCTCTCTCCCTGATACTCAACTCCCCCTTGTTCAAGGATCTTCCCCTTGTTCAAGCTTGGTGACATCTCTCCCCCTTGTTGACAATGCACACATCAAGCCCAAAGAAATATGAAGTGCAAATATCACAAGTGCATGGAAATGAGCTCATCAGGGAAGAAAAGCTAGTAATCACAAGTTCTAGCAAACAGAGCATGTGAGGGCAACGGGACATGCAACAAGCTCAAATGAACCTATCTTACGTAGTTCAAGAGCAAAGCATGAATTTCAAATTTTGGTTAAAAAAGCATCACCAATAAGAATAGCATCTAGCAAGGTAGACATGAACAAAAAGATGCTAGCAAAACATACAAGATGTGCTAATCCTAACCAGAACATAATCAACTAGCCATAAGCAATTCAGATACTTGCAACTTTCAGATTTAAGCAATTTTTCAATTTAAGCAAGCTTTACTTAGGTGCCAGGGGTTATTTGCTTGTCAAGCCACTTCCTACCAACCCAACTTGTCACTCAACTTGAAAGGAGAAATGATCATGCCAAGCTGAGGCTCCTTAGCAGAAATCCAATTGAGAATAGTCCTAAGATAGGTGTTGTCATCCTCCAACTTGACTTTCTCAATGGCGAACTCATCAAGCCTATCCCTAAGGCCATCACACTTCAAATAGTCAGCACTAATAGGGCTAGCAGTCATTTCAGACTTACTCAAAGCAGCCCTAACTTCCTCCAACTCCTTCCTAAGAGTGGTACACACAGTACAAGTAGCAAGCAACATCGGCCTAACCTTCAACTCTTCTAGCACTGCAGTAATAAAGAACAGTAAAACTACATTACTTGCATGCTTATAGCGCAAATCACACAATTCAGTTGCTAGGACCTGACAATCAATGCACTCAATCTCATTTGCAACAGCACAAGCTTCCTTAGCAGTAGCAAGATCATTCAAAGCACATACCAATTTAGACATAAAAGTCTCAAGCTCAGCCTGAAGAGTAGCAACCTTAGCATTTGTAGCCCTAAGATCCTTAGCAGATACTCTAAGCAAGCGATCCTGATTCTTCAAAGCAACAAACATAGCATCCTCATCGTTCTCATCATCACTCACCTGAGGCTGAGTGGAGGACTTGTTGCAGATCTCCGGGTTGATGGAGCCGGCTTGATCACCCTTGAGCGCCATGTTATAGTAGCCGATCTCATCACCAAAGAACCAAAGTCCAACGTGCCCGATGATCTTCTTCTCTCCATCATCGTCACTGTTGGAGCCGGAGTCGCTGGAGCTACCGTCGCAGTCACTCAAGCTGGCGAGGAAAGCATGATCGTGCTCCTAGGTGTGCTTCTGGTACTTCTTCACGAACTCCCCCTTGCTGAAGTACGACTACTTCTTCTTGTCGCCCTTGTACTTGCTCTTCTTCTTGTCGGAGATGCACTTGCCCTGTTCTTGTGGTCCTTGCCGGCAAAGTACTTCTCCTGAGCTCTCCTCTAGGGGTAGCCAACGATGAAGTGGTCCATCTTCCCACACTCGTAGCACTGGAGCTTGTCACCTCTCCTGCGGCTCATCCGGTTGGAGTAGAGGTGCTGGAACTTGTTCGAAAGCAGGCACTGCTGATCATCATCTAGGGCCTCCAGTTCCTCCTCCTTAGTTGAAATCAAAGACAGAGCATAGCCAACAGAAGGGTTAGCGTTAGCAGCACCACCACTAATAGGGCCAGACATTAGAGCTAGGCTCTTGGGAGTTGGTCCACTCATCCTGGCCTTAGCCTAAATGTCAACCTCTGAAGCCTTTAACTTGCTATATAGCTCGTCTATGGTGAGAGTCTCATAGCCACTTGACTCGACTATAGATTCCTTCATTTGCCAAATACTATGATCCAAGGCAAAGAGTAGCTTGCAAGCCTGCTCATGGTCGTCGTATGGCAAAGCCCCATTTTTCACATTTGCACGAATCTTGTTAGAAATAGATTGAAATCGACTGAAAAATTCGTCAATGCTCTCGCAGGTTGCTAGTAGAAGTTCTCATACTCTCGCTTGTAGGTCTCGTACAGCCTAGCCTTGACCTGACTTGTCCCCTCATGGAAGTTTGCGAGGGTAGTCTAGATCTCATGAGCCATTTACATATGGCTCACTTTATTGAACTCAGAGCGGCTCAGGGCTGTCAAGAGGAAATTCCTAGCCTTGTTGTTTACTTTGTGTTCCCACTGCTGCAGTTGGGTCACACACTCATCTAGCACCTGAAAATCAGCATGCTGATAGATATCCCAGACAGACGAATGTTGGCTCTGGAGGAATGCCGACATGCGGATCTTCCAATATGTGAAATCGGAGCCATCGAACCCTGGAATCTTGCTAACGGACACATCCATGGTCGCCCCTTTTGGATCTAGAACCGGTTAAGGTATAGAAGACCCAAAGTTAGCTCCGATAGCAATTGAGGATCAAAAGAGCGACCTAGAGGGGGGTAAATAGGTCGACACTTAAAAACCTACGACCCCCAAAACCCTCTTTCGCACTAGTGTAGACCACACAGCAACAAGTGCTACTGACCCTAGGACACGTCGAGGAAAGCCTAGCGGAAGCACTTGAATCAACACCCAAAAGAACGGATGCAAAACGAGCAAGAACTCCAAACAAGGCTGCCAGCAAACACCGAATATTCCGGTAGCACTCACCAGATATTCCAGTGGGTCTCACCGGATATTCTGGTAAGGTGTTGCACCAGGAAACCGACAGGTAGTACCCTGGAGAGCTTCACACAATAGGGCAGGGAGGTGTATGTGGACCGTAGGGATCGCTTCTCCTTGCTGCGACCCAAGACCAGCTGAACGGATCAGCCGATCGTCTTGGGTTGATGGTGGTCGGGCGTGCCACCTGGCTTATGACCTAGCCAGGGAGGTTGTGGTGGTGGTGATGGTGTTGGTTGACTCCTGCTTCCCCTGTACAAGCAGACAAAATAGATCAAACGCTAAATACCAGCCGGATCGCACGGATCAGCTCATCCTGGATCGAATCTTCTTCGTCGGCAAGGCCCTGCTGTCTTACCAATAGTATATCTAGATATAATATATAAAAGTACTTAAATAAAGGAAAAGGAAACACGACCAGATCTATTCTAGTCGGCTAAAACATCCAAATGAATATCAAACAAGCCTTGAATCTACTATTACACCAAAGATCATATAGGAAAGATATGAAAGCAGATGCATCTTTGATAAAACGACAAAAGGCAAGGCAGGGTATACATCAGATCTTCCTAATAACACATGATCTGTAGATGAAGCTGTGAGAATAGATCTAATCTATGCCTCGAGCCTTGCAATATGCTAATCTAATAACAAACAGGGAGTACGATAGCACGCACCGCAAAAGATATTAGCATAACAGCAAGTTGTGCATGAGCCGATGTGCAAGCATATCGGCTCATACACGTGATGGATCTCATGCCTAGCTAGGCTTGACGTGAGATTCATCGAGATAACTAATGGATCTCGCGCTAAGCTGAGCTTACCACGAGATTCATCATGGTAACTAACAAACCGTGCCATCAAAAACACTTCAGTACACCATTTACCAGGCGACTAACGTCGTAATGCCTATAACGAAATAAATCGTTAAGGCAGCATGACGATTACCTGAAACTCTAGTCGCTAGAGGTGGCGATGCACCGAGGGGGATGTGGAGACAACCGCTGCTCGATGAACGTATGTCATCAACTTTATTTCAATAATAAGGGTACATATTTATAGTCCGTAGACTCGGGCGACAAGCCTGCCCTTCTATAATTAAGTTACAAACCCTAACTAACTTAAACTGGACTCTCTATTCTATGATACAAGGCCTGCTGGCCTGCTTAAGCATCTGCCGTCGCTTCCTTGGATAGCTTCTCTTTAGCCCAAAGTAGATTTTGGCCCATTAACAGGGATGGCCGAATTCCGTTGTCAACACATGCCCCCATGGTTTTGGCAAATAAAGATTTATTTATTTCAAAACCAGACGAGTGTGAAACTTGGTCAGGCACGTCCCATCATCTTGCACTTCAACAAGGTCTTCCATGGAAACCGCCATGATGACCCGCGCGACCCTTCGGCTTCCCGTACAGCGTCCCTTCGCCTTCCATCGCCTCACGCTTAATAAAAGGCAGGGCTCCCCTGTTCTCCCCAATCGGCATCCGTTCTTCTTCTTCCTTTAGTCACTGCCATCGCCACTTTCCTCCCCCTCCGTGATAGGTCCACGAGCGCCCACTCTGCCTTCCTCACCCTCCATCGCCTCTGCTCCAAGCGAGGTGGCTAATGCACCAGCACCGCTGCCGCCTTGCCTGGCCGTACCGCCGGGCTTTGCTCCACTGCTGGCAGCAGGAGCCGATCAGGCTCCTCTAGCCGTTCCAATGGCCGACGAGGGGGGTCCCTAGACCAAGCCACCAAAGCTTGGCTAAAGTTCTGGGGCGAGGACATCCCGTCCCCTCCATCCGGAGTGAGGATAAACCTCGGCTATACCGAGGACCCGGAGGATGCGGTCGCTTCCCCTCCATGGGTCCCTCTTTCGGACCATCAGTCGCCCGAGCGCTCTACCAAGAGGAGGCGCCTGGGAACACCACCCTCCGATGACGAAGAAGAGGGCGATGAGGAGGCCAGGGATGAGGAGGACGACGCCGACGAGCCGGAGCACTCCTCCGATGAAGCTGAGCCAGAGGAGCCAGATGAGGATGAAGACCTCACGGCTCAGTACGAGGAAAGCTCGTCTGATCTCGCTCCCACCAAGAGCGGGGATGCCGGCGACGAAGTCGACGGCGAGGACGAGGAAGCCGATGGAGAATCGGCTAATGATAGTGATGCTTAGAGCATCCTATCTTAGTATTAGTAGGATTTTAGCTTAGGTTTTAATGTTAGCCGTTGCATCGGCTTTTCTGAACAAAAGTCCCTAACTTTTGGAGGTTAACAGCCGTGGTGTCGGCTTAGGGATGTAACTATATTTTGCTATGTATATTAATGAAATTTCCCTTTCTAAACCTCTATTTCCTTTTCTTTCCTTTTGCCGATTCCCCTTCAGATGAAAATCGGCTCAGCAGCATCGCGCTGACTCAAGAAGTCCCACAATCGGCTCTAAATCAACGTGACAAGCCGACCTGCTTACTTAGCCGATTTCTAGTAAAACAATCGGCTCACTGGTCAACATCGAATCGGCTCTGTCTCATTGACTTAGTCAATCACAACGCAACAAACCGATAAGCTAGAGGACAGGCTTCCTCCGACCAAAATTCCCAAATCCCGCGCAAGTCAGCACCTCATAAAGGCGTATATACCAAACCAAGGCGCGTCCTTCTTCTTCTTTGCCGCTGACGAGCACTCTTCCACCACTCCCTGTCTCGAGCGATTTGCAAAATGGCGGCGTCGAGCAGCACAACAGAAGAACAAACTCTTTGCGAGCGCGTGTTTGGATTGAAAGTAAAGACTCTGGCTATTTCTGCAATTACGACTCTCATAAAGCTGTTATCTTTACCTTGCACTTGTTCTTTAATCATCCAGGCCGATGAGATACTGATCCCAACCTTAGCCAATTCCAAATCCTTCAGTCTAGGAATCAAATCCTATGAACCCCCATATGACCTTGTTAGAACAGAGACCAAACGCTTGCCTTTTGTCCATGTCGACCCATACCTAGATCTATGGACAGACCAACTCCGCGCCTGGCCATTCCCCATGGACGGGTGGGTTGATTGGTACAAACACGTTGAGCGCGCATATAGTTCCACTTGTCAAACCGTCCGCATAGCCGATGCCCTGACTCTATCTCTCTCTCCCATGGAGAAGGATGACAATCTGCTCAGATCCATCGGCTACTTCTGGTCAGACAGCCTGAACTGCTTCTTATTCGGCTCTGGCCCCATGACACCTACTCTCATGGACGTTGTCATGATCTTAGGGCTTGATGTGCAATCCACCTGCCCTTCTTCTTTTCATCTAGCTGAATGCCCTCATAAGAAAATAGTGGAGCAGAGCAGTACCCGAAACTGGAGCGAATATATCGCCTAGCACAACAAGCAGTCTGTCTCAGTTTTAGAGAAAGAACACATCGCCTTCTTGAACCTATGGCTTGACCATTTCCTCTTCAATGGTCCTTCACTGGCTCCGACCAAGAATTATCTCAACCTGGCCACTGCCCTGGCTCAAGGCCGGACCATCGCCCTAGGAAAGCTTTTCCTAGGTGTACTGTACCTCCATCTTTCTTTGAACACCCAGCGCATACTGGCCAGACAACATATCAAGACAGGCAGCCCTTAGTGTTTTGTTCAGCTCTGGAGTGAACTGTACTTCTGCAATGAAATCCTAGACTTTCCACCACTCGAGTCTCATCCTTTCCCAGACCTCTCAGGCAGATCCATCCGTTGTACCTCATTCGGCCAGGCTTTGCATCAATTACCTATAACCCAAACTGATGCAGCTGAAACAGCCAAATGGTACAAATGCTTCTACGGCTCTCAAACCACCCCTGTATATAATGCATATGCCGAATCCGAGCAATTCGAGAACCCGCCCTTCTTCAGATTAGACGTCTTTAGTACTGATGAAGAAACTCGAGCTATATTCGGCATTGTGGCTACTCCTTGTCTCCTTCCAGTCAGCATGAGTACTAGTAACAGGATTAATAAACCAGGATATGAAGCATACCAACCTGTTCTAGCTGCTCGCCAACTCGGCCTGAACCAAACTTCTCCTTGCCTGATTATCCATGAGAAAATCCAAAGCTGAGCTGATATAGCTGACTCCTTGGTAGCCACCAAAGCATACTCCATCTTTTCCGACTTGGAGCTGAGTGTACCCAACACGATGGAATTCGTGTACACAGCCGATGGCTTCGACCGCTGATGGAATTTCTAGAGACCCTACCTTTTTCACAATGCTGTGGCATCGGCTCTTCTAGCCATCGACTCAGAGCATGAAACCACACCGGAAGAGGTAATCTTTACACTTGACTCAGCCTTCTCTTGCATTGTTGCCTTATGATACAACTGAACTTCTTGCTTTATAGATGCAAGCAGGACCTATCCCCACTGACGATGCAGGCCAACCATTCAAGTATTTGCAAAAGGCACCACTGCCGTTGTACCAGGCCAACATGCCCTCACATGATAAGGCCATCTTTTCATCCCTGGGATGAAGCGCAAGAGGAAGGGAAAAGGATTTCGCCAGCCAAGGTTTAAGAAAAGCCGCCATCAAGCCCAAACCTATCGCCTCGGCTCAACCCCTTTCATCTGAATCACAAGTAAGCTCCACATTGTCTTGGATTCAGTAATGAGAGTCGTACTGACCATTTTCTATATGCAGGATCACAGCTTTCACAGCCAGGAGCAGGAAGGGGCCGAAAAAGAGAATTCCCCTGAACCTCTCAGTTCTTCTCCTAAGGATACATCCGGCCAGACAAACGAAGCTCGCAGCATGGAAGTTAGCCCTCCAGAGGTATGTCTCTAACTGCATGTTCCTTTTGCCTATAGTTCATGAACTAACCTCGTTGTTGCCAGACCTTTAATGCTGCATCCTTGCTAAACTTTGATCCTTCAACCATCGGCGATTCTTTGGTGACTGAGAGCCCTCCCACAACTCCTTCGACCGATGTGACCTCGAACCTCAAAGAAATCGCCAAGCAACTAGAAGCTCCAATTGAAAAATTGGTTGTTGCATGCGACGGAATCCGCACGGCCCTCGAGTCGATAGCCTATGTGCTGCTTTCAAGCCTGAAGCAGGTGCTCCGACCCATAGCTCACCTTGGATTCCTCCGTGAAGATGTGTTGGCTGCTGCATCACGCTTAGCTTCCCGTAACAACCAGCCGGCCCTAAAAGAGAAGATTACCAAGGCATGTGCAGCAGCAAACCAATTCAAGGCGGACCTAGATGACGACAGTGAAGATGCGAGGTTGAAGACGTCCAGGCAAGCGCTTGATGCAAAGAGGACAAAGACAACTGACGAAATCAAGCGACTTGAGGAAGAGCTATGTCAGGTTGATGCCGCCATTCTGGCCACTGATGAAAGCATGAAGACGCTTGTTGATAACAAGCAAAAACTGTCAAAGTCGCTCAAAGCCAGCATCGCACATATCCGAGAGCTCAACAAGGGATTGATAATCGGCTCTGACGAACTAGATCAGCAAATCATCAACTCCGCCGATGCGATCAGAACAAAGGCTTTAACTGCAATCCACCGATACCTTCAAAGACTCCCAGCATCTTCCTCTGCATGATTTCATTCAATTACTTGAACATTGTCAGTTGTGCCCCCGAGCATGTAGCTCGGCCAAGAACATTATGGTTTTCTGTATTTTTGTACTAAAGGCGATGCCTAGCATCGGCTATTATCCATGGCCAATGACGCACGCTAGCCATGCTACTCATAATTGTTTGTTTATATTATTTTATTTTTCTTCTAAAGGGCGATGCTTTAATACATCGGCTCCTGTTAGGACCGGATGGCAACGCATAGGTCAAATTTTCCTCTAGAGGCGATGCCAAGGCATCGGCTATTCCAACCCGGATGTTACCACATCGGTTCTCACATAAATCAAGATCCGATCCACAGACTAGGATAATATTTCTTCAAATATTTACCATTGACGTTTCTAAAAAACCGGACCCCTTCTAATGTCTCCATTCTATATGAATTGCCTGGGGTAGTCTCCATTATGCGATAGGGCCCGTGCCAGTTAGGCGACCATTTTCCAAATGCTGGATCTTTCGTTCCAACTGGCAGGACTAACTCCCAGACGAGATCACCTATCTTGAAATTCTTCGGCTTCACTTTCTTGTTGTAGGCTTTCGCTACCCTGGCTTTGTTGTCTCTAATTTTTTCGAAAGCCCATAACCGAAGCTCTGTTAAATCATCTGTGTTGATTTTGATGAGAGACGCATACTCATCGGCTGACATATCATTCTGAAATTGAACTCTTCGAGAGCCGATGTTAACCTCCCATGGCATAACGGCCTCTTGGCCGTACACCAACTGATATGAAGTACACTTAGTCGCCCCATGACACGACATCCTGTATGCCCATAACGCCTCCGCAAGCCGATCATGCCACTGCTTAGGATATTCATCTATCTTTCTTTTGATCAGCTTCATGAGACTCTTGTTCGACGCTTCGGCTTGTCCGTTGGCCTGAGCGTAGTAAGGGGACGACTGTAATAGCGTGATGCCCATCTCTTTGGCAAAATTTTTGGATTCTTCAGCCAAAAAGACAGTCCCTTGATCCGTGGTGATAGTTTGTTGGATGCCAAACCGGTAGATGATATGCTCCTTGACAAACTTCATCACATCTTTGGCCGTGACGTTCTTCATTGGCACGGCCTCCACCCATTGGGTAAAATAATCAGTGGCAACCAGGATCCACTTGTGTCCTTTGCTGGTTGGAGGGTTAACTTGACCGATCATATCCATGCCCCAGCCTCCGAATGGCCATGGTTTGACAATATGATTCAACGGTCCAGCCGGCGCCATCTGGACGGCTCTGAACCTCTGACACTCTTGGCAACCTCTAACACTCCCTTGGTATTCATGTTAGCCGAACAAATCTGAAGTTCGCCATCAATTCTTGACAACATAGGAGATAAGGATATTAAAAATCACTGGCACAATTAAAATCCTCCGTTGACTGATTGATGGCAACTCTAGAATCGCCGAAAACTTCCACTACTTCAGCTCCTGCTTCTAGCAACAACTCAAGGCCTTTGCACAAAGCTTCATATTCAGTCTGGTTGTTAGTGCGCCGCTCGCTAAGGCGAAAGGAAAACTCATATTGTGCCCCCGAGGGGAGATAATAAGGAGCCCAACACCGCAGCCAGCGTCACATGCAGAACCATCAAAGAACAGAGCCCAAGACGATATGCCGACGAAATTTTGTTGTGGAGCCAATCATTCAGTAATAAGATCGGCTAATGCTTGGCCTTTCACAGCCCTAGCTGGTTTGTACCTGATATCAAACTCCGTGAGAGCAAACATCCATTTGCCGGGCCTCCCTTTAAGGATAGGGGCTGACAGCATATGCTTAATAACGTCGGCTTTACATACTACCCAAGTTTCAGCATTAAGAAAGTAATGTCGTAGTTTGGTGCATGTAAAGTATAAACATAAGCATAAACGCTCCATCTCAGAGTACCTGGTTTCAGCGTCAAGTAATCGTCGGCTCAGATAGTAGAAAACCCGCTCCTTCCCATCGACTTCTTGGATAAGCACAGAGCCGATGGTTGTCTCGTCAGTTGAGAGATAGACAATAAACGGGACATTAAGACAAGGCGGAGCCATCATTGGTGGCGTTGTTAGGTACTTCTTCAAGTTATCAAACGCCATCTGTTGATCAAGCCCCCATATGAATTCTTCATTCTTTTGTGTCTTGATCAATGGCATGAATGCTTCAAGCTTGGCAGATGTTGACGCTGCTTATGTACGAAAATTATGCATCTTTTTATATAGTTTTTCACCGATTTTATGCGTCAACTTTGCCTTCCACTAACATTTATCACCGATTATTGTGAATTTTGCAATATTGTCTTGGAAATATGCTGCATGTTTATTTTACAGGTTTTAGGGCAATTTTTCGCGGATTTCACCATGATCAACTTTGAGTGAGAAAAGACTACTAGATGACAAGCATTGAAGGTGTAGAACAAAGAGGAGAATTGATGAACTCATGTGGCTCGTGGGATGATCAAGACTTAAAATCAGAAGATTCAATGTATTGTTAAAGGCCCAACAGGATGGTGAAGAAATTCAATTAATTGAAGTGCCAAATATGTCAAAGGCTAGATGAATTCATCAAAGCTCGGCCCATTACGAAGATTCCAAAAGGTTTAGAGTCCTAAATGCCCCCGACAAGTGTTGCTTGGACATTAAGCAACCACCACGAGAAAGATGGAAGGAAAAAGATGCCAGAAGAGTCCCGGTCGGCCGACCCGGAGTCCTCTGGTCGGCCGACCCCACCCCCCTGGACGTCGGTTTGAGTTGCCTTTTCTCCCACGTCTTCCTCGGGGTATAAATATCGAGTCTAGGCCTCTGGTCGACGCATCCAATCCATCATCAAGGCGACAAGACGGCGGAATTGAGGGACATCAACTAGAAGAGAGGAGAGGGTCGAGTTTCTAGTCTAGGATTAGAGTTCTTCTAGTTCCTGGAGGTGATTAGAACCCTTGCACGGTGTTCTAATTATCTAGTTCGAGAGGTCTAATTGTATCATCAGGGAAAGGTATGATCATGGTTGTAAGTATGATACAGTTAATTAA
This sequence comes from Paspalum notatum, assembly GCA_022530915.1. NCBI lineage: Eukaryota > Viridiplantae > Streptophyta > Magnoliopsida > Poales > Poaceae > Paspalum > Paspalum notatum. The sequence goes on from CM039688.1 coordinate 14,510,387, forward strand.
TGAAGCAATGTTCTTGTCTAATTATCATGTTCTTGCTCTAATTATGCTTGTTCTAGTTCTAATTAGATTTAGATCTAGATGCTTGTTAATTAGATCATGTCATTAAAGGTGTTATTCATCTAGCGTTCTTGATCTCTAATCTAGTTTACTAGTGATATAGTTGTGTTCTAGTTCTTGTGATCATGGTGATTAGAAGTTCTAGTTGCTCTAATTATGTTATTAGACTATGCGAAGCAATTAGAAGCGCGTTCTCTAATTATGTATGCCTGTTGAGAGTTTCTCGTCGATTACCTGGTTACCTTGTGACAGTGGAGCCCGGGGAAAGGTTAAACTCGATCTAGGGGATTAGATTGGTTGATCTTGATTTAATTATGCTATGATGAATATGCTTGAACTTGCTTTTACCTTGAACTGCTAGTTATCTCGCTGCTCTAATCTAGTTGTGGCGCCCTGTTATCGCATGTGCTTTGGATCCGATTAGAGCCTGATTAGAACCTAGTTAATACCCTTTAATTGGAGCTCTAATTGTTTATCTTTTAACATATTTTAGATCTAACTTAGGCTAAGGACTGGTTTAGAAGAAGATTCAATACTCTTTTTACCCCTTTAGTTTATCTTAAACTCTTACTAATTAGATTCATATTAGTTCGTTCCTTGGATTGATAAAATTCATGATACTCATCCTGGGGAAAAGCTACACATGATACTGTCGCTTGCAGTATAAGGTTTGCCATGCTTAAGTGCTGTCAACATGCTTTTCTGGCGCCGTTGCCGGGGAAACTAATTAGTTGAGTTATGGTTAACTTGAGTTTACGTATATAATTAACTTTGATTTTAATTTTGTTTTGTTTTTATGGTTATTTTATGTTTGCTTTATTGCATGTTAACTTAGTTATGATCTTATGTGAATTGTTAACCTTAGTTATCATTTTATGTGCTTTTCTTTTTAACTTTAGCTATCATTTCATGTGTCTTAGTTCTTTTCTTTTTAAATTAGATTTATGTTTTTCTTTTTTTTTATATATCATGCGCCATATATATATGTTTTTCTTTTCTTTTTCTTTTTTTCGAAATTTCTTTTATTTTATGTATCATTTCATGCACATGAACTATATATATTGATTTATTGCTCTTTAGTTTTACGTAAATGCTCTAGTATATAGTTTTTCTTTGTATATATTCTCTGCCACTAACATTAGCAGGAATGGATGGGCCGTTGTCCAACAAACCTACTAATTATGTGGATGATCCAGAGAAGCTGCTAAGGAAGACCCAACACTCTGCCAAATTTTCACAGAAGCAAGGCGAAACTCTGCCGGAAATGGGTGACAATGTCGAAGAAAGGAAGTTGATGGACCTGTGTGTGCCGACCTCAGCGGATCTGAAGATCAGGGATCTCGTTGCACCTCCTAAGGCATTCAAGATCAGGAGCTCAGTGATCAACATGGTGCAAAATCAACCGTTCAGTGGGAAGGAAGATCCGAATCAACACTTGAAGACATTCCTGCAGATCTGCAACACTTTCAACATTGATGGAGTCACTAACGATCAGATCAGAGCGAGGTTGTTCCCATTCTCACTGATTGGGAAAGCTCACCAGTGGCTATCCACACTTCCAGAAGCTACAGTCAATAACTGGCAGCAGTTGTTACAAGCATTCATCGCCAAGTACTTTTCACTTGGAAAGACTCAAGCTCTGCGCAACAAGATCTCAACATTTGTGCAGTACCCACAGAGACATTCGACGAAGCTTACGAGAGATTCAATGACTATGTGTCAGCCTGTCCTCATCACAACTTTCAGAAGTGGGACTTGGTGCAGAAGTTCTACGGTGGACTCAACTCAGTGTGTAGAGCTTAGATCGATGCATCGTCCGAAGGATCAATTCTCAGTCTCACTCCTACAGAGACCGAAGCTTTGTTCAAGAATATTGCCGAGAATGGAACTTGGGGAACAGATAGGGTGGCGCCCCAGCCTACCCTCACTCCATCCACTGGAGTGGCGAAGAGCGTGCTTGAAATGGACAAGATAGAGATCTTAGGTGGAAAGATTGACTCACTCATGAGAAGGTTCGAGAAGCTAGAAGGTGGCAGAGCAGAGGAAGTGAAGCCCACAGAAGCCAGAATGACTTGTAAAGAGTGTGGAGAGTATGGGCATTCACGTGAGAGTTGCCCAGAGGAAGCTAAAGCACTGGACTATGCAAGAAAGGAAGGTTGGATTCCTCCATCCAACTATAGACAGAATCGACCACAGTTCACTGCTGGTTCAGCTATTCAGAATGCCATTCCTCTATGGATCCAACTCAAAGATTTTATGGAAGAGCAAGCCAAGATCAACAAGGATACACACTCCAAGTTCAAGGCTATGGACAAGGTGCTAGAGAACATTGATGGCAAGGTCACTGCTGTGGGAAGTTTGAATCAACAGCTAGTGGGGATGATGAAGATTCTGGAGAAACAACTCTCTCAACTTGTAGAACATCTCCCGAACAAGAATGAAGGAAAGTTGTCAGGACAACCGCAGTCGAAGGAATCACTAAAGGAAGTCACTACCAGATCAGGAAGAGAGACAAGAGATCAGGAAATGACTACTAGACCTGCCAGTTCAGTGGAAGTAGAAGCTGAAGCTCAGAGTGAAGACGAACCTACAGTGACAGCGGAAGACACGAGGATACTACCAGAGAAAAGCAGGTTCCGAGCTACTAAGACAGATAAGCATTTCAATAAATTTCTTGATGTTATTAAGCAGCTATATATCCATATGCCATTATTGGATGCACTTCAAATTTCCACTTATGCCAAGTACTTCAAGGATATACTAGCTAACAAGAGGGAAATGCCATCTGAGTGTGTGAAGCTAACAACTGAGTGTAGTGCAGGCATCATGGATACACCTTTGCAGAAGAAGGCAGATCCGGGATGTCCCACTATCCCGTGCTCTATCGGTGCACTCAACATTGACAAGGCACTATGTGATCTAGGAGCAAGTGTGAGTGTGATGCCTAAGTCAGTGTTTGACAAGCTGAAGCTGCCAAGACCAGAGTCTACATCCATTTGTCTAGAGCTAGCAGATCGCTCAGTCAGATATCCAGAAGGAGTAGCTGAAAATGTACTAGTCAAGATCGGAGCTAACCTTGTGCCAGTTGACTTTGTTATTCTGAAAATGGAAGGAAGCTCAAGATCACCATTGATACTTGGAAGACCTTTTCTCAGAACAGCTCAAGCCAACATCAATGTAGGAGAAGGAATAATTAAGTTCAACATCAATGGAGAATCAAGCTCGTTCAAATTTCGTCCACGATTTGAAGTATGCCAATCAATTGAAGACGACAAAGCTTGAAGGAGAAGACTCACCTGCAGTGTCTACACCAGGCATTAGGTGGCGTCTAGCTAGAGTCACGCTGAAGGACTTATCTCAAGCGCTCATGGAGGCAACCCAGGTATTTTTAGAAAGTTTTATTTAGTTTAGTTTAAGTTAGTTTTCTTTTAGAGACAATTTTAGTTAGTTAAAGTAAACTATGGTCAAAATTTAATAAAGGTTTTAGATTAGTTAAAATTTGCTTTTGAATTTGAATGCAAAAGATGGCTACTCTCACTTACGTAGCTGTCTAAATTTTGAAAATTACGAAGCCTTTTGCCGGTTTTTGAATTTGATTCGATTTTGACTTTATCAAAATAAAAATAGAGAGATATTTTTCTTAGGTTTTAATCTCTGATCATTATATGGTTTCAAAATCCTCTCTCTAAATTTATCCAAAAACTAGGCAAATACCTAAGCCACGCTAAAGAAATGAAGTGAGTATATTCAATTCAATTCATGGATTGAGTTGCTTATTTCAAATCTGAAATTAAATTGGTTTAAATAACCAAACATTTGTTTTTATGCAAAACAAAACATAGGGATTAATGTTGCAATTAAAATTTATTTTCTAAACACTAAAATTTATGTTGAGTGTTATAAACATTGTGTGATTTAAACCTACTATAGTAGGCATATTTATATATATGTTATATTGCATAATAGCAAATTAAGGACATAGCATTAGTGAAGATAATCAACTTCTTAATCAAGAAAGGGTAAATTAGGCAACTTTAGATTTTCTCTCACCTTTAAACCACCAGTAAACAAGGTAGGCATAGCAATATTTGAAAAGTTTGGTAGGTAGGAATAATTGTGCTAGCTTCTAAAGGACAAAATTCAAAATTTGAATCATACACCTGCCATATCCTGACTACATGCCGACGATCTTGCTGTGGAAGATAGGCATTATTATAGAGAATCAATCAAGTGGCTTGTAGGAGAAGGAGGACCACGAGCAGCACCAGGAAGAGCCTGGCTCGGCCGAGGCTCCCCAGGTCGGCCGAGCCTAGGTGTTCCTGCACTAGATGCACCTCCCCTTTGAACCACCACTTGGCCTATAAATATGGAGTTGATGTTGCCGTGTATCACCACCAGAACACATACCAGAAGCCCAGCAAATTCAAAGAGAAGTAGTGAAGTAGTATTTTTTGTGAAATTTTTTTTTTTCTTGAGAGCTAGATGAATTACTTTAAGAAGGCTTTCAAGGGCAGCAAGAAGAGAGGTTCCCACCAAGAGGAGGAGAGCTCATCAAGGCTTTCATCGAGGAGGCACTCCATCTCCGAGATGGGGAGTTCCGACTCCGAGCGGAGCCTTCGTTGGGATCAAGGTCTACACGGGTGTTCTTCCCGTTTCTCCATTAACGTCGACGAGGTGATCGAGCCATCAAGAAGGAGGACACGTTCTTCTACTCGAGCCCAAGAGCAAGCCGCCGATCCCATGCATGTTGATGAAGAAGAAGATTGGGAGTTCACGCCGAAGGGATTTTCTCTCCGGACCGACATTGAGGAGACAAGGTATAAAAGCTGTTGCCGTCGTCTTGCTCCTAATTTTGACATAGACTACAACTTCATGAATGAGTTGAGGTTTACACCAAGTATAGAGAAAGCTTTTCAGAATTTAGGGTGGAGTGGTTTCGTTCGAATATCTGGTATCTGTTAGAAAGAAATTGCACTAGAGATTTTAACTACTATGGATATAGTGAATTCCTCTGATTTAAACCACACCCTAAGATTCAGAATAAAGGAGGAATGGGTAGATATCACTTTCAACATGATTGGTTCTTTGTTGGGATTTTGGGAGAATTGCCCAGAAAATACTGAGGTTAATCAGGAAGTATTAGAAAGTTTCTGGTTGCAAATAGCTGAAGATTCCTCTAAGGAGAGGATGAAGATAGTGAATCCCATCTTAAAAATCATTCATAGATTCATGACCCTAAGAGTTTTAGAGAGGCTTGATGATACAAAAGTGCAAAATACAGAATTGAAATGGCTTTATGTTGCACTCCGTCATCCTATGAGAACCAATCCAATTTTCTCCATGATAAATCATTGGATTACTCAGAGAAACAGGAATACCAGAAAAATTGGATTTGGTCATTATCTTACCATCATTGCCTCTTCTTTAAAACCTGATTTGGTTTTCAATCCCAAGTTTAAAATGCTCCCTGCAAGTATAGATGAAAATTCTTTGAAGAAGGGGAGAGTTATTCAGGGGAACATTACAAATGGGTACTTTGTTGGGAAGAATAAATTCAAAATCCCTAGTCCTAGGCTTGCATTGTTTGCACAAGGAAGGACTGATTGGTTAGAAAAATTTCTGACTGAAGAGAGAGAATCAAGTGGGCAACTATCATATGGATGGGGTGCCTAGGAGACACCGTCAGTGCAGCCAAACCCATCTATGGCTGAGCAGTTTAGAGCAGGATCATCGTCTATGCCTGTGATCAATCCAAGGCCTGTTAGTTCTTATGATCCTACCTCTACCCTGGTGTTCAACCCATCTGGACAATATGGTCCACCCCCAGCATTTGTTCCTAGAAGTGCCAGAACTTATACTACAGAGTTTATTGCAAGTCAGAATATGCCTCATCAAATATTCTATGGCATAGAGAACAATACTCCAGAAAACTATCAGTCATTGATCAGATAAGGGCTGCTACTAATCAGTATGAGCAGAACACTCAATCTATTGAAGAACAACTGCAGAATTTGAGGTTCTGGAACCAGGGATTTCAGTAGATGACCTTCAGTTTGCGGTTGTATCTTTTCTTTTTCTTTTCTTTTATCTTTTATGTATTTTCTTTTTAGTTTGCTATCTTTTATTTCCCTTTATCACTAATGTATAATTATGAGTGCTTTTATTTTGTTTTTTTAAGCGTGATTGAAATTTCCATCATGATCATGTATTTCCCTTGATTAAATAAAATTAATGGATGTTTTCTTATAATCTGATGTCATTAATTGAGCTGAGTTTATACTCTCTTTAAATGCAATTTAATTGAATCATGATCAGCATTTATATAGTAGATATGATATTTCATAAAGACCCATATGTTATTCAAAGTATGATTTCAATTCTTTGTCATGATGAATCTCCTTTGAATTTTATTTGAGCTGAAAACTTTATGATTAAGGGTTTTTATAATTTTTATATAAGCCCAGCCTATTAGAGCTTTATAGTTTTTAAACATAGTTTTTATCAAATTTAATTCTTGGTTGAATTGGATTAGGATTTGAATCTAGGGGTTGAGATTTCAAAGCTGGTCATTCAAATTTGTTTATCTTTTCATATGCTAGCCATTTATCCATGCATTGTAATTCTCTACATTGGAGAAAATACAAACTTCGCTGGATATCCCCCCTGAAACCAAGATTATCATTTCATATATCTTCCTTGTCCACAACCTATTATTTTCTGGAGTATAGAAGTATATTTTTCAGATATCCCCTCATAATGTTATTGTTTAAATACTCAAGGATGAGTATCATCTAAGAGTGGGGATGGAGGGCTTGCTTCAAAAATTTAAAATATATATATATATATACTTTGAGAGGATGATAAAAAATGAGATGACTATGTGGTCAAATAAAAAAATGAATGAAAAAAAAATGAGAAAAAGATGACCAAGTGGTCAAAAAGTAGAATTAGGTGCAAAATCCTCCACTCATTGTATTTATGTTTTTATCCTCCAAATGAATCAGTTTATGAGTTACTCCAGAAAATCTTCCAACCATATGCAATCCGATAGCAAGGACATCATTTGTGCCTTGAGATCATTTGATTTATTTGCATATGTCCACTATATTCATATATATATATATTCTTCTAATCTTTTCATCATTATGGATTCCATGACCTTTTTGAGAAATCTCAGTAATTCCAGCAGATTCATTTCTTAGTTCGATGATATATTGAGATTAAATTTTGATTAGGATCCATACCAAGCTCCAGATAAGCTTATACTTACAAATATTTTGATAGTATAACTTCCACATATACACATACATTGAGAGCCTAGAAAGATGAGAGTAAATTCTTGGGCTTATATAATTTGTTTATAAAATTATTTATCCTTTTTGAAATTTTATTGAAAAAGAAAGGAGATTTGTTTTTGATGAGTATTGATTTCTATCTACATATATTGTGGGGTGTGCTTACATGAATATCTATTTGCTTATATATTTAGTTGATCTAAACATAGAAAAATTTTGAGAGTTTAAATTTGGTTTGGCTATTTGATTAAAGATTATAAGTAAAACTTGTTTATAAAATTTGACTTACTCGAGGACGAGCAAGGTTCAAGAGTGGGGATATTGTTGACGCTGCTTATGTATGAAAATTATGCATCTTTTTATATAGTTTTTCACCGATTTTATGCGTCAACTTTGCCTTCCACTAACATTTATCACCGATTATTGTGGATTTTGTAATATTGTCTTGGAAATATGCTGCATGTTTATTTTACAGGTTTTAGGGCAATTTTTCGCGGATTTCACCATGATCAACTTCGAGTGAGAAAAGACTACTAGATGACAAGCATTGAAGGTGTAGAACAAAGAGGAGAATTGATGAACTCATGTGGCTCGTGGGATGATTAAGACTTAAAATCAGAAGATTCAATGTATTCTTAAAGGCCCAACAGGACGGTGAAGAAATTCAATTAATTGAAGTGCCAAATATGTCAAAGGCTAGATGAATTCGTCAAAGCTCGGCCCATTACGAAGATTCCAGAAGGTTTAGAGTCCTAAACACCCCCGACAAGTGTTGATTGGACATTAAGCAACCACCACGAGAAAGATGGAAGGAAAAAGACGCCAGAAGAGTCCCGGTTAGCCGACCCGGAGTCCTCTGGTCGGCCGACCCCACCCCTTGGACGTCGGTTTGAGTTGCCTTTTCTCCCACGTCTTCCTCGGGGTATAAATATCGAGTCTAGGCCTCTGGTCGACGCATCCAATCCATCATCAAGGCGACAAGACGGCGGAATTGAGGGACATCAACTAGAAGAGAGGAGAGGGTCGAGTTTCTAGTCTAGGATTAGAGTTCTTCTAGTTCCTGGAGGTGATTAGAACCCTTGCACAGTGTTCTAATTATCTAGTTCGAGAGGTCTAATTGTATCATCAGGGAAAGGTATGATCATGGTTGTAAGTATGATACAGTTAATTAATGAAGCAATGTTCTTGTCTAATTATCATGTTCTTGCTCTAATTATGCTTGTTCTAGTTCTAATTAGATTTAGATCTAGATGCTTGTTAATTAGATCATGTCATTAAAGGTGTTATTCATCTAGCGTTCTTGATCTCTAATCTAGTTTACTAGTGATATAGTTGTGTTCTAGTTCTTGTGATCATGGTGATTAGAAGTTCTAGTTGCTCTAATTATGTTATTAGACTATGCGAAGCAATTAGAAGCGCGTTCTCTAATTATGTATGCCTGGTTACCTTGTGACAGTGGAGCCCGGGGAAAGGTTAAACTCGATCTAGGGGATTAGATTGGTTGATCTTGATTTAATTATGCTATGATGAATATGCTTGAACTTGCTTTTACCTTGAACTGCTAGTTATCTCACTGCTCTAATCTAGTTGTGGCGCCCTGTTATCGCATGTGCTTTGGATCCGATTAGAGCTTGATTAGAACCTAGTTAATACCCTTTAATTAGAGCTCTAATTGATGTTCTAATTGTTTATCTTTTAACATATTTTAGATCTAGGTTAGGCTAAGGACTGGTTTAGAAGAAGATTCAATACTCTTTTTACCCCTTTAGTTTATCTTAAACTCTTGCTAATTAGATTCATATTAGTTCGTTCCTTGGATTGATAAAACCCATGATACTCATCCTGGGGAAAAGCTACACACGATACTGTCGCTTGCAGTATAAGGTTTGCCATGCTTGAGTGCTGTCAACAGCAGACAGATTAGGGATAAATCTTCTGATATACTTAATCTTGCCAACCAGCTTCTGAATCTCGTTCTTGGTCTTTGGTGGCATCATCGTCTCGATGGCGTCCTTACTTTTTGAGCCAATTTCAATTCCTCTTTCATGGATTATAAAACCAAGAAATTGGCCAGCTGTGACACCAAACGCGCACTTATCTGGATTCATCCTCATCCCATGCTTCCGAGTGTGCTCAAGAACTTGGCGAAGATCGGCTAAATGATTTTCTTGCAAGTCCGATTTCACCACCACATCGTCGATATAAACTTCTACAAGCCGGCCGATCAAGTCGTGAAAAATATAATTCATGGCCCACTGGTAAGTAGCTCCAGCATTACGCAAGCCAAAAGTCATGACCATGAACTCGAATAAACCTTGAGGACAATGAAAAGCTGTCTTGTAGACACCCTCTTCGGCCATGAATATCTGGTTATAACCAGCATTACGATCAAGAAAACTCATAATTTTGTGGCCGGCTGCAGCATCAACAAGTGATTCGGTGATAGGCTTGGGATATTCATCCTTTGGGGTAGCCCTGTTCAAATCTTTGAAATCAATGCAGATCCTAAACTTCCCGTTTTTCTTCCACATAGGAACAATGCTCGATATCCAGGTGGCGTATCGGCAAGGATGAATAAACCCAGCACGAATCATCTTTTCTATCTCCTCCTTGACCGTATCTACAATCTTCGCATTGATCTTTCTGGGGTGTTGTGCAAACGGACGAAACCCAGGCTTTGTTGGTAATCGATGTTCGACGATAGATCGATCAAGACTAGGCATCTCATGGTACTCCCAGGCAAAACAATCAGGAATCTCCCTAAGCAGTTCCACCAATTTAATCTTAAATTCTAGGTCAAGCTTCTTACTTACCCATGTTAGCCTAGGACGATCGCTTGGACTGATGTCAACCGCTTCAAGTTCATCAAAAGGAGTGAAACCAAAACCGAGTTTAACCTCCTCGGCGAATTCCTGAGTAGAGCTTGATGATGCCGGAGATGGGTGGGGAGGCGCGATCTCAGGTTTTTTTTCTCATCATCGGGCAGTTGCTCATCGCATGTCAAAATATCTTTGTCAGAAAAAGTATAAATTACATTGATATTTTGCGGCCAATCACCCAGATTGGCCAATTCAAAATTATTACAAAAAATATGATTACAAATTTTTTGGGGCCGATCGCGCAGATCGGCCACTACGGCCCGTGCGTCCGTAGATACGCTACTAGCATCTGTTAGCCGATGAGGATCGGCCGATGCCATCGGCTGAAGCAGCCTACTGTCTACAAGTGAATGCCGATTGCCAGAACCGGCGTGATCACGTTTTTTGCCTCTTCTACGAAACTCCAGTTCAACTCCTACCTGTCCGATAGACACTTTGCTTCGTCTGATGTGGATGATTGTGCAACGCTGCGAGAATCATCTGCGGGCACCACCTCAATGTTGTCACCATCCCATTGGATCAAACATTGGTGCATTGAGGAGGGCACGCAGCAGTTGGCATGAATCCAGTCTCGGCCAAGGAGAGCCGAGTAAGGGCCATGATCGTTGACCATGAAAAAGGAAGTGTTCAGCGTCTTGTGGCCAACTGTTAGCTCAACATTAAGGAACCCTTTGACTTGAGACAAAGTGCCCTTGAAGTCGTTGAGGGTGACATTGTCTTCACAAGATCTTCGATAGATCTCCCAATCTTGCGGCACAAGGAATACGACATGATGTTGACAGTCGCACCCGCATCGATGAGCATCCCACCAACTGGCTTGCCGTTGATGAAACCCTTCACGTAGAAAGGCTTAAGGTGCCGATACTTCTTGTCAATCGGCTTTTCGAAAATCGTAGCAGCGGGGCCGAGGCTGAGCTGCGCCATTGACTCAGGCATCTATTCACTGCTGGGAGGACAAAAATCTTCAAGGAGATAGAAGACCATGTTCATCCCTGCTGCGGCCTTCTTAATCACCTCGTTGACCTCGTCTTCCATATTATCGTCATCACTGGATGAGTCATCACTGACCATGCACGATGAACCTTCCTGTGCGTCTTGTTTAGCCGGCTCAGCTGGTGCCAACTTTGTCGACGTCTCAGCAACGTCGGGTTGGGGCTTCCATTTCCAAACAAGATTATGTTCGAGGCGTAAGCTTGGAATCCACATGATGCCCTCAATCTTCTTGAGCTGCCGAAGATACTCCTCTTCGGCCTATTCTAGGCAGCGTAAGCTCTGAACCCTGCACTTTTGTGTCTTTGTCAAACCCCTAGGGCACCACCTCTTCAGGTGGCACTCCAGGCGACGTCGAATGTCCTCTGGGTCATCCTGCTTCGCTGGAGGGGGTGAGCGCGCCGGCGGTGGAGACACAGATCGCCGCTTTGGTGGTGGAGACAGAGGACGTCGTGGAGGAGTAGGGTCCCGGCGATGGCGTGGCGAGGACGTGCGATACCGTCGCGGCGATGGTGAGCGTTCCAGGCGTTCGAACATGGACGCCTTGCCATGGTGATTCCTGCAGTCGGAACACTCTGGACAATCATCAATGGTGGGTAGTCTCTCCATACCTTGCATCCAGCAGAAGTGAAAATAGGGGCAGCGCCAATGCTCCTCGCGGTTCATGGCATCACGGCGCGCTTTGTTCCGCCGCTGCTCCTCACGGCGCCATTCCTCGCGCCATCGATGGTAGGCGACGTTCGCGATGGTAGGCTTCCTCCTCTTCAGCTCGACGCCACTCCTCGTTCTGCTGATGATGGCACGCATACATGCCCATCAACACTCCCGAGTTGGGGCGGCATCGCCGATTCCTCTAAACCGTTTTGACCAAAGTATGCTCTTCGGCCCTAAACTCTAGAGGGATGTCGTCGAGAGGATCCACATTGGCCTTTCCCTTCTCATCCTCGGATGCATGAACCATGTTGATTGACGTGGTAGAACCTCGGAGGAGATGGGAATACTGATGTTGATTGCCTCGGTGCAGGATCCTGCCCGTAGAAATAGCCCAGCCCAAGCACGCTCGGCACATCGACTTGGATACGAATTCCGAGTAGCACCCGTCGGGCAACGGACTCGCAGCATAGACGGCATTGACCGGGAAAGGCGTCGTGTCTATTTTCATCAGAGTGGGAGCAAAGACCAGTCTTTCTTGCTCAATGGCCTTCTGGATCTCAGACCGCAGAATCCTACAGTCACCCGTATTATGCCCATCTAGCTTGTTATGCCACTTGCAGTACTTGCGGCCACACATCTCCTCAGTCGTAGGGGTTTGATGCCCAGGGAGTGGCACCAATAGCTTTTCCTTGACGAGCATGTCAAAGATGGCTTCGGTCTTTGAGACATCAAAGTCATAGCCTCGGATGGGTTCAGGCTGTTTCACCCACTGGCACTGCAGAGGCTTGTTGGTCCTTGCCCACTGAACGAGGTAGGCATCGGCATCGTCTAGGACGTCGTCTTCCTCAGTCTGAATACAGCCGATACTCCGTCTTTGCCTTTCCTGCAGAACCTCCGGATGGCTCCGCTTATAAGCAGAAACTTTTGACACTAAATGGCCGATGGAATCGAAATCAGTCGGCCCGTATACTACCTTGACAGCCTTGTTCAGCCCGTTGTATGCTATCTGGGCCAGGATCTTCTCATCAAGATGGAGAGAGTAGCATCGGTTCCTTAACTCGCGGAACCGTTGAATGTACTTGTGAACCGGTTCCCCTAGGAGCTGATGGATACTATTCAGGTCCATGATCGTAGCTTCATTAGATCTAGAAAAGAACTGTGCGTGGAAACTCTCCTCCAGTTGTTTCCACGTAGTGATGGACCCAGGGGCCAACGTAGTGTACCAACCCGAAAGCTGGCCCGGTTAGTGATAGAGAAAACAGCTGAATTTTCATATGTTCAGCTCTTGACGCGATCCCTAGCTGTGCGAGGTACCGGTTGACATGCTCCACAGTACTAGCCCCGTCATTGCCACTGAACTTGGTAAAGTCAGGGATCTTGAACTTTGGGGGCGCCTCAAGATGATCATACACCTCCGGATACGGCTTCGCGTAGGTGACGGCACCCCGCAGAGGTGTAATACTGTACTGGCTCTTCAAAATTTTGGAAAGGTCTTTCCAAGACATGTCGAGGCCTGCCCCTGTAGTATACATGGCCTGATCGCTATGGATTGGCCCGGTCCCATAGGCGTTTTGCCAATCAATCACCTCCTGGTCCGCCGTCTTTGCTGCTCCGTGTGGAACCGCCCCATGTGTAGGCCTAGCTTCTGGTGGACTTTGCTTTGGCCCTCGTGGTGGGTTAACGAGGACCAGGTTAGGGTACGAGGTGCCTCTCCTTTTTCCAACTGTCGGTACCTCATCTGGCACACAAAACGTCAGGTATGACTAGGGGTGGAGTCGAGTATACCTTGGTCTCTAGAAGGAGCCTATCACGCAGAGGATGCATGACGAACTCTACGATATTATCCCCCTGTACCTCGATGTGGATTGGAGTGAGCGGCCTGGAGTAGAACATGGCTTCCCCAACGTGGCCGTTCAACTCAAGGCCGGTGATGTGAAGGGGCTCACCGGCCAACGCTGCTCTTACCGTCTTGACCACGATGTTATCCATGCGGTTGATAACCGCCTTGGACTGCCTGATCAATGCGTGTGCGGTGATCCTGTGTATCTCCTCGCGAAGCGCTTCAGTACGCCGCTGCGAGGGAGTCATGAGGTCGACTTCGTCGAGAAGAGACGAAGGGACTCCACGTAACACAAAGCCAACGTGGCGAGACCTCCCGTACATGGCGAGCACTTTGGTCTTGAGTTCATCCATGATTTCAGAGTAGCGCCTTTGGTGAATCTCGGGAAGATCTTCGAGTTTGTCGATGGGGGTAAACTCTTCACCGCTCTCATCGGTGCTGGCACCGCGTCCTTTGCCAGCCACAAATGAGTTGAGATGTTGTCCCACCGGTCATGCCAAAAATGTGTTGCACCAGGAAACCGACAGGTAGCACCCTAGAGAGCTTCACACAATAGGGCCGGGAGTTGTATGTGGACCGTAGGGATCGCTCCTCCTTGCTGCAACCCACGACCAGCTGAACGGATCAGCCGATCGTCTTGGCTTGATGGTGGTCGGGCATGCCACCTGGCTTATGACCTAGCCAGGGAGGTTGTGGTGCTGGTGATGGTGTTGGTTGACTCCTGCTTCCCCTGTACAAGCAGACAAAACAGATCAAACGCTAAATACCAGCCGGATCGCACGGATCAGCTCATCCTAGATCGAATCTTCTTCGTCGGCAAGACCCTGCTGTCTTACCAATAGTATATCCAGATATAATATATAAAAGTACTTAAATAAAGGAAAAGGAAACACGACCAGATCTATTCTAGTCGGCTAAAACATCCAGATGAATATCAAACAAGCCTTGAATCTACTATTACACCAAAGATCATATAGGAAAGATATGAAAGCAGATGCATCTTTGATAAAATGACAAAAGGCAAGGCAGGGTATACATCGGATCTTCCTAATAACACATGATCTGGATGAAGCTATGAGAATAGATCTAATCTATGCCTCAAGCCTTGCGATATGCTAATCTAATAACAAATCGGCAGTACGATAGCATGCACCACAAAAGATATTAGCATAACAGCAAGTTGTGCATGAGCCGACGTGCAAGCATATCGGCTCATACACGTGATGGATCTCATGCCTAGCTAGGCTTGACGTGAGATTCATCGAGATAACTAATGGATCTCACGCTAAGCTGAGCTTACAGCGAGATTCATCATGATAACTAGCAAACCGTGCCATAAAAAACGCTTCAGTACATGATTTGCTAGGTGACTAACGTCGTAATGCCTATAACGAAATAAATCATTAAGGCAGCATGACGATTACCTAAAACTCTAGTCACTAGAGGTGGCGATGCGCCGAGGGGGATGTGGAGACAACAGTTGCTCGATGAACGTATGTCGTCAACTTTATTTTGATAATAAGGGTACATATTTGTAGTCCGTAGACTCGAGCGGCAAGCCTAGACTCTCTATTCTACGATACAAGGCCCGCTGGCCTGCTTAACCATCCGCCGTCGCTTCCTTGGACAGCTTCTCTTTAGCCCAAAGCCGATTTTGGCCCATTAACAGGGATGGCCAAATTCTGTTGTCAACATAAGGCCCACCAGATACTCTGGTAGAGCAACTCCCAGGCACGGTGCGGATTGTCTGGTGCTCACTGCCGGACTATCCGGTGGGACACCGATAGTCCGGTGGCAGAGCCGGATAGTCTGGTAAAACAACCCAGATTTGAGTTTCCAAACCCAAACCTTGACCAAACCTTGTCGAAACGTCACGAGATTTTGCACAGGCTATCTAGGGTCTATTCCAAAGCTATTCCCAGAAGATCTACTGAAAAAGATCACGGGACTAGTGGGAATTTCAGATCTCGTGAAGATGACAATATTTGGGCAAAAATGGGGAAAACCCAAACCTGACTTTCTCATGGCAATCCAGCAGGATGGAGATGCACTAGGGCATAATCTCCACGTCCTTGCAAGTCCAAAACACCAAAAGAGAAGGGGAAATCTCATAGGCAAACCAAAACTCCAAAAGTCCTTGAGATTTCACCCAATAACCAAAAGAGAAGGGGAAGGATAAGAATTTTGCACTCAAGTACTCAAGACATGGCCACGAAATTCACTCTATTCCACACCAAAACAGGTCACAAGGTCTGAATACAAGAAGAGACTCGATCTCCAAGCAGCCTCCCACTTCCTACCCTCTTTCTATGGGGCTAGATCTCTCTAAAACCCACTAATCATATTGCTCTTGCTTGGATTTTGAAAATGGAGTCCTAACCCTAGGTCTAAGCACCCCTAACCAGCAAAGAGAGGGAGATTAAGGCAGCCACCCTCTTATTTATACTACATGACTCATTACCCTAGCAGTTTTTCATTTAACCCCCTATGCTACAAATGCTTACACTAATAAGGCCCGTAGGGGCTAGAAAAGGCACCGGGAAACTCGGATGAACGAACACGATGAAGTCCAAGGCGTCTTCGGTTT
This sequence comes from Paspalum notatum, assembly GCA_022530915.1. NCBI lineage: Eukaryota > Viridiplantae > Streptophyta > Magnoliopsida > Poales > Poaceae > Paspalum > Paspalum notatum. The sequence continues at coordinate 14,526,689 of CM039688.1, forward strand.
CTCCGCCTCGTCTGGATGCTCTCTACGTGTCCAGTACCTCATCCCGTTTTGATAACTCCGGTTTTGGCGAAACCGACAACCTGCCCTGGTTTTGATGGTGGAACCAGGAAACGATCTTGGGTCCCGATTTTGATGCTCGAACCGAGAAACGCTTGAAGCGCTTCCAAAGGTAGAGTGATTTTACGGCTCATGACATCGTACCGAGCCCAAGGTCACATTTATGGGCCGGGCCTAACTTGGACCGCAGCCCAAGCCACCTGCCAGTCCACTCGGCAGGGCTTTTGTCATGCCAAGTCCACTCTGACGCCGCCACTCAATCCACTCGAGAGGGCTTTTCCTCCAGGTCATACTTAGGAGGTGCTCGCTCGTCCTTAAGCAAGTATTCGGTGTTGACAAGCACTCATCATAGTCAGGATGAAAGACCAGACTTGATACACTTGAGTCCCTCACTGAGTCTCATCTTGTGGGGAAAGTGTACCCCTCTAGCCAAAGTTTTAAATCTATTCGGATAGTCCATGTCCACTGGTATGGACGAGTTATGGCATGGTTCTAACAACTAGTGATTTTTATTTTCAAGGTGGAAAAATGATTTTGTTTTAAAAGGTCTAGCAGTGGAAGCGACAGACCACGGTTGATGGTGAGTCCAATGGTAGGTCTTGGAAAGTGTTGCATGGAATTTGGCCGGTTGAGCCGAGAGCTACATGGGCGGTAAGATCCCGTAGCATTTTTTGATATAATTATTCAGTTCTCCCTTTGGGCAAGGAGAAATGATTTTGATAAAATGGTTTATAAAACAGCCATGCATTAAAAACTAGTTTTATGCGAAAAATATCCAAAAGCTCCTAAAATGCCTTGCATGTAGTTTATAGCCAGTACCCAAGTTCCTTGGTGAAGGTGGACTGCTGAGTACATATGTGCACACCCCTGCTTTGTTGTTGGTTTACAAAGAAGAGGCCTTCAAGATCATGTAAGGGCTACGACTAATTCCCAACTCTACCTGTGCCATTTGGCCCGCTGTAATGCTTCCGCTATGTATAATGGACTTTGTGCTGAGAGCCCTCCTCTACAGTATCATATGGCGAGTGGTTTATCAACTCCTAGAGTTGATCACCCAGTTTTTTGGTCTATCCTGTTAGGGCAATCTGTACTTATGTTATGTAAGAATGTGGTTACCGTTGACGGTCGTTATTGCACTACCTACGACCATCAACTATCCATGTATATGAATTAAAATATGCCAAAGTATGGAATAACTTATGCTACAAACATAGTTCCACAAGTTGTGTTGAATATTTGATTACAGGCACAAGATCAGCTAAAAACATGAGAAATTTGGCTAAGTCACAACACTAGCAAAAGGGCCAGGCCGCCCGACTCAAACCCCGAGCCGCCCGGCCTGACAAATTGATCAATGAGAGCCAATGGACCGGCCTCATTGCTCTCCTGGTGTGATGAGTGATTGTCAACGAGCTCAAGCCCCCCGATGGACTAGAGGCCCTCCGATGGACTGGAGGTAGATGATGAAGACCTCGATGGACTGAGGCAAAAGCCCTCCAATGGACCAAAGGCAATGCTCGGCGTCGGTCGGCCATGGGAGCTCGGTACACGGAGGGGCGGATCGGCAACGGTGGTGTAAGCCCTCCGATGGACCGCGAGGCAACTCCGATGGACTGGAGAAGCCGGGTGCCACCGTGGTGCTCTAACCCGAGTGCATGGTGCGAAGGCGTGCAAGGGAGGCTTTGGCGGCTTTAGCTCAAAGCCGCCACCCAAGCTACCCAAGGCTTGGTGAGTTGGGCCACGACTCGCCAAGATAGAGAAGATGGGCCAAGTCCGGCCCAAACGGAGACTTCCTAAAGTTTCCCGGTTTCTGACTTCAAAACCGGGGGTGCAAAGGTGGATTGGACTACTGGCCACGTAGAGGACATCCGAAGATTGTGTGGAAGCTAAGAAGATCAAGTCTTCATCGTGGTCGTCCGTCCCCGATATTTCGGGTTCTTTTCTGTTTTAGCCCCTCCGGGCATTTCTAGTGTTAGGGGTCTATGTGTAAAAATGCCAAAACTGAACCGGTGTATAAATAGCATAAGAGCTAGTCATTAGAAGTAGTCTTGGCAGCTAGGTTTTCATTTCCTTAGGGTAATTTTCGTCCTCAAGCTTTGAGCTCCAAGTTTAGGAGGGTTAGGGTGAGATCTAGCCTCCAAATCAAGAGGGAAGGTGAGGGTGGTTGCTTGGGACAAAATCCTTCGTTGTAATCTGATCTAAAACCTCTTTTGAGGCTCATAGTCGAAGTGGTTTCGTGCAGCAACTTTGTGTGCTTCTCCTCCCTTTGTTCTCTTTGGTTTTTGGCTTCAATCCTTGGCTTTTTGGGTGTTTGTTTTGGCCAAGGTTGAATCCTTTGTTTTCCTTGTGTTTTGGACTTGCAAGGACATGGAGATTATGTCTTAGAACATCTCAATCCCAAAGGATTGCCACGAGCAAGCTGTTCTTGAGCTTTTCCCTTCCTTGCCCAAATATTCACCTCTTCACAAGATCTGAAATTCCCGCTGATCTCGTGATCTTTTTCCATAGATCTTTTGGGAATAGCTTTAGAATGGGGCTAGGATAGCCTGTGCCAATTTTCGTGATGTTCGGAGAAGGTTTGCTCAAGTTTCGGATTGCTTTTGTGTGAAGTTTCCAACTGTCCAATTTTCCTGCTAGTTCTGTCCGTCTTCAAGCCTTGTTTGGTTTAGGGGTCAAGCCTTCGAATTTTAGGCTGAAATTTTGTGGAGATCTTTATCAGTGAATCATAAAGCTCCCATAAAAATTTCAGATCATTTGGAGGTGTTTTGACCAGGTTTTGGTATTTTTGTTTTGGGGTTGGTCTGTTAGTTTTTAACCACCGGACAGTCCGCTGGTTAACCACCGGACAGTCCGGTGGCTCTAGGATTTTTATTTCTTGTCCAATTGAGCTGAAAATTTGTGGAGTTGTTCCTTGGCCCCTTCTTAACCTACAGTAAAAATATCATAATTTTTGGAGTTTGTTTGATAGGGTTTTATTCTGAATCTTTTTGGAGTGTCAGCCTGTAAGCACCGGACAGTCCGGTGCTTAACCACCGGACAGTCCGGTGGTCACAACTTGCTCCAATTGGCCTGAAATTTTCTAGAGTTGTTCCCTATTGCCTTGTGAAGGTGTGGTAATTTTGGGGGATTTTTTGGAGCTTCTCTCGAGGGGTTTTGAGATTTTTCTTTGCAGCCCTGTCTGTTTGAAATTTGCAGTTCCCCGGAGTTGGTTCCTTTTGCGATCCTTTTCTTAGCCGTTTGAGCGTGTGCTTCCGCTTGGTGCTTGGTACGTATCTGTTCAGTGGATGGTACTAAGCACGTGTTGTGAGCTAGATACGTATCCTCTCAGTGGACGGTGTCTGGGTTTGTTGTGGGTGTTGTTTCCGTTTTGTACTGCGGTGGGGGTTTGAGTTTGAGTTTTCAAGTGCTCCTATTCATCCCCCTCTAGTCGCACGTCTCGGTCCTACAAGTGGTATCAGAGCCGGTTAGGTTTCCTATACCTTAACCGGTGACGAAACCGTAGCGACGATGACTTACTCCGGGAAAATTCCCGTCCTTGGCTCCGATGGCTATCCCTACTGGAAAGGTAGGATGGAGGTGTTCCTTGTTAGCCAGAGTCAGGACATATGGGATGCTACTTAGAGTACAACTTTTGTGGTGCTTCCAGTCGCTGAGCGCACTACGCAGGATATCGTGGCTCAGCATGAGGCGAATGCCAAGGCTGTTAACTTTTTCTTCTCCAGGCTTGGTCCCTTGGATTATGAGAGAGTGAGTCACCTTAAGACTGCGCGTGAGATATGGTCACTGCTTAGTGCACACCATGAAGATACTGCGACGATTAAGGCTAGGCTTGTAGAGACTTACCGGCGCGAATATGAGAATTTTGTCCAGAAGCCAGGAGAGTCAGTAGACGACTTGTTTGGTCGCTTTCAGTCGATCATCAACAAGTTGCGTGTCAACTCTGCCCCCGCTGCCCTCCCATATACCGAACATCAGCAGGCTGTCAAGTTGCTGTATGCTTTGGACAGAAAAATATGGGAGATCAAGGTGAACTCAATCATTGAGTCGACAAGGTATGATACGATTGGAGTAGAGGCGCTCTATAGTAAGCTCAAGGCCACTGAGGTAGATTACAAGATGAGGGATTCCCTCGCTTGTACAGGTTCTAAGAGTCTGGCCTTGGCTACCCCCTCTAGTGAGTCTGTCACTAACCCCATGTTACACAACTTCTCATTTTCTACTTTGATGTCTGTTATAGAGGAGCAGCTAGCGACACTTGGGGATGATGAGTTGTGTCTGGTGTCTAGTCGCTTTCAGCGGGCCTATGACAACCGGATGAGCAAGAAGAGGGGAGAGCGGCCCAAGTGCTTCGAGTGCGGAGAGGTCGGCCACTTCATCGCCGAGTGCCCCAACAAGAACGACTACTACAAGAAGGGCAAGAGCTACTCCCGCGACTCCGACAAGTACCACCTTGGCAAGGCCAGCTTTGACAAGCATCGCTCCAGCAAGCACGGCTTCGGCAAGCGTCCCTTCGGCAAGAAGAACTTCCGAAAGGCTTTCCCAGAAGGACAACCGGAAGCGGGACAAGGCCTTCTTCGCCGAGATCGGGTTCTGCAGCAGCGGATCTTCTTCCTCTTCGTCCTCATCGAGCTCAAGCGATGAGGAGATCACGTACAAGAAGGACAAGAGGAACGATCAAGGAGGTCCAGCTGGCTTGTGCTTCGTCTCCACCAAGTCCAGGCGCAAGAACAAGGACAAGAGGAGCTCGGTCTGCTCCATGGCGCTTGAGGACAAGGAGAACAAGGATGACGGCAGCAACTCTTCTTCAGATGATGAGGTAACTCCTGAGCAAGCCAAAATCCTTGAGATGCTAGAGCAGAACAGCCGTGAGTTGAAAGCCCAGGATAAGATGCTGGAGAAGGCAGCCAAGAAGCTGCAGAAGTTGAAAGTCCAACTTGCTGAGGCTTTAGAGGAGAATGAGAAGTTGAGGAGTGTGAGACCCCAACCCAATGAGATTGAGTGCCCTACCTGTGAGTCTTTCATGACGGAGCTTGGTGACCAGAGAGATAGGTATGCCAAGCGGGTAGAGGAGATAGATGAGCTGAAGGTTGAGCTAGGCAAACTCCAGTCCAAACTGGATGAGCCTGTTTTGAGTGGAGAGCTTGAGTGTGAGTCTTGCCCCTGTTTAGCTAGAGAGCTAGCTGTGCTAAAGGATAAGTTTGAGGGGCAGCTCTTGGAGCTTGAGGAGCTTAGGGCTAGACCTACGCTTTTGGGTGCGTGTATGGTCTGTCCAACCTTGAGAGGTGAGTTAGAGCAGTTGAGAGCTGACCTTGAGGTGCTTTCAGCACCTACTGACACTTGTGAGAATGCCTAACCCTTAGGATGCAACTGGTGGATAGGGATGCCACCATTAGGAAGTTGGAGAAAGCTGTTGTGGTTCCCTTCCTAGACTGTGACACCTGTGCTGCCCAGACTGTGGTTCTGGAGAATCTGAGGGAAGAGATGTTGTCTTTGCAAAATGACAACAACAGGTTGAGAGAGGTGCTCAGTTGGGTATATGCTAGGCAACCCCAACTAGAGATGATCATAGAGAGCACCAAGAGAACTGAGGGTGAGACAAGTGGTGTTGGGTTTTGAGAGAGCAGCACTTCGGGAGAGAAGAGTGCCCCAGTTAAGATCAAGACTGCACCTACCCAGTTAGGTGAGACTGTTGATGGGGTTTACCATGAGCCACCCAAGGCTACCCCAAAGAAGCAGTACTGGACACCCAAGCCTTCCAAGGCTAAGCTGGACAAGATTGTTGAGGAAGAGCTTAAGCCCAAGGGCAAGAAGCCAATCTAGCAGCCTAAGGCACCCAAGGCCACACCACCTAAGCCCAAGTCCCAGCCTACCCCAGTTCCTAGGAGGCCTGTCTACCACTGTGAGTTCTGCCAGCGGAATGGCCACCTAGAGAAGTTTTGCTTCAGGAGGAAGCGGGTTGAGAGGCAGGAGAGAGCTTGGGGGAACCAGGATCAGTTCTACCAGGGTGGTAGGCAAGATCCTCCCCACCGCGGTGAGATGAGAGACCGCTTTGCCGGTGGGGAGAGAGGAGGCGGCTTTTAGGCTCGTGCTTCTAGTGGTGAGAGATGCTTTACCGGCCGAGCTCCTAGTCGTCTTCAGCGCGGTTATGGACCTCGTGACCGAGGCTTTGAGAGCGCTTTCGAGGGTTTACGCTTTGGAGGTCATGGTTACCCTGATCGTCGTGATGATTTTGTTGATTGTGCAGATGGCTCGGCATTGGTACAGCAGTTTTGGTACTAACCCCAGTGCCGGACCGTTTGCTCACCGTCGCTTTTCTTGACTTTGCAGGATTGAGGCATGGAGGACGTGTGGATCATGGACTCCGGTTGCTCTAGGCACATGACAGGGCACCGCAAGTGGTTCTACAGCCTAAACCCCATGAGCACCAAGGAGTACATCACATTCGGGGACAATGGTCAAGGTAAAGTGATGGGTGTTGGTTCTGTTTCACTCTCTGCTAAGCTTTCCCTAAGAGAAGTTGCTTTTGTCCGGAATCTGGGGTTCAATTTGGTTTCTGTTTCGCAACTTCTCGATGAAGGTTTTGAGGTTCATTTTAAGAAGGGTGCGTGCTGCGTTGTTGATGCTGAGGAGACCCTGGTTTGCTCTTTGTTGCCTTTTGGTCAGGTTTTTAGGGTCGACCTCACATCTGTTTCTGGTCCTGCTCGCTGTTTGGTTGCTAGTCCTTCTGCTGATATTTGGAAGTGGCATAGGAGGCTTGGTCACTTGTGCTTTGATCTGCTATTCAGGTTGAGTTCAATGGGCCTAATCCGAGGATTGCCCAAGTTGAGAGCCGAGAAGGACTTAGTATGTCACCCCTATCGTCATGGTAAGATGGTTGCCGGTTCTCACACTCTTGTGTCTCTGGTTATGACCTCCTATCTGGGTGAGCTACTCCATATGGATACAGTAGGTCCCGCTCGGGTAGCGTCGGTCAGTGGGAAGTGGTACGTGCTTATCGTTGTGGACGATTTTTCACGGTTCTCGTGGGTATTTTTCATGGAGTTTAAGGATGAGGCGTTTGGTTTTGTTCGGGATCTGGTACTGAGGTTGAGAATCGAGAGTCATAAAGCCATGAGGGCTATCCGCAGTGACAATGGCGGAGAATTCAGAAACTCTCGGTTCGAAAACTTTTGCCGTGACCTAGGTCTTGAGCACCAGTTTTCTTCTCCATATACCCCGCTGCAGAACGGTGTTGTGGAACGCAAGAACCGCACACTTGTTGAGATGGCACGGATGATGCTCGATGAGCATAGGACTCCGAGGCGCTTTTGGGCCGAGGCAGTGAATACAGCCTGTTACATTGCGAACCAGATCTTCTTGCGAGCTTTCCTTGGGAAGACCTCGTATGAATTTCGGTTTGGTAGGCAGCCCAGCGTCAAGCATTTGCGAGCGTTTGGTTGCAGGTGCTTTGTGCTTAAGAAGGTGGGGCATTTGGACAAGTTTGAGTCTCGTTGTTTGGATGGGATTTTTCTGGAGTATGCTTCTAATTCTAGGGCTTTTCGTGTGTGGATTTTGGAGGCCAAGCAAGTTGTTGAGACTTGTGAGGTTTCTTTTGATGAAACTATGCCCTGCGCAACCCCTGCCTTTGAGCTTTCAGGTGATGATGAAGAAGGCATCCCCATCTTTGAGGATGAGGAAGGTGCGGTTGATGTTGGTGATGCAGGAGCCACTGCACCGGCTGCAGCTCCTGCCCCCTCTGCTACGAGCTCAGATGATGAAGGAGGACCCTTGCCCATGGCTTCCTCCTCACTCCCTCAACAGCAAGCTCATGCAGAGACTGGACCCGCTGAGGACGCAGGGGAGGTGAACTCCGAGATTGTTCCATCTCGGCAGGTCCAGCAGGATCACCCTCCACACAGGATGATTGGAGACATTCACCAGCGTGTCACACGCTCTTCAGTTAACTCTCTAGCCTTTTTCTCCCACTCTGCATATGTTGCTTCTTTTGAGCCCCGGGATGTGTCACATGCATTATCTGATCCTAACTGGGTGAACGCCATGCATGAGGAGTTAGAGAACTTTGAGAGAAACCATGTCTGGAATTTAGTTGAACCTCCACCAAACTGTCACCCTATAGGTACCAAGTGGGTTTTCAAGAACAAACAGGGTAAGGATGGGATGGTTGTGAGGAACAAAGCGAGATTGGTAGCCCAAGGTTTCTGTCAGAAGGAGAGGATAGATTATGAGGAGACCTTTGCCCCTGTAGCTCGTCTGGAAGCCATTAGGATTTTGCTTGCCTTTGCGGCCTCTAAAGGCTTCAAACAGCAGCAAATGGATGCCAAGTCTGCTTTCCTGAACGGGTTCATAGAGGAGGAGGTATATGTGAGACAACCTCCTGGCTTTGAGAGTGCTAGATTTCTAGACTGGGTGTATAAGTTGAGGAAAGCCCTTTATGGTCTGAAGCAAGCTCCTAGAGCTTGGTATGCTAGGTTGAAGAGTTTTCTGCTCAAGTATGGGTTTGTGATGGGTTCAGTAGACAAGACCTTGTTTTTGTTGAGTCATGGCGGTGACACCCTGATAGTTTAGATATATGTTGATGACATAATCTTTGGTGGTTCATCTCACGCTTTGGTGTCTAGTTTTGCTGAACAGATGAGCAGGGAATTTGAGATGAGTCTTATGGGTGAGCTCCAGTTCTTCCTCGGGCTGCAGATCAAGCAAGGCCTTGAGGGTACCTTCGTCCATCAAGCCAAGTACAAATGGGGTATACTCAAGAAGTTTAACATGGGTGACTCTAAACCCATGACAACTCCTATGAGTATAAACACAACGCTTGATGCTGATGAAGATGGGGAGGCGGTGGACCAGAAAGAATTTCGAGGGATGATCGGCTCACATCTGTACCTGACAGCGACCAGACCGGGCATTCAGTTCGCGGTCTGTCTTTGTGCGCGCTACCTAGCTTCTCCTAGGACTTCTCACCGTCAAGCGGTGAAGCGCATTTTCAGGTATCTGAAATTCACTCCTGAGCTTGGTATTTGGTATTCCTCAGGTTCTTCTCTTTCTCTTAGAGGGTTCTCAGATGCTGACCATGCTGGCTGCCGGATTGATCGTAAGTCAACCTCCGGCGCATGCCAACTCTTAGGAACCTCTCTTGTCTCTTGGTCCTCCCGCAAGCAAGCTAGTGTAGCTCTTTCCACCACAAAAGCAGAGTACATTGCTGCTGCTAGCTGCTGCTCCCAGCTCTTGTGGATGAAAACCACCCCTAGTGATTTCGGCCTTAAGTATGGAAGGATCCCTCTTCTAGTTGACTCTACTTCTGCTATCTCTATACCTAAGAACCCCGTCTTGTACTCTAAAACCAAACACATAGACGTGAGGTTTCACTTTCTGAGAGATCACTATAAAAAGGGAGACATAGACCTAATCCACGTAGTATCTGTGAACCAGTTGGCCGATATCTTTACCAAGCCCCTAGAGTTTGACACTTTTACGCGTCTGAGAGGTGAGCTTGGAGTGTGCTACCCCTTTTAGTCAGGGATAGTGTGCTATTCTTTTTAGTAAGGAATAGCTTCTGTAGTTTAAATTTTGCTTTTATCTTGCTTTTATTTCTCTTTGTCTCTTTTGCATATTGTATCATATCATGCATTGCATTGTATCATATGCATTTTCACTTTACTAGCACTAGAGCTCTTTTGGAATAATGAGTTAGTACTTGCTTGTGCTAGATTGTACAAATGCTTGCTTGATTATGGTTGGCTAAGCTCCCTTGAGTCTGTTGAATACTAATTGTGAGCTATGTCTTTTGCTTTCCTGAAAATCAAAAACCATGATCACCACTTGTTTTGGCTACCTAGCATATGCAGGAATGTTGAATACTATGCTATCTTTTTATGCCTGGATATGCTAGTTGTATGCCTTTGCTATGTTAATGCCTAACCTTTTATGACACCTTGCTTAAATTGAAATCTGAATCAAAATGCTTACAAGTGGTGTCTTATGTGCAGGTGGATTTGCTTGTCACACTGATCTAGTTTGAGACTGCTTGTCATTGCACTTTGACATGAACTTGGACTAGGCTGTGTATGATCAAAACCTTGTCTTAAGCTTCTGATGGTTATATAACCTTGGCTTGGCATTGGTTGGTAAGAAGTGGCAAAAGACAAGTAAATAACCCCTGGCACAAAAAGAACTTGCTTTTGACTACAAATGTCTAAATCTGATATTTGCAAGTCTCTAAAATGCTTATGGCTAGTTGTATATGCTTTGGTTGAGAGTGGCACACCTTGTATGCATTGCTAGCATTTTGTTGTTCTTGCCTATCTTGCTAGGTGTTATTCATGTTGGTGATGCTTTCTTTTCATTAACCCTAAAAAACAAGCTTACTCTTGATATGTGTAAGATAGATTCATTTGAGCTTGTTGTATGCTTTCTTGCCCTCACTTGCTTTGTATGCTAGAACTTGTGATTACTAGCTTTCCATCCCTTCTGAGCTCTTTCAGTTACACTCCTTGCATTTCATAGCATATTTTGAGGGGGAGTTGAGTTCACGGAACCCTTGATGTGTCCATTGTCAACAAGGGGGATAATTTTGGGGAGAGATTAGTGTACTTCTCCAAGGGAAAGAAATTTAAAAATATGGACAAGGAGGAGAACTCAGGAGAGATTTAGTTAAGGGAGAGCTTTGCATTCATATTGCATTTGTGAGGATGCATTTCAGGGGGAGTTTGAGCTTTTAGCATGCTCTTTGCATCGGTGCGTTGAGCCTTTTGCCTCTGTCTTGAGGAGCCGATGCTTTGCTTTCTTTTGTTGCCTCATTGTGCCCTATTTCTTTGCTTGTATTTAGTTCTTGGGCATTTTGAGCAACTTTCTTCTTTCTTTCTTTCTTTTTCGTTTTACGCTTTTCTCTTGTCTTTGTTCTATTTTAGGTTACAGGTTGAAGGTGTTGACAATGCACTCATCAAGAGGGAGATTGAGAGCCAATGGACCGGCCTCATTGCTCTCCTGGTGTGATGAGTGATTGTCAACGAGCTCAAGCCCCCCGATGGACTGGAGGCCCTCCGATGGATTGGAGGTAGATGATGAACACCTCGATGGACTGAGGCAAAAGCCCTCCAATGGACCGGAGGCAATGCTCGGCGTCGGTCGACCATGGGAGCTCGGTACACGGAGGGGCGGATCGGCAACGGTGGTGTAAGCCCTCCGATGGACCGCGAGGCAACTCCGATGGACTGGAGAAGCCGGGTGCCACCGTGGTGCTCCAACCCGAGTGCATGGCGCGAAGGCGTGCGAGGGAGGCTTTGGCGGCTTCGGCTCAAAACCGGCACCCAAGCTACCCAAGGCTTGGTGAGTTGGGCCACGACTCGCCAAGATAGAGAAGATGGGCCAAGTCCGGCCCAGACAGAGACTTTCTAAAGTTTCCCTGTTTCTGACTTCAAAACCGGGGGTGCAAATGTGGATTAGACTACTGGCCATGTGGAGGACATCCGAAGATTGCGTGGAAGCTAAGAAGATCCAGTCTTCATCGTGGTCGTCCGTCCCCGATATTTCGGGTTCTTTTCTGTTTTAGCCCCTCCGGGCGTTTCTAGTGTTAGGGGTCTATGTGTAAAAATGCCAAAACTGAACCGGTGTATAAATAGCCTAAGAGCTGGTCATTAGAAGTAGTCTTGACAGCTAGGTTTTCATTTCCTTAGGGTAATTTTCATCCTCAAGCTTTGAGCTCCAAGTTTAGGAGGGTTAGGGTGAGATCTAGCCTCCAAATCAAGAGGGAAGGTGAGGGTGGTTGCTTGGGACGAAATCCTTCATTGTAATCTGATCTAAAACCTCTTTTGAGGTTCATAATCGAAGTGGTTTCGTGCAGCAACTTTGTGTGCTTCTCCTCCCTTTGTTCTCTTTGGTTTTTGGCTTCAATCCTTGGCTTTTTGGGTGTTTGTTTTGGCCAAGGTTGAATCCTTTGTTTTCCTTTCGTTTTGGACTTGCAAGGACGTGGAGATTATGTCTTAGAACATCTCAATCCCAAAGGATTGCCACGAGCAAGTTGTTCTTGAGCTTTTTCCTTTCTTGCTCAAATATTCACCTCTTCACGAGATCTGAAATTCCAGCTAATCCCGTGATCTTTTTCCATAGATCTTTTGGAAATAGCTTTGGAATGGGGCTAGGATAGCCTGTGCCAATTGTCGTGATATTTGGAGAAGGTTTGGTCAAGTTTCGGATTGCTTTTGTGTGAGGTTTCCTGCTGTCCAGTTTTCCTGCTGGTTCTGTCCGTCTTCAAGCCTTGTTTGGTTTAGGGGTCAAACCTTCGAATTTTGGGCTGAAATTTTGTGGAGCTCTTTATCAGTGAATTATAAAGCTCCCATAAAAATTTCAGATCATTTGGAGGTGTTTTGACCAGGTTTTGGTATTTTTCTTTTGGGTTTGGTCTGTCAGTTTTTAACCATCGGACCGTCCAGTGGCTCTAGGATTTTTATTTCTTGTCCAATTGAGCTGAAAATTTGTGTAGTGGTTGCTTGACCCCTTCTTAACCTGCAGTAAAAATTTCATAATTTTTGGAGTTGGTTTGATAGGGTTTTTGTCCGAATCTTTTTGGAGTGTCAGGCTGTAAGCACTGGACAGTCTGGTGGTCACAACTTGCTCCAATTGGCCTGAAATTTTCTGGAGTTGTTCCCTATTGCCTTGTGAAGGTGTGGTAATTTTGGGAGATTTTTTGGATCTTCTCTTGAGGAGTTTTGAGATTTTTCTTTGTAGCCCTGTCTGTCTGAAATTTGCACATCCCCGCATTTAGTTCCTTTTGCGGTCCTTTTCTTAGCCGTTTGAGCGTGTGCTTCCGCTTGGTGCTTGGTACGTATCTGTTCAGTGGACGGTACCAAGCACGTATTGTGAGCTAGATACGTATCCTCTCAGTGGACGGTGTCTAGGTTTGTTGTGGGTGTTGTTTCCGTTTTGTACTGAGGTGGGGGTTTGAGTTTGAGTTTTCAAGTGCTCCTATTCACCCCCTCCTCTAGTCGCACGTCTCGGTCCTACAACCAAACCAACCCATCTTCGACCTGCATGCACAAGAATGAGGTGTCAACACAACTCCAAGGTGTAAGCCACGAATGCAACATGCAAAGTACCGGAAGGCCTTACCACATCATTGATCCAGCACTTGGATTGGTGAAGTCAGCAATCCTCGGCACTTCAATCCTGTGGCTAAGGAAGAAACACAAGTGAAGATCAACGGTTAAGAAAGAAACACATGCATAACCACCACAACCGCCATGCAACTGACGTAGGGAGTGAATATGAGCCACAAGATCAAGAGAGGCGGTGGACCCAACGGTCTCTAGGCTGCCCGACCTGGTAGGAGGTCACCCGATCCCACCTTAGGTCGCCCGACCCCACCTCCAAGTCGCCCGGCCTGTAACCGCCACTTAACCGCCTCACCGACCTTGGAAGCTATAAATACCCCCCTAGGCTTCACTTGTAGAGTGTGGAAGCTGAGTGAAACATACTTTTGCTTAGTCTAGTAGCACTAGGTTAGTCCTAGGAGTTAGAGTTGAGTCTAAGACTTTGCCTCATGGATTCCGGAGTATCTTCGACTTTCGGTAAAGCTCTAGTATCTTTCTATCTTTGTACTCTTGTTACTCCAGTATAATATACATCATTGCCCTATCTTTTTTTTATACTTTACTATGTTTCTTAATACTTGCCTAGTGTTGTGTACCTTTATTGCACACTAGATCCAACGCTTAGGTTTGTGTTGTTCTTAAGTTATGTGAATCTTGCTAGACTTGCCGGTGCTATAAGCTTGTCTTAGGCTTTTGATCTAAGATTAAGTTAGTTCTCACCCTCTGATCAAGGAAGAACTTTAGAGTTCAAGTTCTCACTTGAACTCTAGTATAGCGTGCCATCTTACCCACGCAGCTCTGGTTGGTAGCCTCTCTAGGTGATAGCTTTAGAGGTCTCAGTATTCCAATCCCGTCGTTCGGTAAGCCCGTAGGCTTTAGCCGGGTCTCCTTCGGTGGTCTACTAACTACCCTCTAACCCCTCGAGGCGCTGGAATTTTGCTCGATGCAAGATCCTAGTTTGTGTTTGGTTAACTTAGTTCAACCATGAATACTCCTCTGCAGCGGTTAAGGAATAGAGTTTGGAAATCTAAATCTCGCTCGTCATTCTCCCAAATAGGTACCTAGGTGTTGGCTTCTTTAGTCACTGTTTTACTCTTCCCACCATACACTACCTTGTTATCTTACCCCTGTTGTAAGATTAGCTGGTGTTTTATCTAAGTTATAGTACCGCTTGAAAGTTCGACATTTCATTCCACCTAATCAGCCTTGCTTCCTTGTGGATTTTTACGATACTCAAAATACTCTGAGTGAAAAAACTACAGCAAACTCCGTGTGCTTGCAGAGTAAAATCTGTTATGCAAAGAGATGTCAACAAACCTTTTCTGGTGCCATTGCCGGGAAAGCAATTGGCAATAGAAGTTTGATTTGTTCGAACCTAGATACTTATAACTTGATAACATACTGCTATTTCTTAGTGGGCTTATTTGCCTCTGTCTACTTTATTGTTGGGTGACAGAGAGGTGTATGACCGGTTGACCTACCGGCAATCTTTCACAACAATCCAGAGTCGCTGCTCAGAAGGAGAGTCCGTCAGAAGACAATCCACGGGCAGAGGCCGGGGCCAGCTACACTAGAGTTTGGATCCACAAGCACATCCCACTCGATACCCATGGCTGAGAAGACCATTCGCGAGTTCTCCATCTCATCCAACAGCAATATCCCCACTGGGCCCAATGTGACTGTTGGAAAGGAGTTTGAGCTCAAGCCAAGTGTCATCCTGAAATGACCCAGATTTCGCGATGCCGAAATCCAAGCCTTTACTCATTGCGATAGTCCCAGGATACACGTAAGCTATCGCAATTCATATGTTTCCATCGGTATCACATCAACAGCTTCGAATAACATTACATTTATACATTAATGGCCTAAGCCGGTACAAGTCCAATAGGACTGAATCAAGCAGAAATCGTAATCTAGCAGCGGAAAGTAAGTCTTCGGGTCCATCTCCACAGGCATCCTTGAGCGAAGGACCGTGATCCTCAGTTGTCCGTCCTTCATGGGAATGATCATCGTCCATCTCATCGCCTTCCGTCAAAGAAGAGGTCGTCATCCAGCTTATCTCCAAAACCTACGCGCCAGTAGCGCAGGCCACCCTGAGACACTCCCATAAGCGGCAGCGTAATAATAATAAAAGGGACTGGCACAAGTGGAAGGCTCTAGGCTTCCTATGCAAGCAAGTATATAAATAATATTATCCAGTTTACCATATCATTGTTCCATTCGGGAATTCGATCACACGACCGGTCCCCCTGCTCATCGCTCAACCCAACACATACACACCTTACCACCATACACCTCTTCCATATCATCCACACTCATCATACTACATCTGCGGCATGATAGCTCCCACCCGTCTATGCCTCAACGGCCACAGCCGGATTCCAAACACTCGAGCGAGAAGAGAAGAAATCCCATGCTAGATGAAGTGACTCCACTCTTGGGTCGTCCTTTGACTGGGGATGGCAGCTATACGTATAGATCATACACTCTGGAGAGGATGTTGTACATCTGTACCCACACGAGATGGGATAGAGGCAGTAGCGATCTGCCCCGGGCCCACCACACCGATAGATAACCCTTCCTTTCTGGCACCTTCCCTGCTTTCCTAAGCTAGAAACTGTGCGGATACAAACCCACCGCACTCTCTGAACTGTGAGCTCGACTGATCCAGGGCCCCACGGGTCGAGTATATCGGGGACGAGAGATTACCCCCACAACCGTCATCGCCCCCTAACACTATCGCCTTACGCCAACAGTTCGAGTGCCATTGGGGAAAGTCAAGAACCGGGCCTGAGGTCGCGTGGTATGCATGAGTCATAGTCCAAGATACTGTCATCCCTACTCGGTCCTTAATTGGCGAGAGCAAACCTTCCAAAGGTCGGTTGCCACCCTCAACGGTGGGCCGCGCACCACCTCACACCTCACTCCACTCTGAAGAGAGTTCTAGTCTCTCCCATGTTTCCGGTGCCGACTCTCGCCACCCATCTCACACACCATCTCGCTCTCATGCACCCACCCACTTCACACACGGCAAGAGTTATCACATCCCACCATCATATCACCCAATCTCACATCATGTTCATTTTACTTAGTTATAGTAGTATAATGGTGGTGATGTAGCAAGCAAGGTAATAGTGGCTATATGGAAACAGGCTCCCTATCTTTGGGTTAACAGCAAGCATAAATATTAAAAGTAGCAGTAGCAAGTTGCGTGTCTATAGGTTATGAAGCGAGGGAAGTGTCTGAATGGTGACCTCGGTAGAGCTGGTTGCTCTAAATCTCTGGTGTAGTCGAAGTAGTCGTACTCGTCAGTGTCCTCCGAGAGCTCCTCCGGACCTATACGCGAAAGACCGAATAAATCGGATGTGCACAAACTCCAAATAAGATGCATAAAGAACCAATCACTCAAACAATAGCTCTAACTCGTAGAGCTTGATTTTAGATGAATTTAGGATCTGGTTTCATATTATTTGGACTCCGAATGAATTTACTGTGAATTTTTCTAAGTTTAACTCGGGGTTTAGTATTTCCTAGAAAATGGTTAAGGGTAAAGCTGGTCATTGGGCTCTAAACGGCCTGCTGGGCCCAACTCCGGGCGAGGCCCGATCTGCTAGGCCCGCTTGGATTTCTCTCTCTTTCTCATTCGGCCTGCTCAACCATCTGGCCTAGAGGCCGCAGCAGCCCGCAGGCCCGGCCTACCCCACTCCTCTCTCTCAGCCGGCCTGCGACGAGTGGAACCGGCCGTAGTCGGCCCAGCTTGCTCCCCTGCTCTCTACTCCGCTTCCCACCCCGCTCACCGGGTGTCCGACGAAAAGTTCCAAGGTGCTCCCGCACGGCGGCGTTCGACACGGCGTCGGCAACGCGCGACTGCGCGGCTCCTCCCTCCTGCACAACCACGGCGCAAAGGCCGACTCACCAAGGGTAGCCACTCAACTGGCGCAAAGTCCACGAAGGTCACCGTGCGTGGGTCGAGCACGCGCTGTCACGAGAACACGGCGCCCGACGGCGCGGTCGAAGGTGAGCGGGCACGGAACGGGTCCGACTGCGACGGCATGGGACTTGGTCACAACGGCGCTAGGCAGAGAGATTTCATGGGCGGTGGCCACTTTCCTGGCTCAACCGGAGGCGGCAGCGATGGCGGCACGCTCACGGCGCGAACACGGGTGCAAGCTCGGGAGGAATCCCGGTCGCGACGTCGATCCCTACTAGGAGGCAAGCTCGCGCGGTCATGGGTGTCCCCGGCCGCGGCGACGGGCTGCTCAACGCGAATGGCAACAGCGGCTTGCTCGCGACGCACGGACGGCGCAAGTGCAGGGGTGGCTCGACTCGTGGCCGGTTCCCCGACAGCTTCAACCAGCACGACGGCTCTACACGGAACACTACGGCGTCGGTGGCGCGAGACACGACTCGAAGGCTGGCTCCAGGAAAGCCTCAGCGGCAGCGAGCTCGCGGACAGAGAGGATCCAAGGGACCCGGTCCGCGGCTAGGGGTTGGCCAAGGGGATTGGGTTTGCTCACCGGGATTTGGTCGGGGACGAGAAGATGAACTCGCCTCGGGGTAGAGGAAGCAGGGCGGCGTCGCGGTTCACGGCAGCTCCATCTCGGCTTGGCGTCGGGGTACGGCGCGGTGGCGTCCGTCGGATCCTCGCGGCTCGGCAGCTCCTGGCATGACGCGGCGCGACGTCTCCTCCTCCTCGACCCGAACGGCGGTGACTCCTTCTCTTTGGCTCGGTGTCGGCTTCTCCTTGGCACGAACAGCGTTATCCTCTTCTCCGGCCTCTGATTCCTCGGTCCCTCTCTCACTTTGTCCCTCTGGCAGCGGCTACGGATGGGAAACGCACCCGTGGTGGCTAGGGTTTCCAGGGCTCGGCATCACGCTACTTATAGTGGGTGGCTAGGGTTGGTGGTGCCGGGATGGTGGATTGGCTACGGCCGAAGACGGACTAGCACGGCAGGAGCCTCGCCTCCGCACCGGCGCTCTGCGAGGCATGTGAGATGCGTGACCTCAACCCCACCCAGGCGCGGGCAGGTGAGAGCGCAGCTGGCAGGCTGTTCCTATCCTCACCCCTCGGCTTGTCGCGCAAGAAGATGGAGGGCAGCAAGCGCACATGCGGATTCGAGGCAGAGCTCGCCTCTGCTCCGATCGGATCGGAGGGGAAAAGGTGGAGGAAGAGGAAAAGCTGACGGGTCAGTGGCTGCGAGGGTGATGGCCCGCCTGGCAGCGGCTGGGCGTGGGGTCGCCCCTAGCTAGGCTGGCTGGCTGTGCGGCGGCCCAGTAGCAAAGGGGAAGGGTTAGCTGGGTTGGGCCGGCCTGGGTGGTTAGGGCCGGAAGGCCTTTTCTATTTCCTTTTCTTTTCTAAATAGCTTTTCCAATTAGATTCGTTTCCTAATTTGAATTTGATTTGGACAAGCACTCAACCAAAGATCCAAGTAAGAACCAAATATGATGCATAAAGTTAAGCACAAGATACAACATAAATAAAATTAAGGAACTAATTATACCAAGCATTGATTATTTATTTTATTTAGTTTTTCCTATTATTTATGTTAAATGCAATGCAACAACCATAATTAGAAACGAAATTTTTAGGTTGTGATTTTTGGTTTACAAAAATTAGGGTTGTTACAGTCTCCCCCCTCACAAGAATCTCGTCCTCGAGATTTAGGGATAACTTACTCGTCCTCAAAGAGGTGTGGATACTTTTCGCGAAGTTCTGACTCCTTCTCCCATGTAGCCTCTCTTTCTGAGTGATTGCTCCATAGCACTTTGCACACAGGTATCCTTGTTCTTCTGGTTCCTTTTTCTGTCCGGTCAAGAATCTGTACTGGGTACTCTAAGTATTCCAGGTTATCTTGCAAGTCAACTGCTTCTGGCGATATCTGTGTATCAGGTAACCTCAAACATTTGCGAAGCTAAGAAACGTGAAACTCTGGGTGTACACCGGACAGGTGCTCTGGCAACTCAAGCTCATAAGCTAGCTCTCCAATCTTCTTCTTGATTCTGTAAGGCCCAACATATCTTGGTGCAAGCTTCCCTCTCATGTAAAATCTCTTGGTACCACGTAGGGGCGACACATTCAGGTACACAAATTCTCCTGCTTCAAAAGCGAGCTCACGTCTACGCTTATCTGCATAACTTTTCTGGCGACTCTGAGCTATTCTGAGGTTCTCCTTGACCTTTGCCACATTTTCCGCTGCTTCTTCAAACATAGCTGGCCCAAAGAACTATCTCTCTCCTGCTTCTTCCCACATCAAGGGAGTCCTGCACTGTCGACCATACAAGGCCTGGAAGGGTGACATTTCAATGCTAGCTTGATAGCTATTGTTGTAAGAAAATTCTGCGAACGGCAAGCTATCTTCCCAGTTTGGCCCGTAAGTCAACACACAAGCTCTTAAAAGGTCTTCCAGAAGTTGATTCACTCGTTCTGTCTGCCCATCCGTCTGGGGATGGTAAGCGGTACTGTAGTCTAGCTTAGTGCCCAAAGCTTCATGCAAACTCTTCCAGAATCTGGCAGTAAACTGTGGTCCTCTATCAGAGACAATGCTAATAGGAACCCCATGGAGTCTCAACACATTCTGTATATATAGCTCAGCTAATCTAGGGGCATTGTGAGTAGCCTTCACTGGTATAAAGTGAGCTGACTTGGTCAGTCGATCAACAATTACCCAGATAGAGTCATTTCCCCTTGGAGTGCGGGGAAGTCCAACTATGAAGTCCATGGTGATTTTCTCCCATTTCCACATCGGTATATCCAAAGGCTTCAACAAACCAGCAGGTCTTTGCTTTTCAGCTTTTATTCGGTTGCAGGTGTCGCACTGAGCAACGAAGGTAGCTATGTCACGCTTCATTCTTCTTCACCAGAACAATTTCTTCAAGTCTTGGTACATTTTGGTGCTTCCTGGGTGGATCGAGTACTTAGTACAGTGAGCCTTAGTTAGAATGGACTCTCTGATCCCTTCATCAAGTGGAATGCACAAGCATTCTTTCAGCCAAATGGTGCCCCGATCATCTATCCTGAAATCCGGAAGTAAGCCTTTCTCCATTCCCACTTTCAATTCTGCTATGCTCGGGCAATCTTTCTGAGCTTGTCTGATTTGATCTTCTAGGGTGCATCTGACTCTTAACTCATTTAACTGCTCGGTAGTGACAAAATCAAGCCTCAACTGCTCCATTTCTGCAATAACTCTGCTGACAATTCTTCTCCTGTCAAAATGTTGCAGTAAGTCTTGCGGCTCAAAGCATCAGCTACCACATTTGCTTTTCCAGGGTGATAGTGGATTTCCAGCTGATAATCCTTGATCAATTCTAGCCATCTTCTCTGCCTCATGTTCAGCTCAGACTGAGTAAAGATGTACTTCAAGCTCTTGTGATCTGTGTAGATATCACACTTGTTCCCTATCAGATAGTGTCTCCAAATCTTCAGTGCAAGCACAACTGCTGCAAGCTCTAACTCGTGAGTGGGGTAGTTCTCCTCATGAGCTCTCAACTGACGGGAGGCATAGGAAATCACATGGTTATCTTGCATTAACACACATCCCAATCCTTGTCTGGAAGCATCGCAGTACACAACAAAGTCCTTCCGCAGATCTGGCAATGTAAGCACTGGAGTCGTGGTCAGCTTGTCCTTTAGACACTGAAAACTTTTCTCACGCTTATCATTCCATTCAAATGACACTTTGTCCTTGAGCAGCTCGGTCATTGGCTTTGCAATCTTGGAGAAATTCTCAATGAACCTCTGGTAGTATTTAGCTAATCCCAAGAAGCTTCTGATCTCAGTCACATTGCGAGGAGCCTTCCAGTTGGACACGGCCTCAATCTTCTCAGGATCCACTGACACACCTTCTGCTATCAAGACGTGGCGAAGCATGGCAACTTTCTTCAACCAAAACTCACATTTGCTAAACTTTCCATACAACTGGTTCCTTCGGAGCTTCTCTAACACAGCTCGCAGATGCTTCTCATGCTGTTCACGTGTTTTGGAGTAAATCAAGATATCATCAGTGAAAACCATTACAAATTGGTCAAGTTCTTCCTTGAAAATCAAGTTCATCATGTTCATGAAGTATGCTGGAGCATTCGTGAGACCTGAAGAAACAACAGTGAACTCATGGTGACCATACCGAGTCACGAATGCTGTCTTCGGTATATCCTCCTCACGGATCTTCATCTGATGGTACCCAGACCTGAGGTCAATCTTACTAAAATACCTTGCCCCCTTCAATTGATCAAGCAGAGCATCAATTCGAGGCAAAGGGCACTTGCTCTTTAATGTGACCGCATTCAGCTCGCGGTAATCAATGCACAATCTCATTGTTCCATCTCTCTTCTTCACGAACAGTACTGGGGCTCCCCATGGTGATATACTGCATCTAATTAACCCCTTCTCAAGCAAATCATCCAGTTGCTTCTTCAACTCATCATATTCTTTTCCTGACATTCTATAGGGCGCCTTTGCTATAGGAGCAGTCCCTGGCACGAGGTCGATCGCAAACTCCATAGCTCGATCTGGCGGTAACCTTGGCAACTCATCTGGGAAGACATCCGGATACTCACAGACAACTGGCACCTCATCTATAGTCTTGGTGACAAGACTGTGCAATTGGTGGGTAGCTAACGACTGTACAGGGACAAACTCTACCTCCTGTCCACTAGGGTGTACAAGCTTGACTGAGCGAGGAAAGCAAGAGATCACACCTCGGTGTCTAGTGAGCCAGTCCATACCCAAAATTACATCTATCCCGTCAGAACAGAGGATGGTCAAGTCTGCCTTGAACTCCAATCCTGCTATCAGGATTCTCACACCTTTGCAAAACAAAGTGCAGGTCATCTTCCCCAAGGATGAGCTAGTGATTATGGGTCTTTTCTGAGTTATAGAAATCAGAGAATTCTGAGTAGCAAACTTAGATGACACATACGAACTTGTTGCTCCCGAATCAAATAGCATTAAGGCATTAGTCTCGTTTACCAAAAACTCACCGAGTACGACATCTGGTGCGTTGGTAGCATCCTCGGCGGTCACATGGTTCAACTAGCCTTGCATAGCTGACTGTGGTGCATGGGCTTGAGTGCATTGATCTGACCTTCTATGTGTATGCGCCTTGGCATGTCTTTTTCTCTTCCTCTTCTTCTTTTCCTTGTATGGGCATAAATCAGCCTCGTGATCGAGACTGCCACACACGAAGCAAGTAAACGAGAAATCACATGGAGTAGGGATCGGTGTGGGTGGTTCTTCCCATGAGTCCTCCCCAAGGGGTTGGTAGCTCTGCCTCTGGCGAATGGGACCTTGCACTTCAGCGTTGTAGTCCAGGTCATCGTCACTATCACCAAGGTCATACCAGGGTCTCTGAAATGTTCTGGGTAGAGACATGTGATCGGTGTGCTTCCTCTTGGAGCTCTCACCCTCATCGTAGTCCAATACTTCCTTTCCAACAGAGATGGCCTTGTTCATCATGTGCCGAAGAGATCGGTAGACACCTGCGGTCAAGAGCACTCGGATTTCTAGATGTAGACCTTGCAGAAACCAATATTGCTTCTTCTCG
Source organism: Paspalum notatum (assembly GCA_022530915.1). Lineage (NCBI taxonomy): Eukaryota > Viridiplantae > Streptophyta > Magnoliopsida > Poales > Poaceae > Paspalum > Paspalum notatum. The sequence continues at coordinate 14,549,370 of CM039688.1, forward strand.
TCGGTTCTGGTATCATCTGGGGCATACCTCATCATCTTGATAAAAAGGTTCACATACTCTTGCACTCTCATGGTGCCCTGCTTCAAGTTGCGGAATTCTGCTGCCTTTTGCATCATCATTTCCTTTGGCACAAAGAACTCCCTGAAAGCAACTGTGAACTCCTCCCACGTGATGCTGGCTGGGTCATCGTGGGTGCCACAAAAGCTATCCCACCAAGCTCTCGCTGTGCCTTTCAACTGGTGGACAGCAAGAGCCACACATTCTTCATTCGTGCAAGTAGTAAGATCAAGCTTCTTCTCAATCTCCCTTAGCCAATCCTCAGCCTCGAGTGGGTCATCGGTGTAGTCAAAGGTGGGGGCTTTCAGCTTTATGAATCCCTCAATCTTCTTGGTAAGGCTCTCGGGGTGTGGGTCTTGGGTATGGTCATTCTGGACTGGGTTTGGTGGAGGGTTTTGGTTTTTCTAGGCATGTAGTAGGTTGGCCATGGCTTGCATAAGCTGGTTCTGGTTAGCGATCATCTGGTCTTGTTTGGCTATTAGCTGGTCTGTGGAAGGTGCTTGAGGATTTGAGGGTTGTGGATTTGGTTCGGGAGGTGGTGGTAGGTTAATTTCAGGCTCTGTGGCTGGGTTCTCGAGCTGAGGCACAGGCCCACCATCTGTTTCTCCGCTTCCTCTTCCTCGGTGCCTTCTTCCTCTTTCTGGGGGTGGTGCATTGCCACTCCTAACTCCATCACCCATGGCCATCAACCGGTTTGACCTTCTTAGCGGCATCTATTAAGTTGAGAGGGGAGTCGATGTTAAAACGGGTTGGGTGTTTACGTGGTCATTTACGATGGAGTCTATAATATTATTTAACTTATAATAAAATAGTTTATTAGGAGCACTCAAATAGAAAAAGCAAATAAATCCATAAGATCCAGGCACTCATTACAATAGTATACCCTAATTATGTGCTTTCTCCAGGCTGACTCCATGGCTCTAGAGATATCGCACTTCTATCGAGTTATGCTACATCGTGGCATTTGGAGGGTATGGTCATTTGACTGGTCGATAAAGAGGGCATAGTCCTTTTTCGTCACTGGCTCTTGTCGGTATAAGCTTTATGCTCATTCGATTGCCTTCAACAAGACGTTATCTTTGATGATAATTGCTCCAATCCAGGCAGACACTCTCAAGTTTTCATCACACTTCGACTTGTATGGCACTTGCACTTTGCCAGAACTCTTTTGATGAAACGAAGGTAGGATGCGAGCGATTGTCTCGTGTTCTAATGTTTAAATCTAGTTGAAGGTTTTTTAAATCCAGCGGAAGGATTTTGTTTCGAAAGAGATAAAATCAAAATAATTTCCAATAGACTAAGGATAAGAAGTAGACATGGGTTGATAAAATTTTCCAAAATGTCAGTCGGGTAAAATAATTTGTTCATAAAATAGTCCTTATGTTCGTCCGAGTCTAGGGTCACGTGCTACGGTCAAGCTCGGCTCTGATACCAACTGAAACGACCTGGATTCCGCGATGCCGAAATCCAAGCCTTTACTCATTGCGATAGTCCCAGGATACACATAAGCTATCGCAATTCATATGTTTCCATCGGTATCACATCCACAGCTTCGAATAACATTACATTTATACATTAATGGCCTAAGCCGGTACAAGTCCAATAGGACTGAATCAAGCAGAAATCGTAATCTAGCAGCGGAAAGTAAGTCTTCGGGTCCATCTCCACAGGCATCCCTGAGCGAAGCACCGTGATCCTCAGTTGTCCGTCCTTCATGGGAATGATCATCGTCCATCTCATCGCCTTCCGTCGAAGAAGAGGTCGTCATCCAGCTTATCTCCAAAACCTGCGCGCCAGTAGCGCAGGCCACCCTGAGACACTCCCCTAAGTGGCAGCGTAATAATAATAAAAGGGACTGGCACAAGTGGAAGGCTCTAGGCTTCCTATGCAAGCAAGTATATAAATAATATTATCCAGTTTACCATATCATTGTTCCATTCGGGAATTCGATCACACGACCGGTCCCCCTGCTCATCGCTCAACCCAACACATACACACCTTACCACCATACACCTCTTCCATATCATCCACACTCATCATACTACATCTGCGGCATGACAGCTCCCACCCGTCCATGCCTTAACGGCCACAGCCGGATTCCAAACACACGAGGGAGAAGAGAAGAAATCCAATGCTAGATGAAGTGACTCCGCTCTTGGCTCGTCCTTTGACCGGGAACGGCGGCTATACGTATAGATCATACACTCTTGAGAGGATGTTGTACATCTGTATCCAAACGAGATGGGACGGAGGCAGTACGATCTGCCCCGGGCCCACCACACCGATAGATAACCCTCCCTTTCTAGCACCTTCCCTGCTTTCCTGAGCTAGAAACTGTGCGGATACAAACCCACCGCACTCTCAGAACTATGAGCTCGACTGATCCGGGGCCCCACGGGTCGAGTATATCGGGGACGAAAGATTACCCCCACAACCGTCATCGCCCCCTAACACTATCGCCTTACGCCAACAGTTCCAGTGCCATTGGGGAAAGTCAAGAACCGGGCCTGAGGTCGCGTGGTATGCATGAGTCATAGTCCAAGATACTGTCAGCCCTACTCGGTCCTTAATTGGCGAGAGCAAGCCTTCCAAAGGTCAGTTGCCACCCTCAGCGGTGGGCCGCGCACCACCTCACACCTCACTCCACTCTGAAGAGAGTTCTAGGCCCGCTTGGATTTCTCTCTCTTTCTCATTCGGCCTGCTCCACCATCCGGCCCAGAGGCCGCAGCAGCCCGCAGGCCCGGCCTACCCCACTCCTCTCTCTCAACCGGCCTGCGACGAGTGGAACCAGCCGTAGTTGGCCCAGCTTGCTCCCCTCCTCTCTACTCCGCTTCCCACCCCGCTCACCGGGTGTTCGACGAAAAGTTCCAAGGTGCTCCCGCACGGCGGCGTTCGACACGGCGTCGGCAACGCACGACTGCGCGGCTCCTCCCTCCTGCACAACCACGGCGCAAAGGCCGACTCACCAAGGGTAGCCGCTAGACTGGCGCAAAGTCCACGAAGGTCACCGTGCACGGGTCAAGCACGCGCGGTCACGAGAACACGGCGCCCGACGGCGCGGTCGAAGGTGCGCGGGCACGGAACGGGTCCGACCGCGACGGCAAGGCAAGGTCTCCCTTGGTTTGGCACGGCGGCATGGGACTTGGTCACGACGGCACTAGGCAGAGAGATCTCATGGGCGGTGGCCACTTTCCTGGCTCAACCGGAGGCGGCAGCGACGGCGGCACGCTCACGGCGCGAACACAGGTGCAAGCTCGGGAAGAATCCCGGTCGCGACGTCGATCCCTACTAGGCGGCAAGCTCGCACGGTCATGGGTGTCCCCGGTCGCGGTGATAGGCTGCTCAACGCTAATGGCAACGGCGGCTTGCTCGCAACGCACGGACGGCGCAAGAGCAGGGGTGGTTCGGCTCGTGGCCACTTCCCCGACGGCTTCAACCAGCACGACGGCTCTACACGGAACACTACGGCGTCGGTGGCGCGAGACACGACTCGAAGGCTGGCTCCAGGAAAGCCTCAGAGGCAGTGAGCTCACGGACAGAGAGGATCCAAGGGACCCGGTCCGCGGTGAGGGATTGGCCAAGGGGATTGGGTTTGCTCACCGGGATTTGGTCGGGGATGAGAAGACGAACTCGCCTCGAGGTACAGGAAGCAGGGCGGCGTCGCGGTTCACGGCAACTCCATCTCGGCTTGGCGTCGGGGTACGGCGCGGTGGCGTTCGTCGGATCCTCGCGGCTCGGCAGCTCCTGGCACGACGTGGCGCGACGTCTCCTCCTCCTCGACCCGAACGGCGGTGACTCCTCCTCTTTGGCTCGGTGTCGGCTTCTCCTTGGCACGAACAGCGTTCTCCTCTTCTCCGGCCTCTGATTCCCCGGTTCCTCTCTCACTTTGTCCCTCCGTGGCGGCTACGGATCGGAAACGCACCCGTGGTGGCTAGGGTTTCTAGGGCTCGGCATCCCGCTACTTATAGTTGGCTAGGGTTGGTGGTGCCGAGATGGTGGATTGGCTACGGCCGAAGACGGACTAGCACGGCAGGAGCCTCGCCTCCGCACCGGCGCTCTGCGAGGCACGTGAGATGCGTGACCTCGACCCCACCCAGGCGCGGGCAGGTGAGAGCGCAGCTGGCAGGCCGTTCCTATCCTCACCCCTCGGCTTGTCGCGCAAGAAGATGAAGGGCGGCAAGCGCACATGCGCGGTCGAGGTAGAGCTCGCCTCTGCTCCGATCGGATCGGAGAAGAAAAGGTGGAGGAAGGGGAAAAGCTGACGGGTGGTCTCCACCCGTTAGTGGCTGCGAGGCTGATGGCCCGCCTGGCAGCGGCTGGGCGCGGAGTCGCCCCTAGGTGGGCTGGCTGGCTGCGCGGCGGCCCAGTAGCAAAGGGGAAGGGTTAGCTGGGTTGGGCCGGCCTAGGTGGTTAGGGTCGGAAGGCCTTTTCTATTTCCTTTTCTTTTCTAAATAGCTTTTCCAATTAGATTCGTTTCCTAATTTGAATTTGATTTGGACAAGCACTCAACCAAAGATCCAAGTAAGAACCAAATATGATGCACAAAGTTAAGCACAAGATACAACATAAATAAAATTAAGGAACTAATTATATCAAGCATTGATTATGTATTTTATTTAGTTTTTCCTATTATTCATGTTAAATGCAATGCAACAACCATAATTAGAAACGAAATTTTTAGGTTGTGATTTTTGGTTTATAAAAATTAGGGTTGTTACACATCCATATGGTCCAAGCTAGTCCATTCTGCGGATTGGCGTCAGAGGATGCGAATAGCCATCTCTAGTAGTTCCTAGAGATATGCAGCACCTTCACCATTAAAGGCGCAACCCCTAATGCTGTTCGGTTTCGCCTCTTCCCATTCTCACTGATTGGGAAGGCGAAACAGTGGTTCTATCTGAACCGCAACAACTTGATGAGCTGGGAGGCATGTTCCAATGCCTTCCTTGCAAAGTACTTCCCCCTCGGGAAGACAAGCTCCTTGAGGAACTGGATCTTGAGCTTCAAGTAGCTCGCTGATGAGTCTGTGGCGGAGGCATGGGAAAGACTCCAAGAATACATCGCTGCCTGCCCCACCATGGTATGGAACAGTGGCTGATAACCCATAATTCCGTTCACGGGCTACACTAGTCTGTGCAGGAACATCTCGATGTAGCCGCTGGAGGATCATTCTTGTCCTGGAGTGTTGCCGCTGCCCGCACTCTCATCGAGAAGCTGGCAAGCAACCAAGGATGGAGAGAGAAGAGGGTGAACAATAAGCCCCGTGGAGTCCACCATATTGATGGCTCCGACATGCTTCTCGCCAAAATGGATCTCCTACTAAAGAAGCTGGAGGGCGCTCCTGAAGCTGTGCCGGTCCAGACACTGGATTCTCGCATGACTTGCGAGCATTGCGGGAACACCGGCAACACAGGGAACAGCTGCCCCGAAAATGGATCGAAGGATGTCAACTTCATCAACAACACTAGCTTCAGCAACGGGCCTCGTCCTCAACCAGGTTGGAATTCATGACCCAACTTACCTTTCGCTGGCCAAGGTATGTCTTCTGGCAGTTCTCAGCAGTTAAATAAAAATCCTTTCGATCTAAAAGCAGTGAACGACAGCCTTAGTAAGAAATTCCATGCGAATGATAGAGTTCATGAATCTTTGTCACATCAATTGGAAACTCTGAACAACGCCATGAAGAACCAACTGAGCTTTAACAAAATGTTAGAAACCTAGACAACTCAGCTCGCTGCCGCTCTACCTAGTCCTACTTTGGGGAAGCTTCCGGGACAGCCCGAGTGATGAGGACATGACCATTACGCATACGACCACAGCCCAAGAGAAGATGGAGTTCAAAGCCTAATCCACATTGAAGTCCTATTTATCCGCGAGTCCGGTTCGGACTTGAGAGCCAATGGACCGGCTTCATTGCTCTCTTGGTGTGATGAGTGATTGTCAACGGTACAAGCCCTCCGATGGACTGGAGGTAGATGATGAAGACCTCGATGGACTGAGGCAAAAGCCCTCCAATGGACCGGAGGCAATGCTCGGCGTCGGTTGGCCATGGAAGCTCGGTACACGAAGGGGCGGTTCGGCAACGGTGGTGTAAGCCCTCCGATGGACCGCGAGGGGACTCCGATGGACTGGAGAAGCCGGGTGCCACCGTGGTGCTCCAACCCGAGTGCATGGCGCGAAGGCATGCGAGGGAGGCTTTGGCGGCTTTGGCTCAAAACCGCCACCCAAGATCAAATGACTTGGTGGGTTGGGCTACGACTCGCCAAGATAGAAGATTGGGCCAAGACCCGGCCCAAGAAGCCCGCAGAATAAAGTTTTCCGGTTTCTGACTTCAAAACCGGGGGAAGCTTCCTGACTACTGGCTAGGTGCACATCCAAGCGAGGCGTGGAGAAGAAGAAGATCAAGCCGTCATCGTAGTCGTACGATTGTATCTTTTCGGTTTGGCCCCTTCCGGGCATTTTTAGAGTAGGGGTCTTAATGTAATTTTGTCGTTTAGGGCCTATGGTATAAATAGACTTGAGAGGCTCCCTTGGAGCTCATCTTGGCAGCCACCATACCCTAGTTTCTCTAACCATAGCAGCCAAGGTCCAAAGAGAGAAAAGAGAGGAGACTAGCTAGGAGATGAGTGCTAGTTTAATCAAATCTTGTCATTAGTGGGAGGATGATGGGAGGTAGGCTCTAGGGATTTTGTGTAACCTAAATTTCATGATTAATCCAAGTTTCCTTCCTTGTGAATCGCATAGAGTGAGCAGCAATTTTCGTCTTTCCCTTTCCCCTCCCCGTTCTAGTTCTTTTTTGGTTCCAATCCTTGGATTTTGGTGTGTTTGGTTTGTCCAATGTTGGGATCTTTCTATTGCTGGCATTTTGCCTTGCTATGATGTGGTGAATCTCACTAGCCAAGTGCTAGAATCATTGAACCACGAGCAAGGGGCGTTCTTCCCATTTCTTGGTTTTCGGTGTCAACTCACCTATCTCACGAGATTTGCAATTCCTGTGTATCCCTTGATCTTTTGGTGCTGATCTTTTGGGATTTGCTAGGGAAGGTCCTTAGGATTATCCATGCAAATTTTCATGAAGTTTCGTTGAGATTTGACCCCGTTTCGATCGATTTTTCAATGGGGTGTCGGGCTGTTTTTCTGCGCAGTTTTTCAGAGAACTGACAGGACAAATCAATTGTCCTACTTCGGACAGTCCAGTCTATAGACCTCGGACTGTCCGGTCTATAGTGTTTTTAGGCTGTTTCTTCCCCCTTCTTTGTGTTTGTACGGTTAGGTCTTTTGGTGAAGAGAGGACTGTCCGATCTAGCCTTTTCGGGGCTGTTTTTGCGTGTTTCTTCCTCCGCTTACTTTGAGGTTTGTTTTTTCTTGATTTCTTTGGTCTTTGGAGTGTTGTTGTTTGCTTCAAACTTGTTTTGTGTCAACCACTGCATACCCATACTCTTCACTCACTGATCTTAAAGTGAGGTACGCTTCGGTGTGTTGAGTGGCTAGTGTACGACGCTTGCAAACTTTGTAGCTTGTCTTGTTTTGTTTGTGCTTTGTTGTGTTCGCTTGTTTTGTTGCGTGCTTTAGTTTTTTCCGTTTAGGGTTTCTCAATGTGTCCTAGGGTTGGTAGCTTGTCTATGCTACGCAACTCTGCACATTAGAAAGGGGTAGTTTTAAGTGTTGTGTGTGTTCGTCTATGTGTAGTGTGTTTGTTCGTTTAGGTGTAGTTTGGTTGCTCGTCTTACGTCCGTTTCGTTGGGCGTTAATTCGAGTGCTTCCGCTTTCCACCCGATATGTATCTGTTCAGTGGACGGTATCGGGTGTGCGTGTGTTTTCGTGAGAGCGCATTTTGGGGTTTGAGTTTTAGTTTTTCAAGTGCTCCTATTCACCCCCTCTAGTCGCACGTCTCGGTCCTACAGGACTGCTGGAGCAGGCCTTACGAAAACGGACGCCCAGGCCACATACGGGCTCCGTTTTGGACGTTCTACATATCGATGGAAAGCTAAAAAGATAAGCTTTTCAACCCAGATGGTCTCATTCCAAAATACGCCATGAGTCGACAGGGATCGTCAAAACAAGTTGACGACCAGAATCTGTCCAACACCTGTTTTTGGGCCCGAATGCCTTGTACTCCCTAGGGTTGCTCGGCCACCCCCTTGGCCGCCCCCTAGCCTTCTCTCTTGTATATATTCTGTGGTCGTCATCAGATTAGATGGGTTTTGTTTAGATTATTCTGTCGTTATGAACAGTTTCGCCGTTTGAGAATACTCCGGTTTGTGAAACCCCAACTTGTGAGATTAATCCTTTCTATTTGCAATTTTAGTTTGCATCTACCGTGTTCTTACTTGTGTTTTTCGATTCGCAGGCAGGGATAAGCCTTCGTGGCAAGGTCAATCGTGTGTGCACGGTTGATAACCAGAGGAGATGTGGTGCTGCGATTGCAGGGTTCGAATCGCGTTGATTGGAAGCCGGATCATGTGTCGTGCCTCCGCCAAATCGATAGTTATCTCCACCTGACGGAAGATCGGGAACCCCGTCCACATCAAGTGGTATTCAGAGCAAGGTTTACTGTCAGGTTTGCTTGCCGTTATCCTTAGTAGATTAGTTTTGTTTCGTCCTATAGTCCACAAAAAGCCATCCAAAAAATTAGGGTTTGTAGTTTATCTTATCCTATAGCCAAGTTTAGCCTTTGCACTTTTTGATTTTGGAGTCCGTATCATTGAGTTTGTGTCCATAGTCATCATCTTGTTGCTGGTTTAGATCTTGTTTTTGGATTGGTTTGAGTTTTACATCGTGTCACCGTATCCTTTTCCATCACGTCATCGCGTCCAGTTCGGAATTGTTTCTGTCCAGTTCGGTATTTTGATGGTATCTCCCACATACGAACTCAGAGTTTAGTGTTCTAATACTTTATGGAAAGCTTGAGAAATTGTCTACAACTTTGTCAACTGCGATGTTTTCAGAAAAAATCGTTATTAGGGCCTAATCTGTATTGGAAGCAAATCTATTCGTGACCCAGAATTTTCTAAACAGTCTGTATTTTGGGGTCCATATCTCCTGCTTTATTTATCCAAAAAAGGTGTTCCATATATTTTTTGGAAAGAGAAAAAGTATATCTACAATTTTTGTGTTGTAAATTTTGGCATTTGAGGTCACTAAAAATGTCAATTCGTCTGTGCAAGTTCAGATAGAAAATCTGTAATTTACAGACGACATTATTGTGATACTTTAAAGTTGTATCCTGCTCTTGCGGCACTTTGGAGATAAAAAAAGAAAGGAAGAAAGAAAGAAAAAGGCAAATGCATCAAAAAGAGCCGCACCAAAAAAAAAGAAATATAAAAAAAGTAACATTGACAATTACTTTGTATATGTGATTTGCTTGCTTGAGCAGTTCTAGGAACAAGTTTAGGCCAGTAACATTGACAATTACTTTGGACACTTATTCAATTTTGCTATCTGATTTCGATTTGTGCTAATTTTTGCTACTATATAAAACCTCTCAAAGCTCCATATATATACTTCTGATCAGTACAGGTTCAACCTTTGCAATCGCATCGCTCACGTCCTCACGGTATTACGAACCAACCACCGATTGTACCATCCACTGCATTACATCGGTAAGAACACTCGTAAGAGCTTGGTAAGACGCTTGAGAGTGTGTGATTCCACTGCCTATACAGAGTAGTTGATAGAAAAATATATTTTTTGGTGTGTGTTTTCTTGAAAATCAAATTAAAAATGATACATGTCTCGTTAAAATTAAACATGGTGAAATACATATTGTGGATGTTTTGGCTGCTACTAACCTTGGATAGGTTGTTGTGAGCGAGGATGAGAGAGACAACATGCTAATGGAGGATGAGCGTTGCATCAATCATGTAGACACAGGTAATGACATGGGTGCAAAGATCACACGAAGTCAGAAAATTTTTGTTGCACCAAATCTGCCCACAGTTCATGCTATTATAGAGCAATCTATAATGAAACATTTTTCTGATGTATCTTTGTCACATGATTATTGTGTTGCTGCTCCATTTGAGAAGGAAAGGTTGTGTGATGATTCATCTATTATTTTTATACCACAACTGGATGATTTTGTTGTTCCCGAACCAATTACTTGTACTGAAAATAAAAATTTTCTCCCTATTGTTACTGTGCATGATGAGCTGAAATTGTTATCTTTGGGTTATATTGAATTTGATGTTCTTTGTAATCTGAATAATTTAGATGAAAAACTTTTTCATCCTGCTGATTTGCCTGGGATATGTAAACATACGTATCATGTCATTGCCAAGTATGATAGTAATGGAGAATATATGGTTCGTCATGTTTATATCTCTTCTAATTGTGGCTCTCATTATATCGATGAACATCAAAATAAAGTAAAAGGCTACTGTACAACTAATCATATCATATCTAGATCCACTTGTTTTTCTTTGTTTCATTTGTCACAACAGGTTTAATTTTCAATAAGGAGAGCAATGTTGGATTATGTCAAAAGTGGAACAACTGCTTCCGCACGCATCGACGACTTTGAGTCGAGGACGACTCAAAACCAAGAAGGGGAGAATAATGAAGACATGACCAATACGCATACAACCAAATCCCAAGCGAAGATGGAGTTCAAAGCTCAATCCACGTTGAAGTCCTATTTATTCGCGAGTCCGGTTCGGACGGCTGGATCAGGCCTTACAAAAACGGACGCCCAGGCCACATACGGGCTCCGTTTTGGACGTTCTACATATCGACGGAAAGCTAAGGAGATAAGCTTTCCAACCCAGGTGGTCACATTCCAAAATACGATCCGAGTCGACAGAAATCTTCGAAACAAGTTGACGATCAGAATCTATCCATCACCTGTTTTATACTCCAGTTTGTGAAACCCTAACTTGTGAGCTTAATCCTTTCTATTTGCAATTTTAGTTTGCATCTACCGTGTTCTCGCTTGTGTTTTTCGATTCGCAGGGAGGGATAAGCCTTTGTAGCGAAGTCAATCATGTGTTCACGGTTGATAACCAGAGGAAACGTGGTTCGAATCATGTTGATTGGAAGCCGGATCGTGTATATTGTGCCTCCGCCGAATCGATAGTTATCTCCACCTGACGGAAGATTGGGAACCCCGTCCCCATCATGATGAGGACATAATCAATACGCATACGACCAAGACCCAAGCGAAGATGGAGTTTAAAGCCCAATCCACATTTAAGTCTAATTTACTCGCGAGTCCGGTTCGGACTGCTGGAGCGGGCCTCACGAAAACGTATGCTCAGGCCACATAAGGGCTCCGTTTTAAGCGTTCTATATATCGTTGGAAAGCTAAGGAGATAAACTATCCAACCCAATTGGTTTCACATCATTTGGACTTCCGAGTTGACAGGAAATCGTGTCACAATGTGACAGACAGAATCTGCCAGGGTGCTGCGATGCCGGTTTTTGGGCCCGCTGGCCTTGTACACCCTAGGGTTGCTCGGCCACCCTAATCTAATGACGGCTACAAAATATATACAAGAGAGAAGGCTAGGGGGCGGCCAAGGGGTTGCCCGAGCAACCCTAGGGAGTATAAGGCCTTCGGGCCTAAAAACAGGTGTTGGACAGATTCTGGTCGTCGACTTGTTTCGATGATCCCTGTTGACTCGGAGCGAATTTTGGAATGTAACCACCTGGGTTGGAAATCTTATCTCCTTAGCTTTCCGTCGATATGTAGAACGTCCAAAACGGAGCCCGTATGTGGCCTGGGCGTCTGTTTTCGTAAGGCCTGCTCCAGTAGTCCGAACCGGACTCGCGAATAAATAGGACTTCAATGTGGATTGGGCTTTGAACTCCATCTTCACTTGAGCTTTGGTCATATGCGTATTGGTCATGTTCTCATCACTGAGCCATCTCTGAAGGAACATATAAATACTGTAACCACTAGGGGTGGAAGGTCTACACAAGACCCCCCACATCCTAGAACTGCAGGAAAAAAATAGGGAAAGTAGGCCGCACTAGAGGAAGATGAGGAGGATTGTGAACCACCACTGGTGAAGGGAGCACCGATGTCAGCTCCACATGAGTTCTATGACACCACAGTGCTCTTTTTTCCTCAAAGGCCGAAAAAGACTTTGGTCGACGATCAGTTCGGCAAATTTGTTGAGGTAATAAAGAAATTATATGTCAATATTCCATTGCTAGATGAGATGCAGGTACCTATATATGCTAAGTACCTAAAGGACATCCTCAACAATAAAAAACCGTTGCCATCAACCGAAGTTGTGCACCTTACGGAGGAGTGTAGAGCTGCTATACTCAACCAGCCGCCTGAAAAGAAGAAGGATCCTGGGAACCCGTCCATATCATGCTCAATCGGAACCTAGAATTTTGATCAAACTCTCTGTGATCTGGGAACAAGTGTCAGTGTCATGCCAAAGGTAGTCTTTGATAAACTTACGCATGCTATACTTGCCCCTACTGCTATGTGCTTGCAGCTAACGGATCAATCGATTTGCTACCCCGTCGGGATCGCCGAAGATGTCCCTGTGAAAATCCGGAACTTCATCGTCCCGGTAGATTTTGTGGTGCTGGACATAGAGGTAGACATGAAGACGCCGCTCATTCTTGGGTGACCGTTCCAAAGCACCGCACAAGTCAACATTGACGTTGGAGCTGGAGAAGTCCACCTCAACATCAATGGCAGACGGGAGACATTCGCCTTCAAGCCGAAGGTCGAACAGTGCCGATAGGTAAAAACTTTCAAATTTAAGTGTCAGGCACCCTGGGAGACACCAAGAGAGAAGATTGAGCTTCCGCCAAGTAAACCGAAGATGGATTCTCTCCTTGTAGCCATGGAAAAGCTCCTATACGATGGAGAAGCCCGCAAGCTCAAAGCCAATCGCAGATCTGAGTCACTGAGACGTGCCTCACTGGCCCAGCCGCCGACAAAGAAAACATGAGGCAAAACTCTTGATACAAAGGTCACCGCCAAGGCAACGAACACATCTTAAAAATGGCGGAAGAAAGAGGAAACGCCAAATTCCCAGCCGGAGAAGAAGACCAAAACTCAAAAGAAAAAGGCTGTGGCAACCAAGAAGGTTTGGCAAGCAAAAGTTGCAACTCAGAGGGCCGCTAAGTCTCCATCAAACGCTGATTCTGCACAAAAGGTATGACTTGCCCTCGCCAGGAGGTAAACTGGCATTACCCCCACTACATATTTAATTTTCTCGCACGATATTTTCTTCTCTTTCATGCATCTACTTTCGAATTTCACCACTGTATGTTTAAATTCCATCATTTTTTTGCTTAAGTTTTGCATTTAGTTAATCTAAATTTGTGAAAAAATTTACTTTGGGAGGCCGCTCGACCCCACCTGGGGCCAGCTGACTCCCTGACCCCCTCTGCTCCCTTCCTACGCGCGCAAGACACAAGTGGCAGAGCCACTGAGCCGCCCGGCTCTGCCGACGCCGCCCGACCCTCTGCCACCGATGCAACCTGCTGCCTTGCACCGTTCATGTCCCATCCTCGCACGCACAACACCAACCAGGCTAGGAGGTCTAGCCCCTATGCCGCCCGGCTCCTGCCTCTGGCTGTCCGGCCTAAAGCCCGCGTCGCGTGGCCTCCCCTGCCTGCCTGCTTGCATGCCCCTTTGCCTATAAATACACATGCACGCTCCCTCACTCCTTGCACCGCTCAGCAACATGAGCACACTCTCTTCTCCCCGTAATCACTCTCTTAAGCACTAGTTAAGCACTTAGTTTTAATTTCAGCACTTTCAAAATTCTGCTGCTAAAATAAGTGCTACACCTTCGTTTCGTTGAACGTTTTGTGGAGGCTCTGCCCCGCAAGGACGACTAACTTTTGGACGACTGACTTCTGGACGACTAACCGCTAACGCTAATATCTGTAACTGCTTTGTTTCTTGTGTAGTCTATTGTCTATTTTGTAGGATGTCGTCTTTCTTCACGAAGGCAAAGAAGGCCCTGAGCAACACAGGGAAGGGGCTGCACCTGAAGTTCCCGTCTTTGTTGGACGAGCGCTCATGCTCACGTTCACAAAGTGGAAGCTCCAGGACTCTAGCAGCATCTGACAGGATGTCCGTCAGTGGTACACGCAGCTGCCAGGAGCAAGACGAAGGAGTTTCTTCATAACAACAACAGCAGCGCCGACTAATGAACCTGCAGGACATCAACATCCAGAGCGATGAGGAAGCTCAGACGCTACAAGCTCTTACCACCAAGGTCTTTGGGCGGACCAAGTGCTTCGACGCCTTCTTCCTCGTCGAAATAGGTATGTTGGACACATTCATTCAAGCTTTTAATTATGTGGGTTGGTCAGATTTCGCTAATATTACAGAGGAAGGATCTGTACTTCTCACACAAGAATTCCTGATGACTCTCTACATGGAGAAGCGTATAACAGGTACATTCATAAATTTTCGCCTGTTCAATACTGAATTCTCTGTCTCCCCGCGGCAGTTCGCCGACATCCTGGGTTTCCACTCCAACTGTTCATTGAGTGACCCAACTAGGTATGACATTAGAACTTTTTGGGTGGAAATATGTGGAAAGTTTAGGAAGGGGAAACACAGCACCACCAAAATTCACAACCCTACTCTGAGACTCTTAGCTCGCTGGGTCTCGCTCATCGTTTTCCTGAGAGGCGAGGTTTGTTGTGCACCCAACAAAGACCTCAAGTGCCTTTATGCCATGGTCAAGAAGAAGCGCTAAGCTCCGGTCCTCGACATTGTCCATCATTGGATGGGCATGAGAGCGACCAACACCCCCATAAGCATCACTTCCTTTGTCACCAGGATAGTAGCCAACCTAGGCCTCCTAGAGAACGCCTAGCTTGACTACCTTCCCGACGACACATCACACTATGTAGGAGAGCAGCACTTTGTCCAGGCACATTTTATGAGGCGAGACGCCACAAATGGGAGAATGATCATGACATGGTTCAGGCATAGTCTTGAGTTGCCGCTTCTAGCGCCGCAGCTCGACATGTACACCATTAAAGGCCTAACCATGCAGCTAGATATGGAGGCTCCACGCCAAAGCATCGGCGGTGTCATGACCAGAGCCCAACGACGGCGAGCGGAGGAGTTACGCCATAGAGCCCGAGGAGAGGATGATGAGGAACCCGTCCATGCTTCCACGCCATCTGAGCCATCCTAGTATTTCTCCAGTACTGGTGGCCAGAGTTCCTACTCCCATAGTACACAAGACTACGGAGGCGGTAGCGCGTCACGTGCGCTCAGCTGGTACCACCCAGATTACATGGCCAACATCAACTCCGCAATGGGGGGATGAACTTTGGCCAATATGATCAGAGGCTGTGCCAGCAGGTGGGTGACATCCACCAACGCACGGAAGTGATGGATCAACAGCTCCAAATTAAACCAACACCGAAATGCTCCAGAACCTAAATGAGCAAGTTGGAGCCGGATTCCTCAATGCTCAGAACTTCTACAACTACTACTACCAACACCCCTAGCTTCATTGAAGCTTGGGGGGATGGTAGGCCGTTATGAGCATGCCTCCTCGCACCCGCGTCTCTCAGAGTAAGGCGTCCCCATCTCTTGTCTCTGTCTCCTTCCATGTGCAGCAACAGTACCCGTCCGACCAAGCAACAGTACCCGTCCAGCAGCATTACCCGTCCTACCAGTATCAGCAGTATCCCATCCGACCGAGCAGCAGTATCACCCGTCCGACTGAAGGTAAGCACGTTTAATAAAATAATGTCCTTTATGTTTTTCGATTTATTGCTTTATCTAAGAAAAGTGTCAATAAAAGCAACTCCCAACTTTGATGCATATATCTTTCATATGGAAATGATGAATAGTTGCTCTATTATATTCATGCTTAGTTGTTTGTGCACATACCATACTTAGCTTAATTTCGAGCCTGTGCATACGTTGAAAGCTTGATCTTGTACTTAGTGGATGCCATTTGCATAACTATGTCTAAGTTGTTGTGAGAAATGGTATGGCTAAGCACTAGGTTTTCTCCACATATCCTTAGTAAGATGAACATCTTAGGTTTATTCTTTTGAAAAATAAAAATAAAGTTCCCCCATTGGTTTGAAACACCTACCAAAGCCAAATACACTGAAATATTTGAGCCTAGCTGTTTAAGCTGCTTAGTGTTGTTTTGAGCTTTGTCAAATTTTGAGTCTCATTGAATGGAATCATCTCTATCTTGTGAATTATTGGAGCAAAACTATCACCACTTATGCATTTACCTATCCTGGGTATGCATCCATATATGTCCAAATAAATACCTTTGACCTTACTCCTTCCTAAGTCAAAAAGAGGGAGAGTACGGAGTCAACAAAAATATAAGAAAAAGAGAAGCATGCTAGTCAAGCATGGCAAAAGTATGAGAAAAAGAAAAGCATGCTAGTCAAGCATGGCAAAAAGAGAGAAAAAAGATACAAAAATGCTCCATACTCATACCTATCAATCAAAAGGAGGAGAAGGAAAGGAAACAAGGAGATTCATCCATTCACCCACCAAATAAAGCTCAAGTAATGAACAAGCCTAGATGATGTAGTACATTTCTTTGGTCCAATCTTTGGCTTTGCAAAATAAACAACATAAGTAAGCTAAGTTCGTTCTTACCCTGAGCTCCACATAAGCCTAAGTACAGGAAGTTCTTAGCCTTGCTCTTGGCTTCAAATGGTGAGGATACACTTTGGGCGATCAAGAGTACCTTTGGGGAAACATGTTTTCTTTCTGAAAAATCGTCAAAAACACTTGAGATGGGAATCCCAAAAGACATGCTTGGAGCAGAATCTGCAGCTAAGTTGTTCCTCCTCTCAACCGCCCAAGACATGGTAAGACAAAGAGATGCACCACTGGTATGAGTAAGAGTGATCATTACATACACTATGGTTCGAGGAAAAAGCATGGGTGTTGGTTCTGCATAACTTCTATTCATGAGCATCGATATTGCAGCAACTCGACGACGAGCAAAGGTCTAAGCTTGGGGGGGGGGTGTTGACGGTCGTTATTGCACTACCTACGACCATCAACTATCCATGTATATGAAAGAAAATATGCCAAAGTATGGAATAACTTATGCTACTAACATAGTTCCACAAGTTGTGTTAAATATTTGATTGCAGGCACAAGATCAGCTGAAAACATGAGAAATTTGGCTAAGTCACAACACTGGCAAATGGGCCAGGCCGCCCGACTCCAACCCTAAGCCGCCCGACCTGATAAAATGGCCAAACCGACCCATCTTTGACCTGCATGCACAAGAATGAGATGTCAACACAACTCCAAGGTGTAAGCCATGAATGTAACATGCAAAGTACAGGAAGGCCTTGCCACATCATTGATCCAGCACTTGGATTGGTGAAGTCAGCAATCCTCGGCACTTCAATCCTGCGGCTAAGGAAGAAACACAAGTGAATATCAATAGTTGAGAAAGAAACACATGCATAACCGCCACAACCGCCATGCAACCGACCTAAGGAGTGAAGATGAGCCACAAGATCAAGAGAGGCAGTGGATCCAACAGTCCTCCAGGCCGCCCGAACTGGTAGGAGGTCGCCCGGTCCCACCACAGGCCGCCCGACCCCACCTCCAAGTCGCCCGGCCTGTAACCGCCACTTAACCGCCTCACCGACCTTGGAAGCTATAAATACCCCCTAGGCTTCACTTGTAGAGTGTGGCAACCGCCATGCAACCGACCTAAGGAGTGAAGATGAGCCACAAGATCAAGAGAGGCAGTGGATCCAATGGTCCTCCAGGCCGCCCGAACTGGTAGGAGGTCGCCCGGTCCCACCACAGGCCGCCCGACCCCACCTCCAAGTCGCCCGGCCTGTAACCGCCACTTAACCGCCTCACCGACCTTGGAAGCTATAAATACCCCCTAGGCTTCACTTGTAGAGTGTGGAAGTTGAGTGAAACATACTTTTACTTAGTCTAGTAGCACTAGGTTAGTCCTAGGAGTTAGAGTTGAGTCTGAGTCTTTGCCTCAGGGATTCTGGGGTATCTTTGAGTTTCGGTAAAGCTCTTGTATCTTTCTATCTTTGTACTCTTGTTACTCCAGTATAATATACATGATTGCTCTATCTTTTGTTATACTTTACTTTGTTTCTTAACACTTGTCTAGTGTGGTGTACCTTTATTACACACTAGATCCAAGGCTTAGGTTTGTGTTGTTCTTAAGTTATCTGAATCTTGCTAGACTTGCCAGTGCTATAAGCTTGTCTTAGGCTTTTGATCTAAGATTAAGTTAGTTCTCACCCTTTGATCAAGGAAGAACTTTAGAGTTCAAGTTCTCCCTTGAACTCTAGTATAGTGTGCCATCTTACCCACGCAGCTCTGGTTGGTAGCCTCTCTAGGTGACAGCTTTAGAGGTCTCAGTATTCCAATCCCGTCGTTCAGTAAGCCAGTAGGTGTTAGCCAGGTCTCCTTCGGTGGTCTACTAAATACCCCCTGACCCCTCAAGGCGCCGGAATTTCGCTCGACGCAAGATCCTAGTTTGTGTTTGGTTAACTTAATTCAACCGCGAATACTCCTCTGCAGCGGTTAAGGAATAGAGTTTAGAAATCTAAATCTCACTCGTTGTTCTCCCAGATAGCTACCTAGGTGTTGGCTTCTTTAGTCCCTGTTTTACTCTTCCCACCATACACTACCTTGTTATCTTACCCCCGTTGTATGATTAGCTGGTGTTTTATCTAAGTTATAATACCGCTTGAAAGTTCGACATTTCATTCCACCTATTCGCGCTTGCTTCCCTGTGCATTTTTACGATACTCGGAATACTCTGAGTGAAGAAAGCTACAGCGAATCTCCGTGCGCTTGCGGAGTAAAATCTGTTACGCTAAGAGACGTCAACAGTTACCAACCTCCTGGAAATGGTAAGTGTAAGGAAAAATGGCCTCATGTGCCATATT
Source organism: Paspalum notatum (assembly GCA_022530915.1). Lineage (NCBI taxonomy): Eukaryota > Viridiplantae > Streptophyta > Magnoliopsida > Poales > Poaceae > Paspalum > Paspalum notatum. The sequence continues at coordinate 14,568,294 of CM039688.1, forward strand.
TCCATGGTTGTGTTTTGGTGATTGATTAACAACAAACACTTTGACTAATAAACTTGTCTAGATGCACATTCTCATGTGTTTTAGGTCCAAGGGATGAAGAGAAGAAAAAGAACCAAAGGCATGTCTTAAGGGGTTGATCTAACAAGAGACCTCCCAGATTTGTATTGACCGTACCATACCTTCCTACAGACTATACTATAGACTGTACCAAATTACCCGAGGCTATGAATTTGGAAGGAAAATCAGGAATACATGGACCATATAGTACTCTCTCAAAGACTATGCTATATACCGTACCAAGTACCCAAGGCTGTGAATTTGGAAGGAAAATCAGGAATACATGGACCGTATAGTACTCTCTCAAAGAGCGTACTATAGACTGTACCAAGTTACCCGAGGCAATGATTTGGAAAGAAAATCAGGAATATATGGACCGTATAGTACTCTCCTACAGACCGTACCATTTCCAACGGCTAGTTCAACTGCTGGTTAGAAAGTATAATGGACTGCATTTTTTGGCAGCCTTTTGGCCAACGGCTATAAGCCACCCCACCCGGCCATTTGAAGTGTGTTGGAGCCACTAAAGTTGAGAGAAAAGGTGTAATCCAAGCATATCTACCACTCCAACCACCATATGAGAGATTAGTGCATCATCCAAGCTAGATAGAGCTTAAAGAGAGTGAGCTTGCGAGCTCTTCTTGAGAGAAGTGTTGACACGGCTTAAGCACGAATATTTTGTATCATTTTACATAGTTTTTCATTGATTTTAAGCGTCAACTATATTTTTTACTAACATTTATCACCGATTATTGTGGATTTTGCAACTTTGTCTTGGAAATATGTTGTATGTGATTTTTATAGGTTTTTGACCTATTTTTCGCAAAATTCACAAAGATCTACGTTGAGTAAGAAAGGACCTCTAAATCGACATTCATTGAAGACGATGATCAAGGAAGCCTTGGTTGACTCATACCCCCCTCTATGTCAATCATGGTTTTCTAATTAGAAGCTTCAAGAAGGTGTCAAGAGCTATTGGGAATTGAAGATAATTATTTAATATAATTATCAAATATGTCAAAGGCTAGAAAATTTCGTCAACCTCGGCCAATGAAGAAGATTCCAGAAGCCCAAAAGTCCGTAAAGGCTCCGCACAAACATTACTTAATCATCAAGGAACTACCTCGCGAATGATGGAAAGAAGAGGACGCCGGGAGAGTTCGGGTCGGCCGACCCAGACTCCCCTGGTCGGCCAACCCCACCCCCTACTACGTCGGTTAGAGATTCCTTTTCTACCACATCATCTCCAGGGTATAAATAGCGAGCCTAGGCCTCGGGGCAAACCGTCCAATTCAATATCAAGGCGTGAAGACGGCGACAAGAGGGACCACAACTAGAGGAGAGTAGAGGGTCGAGATTCTAGTCTAGGATTAGAAGTTCTTCTAGTTCCTGGAGGTGATTAGAAGCCTTGCACGGTGTTCTAATTACCTAGTTCCAGAGGTTTAATTGTATCAACAAGGGAAGGTATGATCATGGATGTAATCTTGATACAATTTATTAATGAAGTATTGTTCTTGTCTAATTATCAAGTTCTTGTTCTAGTTATGCTTGCTCTAGCTCTAATTATATTTAGATCTAGATGCTTGTTAATTAGATCATGTCTTTGAAGGTTATGTTTATTTAGCAATCTTGATCTCTGATCTAGTTTACTAATGATATGGTTGTGTTTCTAGTTCTTGTGATCATGGTGATTAGAAGTTCTGGTTGCTCTAATTATGTTATTAAACTATGCGAAGTAATTAGAAGCGCGTTCTCTAATTATGTATGCCTGTTGAGAGTTTGTCGATTACCTGGTTACTAGTGACAGTAGAGCCCGGGGAAAGGTTAAACTCGATCTAGGGGATTAGATTGGTTGATCTTGATTTAATCATGCTATGATAGATATGATTGAACATGCTTGTTTACCTTGAGCTTCTAGATATCTTGCTACTCTATTCTTGAAGTGGCACTACATATCGCATATGCTCTGGATCCAATTAGACCTTGATTAGAGGGCTAGTTAATACCCTTTAATTAGTGCTCTAGTTATGTACTAATTGTTTATCTTATGTTTATATAGTATAGTTTCTATTAGATTAAGCTAAGGTTGGTTTAGATTAAGAACTGGTTTAGATATACATTAGGCTATCTTTTTACCTTTAGTTTAGCTTAAACTCTTGTTAATTAGAGTATACTAGTTCGTTCCTTGGATTGACAAAACCCATGATACTCATCTTGGGGAAAAGCTACATACGATATTATCGCTTGCAGTATAATGTTTGCCATGCTTATGTGCTGTCAACAAGCTTTTCTGGCGCCGTTGCCGGGGAACTAATTAGTTATCCTCTAATTAACTTGAGTTTGTATGTATTTAGTTTTCTTTATCTTTTGTATATAATTTTGGTTTTTGTATATTTCTAGCTTTTTCTTTTCTTTTCTTTTATTCCTGCACCATATAAGTATATATGTTTTTCTTTTTCTATTATATTATTTTCTTTATTTATTGTCTTTATTATCTTTTGTATAATAATTTTTATGTATAGTTATAATATTGCTTTTTAGTGTAATTTTTCTAGACTTTAGTTTTTCTTTGTATATATATATTCTCTGCCACTAACATTAGAAGGGGTGAATGGACCACTGTCCAACAAACCAATTAATTATGTGGATGATCCAGAGAAGTTACTAAGAAAGTTCCGAAGCTCTCCCAATTTTTTCGGAAACAAGACGAAACTCTACCGGAGATGGGAGGCGACAACATTCAAGAGAGGAGGCTCGTGGAGCTATATGTGCCGACTTCAGCAGATTTGAAGATCAGAGACCTCGCTCCACCTCATAGAGCATTTGAGATCAAAAGTTCAGTGATCAGCATGGTGCAGAATCAACCGTTCAGTGAGAAGGAAGATCCAAATCAACACTTGAAGACGTTCTTGTAGATCTACAACACCTTCAACATCGATGGAGTCACTAACGATCAGATCAGAGCAAGGTTGTTCCCATTCTCACTGATTGGGAAGGCTTACCAGTGGCTGTCAACACTCCCAGAGACTACAATCAACAACTAGCCGTAGTTGCTATAAGCTTTCATCGCCAAGTACTTTTCACTTGGGAAGACTCAAGCTCTGCGCAACAAGATCTCAACATTTGTGCAGTACCCCATGGAGACATTCGATGAAGCCTACGAGAGATTCAACGACTATGTGTCAGCCTTCCCTCATCACAACTTTCAGAAGTGGGACTTAATCCAGAAGTTCTACGGTGGACTCAATGCAGTGTGTAGAGCTCAGATCGACGCATCGTCTAGAGGATCAATTCTCAGTCTCACTCCTACAGAGACTGAAGCTTTGTTCAAGAATATTGCGGAGAATGGAACTTGGGGGACAGTAGCAGACAGGGTGGCACCTACTCCATCTACTGGGGTAGTGAGGAGCGTACTAGAAGTGGAATAGGTGGAAATTCTAGGTGGAAAGATTGACTCACTCCTGAGAAGGATCGAGAAGATGGAAAGTGGCAGAGTAGAGGAAGTGAAGTCCACAGAAGCCAGGATAACTTGTAAAGAGTGTGGAGAATATGGACATTCAAAGGAAAGTTGCCCAGAGGAAGCTAAGGCTTTGGACTATGCAAGGAAGGAAGGTTGGATTCCCTCATCCAACTATAGACAAATCTGACAACAGTTCACTGCCGGATCAGCTATTCAGAATGCAATTCCTCTACGGATTCAGCTTAAAGATTTTATGGAAGAGCAAGCAAAGATCAACAAGGATACACACTCCAAGTTCAAGGCTATGGACAAGGTGCTAGAGAACATTGATGGCAAGATCACCATTGTGGGAAGTTCAAATCAACAGTTGATGGGGATGATAAAGATTTTGGAGAATCAACTCTCTCAACTTGCGGAACATCTCCCGAACAAGAACGAAGGAAAGTTGCCAGGACAACCACAGCCTAAAGAATCTCTGAAAGTAGTCACTACCAGATCTGGAAAGGAGACAAGAGACCCAGAAATACCTACAAGACTTGCCAGTTCAGTGGAAGCCGAAGCACAGAGTGAAGACGAACCTGAAGTGACAGTGGAAGACATGAGGATACTACTAGAAAAGAGCAGGGTTCGAGCGAACAAGACAGATGAGCATTTCAGTAAGTTTCTTGAAGTGATCAAGCAGCTTTATATTCATATGTCATTACTAGATGCACTTCAAGTTCCCACTTATGCCAAGTACTTCAAAGATATACTAGCTAATAAGAGGGAGATGCCATCTGAGTGTGTGAAGTTGACAACTGAGTGTAGTGCAGCTATCATGGATACTCCTTTACAGAAGAAGGCAGATCCATGATGTCCCACTATCCCGTGCTCTATTGGTACACTCAACATTGACAAGCTCTTTGTGATCTCGGAGCAAGTGTAAGTGTCATGCCTAAGTCAGTGTTTGACAAGCTGAAGCTGCCAAAGCCAGAGCCTACATCTATGTGTCTAGAGCTAGCAGATCACTCAGTCAGATATCCAGAAGTAGCTGCTGAGAACGTGCTAGTCAAGATCGGAGCAAATCTTGTACCAGTTGACTTCGTTATTCTGGAGATGGGAGGAAGCACAAGATCACCATTGATACTTGGAAGACCTTTTCTCAGAACAGCTCAAGCCAACATCAATGTGGGAGAAGGGATGATCAAGTTCAACATCAATGGAGAATCAAGCTCGTTCAAGTTCCATCCAAGATTCGAGGTGTGTCAAGCCATTGAAGGGCCCGAAGACGAAGACTCATCTGCAATATCCATGTGGGACATTGGTGGGCACCCAGAGGAAGAAGAAGTCGGGCTGAAAGACTTATCTCAAGCGCTTATGGGAGGCAACCCAGGTATTTTTAAAAAGTTTTATTTAGTTTAGTTATTAGCTTTTTCCTTAGAAATAGATTTTAGTCTAAAAACTCTAAGTGTTAAAGTGAACCATGGTCGAAATTAATGAAGGATTTTGTTTGGTTAAAATTTGATTTTGAATCTTTATAATAGTAGATGGTTACTCTCACTTACGTAGCTGTCTAAATTTTAAAAATTTACGAAGCCTTTGCCGGTTTTTGAATTTGATTCGATTTTTAAATTCGATTTATAAAATGAAAAGAGAGACATTTTTTAGGTTTTAATCTCTGAATTATTATATGATCTCAAAATCTTCTCTCTAATTTATTCAAAAAAACTAGGCGTATACCTAAGCCACGCTAAAGAGATAAGATGAGTATATTCAATTCAATTCAAGAATTGAGTTGCTTATCTTTATTCTGAAATTAAATTGGTTGAATAACCAAACATTTGTTTTTATGTAAAATAAAACATAGGTTTTAGGAGTGGCAAATAAAAACTATCTTGAAAATTAAAACCTATGTTAAGTGATATAAACTTTGTGTGTTTAAGAACCTACTATAGTAGGCATATTAATAAATATATTTATATTGGATAATTGCAAATTAAGGACATAGAATTAGTGAAGATAATCAACTTCTTAATAAAGAAAGGTTAAATTAGGCAACATAGGATCCTCTTTTGGTATAATATAACCAGCAAACATTAGGACATGGGTAATAATTGAAAGTTTGGTAGGAAAGAATCAAATTAGCAGCCAAGGAGACAAACTTTAAACCTTTGATTGTTTTTCTGTCATAACCTGCATGCATGTTGACAATCTTGCTGTGGAAGCCATCCATTTTCGTCAGGAATCCTAGAGGTAGCTTACAGGTGAAGTTTGGACGCGAGCAGGGCCAGAAGGCACCTGGCTCGGCCGACTAGATTCCCCTGGGTCGGCCGACCCCAGGTAGCCCTTCACCAGATCACCCTCCCCTTTGAGCCACCTCTTTGCCTATAAATTAGAAGCCAATGCTGCTGCGTTTCATCACCAGAACAACCACCAGCAGACCGAAAACGCCCAGGAGAAGGAAAAGAGTAGTAGTATAGAGAAAAAAATATTGAGAGGAAGATGAAGAAGTTCTTCAAGAAGGCTTTCAAGAGTACCTCATCTAGAGAAAACTCTTCCCAAGCGGAGGAAGGTTCATCAAGGCCTACACCAAGGAGATACTCCGTCTCTGAGATGGGGATTTCCGACTCCGATCGAAGCCTTCGTCGGGATCAAGGCCTACATGGGTGTTCTTCCCGTTTCGCCGTCAACATTGATGAAGTTTTAGAGCCGTCAAGAAGGAGGACTCGTTCTTCTACCCGAGCTCAAGATCAAGCCCCTCAACCCATGAATGTTGATGAAGACTAGTGGAAGTTCACACCGGAAGGATTTTCACTCCGGACAAATCTCAAAGAACTGAGGTATAATAGCTGCCAGAACCGCATAACCTCCAATTTTGATCTAGACTTTGATTTCTAGGGCCGTCTAGATTTTGCTCCAAGCATAGAGAAAGCTTTCAAACATTTAGGCTAGAGTAATTTTATTCATATTAGTGCTACATATCAGAGGGATATAGCACTAGAGGTTATGACCATCATGGATATAGTCAGTTCCTCTGATTCGAGCCATACCCTGAGATTTAGATTAAAAGAGGACTGGGTGGAAATATCCTTTGGTATGATTGGTTCTTTGTTGGGATTTTGGGAGAATACACCTAAAACTATTGAAGTTAACCAAGATGTCTTAGAAAGTTTTTGGTTACAAATTGCTGAGAATTCTTCTAAAGAAAGAATGAGAATAGTCAAACCCATAATCAGAATCATTCATAGGTTCATGACTGTCAGAGTCTTAGAAAGGCTAGATGATACAAAGGTGCAAAATGCAGAATTGAAATGGCTTTATATTGCACTTTGTAAGCCTATGGGAATTAATCCAATCTATTCCATGGTCAACCATTGGATTATTCAAAGGAATAGAAACACTGGATTGCTTGTATTTGGGCATTATCTCACTATCATTGCTTCAACCTTGAACCCAAATTTAGTGTTCAATCCAAGTCAAACAAAGTTACCAGCTAATATTGATGAAAATTCCCTGAAGAAAGGAAAGTATATTTATAGGAACAAAAATACTGGTTTCTTTGTTAGTAAGACCAAATTCAGAATCCCTAGTGCCAGACTTGCTTTATTTGCATAAGGGAGAACTGATTGGTTGAAAAAATTCATGACCGAGGAAGGGAAATCAAGCCAACAACTGCCATCATCTGGATGGGGCGCCTGGGAGACACCGTCTGCACAGCCAAGTCAGCATTTTATGGCTGAAGAATTTAGAGCAGGATCATCATCTTATACGCCTGTGTTTAATCCAAGGGCAATTTGCTCTTTTGATCCTACTACTGCCCCAGTGTTCAACCCCTCGGCACAATTTCCCCCGCCTCCAGCTTTTGTTCCAAGGAGTGCCAGATTTCATGCGCCTGGATTTATTTCAGCTCAGAATATGCCTCAGCAAGCATTCTATGGCATAGAAAACATGACTGCGGAGAACTACCAGATCATTGATCAGATTAGAATAAACACCAACCAGTTCGAGCAGAACACACAGACCATAGAAGAGCAGCTGCATAATCTGAGGTTATGGCACCAGATGCATCAACAGTGAAGGCTATTGGTTTGCTTTTGTATTTTTAGTTTTTTTATTATTTCTATCATGTATATTATCTTTTTATCTTTTTCTTTTTATTTTATCTATGTATAATTATGAGTGCTTTTATTTCTTTTAAGAGTTCATGGTCATGTATTTCGCTTTGTTGGAATGAAATAAAATGTTTGTTTTCTTGTAATCTGATGTCATTAATTAAACTAAGTTTATGCTCTCATTAATGCAATTTAATTGAACTATGATTGACGTTTATGTAGTAGATATGATATTTCATAAAGACCCACATGTTATTCATGTTTTGATTTCATTTTTGTCATAATGAATCTCCTTAATTTTTATTTTTGAGCTATCAACTTTATGATCAAGTATTCTTATGATTATTTTATAAAGATCCTACCTATTAGAGCTTTATTTTTGAAACTATAGTTTGAATGTTTGATCAAATTTAATTCTCGATTGAGTTGGATTAAGATTTGAATCTAAGGTTTGAGACTTCAAAGCTGGTCATTCAAATTTGTTTATCTTTTCATTTGCTAGCCATTTTATCCATGCATTGTAACTCTCTACATTGGAGAGATTGTAAACTTCACTGGATATCCATCCTTAAACCAAAAATATCATCTCACATATCTTCCTTTGCCACAACTTATTAATTTTCTGAAGTATGAAAGAATTCTTTGAATAAGTGTTTTCCCCTATTATCATTGTTTAAAATACTCAAGGATGAGTATCATTCAAGAGTGGGGATGTTGCACTACCTTTTTAGGGATCTTTGAGGAGGTAAATTAAAAAAAAGAAGGGGATGTGGACGCCCCACACATATAAAAAAAGAGAGACCAAGTGGTCAAAGTAGAATTAGTTGTCTAAAAAATAAATAATAATATTTTGCTCCTCATTGATTTCCTATATTCATGGTGTATGGATTAACTTATTAGAAATACTCCAGAAGATTTTCCAACCATATGCAATCCGATAACAAGCACTTTATTTGTGCCTTGAGATCAATAGTTTATTTGCATATGTCCACTTTTCTATATATATTTCTTCTTATCCTTTAATCATTATGATTTCCATGACCTTTTTACCTTTTTGAGAAGTCTCAGTAATTCCAGCAGATTCTTTTCTTAGTTTGATAATATATTGAGTTTAAATTTTGATTAGGATTCTTACCAAGCTCCAGATATGCCTACACTTATATATTCTTATGGTTCAGGTTTATTTTTCACACATATATTGAGAGCCTAGAAAGATGAGAGTAATTCTTGGGTCTTAAATATTTTAATCTTTGATACTTGATTTTTTTTGAAAAAAATTTATTTGAAAAACAAGGACATTTGTTATTGATTTTGATTTCTTTATATATATGTTGTGGGGTATGCTTACATGAATATCTATTCATCTATATGATTTGTTAGTCAAAAACATGAGAAAATTGAGAATTTAAATTAAGTTTGATTATTTGATGTTAGATTATAAGTTAACTTATTTGTAAATATTGACTTACTTGAGGATGAGCAAGGTTTAAGAGTGGGGATGTTGTTGATGCGGCTTAAGTACGAATATTTTGTATCATTGTACATAGTTTTTCATTCATTTTAAGCGTCAACTATATCTTTTACTAACATTTATCACCGATTATTGTGGATTTTGCAACTTTGTCTTGAAAATATGTTGTATGTGATTTTTATAGGTTTTTGACATATTTTTCGCGAAATTCACAAAGATCTACGTCGTGTAAGAAAGGACCTCTAAATCGACATTCATTGAAGACGATGATCAAGGAAGGCTTGGTTGACTCATACCCCTCTCTGTGTCAATCATGGTTTCCTAATTAGAAGCTTCAAGAAGGTGTCAAGAGCTATTGGGAATTGAAGATAATTATTTAATATAATTATCAAATATGTCAAAGGCTAGAAGATTTCGTCAACCTCGGCCCATGAAGAAGATTCCAGAAGCCCAAAAGTCCGTAAAGGCTCCGCACAAACATTACTTAATCAACAAGGAATTACCCCGCGAAAGATGGAAAGAAGAGGACGCCGGGAGAGTCCGGATCAACCGACCCAAACCCCCTGGTCGACCGACCCCACCCCCCTACTACATCGGTTCGAAATTTCTTTTCTACCACGTCATCTCCAGGGTATAAATAGTGAGCCTAGGTCTCGGGGCAAACCATCCAATTCATTATCAAGATGTGAAGACGGCGACAAGAGGGACCACAACTAGATGAGAGTAGAGGGTCGAGATTCTAGTCTAGGATTAGAAGTTCTTCTAGTTCCTGGAGGTGATTAGAAGTCTTGCACGGTGTTCTAATTACCTAGCTCTAGAGGTTCAATTGTATCAACGAGGGAAGGTAAGATCATGGATGTAATCTTGATACAGTTTATTAATGAAGTATTGTTCTTGTCTAATTATCATGTTCTTGTTCTAGTTATGCTTGATCTAGCTCTAATTAGATTTAGATCTAGATGCTTGTTAATTAGATCATGTCTTTGAAGGTTATGTTTATCTTGCGATCTTGATCTCTGATCTAGTTTACTAATGATATGGTTGTGTTTCTAGTTCTTCTGATCATGGTGATTAGAAGTTCTAGTTGCTCTAATTATGTTATTAGACTATGCGAAGTAATTAGAAGCACGTTCTCTAATTATGTATGCCTGTTGAGAGTTTCTCGTCGATTACCTGGTTACTAGTGACAGTAGAGCCTGGGAAAAGGTTAAACTTCGATCTAGGGGATTAGATTGGTTGATCTTGATTTAATCATGCTATGATAGATATGCTTGAACATGCTTGTTTACCTTGAGCTTTTAGATATCTTGCTACTCTATTCTTGAAGTGGCACCATATATCTCATGTGCTTTGGATCCAATTAGACCTTGATTAGAGGGCTAGTTAATACCCTTTAATTAGTGCTCTAGTTATATTCTAATTGTTTATCTTATGTTTATATAGTATAGTTTGTATTAGATTAAGCTAAGGATTGGTTTAGATTAAGGACTGGTTTAGATATAGATTAGACTATCTTTTTACCTTTAGTTTCGCTTAAACTCTTGTTAATTAGAGTATACTAGTTCATTCCTAGGATTGACAAAATCCACGATACTCATCTTGGGGAAAACCTACATACGATACTGTCGCTTGCAGTATAAGGTTTGCCATGCTTAAGTGTTGTCAACAAGAAACTCCTGCGTGAGCTAGAGGAGAAGCCTTAACAACGGCCAAGCCACTTATGCTTGTTGCTGGACCCTCCTTCTTAGTGTGGAGTGGTGGCGACAACTTGTGCGGGGATGAGGTGATCCTTCAAACTCCGTAGTGAAGAATCTAGCGCCTTGTGACTGAGAGAGGCGGTGGCGGTGGCGGTGGCTAAGCCTTAGTGGCTTGGTGGCACTTAGCCTTTGCTTGCCCTGAGCCTGGTGTGGCGAGCACAAGACGTCATCAGAAGAGTCTTGGTGCCCGACTTAGATATTGCCTTTGGTGGTGAGCCCGTGGACATAGCCCTTTGTGGTAAACCACGTTAAATCCTTGTGTCTTCTCGGGAGTTTGTACCCCATTGCCCTTACCTCTTTACTTACCGCATTTACATTTCTGCATTTACTTTCTTTTGTGCCTTTAGCTTTCCTAGTTAGTTTGATTAGGTTTGGCTCTAGGTTGGAAGTCTTTTGGGTAAGTTAGAGAGCGCATAGATAAACCTTAGACTTAACTAGCATGTGTAGGCCGGAATAGGTTTATTTTATGCACTAGATGGCTCTAGGTTTTAGTTGCGCGATTAGCGACCCAATTCACGCCCTCCTTCTCTTGGGTCGGATACCCCGGTACGTTCCTTACAGTAAGAGGCACATTTTAGTCCCCATGAACATTGGGGCGCTTCCTTTGACCCTCTTTGTGGTGGAACCACCTTGCTTAATCCAGACTAAGCACACCTGCCACCTCTGGCTCACAGTGCATTTAGGCCAGACTAAACCCGGTAGTCCGTCGAAAGTCCTTCGGGCTCTCGATAACACCATTCCCAGAGGAACCGACATCAAACACATTCGATTCTCGAAGGAGCCACAACAGTTACATCATCACAAGAAGTTGAAATATAAGATAGATAGACATAGTTTACAAACCAAGCATATGTGGTCAAATACATGTTCAACATATAGCGGAAGCGATTTCAAAATATATATATAGCGGAAGCGTCTTCAAGACATCTCGCGGTGGAAACAAAATCAAATAGTCTTCATGTGGAGATAAACAAGGCGAGTAGCACCGAGCCCACCGGTTCTACCCTCCTTTAAGTGGTTTTCCAAAAGTCATCCGTACCTGTGAGCCAAAAGCGGGGGCAAACCCTGAGTACTAATTACTCAGTAGGACTTAATGGAAATGGCTTACGGCTGACGCAAAGCTTGCTTACTAAGAATTTGATCCTTAGCTGTTGATTTTAAACAGGATCAAGTCAACATGTGGAAGCAGGATTTGACAGCTACTTGATTTATTATATAGAAGCAGCATTTGACAGCTGCTTAGTTCATCATATCAATAACACTAATCATGAGTACAATAATAAGTTGCATGAAAGTAAAGCATGTATATCCAAGCATGTAGTATTCAAAACCATGAATTAATAATACAACATATTCAAGTGGATTACTACTTTGCCCGTCAGTGGTATTGGCATTCTCACACCTGGTGAGCATCAGCGATTCGAATCGATTTGTTAATTCCTGGGAAAAACTAGAAATACCAGGTGGCATATGCTTACTAACCCCTGGCGTTCTCACATATGCCCCCCCATCTCCACTTGTCCCATCCCAAGTTCAATTCAATCCTTCTGTAATTCCCAGGTTGTGCCGCCTTTGGAGCGATACCTCGACATACCGAGTCAGCCCTCCCTCGACTACAAGCTCTCCAAGGTGTCACAGTAGGAGTCTATCTCTGTTCTTCGGATGGCACAAGTAAGACTTTCACCGGTCCATTATCTCGGATAAGCACTCTAGCAATGTTATGCCGACCAATAGGCGAACAACGACCGGCCTTATGCGACTCGTGCGGAGTCCACTACACATTATTTCAACTCTCATCGTACAGATCCATATCTCTGCCCGGTCTCCATTTAAACCATAACATAATCATAATAAATTTCATGACAGTGAGATATCTTCTTTTGAAAAGTAATCATTACGGGACGAGTGATCTTTATTCACTCGTATCTACTCGCACCTAACCATTCTAGGCACACGTCCTGCGAACTCTAGGTATAGGTGCTAGGGCTAGGGTGGCCAAGGAATCTAATACAATTGGTTTCAAGCAACTCCTAATGCATATGCGTAAACAACAATTATTTTATTTGCTGGGAATAGCATGGTCCTGCCTACCTTTGATTATTCTTATGAAAACCAATAATCTAATCTAAGTTAGTTTGCCGGGTTGTGGGGCTTTGCCCCAGGCAACCCCTTGAAACAAGGACGGATATAATCAGCGACCCTCCGTCTTCAGGTTGAGGAGAAACCAATTCTTGGTGCAAGGGCTCTTCGTCTGGCCGTTTGATCAGCGGTTGCTCACGTGTTTGTCCTTCGTTCGCGGGATCTTATGCATGGTACAATATGCAAGTGAGTGCATGAGAATGCAAATAACTGCATATGGTACAGGTTATATGCATGACCTAGTGCAACCATGAGTGCGACGAATGCAAATGTATGCATGAGGGGCAAATGAAACATAATGCATGTCAAGTAGCTTGTGATGAAATGACTCAAATATACTTGGTTCAAACACATCCCATAATAAGAAAACTTAACAATCTTTACTAAGAAATCGTACAAACCATCACCAAAAGCTAGTTAACCCATCATTCATGATATCACAAAGAACTTGCAGCAAGTAACATGGTGTAGCAAGCAACATTACACTCTTACATGAAATGCACTTAGGTTCATTATGTAAGTTTATCTATTTATTGAATTAAGCTACTCATGTCAAGCCATATTTTTGTACAGTTCCAAATGAGTTCAAATTTTTATGACATGAAGAAGTATATCACATGGAGCTGCTGCCAAAATTTCAGCTACAAACAAGTTATAATAAATTTATATAAATTCTAGCAAGTTATCAGCCCTATAGCTTCTCAGATTTTTCATAATTTACAGGAATGGTTTCTGGGCCTAACATTTTTACAGCAAGCATTTCATTGCATGACCATCATATACAAAAATCAGCAAGCACCAAATCCCCAGTTTCTTAGGACATCTATTTTCCGTATATTTATCTCATACAAATTTAGATGTACATATGATCAGTGTTAATAAATTCTTCAAAAATGCTTTCCAGACTCCCTAACATACTAGTAGCATACCAGATTTTTCATAGAATTATCTTTGCATCGTAAAGTCACTTTTTCCAATTATCAAGTATAGCAAGTAGCATTTTGTCAATTTCAAAACAGCAGCTAAAATATGCATGCACAACCTCATACTTCACCAGTAAGCTACTCATACTATATAAAGTACATAAAAAATAACAGAGGTCATATTTGAGCATATTTTATGTAGCCTTCATTTTCCAAGTTAAATAAATACACAAAACACATGCATAAGGAAAAAACAGTAATCTACCCACCAAATCTAGGGCTACCAAAAATCACACAGTACCTAGATGCCATAAGAAAGCTACTGCCCAAGTTTCAACATTTAAGGAGTTCATTTAGTCCATTTTTTTCCATTTATTTACCCTCCACATGCATGCAGTAGACCGAGGGCAAAACAGTCTTTTAACACATCCACATCATACCTATCCTATAGATCTACTCAAGAGGAGTGCAACGCAACTGAGTTTGTCCATTTTGGATTTTTTTATGATTTTCTATGATTTTCCAAAGTTTCGGCCGAAATATGCATATTAACCCTAGATCTAGGAGTTAAACGTGATTAACCATAGCTTCCAGGGGCTAGATTGGGAAATTTGCAAGACACAGCGTACAACGTTCGGTATGGAATCGTAAAAACACCGAAGCGCGAGGGCTAAAACGCAAAAGTGCCATCTCCTTCTTCAACCTCCCGATGGGGAGAGAGGAGGGCGGTGGCGCGCGGCACGCCGGCCACGCGGGGCCCGGCGAGCTCGCCGGCGGCGGTCGGGGAGTGAGAGGAGAGTGCTAGAAGCCTTACCCCCTACCTTGATTCGATGGGGAAGGACCGGAGGAGGCCCGCGACGGAGCTCGCGGACGGCGGAGGTCCGGCGGCGGAATGCGGATGGGTGGAGGGAAATCGGCGGCCTAGACTTAGGGTATGCGGTGGCGGGGTGGCTGGCGAAGCCCGGTGCGGTGATGTGGTGGCTTGGGAACGGCTGGAGGAGGCCGGCGATGAGGCTCCGGAGCGGGGAACGGGCGGGGACGTTCGGCGGCGAACTTCGTGGCGTTGGAGCGGTTTCGGCGGTCTAGACCGAGGAGGGATGGTGGAGCGGGGAACGAGGAATGCCGGCACGGCGGTGTGGAGGAGCGGGGACGGCCGGAGCGCAAGGAGCTCAAGCTCCACGCTCGGCTCAAATGGCGGCTGGTTCGGCGGTGGAGAAACTGAGGGAGAGCGGCGAGGCGCTCGGGCGAGGGACGAGAGGAGAGCGGAGGAGGGCGAGAGGCGAGTGAGAGGCCAGGGAGCGGGGCTCGGCTTCCTCTTGAAGGCGGCTGTCGCTGCGTGGGCGCGAGCAAGCGGGGGAGGAGGCCGGTGGCGCGGGCGTGGTCACAGTCCATAGATCGGGGCAGCTGACAGGTGGGCCCGGGGTGACCTAGAGAGGGAACGGTCCAATGGACCGAGTGCATGACGGGAAAAAGGCGTGAGACCCACAATCGGTGCGGTCAGCTCCCGTGAGCGGGAATCCAACGCGGGTCTGCCATGTGGGGCCCACTAGTCAGAGACTCCAACCGCCGGAATTTTGAACGAAAAATTGGTAAAATAGAAAAACCCCGCTTTGACTGCTGAAACCACTGTTTGAAATCCTAGTTTTTGAATAGGTTAGAGGCCAAATTTAAAAATGCCCCAATTGGATGAAATGTTCTAAATTTGTTTTTCTACAACTTTCCTATAAACTTTCATACCATGTTCTATTCAAAAATATGGCTTAAAGTTGAATTTAAACTATTGACCCATGTTTGACCAACAAAACCTATAAGTTTAGAAATTCTAAAAGTCCATTTTCCAGTCACTTTCACACAAGGAGTTTTATACCAATGTTGTTCAGAATTTTATGACCTACAACTTTTGCAACTAAAGTTTTGCTTCAAAAGGGCTGTAATTAGAGAAAATGTAGAATTACTAATCAGGTCAGGTTTGGACAGAAAACACAGGTTTACAAAAAAAGGCCCGAAACATCACCCAAACCATTATGCATGTCAACACACAAAATACCAAAGTTGTCAATCATAAAATTGTCTACAAGTTTGGTATATCAAGTTTCTTCAAATTCACAGCAGATTCAAAGTTATAGTGATAGAAGGGAGGCCTATTTAGGAAAAACTGGATTTAATTGGTTCAAATGACTTGGTCTACTTATGCATTCCATATGAAATGTCCATGCGATGATGCAAATATATCAATGATGCAAATGTAATGCATTTGAGATGCCTGGGGCATCACAATCCACCCCCTTAAAGAAATCTCGTCCTGAGATTTTTGATGTGATGTGGGTGGATAAGTTATATAAAAACGAGTGTGCATGGTGTATGTATTCAAATACGATTCTGAAAAATTAAAACTATGCGACATACTCAATTGAAGTGGATGGAAGAAAACCAGGATATTTTGTTTGCAAAAATTCCTCTTGTTTCCATGTTGCCTCTTCTTCGGAGTGATTACTCCATTGCACTTTGTAAAAGTTAATAGCTCTTTGTCGTGTTGATCTTTGCTTTTGGTCAAGGATTTTTATGGGCTTCTCTTCATAATTGAGGTCTGATTGGATCTGAATTTGAGAGGTATCGACCACTTCCTCTGGCACTCGTAAGCACTTCTTGAGTTGTGAGAAATGAAACACGTCATGAACCGCAGCTAGATGTGGTGGTAGCTCCAATCGATAAGCAACTGGCCCACATTGCTCTTTGATCTTGAACGGACCAATATATCGTGGTGCTAACTTGCCTTTTACTCCGAACCGATGCACCCCTTTCATAGGTGACACTCGGTGATAAACATGATCACCCTTCTCAAAGACTAGGGGTCTCCTCCTCTTATCTGAGTAGCTTTTCTGCCAAGACTGTGCTCTCTTCAGATTGCTGTGTATGAACTTAACTTGCTCTTCTGCTTGTGTTATCAAGTCAGGACCGAATGTGACATGCTCACCTGGTTCAGACCAGTTGAGTGGTGTTCTACACCGTCTACCATATAGGGCTTCGAAAGGTGCCATTTCCAAACTCTTTTGGTAGCTGTTGTTGTAAGCAAACTCTGCTAAGGGAAGACACTCATCCCACTTGATGGAATAGGTCAAAGCACATGCTCTCAACATGTCTTCTAGGATCTAGTTCACTCTTTCAACTTGGCCGCTTGTTTGAGGGTGGTATGTTGAACTTCGAATTAAGTTGGTTCCAAGAGCAGTTTGCAATTGCTCCCAGAAGCGGGACACAAATAGTGAGCCTCTGTCTGAAGTGATGGTTTGAGAAACACCGCGCAAGGAGACAATCCTGGCTATATAAAGTTCGGCATAGGTCTTGGCATGGTAAATTGTTTTCACAGGAATGAAGTGAGCTGATTTTGTGAATCGGTCGATAATAACCCAAATGGAGTCATATCCCTTCTGAGTGCGAGGTAGGCCTACAATGAAATCCATGTGTACATCCTCCCATTTCCAGGCTGGAATTGCTAGTGGCTGAAGCGTACCCGCAGGCTTTAGGTGGTCAGCTTTGACTCTCTGACACACATCACACTCAGACACATACTTGGCGATCTCCCCTTTCATACGGGTCCACCAAAATTTTTGCTTCAAGTCTTGGTACATTTTATTGCTGCCCGGATGCATTGTGAACATGGAAGTGTGGGCTTCATCAAGTATTTTCTTCCTCAACTCCATGTCCTTAGGTACCACTAAGCGATTTTTGAACCACAAGACTCCCTCTTCGTCGAGCTTGAAACAAGCCTTCTTCTCTTCGTTGATCCCATCTCGAATGTGTGCCATGCCCATATCTTTCTAATGTGCTGCAATGATTTGATCTTTTATGGTTGGCTCAATGACAAGATTGTACAGTTCAGCTTCCAGCACCGTTGGCGTTTCTATTTCCCCAATCTCACAACATAGCACTCTCACTGTTGGACGAGCCTCAATGAAGTTGCAATGAGCTTTACGGCTCAAAGCATCTGCTACCACATTTGCTTTGCCAGGATGGTAATGAACCTCCAAGTCGTAGTCCTTTATCAGCTCTAACCACCGTCATTGTCTCATATTTAATCCTGGTTGGGTGAAGATGTATTTGAGACTCTTGTGGTCAGTGTAGATGTGACAAGTATTGCCTAGCAGATAGTGTCTCCATATCTTCAGTGCGTGTACATCTGCTGCTAGCTCAAGATCATGTGTTGGGTAGTTGGCTTCATGTTTTCTTAGTTGGCGTGAGGCGTAGGCAATTACTCTCCCTTCTTGCATTAGGACACAGCCAAGCCCATTGCCGGAGGCATCACAATACACATCAAATGGCTTGGTGATGTCCGGTTGTGCTAGCACTGGTGCAGATGTTAACAACTTCTTCAGTGTTTGAAAGGCTTCCTCACAATTCGAGCTCCACACATACTTCGCATTTTTCTTTGTTAGTGAGGTCATTGGCTTCACAGTTTTGGAGAAGTCCTTAATGAAGCGGCGGTAGTAGCCCGCTAAACCAAGGAAACTCTGAATCTCAATCACTGTCTCGGGTTGTTTCCAATTCAGAACATCCTTTACCTTGCTAGGGTCAACTGCTACCCCCTTCTCAGACAGAATGTGAACTAACAAACTCACTTCCTTCAACCAAAAAGCAGACTTACTGAACTTGGCATAGAGTTTGTGCTCTCTAAGCTGAGTAAGTACTATCCTCAAATGCTCTTTGTGTTCTTTCTCACTTTTAGAGTAGATTAATATGTCATCAATGAACACTACTACGAACTTATCAAGTTCGTTCATGAACACCGAATTCATCATGTACATAAAGAAAGCCGGTGCATTGGTTAACCCAAAGGACATGACCAAATACTCATACAAACCATATCTGGTCGAGAAAGCTGTCTTGGGTATATCCTCTTCTCTGATCTTTATTTGATAGTAGCCAGACCTCAGATCGATTTTTGAAAAGACTTTAGCTCCAGCTAACTGATCAAACAAGATGTCAATGGGTGGCAGTGGGTATTTGTTTTTGACGGTCACTGCATTGAGTGGCCGATAATCAACGCATAGCCTTTTCCCACCTTGGTCCTTCTTTTCAACAAAGAGGGCTAGGCAACCCCAAGGTGACAAGCTAGGCCGAATGAACCCTTTATCTAGCTGTTCTTGCAGCTGCACTTTCAGCTGCACTTTTAGCTCTTTCAGCTCATCCGATGCCATTCTGTATGGCCTCCGGGAGACAGGAGCGTTGCCAGGTACAAGCTCGATGGCGAACTCAACATCTCTGTCCGGTGGGAGTCCGGGAAGCTCTTCTGGAAACACATCTGCAAAGTCAGAAACCACCGGTATCTTCTCGATCAGCTGAGCTTCTGTGGCATTTACTGTGTGTGACAGCTGTTTGTGAATTGGTAGATGAATGTGCAGGGTTTTTCCACTCTTTCTAAATTTCATTTGAACAGTCCTGCTAGTAATATCCAACAAGACGTTGTGCTCTTTCATCCAATCCATCCCTAAGATAATGTCAATCACCTGGTTAGGAAGTACCACAGGATCAACATAGAAATCCTCTGTGCCTATGCATAAGCATAAGTGCCTCACGATCTGATCCGTGTCATTTGGTGACCCTAGGGCTATGATATGGTATTTCGTTTTCATATTATCAATGTGATACCCATGTTTTGTTACATATGACCTGCTGATGGTGTCTGTTGCTCCGGAGTCAAAGAAAACTACTGTGGGGTGCTCGTTGACAAGAAACGTGCTTGCTAATACTGGTTCACCTTCTGGAATCTGATCTATGTTGGTATAGTGCACACGACCCTCCCTTGGGGCTAGATCTCACTCTGGTCCTTTCTTCTTATTCTGGCGTTGGTTGTCTCTAATCAGTACTGGTGCCTGGCTTCGTCGAAGGGCAAGACAATTCTTGCTGAAGTGGCCGGTCTTCCCACACTTGTAGCAAGGGTATTTGGCACTTGGTTTGGCCGGTGGCACTGAAACAGTTGGATGAGGTGGTGCACTGTAGGATGACAGGTGTTGTTGTGTACCAAACCGTTGCTCTTGCTGTTGGGGCATGTCGATGTAATACATGTGCGGCGGTGCGCGATGCACAACCCGTTGTCGTTGGGATGAACTCGACGAAGGTGTGCTTGCGAGTCTCTTTCTGAGCTGATTCTCATGGGACTCACGGAGGCGGTGCTCCATATCGATGGCGGCATTTACCAACTCGGTGAAGCTGCGGTAGTGGCGCCCCAAGTGAGTCAGCAGAGTGGGATCAAACCCACCCAACAGACGGGCAGCCCTACGCGGGTCAGTGTCGACGTCTTCATGGGAGTACTGAGACAGGAGGAGGAAAGCCTGCACGTACTCGAGTACTGACATGTTCCCTTGATGAAGTGCTCAGAACTCCCGTTGCTTGAGCTTGATGAGGCTAGGCGGGAGATAGCGAGCCCGAAAAGCCGCATGGAACTCATCCCACATGACCTGGTGCCCGGCTGGTTGCATTGCCAGGAATGAAGCACACCAGGCCCCCGAGGGACCATGTAGACACTGTGCAGCGAAGCGAGCCTTCTATTGCTCAGTGAGGCGGGGCAGTAGGCTGAACTTGGACTCGATGATCCGAAGCCAGTCATCAGCATCCAAGGGATCTGTGGCAGTGGTGAAGATTGGCGGTTGTAGTGCCGCAAATTCAGTGTAACTGATCTCTTGCGGGTTGCGCCGTTGTTGCTCTTGAATGAGCATGTTGATGATTTGACCTTGCTAAGCGACCAGAGTAGCCAACTCAGGAGGAAATTGTGCCCCATGGGCAGCCCTTTGTGCAGACGTCTCCGGTGGAGTAACCATCTACATGAATGAGGCCAAATGTGATTAGTCCAACAACTTTAATGCAATCAACGCAACGCGGTAATAAAAAGATCATAGCACCATAAATGTATTCTGAATACATGAAAGCATGTAAGTGAATAGAATATCTTGATTGTACATAAAGTGTTAGCCGTCAACTTGTAGGTTCGGACAATCGCATATGCTGAATGGAAAACTCGTGTGCAGTCTTTGATGCAGGACAACACTTCTGGATCTCATCGATATGGGCGTCAAAACAATCGATTTGGGTGGAAGTCCAAATACGAAGGTTGTTCAACAACTAGTCCTCTACATCTTTCTTATAGGTCACTTCTACCAAGGTGACTAGGACAACGGTGCAAAGGTTGATTCACTATCTGAACTCAATGTTAGTGTCCTGACAACTCATATGACGTCACCCAACCTCCTGAACCGTGGGCAAGTGAACCGGCTCGGGGATAGGGGCTGCTTCTGACCGTGCACGTTTGGGTTATTCTTGGCCATCTGTTTCCATACGAGAGGCTTTTAATTAGCGAATTGTATTAGTTGCATACAATTGACAGATTATGTAGTGAAACGTGCAGAAGGTATGCTTAAGTCACGATTTATTCCATTTATCTTTTAGTAATAACTCCAAAATGATAACAAAAGATACATTATGCATGATTCGTCCTATTCGGTCTCACATCACACATCCTATGTATTTTATATATAGCTAGCGATAATTCGGTGACATATATGCACGTCTCTCCTTAATGCAACTAGTCGTTCTCTAGACGTTCTTAATTTCGCACGTGGTTAGTGTACCTGCAGAAGAATGCATGGTCATACATTACCACCTAGTGTGGCATCCACGCGTGACCGCTGTGTGGACAACGTTGAGTGGGCCTTTGCACCTTCTCTCAAAGCCTGACTTTCCACCAGTACTGAGGATTGTCGAGAAAAAGGTGGATCCCAAAACCAAATATAAGTGTGGTGGGCATGAAAGCTCCAAAGCATGCCCACCACCCTTAAAAAGCTTTTACTTATACAATATGAATGCAGGGTTTGCAACCGTTTGCAAATCCTGATAGCATTCCTCCAGTGCTGGGGATAGCTATGGCCGAAAAGTTGCTTCCCAAAGCGCCAAATATGCATATGAGTTCTATCTAGTTTAGAATATCAGCGATGTCACCTGCATAACACTAGCATCCTTAATATGGGCTTATCGCATACTCTCATTTTTGAATTACTTGAAAGGGTTTTCGAAAATAGTTTTGGAAACCAAAACTTGATGATATAACTGTTGTCTGTGTATGATCGGCTCTGATACCAGCTGCGGCGGAACCGCCCTGCTTAATCCAGACTAAGCACATCTGCCATCTCTGGCTCACAGTGCACTTAGGCCAGACAACCCGGTGGTCCGTCGAGAGTCCTTCGGGCTCTCGATAACACCATTCCCAGAGGAACCGACATCAAACACATCCGACTCTCGAAGGAGCCACAACAGTTACATCATCACAGGAAGTTGAAATATAAGATAGATAGACATAGTTTACAAACCAAGCATATGTGGTCAAATACATGTTCAACATATAGCGGTAGCGATTTCGAAATATATGTATAGCGGAAGCGTCTTCAAAACATTTCGCAGCGGAAACAAACTCAAATAGTCTTCATGTGGAGATAAACAAGGCGAGTAGCACCGAGCCCACCGGTTCTACCCTCCTTTAAGCGGTTGTCCAAAACTCATCCGTACTTGTGAGGGCAAACCCTCAGTACTAATTACTCAGTAGGACTTAATGAAAATGGCTTACGGCTGACGCAAATCTTGCTTACTAAGAATTTGATCCTTAGCTGTTGATTTTAAACAGGATCAAGTTAACATGTGGAGAGCAGGATTTGACAGCTGCTTGATTTATTATATAGAAGCAGGATTTGACAGCTGCTTAGTTTATCATATCAATAACACTAATCATGAGTACAATAATAAGTTGCATGAAAGTAAAGCATGTGTATCCAAGCATGTAGTATTCAAAACCATGAATTCATAATACAACATATTCAAATGGATTACTACTTTGTCCGTCAGTGGTATTGGCATTCTCACACCTAGTGAGCATCAGCGATTCGAATCGATTTGTTAATTCCCAGGAATAACTAGAAATACCAGGTGGCATATGCTTACTAACCCCCGGCGTTCTCACATATGCCCCCCATCTCCACTTGTCCCATCCCAAGTTCGATTCAATCCTTCTGTAGTTCTCAGGTTGTGCCGCCTTAGGAGCGATACCTCGGCATACCAGGTCAGCCCTCCCTCGACTACAAGCTCCCCAAGGTGTCACAGTAGGAGTCTGTCTCTGTTCTTCGGATGGCACAAGTAAGACTTTCACCAGTCCATTATCCCGGATAAGCACTCCAGCAATGTTATGCCGACCAATAGGCGAACAACTACCGGCCTTATGCAACTCGGGCGGAGTCCACCACACATTATTCCAACTCTCATCATACAGATCCATATCTTCGCCCGGTCTCCATTTAAAGCATAACATAATCATAATAAATTTCATAATAGTGAGATTTCTTCTTTTGAAATGTAATCCCTATGGGACGAGTGATCTTTATTCACTCGTATCTACTCGCACCTAGGCACACGTCCTGTGAACTCTAGGTATAGGTGCTAGGGCCAGGGCGGCCAAAGAATCTAATGCAATTGGTTTCAAGCAACTCCTAATGCATATGCGTAAACAACAATTATTTTATTTGCTGGGAATAGCATGGTCGTGCCTACCTTTGATTATTCTTATGAAAACCAACAAACTAATCTAATTTAGTTTGTCGGGTTGTGGGGTTTTGCCCCAGGCAACCCCTTGAAACAGGGACGGATATAATCAGCGACACTCCGTCTTTAGGTTGAGGAGAAACCAATTTCTGGTGCAGGGGCTCTTTGTCTGGCCGTTTGATCAGCGGTTGTTCCTGCGTTTGTCCTTCGTTCGCGGGATCTATATGCATGGTACAATATGCAAGTGAGTGCAAGAGAATGCAAATACCTGCATATGGTACAGGTTATATGCATGACCTAGTGCAACCATGAGTGCGACGAATGCAAATGTATGCATGAGGTGAAAATGAAACATAATGCATGTCAAGTGGCTTGTGATGAAATGACTCAAGTATACTTGGTTCAAACACATCCCATAATAAGAAAACTTAACAATCTTTACTAAAAAATCGTACAAACCATCACCAAAAGCTAGTTCGACCCATCATTCATGATATCACAAAGAACTTGCAGCAAGTAACATGGTATAGCAAGCAACATTACACTCTTACATGAAATGCACTTAGATTCATTATGTAAGTTTATCTATTTATTGAATTAAGCTACTCATGTCAAGCCATATTGTTATACAGTTCCAAATGAGCTCAAATTTTTATGACATGAAGAAGTATATCACATAGAGCTGCTGCCAAAATTTCAGCTACAAACAAGTTATAATTAATTTATATAAATTCCAGCAAGTTATCAGCCCTATAGCTTCTCAGATTTTTCATAATTTATAGGAATAGTTTCCAGGCCTAACATTTTTGCAGCAAACATTTCATTGCATGAACATCATATACAAAAATCAGCAAGCACCAAATCCCTAGTTTGATAGGACATCTATTTTCCGTATATTTATCTCATGCAAATTTAGATGTACATAGAATCAGTGTTAATAAATTTTTTAAAAATGCTTTCTGGACTCCCTACCATACTAGTAGCATTCCAGATTTTTCATAGAATTATCTTTGCATCCTAATGTCACTTTTTCCAATTATCAAGTCTAGGAAGTAACATTTTGTCAATTTCAAAACAGCAGCTAAAACATGCATGCACAACCTCATACTTCACCAGTGAGCTAACCATACTATATGAAGTATATGAAAAATACCAGAGGTCATATTTGAGCATATTTTATGTAGCCTTCATTTTCCAAGTTAAATAAATACACAAAACACATGCAAAAGGGCAAAATAGTAATCTACCCGCCAAAGCTAGGGCTACCAAAAATCACACACTACCTAGATGCCATAAGAAAGCTATTGCCCAAGTTTCAACATTTTAGGAGTTCATTTAGTCCATTTTTTCCCATTTATTTACCCTCCACATGCATGCACTAGGCCGAGGGCAAAACAGTCTTTTCACACATCCACATCATACCTATCCTGAAGATCTACTCAAGAGGAGTGCAACGCAACTGAGTTTGTCCATTTTGGATTTTTCTATGATTTTCTATGATTTTCCAAAGTTTCGGCCGAAATATGCGTATTAACCCTAGATCTAGGACTTAAACGTGATTAACCATAGCTTCCAGGGGCTAGATTGTGAAATTTGCAAGACACAGCGTACAGCGTTCGGTATGGAATCGTAAAAACACCAAAGCGCGGGGGCTAAAACGCAAAAGCGCCATCTCCTTCTTCAAATTCCCGACGGGGAGAGAGGAGGGTGGCGCGCGGCGCGCCGGCCACGTGGGGCCCGGCGAGCTCGTTGGCGGCGGTCGGGGAGTGAGAGGAGAGTGCGAGGAACCTTACCCCCTACCTTGATTCGATGGGGAAGGACCGAAGGAGGCCCGCGACGGAGCTCGCGGACGGCGGAGGTCCGGCAGCGGAATGCGGGTTGGTGGAGAGAAATCGGCGGCCTAGACTTAGGGTATGCGGTGGCGGGGTGGCTGGCAAAGCCCGGCGCAGTGATGTGGTGGCTTGGGAACGGCCGGAGGAGGCCGGCGATGGGGCTCTGGAGCGGGGAACGGGCGGGGACGTTCGGCGGCGAACTTCGCGGCGTTGGAGCGGTTTCGGCGGTCTGGACCGAGGAGGAATGGTGGAGCGGGGAACGAGGAATGCCGGCACGGCGGTGTGGAGGAGTGGGGACGGCCAGAGCACGAGGAGCTTGAGCTCCACGCTCGGCTTAAATGGCGGCCGGTTCGGCGGTGGAGAAACAGAGGGAGAGCGGCGAGGCGCTCGGGCGAGGGACGAGAGGAGAGCGGAGGAGGGCGAGAGGCGAGTGAGAGGCCAGGGAGCGGGGCTCGGCTTCCTCTTGAAGCCGGGCGGGGGCAGGGCCGGCCGCGGCTGGCCGTCGGCAAGCGGCTGTCGCCGTGTGGGCGCGAGTGAGCGGGGGAGGAGGCCGGTGGCGTGGGCGTGGTCGCAGTCCATGACCGAAGCAGCTGACATGTGGGCCCGGGGTGACCTGGAGAGGGAACGGTCCAATGGACCGAGTGCATGAAGGGAAAAAGGCGTGGGACCCACGGTCGCCACGGTCCGCTCCCGTGAGAGGGAACCCGACGCGGGTCTGCCATGTGGGGCCCACTGGTCAGAGACTCCAACTGTCGGAATTGTGAACGAAAAATGGGTAAAATAGAAAAACCCCCCTTTGACTGCTGAAACCACTGTTTGAAATCCTAGTTTTTGAACAGGTTAGAGGCCCAATTTAAAAATGCCACAATTGAATGAAATGTTCTAAATTTGTTTCTCTACAACTTTCCTATAAACTTTCATACCATGTTCTATTCAAAAATATGGCTTAAAGTTGAATTTAAACTGCTGACCCATGTTTGACCAACAAAACCTATAAGTTTAGAAATTCTAAAAGTCCATTTTTCAGTCACTTTCACACAAGGAGTTTTATACCAACGTTGTTCAAAATTTTATGACCTACAACTTTCTCAACTAAAGTTTTGCATTAAAAGGGCTGTAATTAGCGAAAATGTAGAATTACTAATCAGGGCAGGTTTGGACAGAAAATACAGGTTTAAAGAAAAAGGCCCAAAACATCACCCAAACCATTATGCATGTCAACACACAATACCAAAGTTGTCAATCATAAAATTGTCTACAAGTTTGGTATATCAAGTTTCTTCAAATTCACAGCAGATTCAAAGTTATAGTGATAAAAGGGAGGCCTATTTAGGAAAAACTGGATTTAATTGGTTCAAATGACTTGGTCTACTTATGCATTCCATATGAAATGTCCATGCGATGATGCAAATATGTCAATGATGCAAATGTAATGCACTTGAGATGCCTGGTGCATCACACTCTTCAAATTTGAACTCAAACCAACTGGAATACCTAGTCAACAATGGTCAACTAATTTTAAACATCGAGTGCCATTCAATTAGTTGATCAAACTTCAACCCTAATAAAATATATTTTGTTTAAAATCATGCTTTTGCATCTATATAAAAGTTGTATTGTGAAAGTGAGACCATGGCATCGTAAGAGGTGGTGAATTGGTGTTCTAAACCTAAGACTCAAAAAAAAAACTTAATAAAACCTATACAAGGTAAATACCATCATGCAATAAGGTTTTGCTCAGTGTAGCTATTTCCATCACAAAAGAGTCTTGTAACCTAAGATCCAAACCTATAAACTAGCTTATCAAGCTAGAATAGAGAAGTAAACAGACAATAGCAATAATATAAGTGTGGAATATAAAGGGTGGGGTAGAAGGGCAAACTCTTATTGACAACAACGACCATGAAGACTCAGAGATTTTTTAGCAAGGTATCAAGAGGCATGCAAGCCTTCCCCTTAGTCGTGGAGCCCGCTTGCAAGTGACATGCTAAACCTTAACCTATGTGATGATAAGGACAATGTTTGCAAGCCTAAGAACCAACCTCTATGTCAGGTAACTCTATGGATTGTCCTAGCTCTCCTCCATGCACAAGTGAGGACTTCTGCAAACCTCTCTTGGAAGCTCTCTAGCATCTTCACTATGGTGATCTTGGGTAAAATGTAAAGGGCCTCCCTCCCTCTTACAAGTAGGGTGGCAACTACTCCACACTTCATACAATATCGCAACACTTACAAGCCCCACAGTTACAAATAAGGTGCGCAAATCTCATTACAAACCTTAGTCGCAAGCAAGATCAATGCGCTAAGCGAACTAAGAAAGTTCACAATCCCTAAGCTATGTCTAAATAACCTCTTAAGCACTTTGTGAAGCTATAGCTATCAAGAATTTGTCTCAACAATACTTTGAAGCATTGGGGCTCCAAGCATGCTGGGATGGCCGTGCAATAGGGTATTTATAGCCCAAGCTATCAAACCAACCATTGGGAAAAAGCTATTGTTCATAGTGATCGTTGGATCGTTTGGTGAGTGCCTTTTACCAACTAGTCATTGGAGTCTACCTTTGTTATTGAATCATCCGATGTACGATCAAAATACCATCCGGTGCGTGTAAATTACAAGGGGTCTTGAGTCTTCATGTCTTCGGTCATGTATGTCCAGTGTTTATTAGATTGTTTGATGTTCATCATCGAGACGTCTAGCATGTGCATGTTTACATGATCGCTCCTCCTCCTCATTCCTCCTCATCCTACCAATTTTGTCTAGTGTTAATCACCAGATCATCTAGTTCTTATTATGGAACTTGAGCACCAATGCTTTTTCCATAGATGTCTTTCTTCTTTATGATCTTTTGATATTCTCCAGTGTTCCTTACCTATTTCTTTTGAGGTGTTGTACCCCAAGTTCATCACTTGGATCTCTATCACTTAAATAAATATTGTAGGAAACACACTAGTCTCAAATGATCCTTGTCATTCAACCACTAAAATCACACTAAGCATGAGGCTTTGGGTTCATTTTTCTTATAGTAGAGCAAGCTAAATTCTATAATTTTTATACTAAACTTATTTTTCAAATTTGTCTATCTTTTCTTAAAAAGCCACTTACACTCAATAGGTCACAACTCATCAAGTGGCTCGACCAGGTTCCAAACTTGGTTGTTAGCCATGGATTTCAACTCCGATCGTATGGCCTCTAGCCATTTCTTGGATTCAGGTCCCACCACAGCTTCTTTGTAGGTTTTAGTCTTATCATTGTCCAACGACAATACATCATGACGACCCATGGTGATGAACATGTAGCGATCGGGTGCTTGATGCACCCTCTATGACCTAAGTGGGGCTATTGGTGCTTTAGCAGGCTGCTCAACACTTTGTTCATCCTATTGGAAAGCAGTCTGATTAGAACCATTCCCTAGTGTTTGCCCAACCTCTTCGAGTTGCACCTTGTTCCGACTAGTTCCATCTTTTAAGAGAAACTCTTTCTCTAAAAAGACATCATTTTGGGTAAAAAACACTTTTGCTTCCTCCCAGTTATAGAAGTAATATCCTTTGGTTTCCCTAGGATAGCCCACAAAGTAGCATTTGTTCGATTTGGGATGGAGCTTGTTAGACGTCAAAAATTTGACATAAGCCTCGCAACCCCAAATCTTATGGAAAGACAACATGGGACTCTTCCCAGTCCATATCTCATACAGAAGATCAGTCTGACTCATCATCGACCTCACCATGTCAAACAAGGTTTGGTTCCTCCTCTCGGACATACCATTCAACTATGGTGTTTCGGGCGGAGTCAGATGTGGAACAATTTCACAACTCTTGAGATGTTCATTGAACTTTTGGCTTAGATATTCTCCACCACAATTCGATCGTAGGAATTTTATTGTCTTGCCCGAATGGTTCTGTATTTCATTCTGATACAGTTTGAACCTTTCAAATGACTCGGACTTATGCCTTATTAAGTAGATATAACCATACCTACTAAAATCATTAGTAAAAGTAATGAAATACAGAAAACTGCCTCTGGCTACTGAGCTCATTGGACCGCATACGTTAGTATGTACAAGGGGCCCAACACCTCGGACGCCTTCTCACCTTGACCAGTGAAGGGTGCCTTAGTCATTTTTCCAAGTAAACAAGATTCATATTTCATAATTGATTCATAATCAAATGAGTCGAGTATTCCATTCTTATGGAGCATCTCTACACGTTCCTTGTTAATAAGGCCCAAACGACATTGCCAGATATAAGCAGGATTCGAACCACTCGGCTTGAGCTGCTTCACATTAACGTTAAGAATAGGTTCATCCTCAAGATTAAGAATATACAATCCATTCACTAATGGATAATGTGCATAGAGCATGCTATTCAAATAAATAGAGCTACACTTGTTCTTTATTATTATCTCATAACCACCATCCTCCTCTAAACGTGAAGAGTAAATATTGTTCTTGCTCAATACTGGATAAAATAAAAATTGTTTAACTCCATCACTAATCCTGAAGAAAGCGACATGTGTGATATGTGCCGGATTCCAACACAACAACCTTTGCTCTGTTGTCGACGCGCGCATCCAACTCGCCTCTCGCAAAACTTCAAGTTTGCTTTAGTCCCTGCAACGATTTGCCGGTATGAATCATCAACCCGATATCAAATACCCATGATTCACAAGAAAAAATTGCAAGATAAATAACATTAATACCTGAAGTGGAAGTTTCACTTCCCTTCCTTTTCTTCTCTTCCAATTACTTCTGGCAGTTCCTTGACCAATGCCACTGTCACCACAGTGGAAGCAGTTGTCTGAGGGAGAGGGACCAGCCTTAGGCTTATCATCAGGCTTCGGATTTTGGATCCTATCTGCAACTTTGCCCTTGCCCTTGCCCTTGCTCTTGTGCTTCCTCTTCTTGCTATCCTTCTAAATCATCATCACATGAGTTGAGGTTCTCTTGATGCTATCCTCAACATTTTTCAGCATCCCATGCAACTCGGTCAGAGTCTTATCCAAGCTATTCATAAGATATTTCATAGTGAATGGCTTGAAACTAGGAGGCAGAAATTGGAGGACCACATCCGTTGCAAGCATACCAAGTATGTTGAGTGCCTCAATGTGACCAATCATCTTGATCACATGAAGGCTAACTAGACTACCTTCAGCTAGCTTACAACCAAACAAGGCCTTTCAGATGTTAAACCTCTCGACCCTTGTCTAGTTCTCAAACATGCCACAGAGTCCTTCAATCATATTGTAGGCATCTGAGTCCTCATATTGCTTCTGAAGCTCAGGGGACATTGTGGCAAGCATGAGATAGCCAAGTTCAAGCGAGTCATTGCAATGCTTATCATAAGCCCTGTGTTGAGCAACAGTAGCACTAGTCTCAAGGTCCTCAGGATAGGGATGCTCGAGAACATATTCTTTTTTCTCATGCTTGAGAACAATTCTCAAGTTTTGATACTAGTCAGTAAAGTTGGTTCCAAATAACTTCTCTTTATCAAGAATAGATCACAAATTAAAGCCAGAACTCAGAGCAGGATTAACGGCCAAGATCACACACTACAGTAGGAAGTAAATATGCAAAGTTTCAGCACAATGTTTTATATAGATCTTTCATTAAAACAATTTTAACAAAATGTATTGCGACTATATATTGTGCAATCGTTTTCCCTTCAATGACACACAATAGACAAGATCCATGTTCACCTAAGTCTCTAGTGAGCTTTGGTGTCACTGTTAGAAACTTAGCGAAACAGGTAGACAACCATTGTGAGTTACATCCTATGTGACTTGTGTTTGTTGGGAGACATCCAATGTCGAGACATCCAACACCATGCCCAAGGCCAAATCTGATTTGATAGCCTCGTCAAGCAAACCAATCTCGTACGCGCGGATGTCCAACATCCACCCTATTTGATTAAGATAATTGAAGACACCCTGCTTTTGCAAACCCACCTAACAATGATCAAAATCCTTATATGTGTAGTGATTCGAAGGCCGTCAATAATTCATGAGTTTTTCTAAGAGAATCTATTCTAACACATCCAAATGCAAGAAAGAACAGGCAATGAGAACAACAATTATGTATCATAGATCAAATCTATGATAACTCATCGGGTTGATCCAATCAAGCTGAGCATAAGTTACATCCATGCATGCTGCATCGGCTCATCCAATGAATCAATGCGCAGAGCCTGTAACAGATCCAATCTGTTACCATCAGTTCATCTAATGAATCGATGTATAGATCCTGTAACAGATCCAATCTGTTATCATAGAGCCGCAATAGATTCAATCTATTACGGTAATAGATCCAATCTATTACATCGATCTAGATCAAAAGGCTATATGTGCGATCGGTTCTGATACCACTGTAGGGTTACGGGTAGGCTACCATAGCATGAAAATGATTTTTTTCTACCGTGAAAACATAGAAACTCGTACAGGCAAGGGATCATAGATCGTTACAACTGACGTGCAGTGCAATGAAAGACAAGTCGAAACAGCCGAGTGTCGAGACGTGCGTGTTGAGCTGATGCAGTCAGCCAAGCCGATGCCGAGTCATCTAGCACCTCGAAGAACCACTCGACCGCCCTCGAAATTAAACCAGTCGGTTGATGACCATAGCAGTCATAGCAACGCCTCTACGGTATCCACACGTGCGGAAAGGCGACATATAAAAACTACGCTACCAAACAGGGCAGTAAGTGATACTGACTATTCTCGATCTCATATGTTACCTTAAATTGTTGAAGAGGCCGTTTTCTTAAGGAAATTTCTCAAAAAAAAAATATTTTTTGAACAGGCAAGATGAAGAACAAGGTCTTGAAGTACATGTATTTCTAGTGGTGGTTTATTTAAGATAACCGTCTATATAAAACCCTATTTCAAGAGGCGACCAGCAGCTCTTGGATCATTTCCTTGCTATATTATTAGTTATTGGCCATCCATGTGAAACTTTAGTGCCACCTAGAAAAACTGCATGCTACCTCCGTTCGAGTTTATTTGACGTTTCGACAAGTAGGTAGTGAAGAAAAACAATACAGAGAAAAGATGTCCGAACGTCAAATAAAATAAAAGATAAAGGGAATATGCTTGTAGTAGTGTTTGCTACTTATACTGTTGTAGACGACAACAATTGTCAGCTGCATGTGTGAAAAAGATTAGATGGTGCCACGAAAAGCCGTTGTAGACTTAATTACTGTGTAGTCGTGACAATTTTCTTTCATCATACATACAGCCACGGGCTTGTACGCACCAGTTCGCAAGAGAAAGCAGGGAGTATGTAGGTCAATGCCGTGAGCGTCCTCCGATTGTTATCCTATGGCTGACGCCTAACGGTGCTGGAGGATACGTGGTCTCTAAACCAAAATTGATTGCGAAGGACGACGTCGATACATGCATCCACTAGGAGCCATGCATCATCAGGCGTAGTGCCATTTGTGCACCTGCCTGCAACGCAAGGCCGCGAGTCGGAGCACGTGTATGCAGGCACCAGCAGGGGCTGCACCTGGCGTACCATCCACGCAGTGACGCGGGCTGCCCTGTTGCACGCTGGTATTGCAGTGCCTGCCTGCTCGAGACGGAGCGCTAGCGCGTGCCTGCGTGGATGCGGCGTGACTGCGAATCAAAAGTCCAAGCCCGGCCCGGCCCGGCCTGGCCCGTTGCCTTTCCGTCCCCAACAACGGAAACGCCCGGCAGTTTCTGTTGCGTATAGCTACAGTGCCGTCATCTCCGCGGCCGCTTCCTCTCCTCTACCGTGCCGCCCGCGCGTTGATGAGGTGGGGTGAGGGCGTGAGAGGCCTGCGCGCCGAGGGCGCAGCCCACAGTAATGTCGTACCGTCTGGTTAGGAGCAGACATGATGTAATATGCATGGGTTATCCATCTCAAAATAACTGATCGCGGCAAAGCT
Source organism: Paspalum notatum (assembly GCA_022530915.1). Taxonomy (NCBI): domain Eukaryota; kingdom Viridiplantae; phylum Streptophyta; class Magnoliopsida; order Poales; family Poaceae; genus Paspalum; species Paspalum notatum. The sequence continues at coordinate 14,601,498 of CM039688.1, forward strand.
TCCTCGGTCCTCAGGATCCCTTGTTGCACAATGCTACACGCGCGCAGTGTGTACTCTGTAGACGAAGTTACGACCTACTTTATATTTTTCATGTAGTATTTTTGTTGCAATTTTCCTCCATGTCCAATTCAGAAAAATCAATAGGTTTTCAAGATATATTAACTAGTAGAAGTAATATAATTACCGTGTTATATATATATACAAGTATATAGAAAATATATACGATTCCTGTGATTACTAACAAGACTATATATAGCAATTTTCACATTCGTTTGTTTCGAAAATGAGTCATGACTGATATGTAAGGCGACTAGGTGAGCTAGAATAAATTCGTCCTCAATACGGAGGCTAGAATAAAATTTCCCCTTCTATAAAAGATGCATGACTTTTGAAGAGAATAAGTTGACGATAACGATTTTATAGCAAGTAACGGTTTTGTGGCTGTGCGACGCATGATTGTATGTTAGATGTCGTCGCGGATGGTAGGTCTATTGCAGCTTCGATTACGACATTTGGCATCTATGTTTTGCAAACGTCATCATGTTACTCTAGCTCCGACGACTCCCCCCACGTAATGTTACCGGTTACATCTTTAAAAAGTTACTATATCCCACCTGATATGCTTCGATAACGTACTACCGTACAAGGTACCACACTACCGCCTACGTATTTGGAAGGTGCCACCAAATTTAGGAGAGTCGGTTACTTGGACCTGACAAATTCGTGCGCACGTGTTTCCGCCATGCACATATACATCTAATGGACCAATAGAAGCGATGTTTCGCCTATATGCGACATGCACGCTTTTAGGTTACGCAAAAAAAACTCTACGTCGCCAATCAAATCTAGTGCCATTTTCAGGATATGCCCACTATGTTGTTCCTATGTAATAGAGTATTCTTAAGTGTCGTCACTGTATTTTTAACATGCTCGATCAAAGATAACATAACAGTGTCTCTACTGCTGCATTCTCCTGTTCAGAGAAAATATATATAAACTATTTGTCTCTTATCCTTTTTCAAATGTCCGAGAGTCAAGCAGGGATCTTCACCCACCACCGAAAGCCCCTAGAGGTCCTAGATAACTCCAAGCCCAGGCCCGAGCCCGGCCGGCCGCCCTCTGGCTTCCTTTTAAGGAGCACCCGGCCAGCGGCCATCCCCAACCCCACTCCAACAGTCGAAGTAGTGTCGCACTCTCGTCATTCTGTTCTGTCTCTCTCATGCCTGCTCTACCAACAACAACAATAAACTAGTAACAGCAACAGCAAGTCAGCGCACCCCCCCCCCCCCCCCCCCGAGCCGGGCAGCCGGCCCTTTCTCCAGTCCTCCGCTGCCCAAGAACCTAGAACTCGAGATAGGCCGCCAGGCAAATGGGGGATTATCGACAGGGCTCGGGTAATCGAAGCAACGACCGCGCCGCCGCCGCCGCCGACGACATGGACCTGGACGCCGTCCTGCGCTTCGCCTATGGCGGTGTCGTCACGCCGCCGCCGACTAACCACCCCGTCGTCGCAGGATTTCCCCCGCCGCCACTACCGACCAACGTCCCTTCCGCATCGTCGTCGTTCCTGCCGCCGCCGCCGCCGCAGCAGCAGCTGGGAGTGATGCCTAACGCCGTGGTGGACTGCCGGCAGGTCCCGAACATGCCTCCGCCGCCGACCGTCCAGCCACCAGCCGTCCAGCCTCCGTCGCTGGTGTTCCCAGACGGCGCTCGGTCAAGTCGTCGATCCAGGAGAAGGTACGTACCTTTACCTGGTGGGTGACTAAATAAATTTGACCCGACCCGAGATTATTTTAATTCCCCTGCTGTGCTTCTTTTTCAGGGCCAAGAAGAAAGTCGAACACAGAACTGTGAAGCTGCTGGTGCCCGCCGACGGCAAGGCTCCGGACCGGTGGGCATGGCGCAAGTACGGGCAGAAGAAGATCAAGGGTGCCCCGTACCACCGCAGCTACTACCGGTGCAGCACCGACGGGAATTGCAGGGCGCGGAGGAAGGTGGAGCGCAGCAGCACCCATCGGGACTACCTGCTCATCACCTACCTCGCCGACCACTGCCACCCCATGCCGCTCGTCCTCAACAGCCTCGCCGGCACATGCCGTCAGAAGCCGACGAAGGTGACGGTGCCTCCTGCTTCTGCGTCCGTCGACGTCCCCGCCACGCAGCAGGATCCGCCCCAGGCTCCGGCTCCGGCCCCGGCCCCGCCTGCGTCGGCGTCGTCGTCCTATTCGCTCTCGTCCACCCCGACGGTGCCGTTACTCAGGGTCCCCACCACGCAGAGCCCGGCGTTCGTGTCCTATAGTTCGCTGCCGCTTGCGTCGCCGCCGTTCCTCATTATCGCCGCCGTGGAGGTGGAGCAGCCGCCGCCGGCTCCAGCTCTGCTGCCGTCCCCGTCGGCCTCGCTGCCCCTCATCACCACGCAGCCGCTGTCGCCGTTCCTCGATATTCCCGGCGTCGAGCAAGCCCCGCAGGTCCCAGCTGCGGCTCCAGCTCTGCTGGCGTCCGCGTTGCAGCCGCTGTCTCCGTTCCTAAGTATTCCCGCTCCCGCGGTGGAGCAGCCACCGCAGGCTCCGGCGGTTCCGGCTCCAGCTCTGCTGTCGTTCGGGTCGGCCTCGCCGCCGCCGTCGTTCCTCAGTATTCCCGCTCCCCCCGTGGAGCACCCACCTCATGCTCCAGTTCCGGCACCGCTCGTCGTGTCGGCCTCGGCCTCTTTGTCGCCCACCACATCGCTGCACTCGCCGTCCGTAGAATTCGACAAGGAGGAGGATGACGACGCCATCGCCCTCAGAATGCTGCTCAACGACGTAGACATGACCCCCCAGGACGCGCTGCTGTTCCTCCCCATGCCCGAAGAGCTCGCACAGGTCTACCACGGCGTCGACGAAAACATGTTATTCCCTGTGAATTACGAGGCCGGATCAGCCGGCGACGGCGGCGGCAGCAGCAGCAACAACGTGATGTTCCCGGCGATGCCCTACGAGGCCACACCTGCAGGCAGCAGCATCGGCAACAACAACGTGATGTTTCCGCCGGCGATGCCCTACGAGGCTGCTCCAGGCAGCAGCTGCAACAACAACTTGATGTTCCCGGGGATGACCTACGAGGCCGCACCAGGCGGCAGCGGCAGCAACTACAGCGTGATGTTCCCCGCGATGCCCTACGAGGCTGCACCAGGCAGCAGCAATGGCAGCATCCTGACAGGCCCCGCTCCGGCGCTGATTGCGAACTTGGCCAACGAGACCTTCTCACTCAATGCATGGGATTTGGCCACCGATGAGTGGTCGTGGTGAGCGACATACATTGCCATGGACGACAGTGTGTGCTTTTGCTCGAGTCTTGACTTGATAACGTAGAATCAGAGCAGTTGAATGATAGTGATTGTAAAGGGGTGTGGAAGAGAGAAAGAGAAAGCATATGCAGTACTAGCTCATGAGTAGTACCAGTGTGACTAACTAGTAAGTGATGTAATGAAGTGTTAATCAGCTAGCAATGCAAGTGCTACCTTGTATCGTATGGTATTACTCCGTTTCATAAAGATTGCGATCCTAGCTTGTTTCAAGTTGAATTTTTTTTTTTTATCTTTGACTCTCGATCTTTGAAAATTAGTACAATTTAATAACGTCCTGTGGATGACATATTATGAAAGTGTTTTTCATGGTAAACAAAAAAACATAAATCTTATATTGTTAAACTATAATCAATGGTTAAACACAGAAATATTTTATTTAGGGCAAAACTATAGCCATAATCTTTTTGAAATGAAGGGAGTACACTAATTATCTGAATCAAAAGATATTTTTAGATTTTGATTTTAGTTAATCTGTTTCTTCATATGTTAATTATTAGGTGTTATTTATCCCTACTGCATTTTGTTTGTCGAGTTGCATGCAGTCTGTGGTACATTATATTTGTGCATAGATCATATACATACATGCTCCCTCTGACCAAAAAACAGTGACATTTTGGGTACAATATACTACAGCACAATATCAAGGCGACATTGATCAAAAAAACAACTTTCATCATTACTATTTTATCTATATATAAAACCATAGCAAAATTATATGTTTATACAAATGCTTTTAGATAACTTATACATTTCGTTTAACAATTTTCAGTCCCAATGTGGACTATTGAAAGGGTCTGCTTGGTGTTTGGACTTTACATGTAATAGTAGATTTTTCTTGTCTCCTAGCAGTCACTGTGCATGCTCATTCTTTATACTCATTACTCCAGGTCCGCAGTTTGCACAACAACAGCTCCTTGACCAAAAAAATATATATTAATTGGTATGCTGTATTTAGCGCACGGACTACGGAGAATGCCCAAGGATCTTTGTTTTTTTAGATAACGAGCAACGGATTTGTGTATTACATGAACTGGAATGAAGAGGATGCCATCCCGGCCCTAGAAACAAAAAACGTTACAAGTTTTTAATATACACATCATAAGCCTACTGCACATCTATCGATTAATTAGTGACACTTCTGATCTTGGATCCCCCTCTTAATAATAATAATAACGTGGTTCTAAAACTGTTACATTGTTTTACTGTCCATGTATTAACAATTACTCCCTCCGTCCCGCAATAAGTGTTGTTTTAGGATTCAAATTTTGTCCCACAATAAATGCTGTTTTAGAAGATTAGTTACCTCTATAAGAAAAACTAATCTGCATGCATGCATATACCAATAAAAAAAAGATTAGTCTGTTAATCAGGGCACATGCGTACGTCATCTCCCACCCTCTTTAATCTGTCCTAAAAAAAATCCTAAAACAGCACTTATTGTGGGACGGAGGGAGTAGCTACAACTTAATGGTCACTATTCTTCTATGTGTACATTATGTTTTACAAAAATAGTAGGTTGCAGTTACTTTGCTATTAAATTTCTACAAATTTCTTCTTTCAGAAAAGATGCATCAAACTTAATACTGCCTTGTTTTATATATATATATATATATAGCAGGTAGTGGTTGTTGTAGGGAAAACCCAAGTCGTTGATTCTCACCTAATGAAGATCACACTAGCTAGGTAGGATTCAAGCAAGGTAACGTACTTCTCCTATCCGGCATCCGGTGTGCGCCAAGTCATAAATACGAGTCAGTGTACTATAACTAATTTCTTCCTGCTGATGAGCCCTATTAATAAGCTATCTTCTAAATATACGTTCTGCTGATGTGCCCTCTTTAAGAGTAGACTAGCAAATGGTCCGTGCGTTGCTATAGATACATTATATATCTTGATAATGGGTAATAGGTTTATGGAATTACAATATTATACAACAAAACAACTAATAATACGACAAAGAATTATACGTGTTAGTTCCGTGAGGCGTGTCTCCTGCTTCCGCATCAGTTCAAACACCTAAACCCAATCATCAGCAACATGAAAGGTGCCAAGAGGGGGCAGGCACGATTAGGTAAGGAACACATGTTCATTTCTACATACCATTCCGACCCACTTTGCACAATAAATGAGATCCAGCTAAGGAACACATGTTTATTTGTTCTTGTGAAAGAAAAATCAGGATCAGGTTAGTTTATACTTTGTTGTCAAAACTAATAACGGTGTTATGGCTGAACTCTCTCCCTCCCTCTCTCCCATTTCTTGCTTGTACCTTCGTTTAGGCGTTTTGTGTTTACCAAGGAATAGATATGGTAATAATCCATTATCTTCTTGTTAAAAAAAAATCTCACATGTTCACAAAATCTCACGTCGTAGAAAAAGGAAATGTGAAAATTTTAACTTGCATGCGAGACTCAAGTCCACAAGTACCAAGGCGTTTAGCAAGCTTCTTTCCATACTGCTTCCGCCAGTTTTGTGCCGCCTTGGCCTCATCCGTTGTCCACACAATTGCACTTGCTTCCATAAAATCAACAGCAACAGAAAGTGACCTCAGGCTGCAAAAGAAGCAACCTCAGCTAAAAGCAAAACAATACCCCAGTAAACAACCGAGCATCACAAAACTTTTGTATCATCTGAACTGCCTCGTGCATAAAAAGAAAAATAAATACATGCAGCATGGTTTGTCTTTGTTTTGTATGCATCCCTAACATACCGGAAACGGTTTCATGATGGTGCCTGAATGTGCTAGCGCCTGACAGCAACGAGAAGCGGTAAGAGCAGTGCGAGCTACGTTTAGTAGTAGTAAGCTATATAAATTATTAAATTTCATCGGCTGTTATTTGCTTTGCTGCAATTTCAATATCTCTTCCTCATTCCACCTCCCAAAGTCTGAACATAAACAGAGAAGCATACTTGGCTTTCCAGAAGAAGCTTCATACCCCCGGCGCACCCATCACACATCACATACCCTGCAATCAGGATGCAGCAATGACCATGTCACAGGTTTGGTCTGCTAACCAACCTCCAACCATCGAAATCGAACAAGCGGTTCGAGAAGAGGAGCCGGATTCGAGTAGGATCTGGCATGACGAGGGCAGTGTACCTGTACGCTGAGTAGGATGGTCTGCTGAACAAGAGGGGAGCTCGCGTACCGGGGAGCCCGGGGCGTCATCTCCGCGCGGACGAGGTTGGCCCCCTGCTAGGCGCTGTGGCCGCCGCCGCCACCGCCGCCGATTCCGTGCCGGTCAACCTCAGCGAGGGCGTCGCCATGTACGTCGCCGGCTCCACCGTGCACGCCATCATCGGTAACCGGTTCAGGCACCACGACGCGTACCTGCGGATGCTGCAGGAGGGGCTCAAGATCGTGCTCGGGATGGGCAGATGGCCCTGCCCGACCTCTTCCTATCCTCGCACCTAGCGTGCCTCGTCAGCAGCGTCCCCGGCAAGATCGAGCGTGCGCAGCCGCCACCGTGTGGCGTGCGCCACCACATGGCGAGCGAGCGCGGGCGCTGTCAGGCTGGCTGCGCTGCCCCGCCGACGCGATGGCCGCCGCCGGGGTTGGCTGCGCCGCACAGACGCCCCGCGAGCACGCCAAGCCGCGCCACGCGCCGGACCGCAGCGGCTATGGCCATTCCTCCTCCCCCACCAGTGCGGTCCTTCCTCCTCCTCTACGCGGCCCTTCCCCGCTGGCGCGGCTCCCCCACTGGCCACCGGCGCAGCCCGTCCTCCTCCGAGCGACCGCCGTCCTCCTCCCCAAGCGGGGCTACCGGCGGCGGGGCGGCTCCTCTCCCGTCGGTGTGGCCCGTCCTCCGCACGGCCACCGTCCTCCTCCCAAAGTGCGGCGGCTCCTCTGCCCTCGGTGGGAGAGCTTGTGATGGCGCGGGGGAGGCTGTGCCTAGGGAAGACTTCACAGACCGAGGAAGTGGCGGCGCGGCAGGAGAGGTGGAGGGATTGGGCCGTGGTTAAGGCGAGGCGGTGCGGGGACGCGGGATGAGATAGGGCATTCGCAACCCGACGGAGGCAGCGGCGCGTCGGCGCGCGGAGGAGGCGGCACGGAGGCGCACAGGGGTGTGCCGGCTGCGCGCGTAGGCCGCCGCACGTCGGCGGCGGCACGGAGGCGCGCGGAGGCGGCGGCGCGTCGGAGCGCGGAGGCGGCGGCGGCAGTGGTGGCGCGGTGGCTGCGCGCGTAGGCCGCGGCGGGCGCGCGAGGCGAGCGGGGGCGTGCCGGCTGTGCGCGGCGGCGCCGCACGTCGTCGGCGGCGCGAAAGAGGCGAGGGGGCGGCGGCGGCAGCGGCGGCGGCGCGGCGGCGCGCTGAGGAGTCGGCATCGGCGCGTCAGCGCGCGGCCGCGGCGGCGCGAGCGAGGCGAGCGGGGGCGTGCCGGCGGCGCGTAGGCCGCGGCGGCCGGCGTCCGGTAATGGCGGGGGAGCGGATAACACGCGGGGCGGGGCGAGGGCGCGCGGGAGATGGTCCGTGTGTGTCGACGTCTACATTGGGGCCCTAATAGGTACTAGTAGAGATTTTGCTTGTCTCGTAGCTGTCACCGTGGTCATTCTGTACGTATAACAAAAATGCGAACGAGGTCACGAGGTGGTTGGTCCGCAGTTTGCACACCAACAGGTCTGAGGGATTCGACCCCCTCGCTGCTCCTCGCCTATTCTTGATTTTGCTTGACAGTTTGTGGTTTTACGCGGAACCGTCTTGCCTAGGTGCATTGCAGAGTTGGTAGCCCTAGACTACGGTACAAATAATGCGACCCATTAGTTTTGATGAGTATTTTCTAAGCTGGGATAGATATGTGGTTACAGTCTTTCATCCTCAAGCGCCGAAGATGGGCATAATATATTGGGAGGACAACATTTTGCTCTGACCCTGAACGAGTCTTTTACTCTTTTTTCTCTGCATAATTAAAATTAAAAAATAGAAGCTAAAAATACTTCTCTAAATCTGGAAATCCATAGAATTTAATATCAAAATAATTGCATGCTACTATTTCCCCAAAATACAATGTACATGAAAGTATAACAACCAATATTTGTACCTAGTTAATTATTAATGGGTACATTTAAAATATGTAGGTAGATAAAACAATGTCGCAGTTTTGGAACCACATAGTTATTAAATGGGAGATCCTTAAAGGTACATTGATTGGTATGCTGTAGCCTTATGGTGTCTACGGAAAATGCCAACGATCTTTGTATTACATGCATGAACTGGAGTGTAGAGGATGCCATCCCCTAGAAATTAAACGCAAAAATCGTTACAAGTTTTTCATATACAACATAAGCCTACAGCACATCGATTAATTAGTGACACTTTAGATCATGGATCTCCCTCTTAATAATAACGTAGTTCTAAAACTGCCACTTTGTTTTAGCCATCTACAGTACTATCTATTTTAAGTGTGTAGCCGCCATTAACAGTTAGCTACAAATTAATAGTCTATATGTACATTGTGTTTTACAAAAATAGTAGGTTGCAGTTACTTTGCTATTGAATTCCTTCAAAATTCTTGTTTCAGAAAAGATGTATCAAACTTAATACTGCCTTGTTTTATATAGCGGGTAGTGGTTGGAAAACCCAAGTTGATTCTCACCTAGCTAGTGAAGATCACTCTAGCTAGGTAAGATTCAAGCAAGGTAACGTACTTGTCCTATTGCCAATTCATATACACGAGTCAGTGTACTAATTTATTATTATCTTCCTGCTGATGAGCCCTATTGATAATCTATCTTTTAAATATACGCTCTGCTGATGAGCCTTCTTAATAAGTATCCGTTTTATATATCTTGCTTCAACAACATGAGATATTGTGTGCTCACAAGAAACGGAAAATCTCTTAACATATGTAAGATGTGAGATTTCTTTCAGACGTTCTATTTGTGGCATTGCTACAGTACTTTGAAATAACAGTGCACCATCCATTTAGTTAGATTTGAATCGAAAAAAATGATATATTAGTCCCTTTGTTTGAAACTAGTAGTCATAGTATATAATAGTTATTAGCATAAGCCTTTTGACTAAGAATTTTTTCTATTAATACATGATGATATCTAGAATATAAAAAGCAATATCACTTGATTCATATTGAGAATTCTTATTATTATGATTTTGTATTGCATAAATGATATATTAAGTGCATAACTCGTGCAGACACCATAATGAAACCTCTTTTCCTAAATATATTATTTTAATAAATAACTTTTAGCCAAAGCCTTATCCTAAGAAAACAAAAAACATACATAGAGGGGGACCACCTCGAGGTAATAGATGAAATATCTATTCCTATATTTTAAATTTAGAAAATACCAACCTTAATATGTTTCCAAATACTTGGCAATTTGGACCAAGACACAGATATTAAGGTGTTTCACTTCTAAGATGAAATGACCAAAAATATCATTATGAGATTACTTTGAAGGACCGCATGAGCCTATGAGTCAATGTCCTAAAAGTGGGATGAAATAGGATTATAAAAACTAAAGATCTCTAAAAACAACTTATCAAAACCTATGCAAGATAAACAAGATATGTGCACTATAAGATTTGCTAAGTGTTGCTAACTCTACTATGGCCAATTCTTGTACCCTAGTTCCACCTAATAAACTAACCTATCAAGCTATTATATGAATGTAAGCACACAACTGCAAGAATGTAAATGCGGAAGCTAAAGAGATGAGTAGAGAGCGTGAATGCAAACTCCCTTTGACGACGGTGACGATGACACAAGTTGGAGATGAGGATATTTTTTACGGAGGTCTCGAGAGGGCGCACAAGCCTTCCCCTACTCATTGTTTGGCGCCTCTTGTAAGGCCTTGCTCTCGATTAGTCTACGCAATGACTAAGGCCTTGTCTGCTCAAGGATCGAGGTTGGTAAGGTGACCCGCGCAAGGGTCAAGCAACCTGGTCGGGTAGCTCCAGATATCCTCGATCCACACCCACACACGCAAGTGGGGTGCTCCGAGGGCTCTCACGGACGCTCTCCGCCGTCTCCACTAAGGTGAGCTTTTGGCCAAACCGCCAAGGGCCTCCCTCCCTCTACAAGCAAGGTGGCAGCCACACCTCAACTCGGAGGGTCTCGCAAGACTTACTGTTGACGGTCGTTATTGCACTACTTTCGACCGCCAACTATCTAGGAACATGAAGGAAAATATATCGAAGTGTAGACTAACCCTTGGTACTAACATAGTTCTTGATTGCAGGAACAAGACCAGCTGAAAACAGACAAAAATTGGCTAAGTCTAAATAAGACAGGTCATCGACCAGTGGGCTAGGTCGCCCGACCTCCTCCTAGGCCGCTCGACCTATGATTAGTGCCAACGCACTCCATCTTTGACCTGCATACACATGAGAGACGTGTCAACACAATTCCAAGGTGTGAATGACCAAGCCAACTTATTAAGTACTGAAAGACTCGTTGTGGGGGATAAATATCCCCTGACTCCTCATGGCGTGGATTTAAGACATGGGCCATTGGAGGGCCCAAGATGATCGGCCGGCTGAATTCATGGGCTGACCGACCGACTCAGGCCCAAAAGTGGTGATATCAGGAAGAACTTGGTGATCAAGGCAATGGAGTCATGATTCGAGAAGGTACGACAATGTGCATGGCTCAGGAAGGACTCCTGGGTATCGTGGAAAACTCAAAGATAGGAATAGTATGGATCGTGGAATCTATGTGATCTGTTGTAATCTAAACCAACTAGGAGATATAGAAGGAACTCACCTTGTAACCCAAGAACTTGCCGGCCTATCACTGCAGGAATCCAGATAATTTTCAGCGGCCAATTCCCACCGAAAATAAGGTATTTCCCGCCGAAAATAGTTATTTTCGGCGGCGAAAGCCTTATTTTCGAAGGTTTCGTACTGCCAAAAGTGGTTTGCCAAAAATAACCTTATTTTCGGCGGTAACCAGGGCTCGCTTATTTTCGGTGGACAGGCCACGCCGCCGAAAATAAGGCCCCTATTTTCGGCGGCTAGTCCAGACCGCCGAAAATAATGCCCCTATTTTCGGCGGCTGGTCCTAGCCGCCGAAAATAATGTGGGCTTATTTTCGGCGGCCCTCCTTTTAGCCGTGGAAAATTAGCCTTTCTAGGGCCAAAACCTGCTCTAAAATTCTTTTATTTCCCAGATTTTAATACAAATATTACATACATTCACAACATATCCACATTCTCAATCATTCACAAGTAACATCTCAACAAATTAATCCATAGATAGCCATAACAACCACATATGAATCATAAATCCATACTTCAGATAAGTCTCAAGTCCATACAAGTCCATAGATACACAAGTTTGTCCATAACACAAGTCTATGCCAAAGTCCATACACACAATTTCACCTCTCGCTCACTGAACTCACATGGCACCTGGCTCGTTGGAGTTGTGGCCGCTACCTCCGGAGACGAAGAGATTGTTGACAAAATCGCCGAGTGCTGGATCGATGTGCTGTCCAGATTGCTGGCAAATAAAGAGAACAAATGACACAATTGCCAATAATTTTAAATGTGTGGTAACACATAGAGACAATGAGTATAGTTTGATGGCACAAGTGATGAAATGAACCTGATCTGCATGTTGTCCTGAGGCTGGCGGAGGAGTTTGGTAAGGATTGGACCCCTGCACTCCCGATCCCTATAAAATAAACTAAGTTAAGCTGCAATTGTACAATGTGTTGAACATGGAGATCAAGTTAAGCTAAAGTTGAGCAATTTTCACCTGAGGTGCTGGAGAAAAACTCATCTGAGCAAACATTCCCCACTGTGGCGGTACTGGTGCCGATGCAACCTCTGGCATGACAAATGTCATCCCCTGCGCCTGGTACATTGCCTGCACAATGCAACACGTTAGTGGCATGTTTTGATAATGATAGGAATGGTAATTGTGGAATTTATACTTGAATAGTCGCCATCTGCTGTGCGTGAAGGCGTTCAGCATGAGCTTGCTGCTCCTTCTGGTACTCCTCTTGGGCCTTAAGGAATGCATCACGCTTCTGAATCTCTTGCCTCAGACTGTCAATCTCCATCTCAGACGTGGTGCGGCGCTGGCGGCTGCTGCTACCGTCCGAACTCTGCGAGGCAAACCTTCTCTGAACTTGCCTCGAATCGATCATGCCATTGAACATGGAGTACCTTCAAAATTCAAACATTGTGTTGATATTGGTACTGTTATTGAACACAACTAGATAATACCGTCCATGTTGAAATCTTACCGTCCATGTGACTTGCCACCACCGCTCTCATACACAGCTTGAGGGTCAACGGGTGCAGTCCTCCAATCAAATCCTTCACCATGACGTCTTTCCATCTCCTTCCCATATTCGGCCTGCATTTAGAAACCAACTTTACAAGTTAACTATGTAAAATATTGTGAGAACTAATTTAAAGTGGCAGCAAACTAACCAGTCGCTCTGTGGCCAACGGAGTACACAATAGCTCAGGCTAGGAAGGGTCTGGTCCCCTATGTGCCATAATATACATGTCGACGGCACTCGGCGACTCTCCGGTCGTCGCAACCTAAATGTAGATGTTAGAATCATATATTTTCAAATAATTGAGGGACGAAACATAAAGCGGTTTCTCGCCGAGCGTTGAGCCTTTTGGCGGTATCCGTCACCTCCAAGCTTATGCGTTGCGTTCTTAGTCCCAGCATTTCTATGCTTCCTTGACCGCTCCTGAAATTCTTCAGATGCCCACAGGTCACAAAGTGCCTTGTAAGGGCCTGGCTGATCTTCAAACAGAGGAAGTGAGATCTGCATGTATACGAGTTAGTATATCGTAATAACAATAATAATATGTGAAGCAACAACACAATTCTCAAACAAGGCCATTACCGATCCATACTCCTCAGCGGTCAGGTACGTCTCCGAAGCATCACGAAAACGACCCACTGGCTGCCCTTGACTCTTAAGCCAAGAGTTTGTTACCTGGATCCGAAGGTTGGAGAATAAATCTTTGCATATTTTGTTCGCAGCATTCTCAAGAATTTTATTTGCATGATCCTGCTCTAAGGGATTCACATAGTAATATTTCTACAATATTAAATAGTTAATACAAAGAATAAGTATAATTCGAATCAACGGTCAATAGAAAGAATTAGCACAATAGAAATCAAACAGTTAGAGGAAAGGATTTTACCCAGAATTTGTATCTCACCAACCCCTGAACACTTCCATACATAACATGTGGAGCAAGTGCAAAATGCTTCCACGTTGTCACGGGTATTGTCTCACCATTCTTTTCCACAACTCCTGGGTTGTGCACACGAATAAGGTTACCCAGCAAGCCGTTATGAGTCCTACGGTGACCTGTCCCATCCCAAGTCACGTCCTCCCATTTGCTACAAAACAAAATAACAGTGAAGACATGTCATGTGTACAAACAATTGAAGTAAACAACCCATAATGACCATACCTATCTGATGGAGATGTGCCCGGCGTGGCAATTTCCAGGACCAACTCCGAGTCATGTCAGCTCTGGCAAAAGCCAATGTTGAGTTCGAGTGCAACTCGACCCACGGGTCTAACTCGGACGCTCGCGTATGATACGCGCAGTTGGACCGCCATTGGGACTCGGATACTTGATCCGCAAGCAATAGAATCCTAATGGGCCTTTACGTGGCTAAAACCCATTAGTGGAGACTATATATATGCATGAGAGGGCACGGCTTAGGGTACCGGTGGTGTGCATAAGCCTTCGCAGAAAAGGTTTCTGTGAAACCCTAGCTCTGCCTGTCTCTCAAGATCCTCCGCCTTGTTCGTGCTGCTAGCACGGCAGAACTCGGCGTCGCCTTCCCGCACGTGTGGATACCGTAGAGGCGTTGCTACGACTGCTTCGCACATCAGCCGACTGGTGGCAAGGGTTGCCGACTCATCGCCGACTGATCCTGATCGAGATCGGCTGGACGACTCGGCATCGGCTTTTCTCCATCGGCAACCACTCAGCGCGCTTGACTCGGCACTCGGCTGCGTTCACTTGGCACCCGGCTGCTTCGACTCGTCTTCCGCTGCACTGCGCGTCTAGGGGTAACGGCCTATGATCTCCTGCTCGTACGAGTTCCTGCATGTTATGCGGTAGTAGAAAAACGTTTTCATGCTATGGCAGCCTACCCCATAACCCTACACTATCACCGATTGGTTTGATCAGTTTCTTGTCTGCGGCGGCAGGAATTAGAGGAGGGTTGACGTAGTGGCTCCTCCTAGTCCTCCTTCTCTAAACACCTTTTCTGAACCATCCCCACCCATCAGTTCCTCATCAGCTTGAGCATCCTCCTGCCCATCTCCAGCCTCCTCATCCTCCTGCCTATCTCCGGCCTCCTTATCCTCCTGCCTATCTCCGGCCTCCTCATCCTCCTGCCTATCTCCAGCATCCTCACCCTCAGCATCCTCACCCTCAGCCTCCTCATCCTCCTCGCCCTACAAAAGTAAACATGAGATAAGTTATTGAAAACATATATGAAAAATTGTACATATAAAACTCTATGCACATATGTACCTCATTTCTTTGAAGGGCGATAGGAACTCCCTGCAAGTTTGGGTCCACACACCTCAACAAAGCCTCACGCCTAGAGCCAGTCGACGTACTCCCCTGAAAAAGCCTCTCTTTGCTTGGGATCATCTTTCCCATGAACCCCTTTGCTACTTGCTTGAACCTACGGCTCATTCTGTTGATGAAATAAAAAGAGTTAGTTCAGTATTCATAAAATACATAAATAAATGATTAACAACGCACATAAAGTACATAAATACATAAAGTACAGAATTAATGATTTACTTGTCAAAACTCATCAACATCACGATTAAGTTG
The DNA here is from genome assembly GCA_022530915.1 of Paspalum notatum. NCBI lineage: Eukaryota > Viridiplantae > Streptophyta > Magnoliopsida > Poales > Poaceae > Paspalum > Paspalum notatum. Next base: position 14,616,647 of record CM039688.1, read on the forward strand.
TCCCCTCCGTGCTAAACCCGACCACCGAACTTTTTTCTTAGGTGGTTGTCGTTTCCGTTTGTTTGGAAAACTGATGTCCTCACTGTCTCCTACCAAGGAATTTAGTTCCACACCGGGCTCTATAACGAAAGATGTTGGCAATTCTTCTTCTTGAAAAACTTCATCAACTTCATCATCGAACTGACTATAGTAACCAACATGCCTAGGGGTATATAAACGTTCACGGGGATTCACTTTGTGAACTACCCACCAAGCATGGAGATTTTGGTTTGGATACGGCAGATAGTAAACTTGGTCACATTAGTGTGCAAGAACCTAGTTATCGTTTCCCTTGAGCTTTTCGTTATGCTTGACTTCGACCATGCCATACTGGTTCTCTCTAACCCCTCTATTGGGTTCAAACCAATCGCAAACAAAGAAGACTAACTTTTGTTCCTTATCGCCGATGAACTTGAACTCGAGAATTTTTTGAATGATTCCATAATAATTAGATTCATTTCCTTGATCATCGCTTGCCCTAACCATAACCCCAGAGTTACATGTTGCTGCTAGAGGATGAGCGGCTTTAAATGGGGCAGAGCGAAACCGGAATCCATTGACATCGTACCGACCGTGGCTTCTAACGGACACCCTCCCCTCTGATAGCTGAAGTCTTTATGGACTTTACCGTTAATTTCTTTGCACTACAGAACACACAAAGTTAGGTTAAGGGACGTATGCTATTGACATGTAATACGAGAGATAAATATGGTATGGATCGAAAGGATTTTTACATAAATCTTGAACCAGTCGGGGAAATTAGGTTTTTCATCTATGCCATCTCGTTGCATCTTATCAAGTTGCTTGCTTGTAGGTTGTTTCTTTGATGTCCAGCTCTGCCTTTGGAACTCTCTATACGAAGAAAACAAATGTATAAGGAATGGACCAAGATATCAGTGGTTCTTAAGAAGCAAAGTACTCAACGAATACTTACTTGAAATATGGATCCATCTTTTCATGTTAGCATACATGTAGAGGTAAGCCGATACTCGTTCTCCCGGCTTAAAATAGTAGGGCGAGCTGGCACTTGCACTTGCTCCAGTAGATTGGAATATTGGAAGGTCACTGGCAGAAGGTTTTTCGTCCACATTGTATCGCATCGTAGGAGCATTGACATTGTGTTCCTTGGCAAAATATACACTACTGAAGTATGATATCTCCTTAAGAATAAATGCTTCAGCGATGCACCCTTCAACTCTAGCCTTATTGCCAACCATTGCTCTAAGATATTTGAGGGCTCTTTCAATGTGGAACATCCACCTAAATTGCACAGGCCCACCAACCTTAGCTTCATACGCAAGATGAACAAGGAGATGTTGCATTGGATTAAAGAACCTAGGAGGGAAAATTTTTTCCATTTTGCATATTAGCACAGGTACATCTTTCTCTAACTTCTCCATCATCTCTTTCTTGATCTCTTTAGCACAGAGTTGTCTATAGAAATAGCTTAGTTCAGCTAGCACCGACCAAACTCCATCGGGTAGATAGCCGCGAAACATCACAGGCACGAGTCTTTCCATGATAATGTGGTAATCATGGGCCTTCAAACCATTAAGTTTCCCGGTCTTCAGATTCACGGCTCATTTCAACCCTGCTGCATAACCATCTGGGAATTTCAATTTTTTCATCCATTTCAACACTTCTTTCCTCTCTTGTGGTTTAAGACAAAACGGGGCACAAGGTTTACAGCCACTAGTGGTGAGCTCAAGGGTTGGCCATTTGCAAATCTTTGCCAAGTCCTTTCGGGCCTTTACATTTTCTTTTGTTTTGTCACTGAAATCCATGCAGGTGCTTATGATGCTTTCAGCAACATTACATTCTTGATGCATAACATCAATGTTGTGTGGGAGCTTCAATGCCTTGGCATATGGAAGGTCCCATATTCCACTGATGTGAGTCCAATTGTGCTCCTTTCCAAACCCTTCATATGCAGTCTTTTCCTCGTTCAGCTTTAGCCTTGCGAGCTGGTCAAGAATTTCCTGCGCGCTTAGCCTTTTTGGTGGTCCCTCGTAATAGAAGGTGTCTTTTCTGAAGCTATCCTTTTCGCCTCTAAATATATGATCCGAAGGCAACCAACATCTGTAGCAATCAAAGTAGCAGATCTTTCCACCAAACTCAAGACGAAAACATCTAGTGTCAACACCACATATCGGACATGTCAAGGTCCCATGAACGCTCCATCCAGCAAAGATACCATACGCCATGAAATCATGAACTGACCACAGGTACGCTGCATTAAGGGTGAATTTCTGCTTCAAAGAAATGTCATATGCTTTGACACCATACCACAGCTACTTCAACTCTTTGATCAAGGGTTGTAACATCACGTTGATTTTTGGTCCAGGATGTTCCGGACCAGGTATGATGAGGCAAAAGAACATAAATTCATACTTCATGCACATATGAGGTGGAAGGTTGTATGGAATAACAAACACAGGCCAACAAGAATAGGAAGCGGCCGATTGACCGAAAGGCGTGAAGCCATCAGTTGCCAAACCGAAACGAATGTTCCTCGTGTCCTTAGCAAACTCTGGGTCAAACTCATCCAAAGCCTTCCATGCATCTGAATCAGCAGGGTGCCCTATGAACCTTGGGTTGTCACATACACATTCTTTCGACCACCGCATGGATTCACAAGTCTTCATTGAGAGAAACAACCATTTAAAACGAGGTGCCATAGGGAAGGAACGGAGTTGCTTCTATGCAACGTTCGTCGTCACATGATCACCATCCTCGTTTAATACCTCGACATATCTCCCTTTGCCACACTTTAAGCATATTTTCTTGTCCACATGATCATCACAGAAAAGCATGCAGTCGTCTGGACACATATCTATCTTCTCATAGCCCATACCGAGGGCTTTGGTCAACCTCTTGCACTGATACATGTCGTTGGGCAACTTATGAGGCTGCAGAAGGACATCCCCAATTAATTGCACGAGGTCATTGAAACAGTTGTTTGAGAAGAAATATTTGGACTTGATGGCAATGAGCCGAGTCACAAAAGCTAGGAGGGACACTTTTGTGTGCTCATGCAGCAGCTCTACGAAGCTTGAAGGAGCTTGAAGAACTCCTCAACCTCCTTTGTAGGAGGATCCTCAGAGTTTAGACCAAACTCCGGCTGTAAAGCTTCTAACATCTCATCCATCCTATCAACGCCTGCCGAATCATCATCTGCTTCCTCTTCTGTTTCAACTCTAGTTTCTTTCTCACCGTGGAAGCTCCACATTTCATAATCAGGCATGAAACCATAACTAACCAGGTCTTTGGTTAATTCCTCCTTAGTTCGAAATTTTCCGTTGTTGTGCTTATTGCATGGACACCTGACCCGATCCAGATAGTGAGTTTTCCCAGCGAAAGCATGGTCGATAAAAGCCTGTGTCTTCTTCCTCCACTCAGCTGAGTGAGCTTTACCCCCACTGTTATCAAAACCATCATACATCCATCGGCGATCGTCGGCCATACTTGAGGCTATAGATTAAGGCAAACAGGTAGATGGTAAGCTAATTTTTTTTCAACGTATTGCGCCCTACATCTATAGGTAATGATATGTCCTAAACCCACCCAAGAGTGGCCGACAGAGCGCGGATTTATGATGAGTCCACGGGGTTGGAACGAAATTTCGGCAGCATAACCCCGCTGTTCTCCTACTGCATGCCCAAATGTGGTGCAGCGGAGAACAACAGGGTTATGCCGCTGAAACTTCGCTCAGACCCCATGACTCATCGTAAATACCAAGCTCTATCGGTTATTCCGAGGCTATCCAAAAAAGGGACAATTCCAGACCAGCCACATCTCACGTGCGCAACGCATGTGAGACGTTGCCGGTCCGAAACGAGTGACGCATAGGTTCCATGACTTCGTATACGAGGTAACATATAACTAAGACATGGCATGATAAAACATAACATATCAAAATGATAAGACATTGTATAAGTGGCAACACATAACTAAGCATAGTTAAACGATAACAAAGCATTACTCAGTAAGCATGACATTTGACTTAATCCATATAGTTTATACTAATTAGACATCCTATAATCTTAAGTTTCTACGGCCATGCATAAGAACTGCCGAAAATTAACTACAACGCACTTATAATAATGACTTTCGTCGACCAAACACGTAATGCCACCGAAAATTAGCTGCAAACACTATAAAAATTTCTAATTGCTCACTTTGGTTAGCTATAGTCGAACGAGATGCCGGGGAGCGACACCGAGGGGCGCCGGGACGGGTCGGGGAGGGGCACCGAGGCGCGCCGGGGGCCGGCTTAGGTGACCGCGCCGGTGGGGGCCGGGCTGCGCAGTGGCGCCGGCGCCGGCGGGGGCCGGCCGGAGTGGGGGCGCTGGCCGGGGAGGCGCGTCGGCTGGGGAGGCGCGCCGGCCGTGCGCGCACCGGCCCGGGAGGAGCGGCGGCCGGGGAGGGCCGCGTGGGGACGGTGGGGCGGTGGTTGGGGCCGGCGCGGCGGCCGAGGGCGGGCGGGGGTGGCGTGCGTGGCCGGACGGGGACGGCGGGGCGCGGCGAGCGGCCAGGCGGCGCGGCGGGCGGGCGAGCAGCGGCGCGCTTGTGTTGCATGTGGGTTGGGGACGAAGGGCCGGCCGCCGGATAAGGTCCTTCTATTTTCGGTGGCCGAACCGGGCCGCCAAAAACAAGGGCCCAATTTTCGGCGGCCCGAAGCTGGCCGCCGAAAATAGGGCCCTTGTTTTCGGCGGCCCGGTTCGGCTGCCGAAAATAGTCTAATTTTCCGCCGGAAATAAGAGTCCTATTTTCGGCGGCCTACTCAAACCGCCGAAAATAGAATTCTTATTTTCGGCTGCCCATCTCAGCCATCGAAAATTCTCCAGATTCTTGTAGTGTATATAAGGCAGGTGAGGGACCCCTATGAAACTCTACACGCCCTTGCATCCATGCATACCAAAGCCCTAGAATTGTAACCTTGAGTACTCGAAAGCAATACTAGCAACCACAAACAGGACGTAGGGTATTACGCATCTCGTGGCCTGAACCCATATAAACATCGTCTCCCATCGCATCTCATGCAAACCATCGAGCTACGGTCGGACTCGCTAGCTGTTGGGATTTGATGCCGACAATGCACCACGGGATGTGTTATGTGATGCTCTTGGGGTGGCGAGATCGGCGTAGCTCGATGGTTTGCGTTGAGATGCAACACAACACAGGGTTTTATACAGGTTCGGGCCGCAATAAGCGTAACACCCTACGTCCTGTTTGAGGCGAGTTGTATTGATCTGAGTTCTCGAGGTTACAACGAGGGTTTCGAGGTCTGGTGGCTGGTATGCGATGAGATGTTCGATGATCTACGTAGGAGTCCCTCACCCGCCTTATATAATCCGGCCGGGCTTGGGTTACAAGTCAAGTTCTCTCTACGAGTCCTACTCTGTTTGGAAACCTAAAGAATACACAGAATCCACGATTACATGTTTCCTTCCTTGAGTCCCGCTATTCCTGTTACGCAGAGTCCGAACCAACTCCGCCGTGTCTTTTCCCGAATTATAGCACATTTGACCTGGTCTTCAAACTTGTCCTCCGTTCTCGGGCCCATGAGACCAGTCGGCACCCTGAGAAGGGCCAGCTGTCTCTACTGGGCCCTCCAATGGCCCATGTACTGAATTCACACTGTGAGGGCCCAGGGAATATCTATCCCCTACAAACCCCTGAGGCTCGAGTTAATTTAGAGATTAATTGACTCGAGACTCCAGAATAAATAACGTACTGCTCATGAGTTCCTTATATGAGTTCAAACTGTTTCTCATGGTGCACCGCCAGGTGCACCCCATGGGGTAGCCCCCGAGCTTCAAGTTGACTTGAGTATCAATCAGCTTGAAGATCTAAACTTTCTGATTAAGCTTCACAAGATGCGTTCCTCAAGTGCCGAGTCAACTTGAGGAATAGCAAATCCTTTTGTCCGAGTTATCGTCTACTCCAATTTTTTCGAGTTATAGAAAACCGACTCAAGCTTCCTGTTTTCTCAGATTTTAGGAAAAAGAATAATTTTCCACAAATCCCGCACCCCATGGGGTTAACCCAAAGGGAACGAGCAGAGGGACCGAGGAGTTACCTCAAGAAAGGCCCCAGGAAATAGGAAACTTCAGAATACGCAACAGTCATTACCCTCCCACACGATAATTGACGCGTGGAGGAAGTCGAAATGATGCGGCCTATGGGATAGTCTGCACAGAGATCGAAGTGAAGCGGCCATGCTATAAGAGCAGAGGCATCGCCCATCCGTCCATTACGCCTCCACTGAGTGCTAGTTCGTCAAGAAAACCCCAAAAAACTCTCCACTCCCCTGCTCCCAGCCATGGCCGGCAGCAAAGGCAAGAAGAGTGCTCTTTCACCACCGGTCGGAGTACGAGGACTCCGATTATGCCTTCTTCAGTGGCGCCTACGACGCCGAGGAGTCCTCGGAGGACTTCTCCTCCAGCGAGGAGGAGGAAGCCCCCGAGGATGCCCCACCCCGGGAGGTCGATTCGGAGCCCAACACTGACGACTCCCAGGGCTACAGCGCCAAGGAGTGCGCCAAGCTCCGGGGCCTCCGTCGCGTCGCCTTCGAGGACTCCGCCAACAAGGAAGAGGAGAGCGAGGAGGAGGTCTCCGATGACGACGACGACGACAACAACCCCGGCAGTCACGATGACCCGGGTGGCCACGATGGCGGCGTTGGCGGCCATGGCAGCGACGATGGCGGCCACAACGGCGGAGATGAGGCCGACGCTTCGGCCTCCAAGCGTCGTCGCGTTACCGGACCTTTGGCCGGGCCATCCACGGGCATGTAGGCTGCCAGCACCACCGCCACCATAGTAGGAGTAGCTAGTAGTAGATTAGGATAATCTCTCTGCCTATATGTAATCCACTTTGATGAACTATATATAATGAAATCCATCTATTATCCTTTGTTTCTGAGTTCATCTGTGTGTTCGTATCTTAAGAATCTCGCATCCGAGCCAAATGCGCCTTTTGAGTTCTCTGAACTAAGACTAAGAGCGTCATATGGCAAAAGAAACCATACTTTGTTTATGCCCAGAGTTCAGGCAAGACTTATACCGCTAGGTCCGACTGAATAACTCATTCTCCGAGTAATAGAGAACATGATCCTGTAGTTGTGAATACCGACTGAATAACTATGCTTAAAACATCATCCCTACTGAAATGGACGACTTAATTCCAGTACAATCCGATTCAAATGTTACCGTCAAGAAATCCGAGTTAATCCTTAACGATATCCACCTGTTCCGTCAATCCACACGAACTGTTACTAACGGCGTCAGGGTTGTTTTAAGATCTATACCCTGAACCACAAGTTCTTTTATCCAAGACCTGAACTGTTCTTCCTCCCCACTGATACCGCTGCCATTGCTGTTTGAAATCTGAGTCGCCACCACCCCCACCGCAGTCGCCTCGAGCTCCTCCACCGGCCCCGCTACTCCTCGGCCTCGCCCCGCCACCTCTAGCCGTTCCTCGGGCGCGCACGCCGTGGCCACGCCATGGTCTAGCCGCGGCACGCTCACTACGCCGGCCGCCTCGGGCCGCCTCCCCTCTGTCCACCTCGCGCCCCACGCTCGCCTCGCCGTCCTCCACCTCACCCCAAACTCTAGTCCCCCGCCATCGCCTCCTCCGCCTCTCCCCACGAGCACCGCCCGCGTGCATCCGCGCCACCCACGGGCTCGTCGTGGAGAGCATCCCTCCGGCCATCCCCGTACCTCCACTCCGCTGCCGCCGGATTCCCCTCGTCCTCGCACTGCTCAAGGGCCCTACCGTGGCCTCCCCCTTCGCCTAGACCGCCGGATTGCGTCGCCGCCGCCACGCCCATGCACATCACCGCCACCCCCGGTTCATTGACCCGCGCCGCCTCTCCTCTCCATCACCGGCGACGAGATCTACCCCTAGTGGTAGCCCAAGGCCAGGAACACCCTCACCAACCTCATCGGCTCCAAGTGGAAGCCCCACAACGCCGGCGTAGCCCCGCCAAGCGCAGGCCACCGCGCGCCGTCGTCCCCCCGGACGAAGGTAGAAGAAAGAGGGTGGTTTTGCAGAAAACCCCCTGTGTGTTTCCATTTCTACGCGTCGATTTCATTTACTATTCACTGAGTCAGCGAAATCTTCTGTGCAGGCCCCTGGAATCTACGGTTAATTACGCTCTAGTCCTTAGATCTAATGTTTTCCATTTAAATGCATTTAAATTAGCCGTGAACTTTGGAAAATCATAACAAATCACAGAAAAATCCAAAATGGACAAACTCAGTTGCATTAGACTCCTCTTGAATAGATCTATTGAAGGGATATGATGTGGATGTGTGAAATGTGTGTTTTGCCCTTGGTTTGTTGCATGCATGATTAATTAGGATAAATGTCAAAAGTGGACTAAATGAACTCCAACTGCTATAAAACTTGAACAGTAGCTTTCTTGTGACATTGTAGCACCATGTGAATTTTTGTAGCCCTAGCACTTACTGTTTATTTACCCTTTTACCATTATACACGTGTTATGTGCATTTATTTAACTAAGAAATTGGAGGCTACATAGAATATGCTCAAATTGACTCTCTAGCATTTTTCATATACTCTGAGTAGTATAATTAGTTCACTGGTAAAATATGAAGTTGTGAATGTAAAGTTTGAATGGTGATTTGAAAATGACAAAAGGATGCATGTTGGAAAGGATAATTAGAAAAAGTGCTCATAACTTGCTAGAAAAATTCTCTAAAAAATTTAGTAGCCTAAGGTTGATGCATAGAGTCCAGAAAGTATATGCTAGAGGGCTATTCACACTGTTTATATGTACATCTCAAATTCACATAGGATTAATATATGGAAAATAGATGTCCTATCAAACTTGGGAGTTTTAACTTGTAAATTTTTGTACATGTAGTCCATGCTAAGTATAGCTCACTGGTAAAATTTCAACTTCGGAAACCATTCCTATAAATCATGAAAAATCTGAGAAGCTATAGAGCTGATAACTTGCTAGAATTTTCATAATTAATTTATAACTCCTTTATGGCTGAAATTTTGACGGTAGCATAATGTAGTATAAATCTAGGTGTCCCAAAAATATGAGCTCAATTGGAGTTGTCTAGCTACATGAACACAAGAAATGCTTTTTATTCATAAAGTTGGCATATGATGTTTAATTATAACAGTCGGTGTTAATTTGCAATTGCTAGCACTATACATGAGAGTTGATTTCTAGCTGCACGCTATCTCCTGTTGTCAATGCCACATTTGGTTGAGAGATGAACTCATTTGCTGCATAAAACACTTAAGGTAAATATAGGGCCTTAATCCATTAGATGAACAAAATGTGTGATGTCATTAGTGGATGTTTTCCTATGCTTGCATGAAGTGGTCTTTCATGTTGAATAACTCATTCCAAACAAAACACTTAGTAATGTTTTAACTTTGCATCATCCTTGTGTGGTTTTCATCCCCTTAGTACCCAACATGCTCTCTTTACAATAAATAACTTACTAGTTAGGAATGTGATGGGATATGCTTATTATCAGTTCATAAAGGTACTCATTGATTAAGCAGTTTACCAATCACCTTTTTGCCAGTTCATGAAATGGTTATTCATACGTGTGCTTCGTATTCATACATCACATTTCTTGCATCATCCCGCATGTCAATCATATAGTGGCGCTCATTACAGATACGTGATCAAGAAACGAGCGCGTGGAACTACTTCAACCAACGGTGATCCAAAAGACCAACTAAGACCCATTCACGACCTGGAGGGCCCATCAGTCGTGCTTGGAAGGAGGAGTTGTCCAAGGGATCAAGGGGTTGCCTGGGCAAAGCATCACAACTCGGCAAACTAACGGTAGCTTAGTTTGTTGGTTTTATTAAAGTGAATCAAAGGTAGGCAGGACCATGATTTTTCCAGCTAATACGATTATGATTGATGATTACGCATCTGCTTTAGGAGTTGTTTGAAACCAATTGCATTAGACTCCTTGGCCGCCCTGGCCTTAGCACCTAAAATAGAGTACGTTGGATGAGTATGCCTAGTAATGATAGGTACGAGTAGACACGAGTGAATGGAGTCACTCGTCCCGTAGGGATTGCTTTTCAGAAAAGAAATCTCACTATTATGAATCTTACTTTGATTATGATATGTTTTAAATGGAGACCGGGCAGAGATATGGGTATATAAGAAAAATGATGATGATGAGATGGATGGTTTGGTGGACTCCGCCCGAGTCACATAAGGCCCGTTCGCTGTTCGCCTGCTGATCGGCATAACATTGCTAGAGTGCTTATCCGGGATAATGGACCGGTGAAAGTATTACTTGTGCCATCCGAAGAACAGAGACAGACTCCTACTGTGACACCTTGGGGAGCTTGTAGTTGAGGGAGGGCTGACCCGACGTAACCGTGGTATCGCTCCTAAGGTGGCACAACCTGGGAACAACGGAAGGATTGAATCAAACTTGGGATGGGACAAGTGGAGATGGCGGATATATGTATGGAACGCGATGGCTAGTAAGCATATATCACCTGGCATTTTTAGTTATTTCCGAGAATTAACAAATCGATTCGAATCGCTGATGCTCACCAGGTGTGAGAATGCTAGATATCGCACATGGGCAACGTAGTAATAACTGTAACATGTTGTTTATTAAGTCACGCTTTTCAATACAATATGCTTGAATGTGTATGATCCGTCCCACTATTCAGGGTGTTGCCCATCCACTGCTAGGAGGTCGATGGACTTGGGAGATGCTTTGAGGTCAAGGGAGGGCTGACCCGACGTACCGTGGTATCCCTCCTGAGACGGCTACTCCCAAGGGGTTAGATGGGGGCGCTGTGAATCTTGGGACAGGACATGTGTTCATGTTTTACTTTTCTGCAAGTATTTACTTTATGATATAAATGATCCTCATGATTTATGGATAGCAGCTGTCGAATCCTGCTATCTTACGTCAACATGACCTTGTTTAAGAATCAACAGCTAAGGATCCACATGATTAGTAAGCATGCTTTGCGTCAGCCGTAAGCCCCGTTCATTAAGTCCTACTGAGTAATTAGTACTCAGGGTTTGCCCCCACTTTTGGATTACAGGTACTGGCGACACCTGGATAGCTGCGTTGGAGGTGGTAATACCAGTGGGCTCGGTGCTACTCGCCTTGATTCCTCTCTTCGTGAAGACTGCTTAAGTATATTGTTTCCGCTGCGAGATGTTTTGAAAAGGCTTCAGCTCTACATACTCTGAATTCGCTTCCGCTATATTTGAACATGTATTTGATTTCACACATTTGGTTTGTAAATTTAGTCTATTATTCTCTATTTCAACTGCCTGTGATGATGTAACTGTTGTGGCTCCTTCGAGAGTCGGATGTGTTTGATGTCGGTTCCTCGGGAAATGGTATTATCAAGAGCCTGAATGACTCTCGACGGACTACCGGGTTTAGTCCGGCCTAAGTGCACTGCGAGCCAGAGGTGGCAGGTGTGCTTAGTCTAGGTTAAGCAGGGCGGTTCCGCCACAGCTGGTATCAGGGCCGATCATACATAGACAACAGTTATATCATCAAGTTTTGTTTTACAAACCTATTTTCAAAAACCTGTTTTCAAGTAATTCAAAAATGAGAGTATACGCTATGCCCGTATAAGGATGTTATTGTTATCCGGGTGACATCACTGACATGCTGACCTAGATAGAACTCATATGCATATTCGGCGCCTTGGGAAGCAACTTTTCGGCCATAGCTGTCCCCAGTACTGGTGGAAGCTGTTGGGATTTGCGAATGGTTGTAAGCCCTGCATTCATGCTCCGTAGTAAAAGCTCTTTAAGGGTGGTGGGCATGCTTTGGATGCTTTCATGCCCACCACACTTTCATTCGGTTTTTGGATCCACCTTCTTCTTGACAATCCCCAGTACTGGTGGAAAGTCAGGCTTTGAGGAAAAAGGTGCAGCGGCCCACCTACGTTGTCCACGCAGCGGTCACGCGTGGATGCCACACTATGTGGTAATGTATGAGCATGCATTTTCCTGCAGGTATACTAACTACATGGGAAATTAAGAACGACTAGAGAACAGCTAGTTGCATTAGGGAGAGACGTGCATATATGTCACCGAAATATCGTTAGATATATATATAATATACAAAGGATGTGTGATGTGAGACCGAATAGGACGAATCATGCATCATTCCATCTCATCTCATGTGCCTTGCTATGTGTTTGATTGAAAGTAACTAGATTCTTACTGCATCTATAAATATGTTTGTTGGGTAGTAACAAGTTGCACATGAGTTTTGTCTGTGGCTACTGTTTCTGACGTGAAGTCCAAGATGCAAATAGAATTGATACAAATTTTATATAAGGTGATTGTAGCACGTAAAATTCGTAATCACTTTGTTATACAATGTTTTCTCTGAAAATGCTTGGGTTTCAAAGCCCGACTTAAAACATGTTAAAAACCAAAATCTACACTTATGCGACCTACAGTTTGAAATTTCAAATCTGGTGATACTCTAAAGACATTTAAGGAAAACTTTCTATACCAAAGTCATAGAGAACAAACTTAGGTATGACTATGGCATCTTGATCTTTTGCAGACTATCTTAATTCACCTCTGGTAGTTGGCTGCAAGCTGTACACATTAGAAGGAAAGGTAGTAATCAGGCCCCAGAATTGGTAGTAGTCTCCCCTTTTTGGCATATTTCTTGAGCTCGTGAATGTAACACCCTTGTATCATACAAAAGATTTTCGAAAGCCATATCGCCACTGACTAAAGCTTTATTGACCTCGTCAAAGATATCACAAGAGGAGTGAAGAATAGGCGAAGCTGAAGAATACTCCACAAACACTACTTCGATTCAACATATACGGCCTAGGATGCTTCAGTTAATGAGATTCTACAAGCCCAAAGATCAAGTCAAGACAATCGGACGTGTTATCATCTAGGTCCTAGTTTACTATGACTCGGTAGGCATGTCTACAACCACAAGGATGATGCACAAGCCCCTGATGTACCGAAGCATACAAAGAAGATTTCCCAAGACACATCGCCGGAGCGGGATGAGTTTCTCTAGTTGACCCACCAAATGAAATATCGACTCCAACCTCGACAACACGCAATTTTTTGACTAAAGGGCCTCACCAAGCCTGAAGATGAAGTCAGGATAGTTCGTACATATTTACTTTTACGTACTGAGTCCATAGGATTCTATAGGCCTAGCAACTAGAACAATAAGCAAGCCTTCGAGAGGTCTTTGAGAAGGATGCCTGAGCTTTCATCATCGAAGACTTTTCTCCAACCGACTCGACCTACGCAGCATCAACATCTACGTCGACGCAACAAGTTGAAGCCCCACCAAGATAGAAACGAGTCTAGAAGAAGGCTCAATCGAGGGTTGACCATCGCTCACATGTCCCTAGGCAACGTTATAGAGTTTCTATCTGGCAACATAAGTGATAGAGAGAAAGCATCCGGGATCAACCTCGACTTCGGCAACGTCCTCAGATTTGGCGTTTAATCAAGGTTCCACACCATGGTGTCTCCCAAGTGAAGCTCCGCGCTACATCAACATGACTGGAAGAAGAAGCTAGCTGTCGACCAAAATGTTTTTAAATCCTACGATTAGGCAAACCGTACAGGTACCGATTGGTGTAGTAACAATGTTTAGCTTTGTCATGTATTGGCTGCATATTGAGTGAGTACGGTTCACTATGCCACTTGATCCTAACTTCTTGAAATCAACTTTAGTGTATCATGCCTTTCCCAACAATTGAAAAAAAACAGAGTTCCAAGCTCCACTGTTCCGTGCATTTCAAGCTCTTGCACTCCACGCATTTCAAACTCTTGTAGCCTACATGTTTTGGGTTCACGCCAATTCATGTACTTTCAAATCTATGTCACCACCACAACTCTAAAGATGGTGGTCCGTATGTCTCTCATTCTCAAGATTCCTGTGTTTCCAACCTTTAAAATCTATGAGCTTTCGACTCCTTGGTCTACATCACCAATCCATTGAGATTCATGTCGTACCAACTACTTGTTCAGATCTTTATGTAACCTGATATTGTTCGCATCTACTGAATTTGGATAGTTGTGCCACTCTTGATGTAGTGTTTACCCGAGCAGTCTATGGTGCCGCGACGGAACCTAGGGTCCTGTGTGTACGGCCGTCACTCGGTTCCACTAGGGGCGTGCTGGTATCAAGACATGCAAAGGCATCACACCGCTTCAATTGTGGAATGTTCCTATCCATCTTCTAACGCCTTGTTGACCTCTATACGTCTAATTCGTGGAAATAATTTACTCTAGTTCCACGGCCGCCTTGTATCGTTCTTTGCTTTGTTTCACCTTGCCTTTCTTGATCTGTGGGGAAAAATCCATCTCAATCCCACTATCGTTCACACCTTTGCCTCACCTTGTTGAACCATGTTTTTCTCGATCCATGGAGACGGATCAATTCTATGGTTCCACTCGTCCACATCTTTTCGTTGCTTTGCTTATCCTTGCTAGTCGTGCTTCATAGGGATGATTAACTCTATCTCTATGGTACAATTACAACCATTGGTCCTAGTCTCAGACTCCTCTATGCTTACCTTGATCAGCTTTAACGTCCGTATCTGTGGGAATGCTTGGTTCCATTTCCACTGTTTTGCTACATCATTCCATTGCCTTCTTCCAATTTGCCTCTCTTGATTTGTGGGAAACAATCAACTCTGTTTCCACCACTCTATCTTATGATTTCTTCCTTCGTATATATTGAATCTTATCTCCTAAAGGAGAACTTCAGCATCATCCACTGCACTAAGCTTTTGTTCTCGGCTAATGCTTTCATCGCATTATCCTTTTCAAGAGTTGCTTTATTCTTCTTTTGAAATTATCCTCAAAGTTGGGCTCACTAACCTTGGTGTTCTGTTAGTAAGTATAAGCCCTCTGCCTATACTCTTCTTGGTCAGTCTTGATCAATTCTATGAAATCATACAAACTATCACCTTGTCTAGGTGAATATGTCCTATTCTCTATCCATGGCATCCCTCTTGAAACAATGAGTAGAATGTGCTATGTATCACCACATCTTACTCTTTGAAGAATGTTCGGATTTAATGTCTTATATGTGTACACAGTCCCTATCAAATGAAATGGATGTGTGTCTCAAAAACACATCCATTGATAACCCTTTGAATCACAAGATCCTTCACGTTTCGGTCTTCCGATTTTGTACACTTTGCTTCTACTGTTCCAAGACCTATGTATGTGTCACGTTTCAAAGACTTGGTGTCAAAGTCAGGGAGTAACCCTGTGCTATTGTTCGAATCAATCGCTGTCGCTTTCGCACTGTGGCCACACCTTCCTCGTGGTTTATTCATTCGCTCTCATGTAAACCACGACTTGCCGAGCACCTAGGAAAGACCACCTTAGACATGTTTAAAAGCTTTGTAACTAACTTGTGTTAAGGAGGCACTAACCATTCACGAGCCAGTTAACAAAGCAAGTTGATGAAGGATTAAGTGTCACCATGTGTGACAGAATCACACAAATCACGACGCCGAAACCATTTACACTTCGCAGTAAGCCGTAGAACCCCGCTTCCTCCAAATCTCGGGACGAGATTTCTTTAAGGGGGGTGGGTTGTGATGCCCCTGGCATCTCAAGAGCCATAACACGCAGTTAGAGACAAACTAATGATGGATTAAGACTTAATCATGCTTAGAGAAGTAACAAGAAATATGTGGAGGAGCCACTAAATCAAAATTTTCTACACAAGATACAAAGACCACACATTTCGTGGTTGAATAAGTCAACACTCACATGCTTTTGAGCTCAACATCCAATGCCAAACCTCGGATAAGAAAGTAGCCCTAGACCTTTCTGTTTGACAATGTCCAAAAGTCTAAAGACAAGAGGTTTAAAAGATCAAACCAAATCCAGTTAAAGTTTCTTCCGAGGATAGCAAGTGTGATCGAGACCAAACTTGAGCCCTAATAAAACTTTCAAATTCATTAAGCACCCTCGCTTAAGCTTTATATCAAACTTGTGGTGCAGGTCATATACTACGCTTTTGTTACCCTGAACATGGGTTGGAAATGTCATTAACCAATTATAAATGGCACCACAATTCTCTTGGAAATAACCAAAATCAGCCCACACTTCGAAATTTCCCGAGTCTGTATTTTCAGCTTTTCCCAAACTTGAATCTGAAATTACTTTTGATTTCACTATACAACTTCAAATTCTCCCTTTCTATGAAATGAAATTGAACTTATCACCTTTCAAATGCACATATTGTGGAAGTGATTGGACTTCATTTGATGCTTCAAAAGTGGGAAACAAGAAAGCCTCTACACAAAGTGAAATTCCTGTTTTACCAAACCTTGGAGCACATTTGTACCTATAATTCAAAATATGTGGGGTTTCAGACCAAGGTTATATTACCAAACTTATAGATAACTTACTGGTGAACAACTTTGGTAATTAGAACTTGGTCACAAATTGAGGTTTAAATGGAGTTTAGGGTCATTTTGTACCAACACAGAAAACCAGTCCAAGTCTGACCTGTTTAGTAATTTCAATATTTCTACGACCTACAGCCATTTTCATGCAAAGATCAAATTGAATAAGTTGTAGGTTTTGAAATTCTAAACAATGTTGTCAAGAGGCACTTTGGGAGGTAAAGCACAGAAATATGATTTTTGAATTTCCCAAGTAATAGAGGTTCCCTGTCCTAATTAAAGGCTGCTAAATAAATTCATGTGTAAATCATATTTCCACTTAGAATCTGGCATTTTGCCTTTTGACAAACTTGTAGAGCTTGAAGTGTAGAACATTTCATCTAATTGGGGTTTTGACAAATTCGGTCTCTAAATTGGTCAAAATGGCGATTTTCAGAAGAGAAGAAAACAAATTTTCTTTTCTCCCTCTTTCTAGCCACTGACGGGTAGGCCCACGGCGACAGCGCCGCGCCCACGCCCAGCTGGCGAGCTTCCCGCGGCCACCGGCGTACGGGCAGCGCGCCGCGCCGCGGATCGAACCCGGCCGGACCGCGCCGTGCCCTTCCTTCACCTCGATGCTCTTCCGTCCAGGTTCACTCCCTCGCTCTCACTCGCTCTATCTCTGCCCTGGAGCGAGGAGCGCCCGAGCCGCCATGGCCATACCCCGAGCTTGGAGCTCGTCGCACCGCCGCCCCCTGCGGACCGCCACTTGCCTAGCCACCACCCCCACCGCAGTCGCCTCGAGCTCCTCCATCGGCCCCGCTACTCCTCGGCCTCGCCCCGCCACCTCTAGCCGTTCCTCGGGCGCGCACGCCGTGGCCACGCCATGGTCTAGCCGCGGCGCGCTCACTACGCCAGCCGCCTCGGGCCGCCTCCCCTCTGTCCACCTCGCGCCCCACGCTCGCCTCGCCGTCCTCCACCTCACCCCAAACTCTAGTCCCCCGCCATCGCCTCCTCCGCCTCTCCCCACGAGCACCGCCCACGTGCATCCGCGCCACCCACGGGCTCGTCGTGGAGAGCCTCCCTCCAGCCATCCCCCCCGGTTCATCGACCCGCGCCGCCTCTCCTCTCCATCACCGGCGATGAGATCTACCCCTAGTGGTAGCCCAAGGCCGGGAACACCCTCACCAACCTCGTCGGCTACAAGTGGAAGCCCCACAACGCCGGCGTAGCCCCGCCAAGCGTAGGCCACCGCGCGCCGTCGTCCCCCCGGACGAAGGTAGAAGAAAGAGGGGGGTTTTGCAGAAAACCCCCTGTGTGTTTCCATTTCTACGCGTCGATTTCATTTACTATTCACTGAGTCAGCGAAATCTTCTGTGCAGGCCCCTGGAATCTACGGTTAATTACGCTCTAGTCCTTAGATCTAATGTTTTCCATTTAAATGCATTTAAATTAGCCGTGAACTTTGGAAAATCATAACAAATCACAGAAAAATCCAAAATGGACAAACTCAGTTGCATTAGACTCCTCCTAAATAGATCTATTGAAGGGATATGATGTGGAGGTGTGAAATGTGTGTTTTGCCCTTGGTTTGTTGCATGCATGATTAATTAGGATAAATGTCAAAAGTGGACTAAATGAACTCCAACTGCTATGAAACTTGAACAGTAGCTTTTTTGTGACATTGTAGCACCATGTGAATTTTTGTAGTCCTAGCACTTACTATTTATTTACCCTTTTACCATTATACACGTGTTATGTGCATTTATTTAAGTAAGAAATTGGAGGCTACATAGAATATGCTCAAATTGACTCTCTAGCATTTTTCATATACTCTGAGTAGTATAATTAGCTCACTGGTAAAATATGAAGTTGTGCATGTAAAGTTTGAATGATGATTTGAAAATGACAAAAGGATGCATGTTGGAAAGGATAATTAGAAAAAGTGCTCATAACTTGCTAGAAAAATTCTCTAAAAAATTTAGTAGCCTAAGGTTGATGCATAGAGTCCAGAAAGTATATGCTAGAGGGCTATTCACACTGTTTATATGCACATCTCAAATTCACATAGGTTTAATATATGGAAAATAGATGTCCTATCAAACTTGGGAGTTTTAACTTGTAAATTTTTGTACATGTAGTCCATGCTAAGTATAGCTCACTGGTAAAATTTCAACTTCGGAAAACATTCTTATAAATCATGAAAAATCTAAGAATCTATAGAGCTGATAACTTGCTAGAATTTTCATAATTAATTTATAACTCCTTTATGGCTGAAATTTTGACGGTAGCATAATGTAATGTAAATCTAGGTGTCCCAAAAATCTGAGCTCAATTGGAGTTGTCTAGCTACATGAACACAAGAAATGCTTTTTATTCATAAAGTTGGCATATGATGTTTAATTATAACAGTCGGTGTTGATTTGCAATTGCTATCATTATACATGAGAGTTGATTTCTAGCTGCACGCTATCTCCTGTTGTCAATGCCACATTTGGTTGAGAGATGAACTCATTTGCTGCATAAAACACTTAAGGTAAATATAGGGCCTTAATCCATTAGATGAACAAAATGTGTGATGTCCTTAGTGGATGTTTCCCTATGCTTGCATGAAGTGGTCTTTCATGTTGAATAACTCATTCCAAACAAAACACTTAGTAATGTTTTAACTTTGCATCATCCTTGTGTGGTTTTCATCCCCTTAGTACCCAACATGCTCTCTTTACAATAAATAACTTACTAGTTAGGAATGTGATGGGATATGCTTATTATCAGTTCATAAAGGTATTCATTGATTAAGCAGTTTACCAATCACCTTTTTGCCAGTTCATGAAATAGTTATTCATACGTGTGCTTCGTATTCATACATCTCATTTCTTGCATCATCCCGCATGTCAATCATATAGTGGCGCTCATTACAGATACGTGATCAAGAAACGAGCGCGTGGAACTACTTCAACCAACGGTGATCCAAAAGACCAACTAAGACCCATTCACGACCTGGAGGGCCCATCAGTCATGCTTGGAAGGAGGAGTTGTCCAAGGGATCAAGGGGTTGCCTGGGCAAAGCCTCACAACCCGGCAAACTAACGGTAGCTTAGTTTGTTGGTTTTATTAAAGTGAATCAAAGGTAGGCAGGACAATGATTTTTCCAGCTAATACGATTATGATTGATGATTACGCATCTGCATTAGGAGTTGTTTGAAACCAATTGCATTAGACTCCCTGGCCGCCCTGGCTTTAGCACCTAAAATAGAGTACGTTGGATGAGTATGCCTAGTAATGATAGGTACGAGTAGACACGAGTGAATGGAGTCACTCGTCCCGTAGGGATTGCTTTTCAGAAAAGAAATCTCACTATTATGAATCTTACTTTGATTATGATATGTTTTAAATGGAGACCGGGCGGAGATATGGGTATATAAGAAAAATGATGATGATGAGATGGATGGTTTGGTGGACTCCGCCCGAGTCACATAAGGCCCGTTCGCTGTTCGCCTGCTGATCGGCATAACATTGCTAGAGTGCTTATCCGGGATAATGGACCGGTGAAAGTCTTACTTGTGCCATCCGAAGAACAGAGACAGACTCCTACTGTGACACCTTGGGGAGCTTGTAGTTGAGGGAGGGCTGACCCGACGTGACCGTGGTATCGCTCCTAAGGCGGCACAACCTGGGAACAACGGAAGGATTGAATCGAACTTGGGATGGGACAAGTGGAGATGGGGGATATATGTGTGGAACGCGATGGCTAGTAAGCATATATCACCTGGCATTTTTAGTTATTCCCTGGAATTAACAAATTGATTCGAATCGCTGATGCTCACTAGGTGTGAGAATGCCAGATATCGCACACGGGCAACGTAGTAATAACTGTAACATGCTGTTTATTAAGTCACGTTTTTCAATACAACATGCTTGATGTGTATGATCCGTCCCACTATTCAGGGTGTTGCCCATCCATTGCTAGGAGGTCGATGGACTTGGGAGATGCTTTGAGGTCAAGGGAGGGCTGGCCCGACGTACCGTGGTATCCCTCCTGAGACGGCTACTCCCAAGGGGTTGGATGGGGGCGCTGTGAATCTTGGGATGGGACATGTGTTCATGTTTTACTTTTCTGCAAGTATTTACTTTATGATATAAATGATCCTCATGATTTATGGATAGCAGCTGTCAAATCCTGCTATCTTACGTCAACATGACCATGTTTAAGAATCAACAGCTAAGGATCCACATGATTAGTAAGCATGCTTTGCGTCAGCCGTAAGCCCCATCCATTAAGTCCTACTAAGTAATTTGTACTCAGGGTTTGCCCCCACTTTTGGATTACAGGTACTGGCGACACCTGGATAGCTACGTTGGAGGTGGTAGTACCGGTGGGCTCGGTGCTACTCGCCTTGATTCCTCTCTTCGTGAAGACTGCTTAAGTATATTGTTTTCGCTGTGAGATGTTTTGAAAACGCTTCAGCTATACATACTCTGAATTCACTTCCGCTATGTTTGAACATGTATTTGATTTCACACATTTGGTTTGTAAATTTAGTCTATTATTCTCTATTTCAACTGCCTGTGATGATGTAACTGTTGTGGCTCCTTCGAGAGTCGGATGTGTTTGATGTCGGTTCCTCGGGAAATGATGTTATCGAGAGCCTGAATGACTCTCGATGGACTACCGGGTTTAGTCCGGCCTAAGTGCACTGCGAGCCAGAGGTGGCAGGTGTGCTTAGTCTGGGTTAAGCAGGGCGGTTTCGCCACAGACAATCAGACTCCCTAGCCCCGAATGAGCCCGGCAGCATTGAACCTTCGACAATTGAGGCAAATGATAGCAGTCGCCAAATAGTGCCAGCACCCCCAAGCTCAGGATTGCTCACAACTTTCGAGGTATGTTAACTGTGCACATAACCTGAATTTAACCTTACTGTTGCTTGAACGATTTTAATTTCCCTCTGTATGCTATGCTAAAGACACTCCAAGGTGGGATGCAGCAGGCAAACGTGATCCATGAGAAGATTGCTACATTATCCAGTCTGGAGGTTACTACACTGAGGCAACAACTGGCTGACTCAAAAGCTGCTCGAAAAGCTGAAACAATAGGTACGCAGACAACTGTTACATAGTCCAGTATTTGAAATCTTAAACTGAACCGTGGACTTGCTACCAGCTGCTGCTGCTGAGATTACTCGTCTGAAACAAACGGCTATAGCTCGGGAGACAGAGCACCGCAATGCTATTACTGATAGAGATCAAGCCAGAGACTTAGCAGCAGATCTGCGCAGGCAGCTGGATATTGAGAAGAAAAACCCTGAGGTAACCCGTCAAGAATCCCAACTAGCCTATTCTTTGCTCACTGAAGCATATGAACTGTATCATTCCACAGGAGAAGATGCGCCAAAGAAACGATGAGTACAAACAGCTACAGAAATCGCGAGATGGCTTTGAGAAGTCATTCCGCGAGACTGCAAGCTCCTTGGAGTCTTTGAAGAATAGTCATTCCTTAACTCGCCAAGCGCTTAAGGACAAAGAGACCGAATTGCCTGAATCTCAAAGCGCCCTTGAGAGAATGAAGAAGGTACTAGCATCCACAAGGTCTGCCCTTAAAGAGTCCCAAGATCATGCTGTTCATCAGGCTCAAGTGTCAGAGGTCTTGAAAAAGAACTATGAGACCAGCAAGAAGAACTACAACAAGCTAAAAGACGCCTTTGAGAAGGCAAAGGAAGCTGCCTTGAATGCCAATACTGCCTTGATCAAAATCCTAGACATCTGTGCGCTGGAGAGAGCTGCGCCTCGGCCCTTAGGTGACCGAATAGCAACCTTTATGGATGATATGAAGTCCAAAGTGTCTGAGCGAGTAAAGAACGCACTTACTCGCATCCTTATGGTTATCAAGAGTTCACAACCTGAGATCGACTTGGCCAGTTTACCAGAGAAGATAGTAAACAAGAATCAAAGTGCTGAACATGAGGATGAGGCCCGATTGATTGCTGAGCTCCTTGTTGGTGATAATGAGTGAACAATGATTTCCCACGTAATTGTAATGATTTGAATACTGTGTATATGTATTTTTGTATCTTGCGTGAACAATCCTGAGTATTTATTCTGCAAAACCAAGTTAGTTTAAAGAGCAAATCAAAGTATGCCATACGTACCTGGGAATTATTCCTGTGCAGGGAGAACAATTGATATTATCATGATCTGAGTTTGAGCTGAATAAAAGAAAAACAACATATGACAGTCAAGAAATACAAATTCTGTAGGACAGAGTATTGTGACGAAGCAAAGACATCCACTGATGAGCTATAGGTTGTCAAGACCTATGCCCTTCTGTCTTTGTTCAGGCGGGGCCCTGAATGCTCCCCGAATGTGAGGTCCTGCAAAGGCATGTAGCACCGTACTGTCGGTCGACTGACCTAGGCCGATTGCCTTTGTTTTGTTGGGGCCCTGAATGCTCCCCTATTATGAGTTCGAACGAGAGCATGTAGCACCGTGCTGTCGGTCATACGACCTAGGCCGATTGCTGTCGTGGTTGGGGCCGGAGATATCCCCATCAAGAGTAAGAGTGGGCATGTAACACCGTGATGTCGGTCATACGACCTAGGCCGATTGCCCGTATATGACAAGTGAATATTACGAGTAAAAAGTTTGAAAGAGAACATTGGATATCTCAACCCAAAAGTATGTTTATTTATATAACATGAATGAGGACAGAGTACAAAAGATGACACTGAGTACTAACTCAAAAAGTCGTACTACGCGTAGAATCTGCGCAGATGTTCTATGTTCCAGGAGTTCCCGACTGGTGTTCCATCCATTTGAGACAAACGATATGATCCTAGACGAGTAACTTCTGTCACGATGTATGGGCCCTCCCAGGGAGGAGATAACTTATGCTGTCCCGTAGTTTTGAGCACCCTGCGTAGCACTAGGTCCCCAATTGAGAAGGAACGAGGCCTCATGTACCGATCATGGTAACGACGCAAAGTCTGCTGATATCGAGCCGACTGAATAACAGAGTTAAGACGCTCCTCCTCGAGTAGGTCGATCTCCTCAAGTCGGGTTGCTTCAGCCTCGGCAATGCTATCGAAGACCAAACGTGGAGCTCCAAACTTGAGGTCAGCAGGTAAGACTGCTTCTTATCCAGACACCATGAAGAAAGGCGTGTTCCCTGCAAGAGCTTTGCTAGGTTGTGTTCGGAGGCTCCATACCACGTATGGCAGTTCGCGTATCCACTTCCCAGCCAGCTTCTTATCTTCGTCGAAGATCTTTTTCTTGAGTGCATCCAGTATCATGCCATTAGCTTGCTCGACCTGCCCATTAGCTCTGGGGTGGGCCACTGAGACATACTTGACACGAATGGACCTTTGTTCGCAGAAATCGAAGAATTCAGCGCCCGTGAAGTTGGATCCCAAATCTGTGATAATGGAATTCATGACCCCAAAGCGAAAGATGATGTCTTGAATAAACTCCACCGCTTTGGCAGACGTTAAAGAAGCGATGGGCTTGAACTCGATCCATTTGGTGAACTTGTCGATGGCAACCAGCACATGAGTGTATCCACCTTGAGGTTTCTTGAAAGGCCCAATCATATCCAGCCCCCAGCAGGCAAAAGGCCATGAGACCAGTATATTCTGCAACTGCTGTGCCGGAAGGTGATGTTGCTTGGCGAGGAACTGACAAGCTTCACAATGCTGCACTAACTCGGCAGCGTCCTTCTTCGCTGTGGGCCAATAGAAACCAGCCCTGAATGCCTTCCTGACTAATGTGCGTGAGGCGGCATGAATTCCACAGATTCCAGCGTGTATCTCTTGTAGCAAACTCTGCCCTAATGAGGTACTTAGGCATTTGGACAAAACTCCTGAGGCAGCTCGCTTGTATAACTCGTTATTGATCAGAGTATAGCTAGAAGATCATCTTGCTATTCGCTCAGCTTCTGCTTTGTCCTCTGGAATTTCTTCATTCAGGATGTACTTGATGATAGGGGCCCTCCAATCAGTCGGCGTATCCAGAGTTAAGATATGCCGGTCGGGAGGCGTGCTCAGTTCATCTAGCTGAATAGAAGGATGATGAAGCTCTTGGACAAAGACGCTAGAAGGTACCTTGGCTCGTGACGAACCCAGCTTGGACAGAATATCAGCGTCCACATTGCGATCCCGATCCACGTGAATATACTTGATGCCCTAAAATCTACCCTCCAGCTTACGAACTGCCTCGCAGTATTTGTCCATGCTTTCTGTGGATCGATCCCACTCCTTGTTGACTTGGTTAATGACCACCAAGGAGTCACCGTACGCCATTAGACGTTGGATCCCGAGTGATATGGCGATGTGCAGGCCGTGGAGGAGGGCCTCATACTCAGCTGCATTGTTCGAAACCGGGAAAAGAATCTGTAACACATACTTGAGTTTTTCCCCTGCTGGCGAGGTGAAGACGACGCCAGCACCGGCTCCTTCCAACTTCAACGAACCATCGAAATACATCTTCCAAATCTCCATGATTTCAGGTTTCTCAGGCACTTGATGCTCAGTCCACTCGGAAACAAAATCGACTAGTGCTTGAGTCTTGATTGCAGTACGAGGACGGAATTCGATGTCTTGAGCCCCCAGCTCGCAAGCCCACTTGGCGATACGCCCCGTGGCCTCTCGATTATGCAAGACCTCTCTGATTGGGAACTCCGTGACCACTATGATCTTATGTTCCTCAAAGTAATGGCGCAGCCTGCGTGCGGTAATAAGAACTGCGTATAATAACTTCTGTACTTGAGGATACCTGATTTTGGAGGGACTGAGGACCTCGCTGATGAAGTAGACCGGGTGTTGTCTGGGCACCGTGTGCTGCCCGTCCGGTCGCTCAACCACCAATGCGGTGCTGACCACATAAGTCGTACAGGAGATGTAGAGGAGCAAATCTTTCGCCGGTGAGTCGGCAGTAGCACGATCAGGAGACTTGAGTACGGGAGGTGACGTGAGGAACTTCTTCAAAGCATCCAATGCTTCCTATGCCTTTGTAGTCCACTGAAATCTGTCGACCTTTTTGAGTAGCCTGTAGAAAGGCATACCACGTCCGCCGAGCCGTGATATGAATCGGCTCAAGGCTACCATGCACCCAGTCAGCCTCTGTGCGTCTTTCTACGATCTGGGAGGGTGCATGCGCAGAATAGCCTTGATTTTCTTGGGGTTGGCTTTGATTCCCCTGTTGCTGACGACAAAACTGAGTAACTAACCTGCGGGAACACCGAAGACGCACTTGGTGGGGTTGAGCTTCCACCGGAATTTCCTCAAGCTGTCGAACACCTTGCTCAGATCGTCAATGAAATCCTCTTCATTCTTAGTCTTGATTACAACATCATCAACGTAGGCCTCAACACGTTCGCCCCAGTGATCGGCGAGGCATGCTTGAATCGCCCTTTGGTACGTTGCTCCTGCGTTTTTCAAGCCGAAAGGCATTGAGGTATAGCAGTAGGCACCGAAAGGCGTGACGAACGCTGTCTTCTCCTGATCCTCGGTCGCTAGGCTAATCTGATGATAGCCCGAGTAACAATCAAGGAAGGAGAGTAAAGCGCAGCCGGCCGTAGAGTCAACAACCTGGTCAATGCGCGGCAACCCGAACGGGTCCTTAGGGCAGTGCTTATTAAGATCGGTATAATCAACACACATCCGCCAGTCTTTTTTATTCTTTTTGAGAACGAGTACAGGATTTGCAAGCTATTTGGGATGCATGACCTCTCTAATGAAACCGGCAGCCTTCAGCTGGGTTAACTCTGCCCTAATAGCCTCTCGCTTTTCCAGATTAAATCGCCGCAGCCTCTGTTTGATGGGCTTGGTGTTGGGGAACACTTTGAGTTGGTGCTCGGCCAATTCCCTCGGGACCACAGGCATATCCGCTGGCTTCCATACAAATATGTCGCGATTGGCCCTCAGGAACTAGACGAGCGCGTCTTCCTATTTGGGAGAAAGGAGAGCGTTGATGGCGGTCGTCTTGGTCACATCTGAGGAGTCGAGACTTATCTCTTTTGTCGGGACGGCCGGCTGAATCGCCGCACTGGAGGCCGCCTCTTGAGTCGAAATCTGGAGGTCTTCCTGTGACATGCCGGTTTCATCTGCCTTGAGCTTCTTCTGAGCCGCCATGTGGTTCTGCTCAAGGGCCATTTGCACGGCCTCTTGCACGCACTCCGATGCTCCCTTGAAATCGGCGCGTATGGAGAGAGTACCTCCTGGAGCTGGCATTTTGAGGACGAGGTATGGATAATGTGGGACAGCCATGAACTTGGCTAGCCCTGGACGCCCGATGATGGCGTTGTAGCCGCAGTTGAAGGTCGGGACTTCAAATCTCAACGTCTCGATGTGAAAATTCTCTGTTGTGCCAAAAGTGACCGGCAGATAGATGTGTCCGAGCGGGTATTCACCCACGCCCGGGACAATCCCAAAAAACGGGGTATCCGATCTCTTAAGATCCCTGAGCGGGATCCCCATCTCTTGTAGAGCCCTGGGGAACACCACGTTGATGTTGGCCCCTCCGTTGATCAGAACCTTCTTGAGTCGGGTGTCGCCGACTATGGGGGTAACTAGCAGCGGGTACTTGCCCGGCTCATCGAAGTTGAGCCACTGATCTGCATGACTGAACGAGACCGGCTCGTGAGACCAATCGTATGGTTGAGGCGGCTCTGAGGTGGCTGCGTTGATCCGCCGATCTTCCAGCTTCTGCTGGCGTTTGCTCGAGTACGCTCCGTGCCCTCCTAGGATGAAGTTGACCTCCTTGTTGACGTTGGGGAAGCGCTGATTACTGCCTCCAGCCGGCCTTTGCGGCGGCTGGTTCCGTGGTGGAGGAGGCAGCGGAGGAGCTTGCATCGTCGGAAACTGACCACGGTTCAGCATGGCCCTGAAGTCGCGGCAATGCCTGAGAGTATGGCGCATATCCTTGTGTGCCGGGCATGGCTCATCGAGGAGTTGATCAAGAGTTTGAGCTTGGGCTGGAGGTGGGCCACGTGGTCATACTGGGGCTGGAGCCATGGCTCGGACCTCCTCCCGAGGCCTCTTGTCCCAGCGCCAATCTTGTCGTGGAGGTTCTTCATGCTTCTCCTGCTTGCCCTTGCCCCGGTCGTCTTGCCGGGGGCGAACGAGGTCGCGAGCTCATTCGTCCACCGTGATGTAGCGGTCCGCTTCCTAGAAGAGACGCTCCGAGGTGGTGGGTGCCCTTTCCAGTATGTGCTTGACGAAGACTTGGTCGTTGGAGCCCTGAAGGAAGTCGTCGATCACCGTGTCCTCAGATATGTTGGGAATGCGATTCCTGAGAGCCTGGAACCGCTTGAGGTACGATCGCAGGCTTTCTGAGTCCTTGCGGCGGATGGCCTTGAGATCCCACCGCTGCGCTGGCTTATCGGAGAGGGACTGGAAATTGGCGATGAACAGGCGACGGAAGTCACCCCAGTCCTCGATGCTGCCCCGCCTGAGGTGGCGAAGCCGTTGAAGCGCGTCCTGTCCCAGCTTGATGGGGACATATGCTGTCATGAGATCCTCCGAGGCATTGGCCGCTCGGGCCGCGGTAGTATACACGGCCAGCCAGTTCCGCGGGTCCATCTTCGTATCAAATTTTTTGATGTTTGAGATTTTGAAGTTGGGTGGCCACTCGACATCTTGAATTCTTCGACCGAAGGCGGCTATAGCTGCTTCGGCGATGCCAGCCGAGTTACCACGATCCTCCACTGGGCGATGAGGCAGGGATTGAGGTCGACGGTCCCGCTCGGATCTGTCTCGGGGGGCAGAGCTGTTCACGGAGACAGCCCCTGAGTGACACCTGGCGGCTGGAGCGCGCTGCGGGGGGCCGAAGTCTCGGTCGTAGTTCGCGCGTCGATCTATCTCAAGCTAGTGTCTCTGAGCACGAGATTGCTCAATGCTGTGGCGCGCGTCGCGGTTGCCGTTGATGATTTGTCGCGCGTCGGCAAGGTCCGGCTACCTGGGCATGAGGTGGTCGGCTGCCCGAGCGAGAACGGTCTTGATGGCCATCCCATCTTCATTGTCGGGGATAAGTTCGCAGAGCTTCACCAATGCCCCTCTAGCTTGACTCGGGGTTGCCATGACGCCCTCGAACTCCTTTAGGAGATTGCACGTGGGGATTGTCACCCCGCGCTATCGCCTGGCTTGACCAGCCTGCCAGTCGCGGCACTGCTGCCGCGTCTAGTTCCTATGTCTGTGGCTCTATACTTCCTGCTCGTTTTCGCTCGCCCCAGTTACCTCGTCGTTCGAGACAGGCAGCGTAGGGTCCTTGTTTCCCAAGATGTGGCGGCGCCAGATGTTACGGATGTGGTTCACCCTCTCCCTTCTGTGACGATCTTGTGAGGTCTCGGCGAGGACGGGTTGCTCATCATCTGAGACCACTTCGTCGATTTCGTTCCCCGCACCGCTGATGACAAAGACCTCGGGGAAGCAGAGGGTGCAGTTAGAAAACGATCCTTGTGATCTGTTGGTGGTCGTGGCCGTTGTCTCCATGGCGGCGTCTGAGGCAGGGACCGTAGATGTTGTGGTCGTTGTGGGCGTTGCAGCGTGTTCGGAGACCGTAGGAGTGTCGATACTGTAGATCATATGAGGGCGTCCCGAGTTATGAGCCCTCTCAATGGTCTCCGGGCGACGGCGAGCCTCATGAGCCAGCGAGGTGTTCTGGCAAACGGATCTTCCTGCCGGTGCGGGATCGATGACGAGTCGTGGGCGACGACCCGCCGACGGCGCATCGCGCCCATTGTAGATGCGATTGTTCGGAAGAAGCACGGACTGTCTCGAGCTGGGCGCACCCCCGCGCACCCTCGTCGTTGTTGAGGGGAGCCGAGGCATTGGAGAGAAGCCCCTGGTACGTAGCAGCAGAGTTACGGAGACCAAACGGGATGGAAGGAACGGTAGGCTCCACCCGAGTCTTCTTTTGGCCCTGGGCAGGTGATGCCGGTCGGGGCCGCTTCAATGCTGGCGGAGGTAGAGGGACCCGTAGCGGACGTGGTACCCAGGAACGAGTGTCAACCGGGACTCGCCCTGGGCCTTGTGGAATGTTACCTGAGGCACGGGCCCTCTGCGGGCTTTGTGTGGGGTTCCCTGAGGAACCTGATCTCGACCCCCGACTAATCCGAGTCCAGATTTGAGTCGGAGAGGTTGAGAACGCCGTACGACGAGTCAGAGTCGGAGTGGTGGTGGTCGCAGGTTCCACTCGAGCTGGCGTGGTCGTTGTAGATCCAACTCTGAAGGAGGCCCTGCGGTTGCTTCGCGCTTCCGAGTCACGGCGACCGCGAGAAGCCCGACCTGACTCAGCGCGACGTGGAGCCGGATTTGGGCGGGGTGCCGGCGCCTCGCGCCGAGGTGCTGGAGCTTGGCGCGGAGTCGATGGATGCTGACGAGGCACCGGTCCCTGGCGACGATCTGACGACGCAGGTCGCCCCGAAGTGGTTGATGGTCGCACGATGATGCGCGGTTGCATCGGCGCGCTGTGAAGCTGGTGGAGGTCGCCGCTTCGATCAGCGATGAAGGTGATTGATCCGAACTGGATCATGTCGCTTGGAGCGAAGCTATTGATGAGACGATTAGCCATGAAGCTAGCTGATGCTGATTTCGCCTGCCCCTACCTGGCGCGCCAACTGTCGGGATTTGATGCCGACAATGCACCACGGGATGTGTTATGTGATGCTCTTGGGGTGGCGAGATCGGCGTAGCTCGATGGTTTGCGTTGAGATGCAACAAAACACAGGGGTTTATACAGGTTCGGGCCACAATAAGCGTAACACCCTACGTCCTGTTTGAGGCGAGTTGTATTGATCTGAGTTCTCGAGGTTACAATGAGGGTTTCGAGGTCTGGTGGCTGGTTTGCGATGAGATGTTCGATGATCTACGTAGGGGTCCCTCACCCGCCTTATATAATCCGGCCGGGCTTGGGTTACAAGTCAAGTTCTCTCTACGAGTCCTACTCTGTTTGGAAACCTAAAGAATACACAGAATCCACGATTACATGTTTCCTTCCTTGAGTCCCGCTATTCCTGTTATGCAGAGTCCGAACCAACTCCGCCGTGTCTTTTCCCAAATTATAGCACATTTGACCTGGTCTTCAAACTTGTCCTCCGTTCTCGGGCCCATGAGACCAGTCGGCACCCTAAGGAAGGCCAGCTGTCTCTACTGGGCCCTCCAATGGCCCATGTACTGAATTCACGCTGTGAGGGCCTAGGGAATATCTATCCCCCACACTAGCCCCAAAAAGCATCACGTGAGGCATCCCGTGGTGAACTGCTGGACTAAAATCCCGACACTCGCCACCTCATCGATCCAGTACTTGGATTGGTGAAGTCAGCAATCTAGGGGACTTCAATCCTATGGCTAAGGAAGAAACACAAGTGAGATCCAAAGGTTAGGGTGAAAGCACATGTGTTAACTGTCAACCGACCTACAACCGACTTTGGGAGTGAAGATGGACCGTAGGATGAAGAATAGCGGTGGATCCAAGGGCTCTCCTGGCCGCATGGCTTAGGGGTAGGGCCGCTCGACCTCCACCAGTCAGCCGACCGAGGTCGGCCGACCTCCCCCTACCTTTGTTACCACCATACCAACTGTACAAGTACCCCTCACTCACTTGTAACTATAAATACCCCCCGATATCTCACTTGTAAAGTGTGGAAGTTGAGTGGAACACACCATTGCCTTAGTTTAGTAGCACTAGGATAGTCCTGGGAGTTAGAGTTGAGTCTAAGTCTTTGCCTCAGGGATTCTAGAGTTAACTTCGAGTCTTGGTAAAGCTCTTGTGTCTTTCTATCTTTTGTACACTTACTACTCCAACATAATATACAAGTTATTGCTCTATCCTTTTAGTTATACTTTACTTTATTTCTTACACTTGCCAAGTGTGGTTTACCTTCTTGCATACTAGATCAAGGCTTTGGTTTGTGTTGTCCTTGAGTTATCTGAATCTTCCTAGTCTTGCCGGTGCTATAAGGTTATCTTAGGCTTTGATCTAATATTAAATTAGTTCTCACCCTCTGATCAAGGAAGAACTTTAGTGTTCACGCTCTCACTTGAACACTAGTTTAGTGTATCATCTTACCCATGCAACTCTGGTTGGTAGCCTCTCTTGGTGATACCTTTAGAGGTCTTAGTATTCCAACCCCATCGTTTGGTAAGCCCGTAGGCGCTAACCAGTTGTCGTTCGATTGGCCAACTATCTACCCCCGTGCCTCCTCCGTGTAGTCTAGAATTTCGCTCGATGCAAGATCCTAGTCTATGTTAACTCAGCTTAGTTCAACAGTGAATATTCCTTTGCAGTAGTTAAGAAATAGAGTTTGGATATCTAAATCTCACTCGTTGTCCTCCCAGATAGCTATACCTAGTTGCTGACTGCTTTGGACCCTGTTTACTCCTCTACCCCCGGTGTAAGAATAGCTGGTATTTATCGAAGTTATATAGTACTGTTGAAAGTTCAACATATCATTCCACCTACCGCCCTTGCTTCCCTGTGGATTTTTACGATACTCAGAATACTCTGAGTGAAAAAGCTGCATCGAATCTACTTGCGCTTTGGGAGTAAAATTTGTTACGCTAAGAGACGTCAACACTTACAAGCCCCATACTTACAAGTCTTCGTGCGTGCAAGCACAGATGCCTAGAGTTTCACAAAACTCACTACAAGACTTGGTCGCAACCAAGAGCAATGTGCTAAGCGAAGGCCTAAGCAAGATGCTCACAAGCACTAGCAATGCCAAAACATGAACTATATGATATCTTGTTGGATTGGGCTCTCAAGAATGTGCCTCAACACTAGAATAAACTCAGGAGTCACCAACCATTTTGTGGAGGCCAACTAATGGGGTATATATACATAGCCCAAACTTTCAAAATAGTCGTTGGGAGTAAGCTGCAACGTGTATACAGTACTCACTGGACTGTCCGGCGTGTACACCACCGGACCGTCCGGTGTGTACACCCAACTAGCCGTTGAGTCGGCTATTGGAACTTTGAAGTCGACCGTGTGAGCACTGGACTGTCTGATGTGTACCACCGGACTGTGCATGTGTGTACAAATCGCTCGCGGTCTTGACTTGATGAGGCTTCTATCCAGAACGTCCGGTGTGCGTGGTCACCCATCTTGTCTTCTGCCCCGAACATCCGGTGGTGGACCATGTTGGCGTCTCTTAGCCTTAAAAAGATTTTAGTCCGCAAGCGCACGGCGACCGCTATAGCTTTTCACTTAGAGTATTCCGAGTATCGTATTTTTATCCACAGGGAAGCGGCAGGCGAGAGAGTATAACTGAAAGAACTCAAATCGAATGATCCGTACTTAAATAAATATACCAGCTAGTCACTAGACAGGGGTAAGTCTGGTAAACGTATAGGTGTATGGTGGAAAGAAGTAAATTAAACTACCTAAGATACACGTAGAAAGGTATAGTTGCCTGGGAGGACAACGAGTGAGATAAATTTCCCAAACTCTATTCTATTCGGCAGCAAAGACTATGTCGTGGTTAACTAAGGAACTCAAGTAGCAAGTCAGGGTCTCGCGTCGAGCGAAATTCCGGCGCCTCGAGGGGTCAGGGGGTAGATAGTAGACCACCGAAGGAGACCCGGCTAACGCCTACGGGCCTACCGAACGAACGGGCCTCGGATAGACAGGCACACCACACGCTGTCACCGAGTGGGGCTACCAAGCAAATCTGCGTGGATAGGCTGGCATGCTATAAACGTACTCAAGCAAAGTTTGAGCAACAATATATCGTCCTTGATCAGAGGAGAGGACCTAACCAGAGCCTGGCGTACAGGTTGGATTATAGCACCGGCAAGAATAACAGGACTTGACCAACTAAGATAACCACAGCCTAAGCCTAGCAAGTATGCAAAGTAAAGGGTACACCACACTTGAAAGAGATAGAAATAAAGTAAAATATAACTGAATTATATTGAAGATAAGAGTACAAAAGATACAAGAGCTTTTACCGCAGACTCAGAAGAACCTCTGAGAACTCTGAGGCAAAGCTCGACTCACTCTTACTCCTAGGACTACCCTAACTACTAAGATATGGAAAAGAACTCTCTAAGGTAGAATATGGCTCTCAACTTCTCCACACTTTTACAAATGAGCTCTACAGGCCTATTTATAGTCCAATATGTGAGGGGGGAGGTCGAGGTCGGTGGTCGGCCGAGGTCGGTGGTCGGCCGACCGAGGGGGGAGGTCGGCCGACCTAGCCCGAGGTCAGGCGACCCTCCGATCCACCGCCTTTGCACTCCAATGGCTTGATCTTGTGTCCCCATGGCGGTTGGCGGTTAGGACGGTTGTTGCACGTGTAAAATGCCTCCGAGGGTAGGTCGGCCGACCTTGGAGGAGGTCGGGCGACCACGTGTCAGCCTTGCATTGGCCACATTGCTCTTCCCTTGGATTGTTGACGTCATGGATCCATGACTTGGTGGACTTTTGGCCTTTGGATACTTTGGATGCTTGATACAACGGTTGGATTGACTTGCACATGTGTTTCTTTGCATGCAGGAGTGGAAGTGGGCAAAACCGGCTCGGTGAGGTGGCTGGGCGGCCAGCCTGGTGGTCGGCCGACCTAGCACTTGGTCGGGCGGCCACCAGCATTTGGCCTGTCTGTTCCTTTTCCTTTCCTTGGCCTTGTGTCATCCATTTTTATATGTAAATGTGTACCTGCAACCAAATATTCATGTACATCTTGTGGAACTCATTAGTAGAAGGGTTATTCCATATTTATTCACTTGCATTGCTCCATTTGGTTGGTAATTGATGGTAGATATTGTGAGATTACGACCGTCAATAGCCCCCAAGCTTAAACTTTTGCTCGTCCTCGAGCAAAGCTAAGACTGAAAGTGGGTTAGGAGTTGCTGCAATATCGAAGATGAAGAGAAATTCTTATACATGACTCAATACTCAAACTCTTGTTTCAAGTAGTGAAATAATTGAAGCTTACCTTGTGTACTACCTGTGGTGCATCTTTTTGTTTACCTTGCCTTGGGCGGTTGAGAGATGGAACGACCATTGTATACGAGTTCTTCTAACTTGCTCGTTTTGAATGTCTTTCTCAAGTGTTTTCAAGATTTCCAAAAGTAGCTTCCCCAAGGTGCTCTCTGGCGCTCAAATGTGTTTCCTCACCAAGGGCCAAGATTCGGCCAACACTTTCCTACACTAAGGCCTTTGTGGAGCTTTAGGTAGGGAGAATGTAGCACACTTAGGATATTTATTTTGCTAAGTCAAAGATTGGACCAAAGAGTGTACTTTATCACTTCTTCTATTGATCACTGGAGTATTGGTGGTGGTACTGTATGCCTCCTTCTCTTGGTATTCATCCCTTGTAGCCTTTTGTTGATTTGGAGTGGATATGGAGCTTTTATTTATTTTTGCCATGCTTGAACTTGCATGCTTTTCATTTTGCCGTGCTTTTGCATGCATTTTTTTTTTGCCATGCTTTTGCATGCTTTTCTTTTTGGCTCCATACCCTTACTCCTTTGGATTTAAAGGCTACGGGATTACGAGAAGTATTTGGAGACATTTTGGTGGATGCAAAGTCCGGAATGGATCACTTACATTTTTGCTTTTGTATTCCAGCTATCAACAGAAGGTGATATTTCTACTCAAAGAGACTCAAGATTTGACAAAGCTCAAAATATCACTAAGCAACTCTTTGTAGTAGTTTCAACTAATTGAAGCATTTTTTTGGCTCTGTTCGGTATTTTTGACCAAGAGGAGCTATATTTTGTTATTTTCGAAATAAAAACCTGAGATGCTCATACTAAGAGCATGAAAGAATTATCCCATATTCAAGTCATATCATTCATCTCACAATACTTTAGGCTTGTTATCACAAATGGCAACCACAAGATAGAACCTTGGTTTACTTCTTTTATTCACAAACTCAAAACTAAGCTAAGCATAAGTCATATGCAAGAATTAAATCATTCACTTGATAGAGCAACTATTCATCATTTCCAAAATGAAGCTAGCAAGCGAACTTATCATTAGAGCATGGAAATTTTTTTTTAAATATAACTAACAAAGCAACTGAATTAAGCAAAACCGGCCTTTGGATACTTTGTTGACGTCATGGATCCATGACTTGGTGGACTTTTGGCCTTTGGATACTTTGGATGCTTGATACAACGGTTGGATTGACTTGCACATGTGTTTCTTTGCATGCAGGAGTGGAAGTGGGCAAAACCGGCTCGGTGAGGTGGCTGGGCGGCCAGCCTGGTGGTCGGCCGACCTAGCACTTGGTCGGGCGGCCACCAGCATTTGGCCTGTCTGTTCCTTTTCCTTTCCTTGGCCTTGTGTCATCCATTTTTATATGTAAATGTGTACCTGCAACCAAATATTCATGTACATCTTGTGGAACTCATTAGTAGAAGGGTTATTCCATATTTATTCACTTGCATTGCTCCATTTGGTTGGTAATTGATGGTAGATATTGTGAGATTACGACCGTCAATAGCCCCCAAGCTTAAACTTTTGCTCGTCCTCGAGCAAAGCTAAGACTGAAAGTGGGTTAGGAGTTGCTGCAATATCGAAGATGAAGAGAAATTCTTATACATGACTCAATACTCAAACTCTTGTTTCAAGTAGTGAAATAATTGAAGCTTACCTTGTGTACTACCTGTGGTGCATCTTTTTGTTTACCTTGCCTTGGGCGGTTGAGAGATGGAACGACCATTGTATACGAGTTCTTCTAACTTGCTCGTTTTGAATGTCTTTCTCAAGTGTTTTCAAGATTTCCAAAAGTAGCTTCCCCAAGGTGCTCTCTGGCGCTCAAATGTGTTTCCTCACCAAGGGCCAAGATTCGGCCAACACTTTCCTACACTAAGGCCTTTGTGGAGCTTTAGGTAGGGAGAATGTAGCACACTTAGGATATTTATTTTGCTAAGTCAAAGATTGGACCAAAGAGTGTACTTTATCACTTCTTCTATTGATCACTGGAGTATTGGTGGTGGTACTGTATGCCTCCTTCTCTTGGTATTCATCCCTTGTAGCCTTTTGTTGATTTGGAGTGGATATGGAGCTTTTATTTATTTTTGCCATGCTTGAACTTGCATGCTTTTCATTTTGCCGTGCTTTTGCATGCATTTTTTTTTTGCCATGCTTTTGCATGCTTTTCTTTTTGGCTCCATACCCTTACTCCTTTGGATTTAAAGGCTACGGGATTACGAGAAGTATTTGGAGACATTTTGGTGGATGCAAAGTCCGGAATGGATCACTTACATTTTTGCTTTTGTATTCCAGCTATCAACAGAAGGTGATATTTCTACTCAAAGAGACTCAAGATTTGACAAAGCTCAAAATATCACTAAGCAACTCTTTGTAGTAGTTTCAACTAATTGAAGCATTTTTTTGGCTCTGTTCGGTATTTTTGACCAAGAGGAGCTATATTTTGTTATTTTCGAAATAAAAACCTGAGATGCTCATACTAAGAGCATGAAAGAATTATCCCATATTCAAGTCATATCATTCATCTCACAATACTTTAGGCTTGTTATCACAAATGGCAACCACAAGATAGAACCTTGGTTTACTTCTTTTATTCACAAACTCAAAACTAAGCTAAGCATAAGTCATATGCAAGAATTAAATCATTCACTTGATAGAGCAACTATTCATCATTTCCAAAATGAAGCTAGCAAGCGAACTTATCATTAGAGCATGGAAATTTTTTTTTAAATATAACTAACAAAGCAACTGAATTAAGCAAACTAAATTAAAGAAACTAGCAAACTCTCAAAGCAATGATACATGGATAGTGCAGAAAAATGTGGCCATCCCAGCTGTGTGCTGGTTCTGAATGGTCTGGGACCCAAAGATGGCGCTCAAAGGGTCTCCAGCAAATCATACAGAAGCAGATGGTCCCACCTCATACGGTGCTGACCCATACCCATAGTAGGTTCCTCCTCCTTGCTGCTGAGAGAATGCATCGCTCGGCTCGTGTCCCCATGGTGTATTTGCAGATCCTCCGTGGGGTTGCCACATCGGGTCTATTCCCTGGGTTTGCCAGGATGTGCCAGTCGCAGTATGGAACCAGGTAGGTCCCGTCCCAGTGGCTTGTGCGTCCCGTGCTTGCTTCTGTTGGCGCTCTTGGGCTGCTCTCCTCTGTGCCCTGATCATGACTCCCGCTACACTATGTCTGGGCTCCTCTAAAGGCTCTTCCACTGGGGCGCCCTCTATTGGCATAGAGAGTGTGTCCACGTAGTAGATTTTGAAATATGGTGCTGGTAGAGGCACTTCAAAGTTGTACCCCTTGTAGATCATGACATAGGTATCTGTGCTAGGGTTCTTGCGCAGAAAGTGTCCCCGGATAAAATGGCTCTCTGTGACTAGGTTGGGTGTGCCTGGGGTAAGAATGCCACCTGGGCATTTGCTAAGACCCCTAACTCGGATGCAATCCTCGTCACAAAGGACGTGATTGTTATGCAATTTTCATCCCAAACTAGTTTCATCCAGTGATAGAGCATGGCGATGACTGGTGCATACTTCGGCTTACGCCACATGGCATAGAGGATTTTTAAGTCCTCTATGGTCACACAACGTGTGTCATCACGGGGAAGGACTACCATGGTAATCCAATGGGCCATGAACCGCATGGTGGGGTGCTTAATGTGTGTGATGCTTTTCTTCCCCTTATAGTCTGAACCAGCTAGTTCTTTACAGAACTCTGTTGCGTTAAAGCCTACGGGTTCGGCTGCTATGGAGCAGCGAGGTGAGAACCCAAGAGCATTGCTGAACTGACGAAGTGTCAGCTCATGCTCAGAGTTAAAGAGTCCGAAATGAACAGTCATGTCGGACTGCAGTGATACTACTCTGAGGGTCATTAGAAACTTCTTGGTTAGGCCGAGGTCGGTGGTCGGTTGACCTAGCCCGAGGTCGGGCGACCCTCCGATCCACCACCTTTGCACTCCAATGGCTTGATCTTGTGTCCCCATGGCGATTGGCGGTTAGGACGGTTGTTGCACGTGTAAAATGCCTTTGAAGGTAGGTCGGCCGACCTTGGACGAGGTCGGGTGACCACATGTCAGCCTTGCATTAGCCACATTGCTCTTCCCTTAGATTGTTGACGTCATGGATCCGTGACTTGGTGAACTTCTGGCCTTTGGATACTTTGGATGCTTGATACAATGGTTGGATTGACTTGCACATGTGTTTCTTTGCATGCAGGAGTGGAAGTGGGCAAAACCGGCTCGGTGAGGTGGCTGGGCGGCCAGCCTGGTGGTCGGACGACCTGGCACTTGGTCGGGCGGCCACCAGCATTTGGCCTGTCTGTGCCTTTTCCTTTCCTTGGCCTTGTGTCATCCATTTTTATATGTAAATGTGTACCTGCAACCAAATATTCATGTACATCTTGTGGAACTCATTAGTAGAAGGGTTAGTCCATATTTATTCACTTGCATTGCTCCATTTGGTTGGTAATTGATGGTAGATATCGTGAGATTACGACCGTCAATAGACCACCGGACTATACGATGCATGAAACTTGCACCAGGTCTTTAATCTTCAACTTGAGCTTCCTTCTACTCACTGAATTGTCTAGAGTACACCATCGAACTGTCTGGTGTGTGCAAAAATCTGGCTTGCTGACCTGTTCTAACTAGGCTCTCGTCCTACAGTCGACACGACTCTGATACCAAATTTGTTACACCCAGTTTCCAATGAACAAAACCGTGAAAGTATATATGCGCCAGGATCAAGTTTTCCATATACATGACAAATTACAAAGTACCACAGACACATGCCAAAGATAAAAGTGTATATAACATTAAATATATCATTATTACACAATGACATAAGCCTTTAACACAGAGTATAACGTTTCATTGTGGAAGTGTAAAATAAAATACAACTAGGGCGCCACAGGGACGCCAACTGGGGAACGAAGCGCCTAGAACTCGTCGTAGTCTTGCACATAGTCTTCCGCACCTCCATCAACTGAGCAGCGGTTCGAATTTCCCTCCAACAAGGAATATATATAAAGAAGATAGCGTGAGTACACCAACTCGTACTCAACAAATATAGCACAAACTATGAGGCTTTAAGGTTAGCTGACAGACTGCATGTGCTTTTAGTTGGTTACTTTCATTATAGCCTAATTACTATGTATTACTAGCAACACCATTAGCCCAAAAGATATTGCATAAGGAATTAAGAAACATTAAATACAGATAGCCATCACCATATCCATTCAAAACCAAGGAACCCACTAATCACTGGGAAAGGTCTAGGCTGCTCGTAACCGTGAGCACAACTGACATGTTAGTTTTACACTCTCGAGGGGCAGTGCATATTTACCCACAAGTCGTGAGCTACGCTAGGAGTTCATCACATTACTGGAGATGAGATGACTAGCAAGCACACTACGAAGCCTTTACAAAGATCGCGTTAGTAAGGTGTAACCGCTAAGGTTTCAGGTTCCGCAACGGTGGACCAAGCCTCAAGGGAAGAAGCACATACATCACATAAAGCACACTCAATCCGAGCAGCGCGAGTGCCACAGAGCTCACCTCTCGTCTTGCCCCACAGGTAAGTTACTCCCAAACCAAAACAACCTAATTAATCAGCTAAGTCCATCCCATTCTAGCCTTGTGGTAGCATTGTTGTCCCAGGTGGTCACTTTGTGAACCGATCCTTATGGAGAGAACCACAAAAGCACACGAGCACATTGCTCAGACTCCTTAAACCATGTTGCTAAAAAGCAAGTTTTAAAGGACCTGAACTGCGTGCTCACAGGTCAAGCCTAACAATTAAATTGCATAGAACCATTAATCAACATTTATTAACATAAGGACATGTGCTCACGCAACACCTAGCACAACTTAACCAACATGCATCCCAAAAGGTAATATAAGGATAAAGGTAGCTATGTAAAACCTTACGGGTACACAAAAATAAATGCACATGCAATGAATTAAACAGTTGTTAGGTGTTGTTTGCGTTATACTTGCCTTCCTCGAGGTTTCCTTGCTACTGCTCAAAAGCTTCAGGAGGAGGTTCTTCGAAATCAATAGGATGCTCAACGTCTAGTCACGGTCGTAACGCCATAAAATTATCCACATACACACATACATGAAAACAAAGGCAAAAGATAAGTAACAATACACCATTACATGAAAACATAACATAAAACTCGTTTAAAATTAGTTTACACATTTATACAATCACTAGGTCTATGCACGTGCGTTGCCACGGGAGCCTCACTATTATCAACAAAATCATTAGGTTCCTAGCAACATGAAGCAAAGATAAATCAAAGAGAACAAATCATCCTCCAAGCTTAGAATTTAATGTTGAGCCGATATGATAAGAAAATTTCAAGTGTGTGTGTGTAATGCATTGGCAAATTATCGTATCTTAGTCATAGAACTGTTGTGCCCGAAACATAAGAATGTTCCAATGAACAAGAGTATTTGTTGTTCAGCGTCCCAGCACAATTAACAACCCACACACAATTATTCTAATTTGGTGGAATGGAAACAAGTTTAGGCACGCAACTGAAAAATGGCATGCTTCAGTAAGACGCCGATAAACTTTCAGTTCAGTAAACAACAACACAAAGCATGAGTGGATTCCTTCCAGTGAAAAAGAAACACACAATTGCCCATTGTAGGATTTCATTTTGCCCCCGAAAGGTGAGGTGATGGCTAGACCGATTAGTAAGGTTTCTATACACGGTTTCTATACACATATAGACATCTTGGCAGCGTGTTGTGTTTTCTAAAGCTAATTTCACTGGAAAAAATTCTACTGTGTAAAAGAATTCTAGCAAAATCGAAATGTTCCCTGAATAAATGAAGTTAACTGATTCTTTTAACCTTTAACTATAACATGTAAAATAACCCAAAGTAACCAGCCCTAGTATAAAGGAAGCATCCCAAAAGTTCTTAGCATGTTGGCTATAGCTGGATTAACATGATCGCCTAAGTGAACATAAATGTTACTAAGCCAGTAAGACCTTTATTCATGTGTTCAGCGTTCAGACTCGAGATCAGTTTTCTATTTTATTTCATGCCATCAGTTCGTTGAACCCACCATTTGCAATAGCCAATTTGAGAGACAGCCACACGGGTCATTAGCTAATACGTGAAATATCAAAATGTGTGGAAGGAAGCTTACTTGTGATACATCACTGGAGAATCGGTAGGAGCCTGCCAGCCCGGTACTTATTCCTTCTTGATCCTAGGCAGACGAACAACCACTATCAGGCGAGATTGGAGGGGGCAGCAGATCACATCTACGGCATTCTACTTGACAGATGGCGAGACTATCTGGTGGAACGGGAGGGAAGGAGAGGATCCGGTCGTGCAGTGATGGGATCGATGGGCATACTGTTTAGCAGAGAACCATGGGGCGAGAGCAGCACGATGGACGCTGAAGTAGAGTGCCCTCCATTGCTCGCCTCCACTCCACTGCGCTCGGCCTGCCTGAGCCGCTCCCCTCTCCTATATTCCCGACAGATCACCGCCGCCATGCTCCCCTGCTACAGCTGCTTGTCCTCTCAGCGAGTCAGTGATGCTTGCCTCTGTCTCCGTCGGGGTGCGCTGCTAGCAGCCGTGGCCCCTCCTCCACGTCGCACTCAGAGCACCGCCTGGCCACTCCGCATCCTACTCTGACGGAGGTGCCGAGCTCGGCGCCGGCCCGACCAAGGCTCCCGCCGATGTCAATGATCGAGGAGATGGCCACGGTGGGCAAGGGGAAGTCCCTGGGCAGGGCCCTAGTGCCGGCGCCGAAAGGGGCAACGAGGAGGTCGATGTCGAAGGGCATCCGCTTGTGCGGCGCCAGCGGCCACGGGAACTGCGGCAGCGTCTGGAGCAGGCCTGTGATGCCCTATGGGAGGCGAGCGGGCGGTGGCATGCGGGGCGCGTGGGAGCCGGAGAAAGCAGCAAGGTTCGCGGGCATGGGCGCAGCGCGCGCAGGGCGCGGTGATGGCGCCGGGGTGGATCCATCGGGGGCGCGGTCGAGGGGAGCACGTGGGAGCCTGGAGGTGCAGTCGAGCGGAGGTGAGCGGATCTGTCGGAGCCAGCGGGATCGAGCGTCCGCGCGAGGAGTTCAGAGGCGGAGTTCGGCGGGGGCACGGGGGCGCGAGGCCACAGTTTATGGTGCATGCCCCCCTGCTTAATAGGTAGCAGAGATAGGACCTAATTGGAGATAATTTTTGAAAACCAGGGCTAAAAAATTGAAACAGCGTTCTGGATTCTACGGGGATGGACTGCGGGTTCATTATGACAAAACAGGGGGCTGTTTTGCAAAATGGCCCTGGCTGACAAGCGGTTGACTGGTTTTGACCTGTCACTGGAGCCCATGAGCCACTAGATCAAGATCGGGCGGCTGTGAGAGAAGGGGATGGAGCTTGGCCGGCGGCGGTCCGAAGGCCACGGCGGTGCACAGCCCGCCCGCGTTGGCGCTTGCCGGAGTGCGGTGTCCGAACACGGGAGAGGGCTAGGAACCAAGAAAGAAGCCAAAGAGGCAGAGCGTGCAACAACAAAAAGGCGACAGAGAGGCCGGGCAACGAGCTCAAGCGGTGGAGGGTGGTCGGCGCATGCTGATGAGAGACGGGGAGTAGGTTTCGATGTCCAACAAACGGCGGGGAAACATTGGCGAGGTCCTGCAATTTCAGCCAGGGGTCAAAGCGGGCCGGAAAGGCCTTGACGATGGTTAATTTGGTGGCCGCGCGACTCACCGTGCGAGCTTCGGCAATGAAATTGAAGGCGGCGCATGAGCTAGGGCTTGAGCTGGCTTTGCGAGGTGAAAAGGGCGCAACAACGGGGCTAGTAGACCCATTTATAGGACGGCGGCACGACCAACTCAAACTTGTAGCGTGAGCTCACCCCGGGTCCACTTCGACCCGGACTCGGGTCAGCCTTGACTCCACGCGGAGTCCACATTGAAGGGAGGAGCGGAGGCACCGGTAGGCGGGCCGTCCGAGCGGGGAAGGCAGAGGTGGGGCCATGGCGCAAAGACAGCGGTGCAACGAGGGCCACAGGCAGTGGGCAGAGCGGCTAAAGGTCGGGGAAGGCCTTGACCATGTGGGCTTGCCGGTCAGTGGCGCCAGGAGGCTGGCACACTGGCCAGAGGGAGAAAGGGAGAGGCCGCGCGGCTGGCCAGGCCGGATGCCGGCCTAAGCAGAGGAGCAAGCGGGCCAGGAAGAGAGCAGGCTGGCTGCTGGGCTGGTGGCTCGGCTGGCTGCTCTCTCCTCTATTTTTTTTCTTTTTCTTTCTATTTCTATTTTCTTTCTGAAAACCCTTTTGAATTGAGAAAGCAAAGGTTCTATGAATTCAAATAAAATTTGAAATCCATCCTTAGTTCACACAAACAAAGAACAATGCACCAGCATGAATTAACAAGCATGGTTGGCCTATGATATATTTCAATTACTTGTGTAAATAAATAAATCATGAACATGCGAGGCTAGGCATAGAAAACCATAGAAAATTAAATAAAGCATGTTAAATTTATTGTAAACTGCTGAAATTAAAATTAGGATGTTACAAACCTACCCCCTAACAAGAATCTCGCCCCGAGATTCACATGGCTTGGTTAGCAAAGAGATCAAGGTATGCTTCCTTCAACTCATCCTCTCATTCCCATATAGCCTTAGCCTCTGTATGGTGACTGCACTGCACTCGTCACATCCTGGTCTTTTTGTTTCGGGTAACTCTTTCTAATGTGTCTAGAATTTTTACTGGATGCTCTGTGTAATTTAGATCCTCTTATACCTCTGGTCCTTCTAACAGTGCTTGTTCTTCGGACACTTTCAAACACTTCTTCAATGGAGACACATGGAACACATCATGCACACCTGACGAATTGGGAGGCAACTCTAGGCGTTATGCTACCTCACTTTTCTTCTCCAGTATTTTAAACAGCCCGATCTATCTGAGTGCTAGCTTTCCTTTCATATTGAACTGGCGGTCCTCTCATCGGTGACACTTTCAAATACACATGGTTGTCCACTTTGAAAGCCAAATCTCTCCTACGAACGTCGGCATAGCTTCTTTTCCAAGAGTAAGCTACCCTCAAATTCTCCCGAACAATCTGTATTTGTTATTCTGCATCCTGGATTATGTCAGGTCCAAATACTTGCTTCTCACCTGTTTGATTCCAGAAAAATAGAGTCCTACACCTCTTGCCGTAAAGTTCTTCAAACGGTGACTTCTTCAGACTGTCTT
The DNA here is from genome assembly GCA_022530915.1 of Paspalum notatum. NCBI lineage: Eukaryota > Viridiplantae > Streptophyta > Magnoliopsida > Poales > Poaceae > Paspalum > Paspalum notatum. Next base: position 14,661,247 of record CM039688.1, read on the forward strand.
GGTAGGTATTATTATAAGAGAAATCAGCACAAGGCAAGCTTTTATTCCAACTAGTTCCATACTGTATTGCACATGCTCTCAACATATCCTCAAGTATCTGATTTGTTCTTTCTTACTGCCCATCTGTCTGTGCATGGTAAGCTATGCAGAATATGAGCTTTGGGTCCAATGAATCATGCAACTGCTCCCAAAAGCGAGAGGTGAACTGCAAACCTTGGTCAGATATGATCTTTTTTGGCACGCCATGCAGACACACAATTTTGGAGATATACAATTCTGCTAACTTTGCACTAGAATAGGTAGTATTGACAGGTATAAAATAAGTAACCTTAGTCAAACGATCCACTACTACCCATATAGAATTATAACCCTTCTGTGTATGAGGTAATCTCAAAATGAAGTCCATAGTGATCTCTTCCCACTTCCACTCTGGAACCTTCAATGGTTGCAGGAACCCTGTGGGTCTCTAATGTTCGGTTTTCACACGCTGGCAGGTGTCACAAACGGCCATGTATTCAGTCACTGCATGTTTCATACCGTACCACCAGAATCTTTCCTTCAAGTCATAATACATCTTAGTACTCCTACTCCTAGGATGGATAAAATAAGTTGTATCATAAGCCCCACTCAAAATCAACTTCCTGATGCTATCTCAATTAGGCACACAGATCTGATTCTTGTACCATAAGGTTCCATGTTCATCTTCTCTGAAGTGGGGCGCCTTACCCACCTTGAGTAACTCATGAATCTCCTACCGTTTCTGAATATCCTTCTGGTGCTTCCAAATTTCTTGTTCCAATGTCAGCTCTACTTCAAACGCTGATGTTGTAGTGTGATGTTGGAAACCTAGGCTCAAGCTTTCAAACTCTTCACATAATTCATGCGACATCTAGAAACCCAAGGCCATATTAGCATAACTCTTCTGACTCAGAGCGTCTGCCACCACATTAGCCTTGCCAGGTTGATAATGAATTTCCATATCATAATCCTTGATTAATTCTAGCCATCTTTGCTGTCACATATTCAACTCGTTCTGTGTGAAGATGTACTTGAGGCTTTTATGATCGGTGTATATCTCCCAACGCTACCTGAACAGATAGTGCCTCCAAATTTTTAAAGCATATACCACTGCTGCAAGTTCCAGGTTGTGTGTCGGGTAGTTCACTTCGTGCTTGCGCAATTGTTGTGAACCATAGGCGACCACTCCATCTCTTAAGCATCGCAATACACTGTAAACTTCTTTTGCTGGTCAGGTAATGTCAACACAGGTGTCGTGGTCAGTCTCTTCTTCAATTCATCGAAAGCTGCTTGTCTCTCAGCTATCCATTTGAATTCTACATCTTTCTCGAGCACGGTAGTCGCTGTGGCGGAACCGCCGATTTAATCCGAGCTAAGTACACCTGCCACCTCTGACTCATAGTGCACTTAGACCGAACCAAACTCGATAGTCCGTCGAGTTGCCCCAAAGGGCACTCGATGTAACCATCACCCAGGGATGCCGACATCACACACGTTAAGCTCTCGAAAGAGCCACAACAATTACAACAACCTGTCATTTCATACAAACATAGTTTAATTGATTACAAATACTTTGCTCAAAATAAAGTACAAATGTAGTGAAATATAACTTTAAAATAATCTCATAGCTGAATTACATAATAATATCAAATGCAATGCAGCTGAAATAAGACATCAAGGCATGACATCGAGCCCGCCGTTTTCATCCTTAATCTCAATTACACAATCACTTGAAAAAAAAATGAAAACAAACGCTGAGTACGTGGGGTACTCGGTAGGACTTACCCATAGGCAGTATCAGCTCGATACATTTAAAATTATGCAAGGCTTTTTGTGGACTAACTTCTAACCTGCATAAGCTTACTAGGAGTAAGTCCTTATTTGTGAGTTTCTTTTAGTTTAGGTAGCATAAGCCTCGACTGATTCATCATAGCTATCATCATGATCCATAACTCATATATCTCGATATCTCAACACAAATATCATCATAAGTTGATTTGCAAGGATCTAAACATACAAATACAAACATGTAATATAAAAAACATGATTAAATGAATAACATATTAAAGTTATTACTACGTTGCCTGTGTGCAATATCTGGCATTCTCACACCTGGTGAGCATCAACAATTCAAATTGATTTTTAATTCCCGAGAATAACTATCATGCTAGGGATATATCCTTACTGGCCATCGCGTTCCCACATATATCCCCCATCTCCACTTGTCCCATCCCAAGTTCGATTCACTCCCGCCTGACCCCCGGGTTGTGCCCCCATGGTGAGCCTACCGACATCTCGGTCTCCCCACCATGAGTACAAAGCTCTCCCGGGCCACCTTCCTCTCAACCAGTGGGTAGGAACGTGTCTCTGTTCTTCGGATGGCACAAGTAAGATTTCACCGGACCCATTTCCCGGATAAGCACTCTAGCAATGTTATGCCAATCACCAGTAGGCGAACAGCGGACGGGCCTTATGCTACACGGGCGGAGCTGAATACAACAACAACGCACACCACGAAAGTAAACTTATGCTCCGCCCGGTCTCATATTTCCATCATATCATATCATATTACTTTTGAATTTAAGATTTTTGTAAAACATTTTTGAGCCCTACCATCTCGCGAGCGAATATCTTCACTCGTCTTCTACCGTCTAAGGATGGCTAAGCATAGACTTCGACCTATCCATTCTACTTAGGATATCCGGTATTTATGCAGGTGGGATTTCAAGCAACTCCTGAACGTAAATTCACATTCACATTCAAGTAGAGGGTGGTGAGACTCTCTAAGTAGGTGTAAATGCCTAAGGGCCTACCTTTGTTTGTTGAAAACTCGAACAAACTAAGCTAGAGTTAGTTTGCTGGGTTGTGAGGCTTGCCCCAAGCAACCGCTTGATCCCTTGGACAACTCTGTTGGCGTCTCCTAGCCTTTACAGGTTTTACTCCGCAAGCGCACGGAGACCGCTGTAGCATTTCACTCAGAGTATTCCGAGTATTGTAAATTTCCATAGGGAAGCGGTAGGCTCAAGAGTGTAATTGAATAAACTCAAATCGAATGAACTGTAAACTTGGATAAATTATACCAACTAGTAGTTGAACAGGGGTAAACGTGATAAAGATAGGTGTATGGTGGAGGAGGATATCTATCTAAGCTATCTGTAGAAAGGTATAGTTGTCTGGGAGGACAACGAGTGAGATAAAGTCACCAAACTCTATTCTAAACGGCTGCAAACATTATCCGTGTCTAACTAACCTATTCAAGTAAACAAGCTAGGGTCTTGCATCGAGCGAAATTCCAGAGTCTCGAGGGTACCAGGGGGTAGATAGTAGGTCCCGAAAGAGAGTCTGGCTAACACCTACGGGCCTCTCGAACGACGGGCCTGGACTACACAGTCACACCATACGCTGTCACCGAGTGGGGCTACCAAGCAAAGCTGCATGGAGAGGATGGCAAGCTATAAACGTGTTCAAGGCTTCAAGCAAAGCTTTCATAACGATAGATCGTCCTTGATTAGAGGAGAGGATCTAGCCAGAGCCTAACGTCTAAGTCTAGGGTTGAGTTATAGCACCTGCAAGAATAACAAGACTTGAACAACTAAGTGAAACACAATCTAAGCCTAGCAAGTATGCAAAATAAAGGTACACCACACTTACAGGAGATAGAAATAAAGTAAAATATAACTGAATTATATTGAAGATAATCTGAATCCAAAAGATACAAGAGTTTTACCACAGACTCGAAGATAACTCCGGAGACTCCGAGGCAAAGCTCGACTCAACTCTAACTCCCAGGACTATTCTAACTACTAAGGAAAGAGTGAAGCACTCTTAGATAGACTCTCAACTCAACTCTCCTTCACTCCACACTTTGCAAATGAGCTCCCGGGGTCTATTTATAGCCTAGGAAGTGAGGGGGTATTTATATGTGCACTAGGTCGGTGGAGGGACCAAGTCGGTGGCCGGCCGACCTAGGTGGGTGGTCGGGCGGCCACCCCCCATGGCCGGGCGGCCATGGGATCCACCGCTTTAGTTGATCCAACGGCTGAGCTTGCTCCCCCACGTCGGTTGGCAGTTAGAACGGTTGGTTGCACGTGAAAAATGCGTCGAGGGGTGGTCGGCCGGCCATGGCACGTGGTCGGACGGCCATGTGTCTGCCTCCGATTTGTTGCATGTTGCTTCCCTCGGATCCTTGACATCACCAATCCTCGTCCCAACATTTTGTGGCTCTCAGATACATTGGATGCTCTCTTGTATGGTTGGATCTTCACCATTTTGTGTTTGTTTGCACATCGGATCGATGACATGGCACATGAAGTGGTCAAGGGACCATTCCACGTGGTCGTGGACCCGAAACCTCGTTGGAGGGTGGTCGGGTGGCCACCACCCATGGCCGGGCGGCCATGGTAAGTGGTCGGGCGGCCACCCCACTTTTGCCATTTCTGCTCATCTTCGATATGTGACATGTTTGCAACCATTTTATGTGTATTTTGGTACCTGCATTTAAATATTTATGTACATCTTGTGGAACTCATTAGTAGCGAGGATTATTCCATATATTTCACTTGTTTAGCTTCATTTGGTGGATAATTGACGGTTGAAATCGTGAAATAACGACCGTCAACAAACTCCTCCGTCCAAACACGACTGATGGGCCCTCTAGGTCGTGCTTGGGGCTTAGTTGGTCTTCTGGACCACCGTTGCTTGAAGTAGCTCCACGCACTTGCTTCTTGATCACGTATCTGCAATAGGCGTCACTTTATGAATGGTATGCATGGTGCAGTGTATGAGATGCATGAACATCGAGAACACATATGATCAATCATTTCATGGATATCTAGAAAAGTGATTGATAAACTACTTAAACAGGACAACATTTGTGGACATAAAGCTAGCATACACACATACAACAAAATAGGAACGATGCAACATATGGATTAAATACTTGATCAAGTATCAATTTAAATTATCCTTTATCATACCACATGCAAACAAAGCATCAGACAGACATATAATTATTCATGTAATGAACAGCTAGTGACATCACTATAGTACTAGTGACATAGCAGTACTTTTACGACCCTATAGTAAGCATACTCCATACAATCGTACATACACCTAACAAGTGGTTTATTATGAAGAACATATGTTAAGGGCAACAACATGTAGATGACAGCGTGCAACGTATACTTTATGAACAACCACTTGTGATTTGGAGCCTAAGTGAACACATATGCACATACTCAATGTGAACATGCTCATTTTGTGAATTAAAATATGCATCTGAGTTCAAACAGTTAGACAATGCAAATCGAGCTTAAACTTTTATGTCACAAAGAATCTTGATGTACAGAGCTCCTGTCGAAATTTCAGCTACAAAGGTGTAATAATTAATTTATGAAAATTCGAGCAACTTATCAGTTCCTTTTCTTCCCAGATTTTTCATAATTTATACGAAAGGTTTCTGGTCATAGAATTTATTTAGTGAGCATTATCTAACATGAGCAACATGTACAAAATCAGCAAATGAAATATCCATAGATTGCCAGGACATCTATTTTCCATATATTTTCTTTAGCTTATTTTAGATGCAAAATATAACAGTACTCATAAATTCTATGAAAATGATTTCTGGAACCAGCAACTAACTAGAACACTACCATATTTTTCATGCAATTTATTATGCACCCTAGAACCACTCTTTCCTATTATTTAGTTAATCTAGCCATATTTAGTCATTTTCAATTCACCATGCAAACTTTGCATGCACAGCTCCATATTTTACCAGTGAGCTACTTACACTATGTAGAGCATTCATAAAATACCGAGTCATTTTAAGCGTGTTTCATGTAGCCTTCATTTTCCATGTTAATAAACACACAAATTCCATGCATAATGGTAAAACAGTAAAAATCCAAGGAGTGATAGGGCTACTAAAAATCACACAGTGCCTAGATGCCATTACAAACCTACTGTCCAAGTTTCATAACATTTGGAGTTCATTTAACATACTTTTGCCATTTATCTTGCTCTAACATGCATGAACTAGTCCGAGGGCAAAACAGTCTTTTCATGGATCCACATTATACCCATTCTGTAGATCTACTCACAAGGAGTCCATAGCCACTGGTTTTTACCCCTTTTAGAGTTTTATTTGATTTGTTATGATTTTTCAAACTTCTCAGCCGAAATATCAACTTTAAATGGTGAAAATCATAGATCTAGGGACCTACTCATAGATCCAGGGGCTAAAACGTGAAGTCCGCAAGACACATAGCACAGTACATCAGATTGAAATGATAAACGTCAAAAAGCCGAGGGCTAAATTGCAAAAGTCTCGTCTTCCTCCTGGGTTCTCTTCTACCTCTCGACGGGGAGGGGAGAACCAGCGGCCGCGCGCGCTGTCCCGGCCCCACAGGGTGCGGCGGCTCGCCAGAGGCAGCCCAGGAGGGAGTGGAGAACACGGGGAACCTCACCCCTAGTACCTTGGTCAACGAAACGACGTGGAGAGGCCCGGCGACGGAGCTCGCGGACGTGGATGTTCGGCGAGGTGGTGCGGCGTGGTGGTGGGGTTCCAGCGGCCTAGATCGTAGGAAATGGTGGAGAGGACGATGGGGAAGGGCGGAGCAGTGGCTTGGAGCTGCGCGGACAGCTGGAGATAGCAACCCGAGCTTGGCTTCGAGCTCACCAATGGAGGTGGCGGCGCGCAGAATAGAGAGAGAGGCGAGGGCGCTCGGGTGGAGTGGATGGCGAGGGGGGAGCGAGCAGGAGGAGGGAGAATCTCCACTTAAGCGAGGGGGAGGCGCGGTCAGGGTGGCCACCGCGGCGCTCGCCGTACGCCGGCGTCCGCGTGGCGCCCGAGCGCACGCGGCCGCGCGCACCTGTTGGGCAAGGCGGGCGGAGAAGACCGATGGAACGGGTTCGTAGACCAAGTGCCGCTTACACGTGGGGCCGGATGAGGGAATGTGTACAGGCGATGGTGGAATGGGTGCACGGATGGCGGGGGCTGCGGGCCCCACGGACGAATGTCATCATCCAGCCTGGGCGGGAAACCAATGGGGCCTGCCAGGTGGGACCCACATGTAAGTGATACTAAAATTCCCAAATTGGAGGGAAAAAGGAAAACGCCAGTTTGACTGCTAGGACCTTATTTGTATTTTACATTTTTGAACATTCTAAAGACCGAATTAGGTGGAACTCAAATTACAAGAAGTGCTCTAAACTTTGTGATCTACAACTCTCTTATAAACTTTGTGGTGAGGTTCTATTTAAATATTTAGAGAAATGTTGAATTCAATTGTCTGACCCGGGTTTGACCAACTCAACCCCTCAGTTTAGAAATTCTAAAAGTCCATTTTCTAGTCACTTACGTATAAAGTGTTTTATACCAAAGTTTTTAAGCATTTCATGATCTATAACTTTCTCAAATAAAGTTCTGCAAGATTATGGCTGTAGGCCAAGGAGATTTGAATTTACTACACAGGTCAGGTTTTGACAGATTTGCTAGTTCAACACATATCAAGCTAAAACACCATACAAACGTTAATGCATGTAAGCACCAATTAACAAAGTTGTTCATAATGAAGTTTTCTACAAGTTTGGTATATTAAGTTTTGTCTATATCACAAAAGATTTTGAAATACAGACACAAATGTGCTCAAAGGTTTGGTCAAACAATAAGTTTACTTTATATAGAGTCTTTCTTGTTTTCAACTTTTGAAGTATCAAATGAAGTCCAATCACTTCAATGTCTATTGTATTTGAAAGGTGATGAATTCAATTTCATTTCATAGAAAGGAAAATTTTGAAGTGCTACAGTGAAGTTGAAAGTAATTTCAGAATGAAACTTGGGGGCAATCTGAAAACCTAGACTTAAGAAATATTCTAAGTGTAGACTAGCTTGAGCCGATTTTGAGAGATGTTTGGGCTAAATTTAAAATAGTTAATTGACAGTTTTGAGCTTCATTCGGTGTAACAAAAGTGTATCTTATAGCATGTTCAATAACTCTTATAATGAAGTTGAGCTCAGGTGTTTTATGAATTTGAAAGTTTTATTAGGGCTCAAATTTGGTATGATCGCAATTGCCACCCTTCAAGGAATTGCTGGTTTGATTTGGTTTGGACTTTTGAGTCTCCTAATATCCGATTTTAAAGATGGTCAGAATATCAAAGTTGAAGGTGACATTCCAAACTAAAACTTTTTATTTGATGTTTCAAACGATAGTGTATAGATTTTTTAACTACTCGTCCAAATAACGCAAAGTTTTGTATTTTGACTAGAAAATTTTTGACTTAGTGATTTCTCCACCTATTCCTCATTACTCTCTAAGCATGATTAAGTCCTAATTCATTATTAGCTTGTCTCTAACTGTGTGTTAAGGCTTTTGAGATGCCGGGAGCATCACAGTCATGGGTTTTGCAACCTTGGAGAATTTCTCGATGAACCTCCGGTAGTATCCAGTTAAACCCAAAAATCCAAATAGACCTCCTTTGGTGTGTGTGGTACCTCCCATTTTGTTGCAACACTGACCTTGCTTGGATCCACTACGATTCCTCCTTTGGAGGTAATGTGACCAAAGAAAGGCACCTCATCAATCCAAAATTCGCACTTGCTCAGCTTGGCATACAGCTTGTGTTCCGTCAATTTCCGAAGGACTAACCTCAAGTGTTTCTCATATTCTACCTCCGTCTTGGAATAAATTAGAATGTCATCAATAAAAACTACCATTAACTTATCTAGATAATCCATGAGCACTTTATTCATCAAATGCATAAAGTAGGAAGGAGCATTGGTCAACCCAAAAGGCATTACTGTATACTCATACAAGCCATACTTGGTGGTGAACACAGGCTTGGGAATGTCCGAGGGGCGAATCTTCAACACATGATACCCAGATCTCAAGTCAATTTTGGAGAAGACACAAGCACCTTGGAGTTGATCAAACAAATCATCAATGCAGAGGAGCGGATACTTGTTCTTAATGGTTACTTTATTCCGAGCCCGATAATCCACACATCCGGTTGGCACTACTTTCTTTCTTTTTAACAAGCAACACTAGAAAAACCCAAGGAGAGGAACTAGGACAGATATATCCTTTAGCTAGCAACTCATCTATATTTTTTTTAACCTCATCTTGCTCTACAAATGCCACTCTATATTGTCTCATTGCTATGGGTGCAGTGCCAGGTACACGCTCTATTAAAAACTCAATGTCTCGGTCAAGTAGCATACTTAGCAACTGGTCTAGAAAGATATCGAGATAATCACACACTACCCAAATACCATCTGTAGGCCTGACCTCCATCTGATACAAATATCCAGAAGGACTTGTTGATCTCTACCTTTTGACCATCTGGAGTTGTCAGGCGAACGGTCCAACTGGCACAATCTATCTTGATGCCCCACTTGGTAAGAATGTCTATACCCAAGATGACATATATGCCCACAGAATCTATTACAATTAGACTCGTGCAAAATTCTACCCCTCTTATATTAATGTGATCTGCAGAACAGATAGAACTGGTGTTTATCTTTTCTCCTGGGGATGATATTATCATGGGTCCTTTTAGGACACTTATGTGTATGTTGTGTTGCTTAGCATATGTCTTGGGAATAAAACAAGTAGCACCCATATCAAATAATATTGTAGCAGGCTGAGAGTTTACTAGGAACATACCAAGCACAACACTCAGAGCTTTTGCAGCTATCTTGACCACAACACTATTCACCTTGCCCTACAGTGGTGCCTTATTCTGCTGGTTGGTGTGCCCTGGCTGCTGTTGCTGTGAGGGGTTCTGCCTGGCGCCCTGCTGATTGGGTTGCATCCTCTAGGGGCAATTGTTGGCGAGGTGTCAGCTATCGCCACACTTTTAGCAGTTACAAACTATAGGAACAGTAACCTGTTTAGGACCAGGGGGTTGAATGGCCCCTGTCGCATAGCTGGGTAGGTAGAGCGAAGCTGTTGATTCTGATTCTGATAACATTGACCCTGACACACTTGTTGCTGTGGCTAGCACTGCTGATAGCCCTGCTGCTGAGTGTACTACTGATGTGGATAGCGAGGATAAACATTGTTGTTAGAGGAAGCTGGGTTGAGCTTTGTTTTCTTGTCATCAATCTCCTTGCACTTTTGCTTCTCATCAATCTCCTTGCACTTTTGCTCACACTACAAGAAAATTGTATATTTTTGTGGGCCTAACTAATTTCGTAGGCTGGCCCATGAAAATATGTGTTTTATATTCGTCGGCCATGGTAATCGACGAAAGTAGATGTAAATTCGTGGGGCAGATGATAAAGCCGACGGAAATATATTTATTTGCATCGGCCTTCCATCTGCCCGACGAAAATAGAGGGGTGGCCAGGCCTCCCACCGGGCCATAGCTAGGGTTAGCCGTCCCCCCTCACACACATCTACCACAGCATCCATCTCCGCGCAGCCAGCCGCCGCCTCCCCGTGAGTCGCCGCCGCCGCCCCGCGACCGCTCGCCGACCGTGCCCCGCCGCCGGCTCCTCGCTCTCGCGCCCGCACTCGGCGCTGCCCCCCGGTCAGCCCTTCACCCGCGCGCCGTCGCATCCGCCCCGGCCTTGCCCTCGCACCGCCCGGTCGCCGGATCCGCCCCGGCCTCACCTGCGCACCGCCGGGCGGACGGATCTGCCCCGGCCTTGCCCGCGCGTGAGCTCCGGCCCGGCCTCACCCTCGCGCCTCCCCGCCGCCGGATCCTCCCTTGGCCTCGCCGTTGCGGTCGCCTCCGTCGCCGCCTTCCTCGAGTCCGGTGCGTTCCTGCGCACGCTCGCCGCTCTCCAATCCGAGGCTGGCCACAAGGTAACTACTTTAACCATTGATCTCTCTTCTCCTGCTGCTGTTCTGGTGCGCTGTTGCTGAGGCGCCGAATTGGGAATTGCTTGCTGGTTAGAAGCAGGTGCTTGGGGGTTGTCAATGGTGAGATTGGAGGAGCTGCGACGGTGAGCCAGAGCCAGGTCCACCTGTTCCCACTGCGACGGTGAGCTTGTTTCTGTCATTAATCGAAGTGCATAATCTTTGTCACGGTAGCTCGCTTCACACTGTAATTACCATGTTTGTTGTTTTGTCCTAAAATGATGGAGTACCTTTGAAGAACCCATGTATGCTTGTTTATTCACAAATATGCCTAGCTAGCTAGCAGTAATGCAGTATGTGCATTCGTATTTTTGTACCAGTGGCTGTAATTTTTACATGCTTTCAACTCTTGCCTTAATTTCTCACTGCAAACAGTTATTTCTCCTGATCCTTAATTTAGTAATTAAATGGTCATCATTTTGTATTATGTCACAGTAATATTTTCATGTGCTCATACTGCTATCAATTTGCAGATTTTTACAACTGGAATAAAGTGAAGATAAGGTACTGTGATGGGGCGTCATTCTCTGGGAAGATCAAAGATGGATTGCAGGTTTTATTTTCTTACTTTCCAGGAATTTCTGCTTACATGCTTGATCCTAGTGATATAATGAGTCTGATTATGTGAATTGATGCAGAATGGCACAAGATTCTTCTTCAGAGGCCAGCGTTTATGGGAGGCAGTTTGTCTAAGTTTATGGAAAATGCAAAATATCTATACATCAAATTGGCTTCGATATATCCAACATGAAAGTCTTGACAGTGCATTTATTTGGTATTGTGGATGTTAATTAATTTTTTTATGAACTTGCCCAAAGTTTGAGAAGTTTGACTTAGGACAAAACTAGAAATTATTAACTTGAAACCTAGAGAGTACTTAAGAAATTCAACCATTGTACTAATGCTGTGGTGCTGATATTCTATTTCCAGCTTTCAGGCTTTGCTGATGCTCTGCAAATTATTAGATCATGTTTCACTTACATTTTTCTATCTATACACTTATTTTCACTGGAGGAAACATTTGGTCCAACATAAGGTATGCCCTAGCAGATAAAAGAACTGTTGTTATTTCTTATTGATTCTAATAAGTAATAACCATGGTCTAGTTCTATGGTACATTTCGAATCAGTTGCTGATGATCCTTTCATCTTATGTTCTTGAAACACATAACTTGCTGGCGCCACTTTTTAGTTTAGTTAACTGCCGCTGAAAAATGCCTAATCACTTTTTAGTTCACTACTGCTATTAAATGTCCAAACAATATTGAGATTTAAGAAATTTATGTCCAATCACTTTTCAGTTAAAAGAAATTAAAAGCAAATGGAAATATAATGTTGATTATAATGCTGTCCAAGAAATAGTTTAACCTTCAGAAAATATGGAAGCAAAAAAGAAGATATCTATTTATCTGCCCAAGGAATAGTTTAGCCTTCAGAAAATGCTTCCATGTTTCATCGTGGTGCACTAGCACTACTCTATTTATCTAAGCATCTGTTTAATTTGCTGCTTCCATGTTTCATGAAGCGGCTCTGTGATGTTACCTAGCCCCAGCATCTATATTTGTTTCTGCTCTCTTATAGCTGTAAATCACAGCATACTTATGGGCTTGAAGATATCTTATTTTTGTTCCTCCTATGATTTCTGGAAGCTATTTCATTCTGGTGCACCAAGCTCCTATGCAATTTCCCCACCAAACGCAAGCAGCAGCAACATCACTGGAAGCAGCCGCCCCTCCTCTTCCATGCAGGTCACTCCTTCTGTTTCCTTTTTTCTGTGCCATCTAGTGCAGCAGCAGCAGCAGCAGCAGCACTCCATAATCTCGATTTTTGTATGTTAACATATACCGTTAATTGTGTGCTTCCTACTTGATGGTTACTACATAATGCTGAGTCTAAATTATGCCATTGTGAATTGACTTGCAACTTGCAAGTAGGATGAGTCCACTTCTTAAATTGAAATATTAATTGGAGTTTGTAATTTTTTGCTCATTAGTTAATTTCTGTCAAAATAATTTGCAACCCTGCAACCCAGCTATCTGGTGCCTCGCCTTCTTGTTTGTTCTGGACCATATAATTTTTGATGTATTATTGCTCGTTCTTGCCAATTTAGTTGATTGTGCTCTTATCTTTTCCCAAACTAACCTACAGCCATGTGCTTGTGAGAAGAGATTTTCTCCTATGAGGCTGGACGAACTTGCTTGTGGAAGTGGGTTTCTCGTGTATATGACACAGAATGGCGAATTGAGTTGATAATTTTTTTGTTTCCTTTCTTGCACCTCTCATTGCTCACTGCTTCAAGGAAGCAGTTGCCTTTTTCTCTGCATGTATGCAACTTTATCTGAGTATTTGTTTAGTTCTTATATTGTCTCCCTTTCTTAATCTTTTCCTCAGAGTAATCCCATGGTCGTGTATTTCAAAAGGAAAGATGGACCACTTGAAGAAATTGGGCTCAGTGAAGTAATTTCAAGGTTGTAAAAAACGCTAGGCGCTAGGCATGCGCTAGGCCACTCAGAAAGAGTAAACATAGTTTAAACGCGAGTAAACGTGATTAAATGTTAACACTGTACATCAGCAAAATAATAATAAAAGAGCACTAGCGCTGTTCTCATGACATTCTCCAAGGCACATCTTCCCTCTTCTGCACGACACGGGCTGCAATTACCGGCCCATCTAGCCCATATGCAACTCACATTGCCTATTACTGTTCTCTTCCCAGAACCCTACGACACAGCCATAGCCCCACAGCTGCCGCCAGTCCTCTCCAGTCCTTCCCTTCCTCAATCTCTCGTGGATCTAGGTGGAGGAGAAAGGGAGGCGGCTCTCGCGGTGGACCCGGCCAGCGGCGGGCGGATCCAGGAGGCGGCGTAGAGGTGGTGGAGGCGGAGGCAGAGGTCGGGGCCGCGGCGGGAGCTGAGGGAGACCGCCTTCGCGCTCCTACGGAGGCTTGACCCAGATTTCTCCCCAAACGCTTCTTCATTTTCCGCGGGGAGCTCTAGATCCTGCCGCCGTCCATGGAGGCCGCGCTCGCCGCCGTCTACGATGACTCCGACCCAAGGCTGGATTCGCCGGCTCCTCGCGCGCCTATTTCTCCCGCGCAACCGCGCTCTTTCTCCTACCTAGTTCTTTTCCCCGCCTGCTTGCGCGCGTAGTCATGTTTCAGCGCCGGTTTTTCTCGTTTCCATGCTCACCCAGCGTTTAATTGGACGTTTAGCCCCTAAACGCAACGCTGGGCCTCTTTTTCACGTGTAAACGCGATTAGTCGACGTTTAATTACGTTTTTTGGAACCTTGAGTAATTTTAAAATATTTGAAGCCTGTGTTGGACAACAAAAATCAGTGTGCAGTACCAGTTTGAGGTTCTTCAGCCATTAGTGTAAGCTTCTGTCATTGTACACTTCACATTTCCCTATTGTTGTATATTATATTAGTTTTCAAGAGTTTATTTTACCTTTTAATTATCTTATAGCTTATTACCTTCTAACTATCTTATAGCTTAAACAGATAAGTTCATTTTCAAGAATTTATGCATGGATGAATTAGTTTCTCTTATGAACTCGTGTATTGTGAATGGTGCACTGTCATATGGACTTTATCTCTTGGACTGTGTTGAATTTTGATGGATGAACTTGTGTTGCGGAATGGTCTGTGAATGAGGACATCTGCTTGTGATGTATTTTTGTGATTATATGCCTGTAGAATTAATGTGAATCTGGACAATGTATATGCTTAAATTATGTTTGTGCCCTTATTATATATATATATGTGATGTTTATTTGGACGGTATGGGACTGGACTGTATTGATAAAATTTATGCAATTTTTTTTAAAATTTTTTGTGATTTATTGGATTTATCAAAGTGTATTATTATTTTTTTTAAAAAAAATATTGTATTTTTGTGGGCCACGTAGGCCGACGAAATTGATGACATGGCCGACGAAAATATGTGCCACGTGGCAGTCTATTTTCGTCGGCCTACGTGGCCGACGAAATTACATGGCCACGCAAGTAATTTCGTCGGCCAAAGCAAAAGCCAACGAAAATAGGCTTTTTTCGTCGGGGCCGACGAATTAACTTGCACAAATTCGTCCGACTTTGTTTCGGTAAAAAAATTTGTTGGCATGCCGACGAATATACGCTAATTTCATGGGTTTTGGGCTATTTTCGTGGGTTTTTGGCCCACGAAAAAATAGTCTTTTGCTGTAGTGTCAGTGAGTAAAACATGATTCACCATGTGATTGAAGTTGCCGAAGTTGTTGTTCATCAACTGTAACTGAAGTTGGTCATTAAGGCCCTTTATGAAGTGCTCCTGTTTATCACTATTTTCTGCAACTTTTGTGGGAGCATAGCGAGCTAACTGCAAGAACTTATCGCGGTACTTTGTCATTTACATGTTTTCCTATTTTAAAGAGGGGAACTCTTGTTTTTTTATTTTCATTATGCCCGCAGGCACATGGTGACTCTGAGAATCTCTACCGAAGCTGAGTCCAAGTGAAACGTTCTTTGTCCTGCTATCTATACGACTTCCACTAGCCTAAGCAGCACCTGAATCTGTCTTGCAGCATACATGACCCCCTATTGATCATTGCATTGAGCTATGTCCAGCTGTTGCTTCACTGCACAGAACCAATCGTCTGTCTGTAATAGGTCAACAATGTGGGAGAAAGTAGGTGGATGCCCATTCAAAAAGTCCTCATGTCTGTTCCTCTGCTGCTGCGGTAGGTTAGCATGAGACGGCTGCAAAGCTTGATTAGCATGAGACGGCTGCAAAGCTTGAACTGTGTTGTTGATAGTGGCCATGAGCTGCATCTAAAGTTGATAGAATTGGTCTGCCATCAGCTGTAAAGGGTTGGGCAGCTGAGCTCTATTAGCCTGGTTGTTGTCCTCCGGCCCATTGCCTCTGTTCTTAGTATTCACCATCTGTTTGCAGCAATTGAAACAACATAAACAAACGATGGTTGTACACATCTAAGATGATAAACATAGGTGATAGATAAAGTAGAGAACAATAGAGTAGATGGCTATTATAACCCAAACGGTCTAATCTTTATTAATTTAATCTTCATAGTTGTTCATACTATGGACATTCCCCACAGCTAGACTAAGCACTCAGACAAAGAACCAACTTAAGCATGATTCACCATAACAAGCATTCACACACCAAACTTTAACTCAAGTGCAATACACCATAACTCAAATAAAAACAACTCGACACGACGCACTAACGATATACTTAAAGGGGTAGCCTAATCCTCGGGAGGGAGGATCCTAGTAGAACCACTTGGATCGGCTACACAGGTTCGCTTGCGAGGAGGCGATGAGCTGGATCCACCATTGGCCCTCTAGGACGTGGGCCTGGTTCTCCTGCCAGTAGAGCATGCAGTTCGAACACATCTCGGTTTCTATGATGAAGCTCGTCGGCTATCTTGTCATGGAGGGAACAGCTAGCAGGCACGTACTCGAGCAGTTCCTCCGACGGAGGGTTACCGTCATCCAGAAGTAGAGCTATTTCATGCCCTGTCATCCCGGATTGACAACGCGAAAGGTCATGGTACCCGGACTGGCCAAGGGGAGTGCGGAAGTCATAGCAGACGACTCCCAAAGCTTGACGCGCAACCTCTTAAATGGCAAGCTCCATCATCTCATGAGCCACCACACATTGGTGCTCACGTACCACAGTTCCTCCTTTGTGGTTGGGGTTGGGCCTTAGAATCTTCACAGTGGTGATCCACATGGTGCCACAGACAGGATGCAAACCTTCCCGACATTAATACTTCATGATGTAGGTAGTGAAGCCTAGATGATTGAAGCACTTGCATAGGAGTGCGGAAAACTTTAGACCGGCACCATGATCATGGTTCCTATCCATCCAGGCGGGGACCATCCTTGTCTCTCCAGTACCACCCGCGGGAGTCCCTCCCATAGGAACGGACACGTAGAATGGCCAGTCGGGAGTCACAAGCAGTAGCGTAGGAACTGGTGCAGGTGCGGGAACTGGTGCAGGTGCAGGAACTGGTGTAGGAGCTTCTTCGTCATCTGAGCTGATGTAGAAGACTAGTTCCTCTAGGTCTTCCTTCTCCAGAGGTAAATCTAGCACCTGGGGTACTGGGAGTCCACATTGAAGGTAGGAGCGGAGGCACTGGCAGGCGGGCTATGGCGCAGAGACGACGGCGGGGTGAGGGCCACAGGCAATGGCGGAGCGGCTGAAAGTCGGGGAAGGCCCTAACCAGGCGGGCTGGTCAGTGGTGCAATGGAGGCTGTCCCACTGGCTAGATGGAGAAAGAGAGAGGGAGCGCGCGGTTGGCCGGGCTGCAAGCTTGCCCAGGCGGGGGAGCAAGCTGACCAGGAAAAGCGTAGGCCAGCTGTTGGGCTAGTGGCTCAGTTGGTTGCTCTCTCTCCTTTCTTTTTCTTTCTATTTTCTTTTTGAATACCCTTTTGAATTGAGAAAGCAAAGGTTCTACGAATTCAAATAAAATTTGAAATCCAATCCTTAGTTCACACAAACAAAGAACAATGCATCAGCATGAATGCACAAGCATGGTTGACCTATGATATATTTCAATTACTTGTGTAAATAAATAAATCATGAACATGTGTGGCTAGGCAAAGAATACCTTAGAAAATTAAATAAAGCATGTTAAATTTATTATAAACTGCTGAAATTAAAATTAGGGTGTTACACATTTGTATGGTCCCAGCCCAGGAGTTGTAGGCCGATGGCCACAGAGCACCCGAGGCCGGGGCACCACTAGGCGGAACACTGCCACTGCTGCCACCGGGTCTGCCGAAACTGCTGTCGCGCCGTTGCTGCGGGAGCCAGATCCACGCTAGCGACGTCGATTGCTGCCACCCACACTGGAGCCAGCCCCACTAGGCGGGTGCCTACTAGGCGACGACGAGAACCATCAGTGGGGAAGAAGTTGGCGGCACCGAGGTGAGTTCCTCCAGCAATAGTTCACAACGAATTTCAACAAAGGAAGGGCTTAAGGAAGCAATGGAGTAGTTTAAGCATTCAGAGAGGCCGCGGAGTACGTTCATGCAGAGGGCGCGATCTGTGACATCTTCTCTGAGCTCAATGAGGGAGTCGGCAAGAGGCTTCATGCGCCGCCAATAGTCGGTGACGAAGAGCGCACCTTGACAGAGAATGCGGAACTCAGTGTTGACGAGAAGTATGCATGTCTCGCGGTTGCCGGTGAACTGTTGTTCAAGGGTGAGCCATGCGCCATGGGCGGACGGAGCAGACATGGTGATGATTTTGAAGAGGTCGGTGGTGATTGAGGCATAAATCCATGAAAGGACATGCAGGTCCATCCGTGTCGAGTGGGCTACGACGAGGAAAGTGGAGTTGGTGAGGACATGATCGGCAAGAGCATACTTACCAAGGGCGAGGAGAAGTCGGTGGTGTTGGCGGTTGATAAAACCCATTTCGATCACCAACATTTCATGTTTTAGAGTATAGTTTACCATATTTTCGCATATTACTAAATAGTTCCATGAGTTGTGCATGAAAGTTGTACGCAAGGGCTCTTCATGACCAAACCATTGAAGGAAACAATGGAAAAGCAAGTGAATGAACCAAAAGGGAGGCAACCATGCAAATAGGCATGGTCGGTCGGCCATCACCTTGGCCGCCCGACCACCCATCATGGTCGGCCGGCCACCCCAAGTGGCCGCCCAACCATCTCTTGCCATGGGCTGCCCTCCAAAGGTCCAATAGAGCCTGTTGGCCCAGGAGGCATGGCCGCCCGACCATAACACATGGTTGGCCGACCATGTCACTTTGGCCAATTTTCGACCAACATGCAAAGAAACACAAAACAAGTCAAATGCAACCGTTGGATTAAGTATTTATTGAATCCAAGTATCGGATGGCCATCGCACAAAGGATTGATGACGTCAGCAATCTAGGGGAACATACATGCAGCCAACCAGAGCAATACATGTGGCCGCCCGACCACTCACCATGGTTGGCCGACCATGCACCGACTCCGTTTTGCACATGTATCAACTACTTCAACCGCCACAATCGTCCAGCACTTCAAGCTATATTTAAAACCGTAAAATCCAAAAATAAACATTATTTAAATCTCTAAGAGTATGAGCTGACGACAAAATTCTCATCCATCAAAGCTATATTAACGCCTCTTCATTCAAAAATCCATAGAGCAAACAGCCAAACATATAAATGTTCAACACTTATGGATCAATATCCATATCGTACGAAGATCCATCGCAAAATAAAAAAAATTATGATCACACTACTTCTAGAAAATGGAAAAATAACCAAATATAGAAAATACAACAAGTCTTAGATATCCAAGTGCTTCCAAAATTCAAGCAAATTAACATTCGAAACAAGGATGATCCAATTGCTTTCTCCAATGAACACTGGCTTTCTAAGTGCTTCCAAAATTCAAGCAAATTAAGATTCTAAACAAGGATGATCCAATTGCTTTCTCCAATGAAAACTGGCTTCTTAACTTCTCAAGTGAAAGAATGTCAGCAGCAAGCGGGACTCACTTCAGCATCTAATGAGGGAAAAAGTACAAACATAAGCGCAAGACATATTTGCATATGTAAGACCATCCCCAGCGGAGTGAGTAAAAGAGACTGTCTATCACTATTCTAACTACTCCCTTCTCTGTCTACAGTGTCGATTTGTACTCTAGACGTCCACTTTACACGCTCCGCTGGGCATAGCCTAACAAATGCAAGTATCATTACGTAACAGAATTATATAGTGGAAGAAAAGGCACTCACATGAAAATGTGACTACATGTTAATAACTAACATGAACATAAGCGGAAGTCACAAGGCATGATAGTAAAGGAGTAAAAAATATAGAAGTTCAGAACAAAAGCTTGCTGAAAAAAGCACTCACAAGTTACAGAACTATGAAGCATGACTACAGGTTAACAACTAACATGAAAAAATGAGATTGAAATGGCTGTTATTAACAGCCTAAAGAATTACTATGAGTGGCTAACAAGTTAAAGAACTGCTAAGCACTACACAGAGACAAGAATCTCACAAGAATTGTAGACTTACTTGATCATCTGTGGTATGAACTCCCTCCTTAGATACTATGGAAGTGCAAAGAGCATGGTCATCTGGTTTGAGACCTTGACAAACACAGTTGCTACCTTTAGAAGTTAACTCCCTGAAAATCCCAACCTGGCCAACTCATCTATGGAATCTTTTTGTAAGGCTTGCATTGGATCCTCATGTGTTGCTTCCTTTTTGACCTTTGCTTGACGCTCCATAGGTTCAGCCATTTTCCCAAAGCTAGCTGAAGCAATCTTAAGATCACCACGAATGTCACTAGCCATATCCTGAAATGGGTCACTAGATTTGCTAACTTCATTCCCGTTGGTTCTCTTCCTTCTCTTAGAGCTAGATGAAGTTGAGTCCACTGAGTTCCTATCTGAAGCCCGCCGTGGTGGTGTTTCTCTAGACATAATGTCATGTTCCACTTCCTGGTCATCATTTGCTTCTAAAGTGATTTTTTCTCCATGTTTGTAATAGCATCAACAAGGCCTTCTGTCCCATCTCCTGTAGCAATATCCCTCCCATATATAGTAGCTAGAGTATCAAAGTGGGGGAATGCAATGCCATACAGACCTTTTGCATCAGGAAGGTTCTACAAAAATAAACATGGAACAATATGTAAGTGTCTTTTCACTGAAGAGTAAGTATATGGTAGCAAAAGGATGAACTAAACAATGAGCTAGCATGGAATAATCTAACATTCTATCTTTAGAATATAAACTTAGAAAAGTTTAAGAACTTTACCATGCAATGGTTGTCATAAACTTTCTTCTCACATTGTATCATCTTTCAACCCTCTTCCCAAGAATATTCACTTAAAGCTAACGTAACCTTTATCGTTACAGGGAAGGCAATGCGTAGAGCTTTCTAAAACCCATGATTCCTTTACTTCTTTTGGAGTCAGAAGAGGATAAGCACCTTGATCATTTTTTGTATTAACTCTATAAGATCCAAGGTATAAGCTAATTTGGTGAAATAATTTCAAACATGTAGCCCTGAAATACTGAGGCAAAGATAAGCAGAAAGACTACAGATGATGTTAATTAAATTTTCTGCTTTGCCAGCTACGTACCATTGTCAAGTATCACCTTATGTTTACTCCATGTATTTTTTTATTTATTCATAGTGTTTTTCCTAAAATCATTCCAAAATCTAGAAGTATATTTTCCACAAATTGCATACATACTAGCATCAATAGCAAAAGGAATTCATGCCATAGTGCTGTAAAAAATGTATGGGAGCAAGTTAGAAAGCGCACTACGCAGAGCAAAAAAAAAAAAAAAAAAAAAATCCTCCCTACCTGCTTGGGGAAGAAGAAGAAGGCCGGTAGTGGTCTAGCAGCTGGCGGATCTTGTGAAAGTAACACCTAAAAGAATATTGCAATGGAGGTTACAGTTTGTAGAAGGAGCGGGAGAGGTGGAGGGAGAGAAGAGTGGACTGCACCTGGAAGCACGACGGCGGTGGATCAGGTGGTGATAGCGATGGCGGCGGATCAGGCGGCAACGGCAGCGGATCGGGCGGTAGGCAGCATCACCACCTACAAGATTGGAGAGGTTAGGGTTTGGGTAAAAGATTGGAGAAGGAGAGGGAGACGCGGATGAGGGAGAGGATTGCACCAGGAGGCGACGACGGTGTCGGATTGCGAGGCGGGCGGCGCTCCGGTCGTCGCTCTAGAGTCGCGCGGAGGAGTCGAGGAGAGAGTCGACGGCTCGACGCATGAGCTCCCGGGATCCGATTGCGCCGTGAAGGGAGCGGTAACGAGATGATATAGGCCAGAGGTGACTCCCACCGCGATCGATTACAGGCCAACCGAACCAAACAAAAGCAACCGCGTCTGGTTGCGGTGGGATCAGTTACGGGCCAAAATAGGCCAACGAGGAACAGCGAGATGCTTCTGGAAGCATCGCACCACCCTCTTCACCACGGCCCACTACCTTACCGAGGAATTCGGCGCCCACGTCGCTGTTGTCTCCTTCTCCCACACCAGCGAGCCCCACACCTTCGGCAAGCCCACCACAGACTCCGTCCTCCACACCTAACTCCTAGCCAAAGGGCCGCCTACCCAACCCACTTTCCCTTCCGCCGTCTCCATTTTTGCTACACTTATCATCTAGGATAGAGAAATTAAGGATATGTATGGAAAGTCCTTGGAGGCATTTTCTCAAACACATGGTGTTGCACCTGGATACCAGCAGGGGCATGGTCCAGGCGCAGGGCACATGAGGAGCCAGGGATCGCATCACTACTACACTCGTCTCCCTGGGCGCGGCTCCGATCGGGCTCTCGCTAGGGAGCCAATCAAGGTTTTGGTGGTGCGGAAGTGCCACCTGGCTTGACCTTGCAGCCACGAAGGTTGTGCGTTGGATGCGGTGGTTGTCTCCCGTTCTCCCTAGAAAGCGTACATTACAAATCTAAACGTTAAATTCCTGCTTGATCGCTAGGATCGGCAACACGGGAGCTCGTGACTTCCGATGCTCCATGGTTCATGAGATGCATTTATATGGTAATAACGATGAAGAACAATAAACCACATACGTAGCAAAAAAAAACACCTATTTAAACGCATGATATAACAGATCTGCATAGCCAGATCGGCTTCTAACTAGGATCCCCAAAGGCATCCATCTAAATAAACAGATACATATTAAGACATGGAAAGATAGGGTGTTCGAAAAACGTTAATATATCGGCATGTCGTGTGCACGTGCTACAACAAACATGTTGGGGATTGTAACAAACGAGTAGGTAACGTATAATGAGCTACACAAGAACCGATCTAATAACATGAAACACAAGAACATAGGTAGATAAACGACGAATCTCGCAGCAAGCAAAGTTTGCTGCAAGACTCATTAGGATAAGCGATGGATCTCATGCCGAGTCGAGCTTGGCATGAGATTCATCAAGATAAATAATGGATCTCATGCCAAGCCAAGCTTGACACCAAATTCGTTAGGATAACTAGCAAATCATGCCATAAAAAATGGTTCAGTACAGGGTTCACCATATGGCTTACACCCTAATTCCCTAACAAATCTATGAATCATTAGAGCAGCATGACGATTACCTTGAAAAACCCTAATTGCTAGGGGTGGTGATGCATGAGAGAAGTTGGAGACACGAGCTGTGGGAAGCGTAATGTCGTCTTTTTTTCATGTAGAATATGGGTACATATTTATAGTCCCGAGACTTGGACAACAAGTCTGACTCTTTTCATATCTAAAACTCTTTCTGTAGCTAAAAAACTCTTTCTTTTAACGGGCTAGTCCCAACTCGACTTGAACTAGGCTAGATACACATACTCAAAATGAAGATACATGGCCCGCCGGCCCTTAATATCACCTCTTCCTTGAACGACTCTGCTTAGCTCATTAGCCGATCCATCTTTTGGTGTTCGGCTAATCTAGCCCATTTAGCCGATCCAGCCCAAATACCAATCGGCTAGATTTTTTGTGATAACACATGGTGAGCGACAAAAGCAGATTAGAGACAAGAAATTCAATGTCCTCATCACCACTATAGGGAAAGAGGTGCACTTAATATGAGGTAGGTGTGTGGAAGTGGTGATGCTGACCGGTGATGAGAGCAATGATGGGCTCGAAAAAAAAGACGACCAGTGGTGAATGAGAGTCCTAAAAATTCACATCCTTGAAACCTCTCTTAAAACATGATGCAAGATCATATAGTGACAGACCACCACTGACCCTGCTAGGACACAAGTAGCAAACACAAGGGGAAGCACTCTCTTAAACATCTAAGAGAACATACAATAGACTGAGTAGAAATAGAACACATAGCACACACCAGATGGTCCAAGATGCAAGCACCAGATGGCAGGTGTAGCTCTGTACGAAAGCAAGCTCTGCTGAATAGGTCCACCAGGACAAGCACCGAACGTTGTAAATAGGGGGTAAGGAAGTGAAACACTCCACTTCCTCAAGGGACTAAAATGTGCTTTATTACCATCCTAGGAGTATGGTAATCATATTCTTACATCAAATTATTACAAAACTGTGATGCCCCTGGCATCTCAGAAGCCTTAACATAAAATAAAAAAAAAAGCTAGTGATGAATTAGGACTAAATCACGCTTAGAGAGTAATTAGGTTTTGGTGGAGAAACAACTAAGTCAAAAATTTCTGCCTTTTCCTAAATTCATTCTGAAATTACTTTTGATTTGACTAAACAACTTCAAAATCTTCCTGTCTATGAAATGAAATTAAGCTTATCACCGTTCAAATGCACCTGACCTAGAAGTGATTGGACCTCATTTGGTCACTCAAAAGTTTGAAACAGAAAAGGCTTTACTTAGGGAAAAACTGCTGTTTTACGAAAAGCCTAAACATGATTGTGTCTGTATTTCAAAATCTATTATGATTTAGAGAAAGATCATATTATCAAAGTTGTAGGTAATGACCTAGGAAACAACTTTGTCAATGTGAGTCTGGTCATAAAATGAATTCTAATTGGTGTTTTGAACCATTTTCTGTCAGCCTAGAAACACACTTTAAATCTGACCAGTTTGGTAGATTGAGTTTTACTCCAACCTACAGCCATTTTCACACAAGGCCCAAATTGAAGAAGTTGTAGGTTTTGAAATTCCAAACATTATTTCCAATGGGATCCTTGAGTGAAATTAGCCAGAAATAGGACTTTTAGAATTTCTAAGCATCCCTGGTCTGTAGGTCCAAATGAATTTGGAGAGCTAAATTCAAATGCAAATCATATTTCCACTTTGAATTTGGTGTTTCTCACTTTGACAAAGTTGTAGATATCCAAGAGTAGAATATTTCATTCAATGGGCGCTCTTCCAAAATCGGAGTCTAAATAGATTAAAAATGCATTTTTCAGAGAGGGAGAAAACACATTTTCTTTTTTCTATTTTCGGTGACACTAACAGGTGGGGCCCACCCGTGAGGGTCGCCTTCCACCTCGGTACGACGGCCGCCACGGGGACGCCGGCGTACAGCGATGTACGCCGCGCCGCGGATCGACGTCCCCACCGCGCCCCGGCCTTGTCACCTAGACGCACCCGCGGCCTCCTCCACCCACTCCCTCGCCCTCGCTTTCCCCTGCCCGGCCTCTTCCCGAGCGCAGAGGTGCGGCCGCCATTGGAGCCGCGGCAAGCTTGCGCCCCGGCCTCCTCCGGCCCTCTCCGTCCGAGCCGCCACCTCCACCGCCCTCGCCTCAAGCACCTCCAGCCTTCCCGCTGCTCCTCGGCCCCGCCCCGCCACCTCCAGTCGCTCCGCGTGCGTGCACGCCAGGGCCGCTCGCCACGGCCTGAACCGCGGCGAGCTCGCGACACGGCCACTACGGACTCCCTCCGCCCCATCCGACGCGCGCCCCGGCGTCGCCACACCTCCCTCCTCGCTTTCTCCATGATCTAGTCCTCCACCGTCTCCTCCTCGACCTCGCTCCGCGTGCGCCGCCACTCGCCGAGCGCGTCCACCCCGCCTCATCGTGGAGAGCCCCTTCCGGGCCGTCCCCATGCCCTCAGATCGCCACCGCCGAGCTCGCCTCGGCCGCGCGCAGCTCGAGCGCCCCTCGGCTCCGCCAATCAACACCCCAATCGCCGGATCGAGGCCGCGCCGCCGTGCACCTCCGCGCCGTGGGCCTCCGGTTCACCGGCCTCGCGTCGTCTCCTCGCTCCACCAACCGCGACGAGGTCTACCTCACGGGGTAGCTCGAGCCTAGGCACGTCTTCCTCGACCCGCTCGGCTCCAAGGTCGGCCCCATCGCCGCCGGCGCAAGCGCCGAAACGCGGGCCGTCACTCGTCGTTCCCCGCCGGCCCGAGGTAGAAGGAGAAGAAGAAGTTTCGCATTTAAGCCCCTCAAATTTCTGCGTATTATTTGACTGTTTACTGTGTCTCGCGAAAATTGCAGGTTAGACCCTAGATCCTCTGGCTTTCACATTTTAACCCGAGCTCTTGCAATCTTGCAGATCTAGCCCCGAGAAACGCGGGTTTTGCTCTTACTATTGGCTGTGTCTTGAGGAACTTGTTTGCTAGCCCTTGATATATACGGTTAATTGCGTCTAGGTCCTTGGTCTCATTTATTTGAACTGAAAACTTTGGAAAATCATATAAAATCACAGAAAAATCCAAAATGGACAAACTCAGTTGCATTAGACTCCTCTTGAATAGATCTATCGAATGGGTATGATGTGGATATGTGAAATGTCTGTTTTGCCCTTGGTTTGTTGCATGCATGATTAATTAGGATAAAAGTCAAAAGTGCACTAAATGAACTTCAAATGGCATGAAGCTTGGAAAGTAGCTTTCTTGTAGCATTATAGCACTATGTGAATTTTTGTAGCCCTAGCACTTGTGGTTTAATTACCCTTTGGCCATTATACCGTGTATGCACATTATTTAACTTAGAAATGTGCATTATTTAACTTAGAAAGTGGAGACTACATAGAATATGTTCAAATCGACTCTCTAGCATTTTTCATATACTTTAGGTAGTATAAGTATCTCGCTGGTAAAATATGAGCCCCTGCATGTTAAGTTCTAATGGTGATTTGAAAATAATAAAAGGCTACATGTTAGAAGAGATAATTAGAAAAAGTGGTCATAAATGGCTAGGGAAATTCTCTGGAAAATATGGTAACTTAATGTTGGTGCATGGAGTCTAGAAAGTATATTCGAGAAGGCTATTTACACTGTTCATATGTGCATCTTGAATTTACCTAGGATTAATATATGGAAAATAAATGTCCTGTCAAACTTGGGTGGTGTTTGGCTTACATATGAAATGAGAACAAACAATCTAAATTGATATCTCGCTCATGCATTAGTCCGAGTGTTGTATTGCGTGTCTCTAAGTAGATGGGTTATGTTAGCTTTATGTCCACAAAAGAAATCTTGTTTAAGTAGTCTATTGTGCACCTTTCTGCCTAGCCACGAAATGATTTCCTAAGTGTGTGCCTGTCATTCATGCATCCCATGCACTGCATCGAGCACGGCATTCATATAGTGACGCTTATTTCAGATACGTGGTCAAGAAACGAGCACGTGGAACTACTTCAACCAACGGTGATCCAAAAGATCAACTAAGACCCACTCACGACCTGGAGGGCCCATCAGTCGTGTTTGGAAGGAGGAGCAGTCCAAGTGATCAAGGGGTTGCCTGGGGCAAAGCCTCACAACCGCAAACTAACAGTAGCTTAGTTTGTTGGTTTCATTAAAGTGAATCAAGGTAGGCAGGACCATGCAAATCCCAGCAAACAAATTATTTTGAGTTACGCATATGCATTAGGGTTGATTGAAACCAATTGCATTAGACTTCCCGGCCACCCTGGCCCTAGCACCTATACTTAGGGTTCGTAGGACGAGTGCCTAGAATGGTTAGGCGCGAGTAGACACGAGTGAGCACTGTCACTCGTCTCGTAGGGTTTACTTTCAAATGATGGATTCTCATTGCTATGAATCTATTACTGCTATGTTATGCTTTCAATTGAGACCGGGCGGAGATATGGGATTACTATGTTGAAAAATGATGTGGATGGTATGGTGGACTCTGCCCGAGTCGCATAAGGCCCGTTCGCTGTTCGCCTGCTGATCGGCATAACATTGCTAGAATGCTTATCCGGGAAATGGGACCGGTGAAACCTTACTTGTGCCATCCGAAGAACAGAAACACGTTCCTACCCACTGGTTGAGAGGAAGGTGGCCCGTGGGAGCTTGGTACTCATGACGGGGAGACCGAGATGTCGGCAGGCTCGTCATGGGGGCACAACCCGGGAGTCAGGCGGGAGTGAATCGAACTTGGGATGGGACAAGTGGAGAAGGGGGACTATATGTGGGAAAGCCGTCGTGTTAGTAAGCATATGGGCCCTTGGCATTTTCTAGTTATTCCCGGGAATATAAAAATCGATTCGAATCGCTGATGCTCACCAGGTGTGAGAATGCCAATATCGCACACTGGCAACGTAGAGCTGTTTGAGGCATGATGTTTTATGGAATTGATGATTTGCTACTACACAATGGATATACCTGTTTTACTTCATGCAAATTACTTACTTTATATTACCAATGAGATTCAGGATAAGGACTAGCGGCTGTCAAATCCCGCTATAGCATGACACTAAACCATAGTGGATAATCATGATTAAAGGATAGCGACTGTCAAATCCCGCTATCCTATAACAACATTTTACAGTTTAAAATCAATGGCTAAGGACCTACTTGCTATTAAGCTGAGCTTTGCGTCAGCCGTAAACTCCGTCCATTAAGTCCTACTGAGTAATTAGTACTCAGGGTTTGCCCCCACTTTTGGCTCACAGGTACCGGCGGCATTTGGATAGCTGCTTGGAGAAGGGTAGCACCGGTGGGCTCGGTGTTCCTCACCTCGTTTGTCTGTATGAAGACTATTTAAGTATTTGGTTTCCGCTGCGAGATGTTTGGAAAACGCTTCCGCATTATATGTATTTTGAACATGTATTTGACTATATACCTTCTTGGTTTGTAAACTAAGTCTATCTACTCTATATTTCAACTGCCTGTGATGATGTAACTGTTGTGGCTCCATCGTGAGTCGGATGTGTGTGATGTCGGTTCCTCTGGGATTTGGTGCAAATCGAGAGCCGAGGGCTTCTCGACGGACGACCGGGTTTAGTACGGTCTAAGTACACTGTAAGCTAATGGTGACAGGTGTACTTAGCCCGTATTAAATCGGCGGTTCCGCCACAGCTGGTATCAGAGCCGATCATACACAGACAACAGTTGTATCATCCAGTTTTGGTTTACAAAACTATTTTCGAAAGCCCTTTTCAAGTAATTCAAAAATGAGAGTATACGATATGCCCATATTAAGGATGTTAGTGTTATCTAGGTGACATCACTAACATTCTGACCTAGATAGAACTCATATGCATATTCGGCGCTTTGAGATGCAACTTTTTGGCCATAGCTGTCCCCAGTACTGGTGGAAGCTATTAGGTTTTGCGGACAGTTGTAATCTCTGCATTCATGCTGTATAAGTAAAAGCTCTTTAAGGGTGGTGGGCATGTTTGAGGCTTTCATACCCACCACACTTACATTCGGTTTTGGGATCCATCTTCTTCTCGACAATCCCCAGTACTGGTGGAAAGTCAGGTTTTGAGGAAAAGGTGCAGCGGCCCACCAACGTTGTCCACGCAGCGGTCACGCATGGGTGCCACACTATGTGGTAATGTATGAGCATGCATTCTTCTGCAGGTACACTAACCACGTGCGAAACTAAGAACGACTAGGACTCGACTAGTTGCATTAAGGAGAGACGTGCATATATGTCACCGAATATCGCTAGTTGTATACATAGGAAGTGTGATGTGAGACGGATAGGACGGGCATACATCATTCCATCTCATCTCATGTGCCTTACTTGTATTTGCTTGAAGATAACTAGATTCTTACTGCATCTATAAGTATACTTGTTGAGTAGTAATAATTTGCATATGATATGTTTCCTTCCTTCGTATATATTGAATCTTATCTCCTAAAGGTAAGCTTCAGCATCATCCACTGCACTAGGCTTTTGTTCTCGGCTAATGTTTTCATCGCATTGTCCTTTTCAAGGGATTGCTTTACTCTCCCTTGAAATTATCCTCAAAGTTGGGCTCACTAACCTTGGTGTTCTGTTAGTAAGCATAAGCCCTCTGCCTATACTTTTCTTGGTCAGTCTTGATCAATTATATGAAATCATACAAACCATCACCTTATCTAGGTGAATATGTCCTATCCTCTTTCCACGGCATCTTTCTTGAAACAATGAGTAGAATGTGTTATGTATCACCCCATCTTACTCTTTGGAGAATGTTCGAATTTAATGTCTTATATGTGTACACAGTCCCTATCAAACAAAACGAATGTGTCTCAAAAACACATCCATTGATGACCCTTTGAAACGCAAGATCCTTCATGGTTCAACTTTTTCGATTGTGTACACCTTACTTCTAATGTTCTAAGAGCTATATATATTCATCACGTTTCAAAATCTTGGTGTCAAAGTCAGGGAGTAACCCTGTTTCATCATTCAAATAGATCATGGCCGTTTTCGCATTGGCCACACCGTCCTTGCGGTTTGTTCATTCGCTCTCATATGAAACATGACTTGCCTAGCACCTGGGAAGGACCACCTTAGACGTATTCAAAAGCCTTGTAACTACCTTGTGTTAAAGAGGCACTAACCATTCACGAGCCAGTTAACACAGCAAATGGATAAAGAACTAAGGATAAAGAATTAAGTGTTGCCATGTATGACAGAAGCACACGAACAAGGATGCCCAAAAACTTGCATTTCGCAGTAAGCCGTAGAACCCCGCTTCCTCCAAATCTCGGGACGAGATTTCTTTAAGGGGGGTGGGTTGTGATGCTCCAGGCATCTCAGAAGCCTTAACACAAAATTAAAAAAAAAAGCTAGTGATGAATTAGGACTAAATCACGCTTAGAGAGTAATTAGGTTTTGGTGGAGAAACAACTAAGTCAAAAATTTATGCCTTTTCCTAAATTCATTCTGAAATTACTTTTGATTTGACTAAACAACTTCAAAATCTTCCTGTCTATGAAATGAAATTAAGCTTATCACCGTTCAAATGCACCTGACCTAGAAGTGATTGGACCTCATTTGGTCACTCAAAAGTTTGAAACAAAAAAGGCTTTACTTAGGGAAAACTGCTGTTTTACGAAAAGCCTAAACATGATTGTGTCTGTATTTCAAAATCTGTTATGATTTAGAGAAAGATCATATTATCAAAGTTGTAGGTAATGACCTAGGAAACAACTTTGTCAATGTGAGTCTGGTCATATAATGAATTCTAATTGGTGTTTTGAACCATTTTCTGTCAGCCTAGAAACACACTTTAAATCTGACCAGTTTGGTAGATTGAGTTTTACTCCAACCTACAGCCATTTTCACACAAGGCCCAAATTGAAGAAGTTGTATATTTTGAAATTCCAAACATTATTTCCAATGGGATCCTTGAGTGAAATTAGCCAGAAGTAGGACTTTTAGAATTTCTAAGCATCCCTGGTCTGTAGGTCCAAATGAATTTGGAGAGCTAAATTCAAATGCAAATCATATTTCCACTTTGAATTTGGTGTTTCTCACTTTGACAAAGTTGTAGATATCCAAGAGTAGAATATTTCATTCAATGGGCGCTCTTCCAAAATCGGAGTCTAAATAGATTAAAAATGCATTTTTCAGAGAGGGAGAAAACACATTTTCTTTTTTCTATTTTCGGTGACACTAACAGGTGGGGCCCACCCGTGAGGGTCGCCTTCCACCTCGGTACGACGGCCGCCACGGGGACGCCGGCGTACAGCGACGTACGCCGCGCCGCGGATCGACGTCCCCACCGCGCCCCGGCCTTGTCACCTGGACGCACCCGCGGCCTCCTCCACCCACTCCCTCGCCCTCGCTTTCCCCTGCCCGGCCTCTTCCCGAGCGCAGAGGTGCGGCCGCCATTGGAGCCGCGGCAAGCTCGCGCCCCGGCCTCCTCCGGCCCTCTCCGTCCGAGCCGCCACCTCCACCGCCCTCGCCTCAAGCACCTCCACCCTTCCCGCTGCTCCTCGGCCCCGCCCCGCCACCTCCAGTCGCTCCGCGTGTGTGCACGCCAGGGCCGCTCGCCACGGCCTGAACCGCAGCGAGCTCGCGACACGGCCACTACGGACTCCCTCCGCCCCATCCGACGCGCGCCCCGGCGTCGCCACACCTCCCTCCTCGCTTTCTCCATGATCTAGTCCTCCACCGTCTCCTCCTCGACCTCGCTCCGCGTGCGCCGCCGCTCGCCGAGCGCGTCCACCCCGCCTCATCGTGGAGAGCCCCTTCTGGGCCATCCCCGTGCCCTCAGATCGCCACCGCCGAGCTCGCCTCGGCCGCGCGCAGCTCGAGCGCCCCTCGGCTCCGCCAATCAACACCCCAATCGCCGGATCGAGGCCGCGCCGCCGTGCACCGCCGCGCCGTGGGCCTCCGGTTCATCGGCCTCGCGTCGTCTCCTCGCTCCACCAACCGCGACGAGGTCTACCTCACGGGGTAGCTCGAGCCTAGGCACGTCTTCCTCGACCCGCTCGGCTCCAAGGTCGGCCCCATCGCCGCCGGCGCAAGCGCCGAAACGCGGGCCGTCGCTCGTCGTTCCCCGCCGGCCCGAGGTAGAAGGAGAAGAAGAAGTTTCGCATTTAAGCCCCTCAAATTTCTGCGTATTATTTGACTGTTTACTGTGTCTCGCGAAAATTGCAGGTTAGACCCTAGATCCTCTGGCTTTCACATTTTAACCCGAGCTCTTGCAATCTTGCAGATCTAGCCCCGAGAAACGCGGGTTTTGCTCTTACTATTGACTGTGTCTTGAGGAACTTGTTTGCTAGCCCTTGATATATACGGTTAATTGCGTCTAGGTCCTTGGTCTCATTTATTTGAACTGAAAACTTTGGAAAATCATATAAAATCACAGAAAAATCCAAAATGGACAAACTCAGTTGCATTAGACTCCTCTTGAATAGATCTATCGAATGGGTATGATGTGGATATGTGAAATGTCTGTTTTGCCCTTGGTTTGTTGCATGCATGATTAATTAGGATAAAAGTCAAAAGTGCACTAAATGAACTTCAAATGGCATGAAGCTTGGAAAGTAGCTTTCTTGTAGCATTATAGCACTATGTGAATTTTTGTAGCCCTAGCACTTGTGGTTTAATTACCCTTTGGCCATTATACCGTGTATGCACATTATTTAACTTAGAAATGTGCATTATTTAACTTAGAAAGTGGAGACTACATAGAATATGTTCAAATCGACTCTCTAGCATTTTTCATATACTTTAGGTAGTATAAGTATCTCGCTGGTAAAATATGAGCCCCTGCATGTTAAGTTCTAATGGTGATTTGAAAATAATAAAAGGCTACATGTTAGAAGAGATAATTAGAAAAAGTGGTCATAAATGGCTAGGGAAATTCTCTGGAAAATATGGTAACTTAATGTTGGTGCATGGAGTCTAGAAAGTATATTCGAGAAGGCTATTTACACTGTTCATATGTGCATCTTGAATTTACCTAGGATTAATATATGGAAAATAAATGTCCTGTCAAACTTGGGTGGTGTTTGGCTTACATATGAAATGAGAACAAACAATCTAAATTGATATCTCGCTCATGCATTAGTCCGAGTGTTGTATTGCGTGTCTCTAAGTAGATGGGTTATGTTAGCTTTATGTCCACAAAAGAAATCTTGTTTAAGTAGTCTATTGTGCACCTTTCTGCCTAGCCACGAAATGATTTCCTAAGTGTGTGCCTGTCATTCATGCATCCCATGCACTGCATCGAGCACGGCATTCATATAGTGACGCTTATTTCAGATACGTGGTCAAGAAACGAGCACGTGGAACTACTTCAACCAACGGTGATCCAAAAGATCAACTAAGACCCACTCACGACCTGGAGGGCCCATCAGTCGTGTTTGGAAGGAGGAGCAGTCCAAGTGATCAAGGGGTTGCCTGGGGCAAAGCCTCACAACTGCAAACTAACAGTAGCTTAGTTTGTTGGTTTCATTAAAGTGAATCAAGGTAGGCAGGACCATGCAAATCCCAGCAAACAAATTATTTTGAGTTACGCATATGCATTAGGGTTGATTGAAACCAATTGCATTAGACTTCCCGGCCACCCTGGCCCTAGCACCTATACTTAGGGTTCGTAGGACGAGTGCCTAGAATGGTTAGGCGCGAGTAGACACGAGTGAGCACTGTCACTCGTCTCGTAGGGTTTACTTTCAAATGATGGATTCTCATTGCTATGAATCTATTACTGCTATGTTATGCTTTCAATTGAGACCGGGCGGAGATATGGGATTACTATGTTGAAAAATGATGTGGATGGTATGGTGGACTCTGCCCGAGTCGCATAAGGCCCGTTCGCTGTTCGCCTGCTGATCGGCATAACATTGCTAGAATGCTTATCCGGGAAATGGGACCGGTGAAACCTTACTTGTGCCATCCGAAGAACAGAAACACGTTCCTACCCACTGGTTGAGAGGAAGGTGGCCCGTGGGAGCTTGGTACTCATGACGGGGAGACCGAGATGTCGGCAGGCTCGTCATGGGGGCACAACCCGGGAGTCAGGCGGGAGTGAATCGAACTTGGGATGGGACAAGTGGAGAAGGGGGACTATATGTGGGAAAGCCGTCGTGTTAGTAAGCATATGGGCCCTTGGCATTTTCTAGTTATTCCCGGGAATATAAAAATCGATTCGAATCGCTGATGCTCACCAGGTGTGAGAATGCCAATATCGCACACTGGCAACGTAGAGCTGTTTGAGGCATGATGTTTTATGGAATTGATGATTTGCTACTACACAATGGATATACCTGTTTTACTTCATGCAAATTACTTACTTTATATTACCAATGAGATTCAGGATAAGGACTAGCGGCTGTCAAATCCCGCTATAGCATGACACTAAACCATAGTGGATAATCATGATTAAAGGATAGCGACTGTCAAATCCCGCTATCCTATAACAACATTTTACAGTTTAAAATCAATGGCTAAGGACCTACTTGCTAGTAAGCTGAGCTTTGCGTCAGCCGTAAACTCCGTCCATTAAGTCCTACTGAGTAATTAGTACTCAGGGTTTGCCCCCACTTTTGGCTCACAGGTACCGGCGGCATTTGGATAGCTGCTTGGAGAAGGGTAGCACCGGTGGGCTCGGTGTTCCTCACCTCGTTTGTCTGTATGAAGACTACTTAAGTATTTGGTTTCCGCTGCGAGATGTTTGGAAAACGCTTCCGCATTATATGTATTTTGAACATGTATTTGACTATATACCTTCTTGGTTTGTAAACTAAGTCTATCTACTCTATATTTCAACTGCCTGTGATGATGTAACTGTTGTGGCTCCATCGTGAGTCGGATGTGTGTGATGTCGGTTCCTCTGGGATTTGGTGCAAATCGAGAGCCGAGGGCTTCTCGACGGACGACCGGGTTTAGTACGGTCTAAGTACACTGTAAGCTAATGGTGACAGGTGTACTTAGCCCGTATTAAATCGGCGGTTCCGCCACAAAAACCACCGTAACGGGCTCGGTAACAGGAGAGGGCTTACAACACTTAGCCCAAAACACACACAATGGAAAGACTAGAATGGTGGCACATCTTCCATAGGACACGGCTCGGAATCAGGTTATAACCCTTACTCGTTCGCGATTACGATCATCTTCTCTGCTTCTTCAATGAAAACCAACAACAAAGCAAGGGTGAGTACTTTTGTACTCCGCAAGCCCACCTTCTTCCATGAGGAATTGGGGTTACCTACCATTACATGCAGGGTATATCTAGAGCTTTGGAGTAATTTGCAGGAAAAATAGTTTGTCTGCACGGTTTGAGTAATTCAAGTTTTAATATAGAAATACACTTTTCAAAAAGGGTGCCAATGGGCTTGCCGGCCCATCATGGCTCATGGCCTTCTGCCATTAAACTTTCCACACAATTACTAGGCCTGGCCCATCATAGCTTTTCAAACACATTTTGTTTTTTTTGAAACAATAGTCATCGAACCAAGCCATAACTTAAAGTATACGAAAGTCTGACTATTCGAATAGATTTAAACTCCGATTAAAGGTGCATACTTTACCCACATGTTTTGGCACAATAAACTCCCCATCAGGAGATCCCATACCGCACAGAGTCCTTGCCAACATGATCTTCCTAAGTGACCAGCCATATGGGCACCGAGGCAATCCCATTGCATACATGTCCTTGTGGTAACCCAGCAAAGCTTTCCCCAGTCTTCCATAGCATCCCAACATACCAGCCAGTCCCTAGGATGAGCAATGGCCTATGCGGTTCAGACTAGGTGTTGCCCACACAACATCATGTGGTTGCACTAGAAAGCTAGGCAAGATGCAACACCAACTCAGTCCTTATGAATAGGGCAAAGACTCCCAATCACTTTTTCTCACTTGACTCCGCGAGTATCCCACATCTCCGGCCCCTTCCACGAAGGTCGATCCTTGGGAGGCCACATATACGGCACTCCCGCCCTGTATAGTTTTGGCTAAATGGACCACCGGGTGGTCCTATGGCGGGGTTTCTCACCAACTTTTTCCAAAAACACACCCACACCCATCCCTTCATTCCAACACATCATTATGATTAGATATAGATATATAGTGAGCGATCCTACCTAAATGCACTACTTCTAGAATAGGCTTGGGTGGCAATCCAACCATGTTTCCTTAGCAAGCAAAACATGCAAGTTATTATTCGTATAATAGGGTAATGGGTCATGGTGCTAAAAATTGGGAGACTTATGCATCAAGTGGGGACTCTAGTGGACTTGTCGATCACTTTGTTGAGGCGGTTGAATCGGTGGTGGCAGCTCCGGTTGAACACGGGTTCCTGTTGTTGCGTAGCGATTCTCGAGCAACGGAACACACAACCTTTCTGGTGTAACCTACGCACACAAACAAGGAACAACACACAAAAACCGAGGTATATTATGAGCCCAATTGATTTGGAGCTAGGGTTTGGATTTCAGCTGGAAGAATCGCTGGGATCAGAATCCGGACGGGGCGATAGTGATTTGATGAGGTTATCACCGGCAGCATTATTCTAAGCGGTCGGGGTTGTGTAACGAGCCTTCGACAAGCTAACGGGCGCAATAACGGCAGTTACGGAGGCGCCATCGTAGTTGGTAGGTCGGACGAGACAAGGGCAGTAACGCCGAAGGGGTGGCAGCCACATGGTGGAGTGGGGTTTTCTATAAAATATGGTGAAGAAATTGGATGAGAGTTGGTGTAGGTGAGTAGAGTGTGATTTTAGATGAATTTAGAGACTAAAATCACCAAAATCGGAATTGTAACGGAGAAGATATTGAGTATTTAGTGTGGAGGGGGTATATATGGACTTTTGGAATAGTTGAAGGGGCAGAATCAGACTTTTTCTGTCAAATTCAGCCTGGGGAAAGAAATTTGGGACGGGGCTCGACTTGGTCTAGCTCGTCCTTTTGGCCTAAGGCTGACGTGCCGGCCGGCAGGGTGGCGACGGTGTGGCTAACGCCGTCCGCGCGGGGCCAGCTTGGCAGTGATCGAGTTGCTTCGGGCCGGTGGGGTTCCGCCGGCGGTTCTCATCGCCGGCGGCAGTTTTGGCGACGAGGCCTCCGGTGGGAGCACCAGGTGGAGACAGACACCTCAACGGTGGTGACAGAGAGGGGCAGTAGACGATCGGAGGTGGGGTCTCAACGAATGGCACGGGTTCATGCACCGGCTGTGAAGGTGTTCCGTGCGGCGGCAGGGTTCAGGAGAGAGAGAGGTGGCGCTGGGGTGGCATGGTGGTGGAAGGAGGTGGCTGAGAGCTCCTTCTCTCTAGAATTGGAGAGGAAGGCAGTGGAGGTGGAAGATTTTGGGCGCGGCGACGGTGGCCGGAGTGCGGTAGAAGGGGCGCAGTTTGCTTGGGCTTCCCTATTGGGGAGTTTCCTCGACGAGCTGGCGTGGGAGGGAGAGGAGGTGCAGGTGGTGGCGCAACCTATGGTGGAGCAGAGCTCGCCGTCTTTTATAGGCCGAGGCGGTGGTGGAGCCAAGCGAGGCGGGGCCGGGGTGTCGCGTCACCGGCGGGTGGGGGCCGTGATGAAGCGAGGCGGGGAGGTGACATGGTGGGGCGGCGTGGTGTCGTGTTGGAGGTGAGGTGGGACCGATGGGCGTCACCTCGCCGGCGTAGGAGGCGACAATGGAGGGGAAGGAGGGAGGGTGATGAGGAGAGTATGATCGGTGGGGTCCAGCGGTCAGAGAGGGAGAGAGGGGTGGAGGCGGAATGGGCCGGGGGAAAGGGGTGCGACCCACGCGGGTAGAAGGGGGAGGGGGAATTGGGCTGTGGCCCATACGAGAGGGGAGGGATTTTTCTATTTTTGGTATTTGGTATTTTGGTTTGGATTTTTGGAAAGAAATTTGGGAAGAAATTGAGGGGATTTTTGTAGAGGAGATTGGAGGGAATAATTTTAGAATATGAGGTGGCTGGATAGGAATTTTTGTTGAGCTCATAGATATACACTCTACGACAAACGAGTTTTTGAAAATTAATTTTGAATTAGAGAGGATTTAGAGAAAATTTTAGAAGGTGATTTTCGGGGCGCTATGGGAAGTCAAGTCAACACCAAGATACGCACAATGGTCCAGTGGCGCACTGGACATTATAGATAGTGGGAACGCCAAAACACCTTTGGGGCATCACAATCAATGGACGTGGATGGTGTAGTGTGCTCAAAAACTTCCTAGAAACCCTGTTTCGTCCCAAGATCTATTCAAATTTGACCCAGTCCAAATCAAACTAAGTGCAAATGAGACGAAACTTCAGAGCAACGATGTATAGCCCATATGGACAGTGTTCGCAAAAAGATCTGACAAAAAGATCAAAGGATCTCCAGAATTTGAGTATCTCTCAAGAGCAAGACAAGAACTTGGATTCTCCTCAGGAACCAAATTTTTAGTGTGCACATGTGAAAATTTGGCTAAGCTACGAGACCAATCCATTCATGTCCTTGCAAGACTCTAGAGCCAAATGAACAAGAGTCCCAAACAAAAACACCAAAAGCTAAAAGATTTCCCTCTAGGAACCAAACTAGAAAGGAAGGAAGATTGATGCACTCAATCACTAAATCATACTCCCTCCGTAATAAAACATAGTTTTCAAGATTTATCCTAAGTCAAACTATTGTAAATATGAAAAAAATTATAAAAAACAATAACATTTTTCATAATTTACTTCTTTGATGTGATACTTCGATTTGATAGATTTTAATATTCTTCTCTAAAACCTTGGTCAAAATTAAGACATAAGGCAGAAAGTGTAGACACATAGGGTGTTTGGTTCCGAGGGCTATACTTCAGCTCAGGTCACATTGTATGTTTGGATGTTATTTAAAAGTATTAAATATGCTTTAATTAAAAAACTAATTACATAGACGAAGACTAAACGACGAGATAAATTTATCAAGCCTAATTAATTTATGATTAACGAATGGTTACTGTACCATTACATTTACTAATTATATATTAATTAAATTTAATATATTTAATATTTATAACAATCCTTCGAGTATTCGATGTGACGAGACTAAATTTTATCCGTTGAGATCCAAACTGGTTTACAAAAGTCACTCGAAAAGTTCCCCGATCCTTCTTCTCCCCGTCGGCTTTTGCGCGTTTACCTTTCTGCCAAATCGCAGGCCCTTTCGGTTTCGGCGCCCAAAAACCCCAGCACTCCACTCCACTGTCCACTCCAGGCAGCAGCCGCATTCTGCTATTCCTTCCGCCGATTCCCCGCGATGGCGAAGGAGCTCCACCGCATCGATAACGGGGAACAGCGCCGGACCTGCTTCCGGAAGCGCCGCACCACCCTCTTCACCATGGCCCGCGACCTCAGCGAGGAATTTGGCGCCCACGTCGCCGTCGTCGCCTTCTCCCCCACCGGCGAGGCCCACGCCTTCGGCGGGCCCACCGCGGACTCCGTCCTCCGCACCTACCTCCCCGCCGAAGGGGGGCCGCCTACCCAACCCCCTTTCCCTTCCCCAGCCGCCGCCGCCGCCGCCGAAACGGCCGGGGAGGCCGCGGCCCGCGTGGCCGGGATGAGGCGGGAGGGGGGCGAGACCATGGGGCTGGTCGCGTCGGAGTGGACGCGGCTGGCAGCCGCCACGGAGAAGATCAGGGCGGCGCAGGC
Source organism: Paspalum notatum (assembly GCA_022530915.1). Classification (NCBI taxonomy): domain Eukaryota; kingdom Viridiplantae; phylum Streptophyta; class Magnoliopsida; order Poales; family Poaceae; genus Paspalum; species Paspalum notatum. Next base: position 14,700,853 of record CM039688.1, read on the forward strand.
GGCAGCGCAGAAGCAGAACTGGTGGGAGTTGGACGTGGAGGCCCTTGGGGAGGAGGAGCTGCCGGTGTTCGTCAGGGCGCTCGAGATGCTCAAAGCCGATGTCAAAGGACGCGTCGACGCAATGGCATCGGCCCGGCTGCCGCTGCCGCTGCCGCAGAGGGAGAAGAAACAGCAGTAGGTGCTAGCGGTACAGTACTACTTATCAGGTTAATGCTCGCTCGCCTAACTGAGTGATCAGTTTACTACATTCACTAATGGAGTAATCAGTAATGGCTAATGGAGTAATCAGTAATGGCTACTGCTACTAACTAGTACTAGTATTTTAGGGACTGGAATATGGAATCAAGGGCATGGTTGGTTGCTTCTATTTGTCGTCCAAAATTGTATGGATTTTACTTTGGTTATTTTTACCGCTACATTTGATTACTGCAGCCTTAGCTTTGGTAATCCTCGTGGATAAGCGCAAATACATGTCAACGTGATAGAATCTAAACGGCGAGCATGAACAATTGATTGCTTTCTATTAATGTTTTATCAGCTAAGGCCCTGTTTGGACCAAAGTTTTCTAAAACCATGGTTTTGGAATACTATGGTATATTTTGGTTGTGACATGAATACCACAGTTTTTTACATGCTACAGTAAATTTGCAGTTTTTTTCAAAACCACGATGTGTTTGGTTCTGCAGTTTTCTCCATACTGCCTTCGCCTCAATTTTCTTTCTTCCTCTTCCGGAGACGATCCCCGCCGCTCGGATGCCTCCCCGCTCCGGCCGCTGCTGCGTCCCACCTGGCCCTGCTCCGCTCCGCTTCGTCCGGCAGCCCACCCCGCACGCGCCCCGCCTCTCCTCTCCGGCCAGCGACGCGGGAGGCGTGGCCGCCCACGCGCCTAGCCCTGCTCCGGCCGACGACGCGCCCCTCCTCCAGGCCGCCGAACCGCCGCTGAGAGGCGAAGCAGTGACGGTTGAGGAGAGCGGATGCAGGGAAGGAGGTCGGTGGCGCGCATTGGGCTCCGCCCGGGAGGAGGCCGCCGGTGCCCGCCGGGGGAGGAGGCGAGCCACGCGCGTCGGGCCTTGCCGAGGAGGAGGCCGCCGGCGCCCGTGGCAATATGGTAGGTATATATCTGACACTCGTAGTATATTCATAATGGTCTTATATCTCTTGGGGTCGACATCCAATGAGTTCAAAATCAATACTTTGCTTTCTTTAGGCATGATGTATAGACAGATCCAGTGTCCGCTGCAAATAGCAAAGCGAATGAAGTTATATAGATGATCGTGTGTGTTTAATTTTCACTTAGTATCAATGCAAAGGTTTTTTGACATACTCAAAGTTGTATGGAGCAAGTATTTGGTCTTGGCTTTCTTCATAAAAGAACGTCAGGGCAGTGACAATATATGCGGCAATGGTCTTCTGCGCTTGTTTGTGTAACTTTTGCCGGATTGCCTCCTTCTCACTTTTTTGTTTGCCCTGTCGCAAGTTTGTCGCTATCGTCCTTTAGCTTTAGTGGCCAGTCATGGCTATCCTGATTAATTAGTGAAGGGTCCAAGAACTCGACTCTTTTATCACCCATGTTTTTAGCCATTTGCCACTGCATCCTGAAAATATATTATACAACGAATGTATGTTAAATACGAGAGTATATTACATTAATTATGCACACTTAATGGGATTGGCAGGGAGACGTATATGCACCAAAGGGTCATCGCAGTGATGTCCACCTGTCCTAGGCGGAACATGTTATGAAACTCCAAAAAGTCGACGATTGTACTCTTGGTTAGTGTGTTGAAACATCGACCGAAATGGAGCCCATTACTAATGAAACCCCAAGTCTACTTGCCCTCAGGTACCAATTGTGAAATCTTTTCATCTCTGCTGGCATGTATTCACTATTAAGAACCCAATCTGCCAGAAAGGGTTTGCCACATTCGTACTTCAGGGGGCAATCCGGTAAATCGGCAATTTTGTCCAGTCCAATGAAGGATTTGTAGTCTTTTAGGTCGGGAACCGGAACTGATTTAGTTGTCACCTCCTTATCCTTTCCTGCCTGTTTTTTTTTCAACCACATGTCCATCTCCGGTATCGCATCTTTTTCATATGTACGTATCAATGTTGGCACCGCTGGAGGTGGAGCATCTTTAGCTGCTGCTGGCTCCTCGGCCTCTGAAGGTGTATCCGGCTTCTCAACGGCATCGGGAGGTGTAGCCGGCTTCTCAGCGGAATCGGAAGGTGTATTCTCAACAACATGTTTGGGACAAACTGGATCTGCATGTTCGATTGCTAGTTGTTCGGGTTCCTGTAGTTGTTCTTGTGGTGTCAGGTTGAGAATGTATTTCTTATTCCACAAGATGAACTGTTTCACAGACTGGCCGAGGAAGTGGATCCCCTCTAGCGTGGGGATGTCTATCATTTTTTCTGCGTGTTTAGCTTCAACGCTAAGGACCTCGACCCTTGCATATTCCGGCGGGATTGGAGTGCCATGGAAAAGACCACTGCCAGGAATCGCTATTGCTTTTGCTGCCTCCTCTGTCTTTCCATGTATTCCAAGTAGGATGTGCAGCTCGCAAGAAGTCGGAGACTTATGCTGTCAACTGGAAAACTTGGGGGTAGTGGGATGTTGCGTGGTGCAGAAAGTTTACCCTCAGCCGTCAAGAAACTTCTGAACTCTTTCATAAACACCTCCTTTGCAGTTTCATTCATCTCTTACTTGAAGCGATCATGTTTTTTATATTTGTGCTTGTCCGCGGTGAACCTCTCCTTCCAGTTCATCTTGGACGAGAGCCATCGTACTCTGCCTCTATGCTCTTGTGTGCCTAATCCTTGGGTCAAGGTATCTTGCTCCCGATCACTAACAAATTTGCCTTTTTTCTCTTGCTCTGCCCAAAACTTGATTCTTTCCATCACCTTTTTGGTCTGAGGTTTAGCAAAATCTCTTTCTCCCCAGGCACCTTGATCTCTCGGTCCTTGACCCATTGGAACGGCCGTTCATTTAACCCTTCGTACGGGTCAGGTAGCCCTTTAGCTATCAAATCTTCTTTTTCTTTCTGCCATTTCTCAGCTTTGCCAGCGTACCCAAGATGTGGCTTGTGCACGTCTCTCTTTGCAAGCGCTGAGTTCGCTTTGCTAAGTTTTATGGCTTGCTCAGTTGTCTTTTGCCTCTTGAACTCATCCCACTAGGCTTGGATGATCTTACCGTACTCCTCAAATGGAGTAAGGTCGTTCTTCAAATACTTGTTAGTGAGGTCTGCTTTCCATTTACAATAAGAACACCCCATCTGTTTAAGAGTGTATGCCTTTGCCTTCTCCTCGGTACCATGTGGGAAATGGAACCATTTCTTCAGCTCTGCCCATAAGAAATCCTTCCTTGATTTTGGTACCTCCCGCCAATCAGTCCACATTATCTCCATCCATGTCCTCGTTACCACGCCTACGGCGTTGCGGAACTTTGCTCTCACCTCAATAGGCTCTGGTGGTTCTCCAGCAACGCCAACCTCCCTCACAGTGTAAAGTGTTTCTACTAATTTGTTCTTGGCTCGCTTTTCTCAACGTTTCCTCTTGCTTGTTCCGGTTTCCTGAGGGTCAGCTTCGGCCATTTGTTGTTCAGGCCGAGTGTCAGTTTCGACCATTTGTTGTTCCTGCTTCGTACGAGAGTGTTAACGAAACAATGAATTTATATCCTTACAACTAAACGATCGCGTTTGGGCTCACACCTCGAGGGAGGGCACGTAGTTAGGATCCTTCGCGACTTCTCGATCGCGTTTGGCGGCAAGTACGTCCGCGGCACGTGGGTCTTCCAACTCGAGATTGTCATCTGTTGAGTCGGAATTGAGTGAGTTTTCATCGAGAAGAATTTCTTCGAGAAATGCATTGTCCTCTGGGACTCGCGACGGTGACCTAACCATTTTTTCTAGAAGACGAAGTAATCTAACAATGAGTATATCCATGATAAATAAAGATCATATACATGAGAAATGAATATACATGAAAAATGAGTACGAGTATACATGACAATTGAATATATATGAAAAATGAGTATACATGACACATGAATATACATAAAAGATGAAAATACATGAAAAATGAGTATACATGACACATTAATATACATAAAAGGTGGAAATACATGAAAAATGAATATACATGAAAATTAAGTATACAAAAAAAATGAGTATACATGAAAATACATGAAAATCAAATATACATGAAAAATGAGTATATATGAAAATCGAATTTACATGAAAAAAGTATACATGAAAAAGAAATATACATAAAAATATAATGAATATACATGAAACTACTAACTATCTACTCACTAACTACACTATTGGCAAAAAAACTACTAAGTAGTCACTATTGTAAAAAAAAAAACTAACTAAAACTACTAACTAAAATAAACTATCTACTCACTAACTACACTATTGGCAAAAAACTAGTCACTATTGTCAAAAAAAAAAACTAACTAAAACTACTAACTAAAATAAACTATCTGCTCACTAACTAAAACTACTTACATACTAATGGCAAAAAAAAACTAACTAATTACACTAAAATATACTGACTAATATACTAACTACTAACTAATATACTAACTAACTAAATAACTTGTACTAACTAAAAAACTAATTGTTGGCAAAAAAAAACTAACTAATTACGCTAAACTAATTACACTAAAATATACTGACCGGTGTGGCGGAGGAGGCGGACCGGTGTGGAGGCGGCGGCGGCGCGGCTCGGCGAGGAGCCGGCGGCGCGGCTCGGCGTGGATGAGGCGGCGACGCGGCTCGGCGTGGAGGCGTATCGGCAGCGCGACGCGGCGGAGGAGGAGACCGGCGGTGGCGCGGCGCGGTGGAGGGCACGGCTCGGCGGAGGAGGCGGACCGGCGGCGGTGGAGGGAGCCGAAAATTTGGGCAGCCAGACGGCGCGAAGAAGAAAAATGGCCGCCGGGACTTAGAAAAATTTCGGCTCCCGCCACGCCACTTATACGTGGAAACAACAGCAAGAGCGGTGGATCCCGTCCACCGCTCTTCTTGTTAGCTATAGCGTCCACCACTCCTACTGTAAAAACAGCAGGAACGGTAGATGCTCCTGTTGTCTTACAGCAGGCCCACCGCAGGAGCGACAGCAGGAGCGAGGACGGGTGAGGAAGCGGTGGAGAAGGTGGGAGCGGTGCCCTAGTGGGCCGCCGCGGCCCACTGGGCCTTCACCGCTCTGATTTTTTTAATTTTTTCTTTTCAATCTTTCTTTTCCTTTATTCGTAAATTTATTCTTTTATTTTATTAATTGAAATACATGCATGTTTAAATTTCTAAATTTATTATTTTATTCTATTAATTGAAATACATGTTTAAGTTTCTAATTTTATTTTTTTATTCTATTAATTGAAATACATGCATGTTTAAGTTTCTAAATTTATTATTTTATTCTATTAATTGAAATACATGCATGTTTAAGTTTCTAAATTTATTCTTTTATTCTATTAATTGAAATACATGCATGTTTAAGTTTTTAAATTGATTATTTTATTTTATTAATTAAAATACATGCATGTTGAAGTTTCTAAATTGAAATGGTATGTACAAAGGCACTCATTAATTTAAACGCGTATACGAAGTCATAAAATGGCATTCATTAATTAGCGGCCATGACATGTACAATCGAACATTAAGCGTTTACAATTTTTGACTCTCCATCCATACGTATCCAAGGCTTCGTTCCCTTTATCGTTGCTTCTACTTCCTTGATCTTGGTCGGTAGGTCTGTAAAAAAACTCCATATTGTCATAGTCATTGAAGGTCTTGACATCATCGACACCATCAACTCCGATAATACTCTGTTTGCCGGCGACAACTATGTGTTTCTGATTCTTAAGACGTGGGTCGATGATATATAGAACTTGTCCAACGCGTTTGGCCAGCACTCAAAGATTATTTTTGTAACCAACCTTGGCAAGATAAACTATTGTGAGTCCATAGTTGTCAACCTGTACACCTTGTGAGTGTTTCATCCATTGGCATCGAAAGACAGGAATTTGTATGTTCGATCCGTAGTCCAACTCCCATATGTCTTCTATGAAGCCAAAATATGTGACCTTGCTGCCCGTTCCGTCATCGATGGCGTCAATCCGGACTCCACTGTTTTTGCACACGCTTTTCTTATCCTTTGCAGCTGTATATAATGTCTGGCCATTGATGTCATACGCCTGCCATGTCGTGACCCGTGAAGATGGGCCGGACGCCAACCTTTTCAACGTTACTTCCTCGGCAGTTGATCCTTCGGGTAAGTTGAGGTCCATGAGCCAGCTGGTGAAGCGGTGTTTGTGCTTTTTCATGATCCAGGAATCTGAGCGTTCGGGGTTTTCCGCGCGGATAATACCTATATGCTGCTCGACGAAAGGAGTCATCATCTCTATCTGATGCGGAACACTGAAATGAACCTTTGCCACTTCTTCATATGCATTATCAATGAATGTTTTCCTCCCCCTCGTGCCTTTCCCTGATAACCTTCCAGTATGACGAGAAGCAGGCAAACCGATACCTTTCTTATCAACCAAGTAATCCTTACAGTACTCTACCACCTCCTCGGTACAATAAGCCTCGATCATAGATCCCTCAGGGTATGCACGGTTGAGAACGTAACGGTTTAGGGTCGACATGAAACGCTCATATGCCCACATCTCATGTAAGTAAATTGGACCAAGTGCACGGATCCGGTCAACCATATGTACAATGAGGTGTGGCATTATATCAAAAAATGAAGGAGGGAAGCATATCTCGAGCTGAGCCATAGTTTCCGTGCAGAATTCTTGCAGCGAATCCAATTCATCTTTACAAATCCCCTTTTGTGAGATCTTGTTGAAGAAATAGACCATTCGAGTGACCACCATCCGCACGAATACTGGATTGATAGCCCGGATAGCAACAGCAAGGAACAACGTCATCATCATATGGCAGTTATGAGCATTGTACCCACTTATGGACAAATCTTTCATGGAGACTAGACTCCTGATGTTAGACGATAACCCAGTGGGCACTTTTAGACCTCGTAGACACAGGCACAATTTCCTTTTCTCAGCTGATGTCAGGTTGAAGCTCGCGGCAGGGAGCATAAATTTTTCATTGCCTTGTTCCACAAGGTGGAGCTCACTTCTGATCTTCATATTTACCAGATCGCGACGTGACTTCAGGCCGTCATTTGTCTTCCCTTTCACATCCATCAACGTACAAATAGTGCTATCAAACACGTTCTTCTTTAGGTGCATACAATCGATGGCGTGTGGAACCTCCAAGTCCTTCCAATATGGCAAGTAATTAAAGAAGATGGACTGCTTTTTGAAAGGCACACCTTCAATAGGGGGTTTAGTTCTCTTGATCTTTTTCCCGTAAACAATGTTGATCTTCTTGACCATATCGAAAACATGTTTGCTATCGTGTCTTCTTCTTGGTACTGAACCTTTCTCATTCTTGCCATCAAAGTGGTTGTTGAACTGTCTTCTGCAGTATCGATGTCCTTCGACTAGGAAGCGGCGGTACTTCATGTACACAACCTTTTTGGATCCATCGAGATACTCAGCGTCGTTGCATCCAAGCAGGATAGACATCCTTTCTTCCCTTTGATCTGTCCGGACAGCGAGAAGTTAGCAGGGTAATCGTTGATCGTAGTGAGTATCATTCCTCTAAGTGTAAAATCCTTTTTTGTTAATGAATCAGTCATTTTGACCCCATCGTTCCAAAGCTTCGCCATATCTTCCATCAAGAGCTCAAGGAAGACATCTATATCAATGCCTGGTTGTTTAGGCCCTTGTATCAGACCGCATAACATTGTGTACTTCCTCTTCTGATAAAGCCATGAAGGTAGATTGTATATGGTCAATATCACCGGCCATGTGCTGTGTATGCTGTTCCTTTCTCCAAAAAGATTCATTCCATCAGTACTAAGTGCAAACCTCACGTTTCTTGGATCCTTCGCAAACTCTGGATACAATTCATCGAACCTTTGCCACTGAGTGGCGTCAGCTGGGTGTGAAAGCTTTTTGTCATCCTTTGTTCGCTCACAAAACCACCAACGCATCAACTTTGCAAAGGCAGGGTTTGCAAATATCCGTCTTAAGCGATCGATTGGATTGTGGTACCACATGACTAGGGCGGGGATTCTTCTCTTCTTCTCGTCGATGCCTAGGCATGTATCTTCTTCGGAAGGATCGGGTGCACTATTCTTCTTCCTCTTCTTGCCATTGGTGGAAGCTTCATCATCACCTTGGAATATGTCATTCCGCTTGTAACGGCCGGCGCCACAAGTTGGGCATTTATCTATATTCTCATATTTGCCTCGATATAAGATGCAGTGGTTCGGACATGCATGTATTCTTTCAACTCCCATTGTCCAGGGGCTAACAACCTTCTTCGCTTGATGTGTTGGCAGGCACGAAGCTAGATTTCGGAAGCAACCAAGATAAGAGCTTCAACAGATCGTTGAAGCTAGAGTCAGACCACCCGTACTTCGCCTTTAGAATCAACAGCTCGAGTACAAAACGTAGCAATGTCCAATGTGGAGGACAACCCTTTGACTTCTCATACACATTCTTCCTTGCAGCATCCTTTACTGCTTTCAAATTCTTTGCCCCTTTTGGACTTGCATATAGGATATCGGTCTTGAAGTGTTTCAGCATTTCTTCAAGGTCATCTGCATCTGAATCACCATTAAGTCCCAAGACCTCGATACTCTCTGAAGGTATGGAGCGATATGTTCCACCACCGTTGTCTTGGTCATCATCGTCATCACTATTCAACATATCAAGATCTGCATCGAAGAATGTGTAGTTGTTATCATCAACATCTGCATCTGAAGGTCCTTCTTGCTCGCTGTGATGGATCCAAACAGAGTAGTCTTTGACAAATCCGGCAACAATCAAATGCGATCTAATGTCGGTTGGATCTGTCCAAACCTTCATGCTTTTACAGTTTTTGCAAGGACAATATATGCCTTTAACCTGCTTCGTTATCGCATTCTTCTTCGCAGCTTCAATAAATTTATCCACTTCATCACGGTAAGGACGCTCCATCCTTGGCCAATTGTACATCCAAACACGTGCCATCTAGAATATATAAGAACCAAATAACAAGAATGTACAGAGTATAAATAATGAGGTGTACAGAGTATAAATAATGAGAATCTGGTTGATGGTATATTGTACATTATTATTTATGATAAAAATTGATATGTTACATTATCATGAATATTGAATATTCTACGATCTAAAATATATTTATGACAGAAATTAATGAGGTATTATCATGAATAAATGAACATTTACATTATAAAATTAAATAATATACCATCCTTTACCTAGGGTTTCACACTGCATCTAGATCTAAAAGAAAAGAGATCCACTAATAAAGACTAATACAACACCTAGAGTAACCCCAATTGCTAATTCCAAGTTGAGAAAACCCTAAAATAGTGCATTACCACCTAGATTATGTGGTCCCTAAAGTATTAAATGCTCATTGATGATGAGAGGAGAGAGAATGACATTAAATCCTAGCTATTTTAGCACCTAACGATTTGAAGATACTAAAATTAGATGCATAGATTGAGGAGGCTTACCTTATGGAGCTTCTAAATTTCAAGAAATAGAAAAAAAAAAAACTCCCCCTCTAATTTTTCAATTTTTGGCCGCCATTAGCTTCCAAAAATAGAACTCCTCAAAAGGCATACTATAGCCCGAAGAAGAAGAAAGCTATATATGGGTGGAAAAACAGCAGGAGCGGTGGACCTTACCCATCGCTCCTGCTGTTTCTTCAGCAGGAGCGGGTGGTAAGGTCCACCGCTCCTGCTGTAGGGATCACAGCAGGAGCAGGTGGTAATGTGGCCCGCTCCTGCTGAATGAGCTCTGCAGGAGCGGTGCACCTTACCAACCGCTCGTGCTATTTGTAGGAGCGGTTGGTAAGGTGGGACCCACCCTAGGCACAGCAGCAACGGCCCTAAATTGGAGCCGTTCCTAGTGCTATTTGGGTGGTATTCCCGTAGCGGACTTTTGGAGTAGTGTTTTGATGTGTAATAATGGAACATTTTTGCACCATTACATTGTTTTGTATATGTATGGCATTTGAAAAGATGTAATATATATGTATACATAATTTGGACATAAATTATCTAATCAAATTCCATTAAACCATTTTTACCCCTCACATGAATTCAGGGGCGGATCTTCCAGGATGTCGTGGTTAGGCGGCCGCCCTACCTAAAGTTGTGCGGTGCACAGCACAAGAATGTAGGCAGGTAGCGACGCAGTGGATAACACACACAGACATGAACCGAGCAAAGGACACAGCAGGAAGAATATCAAAGGGGCTTGCTTTTGCGTTGGGCCTGCTGTTGCAAATCGTGACATACTAAAGGGATAATATAATAGTAACATTAATTGCATATCAGTGGAGGGTTAATATAATAGTATTAATTTTATATATAATATCAGTAGAGAAGAGCTCTTCTCCACCCTACTGATGATTAGCAAAGTGGACCGGCATTTACCAATTTCTAAGGTATATGACCGGTTGACCGCACAATTTTACTCGCTAATATAGAATCTTCTATATGGTTCACTTCTTGATTATGGTCTCACTGTCATGTAATTTACAGTGTGAAACTATAAATATATTGCATGAATGAGGTTATTTTTCCATCAATAACTGAGTTTGTTGTGGATCTCCGTCCCACCTATAATTTTGAGCTGGATCCGCCACTACATGAATTAGACACCAAACACATGTCCATTAAAAATAGAATTCCAAACTCTAGACATGTTCAATCAACAAGTCTATAATTGAGTCCATTAAAAATAGAATTCCAAACTCTAGACATGGACCAGAGCTCTGCCGGCTGCCGGCGAGGCGGCGATCGTCCCTGCTTCCTGACAGAAGCAGGCGGGTAGGCAGGGGGCGATGGCGGATGGGATGGGGTCAGAACTCGGATACTACTTTGTTCTACCTCCAATCCGCTAGTTTTCGGCTGCACACTACCTTCTCCGACGAGCCTCTTCTTCGGGTAAGATTTTTCGCAGGGCTGTTTTTAGTTTTTAGGATTCGCCTGCTTTCCTGTCGATGTCGGTGCTCTGCTCGCGTTCAACGTTTTGTCTGAACGAGTTGGTGCTTGTTAGCACTCAAGCTCGTTGAGGTATTGCTGTTCAGCAAGAAATCACTTTGATGGATGCTTCATATGCTGGAATAACTCCAGGATTTACCACTCCACCAGCTGATAAGAAGGTTGGGTTGGTAATTAGCAAGTCTGCTCCCACTATCTTGGGCAATTTAGCTCCACTAGTTGGATCTTGGCGGCCAGATGCGGGCTCAAGGTTCTGGGCTTTATCTGGCAATGAAACTTCTGACGACGAAGGAGAGGTTGACGTCAGTTCAGTGGAATCAACTGATGCTCTGGTGCGAGATGCATTAGCTGAGGGTTTTTGTTTGGATGATTTGAAGAGCGCTGAGGCCGCACTTTTAAATAATATTCCTTCCCCTAAATTTTGCTCTGCTGACTGTGGCGTTGGCCAGGTACCTCATCGGAGGTCCTTACCATCCAGAGTGGTTGACGCAGTAGCAATTAGGAGGTCGAACTCCACCAAACCATGGCGCTGGCCTCTACCCAAGCCAAGATGCTCTGACGCTAAGACGCTCGGAGACATCATGGTAATTAAAAGTGGACTTGAGCGAAAGCGTGGGCCTGGCATTCGATTTGGGGAGTTGTTTCCGAGTGACTTGGGAACCATTAATCCGAAGCATGCGCAACTGACCGAGTTAAAAGAGAACGGCGTCTTTAATATTTTATTGGATTTCCCGGAGTTAATGCCTTCAAAGTTCGCTGGGACACGAGCTGGCTGGACTGGGCCTCTAAAGAGGCGTTCCAATGAGAATCCTAGTCAGTTAAGAGGCTTCCGGTTTTCCAAGGCATTGGGGTATCTTTTCTCCAACGCGGGCAAGCCAAGAGTCTGCCAAGCCGAACTAACAGCGACACCCTCGCGACACCATCGCGAGGCAGAAACGACCCTGGTGAACATGGATGGGAGAAGAAATCACCAAGCTAGGAGAGGCGGCTTTGCCGGTCGTCTTGGCAATAACATTGCTGCTGGTCGGTCCGGGCAGAACGATGGAAGAAGCCAGGCCTATGGCCAGGGAAACAGGTACGCTGTTTCCGCTGCTTGTCCTGGCGTGAGTAATCATCAAAAAGTTGATAGTAATACTAGTGAGAGATCTGACAGGTCCGGATCATATGATCAGCGATCAGTTCAGAGTGTTGGTGGTTGTGGATCTTGGAATGGAAGGGATCAGAGAGGCAATTTTCAGAACAAGAATGTCAACAACCATCATGGCGGTAGCCAGTGGAATCTTCAGAACCAACATAGGAGCAGCAACTACACTTGGGTGAACCCAAACCAATCCAGTGACTTGGCAAGGGAGGGTACTGGAGCTGCAAAAACTGTCCAGAATAATGCACCGCTTAATCATAGGACAGCCTTTCAGGGGAGGACAGGTAATAATACTGATGCTTCCTCTCATAAACAATCTGCGGGCCATGATGCTATATCAGTGAATGACATGGAGATAGATGGAAAGGGTGAGGACACATCTTTGGCAAATAATGATCAGAGAGTAAATATCAAGTGTTTAAGGTGTACTCAGCGGGGACATGTGGCTGCTGCTTGTCAAGCAGTGCTTTATTGTGTGATATGTGATAGCAATGATCATGTCAATCACAAATGCCCAATACTCAAACAACCAAGACCTGTTGCACATGCCGTGGGCTATGCAGTCCATGGGCTTGGTTTCTATCATATCCCTCACCCACCTCTTCCAAAAGCAAAGAAAGATAACAGGATGGCTTTAATCTCTGTTTTGGGAGGAACTCTCACAAAAGATCAGATCATCACTCAGTTGCAGATGCTCATACCAAGCAGGTGAGTTTGGGAGCTAAAAGAGTTGGATCAAGGATTTGTCGCTCAGTTTCCCTCTAAGGTAGAGCTACAAAGAGCTATTGCTTTTGGAGGGGCAGATGTGAAGATGGAGGGTGCCTTAGGGGGGCATAAGGCTCCAGTTTTCTGAATGGTCTGAGAAGGAGGAGGGATATTTACTCTCTAAAGTCTGGGTCTGGGTGTTTGGTATAAGGAAAAAACTCAGGGAATATCTAAACTTGTGGGCAGTGGGCTCTATGTTAGGGTCAACACAAAGTGTGGACATGGAAATGACAAGAAAGAATAATTTTGGAAGAATTCACATTGCAGTCCTAGATCCTAAACTCATTCCATCTCAGCTGGATGTGGTGATTGGAGATTACTACTTTGAGTTAAGCTTTGAAGTGGAGAAAATAGGAACAAATGAAAATGGTGATGAGGTGAATTGGATCTGTCCAAATCTGATGATGCGGATGATAAGGAGGGAGAGGAAGACACTCCCATGGATGAATTGGATCCTGAGGATAGTAGGGAACCAAAGAGGTCTAAGAACAACACTTCTTCTATGCCTGATAAAGAGGGGGCTGATCACAGGAAGATGAAAGAATCTAAAGATACTTTCTTGACCTATATCCAAGGACTATCTGAGAAAGATTTCCAGCTATTCCTAGAGAAACAAGCTGATGACATACTAGATATTTCTGTTAACACCGTTTTGGGAGAGGTAGCAGATAAGGTAATAGCAGAAAATGATGATGAACACTTTCAGGGTGATGAAAACCTTTCTGCAGGCAATACTAAAAAGAACATGGGGCTTAAAGGAGGTTCTGATGAATCTTCTGGTAAGGTCTTCCTCACCCCCACGGATAACAGGATGGGCCATGTGGTTGAAAAATGCAAAAGTGAACAGGTCTGAAATTCTGAATGGACTACAGAAGGACTCTAGTTTGTTTGGTTCCGACCCCCTGACGTTGCAGCATGGTGTGTTTGGGAAGGTGACACAATAAGAGGACTTAACCTTCGGTTTGGTAACTACAGACAACACTGCAGATATGATGCCTCTGGGAAGCAATGAATCTTTTTCATCTGCTGATCCAGCCGGTCTTGATATTAAGTTGACGAATGACAAAGAACAACATGAGCCTCTAGAAAGTGAGAGTTCAAATCCCTTGAGTGAACAAGTCAGTACAGTTTTGCTGGACAAGGTTCAGGAGGTTGGCATTGAAGGTAATGGGTCACACAAGATAGCTATGGTGGCTGCTATTCCTGAGTGCATTGTTTCTCCTGCGCGTGCTTCACCTAGACTTGCTGGTCTAACGGATGAGCATGCGTTGGCTAAGGCGGAACGCCGGACTGCAAAAAAGAACCTCAACTTTGAGACAGGTAACAACATCACCCCCTGCCTTTTTCTTAAACCTGTAGAGGATGCCATTTCGAATATTAAACAATTAGGTGTCTTCTTTGGTAATTCGTACAAGGATCAGGTTGAGGCTATTAACCAATTATATCTGGTAGATAAATCTAGAACCTTTCTCACTGTGAGTCCGGGTGTTGTGGAGGATGACGACAATTTTATTGAGAGTGATAATGAATCTTTTGATGATGTCCTGACCTCAAACTCGTTGAATCACGTATGTGGTGATATTGTAGAAGAGGTGTTTGATGGGAATGATAACCATTTAAAATATAATTTCAAGGCTATTTATAAGAAAAACAAAAGAAGTAGCTTTGGCATGTTGTTCTCTAAGCAGAACAAATGTAAATTGAGAACGGTTAAAAAAATTAAAGCGGGTGTACAATGAAAGGAATCTTTTGGAATAGCAGAGGTCTAAGTGACTTGGCTAAAACTAGATTTCTTTCTGATATAACTAAAGAGCAGCAGCTAGACTTCATTGCTCTTTTAGAAACTGGTAAAAAGGACTTTGCCCCACACACTCTAAGCATTCTGTGTGGTGGCAAAAACTTGTTATGGCACTGGACGGAGCCACATGGTAGGTCGGGTGGGATGTTGTTGGGAGTTCATTTGGAGTGTTCTGATATAGGGAGTATTGAAGATGGTGACTTTTATATAAAGTTTCATTTAAGGAATAAAGATGATGAGTTCCAGTGGATCTTGGTAGCTGTTTATGGGGCAGCACAACCAGAATTCAAAGAGGCTTTTTTATTTGAGATGGTCCGTAGTTGTAGCAAAGAATCTCTTCCCCTAATTTTGGGGGGTGATTTCAAAATTATAAGAAATTCAAATGAAAAGAACAACAGTAATTATAATGAGAAATGGCTGTTCTTGTTTAACGCTGTTATAGACACTTGAATTTGAGAGAGTTGCAGATGTCAGGGCGTAAGTTTACATGGGCTAATTCGCTAGAAATTCCTACCTTCGAAAGGCTAGATAGAATTCTCATGAGCACTGAATGGGAACAAAAGTACCCCATGGCTACAGTTATGGCGCTAAGTCGTGAAATTTCTGATCACACTCCACTTCTTTTAAATTCAGGAGCCAAAACTCATCGCGTTAGTCAGCCGATGTTCCGTTTTGAACTAGGGTGGCTAATACAGAAGGGTTTTTACAAAATTGTGGAGGATGTTTGGAATAAGACAGTCAAAGGCTTAAATGCTATGGAAGTCTGGCAAAACAAGATAAGGGGATTAAGGCAGTTCCTAAGGGGATGTGCCAAGAATATTAGTGGTAAAAATAAAAAAGAAAAAAAGGAACTCATTAGGAAAATTGATGATTTGGATAAAAAAGCTGAATCAGTGTTGCTAAGCCAACAAGAGATTGAGCTTAAACACAAGATGAAAGATAGATTGGTCTCTCTCCTTAGGGAAGAGGAAATCTATTGGTACCAAAGATCCAAATCGACCAAACTTTTGCAAGGGGACAGGAACACAAAGTATTTTCATCTGATAGCAAACGGTAAACATAGAAAGACAAGGATTTTTCAGTTAGAACAGGATGACAAGATCATTAAAGGGGATGACAATCTTAAGAAGTACATTACGAGATATTATAAGACTTTGTTTGGACCACCTGATGGAAATAATTTTTCCATGGATGAATCCCAAATAGAGGATATCCCGCAAATATCCCTAGAGGAGAATCAAATTCTTTCGTCTCAGTTCTCGGAAAAAGAGGTTAGAGACGCAATTTTCCAAATGAAAACCAATAAGGCTCCAGGCCCCGACGGGTTCCCGGCAGAATTCTATCAGGAATTCTGGGGACTTATCAAAGAAGATTTGTTGGCTATGTTTGAGGAGTTCCACAGGGGTGAACTGCCTATTTGTAACCTGAACTTTGGAACAATTACATTGCTTCCAAAGGCAAAAGAGGTTAAGAAAATCCAACAGTATAGACCAATTTGCATACTTAATGTAAGCTTTAAGATCTTCACCAAAGTAATTGCGAATAGATCTATTGCGGTAGCCAACAAGATTGTCAGACCTTCTCAAATAGCATTTATGTCTGGGAGGAACATCTTGGAAGGAGTGGTTATACTTCATGAAACTCTTCATGAAATGAAAAAGAAAAAGCTTAACGGAATCGTGCTCAAACTAGATTTTGAGAAGGCTTATGACAAGGTTAACTGGGATTTTCTCCAACAAACACTTAGGATGAAAGGTTTTTCTAGGAAATGGTGTGAGTGGATCAAGAATGTGGTTAGTAAGGGGAATGTGAATGTTAAAGTAAATGATGACTTAGGTTATTACTTTCAAACTAGGAAAGGGGTATGGCAGGGTGACCCTCTCTCCCCCTTTCTTTTCAACTTAGTAGCTGACATGCTCGCTATTTTGGTAGCAAGAGCTAAAGCTAATAATCAATTCAGGGGGGTCATTCCTCACTTGGTAGAAGGAGGGTTATCCATCCTACAATATGCAGATGACACCATACTCTTCTTAGAACATGATCTAGATGAGGCGGTAAATCTAAAACTTGTGTTGAACGTCTTCGAAAATTTGTCAGGACTCAAAATAAATTTTCGCAAGAGTGAGGTATTCCTTTTTGGAGAGGCAAAGTCCTTTAAGAAGGAATATGTACAACTCTTTGGATGCAAAGAGGGAGTGCTCCCTTTTAAGTATCTTGGCATTCCAATGCACCATAGCAAAATTCGAAACAAGGATTGGGTAGAAGTAGAAGAAATATTCCAAAAGAAGCTAGGTAGTTGGAAAGGCAAGCTCCTTTCGATCGGAGGGAGACTAGTTCTAATTAACTCAGTACTTTCTAGTCTTCCTATGTTCATGTTCTCGTTTTTTGAAGCCCCTAAAGGGGTAATTAAAAAACTAGACTATTATAGGTCCAGATTCTTTTGGCAAAGCGATGAACGTAAAAAAAAGTAAAGATTGGCTAGATGGATCTCTCTTAGCCGTCCCAAATGTTTTGGGGGACTGGGCATTTTAGATTTAGAGATTCAGAATAAGTGCCTTTTGAGTAAGTGGCTCTTTAAGCTCTTAAATGAGGATGGCGCTTGGAAGAGGCTTATTAAAAAAAAATATTTGCAACGTAAGTCCATTACTCAAGTGTCTAAATTGCCAGGAGACTCTCATTTCTGGTCAGGCTTGATGAATGTGAAGGAACAATTCCTTTCTTTCGGTTCATTTAGAACTAGAAATGGTTGGTGTGTGAGGAACACTCATGGAAACTTTTCCTAATCTGTATAGAATTGTTTGAAGGAAAGGCGTCACTGTACAAGTGTGTTGAATAGTGTTCCGCTTAACGTTTCCTTTAGAAGATCGCTGGTTGGGGATAACTTAGCATCATGGCTGGAACTAGTTTCAAAAGTGGCTAATGTTTCTCTAACAGAAGGTGATGACAAGTTTAGATGGAATTTGAATAAAAATGGAACCTACTCGGTGCAATCCTTCTATAATATCCTAGTGCAGGATGGTGTCATACCAAGGAACTCGATATTATGGAAATTGAAGATCCCTCTCAAAATTAGAATTTTTCTATGGTATCTCAGAAGTGGGGTAATCCTCACGAAGGATAATCTTGCCAAGAGGAAATGGAAAGGTGACACTAAGTGTTGCTTTTGTAACGAAACAGAAACAATTCAACATTTGTTTTTTGATTGTCATGTGGCAAGATACATTTGGAACACCACTTTCATTGCTTTCGGAGTTGAACCTCCAAGTAGTATAGCTAATCTTTTTGGGTCATGGCTAAAAGATTTCTCTAAAGAATTTAAATGCCAAATCTTAATTGGTGCTGCAGCCTTTTGCTGGGCTGTTTGGTTATGGAGAAACGATGTGGTTTTCAATAGAAGACCGTTTAACTCATTCGCACAGGTGGTTTTCAGAGGGACTTATTGGATCTGATGCTGGGCTCCGTTATGTAAAGAGGAAGAGAGGAGAATTCTGAAGATCGGATGCAGGCATCTAGAAGGAGTGGTTTTACAACTGTTCTCCAATTTCGGATGGCGAAGAAACTACAGGATCGAAGCCTAGTTGCTAGACGGCAGTAGTGGTTGATGGGGGTGAGGTGTATCTTTTATTTTGCTGCCTGCAATGCAGTTTACTGCTTTTACCATGTTGTTGGTTTTGCATTTGGTATGTTCTATTTAGATGGCTTAAGGGCTATGCAAGTCGGTAAACTTAGCCAACTACACTCGCCTGAGAGTGTTGAGGCTGGATGCTTTTCCTATCTAAAAAAATCAGACGTTGTATAGACTTTTACTAAATAGAAAAATGATACGTAGAGCCTTTTATGTCATACTGAGTTTGGACATGATTCCATCTTCAGCTTGATCTCAAACCAAATGTTCTTTTTCTAAACCAAAATTTGGCACTACTTAGATTTTGACTATAGAAATATCTGATCCGACCACGTTCATAGCTAACCTGAATAAACCATTTCTAGTGGGTCTAATTTAAAATTTATTCTATTTAAATGGCATGGCTATTAACATGTTTTGCTACATAACAAGTAAGCCTGGTAACGGTTTGGGCCAAACCGGTTGGTGTGGGCTAGTTTTTCTATTTAGGCCGAACTAGTTTGAATGGGTATGGGTGGAGCAAAACTGTGGGCTGGTTCGGTTTGGGACCAAACTGATTCGGTTCATAACCTTAGCTGTTGCTCGTCTCGTCCCCATTGCATCGTCTTCTCCCGCTCCGCCTTTCCCCATCGCACCACCATCCATCCTAGACCTCCGAGCCTCCCGTCTTCTCTGTTTCGCCCTTCCCCACCTCCTCCTCCGCCCGCTTCTGCTCCCGCAACCACACCAAGCGCCGCCAGCCACCGCTCCGATGGCGCGCTCAGGGTTTGGGACTGGGAGTTGGACCTAGGCATGGCCCTCGACGCCGCGCTCTGGTCGCTCCGCTGCTCCTCCTCGGCTGGCTCCTCACGTGGCTCCATGCGAACCGCCCCGCCCCGCTTGATCCCCCCGCCGCAGGCGCCGCCGTTGCCACCGTCAATGTCTTCGCGCGGAGGCTCCGGTTCCGCTGTAGCGCCGGCATAGCTGCCTCGCTCGGGTTGTACCCGGCCGACGCGCGGGCTCGTCAGAGCGGCAGCAGGCTCGTGGCAGCAGGCTCGTCGGAGCCGGCCGACACGCAGGCTGATGTCGCCATCCTCGCGCTCTGCCTCCACTACGGTACCTTCCTCGCCGTCTCTTCTAGCGCCACTGGCTGGCTGCTCAGCCTGCCCGACACTGACGGTAGGAGGACCCACGTCTAGGGCGACGTCCCGTCTCCCGATGCCGGACGTACCCACGGCTACCACGCCGCCGAGCTCGCCGCCCACCTCGCCGACGGCGTCCTCGCTCCGGCAAGCATGTGTACAAGCTAACGAAACCATCCAAAACCGGTTTGAACGGGTTTGTTTTGGTCTGGTTTCGTACAATTGTGCAACTGGACTGATTTAGTTCGGATCAGCGAATAGAGTGGTTGGGTGGGGTGGTTTGCAGCCGATGCGCCCGTCTCCATTGAATGGTCTGCTCTAGTTTTGGTCTGGTTTTTGGACCATTACCAGGCTTAATAACAAGATAACTATAAAAATAATGAGTTTTGTAGGAGACGAGAGAATTTCATCTGAAAAAACTCAAGAGACAATGTTACCTAGAAACCGATTTATAACATATTTATTGGGATATGGTGTGTATATGTATTCATAAGAATGCGTGTGTGTGTATGTGGGTATTTGCGTGTTTTAAAAAAAACGTTTTGAAAAAAAAAACGTTGTTAGTGCGTACTCCTTCCGGTTATAAATATAAGCCACAATTATTTTTTCAACAAATTTGATCTTTCATCTTATTTAAATTTTTTTATAAACGTTTAAGAAAACAAGTCATACTCAAACATTATACGATGATAAAATAAATCACAATAAAATGAATAATAACTTAAATTATTTTGAATGAGAAGAAGGATCAACGGCATATATTTAAATATAGAGTTGCACCGTAATTGAGTTGAAGCAAATATAAATATATATATTATATAGCAAACATGCACCGTAATTGAGTCGAAGCAACGAGCAATTAATGCTACTGCCCTATAGTCGCAATGGACTCCATGCCCGGCGGCGCCACCGGCGGAGCAGAGGTCTGCAATTTGTTGGCTTGGAGTTGCACTTGCACTGTTTTCCTGAGTCGCTGGAGCACCACGGCGAACTCGGGCAGCTCCGCCTCGCCGAGCGCGTCGACGTCCGCCTCCTACCAGAACCGCCTACCGGCCTGTTCTGCTGCCTGCAGCACCTTCTCGCCGGCGGACTTCATCCGCGCCTTCTCTGCGTCCACGAGCGCCTCGGTCTCCTTGGTCTCCCGCACCGTCGCATCCGCCGCGGCACGCTGGGCGGCGGCTACGGAGCCCGCGTCGTCCTCTAGGTGCGAGTGGACGGGGAGCGGGGCGAAGCGGCGGAGGACGTGGTCGACGGAGGGTGTGCCCATCGCGAAGACATTGCCATGCGTCGCCCTGCGCACTCCGCCGCCCTTCGCCCGCCCCCGTTTCTTGGGGTTGGAGAAGATGACGATTGCGACGTCCGCGCCGGAGAGGAGGTGGAGCTCCGACCCCTTCTTCAAGATCCCGCACTTGCGCTTGCACTGGCTCACCTGGCGCTTGGCACCGTCCTCGATGTAGCGGTACTCGATTTTCTGCCGCCCCTTCGTCTTCTTGCCCGGATTCACCATCGGCGTGCGTTGCCGGCGGCCGGGTGCGACCTCAGTATTAGCAACGGCAGGGGAGGCGGTGGAGATAGATCAAGGCCACGATGGACCCAGGATCGGTGTACGTATATATGGAATCCGTGTCTCCCTGTTTGGAAAGACGATCCGCAAGAGATCCTCCGTATCAACCTGCCGCTGTGATAATTCACGTTTCCAAAATAGGTGGACGCCCAGCAGCTTCCCTTTGTGAGTCTGTCTATACATCAACCAGGTGTTAGAAGGCTTTCTAACACCTGAATTTTTGACCACTGGATCTTAGATAGATGGTTAGGATTACACTGTAACTACAGTGTACATACACTGTAATTACAGTATATATACACTGTACTTACAGTGTAACCCCTGCCTCACCCCCGGCCACCCCCCACCACGAGCTCGGTGGACGGATCCACCGCCGCCGCCCTCTCCGCCGGCCTCTACCGCGCCTCCGCCGGCGGCCAGCGCGCCGCTGGGGAGGAGGAGGAAGGCGCACAGGGCCGCACCCCCGCGGAAGGAGGAGGTGCGAGAGTGGGGGCGAGGCGGCGGGGCTGCGCCGCCAGGGAGGATGGCCGGGGGAGGAGGCGTCGGGGCTACATCCGGGAAGAAGCGCTGTCGGCGGAGGAGAAAGAGGGCTGCGCCGCCGGGGAGGATGGCCGGGGGAGGAGGAAGAGGCGGGGCTACGCCGGTAGAGGAGGTGGGAGCACGGGTCGCACCGCCGGGGCCGCACCGCCGGAGCCAGGGAAGATGGCTGGGAGAGGGCAGCAGGGCTGCGCCGCCGGGAGAAGGCTTCCATCACCCGGCTGTCTTTTAGCTTTTCTCTTTTTATTTTTTCCTTTTTGAATGCAACAGTGCCGCCTAATTCAAGGATCTCCATCATCAGGTTTCCAAAATATTTCTTGGGCACGCGGCTTTCCTTCATAACAATCATGTTTCCTTTTTTTCCCCATTTTTTTTGAAAGTTACAACAGTAAGTTTTTAGATCGGCAAAACTGTACAGAGTTACAGACGAACTATACGTACTCTATAACTATGGATGTCTTCTCGGCACCTGGCAGCTGATTTGATACCAATGTTCTCTTGCTCCTTCTAATAGAAAAAAAGGAATGTTCCCTTGCTACCATGTATCCCATCATTAATATAGTCTACTATAAACAAACCCTTTGTACGCATGAAAATCGCATCTCAATAAACAAGATGTGACTGCCGAACCAAGTGAACGTTTCTTCAACGGATAATTTCCAGAAAGCATACTGTGCAGCAAGCAATTCTTATCAGGGGAAAAACAGCATATAAATCATTAATATTTTCAGGAAGCTGATGGAAAAGGGAATTTTTCATGTCCAGATACTATTAACTTGAATGTCTTATAAGTGAAAGACATGTTTAAGAAATAACAATGTTAATAAACTCTGAGAATAAAACAAAATATGCTCAGTAATTTTAATGACGAGGTAATATAGACATTTTTTTTTGAAATTACTCCCTAGTGGGCACATCACCCAAACTATTTGTACTGTTTAGTGCTTTGTGTCCACTAGAGAGAAAAACTAGTGTGATTGTGATAAATACTCAAAAGGAGTGATTTCCACTTCCAGCAATTAATATCAGAGCCTATTGATCGTAGCGGAAGATTGTCCCACCCAATACAACATTAGCGTGTAGCAACATCAATGCGCGTCATGGCTGGTGGTGGCAAGTTACGTGACGATACCGTGTGTACAGCACATTGTAGAGCAAGCAGTTGGGTCACAAGGTGCCCATGAGGCCATGAGGCAGCTTTGCAACGACACTGTTGTGCCATAGAATATGGCAATACTGCGAGTTACCACAAGGCGATGGTGGTGCAAAGCTACTAGAAGAGAGCAACGTGAAGCTGCTAGGGACCGATGTCGTGAAGCTGCCACAAGTCAATGGTGGTGTGAATCCGCTATGAGAAAGACATCATTTGAAGTTGCAGCAGGGCAACAACGATGCAAAGCCATTGGGTGCAATAGTTGCAATAGAACGCTGCGTACGTGTCAATGATGATGATGGCCATGTTCATGATTGCAAGAGCAGGCCAGTAGGCCACTGCTTGTGGAAGGAAGATGAATTCATGCATTGTGATCCAAAATGAATTGTGTTGTGTAGTCATTGGCATGATAGGCATAGTGGTGTGTGGTGGCAAATGAAGTGCACCAGCGATACGTGTCAAGCATACAAGCATGTGGGCTTGAGCTGGGGGTGCATGAATTGAATGGTGCGAAGCAGATGGAGACACCAATATCTACAAAGTGCAAATGTATTGTTGGAAATGACCCTGTGCGCGTCCAGGTTTAGCTAGTGCCTAGTATCACTGTATAGGTGCTAGCTAGAACTCAGCTTGTTGTTAAAATAATAATAGGCAGATTATGTACACTAATTAGGAAAATATAATAGACTAGTATATAGCCATGCATTAGCAATATCTACGAGAATACAATGAGACGCGGCCATATTGACCAACTATTTGTATTGTTTTGGGCTTTGCATGTGTTCCTCAGATAGAAAACCTAGTGTGCATTTGTGATAAACATTAAAGAGAGAGGTACTAATTTCCAACATTCAGAGGAGGTGAGTTGAAGAATGAACCTCAGAACAGTGCAAAAAACTCCAGAGCATGAAGTATGTCCAATCATTCACATGAAGTCATGATATCAAGCGAAGCAGAGCAACCTAAAAGCATCCTGCACTTGGAGCTCAATGGTGTTACAGAAAAGGCCCATTGGATGATGCATATGAATAGCAGTCCTGTATATACCACAAGTAAAATTGCATTTAGAATTTATTTAATGTACATTAAGGGTTTCATTAATGCTTTGTTTCTGTGCACAAGAAAGTCCTTTTAAATTTCAAGGAAACAATAAGGTACCTCACATGACATATGAATGGAACATGATGGCTCTGATTAAACTCGACAGCCAATCATACAGTAGTGAGGACATGCAGCTGTTGTTAAACACTCCAAAGCAACTCAAGATTCATGAACCATTTGGTTCACAGCTGAAATGTACCCAACTCCTGCCCATGCCTCATAAGTTTGATAGACTTTCTGCCCACCCAGTGAAGGCGGTATGAGAGGTCAAGATTATGAAGCAACAGCTTCAGATTGTCAGTCTCATCTAGTTCCTTTGTTTTCTTCTGTGGAGCCCAGGAGGCAAAAACGAAATAAGTTATAATAGAGCAACAACAATAAATGTGTTATTGAAAAAGGATTTGAATTACATACAAATATGTAATTTTAAGGATTTGAACTACATACAAATATGTAACTTTACTTCCAACTATTAGACTAAATAACTGATCCAAGTTGAAGCCAATCAAACCAGAACATGACAAATAATTGAAGACGAGATTTAGCTTCAAAAGATCAGATAGAAGATTAAAATTATGTAAAAAAAACAATGTCTTTGCAGTGGATGCATGGTGTCTTAAGTGAAATTGACGAAAACTGTAGTCCATGAACAAAAATAAAACTAAACAGCACTGGTGTGACAAAATAATTCAGTAAATTGTCTTACAGAAACTAATAATACAGACGAAATTAGTAATAATTATACCTCTGAACTTCCATGTTTACCATGTCCCAAAATGCTAGAAATTATACTTAGGCGAGCAGAGTTAGGTGAAAATCCTTCCCATGGAGGAACATAGATCAGCTTTGTGCATTGGATAGGAGTAAGACTTCTACTGAGCCTCTCCCACCAGGCAGTACCTAATGACCACCATCTTATCATCAATCCATTCTCAGAGAAGGCAACCAGACCCTAGAAGGAATAATGTATCAAAAAAACAATTAAGATTTGAATTACAAGCTTCAATTGATACAGATTTGTAGTGAGGAACCTCCTACAGCTTAAAAAAATGCACCAATAATTTGCAACGACAATCATGGATAAATACAAGGAGCAACATGATATACTTAAAAATGCAAGAATAGTGTCCAAAAATTGCATATCATTTTGGCAGTTGGCTAGCTTCACCGAAAGCTGCATTTAAGACATCATTTAGCTTGAAAGTCTATAAATAAAAGGGAGGCCAGCATCTATGTAATGGAAGAAAGAAAGATAACTTTGAGCAGTTCACACTCAACAATGCTTCAGAGCAATGACCTAAAGCATGTGATAATAGCTCCCGAGCTTTTGTCCATGGGCCACACCCAACTAGTGCCATATCTCAATAAATACACTGGAGTTCAATATGTGGGATTTACAACAACAAATTAGAAATGCAACATACGAGTAAGGAATGTGAGGTTGCTACTACTTCTGGTCCAAGATAAAAATCTTTGATTTTCTGTGTCTGAAACATAAATTCACCACTAATTTTTATGGTAACACATCATGACATGAAAAGATGCCAAGAGTCTGATGGTATTGAGGTATTTTTTATGATCATAATTAAGCAATATGAAGTCCAACATGTAAATATGTACATAATCAGCTGTTCAAGTGCATAGTTACAAAAGTTGACAACATGAAAACCACAGGAAAATCAAGTTTTGCCCAGAGGTATGATATCACAAAATGCCATACAGGTGCCCACAAAAATCAGCCCTGGTATTAGGGATCATCATGTGTAACTGCCCACAAAAATGTATTAGGTTCTAGCATAGGTCATATGAACTACACAAGTTTGTCAAATAACTTCGATGGAAACATTAAATCAGCACAAGTTGAAAGAATGCTATAATTTTGTCTAGAGCATTATATATTAATTATAAATGTCGAACCTCTCCATCTGGTGAGAAACTCAAAACTGATATCAGTATGCTTGCTGTTGTATTTGATGATCCGGCGAGTAAGCTTGGAAGACCTGGTGGTCCACTTGCATCAAGAATTCTAATCTTCGTGACACTGCAAACATAAAAGGGAAAAAAATAAAAAAACTAAAAAACAACCTATTACAGTTAAAGATCATGCAAAAAAATGTACTGCGACCAAACCATATAAGAAAAAAAATCAACTTCACAGAAAGAAATCTTTCAGATAGAAATAATCGTCAAGAACAACAAAGCTTTTTCCTCCCAAACAAGTTGTGGTTAGCTAGAGATCAAACCTGACAAGAGCCACCACAGAAGAGGGTGAAGCCCCCGTGATTTTTTTTGTTCAATTTCTTTCCCACAAGGATAGCCGGGTAGTTGGAAAATAAATCATATATTTCAATATTGTTCTCTTAGCTTTATGTAAAAGACAATCAAATACTAGTTTATTCTCCTAGAATATTTGTTCCAATATAAATCATATATTTTTCTCTTCCATATTTGTAACCGGAAGATAACTCCGCCAATGTTGTTTCAACATTGCCGGTCCCAAGCCCGGATAAAGGAGGAGGGTTGTGTTAGGCGTGGCGAGCCAACATAAAAACCTAGCTACTCTTATGGAGATGAAACCCAACAGAAAACTGTTGGGGGGTAACCCTCTTAGCGACGCACCATATCGCAAAAGGGTCAGGCCGTCACCCCCTTTGGTGACGCGCCGTGTCATGATCTGGACACAGTGTTAAGTGAACAAGTATCGGGTCATCGCTCCCTCAGTGGCGCGCTACATCGTCGCCCGGGTGTAGTGTTAAATGAGCAAGGGTCTTCGCATCTACCTCGACGGGTGCGAGGGGTAACGAAGCTAGTCGAGCCAACTAGGATCCGTTTAGGTACGTTTAGGTAGTTGGAACGTAGGGTCTCTGACTGGTAAGCTAAGAGAGTTAGTAGATACGGCAACTAGGAGACGTGTAAATATCCTTTGCATCCAAGAGACAAAATGGAAGGGTCAAAAAGCGAAGGAGGTGGAGAACACAACTTTTGGTACACAGGGACAGCTGCTAATAGAAATGGAGTAGGGATCTTAATTGATAAGAACCTCAAGGATCGAGTGGTTGACTTTAAAAGGCATAGAGACAGTTAGGTCTCGATGAAAGCGTTAAAAGGCAGTTCTGGGAAGACTTAGATGGCATGGTCAGGGCAGTTCCCACAAGTGAGAAGCTTTTCATAGGAGACCTCAATGGTCATGTAGGTACAACTAATGCAGGCTATGAGTTGGTTCATGGGGGTTTTGGGTATAGTAGTAGGAATCAAGAGGGAGAAGAATCTTGGACTTTGTTGTAGCCTACGACTTGATGATAGCCAACACTTTCTTTCGGAAGAGAGTCCCATTTGATGACCTTCAGCAGTGGCCATCACAGGAGTCAGATTGACTTTGTTCTCACAAGAAGAGAGGACAAATGGGCATGCTTGGATTGCAAGGTGATACCTGGCGAGTGTGTTATTTCTCAACACAAGCTGGTGGTAGCTGACTTCCGATATCGGATTCGTTGCCGTGTGGATAAGCAAACAAAAATTGCGAGAACGAAGTGGTGGAAACTCAAAGGAGGGCTTTCAGAGGCTTTCAAGGAAAGGCTTGTCGCAGAAGGCACTTGGATTGAAGACGAAGACGCGAACAGTATGTGGGTGAAGATGGCAACTTGCTTTAGGAAGGTGGCATCAGAGGTGTTTGGATTGACCAAGGGGAGCAGAAGTGAACCTAAAGATACTTGGTGGTGGAATGAGGAGGTGCAAAAGGTAATTAAGGATAAGAAAGAGTGCTATAGACGTTTGTACCATGATAGGAATGCAGACAACGAACAAAGATACAAGGTGGCAAAGAAGGCCGCGAAGAGAGCTGTGAGTGAGGCAAAGGGCCGAGCCTATGAGGATCTTTACCAAAGATTGAGTACAAAGGAAGGAGAGAGAGAAGTATATAAGATGGCTAAGTTTCGTGAGAGGAAGACAAGGGACCTCAATCAAGTTAAATGTATTTAAGACGAGATGGATCAACTCTTGGTGAAGGAAGAAGACATCAAGCATAGGTGGCAGGATTACTTTGACAACCTGTAAAATGGGGAGAATGAGAATATGGATATCTAGTTGGACGACTCCTTTGATGACACAAATAGGCGCTTTGTGCGTAGGATTCAAGAAACTGAGGTTAGAGAGGCTTTAAAGAAGATGAAAGGGGGCAAGGCGATGGGCCCAGATGGTATCCCAATAGAGGTGTGGAAATGCCTCGGGGATATAGCTATAGTTTGGCTAACCAAGCTGTTCAACCATATCTTTCGGGAGAACAAGATGCCAGAAGAATGGAGAAGAAGCACATTAGTACCAATCTTCAAGAACAAGGGAGACATCCAAAGCTGTACTAACTATCGTGGGATTAAGCTGATGCGCCACACAATGAAGTTATGGGAGATAGTTAATGAGCATCGGTTGAGAAGGATCACGCATATCACCGTGAACCAATTTGGGTTCATGCCCGAAAGGTCAACCATAGAAGCAATTTTCTTGCTAAGACAAGTGATGGAGCGGTACAGAGAGCAAAAGAAGAACTTGCACATGGTTTTCATCGACCTGGAGAAGGCCTATGATAAAATACCCAGGAATCTTATGTGGTGGGCTTTGGACAAGTATAAAGTCCCAACAAAGTATGTTGCCCTCATCAAGGACATGTACAACAAGGTTATGACTAGTGTTCGAACAACTGACGGCGACACAGATGATTAGATAGGACTACATCAAGGGTCAGCATTGAGCCAATCTTTTTGCCTTGGTGATGGATGAGGTCACGAGAGATATACAAGATGATATCCCTTGGTGTATGCTTTTTGCCGACGATGTAGTGCTACTGGATGCAAGTTGGGAGGGAATCAATAGGAAGCTAGAGCTATGGGGACGGACCCTAGAGTCGAAAGGCTTCAGAATTAGTAGAACTAAAACTGAGTCTATGAGGTGTGACTTTGGTACTCCTAGACATGAGGGTGGAGATGTGAGTTTGGAAGGTCATGCAGTACCTAAAAAGGATACTTTTCGATACTTGGGATCGATGTTACAGAGAAATGGGGATATTGATGAAGATGTCAGCCATAGGATTAAAGCAGGATGGATGAAGTGGCGTCAAGCATTTGGAGTTCTATGTGACAAGAGGGTACCACAAAAGCTTAAAGGAAAGTTCTATAGGACGGCAGTTAGACCTGCAATGTTATATGGAGTAGAGTGTTGACCTACAAAAAGACGACATGTTCAACAATTAAGTGCAGCGGAGATGCGTATGTTGCGCTGGATTTGTGGACATACAAGGTTGGACCGAGTGAGGAATGATGAGATTCGTGATAGGCTAGGAGTAGCTCCAATTGAAGAAAAACCTATTCAACATCGGCTGACATGATTTGGACATGTCCAAAGGAGACTTGAAGATGCACCAGTGCATAGAGGCATCGTAAGACGAGACAATAATGTGAAGAGAGGCAGGGGCCGACCAAAGCTGACATGGGATGAAGCAATCAAAAGGGACCTAAAAGAATGGGATGTCCCAGAAGAGTTATGTTTAGATAGAAGTGCGTGGAGAGAGGCTATCCGTGTGCCGGAATCTTGATTTAGGCTCTTCCCTTTTAGTTTCCCGCTTGCTTCCCCTGCTGGTGACTCTTGTTGGGTTTCAACTCTATCCTACCCCAACTTGCTTGGGACTAAAAGGCATGGTTGTTGTTGTTGTATTTGTACCGGGAAGATAATGATGATGCCACCAAGAGTTCGGCAAGTGGTGCAGCAGCCAACAAAGATGGGGGCAGCAGCTTGGTACATGACAAGGTTCTGGGACCTGTATCCGCTGATCACGGATTCCATCCTCGCGCCAAGCTTGAGTTTCCCTCGTTTGATGGGAAGGAAGACCCGTTGCCATGGCTGAATCGCTGCGCTTTTTTCTGCGGCCAATGCACACCTGATGAGCACAAGGTATGGTATGCATCCCTGCATATGACAGGAGCAGCGCAGTAGTATGATACTACAGGTTGGAACTCAACTGGACCCCATTGGCGAGCTGAAGCTGCTGCAGCACACAGGATCGGTAGAGTACTGTGACAAGTTCCTTGTGTGCCGTGATGCTGAATTATCTGAAGGACAACAGGTTCAGCTCTTCAGATCGATGTCGCCTACGGCAGCAACTCTGGACAAGGCGCTCTGACTCATTGCCCAGAATACCTGCACCTAATCTTAAGCAATCGTTCAGTTCGTCCGCTATGCCTCATCGTCGCTAACACCAGCAGAGATGACCCAACAGCATGCTGAGAACCACTGTTTCAATTGTGATGAGAAGTTTGGGCCTGGCCCATGGCTGCAAGCAGTTGTTTATCATGGAGGTTGTACCACCCAACGATGAGCAAGGAGAAGACTGGCGTCACAGCTCGAGGACAAGCTATTTGTCCAGGCGGAGAGAGATGTGATGTGCGGCAGTAGGCCTAAGAGTTAGGATTTGAAAGTCTTAGTCAGTTTGGTTAGTTTGTTTAGATAATTCAGTTAGCAATCGTAGGAGATCAGGGATTCTTTTAGTTGGGTAAAGATCGTGTGTCAGCCCATATAAATATGGGACTACTGTATCTAGCAGGGACGGAGATAGTAGGGGGACCAGCGGGGGCCATGGCTCCCCCCTATGATTGAGAAAAATTTTCAAACCCTCCTAGATCTTATGTAGGATTATTTCTTAGGATTAAGTTTATGGCTCCATCTAAGTCCCCATTGCTCCATTTGAATTAGATTGGATGCATATACATGTGCACAAAACATCAAAGTAGAGGCTTATATTCCTAATACTATCATACCTTTTGTTATGTTGGCTTCTCTCACACTCAATTGTGTAAAATAATGTCAGCTTATGAATTTGAAGTGAACATGACAAGGATCTTTTATTGACTTAGTTAATTTCACTTGTCATTTATATCTTAAAAACCCATGACATTAAATAACATGAGAACATTTTGCAAAAATTTTACTTGGCACCCCTCATGAAAAAAATCATGGTTTCATCCCTGGTATCTAGGGAATCAGGCAATAGATCAAAGCTACCCTCTGTCTCCTCCCTGAGTTCTCGATATCTCTTTCCCATCTACTGGTGCCCCTCCTCCCCTAGCTTCTAAGCTGAGACGCAGAGGCCTGGCCCTCGTCCCTCTACCTCTTCCGACTACTCCCTTGAGACACCCACCAGCTACCAGCCAACTTCCACCATCAGATAGTCCATGTAAATTTTTATAGGTCAATTGAATGTTCAAAGCATGTCACAAGGAATTAATAGATGTACTACAAAAGAGAAAACAACACAAATGCTATGAAACACTGACTAGATCCAAAACCTGCCAGAGATCCATTATGTTAGAGATATATTTCCTTGTATATCAAGTTGTATTGTAGATCTATAGGGACTCTTGTATTGTCCTTAATCTAGTCTCTTTAGGACTCTTGTACCTCTATATATTAGAGCCTAGAGCCCTCATATCTCATATTGAATACAAGTGCTATTCATAACACACTAGACCCAATGAAATGAGCAGCCACTGAATATTCAAATTTTCCTAAAATAGCCATTTAATACACTTTAAATTCATGGGAGTGAAACAAAGGGGTCTAGTAAATTTGTTCATCTTCCTCGTAAAGTCACTAGGCCAAAACGGCAACGATATTTCAATGACTCATTTGACAACAAACTAACTGGAGAGATGATTTTGTGATATTTTCTGGACAACTATTAGGATGCAGTAAATTATTTGGTAGCACAGAAGCATAATTTAGAGAATGAAAAGATGCATAAGAAAAATAACTTTTAGTAACGTGAAAGCCTACATACCTTTCTATGTCATAGACTCGAATTGTGGCATCATGAATTTCTCCAATAGCGTCACCAACAGCTAATCTTGTCATTGACTCATTGAGAGCAACCATGGGAAATACACGTGCAATTTCTCTTAGAGCCATCATTGAACTAATAATACAAGCTTTACGCATTATTAGATTGCTTGGATCCATAGTGTGTAGGATGTAGCTGACTGCCTGCACAATTATTCAATTATAAAAACTACAGACAAGAGACAAGTACAGAGGAGTGTTTTTACTTTTTAGTAAATTAACAAGGAATTATAATGACAAAGGGTTACTGCGGCAGAGGATATAGATACAAATTGGTGAACATTAAGGTAAGTGTCTGCAAATTGCAAAACATATATACTTATTTCATAGCTACTCAAATTTGGATGGAATCTAACCTTGCTCATCCAAAAGCAATTTGGTCAAGAGAACTCTACTCCTAAGACAAGGATTTAAAGGTTTTAAAGTACCTGACACGTACAGGTTATAACAGTGGTTACAATCTTTATACTGATAACATATTTAACTGTAAGACAAAAGACAAACAACAGAATTAAGTTTAGTAATTACTAACAAAGAAATTATTTACACATTTTGAGGAAGAAATTGAAACATTACTTATAGTAGTGGGAACACCTTTTCCCAAAAACACATTCTACAGATAAAATAATACATCATAATTTATAGTAGTGGGAAGCCAATTTTTGCATTGTGCAGAGAAGCTTTCAAGTGTAATTATTCAGGGATTATGACTTCTGAGCAAATAAAAGTCTTGCATTATTAATCAGAGAGGTTTCCAAACTTTGATGATAGTAGCTACAGTAATTCCCTCAATAACTACAATCACCAAAAGGTAGAAACATTACTAACCTTGTCAAGGTAAGGGGCCAAGGCCTTTGGTGCACCTCGAACCACACGGATAATAGTTTTGAGTGAAGCAACGTGAACAGGTGAATCAGACGAAGTAGCCCAAATTTGGCTTTCTATTACGCCAAAAAATCCTGTTACATCAGCCATAGCCAAGCTTGGCAAAAGGGTGCCAACCAATGCCTCCCGCATTGTAACAGCCACTGCAGTTTTATTGATGGCGTTGCTTGAAGGTGCAGTGCTTAAACACTCAATTTGGAAAAGGACATCACTCATAAAGTGAGTGATCTCCACACCCAAGCATGTTTTCCATGTGCTTTCCATTCCCTCTGCTAGAAGTTCAGCTGCAGTTGAACTATACCGATCATTCATCGACATAACTAACTTGATTAGTTCACTAACAACTAAAGTTGCAAGTTTAGCTTTCACAATGCTTGGATACCAAACCACCAAAGCAGCTGCAACAATGATATTTGATGCCACTGCGTCCTGGCTTGTGCCACCTATCCAAGATAACCATTCCTGATTTTCAAATGATTCCAACCATGAGATCATATCAGCAGTTTCACTGTTAGCTTTGTTGACATTTCCATCATCTGCCTTCAACTCTCCGAAATCCGAAAGAGGAGTACTCCACGCAGCTGAGGTAAGATCAGGCACTTTGTTTTTGTTTATTCGTAGCGGTTGTGGTACAGAACGGGGAGCTGAGCAATGGAACAAGGAACGTGCAGCCATTCGCACATGTTCCGAAGGGTGTTGCCAAAAGCTCACCAGAAGCTGCAAGACATTTACCAGTTAGTTGGATAACCCTCTTAAAACCTTCTATAATCTATTTGCGAGCACACAGCTGTTCCATCACATAATTTGCACACAAAGTATATACAAATATCATTGAAAGTAAGTACCAGATCAAACAAGTTTATTACCTATAAGTAATTATGTGCATGTTACCTGTGGCAAAAAACAAATACTGAACTTAAATGACTATCATTTAATTTAGATTTGAATTTCATATGCT
This sequence comes from Paspalum notatum, assembly GCA_022530915.1. Taxonomy (NCBI): domain Eukaryota; kingdom Viridiplantae; phylum Streptophyta; class Magnoliopsida; order Poales; family Poaceae; genus Paspalum; species Paspalum notatum. The sequence continues at coordinate 14,734,479 of CM039688.1, forward strand.
TACCTGTCATCCATTTTAAAACAAAACCAAAATACATATTGTACATTAAAGATTGTTTCCTCAAAGGTCAATGAATTATAAATATGTGGATGTTAAATAGTAGGAATTGTTGCAGTTAAGGGTATTAGGGTTCAAGAACCTTTACACCTATAAATGTTTAATCAAGTGTGTATGGTTTAGTCCTAGAGGGTCATGACTTAGGAACAAACTCAGCATTCCAAATTTACCAGTCAGATTATCATATTTGGAGCTTTATTGCTTTATTTCATTTCATAAAACCCAGCATGACAGCAGGACTCCTATTTCATTTAATTGATATGACAAAGATAAATAACAAAGTTGTGATGTTGTAAGATTGCAACAAAATAGCATTAAATATAAATCAACCTGGAGGGATGGAGGTTTTATATCTGGAACCTTTTCAGCAAAATGCCTTGTATAAAATGCTGCCAAGGCACTGAAACAAGACAAAAGTGAAGATAAGCAGGCAAGGATTCAAGTTATACTGAGAGTTACCAGGCATTCAAGAAAAAGTGTAACTGTGAAAACAACTGTACAAAAAAATGAGATCAGAGTAGAAAGGCATGAGCCAACTAGGTGTCACAATACAAATAGTGGTTATAATAGTTTATTTTTTTCTCAAATAATCATAAATCATATTTTAAGCTCACACTCACAAATTTAAGAAAAGTCCAGTTTACTCACTTAACTATTTCATTAGTCCAGTTAATCCCTTAAATAACATTCTGCATCTCATTTTATATTCTGAACTAGAAGAAATAGATTACTACACTGGTGAATGACATTTGCCATCTTTATAGTTCTGTATAGAAGTAAGGAACTGTGCCTAGCTCAGATGGTGAGGTGAGAATGACATTGCCATCTTTATAGTACTGAATTTTACCTTCTTGTACTAATCTATTTTGTATGGGACTCTTGTCCTTTGTCCAGTCTATTATGGACTTCTGTACGGCTGTACCGGTGTATATATTCGGCCCTAGAGCCCTCAAATTGAATACAAGTGCTATTCATTACAAAATCAACATTGTGTGGTATATACATGGTAATGTTTTTAACACATCCCTGGGTGTGTTTGGATGGAGATGGGATTTATTGTCCGAACTGACATGCAGCTTTCCTGTGCGTTTGAGAAAATAAATGTCAGGTTTTGGACTTCATGGTTGAAATCTGATTCTGAACAATAGCTTATGGGTGTAATCGGGATTTAGCGTATAAATTGTAACAAGTTAGCAAACAAGTAACTTTGGAATCCCACACTAAACTGGAATGCCCCAAACAGTACAAAGCATTTAATTTATGGTTGTTGTGCCAAACTTTTCTATAACTCCAGCAACCAAATAAAAAATGGCATTCTAGAATTGTGAGAAAAACATAAATGTGAAGAGCAGAGAAGGAACAGATGACTTGATACCTGCTAGTATTTGTACAAGAGCGAGATAACGTAATCATGCGTTGAGCAAGAGAAACTATAGACAGTGACCTCATGGCACAAAATTCAGCTGAAGACTTCCAAAGCTGAAACAGGCAAAACCAACATAATCAGACTTTAACCTGTATTTGACATGGAAACGGGATAGGTCCACAAAATTTTACCTCAAGAGTGGCTTCTTTGCCTGGGAACATCAATGTAAATGAACCTCTATCTCCTACCACCCCATTTGCTATATGGAAGCCTTCTGGCTTGCAAACTTGCATCTCATCTACAAGTAATTTGTCTAGCTCACGGTCAACATCCCACAAATGCAGAAAACACAGGCTAAATCGAAGTAAACGCCCTTCCATTGACTCTCTAGAGGGGCTATCCATTTCATGAACCCCAGAAGGACTATCTAAAGCTCCAGGCTGCAAAATATGTTTAGCATTTTCACTGTGGAGATGATCTTTCAACTGCTTGTCACTAGTTCTGTTTGTCATACCTTGTGTGGACATGATTGCTGTGAGGTCAAATCTTAGACTTGCAATGCCAGGGTAGGGGCAAGAGCACTTTATTGGGCACTTTATTCTTTTATGAGTGATGTGGGAAGAAACAGCCTTTCCTGAATTGTAAACAGAATTATCTCCATGAAATTCATGAGCTTCATCCAGAGTTGGTGTCTTCCCCTTAAAATCATAGGTTGTAGGGGCACTTAAAGTCACAGAAACTGTACTTCTATTGTGATGGTTGGTTGATACAGATGAAATCCCATGACCCTTTTTATCTGCATCAGACTGAAGGTGGCTCGTCTCTTTAAAAAGTGGAACAAGTAAGGAAGATGCTGACGTTGTTCCTCCTAAGATGCTGCCGGTAACAGCATTTTTCGATATACCCCTGCAGAAGTGTTCAAACGCTGACTGAGAAGCAGTGCCATTGATGATCCGTTCCCGAGCACCAGTTTTCAGATCCCAAATGTATAATCTGCTACCTGCATCATTACAAGAGTGGAGATTCCGGCATAAACAAGCTATGTACCCTTTTAATCCCTCCCAAACTACCATTGATGCATAACCAGGATGGCCAGGAAACATCCTCTCAACACGCATGGTTTCAAGTGAAACAAGCGCTACAAGGCCATCTTCTCCAACAGAAAGGAAGCAGTCATCCCAAGGATGGTAAGTCCACACAGGTGGCAGTATAATCTGTTTAACTGAGGCAACATGATGATGCATCACGGAAAGAAGGGTGCCGGCATCTAGATCCCAGATACGAATCGTACAATCTAAACTCCCGGATATGAGGGCTCGGTGGAAGTTTCTAGAGTCAATGCAGGCATGCATGCAATGTGCTGCCAAGCATAGAATTGCTCCCTTGTGCCCCAAAAAGAACCTCTCAGAAATATGTGGGTAAATACCTCCACCACCAAATTTTGCAGCAGCAGGTGACACATTAAGAAACCGGATAACTTCTATGTCACCATTATGGAAACCATAAACTACAGCATATGGAGCATAAGAATCCTCTGAAAGTACCATTGACGAAGACACAGTCCTTCCATACCATTCTAAACTATTGCCAGATGAGCACAAATGTGCATCCACTTCCACACCGTTGTCGATAGCATATTGAGAATGAGAAGGCTCTGGTCTAAATTCTTCTCCCTGAAGGCCACCTTCTCCAAGCATTTTGCACAAAGGTGGTTTCTGTGCAGTCACTACTGTACTCAGTTCTAGCTGATTCATAGACCATATAGCGACAATTGGTTTCCACAACAATGACCCAGCAACCTTAAAGGAACGAGATTCCACCCTAACTAGAATCTGGTCTGACTGGCAAAATCTAGTTTCTGATCCCTTCCCTTCCATAGATAATTTGCCAGGAATTTCACACACCACATCAGATTCAAAGGACGTGCTACCAATCACAACCCTATACACCACAGCAGCACCATTTGTACTCCACAACACCAAACTCCTAACCACAACACCAACGTCCAAAACACGAGCCTCCCGCTCCTCACCGTGGAGGAAAAATACACCAGCAGTGCATCCATCCACAGCCTTGTCGTCCATGCAAAGAGGAGTACCCAGCAGAGAGACCTCACCCAGCACAGCCCCCTCAGCAACGCATTTCAACAAACACCTAGTCTTCAGCACCAAAGCCACGAGCTTCCCATCATGAGACAACGCAACGGCCTCCACCCGCCCGTCGACCCCCTCTGCAGACGCCACACTAGACACCGAGCTCACGCTGAGACGCCTGGGGGAATCCCCCTCGACGGCTGCGCCCTCAGCCACGGGCACCACCTGTGCCCGCCCCTGCGCGTCAGCCAGGACGATACTGAATGCATCACCGCCACCGCCGCCGCAGACCGCGATCGCCCTCGGGGTCGCTACAGAGAGGGTTCCATGGAGGACGGTGTGGAGGACGGCGAGGGTACGCGCGTCGACGATCACGAGGGCCGACACGTGTCGGTGGCTGCCACCGCCGTCGTCGGGGACGTGGCAGAGGATCGCGACGCGAGGGTTGGATGAGGAGGAAGAAGAGGTGGTGGAAGGGACTGGGCCTACGAGGGAGGGTGAGCCGGCCCAGGGAGGGAGGGAGCGGCGGCGGAGGCAGCGGAGAGGCGCGGAAGTGGAGAAGAGGGAGAGGACGCCCGCGGCGCAGGCGGAGAGGAGGGAGGCTGGAGAGGAGAGAGGGCAGAGGGCGGTGATGGCCGCGGCGTGGGCGCAGAGGAGAGAAGACGGGCGTGGGGATAGGCAAGTTGATGCGGGCGCCAGCGGCCAGTGGAGGACGGTGCCGTCAGCGGCGCCGGTGAAGATCGCAGCTGAGGTAGCGGCAGCGGCAGTGACGTGGTGAGATGGCGGCGACGGCGACCATAGCGCGGCCACCGAGTGGCATTTCATCTCATGGGGGAGGGGTTGGGTAGTGATCCGGCGAGGTCTAGACCGGAGTGGGGAGAGATCTCATCTGGCTGCGGAAGCGGAAGACGGCGGTGGGCGACTGGGCGTTCGAGTCGCCGCCTCGCCGGACGGGGGCCCAACGCCTGGAGATCCAGTTGGAGTGATCTGGACCATTGGATCATCGTACGGACGGCTGTGAATCAATTTGTTATGTTTCTTTCTCAGTCGACTGGGCAAGGTAAGGATTGACTGCCACGTGTACCTTTTCGAGTCGTGCTCCAAGTACTAGTTCTTTTCCGTCGTGTACGTTTTTCCAAGGAGACTTTTTTTTCTCACAATGTACAGATGTACACGCATGATTTCTGGACACCGGAGGAGCCAAGCATATATCTATATCTTTGTGCCATGTTACAAACATTTTTAGCAAGAACATAAGCTTATTGTTAGAGCCCCTACCTTCATGCTTAAGTGTCTGTTTGGCATGGCTCCCATGCCGGCTTCTGCGCGGGCTTTTGGCTCTGCCAAAAGCATGGCAGAAAACGGTTTCGGGGGAGAGAGGAGGAGAGGGCAGAGCTGTTAGGAGCCGGCTCATGAAATGGCAGTTGTGGCGGAACCGTCCTGTTTAATCCAGACTAAGCACACCTGCCATCTTTGGCTCGCAGTGCACCTAGGCTAGACTAAACCCGGTAGTCCGTCGAGCTACCCAAAGGGCACTCGATGTAACCATCACCCGAGGATACCGACATCACACACATTCAGCCGTCGAAAGAGCCACAACAATTACATCATCACAGGCAGTTAAAATAGAGAATAATAGACTTAATTTACAAACCAAATGTATGAAATCAAATACATGTTCAAATATAGCGGAAGCGAATTTAGAGTATATATATAGCGGAAGCGTTTTCAAAACATCTCGCAGCGGAATCCTGATACTTAAGCGGTCTTCACGAAGAGACGAACGAGGCATGTAGCACCGAGCCCATCGGTACTACCACCTTCCACACGGTTGTCCAGATATCATCAGTACCTGTAATCCAAAAGTGGGGGCAAACCCTGAGTACTAATTACTCAGTAGGACTTAATGGACGGGGTTTACGGCTGACGCAAAGCACAGCTTACTAGTCAGGTGAGTCCTTAGCCATTGATTCTTAATTATATCATGTTGCCATAGGATAGCAGGATTTGACAGCCGCTATCCCTTAACCATGAATATCAAGTCTTATAAATAAAATTTGCATGAAAGTAAAGCATGAATAGTTTCTTGTATAACTCTTGATCATAAAGTATACATGAATATCATCAAACATGTTGGGTTCAAAACACGAATATAAGTATAGATGTTTAAGTTATTACGACGTTGCCCGGCAGTGATACTGGCATTCTCACACCTGGTGAGCATCAGCGATTCGAATCGATTTTTTATATTCCCAGGAATAACTAGAAGTACCAAGATAGCATATGCTTACTAACCCCCGGCGTTTTCACATATGCTTCTTCCATCTCCACTTGTCCCATCCCAAGTTTGATTCAATCTTTCCGTTGTTCTCAGGTTGTGCCGCCTTAAGAGCGATACCACGGTCACGTTGGGTCAGCCCTCTCTCGACTACAAGCTCCCCAAGGTGTCACAGTAGGAGTCTGTCTCTGTTCTTTGGATGGCACAAATAAAATTTTCACCGGTCCATTATCCCGGATAAGCACTCTAGCAATGTTATGCCGATCCCAAGCGGACAGCGGACGGGTCTTATGCGACACGGGCGGAGTCCAATGCATAATAACATAAACAGTAACAACTCATAAAACATCCGCCCGGTCTCCATTTAATCCATAAGCATATATAATAACTTCCATAATAACAAAAATTCTGTCATAGTGAAAAGTCGCACCTATGAGACGAGTACAATACCTCGTGTCTACGCGTACCTAGCAATTCTAGGCACTCGTCTTATGAACTCTACGTATAGGTGCTAGGGCCAGGGCGGCCGAGAAGTCTAATGCAGATGTTTTCAATCAACTCATAATGCAGATGCGTAAACCATCAAACAAGATTATGTGAGCTGGGAGAAATCATGGTCCTGCCTACCTTTGAGTATCCTTATGAAGACTAACAAACTAATCTAAGTTAGTTTGCCGGGTTGTGGGGCTTTTGCCCCAGGCAACCCCCTGAAGCAGGGACGGATTTAATCAGCGACCCTTCGTCTTCTTGCTCCGGATATAGCCTGTCGTCCGGTTCCTTGATCACTGGTTTCTCCTGCGTTGATAGCTCCTTGTACGCGGGGTCTATATGCATGAAAAAATGCAAATGAGTGCAAAAGAATGCAAATGCATGCATACGATACAGTGTTATATGCATGACATAGTGCAAACATGAGTACAACGAATTGCAAATGTATGTATGAGGGATCAATGAAATATAATGCATGATCAAGCAGTTTGTGAAGAATGGGTTTGGATACTCTTAGTTAAATACATCCCATAATAAAAAAACTTAACGACTTTGCTAAGAACGCATACAACCCATGGTTTAAGAAATCGTACAAGCCATCACTAAAAGCTAGTTCAACCCATCATGCATAAACGCGGATGACCCGTACTTTACAACGTTTTATCATTGAAGTTATCATGAACTACTGTTTTATATGTGTACACAGTCCCTATCAAATGCAAAGAAAGTGTCTCTCCAAAAACATATCCACTGATAACTCTTGGAATCACAAGATGTACTTGAGGTTATGCAGCATGTAACTTTATACATGCACCAAACATATTGTCATCGGCAATTAATATACACACGAATTAGTGGACATGCCATCTTTGTGAATAAAATACACCTTTGAGTTCATGTAGTTAGATAAGTCAATTTGATCCCAAACTTTTACCACATGCAGAAACATACCACATAATGCTACAGTCAAAATTTCAGCTACAACCAAGTTATAATTAATTTATTAAAATTCCAGCAAGTTATCAGCCTTATAGCTTCTCAGATTTTTCATAATTTGTAGGAGCGAGTTCTGGACTTGAAATTTCTACAGCAACCATTACATTGCATAAACATCATGTACAAAAATCAGCAAGCTCAAAATCCATAGTTTAATATGACATCTATTTCCCATATAATTATCTAGGTCTATTTTAAACGCACATCAAGACAGTACTTACGGGCTTCACAAAGATACTTTTTGGGACCTATGTATCATTAGCAAGCTACCAAATTTTCTATGGAATTAATTATGCATCCTAATACCACTTTTCCTTTTTTATTTAGTTAAGCATGTGACACTTTGTCATTTTCAAATCACCACTCAAACTTAACATGCAAGGCTTCAAACTTTACCAGCGAGCTATATGCAGCATAAGGTGTGTCCTAAAAATCTAGTATAACATTTGGAGCAAGTTTTATAAGACAAGCACTTCCCATACATTTCTATTGCAAAAACTTAGGCTTAGAGGTAGATTAGTCATTTAACAGCAAGTGCTACTACCACAAAAATTCACACAGTGCCTAAATATCATAGCAAAGCTACTGTCCAAGTTTTATAATTTTTGGAACTCATTTAGTCTATTTTTACCATTTATTTACTTACACCATACATGCAAGTTAAACAAGGGCAAAACAGTCTTTTCACACATCCACATCATACCTATCCTGTAGATCTACTCAAGAGGAGTCCATAGCCATTGAGTTTGTCCATTTTAGATTTTTCTTTGAATTGTTATGGTTTTTGGAAGTTTCAGCCGATTTATTAATGAAATAAATGGAAAAACTTATAGATCAAGGACTTGTACGCAATTAACCGTAGTCTCCAGGGGTTAGACCGTAAGATCAGCCAGACACATTAAACAGTGACTCGGATCTAAACGTAAAACACCGAAACGCGGAGGGCTAAAGTGCAAAACGTCGTCGTCTTCCTCCTCTTCGACAGAGAGAGGAAGGGCGGCGGCGGCGCTCGCCGACACGGCCGCGTGGGGCCCTAAGGCTCGCCGGCGGTGGTTGGGGAGAGAGAAGAGGAAGTGGGGAACCTTACCCCCTACCTTGATTCGACGGAAGGTGAGCGGAGGAGGCCGGCGATGATGAGCCGAGGACGGTAAGGTCCGGCTACAAATGGCGGCGCGGTGGAGCAACGCCGGCGGGCTAGATCTAGGGGGAACGATGGAGGGAAGGCCGAGGAGGGTCGGCGCGGTGGTGTGGAGGCACAGAGGTGCGAGGAACGGCGGGCCTGAGCTCGAGCTTCGAGCTCGCGGCTATGGCGGGCGGAGATCTTCGGCGTGGCAATGCGCCGCGCGGGTGGGGAGGTGACGGCCTAGGCCTAGGGGTATCGGGGGAGCGGAGGATGGGGAAGCGCGGCGCGGTATCGTGGCGGCGCGAGAACGGCCAGAGCGGCGGGCGCGGGGTCGACCTGAGCTCGCGAGAATGGCGGGCGGCGGTGGGAGGCAATGGAGAGGAGGGAGGCGTTCGGGTGAGGGCTCGGCGAGTGGGAGAGGAGAGTGGAGGAGTGCGAGAGGCGAGGGCTCGGCTCCCTCTTGAAGCCAGGCAGGGCAGGGGCGGCGTGGCCTCGGCCGGCCGACGGCGGAGGCCGTCCGCCGCATGGGCGAGCAGGAGAGGGGAAGAAAGCCGGTGGCGCGTCGATGGACTTGGTCTACGGACCCGAAGAGGCTGACAGGTGGGGCCGGAGCGGGGTAAAGAGGAGGCGGTCCAAGGACCGTGTGCATGGAGGCGAGTGAGGGTGGGACCCACTGGACCGCGCATTCCAATCCAGTGAGCGGGAACCCGAGGAGTGGGCCCCGCATGTCAGTGAGACAGAGAGAAGAGAAATTCCCGAAATTGGTAAACCTCAGTTTGACTGACAGGACCTTTGTTTGTATTTCACGTTTTTGAACAGGCTAGAGGCTGAATTTGAAGATACCTCAATTGGATTAAATGTTCTAAATTTGTTTCTCTACATTTACCTTATAAACTTGTATACCATGTTATATTAAAAAATCTGGTGTAAATTTGAATTTAAGCTGCTGACCAAGGTTTGACCAGCAGAACCCTCCAGTTTAGAAATTCTAAAAGTCTATTTTATATTCACTTTCACTCAAAGAGTTTTATACCAATGTTGTTTAGAATTTTAATACCTACAAATTTCTCAATAAAAGCATTGCAAGATTTTGGCTTTAATATCAAGAAAATTTAAAATTACTAAACAGGTCATGTTTGGACAGAATTCACATGCTGACAGAAAAAGCCCCAAATCTCTATGCAAACCTTCATGCATGTTAAAGAACCAATTACCAAAATTATTCACCATGAAATTGTCTACAAGTTTGTCAATATGAGTTTCACCTAAATCTAAATAGAATAAAAGTTATGGGCACAATCACAGAGACTTATATGCAGAAAACAGGTTTCAACAAGTTGCATTTCAACCAAGTTTGAACTAGGGTTCAATGCATGTCATTGTATGATGCATCACGATGAATGTTGCATGTATGCGAGATGAAAGTGCACTTGAGATGCCGGAGCATCACAATAGTTTCCACTGGCTCCTCCTGACCCCTGCGTAGAAATTATGCTACTGCCTTGGCCGAGCAACATGGGGGGTTGTCAATACAGCAGGATGAATGGGTAGTGGGTATCTTGTCTTGCACTAATGCCATTTCATAGGTTGTTAGCTTTACCTTTCATGCATGTTGGGCGTAAATTGCATGCAATTCATTTAGTGTTGCCATATTTTAAATCCCCTCGCCACGTTGCAATTTGAGGTCAAACGTATATCTCATGTGTTTAACCTAAGTCCAAAATACAAGGACACTATAGACATTTACGTCTTGCTCTATTCTTAAAAAAAAAAATAGGAGAAGCTATTTTACCAAACTATTCCTAGAACGGCTTCAACTCCTTCATAGAAGCCAAAAAAAAAACCAAAGAAGCTATAGCCAGAGCCATTTTTGATGAGTCAAAGCCCTACCAAACAGGCCCTAAATTTTATTTCCTGTAACAAAGCACTCCTTGTTTTAGTTTCATTTAAGATTGAGGAGTATACACATACATTCTGCTTCTGAAATTTCATAATTCAGTCTCAAGCTATCACATACTTGCACACTCCAAGGTCAAGCGCCGAGGAAATCGCCTCATTACAAGCTAAAGTTTCTAGAGACAGTGGATCCACCAGACTATCAACAACGAAGATCACCCATGGCACAGACAGGAGGACATGGCAGCTCTTATGTCGAGTCTCCAATGCAGTGGCATACTTCACACCTTCCAATGTTGGAGAGATGGCCAAAGTGCATGGTGTGTGCACACAACTGTTGCCTTGATCCATATGGAAAGCTATGGCCCATTTTATTATAATGGATTTCACCAGGAAGCAGGTATTTTATTTCCATGGGCCAAAAGCTGACGAAAAACATTGGAAACCCACGAAAAAGGCTGTTTTTCGTGGACCAGCCCACGAAAAAGTCAAACGAAAAAAAATCCCACAAAAAATGCAACCTTTTTCGTCGGCCTCCACGAAAAACACTTTTTTTCGTCGGCTCTCAAGTGGCCGACGAAAAAAATATGTTTTTCGTGGGCCAGGAGGCCAATGAAAAAAGTTTTTTGTGGGCCCTAGCCGGCCGAGGAAACAAATCTTTTTCATGGGCCCGCAGGCCGACGAAAAAATAGCCCCAGCCGCTATCTTTTTCGTCGGCCGGCCGACGAAAAAAAGAGCATTTTCGTGGGCTAGCCCACGAAAAAACCTGGGTTCCCCCCTAAACAGGGCCCTTTTTTCTAATTTTCATCCCATTTTTTTGTTTTCATCACACAACAGAAATCACAGCATACAAATATCACAGTATATAATCAGCAGACAGATCTCACATCATTCCAGCTAAACCACACACAAGTCCATTCCAACGTATTCCAACAAAGTCCATCATTCCAACAAAACCACACACAAGTCCATCGTCAATATGGTTCAAACATACATAGTCCGGTCCAACATATATAGTTCAAACATACATGACCAACAAGAGAAATAGAGGTCCAACACACATAACCAAATGTCATTGCTTCCCAACAGTTTCGACACCCTTACGATTGTGGATTGTTAGAGTTGTGACCGCTTCCGGATCCTCCGTCTGAATTGCACAGATACTCGTTGGGGTCAACCTCTGCATCAGGAGTCACATTGCTATGATGTGAGCCTGATACCTGCAAATGAACGAAACAGATGACATTGGCCACAAGTGTATATATATCAATAGTGCAATGTTATGAGTTAAAAGCGTATATCACAAGTCATAAGTTAAAAGTGTAATGTTAAAAGGTCAAGTCATATCACAAGTGCAAATGAACGAAACAAGAGTCAATAGTGCAATGTTAAAAGGTCAAGTCACAAATATATGGAACATGTTATCTACATCAATATGGTGAACGACTCAATTCAAGACCGAACGAAGCGGATGACATTGGCTAAATATATTTGAAATAACATGGTTCATATTGAATAAGATTCAATTCAAGTTAAAAGGTCAAGTCATGAGTTAAAAGGTACTTGAAGTTGAGCTAAACCACAGGTGAACTATATCACAAATATACGGAACATGCTATCTACATCAATATGGTGAAACGACTCGATTCAAGATCAGATGTCCAAATATAGAGTCCAATAGCGTTACTTAATTAAGTTACTTAGCTCGATGTAGTGCTCGTACCTGCAGAGCCGGAGGTGGCCGAATCAAAGGGCTAAAGTTGGGACCCGGACCTGGTATCCGGTAAGGACCATGTTGCATCCAGCCCATAGGTGGCTGAAAGCCCTGTGGTGGCATCTGCGAGCCATGCAGTGCTATCTGCGAGGCTTGTGTCGCCATCCACCCTCTAGATGCGTGCTGGCCCTAAGGTATTGTCCATGCCTGAGGTGGCTAAAGTTGAGAACAAGTTAATATATAATGCGAATTGGGCTTGTCGTAAAAGTAACAAGTAGACTAAGCATACTTACATGTTGGCCTTGTTGCGGAGTGAAAACAGGAGGGTAGAACGGTGGCAATTTCACCTCAGGACCGAAAGAAGACGACAATTGCTGGAATGTATTAAGTGACGTTAAATTCACGAAATGGTATCAATTAGAAACAACAGCAATAGTGCAATGTATTTACCTGCATAAATGCAAACATGTACTGCAAGGTTTGTTGGCTCTCGGCGCAGGCTTGGCGAGCCTCCTCTCGCGCCTGGCGTGCCTCCTCTCGAGCTTCGCGAGCTTCTTCTTGTGCATCGTCAACCCTAGACCGTCGAGAAGTCGCTGTAGACGTACTCGACGATCCCACACGAGACATAGAACGGTTGTAGTCAACAACCCCTGTGCCAAAGGCGAACCTACAAACAACGATTCCACATGACATGTTACTAGGAACTCAAAAACGTATCAAACAAGCAACGGACCTCATCAGAATCCAAGGAAGCTCCCCTCACTGCTTTGATACAAAGCATCTACATGTATAGGCTGCTGCATCCAGTTGACACCCTCGCCATGACGCTTCGTCATTTCTTGCCCATACCGATCCTACAAACCAACAATAAGCACACTAAGAAATATTGACAAAACCAAACTTTGTATAACAAGACAGCTAATTGCTTACCAGTTTGTCCTTTGTCGCCTGGGAGCACAAAACATCGGTGTTGTTCAGATCAGGACCACAGTGCCCTCGAATGTATACATCCATGAAACTTGGGGTCACTCCACTCTCAGCCTCCTACAAACACATATGACAAACATTTTAGATATATGACCTCAAACAATATATGGTTATGGCAAGCATTTAGATACATGCTTACCATGCGTTGCTGAAGCGCAAAGTGTCCATCTGCTCCGTACTTGTGCCCCAGATCCGCCCCTCTATTGATTCGCTTCTGCTCTGACTTTTCAATCCACTCAGGTGAGGACCACTGCTTGGCCAACCACCTCCAAGCTTCTATGTCCTTCACAAGCCAATCAACCTAGGTCTAGAGGTACTCTTCTTCCTTAAGGTATATCCTATTGGCTCCTTTCTTCTTGGTCATTTTCTCTCCTTTCACCGACTTATAGTAGTGGCAGACAGCTGTGATCCTTGCACTGTACAATGAATCATTAATGATCTTCTCGGCAGCTTTGGAAAAGTGCCTCTTCAGCGCCTTCATAGCTTCATGATCGTCTTGGTCCGTATCCGTGTAGAACTGGGTCTGCATATGAAACAAAACAAACTCAGATGAATTATTTTTGTGCAATGTACACGTATCAATGAAAATTGCAATGTACGGCAACTCACTCAAAACTCGTCCCAGACAACGCCTTGTAGACTCCTACCCTCGACACCATTTTCCCCAACCTCCCTCTTAGGTCCCCAATGTGCCCAACGATCATCCGCCTTAGGCTCACCGTTCACTACTACCATGCCAGGGTACCAGTAGCGACAGAGGGCACCCAATACACCGTTGACCTTGGTGCGTGGGCCTTTACCATCCCATTTGACATCGTCCCACGACCTACAAAGAGGATTTGTGGAAATATACAAGGGGTCAATAATAGATGTATACATAATAAACCTACAACATTAATATAGCCAAACACCAATCTCCAAGTGGAGACTCACCACTCTACAAGTGGCTTGATCAGCACCCTCTCACTCTTAGCAGGCCTCGCATGAACTGAATTACACTTTCGAAACCTACATATAGCCAAACGGATTAAAGTCGGTTGAAAGATAAAAATAACTTTAACTTTGCAAAACATTAATATCAAGGATACCTAGTACTTGATGAAGAACTCGTCTGGCTAGCAACAGCATCAACCGGGCCCATGTCTTCCTCCTCGTTAGTCTCACCTCCAGCTCCCAAGTTGGGGTCACCACCACCTAACGCGTCCTCCCTAGACACATCAACCTCCTGCTCCATAGACGCATCAACCTCCTGCTCCCTAGCCGCCTCATCCATTAAACCCATAAATTTCCGCTGCCTTAGCTTGCCCTGGGTGGTGCCTTGAAAAAGACTGCTATTGGACGAGGCCTCCTTAGAGCACCCTTACTCCTCATGTGCCTGAACATCTGCAAAATTCAAAAGTTAGGTTAGTACACATTTTGAATAAGAACATGTATAATTTGAAAGTCTTAAAGAACATGATAGAAACGACAAGTATAATTTGAAAGTATAAAAGACATAATAGAAACAACAAGTATAATTTGAAAGTCTTAAATTCAACAAAACAAATCTTACAATACATACTTATCAAAAATCATCACATCTGATTCGGCTTAGTTGACTCGTTGTGTGCTCACTTTTTTTTGAGTCGTGCCATCTGTTTAAGTCTTAATGACTTCCTAGAAATGGGTCGTTTCCGCTGACGTGTGGGTTCCTCTTTAGGTCCCTTTCTTCCTCGTGTAATAACTCTAGAGCGTCCCCATCGGATACATGAAACCTTTCGCCTTGAAGCCTTTCAGCTTGAAACCTTTCGTCTTGTTCCTCTACATCGTTGTCATCATCAGATACATTCTCGAACGTTCCTTCTTGGAACACATCATGGTCATCGTCTTCATTGTACCCTTCATCGCCAGGAGGGAATACTTGGGGGTTAACTTTAAATGCCACCCACCATGCATTCAAGCTAGAATGAGGATATGGCAGGTAGTAAACCTGCTCAGCTTGATGAGCAAGAATGACATTGTCTTGGCCTTGAAGCTTGGAACCGTGCTTCACCTCGACCATGCCAAAGTTGTCAACACGAGTGCCATTATGTGGATGAAACCAATCACATTCAAAAAACACCAGACTTAGTGGTTTGGGACCATCAAACTCATACTTAACGATGTTCTGTAAGACACCGTAGTAATGAACTAGATTCTCATTAGCATCATAAGCGGTGGTCATAACTCCGCTATTGACAGTGGCAGCAAATGGACGGCTCTTCTCTGATTTTGCTGTTCTGAAGCGAAATCCAGAAACATCGTATCGATTGTAGCTCCTTGCCTTCACAAGACCATGAGATAGCTGGTCTAGGTCTTTGTGGACAGTTCCATCAGTAAGACACTACGTAACAAAGCATCATTATTAGAAGCAAGTTAAGTCACGTGTGATCGAAGAGATGATGAAATGCTAATTACATGCTTGCGGAACCACTGCACGAAACTAGGACCACCATGTAGCCCATTGCGCATTAGGTTCTCTAATTGCTTGGCGGTGTGTCGGTCAGTGGATGTCCAATACTCTTTTTCAAACAACCTGCGTTATTTGATGTTCAGAGAGGACGAGATTATTTGATACTTAGAGATGATAGTAGATATAAATCAAAGAGTACAAAACGAAGTCAGAAGATGACATACTCGAAATATTTGGTCATTTCTTTCATGTTGCTAAACATATACAACAAATACAGGTTCAGCTCTGATTCCTCCACATGGCGTACAGTCGAAGGTCCACTTGTTGTACCCTAGAACTTGGAAATCTGAAGGTCACTTTGTGGTTCCCCACCGGCAACAGAAACCCGCTTGGAGTGTTTTTGGTGTCTTCTTTGTTGAAATACTTTTTGGTAAAGTGCGATATCTCTTTAAGAGAAAACGCCTTAGCGATACACCCCTCAACCCTAGCCTTTTTGCGTACAGTAGACCTAAGTTTTTTAAGTTGCCTTTCTATAGGATACATCCACCTCCATTGAACGGGTCCACCAACCAATGCTTCCCAGGGCAAGTGAATCAATAGGTGCTGCATCACATTCATGAAACCAGTGTAGGACCGAGACGTGCGACTAGGGGGGTGAATAGGAGCACTTGAAAAACTCAAACTCAAACCCCCCAAAGTGCGCTCTCACAAAAACACACGCACACCCGATACCGTCTACTGAACAGATACGTATCGGGAACAAACGGAAGCACTCGAATCAACGTCCACAGAAAAGGACGCGAGCCGAGTCAACACACACGCTATACAATCGTGCAGGGTTGCATAGCATGGACAAGCTATCACCCCTAGGACACGAAACTGACTCCTAAACAAAAGCACACGATTCCTAAAACACTACACTAGTCTAGTGTGCAAGGTTGCATAGTATGGAGAAACTATCAACCCTAGGACACAATAGAACCTACACGAAAAACTCTCACTAAAGCACTACCACTAAAATAAACTTCTCAAAGTGCAAAGTTGCATAGACTTGAGAACTACCAACTTTAGGACACTTGAGAACCTAACTTCGAGAACAAACAAAGCAAGAGAAAGACACACAAAACACAACACAAACGAGGAAAAACGACCCGGAACAAGAAACTAAGACCGGACAAAAAATAACCCTAAGACCTGGCAGCAAAACGGACAAGAGAACTGAAAACGCAGCAGCCAAAAAACTGAACCAAAGACCAGACAGTCAGGTTTAGACCTGAGAGCCTGACCGGACAAAATAGCAGGGAAGAAAGAAACTGCGTGCCAAAATTGAAGACCGGACAATCCTATCTAGGGACTTCGGACAAACGACCGGACAAAGGAACCCAACCTACAGCACCTACAATCCCAAGGGCGGACTGTCTGCACTAGGGGGCGGACAGTCCGGCCTACAGCCAGAAAACTCCCCAAGACAGAAAACTAAAAACTGCACGCAGACACACCAAAAACCAAACCAAAACCGAAGCAATCCTTCTCCAAATCTCACGAAAATTTTGCACAGAGGATACTAGACCAATCCCAAAGCAAACCCCAAAAGATCCATGTGAAAAGATCAAGGATTAACCGGGAATTGCAGATCTCGTGAGAAGGGGGAAGAAGGAACGAAAAACGAAAAACGCCCAAATTGGAACTTGCTCGTGGATGAAATGTTCTAGCACAAGTCTAGGGAGATGTTCCACGTCCTAGCAAGTCAAAATACCGGCAAAAGAAGGATCCCATCCTTAGACAACACAAAACAAGCAAAAATCCAAGAAACGGGACAAAAAAACCGAACTAGAAAGAGGGGAAAGGAGGGAGGAACGAAATTGCTGCTCAAGACATGGATTACACAACGAGGAAACTTTGATTAATTATGAAATTCAGGTTACACAAGTTCCCTAGAGCCTACCTCCCTTCATCATCCCACTAATGACAAGATTAGACTAAACTAGGCACTCATCCCCTAGCTAATCCTCTCTATTTCTTCTCTTTGGACCTTGGCAGCTAGGGTTAGGGAAAGTAGGGTATGTGGCTGCCAAGATGAGCTCCAAGGGAGCCTCTTAAGTCTATTTATACCCTAGGCCCTAAACGACACAATTACACTAAGACCCCTACTCTAAAAATGCCCGGAGGGGGCCAAACCAAAAAGATACAATCGGACGACTACGATGACGGCTTGATCTTCTTCTTCTACACGCCACGCTTGGATGTGCGCCATGTAGCCAGTAGTCCGGAAACTTCCCCCAGTTTTGAAGTCAGAAACCGAGAAACTTTATTTTGCGGGCTTCCTGGGCCAGGTCTTGGCCTAATCTTCTATCTTGGCGAGTCGGAGCCCAACCCACCAAGTCATTTGAACTTGGGTGGCGGTTTTGAGCCGAAGCCGCCAAAGCCTCCCTCGCACGCCTTCGCGCCATGCACTCGGGTTGGAGCACCACGGTGGCACCCGGCTTCTCCAGTCCATTGGAGTTGCCTCGCGGTCCATCGGAGGGCATACACCACCGTTGCCGAACCGCCCTCCGTGTACCGAGCTTCCATGGCCGACCGACGCCGAGCATTTCCTCCGGTCCATTGGAGGACTTTTGCCTCAGTCCATCGAGGTCTTCGTCATCCTCTACCTCTAGTCCATCGAAGGGCCTCTAGTCCATAGGAGGACTTGTACCGTTGACAATCACTCATCACACCAGGAGAACAATGAAGCCAGTCCATTGGCTCTCAATCTCCCCCTTGATGAGTGCGTTGTCAACACATCTCCAACCTATAACCTGAAATGGAACAAAGACAAAAGAAAAGGGTAAAACCGAAAAAGAAAAGAAAATGAAAGAAATGCTCAAGCTGCCCAAAACCAAACAAAGGCAAAACACAAGGCAACTTGAAGCAAAAAGAAAACAAAGCATCGGCTCCTCAAGACAGAGGCAAAAGGCTCAACGCACCGATGCAAAGGGCATGCTAAAAGCTCAACTCCCCCTGAAATGCATCCTTACAAATGCAAAAATGAATGCAAAGCTCCCCCTCAACTAAGTCTCTCCCGAGTCCTCCCCCTATGTCCAATACTTCTCCCCCTTGTTGACAATGGACACATCAAGGGTTCATAGGACTCCCGCTGAACTAGACAACTCCCCCTCAAAATATGCCATGAGATGCAGAGAATGTACCAAAAAGAGCTCAGAAGGGATGTAAAGCTAGTATTCACAAGTTCTAGCATACAGAGCAAGTGAGGGCAAAGAAGCATAGAACAAGCTCAAATAAATCTATCCTACACATATCAAGAACAAGCTTGTTTTTCAGGGAGTTTTTAAGAGAAAGCATCACCAACATGAATAGCACCTTGTAAGATAGGCATTAACGACAAGATGCTAGCAATGCATACAAGGTGTGCTAGTCTCAACCAAAGCATATACAACTAGCCATAAGCATTTTAGAGACTTGCAAATTTCAGAATTGAACATTTATATTCATAAGCAAGTTCTTTTTGTGACAGGGGTTATTTACTTGTCTTTTGCCACTTCTTACCGACCAATGCCAAGCCTAGGCTCAAAGAACCATCAGAAGCTTAAGACAAGATTTTGGTCATACACAGCCTAGTCCAAGTTCATGTCAAAGTGCAATGACAAGCAGTTTCAAACTAGATCAGTGTGACAAGCAAACCCACCTGGATCTTTCTCAATTTAGCACATAAGACACCACTTGTAAGCATTTTGATTCAGATTTCAATATAAGCAAGGTGTCATAAAAGTTTAGTCATTAACTTAGCAAAGGCATACAACTAGCATATCCTGGTATGAAAAGATAGCATAGCATTCAACACTCCTACACATGCTAGGTAGCCAAGTCAAGTGGTGATCATATTTTTGATTTTCAGGAAACCAAAAGACTTAGCTCATAATTAGTATTCAACAAACTCAAGAGAGCTTAGCCAACCATGATCAAGCAAGCATCTGTACAATCTAGCACAAGCAAGTACTAACTCATCATTCCAAAAGAGCTCTAGTGCTAGTGAAGTGAAAATGCATATGATACAATGCAATGCATGATATGATACAATATGCAAAAGAAACAAAGAGAAATAAAAGCAAAGAAAAAGCAAAATCTAAACGACAGAAGCTACTTCTTACTAAAAGGAATAGCACATTATCCCTGACTAAAAGGGATAGCACACTCCAAGCTCACCTCTCAAACGCACAAAAGCGCCAAACTCTAGGGGCTTGGTAAAAATATCGGCCAACTGGTTTTCAGATGCTACATGGACTAAGTCTATGTCCCCCTTCTCATAGTGATCTCTCAGAAAGTGAAACCTCACGTCTATGTGTTTGGTTCTAGAGTGCAAGACGGGGTTTTTAGCTACAGAAATAGCAGAAGTAGAGTCCACTAGAAGTGGGATCCTCCCAAACCTAAGGCCGAAATCACTAAGGGTGGCTGTTGACGATCGTAATCTCATGATATCTACCGTCAATTACCAACCAAATAGAGCTATGCAAGTGAATAAATATGGACTAACCCTTCTACTAATGAGTTCCACAAGTTTTGTATGAATATTTGGATGCAGGTACCAAAATGCACATAAAATAGATGAAAATAAGCCAAGGATCAAATATGGGACACAATGGTTAAAGTGGCCAGGTCGGCCGACCCCACCACCAGGTCGGCCGACCAAGGGTCAGGCCTGCCTGGTGCAGCCAGGTCGGCCGACCAGGGGGCTGGCCGCCCGACCCACTGACAGGGTCGGCCGACCCCTGGTCAGGCCGCCCGACCTCCCGAGTCAGCCACTTGCCACATCATTGATCCACATCATGAAGAAAACACAAGTGCACTCAAATCCAACCGCAAGACCAAGCATCCAATGTATCCAAAGGCCGAAAATACACCAAGTCACGGGTCCACAACGTCATCAATCCGAGGGAGAAGCAAAATGGCCAATGCAGGCCTGACACTTGGTCGCCCGACCTCCTACAAGGTCGGCTGACCTACCCTCGGAGGCATTTTCCACGTGTAACAACTGTCCTAACCGCCAACCGCCATGGGGACACAAGATCAAGCCGTTGGAGTGAAAAGGCGGTGGATCGGGTGGTTGCCCGACATCGGAGTAGGTCGGCCGACCACCGACTTCGGCCTCCCACCGACCTAAGCCCCCCTACAAGTACCTCCCTCTCATATGGGACTATAAATAGGCCTGTAGAGCTCATTTGTAAAGGTGTGGAGAAGTTGAGAGCCATATTCTACCTTAGAGAGTGTCATTTTCCACATCTTAGTAGTTAGGATAGTCCTGAGAGTTAGAGTGAGTCGAGCTTTGCCTCGGGGTTCTCGGAGATTCTTCTGAGTCTGCGGTAACAGCTCTTGTATCTTTTGTACTCAATCTTCAATATAATTCAGTTATATTTTACTTTACTTCTATCTCTTGCAAGTGTGGTGTACCCTTTATTTTTCATACTTGCTAGGCTTAGACTTGTGGTTATCTTAGTTAGTCAAGTCCCGTTATTCTTACCGGTGCTATAATCCAACCTGTACGCCAGGCTCTGGTTAGGTTCTCTCCTCTGATCAAGGACTATCTATTGTTACTCAAGCTTTGCTTGAGTACATTTATAGCGTGCCAGCCTATCCACGCAGATTTGCTTGGTAGCCCCACTCGGTGACAGCGTGTGGTGTGCCTGTGTAGTCTAGGCCCGTTCATTCGGTAGGCCCGTAGGCGTTAGCCGAGTCTCCTTCGGTTGTCTACTATCTACCCCCTGACTCCTCGAGGCGCCAGAATTTCGCTCGACGCAAGACCCTGACTTGCTACTTGAGTTTCTTAGTTAATCACGACATAGACTTTGCAGCCGAATAGAATAGAGTTTGGGAACTTTATCTCACTCGTTGTCCTCCCAGGCAACTATACCTCTCTACGTGTATCTTAGGTAGTTTCATTTACTTCTTTCCACCATACACCTATCCATTTATCGGAGTTACCCCTGTCTAGTGACTAGCTGGTATATTTATTTAAGCACAGTTCATTCGATTTGAGTTTATTCAACTATACTCTCTCGCCTGCCGCTTCCCTATGGATAAAAATACGATACTCGGAATACTCTCAGTGAAAAGCTATAGCGGTCTCCGTGCGCTTGCGGAGTAAAATCTTATAAGGCTAAGAGACGCCAACAAGCTTTTCTGGCGCCGTTGCCGGGGAAGCAATAGGCAGAGATATAGTTGATAATCTCTTTTCGAACCCCGTGTCTTTAATAAAAATACCAACTAGTCGTTAGCAGGCTCACTTGTCTCTGTTGTTTATGTTGTGGTTGCAACAGAGAGGTGTATGACCGGTTTCGACCTGCCAAAAAATTTCCACAATAACCCAGAGCTTCTACTTAGGAGGGTCCGTCCCAAGACCATTCACGGGCAGATACCTGTTCTTGAAACGGCCACGTTAAGTAGTTCTTCGAACACCGACGACATGGCCGCACCTTCCGAGAAGACCATCCGTGAGTTCTTCATCCCATCTAGTAGCAATGTCCCTATGGGACCGGCCGTCAATGCAGGGAGAACTTTGAACTCAAGCCGGGAGTCATTCACATGGTTCAAGCCATTCCCTTCTGCGGTTTAGCAACGGAGGATGCCAACAACGACCTGCAGCAATTCCTGGAAATCTGCAGCACATTTACCATGAAAGGTGCGTCCGTCGATGCTGTCAAGTTATGCCTCTTCCCATTTTCACTTGTCGGAAAGGCGAAGCAATGGTTCTACCTCAACCGCGTAACACTGACAACGTTGGATGCGTGCTCAAACGCATTCCTCGCCAAGTACTTCCCTCTGGGAAAGACCAACGTGTTGAGGAACAAGATCTCGAGCTTTCAATAGCTCGCAGATGAAATGGTGGCGGAGGCCTGGGAAAGATTACAGAAATACATAGCAGCCTGCCCCCACCATAGCATGGAAGAATGGCTGATCATTTAGAGTTTCTTTCACGGGTTAAACCGTACTGCTCAAGAGCACCTAGATGCAGCCACTGGAGGATCTTTCCTATCCCAAAGTGTGAGAGCGGTCAAAAATCTGATTGAGAAGATCGCCACTAACCAGGGATGGAAGGAAGATAGGTCACACCCACGATCCCGTGGAGTCCATCACATCGACAGCACGGACATGCGGGCCGCCAAGATGGACTTGCTTTTAAAGAAGCTAGAAGACAATCCTGAGACCGCACCAGTCCAGGCCCTCGACACTCGCATGACTTGTGAAGTCTGCGAGAATACGGGGCATTCAGGGAGCAGCTGCCCTGAAACGTGACCGGAAGACTCCAACTTCATTGGTAATTCTACCAACTTCAACAACGGGAATCGTCCCCAACCAGGCTGGAATTCGCGCCCATATATGCCATTCTCCGGACAAGGTAACTCCTCAGGTAATACACAACAGTTCAATAAGCCTAGCTCTCCTCTTTTGATCCTAAAGCTGTGTATGACAGCATTAGTAAAAATTTCATGCAAATGATAGACTATTTGAGTCTATTTCCTTGCAAATGGAAACTTTTAACAGTGCTATGAAAAATCAACTGAGTTTCAATAAAATGTTAGAAACACAAATAGCTTAGTTGGCTGCCTCTTTGCCTAATGCTAATGCGGGAAAGCTTCCGGGACAACCGGAACCTCCTCCCAAAGAGCACATCAATGCCGTGACCACTAGGGGTGGTAAGTCCACTCAGGACCCTCCACATCCTAGTGGTACGTCACGCACTAACCATACAGGCAAGGAACAGGAGAAGACCACCGAAACGGAGGAGAATGATTATCCAGAAACCAGCACTGGTGCCGCAAAGGAGAAGGCACTACCGAAAACTCTCCCACACGAGTTTTATGACTCAACGGTGTTGCCATTCCCTCAGCGCAACAAAAAGGCTGCCGCCGATGAACAATATAGTAAGTTTGTTGAGGTCATTAAGAAATTATATGTCAATATACCCCTGCTAGATGCTATGCAGGTACCGACATATGGAAAGTACTTGAAAGATATACTCAACAATAAGAAACCATTGCCAACCTCCACAGAAGAAGAAGGACCCTGGCAGTCCTACCATTGCATGCTCAATCGGGAACTAAGTCTTCAATCAAGCCTTATGTGATCTCGGAGCAAGCGTCAGTGTTATGCCAAAAATTGTCTTCGACAAACTCAATCACGCGGCACTCGTGCCCACAAGTATGTGCCTGCAACTTGCGGACCAATCTATCCGACACCCCGCGGGAATCGCCGAGGAAGTCCCGCCCGTGGACTTTGTGGTATTGGACATGGAGATTGATGCCAAGACACCGCTCATTCTTGGGCGGCCGTTTCTGAGCACCGCGGAAGCAAGCATAGATGTTGGAGCCGGAGAAGTCCACCTCAACATCAACGGGATGAGGGAGACATTCTCCTTCAGACCAAAAGTGGAGCAGTGTAGCCAAGTGAAGATCTTCAAGTGCCAAAAGTATGTGCCGAAGCTGCTAGTCTACGATGCTTCCGGGAAAGAGATGGACAGTCTTGTAGCATTCATGAAACGGAAGTTATCCACCGAGGCTGCCATCCGACAATGAGAGTAAGACGAATGGAAGAAGGCGAGAGCCAAGAAGACTAACCACAAGAACCAGAAAACAGGAGGCAAAGCTCCTGTTAAGAAGGTCGGCACCCATGATTTTACAAGACCCATCAACCGAGGGTGCAATAAAAATCAACATACCCATGGAGGCCCTAGGATAAATACTATGGGGCATGTTGACGACGAGCGCACCCAGGACCCATCCACGACAAATTCCAAGTGGCTCGCAAAGGTACCGCTTACCTCCCCGTTCGTACGCTCACGCGACATCCCGAAGAGGTAAATGGTGAGAGCCAATGGACCGGCCTCATTGCTCTCCTGGTGTGATGAGTGATTGTCAACGAGCTTAAGCCCTCCGATGGACTAGAGGCCCTCCGATGGACTGGAGGTTGATGATGAAGACCTCGATGGACTGAGGCAAAAGCCCTCCAATGGACTGGAGGCAATGCTCGGCGTCGGTCGCCCATGGGAGCTCGGTACACGGAGGGGTGGTTCGGCAATGCTGGTGTAAGCCCTCCGATGGACCACGAGGCGACTCCGATGGACTGGGGAAGCCGGGTGCCACCGTGGTACTCCAACCCGAGTGCATGGCGCGAAGGCGTGCGAGGGAGGCTTTGGCGGCTTCGGCTCAAAACCGCCACCCAAGCTATTCAAGGCTTGGTGAGTTGGGCCACGACTCGCCAAGATAGAGAAGATGGGCCAAGTCCGGCCCAGACGGAGGCTTCCTAAAGTTTCCCGGTTTCTGACTTCAAAACCGGGGGTGCAAAGGTGGATTGGACTACTGCCCACGTGGAGGACATCCGAAGATTGCATGGAAGCTAAGAAGATCAAGTCTTCATCGTGGTCGTTTGTCCCCGATATTTCGGGTTCTTTTCTGTTTTAGCCCCTCCGGGCGTTTCTAGTGTTAGGGGTCTATGTGTAAAAATGCCAAAATTGAACTGGTGTATAAATAGCCTAAGAGTTGGTTATTAAAGGTAGTCTTGGCAGCTAGGTTTTCATTTCCTTAGGGTAATTTTCGTCCTCAAGCTTTGAGCTCTAAGTTTAGGAGGGTTAAGGTGAGATCTAGCCTCCAAATCAAGAGGGAAGGTGAGGGTGGTTGCTTGGGACGAAATCCTTCGTTGTAATCTGACCTAAGACCTCTTTTGAGGCTTATAATCGAAGTGGTTTCGTGCAGCAACTTTGTGTGCTTCTCCTCCCCTTGTTCTCTTTGGTTTTTAGCTTCAATCCTTGGCTTTTTGGGTGTTTGTTTTGGCCAAGGTTGAATCCTTTGTTTTATTTGTGTTTTGGACTTGCAAGGACGTGGATATTATGTCTTAGAACATCTCAATCCCGAAGGATTGCCACGAGCAAGTTGTTCTTGAGCTTTCCCCTTTCTTGCCCAAATATTCACCTCTTCACGAGATATGAAATTCCTGCTAATTCCTTGATCTTTTTCAATAGATCTTTTGGGAATAGCTTTGTAATGGAGCTAGGTTAGTGTGCGCCAAATTTCGTGAAGATTGGTGAAGGTTTGGTCAAGTTTTGGCTTCGGAAGTTCAAGTTTCGTGTGGTTGTTTTTCTGTCTGTCTATAACCTCCAGTGGCTGTCTATTTAGTCCGGTGGTTGGTTCTATGATCAAACCTGCTCCAAATGATCTAAAATTTTGTGGAGCTCTTTTTCTGTGAATCATAAAGCTCCCATAAAAATTTCAGATTTTTTGAAGATGTTTTGACCTGGTTTTGGTATTTTTCTTTTGGGTTGGTCTGTCAGTTTTTTAACCACCGGACAGTCCGGTGGTTCTAGGATTTTTATTCCTTGTCCAATTGAGCTGAAAATTTGTGGAGTTGTTCCTTGGCCCCTTCTTAACCTCCAGTAAAAATTTCATAATTTTTGGAGTTGGTTTGATAGGGTTTTGATTCGAATCTTTTTGGAGTGTCAAGCTGTACGCACCGGACAGTCCGGTGGTTAACCACCGGATAGTCCGGTGGTCACAACTTGCTCCAATTGGCCTAAAATTTTTCTAGAGCTGTTCCCTATTGCCTTGTGAAGGTGTGGTAATTTTTTGAGGTGATTTGGAGCTTTGCTTCTAGGGTTTTGAGATTTTTCTTTGCAGCCCTGTCTGTCTGAAATCTGCAGTTTCCCAGAGTTGGTTCCTTTTGCGCTCTTTTTCTTAGCCGTTTGAGCGTGTGCTTCCGCTTGGTGCTTGGTACGTATCTGTTCAGTGGATGGTACCAAGCACATGTTGTGAGCTAGATACGTATCCTCTCAGTGGACGGTGTCTAGGTTCGTTGTGGGTGTTGTTTTCGTTTTGTACTGCGGTGGGGGTTTGAGTTTGAGTTTTCAAGTGCTCCTATTCACCCCCCTCTAGTCGCACGTCTCGGTCCTACAAATGGTTCGCTCCCGCCAAGAGGTAAACTTGGCATTATCTTCCGACGGCATATTTATTTCCCGCTAGTTTAAATTCTCATCTTCCACTGCATATTTAAATTTTTGGCAATGCATAATTTTAATCTTTTGTTACATTTAGTTTATACCTCCCCAATTTTTGAAAAAAAAATATATAGGGGCCGGCCGCCCTCATCATGAGGCCGGCCGACCATCACCCTGCAAATGGGGCGGCATGGAGGCACTGGTCAGGTCGGCCGAGCACATGGCCAGGCCGCCCGACCACGCCGGCCTCCCGCTCTCCCCTTTCTTTTATTTTTCTCTTTTCTCCCTTTGTCTCTCCTTTTCTCTTTACCTCCGACCGAAGCAAGAATGTTGGCAGGCACCAGGGGCCGGCCGACCGAGCCCCCAGGCCGCCCGACCACACTTGCCCTCTCCACTCCTTTCCCTTTCTCTTTAGCTTTGCTTTCTCTCTTTTCCCTCTCTTTCCCTTTGCCTCACTTCCTAAGCAAAGCACAAGAGGGGAAGGGCACCACTGGTGGCCGCCCGGCCACTGTTGAGGTTGCCCGACCCCCTGCATCTTCCCTCCAAAGCACAAGAGGCAAACACCAGGCCGCCCGACCTCATCATCGTGGTCGCCCGACCACCATCCCCTCCATGCCTCTTCTTTTCCTTCTTTTTCTCTTGCTTCCAACCCAAGCAAAGTGGAGCAGACAGGCAATTATGGCCGGACGACCGCGTCTCCACGCCGGCCGACCACGGCCAAGGTCGCCTGACCAGGCACTTCGGTCGCCCGACTAGCCTTCCCCTGCCCTTTCCCTTTGCTGCACGCCCAAGCAGGCCGGCCGACCCGTGCACCATGGTCGCCCGACCAGCTTCAACGGTCACTCGTCCACTAGCACCGGCCGCCCAACCTTCCCTTTGCACTTTCGGTGCGCACCCTTCCAACACACTCAACACATATTCGAGTGGTCGCCCGACCAGCTTACAAGGCCGCCGACCCCTCTTTCTTCCTCACTGCACGCCACCCGGTCGCCCGACCAGAGCTCAAGGCCGGCTGACCACGGCACTGGGTCGGCCGACCCCTTCACCTGGCTGCCCAACCTCGCTCCCCTACTGCTCCTTCCCTCTATAATTACCACCCTTCACTCCCTTGTTCAATGCACCAAGCAGCAGCAAGCAACTCCCTTCTCCCTCTCTTAATCTCTTTGCTTAGTAGTAGTTTAGCTCTTGCTTAGCCAAAATAATACCCGAATAAAAATCTAGTTGAGCAAAAATATTCTAGCTACTAGCTCCTCTCTTCGGCAAGACCACGAACGAGTTTGGTGGTGTCACGCCCCGCAAGAACGACTAACCGCTAACGCGCATTTTATTTTGTCGTTTCGTAGTTTTTGTGGTCATCTTTTTGTGCAGGATGAAGCGCGCATTCAAGAGGGCAAGAAGCGCCATTAGCAAGGCAGGGCAGCACATACGGTTTCCGACGTCCTCCAGCTCACAGAACTCGCGGACGGCGTCCGACAGAGGTTCATCGAGTGCTGGGCCGGGAGGAGAAGAAGCTTCGTCCTCCATCACCGGGCCCGTATTGCTGCTGGATTCTCAAATCCAAATGCACAATCAAGACGAGGCCGACCTGTTGAGGCGACTCCACACCAAGCCTATCACCCTCACCAAGTACTTCAATGAGTTACTCATGACAAGCACAGGTATGGATGACGAATTCGATGAAATTTTCAATATGGTAGGCTGGGGGAACTTTGCAAATGTTAGCAAGGGAGGCATAGTCCTCCTCACAAAGGAGTTTTTTATGACCCTCCGAGTAGTATCACTGGAGTCCGGCACAACGGTTCACTTCAGACTCTTTAACTCTGAGCATGAACTGACACTCCGTCAGTTCAGCAATGCTCTCGGGTTCTCACCCCACTGCTCCATAGCAGCCGAACCCGTAGGCTTCAATGCAATAGAGTTCTGGAAGGAACTAGCCGGGCTGGACCACAAGGGGAAGAAAAGCATCACAAACATTAAGCACCCCACTATGCGGTTCATGGCCCGCTGGATCACCATCGTAGTCCTGCCCGCGATGACACACGTTGCGTGACCATAGAGGACTTAAAAATCCTTTATGCAATGTGGCGCAAGCAGAAATATGAACCTGTCACCGCCATGCTCTACCATTGGATGAAACTAGTTTGGGATGAAAATTCCATATCAATCACGTCATTCATGACGAGGATTGCATCCGAATTAGGGGTCTTAGCTAATGCCCAGGTGGCATTCTTACCCCTTGACACGCCCAATCTAGTCACCGAGAGCCATTTCATCCGGGCACACTTCCTGCGCAAGAACCCCAGCACGGACACGTATGTCATGATCTATAAGGGGTACAACTTTGAAGTGCCTCTACCAGCGCCTCAGTTCAAAATCTACCACGTGGACACACTCTCTATGCCGTTAGAGAGTGCCCTAGAGGAAGAGCCTTTAGAGGAGCCCAGGCATAGTGTAGCGGGAGTCATGACCAGGGCACAAAGGAGGGCAGCCCAAGAGCGCTTACAGAAGCAAGCCCAGGATGCACAGACCGCTGGGATGGGACCTACCTGGTTCCATACCGCGACTGGCACGTCCTGGCACACCCAGGGACCAGACCCGACGTGGCAGCCCCACGGAAGATCTGGAACACAATGGGGACACGAGTCGAGCGCTGCACTCTCACAGCAGCAAGGAGGAGGAACCTTCTATGGGTAGAGGTCAACACCGTACAAGGCAGGACCATCTGCCTCTGCACGCTTTGCAGGAGACCCGTTGAGTGCCATCTTTGGCTTCCTAACCATTCAGGACCAGCGCACAGCTGGGATGGCCCAGCAGCTTAACCAAGTAGATGAGCGCACTCAGGTCATCCAGCAGACCCAGGACGAACAGTACAACCGCCTCTTCGAAATAGAAGCGACGGCTCAGCGCACCTTTGATGAGTCCCAGCGATTCTTCCAGTACTACGGGTACTACCCTGAGTAGCTTCGTTGAAGCTTGGGGGGAAACCCAAATCGACAGCTGGGTATGTATGATAGTCCCCCGATTTCTGCACCACTCATGTATGTTTGCTTTGAGAGTTTATTAGTTTATTTGCTCAATCTAGTTTGTTTAATTTAGTTTGTTTATTTCAGCATAGATAAAAAAAACTCCCATGCTTTAATGATAAGTTCACATGCTAGCTTCATTTTGGAAATGATGAATAGTTGCTCTATCAAGTGAATGATTTAATTCTTGCATGTGACTTATGCTTAGCTTAGTTTTGAGTTTGTGAATAAAAGAAGTAAACCATGGCTCTATCTTGTGGATGCCATTTTTGATAACAAGCCTAAGTTGTTGTGAGATGAATGATATGACTTGAATATGGGATAATTCTTTCAAGCTCTTAGTAAGATGAACATCTCAGGTTTTTATTTTGAAAATAACAAAATATAGCTCCCCTTGGTCAAAAATACCTACCAGAGCCAAAAATACTTGAATTAGTTGAAACTGCTACAAAGAGCTGCTTAGCGGTATTTTGAGCTTTGTCAAATTTTGAGTCTCTTTGAGTAGAAATATCACGTTCTGTTGATAGCTGGAGTACAAAAGCAAAAATGCAAGTGATCCATTCCGGACTTTGCATCCACCAAAATGTCTCCAAATACTTCTCATGATCCCTAGCCTTTAAATCTAAAGGAGTAAGGGTATGAAGCCAAAAAGAAAAGCATGCGAAAGCATGGCAAAAAGAAAAAAAAATGCGTGCAAAAGCACGGCAAAATGAAAAGCATGCAAGTTCAAGCATGGCAAAAATAAATAAAAGCTCGGTATCCACTCCAAACATACAAAAGGCTACAAGGGATGAATACTAAGAGAAGGAGGCATACAATACCACCATTCATACTCCAGTGATCAATAAAAGAAGTGATAGAGTACACTCTTTGGTCCAATTTTTGGCTTAGCAAAATAAATATCCTAAGTGTGCCACATTCTCCCTACCTAAAGCTCCACATAGGCCTTAGTGTAGGAAAGTGTTGGCCGAATCCTGGCCCTTGGTGAGGATACACATTTGAGTGCCTGAGAGCACCTTGGGGATGCTACTTTTATTTTGAAAATTCTTGAAAACTCCTGAGAAAGACATCCAA
Source organism: Paspalum notatum (assembly GCA_022530915.1). NCBI lineage: Eukaryota > Viridiplantae > Streptophyta > Magnoliopsida > Poales > Poaceae > Paspalum > Paspalum notatum. Next base: position 14,764,984 of record CM039688.1, read on the forward strand.
AAAGAGCAAGTTAGAAGAACTCCTGTACAATGGTCGTTCCATCTCTCAACCGCCCAAGGCAAGGTAAGCAAAAAGATGCACCACAGGTAGTACACAAGGTGAGCTTTAATTATTTCACTTCTCGAAACAAAAGCATGGGTATTGAGTCATGTATAAGAATTTATCAACATCTTTGATATTGCAGCAACTCCTGATCCACTTTCAGTCTTAGCTTTGCTCGAGGACGAGCAAAAGTTTAAGCTTGGGGGGGTGTTGACGGTCGTAATCTCACGATATCTACCGTCAATTACCAACCAAATAGAGCTATGCAAGTGAATAAATATGGACTAACCCTTCTACTAATGAGTTCCACAAGTTTTGTATGAATATTTGGATGCAGGTACCAAAATGCACATAAAATAGATGAAAATAAGCCAAGGATCAAATATGGGGCACAATGGTTAAAGTGGCCAGGTCGGCCGACCCCACCACCAGGTCAGCCGACCAAGGGTCAGGCCTGCCTGGTGCAGCCAGGTCGGCCGACCAGGGGGCTGGCCGCCCGACCCACTGACAGGGTCGGCCGACCCCTGGTCAGGCCGCCCGACCTCCCGAGTCAGCCACTTGCCACATCATTGATCCACATCATGAAGAAAACACAAGTGCACTCAAATCCAATAGCAAGACCAAGCATCCAATGTATCCAAAGGCCGAAAATACACCAAGTCACGGGTCCACAACGTCATCAATCCGAGGGAGAAGCAAAATGGCCAATGCAGGCCTGACACTTGGTCGCCCGACCTCCTACAAGGTCGGCTGAACTACCCTCGGAGGCATTTTCCACGTGTAACAACTGTCCTAACCGCCAACCGCCATGGGGACACAAGATCAAGCCGTTGGAGTGCAAAGGCGGTGGATCGGATGGTCGCCCGACCTCGGAGTAGGTCTGCCGACCACCGACTTCGGCCTTCCACCGACCTAAGCCCCCTACAAGTACCCCCCTCTCATATGGGACTATAAATAGGCCTGTAGAGCTCATTTGTTAAGTTGTGGAGAAGTTGAGAGCCATATTCTACCTTAGAGAGTGTCATTTTCCACATCTTAGTAGTTAGGATAGTCCTGGGAGTTAGAGTGAGGCGAGCTTTGCCTCGGGGTTCTCGGAGATTCTTCTGAGTCTGCGGTAACAGCTCTTGTATCTTTTGTACTCAATCTTCAATATAATTCAGTTATATTTTACTTTACTTCTATCTCTTGCAAGTGTGGTGTACCCTTTATTTTTCATACTTGCTAGGCTTAGACTTGTGGTTATCTTAGTTAGTCAAGTCCCGTTATTCTTACCGGTGCTATAATCCAACCTGTACGCCAGGCTCTGGTTAGGTTCTCTCCTCTGATTAAGGACGATCTATTGTTACTCAAGCTTTGCTTGAGTACGTTTATAGCGTGCCAGCCTATCCACGCAGATTTGCTTGGTAGCCCCACTCGGTGACAGCGTGTGGTGTGCCTGTGTAGTCTAGCCCCGTTCGTTCGGTAGGCCCGTAGGCGTTAGCCGAGTCTCCTTCGGTTGTCTACTATCTACCCCCTGACTCCTCGAGGCGCCGGAATTTCGCTCGATGCAAGACCCTGACTTGCTACTTGAGTTTCTTAGTTAATCACGACATAGTCTTTGCAGCCGAATAGAATAGAGTTTGGGAACTTTATCTCACTCGTTGTCCTCCCAGGCAACTATACCTTTCTACGTGTATCTTAGGTAGTTTCATTTACTTCTTTCCACCATACACCTATCCATTTATCGGAGTTACCCCTGTCTAGTGACTAGCTGGTATATTTATACTCTCGCCTGCCGCTTCCCTATGGATAAAAATACGATACTCGGAATACTCTTAGTGAAAAGCTACATCGGTCTCCGTGCGCTTGCGGAGTAAAATCTTATAAGGCTAAGAGACGCCAACAAGCTTTTCTGGCGCCGTTGTCGGGGAAGCAATAGGCAGAGATATAGTTGATAATCTCTTTTCGAACCCCGTGTCTTTAATAAAAATACCAACTAGTCGTTAGCAGGCTCACTTGTCTCTGCTGTTTATGTTGTGGTTGCAACAGAGAGGTGTATGACCGGTTTCGACCTGCCAAAAAATTTCCACAATAACCCAGAGCTTCTACTTAGGAGGGTCCGTCCCAAGACCATTCACGGGCAGATACCTGTTCTTGACACGGCCACGTTAAGTAGTTCTTCGAACACCGACGACATGGCCGCACCTTCCGAGAAGACCATCCGTGAGTTCTTCATCCCATCCAGTAGCAATGTCCCTATGGGACCGGCCGTCAATGCAGGGGAGAACTTCGAACTCAAGCCGGGAGTCATTCACATGGTTCAAGCACGGTTCATTCGATTTGAGTTTATTCAACTATACTCTCTCGCCTGCCGCTTCCCTGTGGATAAAAATACGATACTCAGAATACTCTGAGTGAAAAGCTACAGCGGTCGCCGTGCACTGCGGAGTAAAATCTTATAAGGCTAAGAGACGCCAACAGTGGCTTTCATCCGTAAGTGCTGGGAACAGTAGCTAGCAGCAGCTGTATACTCTGTTTCTGTGGTAGACTGGGATACACTAGCTTGCTTGTGGGAGGACCAAGAAACAAGAGAGGTTCCTGAGAGTTGGCATATGATGGAGGTTGACTTGCGATCAATCCAACAGCCAGCATGATCAGCATCTGAGAACCCTCTAAGAGAAAGAGAAAAACCCGAGGAGTACCAAAGACCAAGCTCAGTAGTGAACTTGAGATACCTGAAAATGAGCTTCACCGCTTGGCGGTGAGATGTCCTGGGAGAAGCCTGGTAATGCACACAAGGCAAACCGCGAACTGAATGTTCGGTCTGGTCGCCGTTAGGTACAGAAGTGAGCCGATCATCCCTCGAAATTCCTTCTAGTCCACAGCCTCCCCATCTTCATCAGCATCAGGCACCGTGTCGGTCAAGCCCCTAGTCGTTTTCAGCGTGGCTATGGACCTGGTGACCGAGGGTTTGTGAGAGAGCTTGAGAGGCCATGCTTTGAGGGTCATGGTTACTCCAGTCGTGGTGATTTTTTTGACTATGCTTACCCCACTTTTGAGCAGATGGCTCGGCACTGGTACAGCAGTTTTGGTACTAACCCCAGTGCCGGACCGTTTGCTCACCGTCGCTTCACTTGACTTTGCAGGATCGAGGCATGGAGGACGTGTGGATCATGGACTCCGGTTGCTCTAGGCACATGACAGGGCACCACAAGTGGTTCTCCAGCCTCAACCCTGTGAGCACCAAGGAGTACATCACATTCGGGGACAATGGTCAAGGTAAAGTGTTGGGTGTTGGCTCTATTTTGCTCTTTGCTAAGCTTTCCCTGAGAGAAGTTGCTTTTATCCGGATTCTGGGGTTCAATTTGGTCTCTGTTTCGCAACTTCTCGATGAAGGTTTTAAGGTTCGTTTTAAGAAGGGTGCGTGCCGAGGAGACCCTTGTTTGCTCTTTGTTGCCTTTTGGTCAGGTTTTTAGGGTCGACCTCACATCTGTTTCTGGCCCTGCGCGTTGTTTGGTTGCTAGTCCTTCTGCTGATATATGGAAGTGGCATAGGAGACTTGGTCACTTGAGCTTTGAGCTGCTAGTGAGGTTGAGTTCAATGGGCCTAATCCGAGGATTGCCCGAATTGAAGGCTGAGAAGGAGTTAGTGTGCCACCCCTGTCATCATGGCAAGATGGTTGCTGCTTCTCATACTCCTGTGTCTCAGGTTATGACCTCCTATCCGGGTGAGCTACTCCATATGAATACAGTAGGTCCCGCTCGGGTAGCGTCGGTCAGTGGAAAGTGGTACGTGCTTGTTGTTGTGGACGACTTTTCGCGGTTCTCGTGGGTATTTTTCATGGAGTTTAAGGATGAGGCGTTTGGTTTTGTTCGGGATCTGGTACTGAGGTTGAGAAATGAGAGTCATAAGGCCATGAGGGCTATCCGCAGTGACAATGGGGGAGAATTCAGAAACTCTCAGTTCAAAAACTTCTGTCATGACCTAGGTCTTGAGCACCAATTTTCTTCTCCATATACCCCTCCGTAGAACGGTGTTGTGGAACGCAAGAACCGCACACTCGTTGAGATGGCACTGACGATGCTCGATGAGCACAGGACTCCGAGGCGCTTTTGGGCTGAGGCTGTGAATACGGCCTATTACATTGCGAACCAGATCTTCTTGCGAGCTTTCCTTGGGAAAACCTCGTATGAACTTTGGTTTGGTAGGCAGCCTAGCGTCAAGCATTTGCGAGCGTTTGGCTGCAGGTGCTTTGTGCTTAAGAAGGCGGGGCATTTGGATAAGTTTGAGTCTCGTTGTTTGGATGGGATTTTTTTGGGGTATGCTTCTAGTTCTAGGGCTTTTCGTGTGTGGATTTTGGAGGCCAAGCAAGTTGTTGAGACTTGTGAGGTTTCTTTTGATGAATCTATGCCCTGCACAACCCCTATCTTTGAGCTTTTAGGTGATGATGAAGAAGGCACCCCCATCTTTGAAGATGAGGAAGGCGCATATGATGTTGGTGATGTAGGAGCCACTGCACCGGCTGCAGCTCCTACCCCCTTTGCAACGAGCTCTGATGATGAAGGAGGACCCTTGCCCACGGCTTCCTCCTCACTCCCCCGACGGCAAGCTCATGCAGAGGCTGGCCCCGCTAAGGACGCAAGGGAGGTGACCTCCGAGATTGTTCCATCTCGGCAAGTCCAGCGGGATCACCCTCCTCACAGGATGATTGGAGACATTCACCAGCGTGTCACACGCTCTTCGGTTAACTCTCTAGCTTTTTTCTCCCACTCTGCATATGTTACTATTTTTGAGCCCCGGGATGTGTCACATGCATTATCTGATCCTAACTGGGTGAACGCCATGCATGAGGAGTTGGAGAACTTTGAGAGAAACCATGTCTGGGATTTAGTGGAGCCTCCACCAAATTGTCGCCCTATAGGTACCAAGTGGGTTTTCAAGAACAAACAGGGTGAGAACGGGATGGTTGTGAGGAACAAAGCGAGATTGGTAGCCTAGGGTTTCTGTCAGAAGGAGGGGATAGATTATGAGGAGACCTTGGCCCCTGTAGCTCGTTTGGAAGCCATTAGGATTTTGCTTGCCTTTGCGGCCTCTAAAGGCTTCAAACTGCAGCAAATGGATGTCAAGTCTGCTTTCCTGAACGGGTTCATAGAGAAGGAGGTATATGTGAGACAACCTTCTGGCTTTGAGAGTGCTAGATTTCCAGACCGGGTGTATAAGTTGAGGAAAGCCCTTTATGGTCTGAAGCAAGCTCCTAGAGCTTAGTATGCTAGGTTGAAGAGTTTCCTGCTCAAGTCTGGGTTTGTGATGGGTTCAGTAGACAAGACCTTGTTTCTGTTGAGTCGTGGCGGTGACACCCTGATAGTTCAGATATATGTTGACGACATAATCTTTGGTGGTTCATCTCATGCTTTGGTGTCTAGTTTTGCCGAACAGATGAGTAGGGAATTTGAGATGAGTCTTATGGGTGCGCTCCAGTTCTTCCTCGGGCTGCAGATCAAGCAAGGCCCTGAAGGAACCTTCGTCCATCAAGCCAAGTATACAAAAGACATACTCAAGTAGTTTGAGATAGGTGACTCCAAGCCCATGACGACTCCTATGAGTACAAACACGGCGCTTGATGCTGATGAAGATGGGGAGACGGTGGACCAGAAGGAATTTCGAGGGATGATCGGCTCGCTTCTGTACCTGACGGCGATCAGGCCGGACATTCAGTTCGCGGTCTGCCTTTGTGCGCGCTACCAGGCTTCTCCTAGGATTTCTCACTGTCAAGCGGTGAAGCGCATTTTTAGGTATCTGAAATTCACTCCTGAGTTTGGTCTTTGGTATTCCTCGGGTTCTTCTCTTTCTCTTAGAGGGTTCTCAGATGCTGATCATGCTGGCTGCCGGATTGATCGCAAGTCAACCTCCGGCACATGCCAACTCTTAGGAACCTCTCTTGTCTCTTGGTCCTCTTGCAAGCGAGCTAGCGTATCCTTGTCTACCACAGAAGCAGAGTATATAGCTGCTGCTAGTTGCTGCTCCCAGCTTTTATGGATGAAAGCCACCCTTAGTGATTTCAGCCTTAGGTTTGGAAAATCCCTCTTCTAATTGACTCTACTTCTGCTATTTCTGTAGCTAAGAACCCCGTCTTGCACTCTAGAACCAAACACATAGACGTGAGGTTTCAATTTCTGAGAGATCACTATGAGAAGGGGGACATAGACTTAGTCCATGTAGTATCTGAAAACCAGTTGGCCGATATCTTTACCAAGCCCCTAGAGTTTGGCGCTTTTGTGCGCTTGAGAGGTGAGCTTGGAGTGTGCTATCCCTTTTAGTCAGGGAGGAATAGCTTCTGTAGTTTAGTTTTTGCTTTTATCTGGCTTTTATTTCTCTCTGTTTCTTTTGCATATTGTATCATATCATGCATTGCACTGTATCACATGCATTTTCACTTCACTAGCACTAGAGCTCTTTTGGAATGATGAGTTAGTACTTGCTTGTGCTAGATTGTACAGATGCATGCTTGATCATGGTTGGCTAAGTTCTCTTTGAGTCTATCGAATAGTAATTGTGAGCTAAGTCATTTTATTCTTTGCAAATCAAAAACTATGATCACCACTTGATTTGGCTACCTAGCATGTGTAGGATTATTGAATGCTATGCTATCTATTCATACCTGGATATGCTAATTGTATGCCTTTGCTAAGTTAATGCCTAAGCTTTTATAACACCTTGCTTAAATTGAAATCTGAATCAAAATTCTTACAAGCGGTGTCTTATGTGCTGAATTGAGAAAGATCCAGGTGGGTTTGTTTGTCACACCGATCTAGTTCGAGACAGCTTGCCTTTGCACTTTAGCAAAGAACTTGGACTAGGCTGTGTATGACCAAAACCTTGTCTTAAGCTTCTGATGGTTATATAACCTAGGCTTGGCATTGGTTGGTAAGAAGTGGCAAAAGACGAGTAAATAACCCCTGGCACAAAGAGAACTTGCTTATGAATACAAATGTTTAAATCTGAAATTTGCAAGTCTCTAAAATGCTTATGGCTAGTTGTATATGCTTTGGTTGAGAGTAGCACACCTTGTATGCATTGCTAGCATCTTGTTGTTCATGCCTATCTTGCTAGGTGCTATTCATGTTGGTGATGCTTTTTTTTAAACTACCCTGAAAAACATGCTTGCTCCTGATCTGTGTAAGATAGATTCATTTGAGCTTGTTGTTGCTTCCTTGCCCTCACTTGCTCTGTATGCTAGAACTTGTAACTACTAGCTTTCCATCCCTTTTGAGCTCTTTCAGTCACACTCCTTGCATTTCATGGCATATTTTGAGGGGGAGTTGTCTAGTTCAGGGGGAGTTGAGTTCAAGGATCCTTGATGTGTCCATTGTCAACAAGGGGGAGAAATTTGGGGAGAAATTAGTGTATACTTCCAAGGAGAGAAATTTAAAAATATGGACAAAAGGGGAGAACTCAGGATATATTACAAAAGGGGAGAACTCAGGAGAGATTTAGTTGAGGAGGAGCTTTGCTTTCATTTTTTTTTTTTGCATTTGTGAGGATGTATTTTAGGGGAAGTTGAGCTTTTAGCATGCTCTTTGCATCGGTGCGTTGAGCCTGTTGCCTCTGTCTTGAGGAGCCGATGTTTTGTTTTCCTTTTTGCTTCAAGCTGCCTTGTGTTTTGCTTTTGTTTGGTTTTGGCAGCTTGAGCATTTATTTTCTTTTCCTTCTTTTTTCGGTTTTACGCTTTTCTTTTGTCTTTGTTCCATTTCAGGTTACAGGTTGGAGATGTGTTGACAATGCACTCATCAAGGGGGAGATTGAGAGCCAATGGACCGGCATCATTGCTCTCCTGGTGTGATGAGTGATTGTCAACGTGCTCAAGCCCTTCGATGGACTGGAAGCCCTCCGATGGACTGGAGGTAGACGTTGATGAAGACCTCGATGGACTGAGGCAAAAGCCCTCCAATGGACCGGAGGCAATGCTCGGCGTCGGTCGGCCATGGGAGCTCAGTACACGGAGGGGAGGTTCGACAACGGTGGTGTGTAAGCCCTCCGATGGACCGTGAGGCAACTCCGATGGACTGGAGAAGCCGGGTGCCACCGTGGTGCTCCAATCCGAGTGCATGGTCCGAAGGCGTGCGAGGGAGGCTTTGGTGGCTTCGGCTCAAAACCGCCACCCAAGTTCGAATGACGTGGTGGGTTGGGCTCCGACTCGCCAAGATAGAAGATTGGGCCAAGACCCGGCTCAGGAAGCCCGCAGAATAAAGTTTCCCGGTTTCTGACTTTAAAACCGGGGGAAGCTTCTGGACTACTGGGTACGTGGCGTACATCCAAGCGAGACGTGAAGTAGAAGAAGATCAAAGCGTCATTGTAGCCGTCCGATTGTATCTTTTACATTTCAGCCCCTTTCGGGCATTCTAGAGTAAGGGTCTTAGTGTTAATTGTGTCGTCAGGCCTAGGGTTATAAATACCTAAGTGGCTGGTCATTTAGGTGACTCTCCCACATTTAGAAAACCCTAGGCTAGGTTTCCAAACAGCCAAGTGCCAAAGAGAGAGCATTAGGGCTAGGATTTGAGTCCCCTAGCTAGTGTTCTTCACACAAAAGGGAAGGATGAAGGGTGGTAGGCTGTAGGAACTTTGTATGAACTCAATTTCATGTTTAATCCAGTAATATTCAGCAGAAATTCGAGCTCATGTGTGCAGCCCTCTTCTCCTCCCCTTTCTAGTTTGTTTTTTTTTTGGGTTCAATCCTTGCCTTTTGGGTGTTTGGTTTGGCCATGGGTAAATCCTTTCTTTTGCCGGTGTTTTGGACTTGCAAGGACGTGGAGATTATGCCCTAGTGCATCACAAACCTGCAAGTTTGCCATGAGCAAGTTGAATTTGAGTTTTCCTCTTTTCTTGCCCAAAGGTTGCTTCTTCACACGATCTGAAATTCCCGCTAATCCCGTGATCATTTTGAGTTGATCTTTTGGGAATAGCTTTGGAATAGTGCTCAGATAGCCTATGTCAAATTTCGTGAATGACAAGGTTTGGTCAAGTTTAGGGTTTGAGAGGCTCAAGTTCCCGACCCTACTGGACAGTCTGGCTTTGCTACCGGACTATCCGGCGTCACCGGACAGTCCGGCGTAGGCCACCGGACAGTCCGGCGTTGGGAGTTCTAGCCCGGCTGCTACCGAACCGTCCGGTCCAGTCACCGGACTCTTTGGTTCCACCGGACAGTCCGGTGGCCGCTACCGGACAGTCCGGCAGTAGCCTGTGTGGTGGTTGTGGCGTTTTTCGTTGGGTTTTCGCTGCCCGGCTTTTGCTTCGACCTCGCTTTTAGTGTTCCTTGTTGCTGCCCATACTCTTAACCTACTGTGTACCAGTAGGGCGCATTTCGGTGCGTTGAGTGGTGAACAAGTCACTAGTACGTGAGTCATTGTTTCGCTTGACTTGCGATCTTATGATCGTTGAGTCTTGTGCTTCCGCTCGCTTGGTGTGTACCCGTTCAGTGGGCGACACCAAGTGCTGCTAGACACGTTTCCTTTCAGTGGATGGTGTCTAGCATTTGTTGTGTGAAGTAGTTGTCAGTCTGCACCGGGGGTTCGTGAGTTTGAGTTTTTAAGTGCTCTTATTCACCCCCCTCTAGTCACACGTCTCGGTCCTACAAGACCGGACAAAAAATAACCCTAAGACCTGGCAGCAAAATGGACAAGAGAACTGAAAACGCAGCAGCCAAAAAACTGAACCAAAGACCGGACAATCATGTTTAGACCTGAGAGCCTGACCGGACAAAACAGCAGGGAAGAAAGAAACTGCGCGCCAAAACTGAAGACCGGACAATCCTATCTAGGGACTTCGGACAAACAACCGGACAAAGGAACCCAACCTACAGCACCTACAATCCCAAGGGCGGACTGTCTGCACTAGTGGTTGGACATTCCGGCCTACAGCCAGAAAACTCCCCAAGACAGAAAACTAAAAATTACACGCAGACACTCCAAAAACCAAACCAAAACCGAAGCAATCCTTCTCCAAATCTCACGAAAATTTTGCACAGAGGATACTAGACCAATCCCAAAGCAAACCCCAAAAGATCCATGTGAAAAGATCAAGGATTAACTAGGAATTGCAGATCTCGTGAGAAGGGGAAAGAAGGAACGAAAAACGAAAAACGCCCAAATTGGAACTTGCTCATGGATAAAATGTTCTAGCACAAGTCTAGGGAGATGTTCCACATCCTAGCAAGTCAAAATACCGGCAAAAGAAGGATCCCATCCTTGGACAACACAAAACAAGCAAAAATCCAAGAAACGGGACAAAAAACCCAAACTAGAAAGAGGGGAAAGGAGGGAGGAACGAAATTTCTGCTCAAGACATAGATTACACAACGAGGAAACTTTGATTAATTACGAAATTCAGGTTACACAAGTTCCCTAGAGCCTACCTCCCTTCGTCCTCCCACTAATGACAAGATTAGACTAAACTAGGCACTCATCCCCTAGCTAATCCTCTCTATTTCTTCTCTTTGGACCTTGGCAGCTAGGGTTAGGGAAACTAGGGTATGTGGCTGCCAAGATGAGCTCCAAGGGAGCCTCTTAAGTCTATTTATACCCTAGGCCCTAAACGACACAATTACACTAAGACCCCTACTCTAAAAATGCCCGGAGGGGGCCAAACCGAAAAGATACAATCGGACGACTACGATGACGGCTTGATCTTCTTCTTCTACACGCCTCGCTTGGATGTGCGCCATGTAGCCAGTAGTCCGAAAACTTCCCCCGGTTTTGAAGTTAGAAACTGAGAAATTTTATTTTGGGGGCTTCCTGGGCCGGGTCTTGGCCCAATCTTCTATCTTGGCGAGTCGGAGCCCAACCCCATTTGAACTTGGGTGGCGGTTTTGAGCCGAAGCCGCCAAAACCTTCCTCGCACGCCTTCGCGCCATGCACTCGGGTTGGAGCACCACGGTGACACCCAGCTTCTCCAGTCCATCGGAGTTGCCTCGCGGTCCATCGGAGGGCTTACACCACCGTTGCCGAACCGCCCCTCCGTGTACCAAGCTTCCATGGCCGACCGACGCCGGGCATTGCCTCCGGTCCATTGGAGGGCTTTTGCCTCAGTCGATCAAGGTCTTCGTCATCCTCTACCTCCAGTCCATCGGAGGGCCTCCAGTCCATCGGAGGACTTGTACCGTTGATAATCACTCATCACACCAGGAGAGCAATGAAGCCGGTCCATTGGCTCTCAACCAGGAGGAAACACTTTTTCCAATTTGCATACAAGCACCGGAATCTCCCTGACAAACTTCTGCATCATACTCTTCGAGACTGTCTTAGCACATAAGTGCCTGTAGAAGTAACTAAGCTCAGCTAACACCTCCATAGGTCGTCTTTGAAATAACCATGAAACATTACAAGTAGGAGCCTTTCCATGTAATCATGACTCTTCAGTCCGGTCAACTTTTCGGTCTTCACATTTACCGCCCGCTTTAGGTTAGCTGCATAGTGACCTGGAAATTTTAGGGTCTTCAACCATTGGAATATCTGTTTCCTTTCTTCCAGCTTAGGACAATATTCGGCTCATGGTCTACACTCACTTCCTTTCCCATTTAACCGTAGCTCAAGATTGGGACGATCACAAAGCAATGCTAAGTCTTTCCTTGCTTCGATATTGTCTTTGGATTTGTCTTTCACATCAAAACACATGCTTACGATGCTTTCCGCGACATTACGCTCTTGGTGCATGAGATCGATGTTGTGCGGCAGCATCAAAGCCTCAGCATAAGGCAGCTCCCAAAGTGAGGAAATGTGAGTCCAGTTGTGGAGCACACCATAACCTGCAAACTTTTTCCGATTCTTTGGATCAACCTTCAGACGTCTATGCCATGCCATTATCTCCTTTGCAGTCTTACATTTTGATGGTAGCTATGTGACTTTAACACCTTTTCGAAATGCAGTAGTCAAAAACCTAAACTTGTGCTTGCTAGGAAGCTCACGTCGAGTGCAATCAAAGAAAGTGAATTTTCCACCATGCTTTAGCCTGTATGCATCTGAGTCATCCATACATATGGGACAAGAAAGACGGCCATTCACAGACCATCCAGCCCAAATGGCATAGGCCAATAGATCATGTACAGACCAGAGGTATGCGACACGCAAGGTGAATTCTTTCTTAGCATAACTATCATACGCCTTCACCCCTGTCCACAATTGTTTGAGTTCTTCTATTAACAGGCGTAAGAAGACATTGAGATTCTTCCCTGGATGTTCAGGTCCTGGAATGACGAGCGCAAGAAATATGAATTCATCTTTAAGCACCATCTCAGGTGGAAGATTGTATGACATGATGAAAACTGGCCAGCAAGAGTATGGGCTTGCAGAAGTATTGAAAGGTGTGAACCCATCTGTCGCCAACTCAAAATGGGCACTCCTTGGGTCCCTCACAAATTTAGGATCGAACTCGTCCAGTGCCTTCCATGCATCGCCGGCTGCCGGATGCACCATTACATCCTCACTCTGGCTGCCACGTCTGCGTTCTTTGTGCCACCTCATTCTTTTAGCTATTTTCATAGAAAGGAACAGCCGCTTAAGATGAGGGATGATGGGCATATACCGCAACTGTTTAGCTGGCACCGTTGTGTCCATGTTCTCCCCCACCTCATTGGCCACCTGAATGTACCTAGACTTTCCATAATGCCTACATGTACTCAGTTTATCATCCTCCCTCCAAAATAGCATGCAGTTGCCAGGACAGACATCTATCTTTTCGTATTTCATCCCAAGATCTGCCATCATCTTCTTCGCGAAATATAAGTTTTTCGGCAGCTTATGATTAGATGGAAGAACCTCAGACATCAGTTTGGTGATGTCATTGAAGCAACTGATCAAAATGTTGTGATCCGATTTTATTGACATAAGCTTCAACACCGTATCTGTGATGCTCCGGCATCTCAAGTGCATAATCATTCATCATATGTGCAGCATTCATCATGAAGCATCCTACATTGGCATGCATTTGAACCTTAGTTCAAACTTAGTTGAAATACAACTTGTTGAAACCTGTTTTCTGCATATATATCCCTGTTATTATGCCCATAACTTTTATTCTATTTTGATTTGGGTGAAACACATATTGACAAACTTGTAGATAATTTAAGGATGAACAACTTTGTTAATTGGTGCTTTGACATGCATGAAGGTTTGTATAGATTTTTGGGGCCTTTTCTGTCAGCATGTGATTTCTGTCCAAACTTGACTTGTTTAGTAATTTCAAAATTTAATTGGTCTACAGCCATAATCTTGCAAACCTCCAATTGAATAAGTTGTATATCATGAAATTCTTAACAATATTGGTATAAAACTCCTTGAGTGAATGTGACCAGAACATAGACTTTTAGAATTTCTAAACTTATGGGTTCTGTTGGTCAAACCTTGGTCAGTAGCTTATATTCAAATTTAAACCTTATCTTTGAATAGAACATGGTATGAAGATTTATAAGAAAGTTGTAGAGCTCGAAAATTTTAACATTTCATCTAATTGGGGTATTTTCAAATTTGGCCTCTAACCTGTGCAAAAACTAGAAATACAAATGAGGGTTCCTGCGGTCAAACTGGGATTTTTCAATTTCGGAATTTTATTCCTCTTTTTGTCTCGCTGACCGACGGGCCCCACACGCCAGTCGTCCTCGGGTTCCTGCCTGTGCAGTTGGAAAATCCGGCCGGTGGGTCCCACCACTCCACTCGTCCCCGCGCCCGGTCCACTGCTCCATTCCTTTCCTCTCTCTGACCAGCCCCACTTGTCAGCGTCGTCCGGTCCACGGACCGCGCCTACGCACCGTGCCACCATCATCTCCCCCGCTCCGTCGCCTCCACGCGGCGCCCGGCGCCTGCCGTCGGCCGGCCGAGGCCGCGCCTCCCTGCCCGTTCCTTCGGCTTAAAGCAAGAGCGGAGGGCGCTCTTGCTCTCTCCTCCTCACTCTCGCTCGCCTCGCTGGCCTCTCGCTCTCCCTCTGTGCACAGAACGCCTCGCCTTTCCCTTCCACGCAGAACGCCGCCACCTGCCATTGACGCACGCTCAGTGCGCGAGCTGCGCCGGCCGCTCCGCCCATCCCCACGCCCCCACGCCACCGTGCCGCTCTTCCCCTGTCTCCCCTCCACCGATTCACCTAGGTCTAGGCCATCGCGACTGCTCCCCCGCCGCGCATTTTGCCGCCGAACCCCGCCATTGACGAAGCTCGGGGCTCAAGCCGCACCCGCCGTCAAGCTCGTCGCCGCTCCTCCACACCCCCACGCCAGCACTCCCCATCCTCCCCTCCACCGAAACCCCGAGCCCTAGGCCGGCGAGACCCTACCGCCGAGCCCCACCACCATGCCGGACTTACGCCTCCCCCGCGCTACGTCGCCGGCACTCCTCGACGCGCTTCCGCCAAATCAAGGTAGTGGGTGAGGTTCTCTGACCCCTTCTCCCTCTCCTCGACCCCCGCCGGCGAGCCCTCGGGCCCCGCGCGGCGAGTTTCCACCGCGCGCCGCCGCCGGCCATCTCACCCCGGCGGGAGGTTGAAGGAGGCCGCCACTTTTGCACTTTAACCCTCGGGGTTTGGACGTTTTTCGTTTAGATCCAGAGCACTGTGCAGTGTGTCTAACAGATCTTACGTTCTAGCCCCTGAAGTATAGGGTTAATTGTGTATTTGTCCCTGGATCTAATGTTTTCCCTATTATTTTGTTAATAAATCAGCTGAATCTTTAGAAAATCATAACAATTCAAATAAAAATCCAAAATGGACAAACTCAGTGGCTATGGACTCCTCTTGAGTAGATCTATAGGATAGGTATGATGTGGAAGTGTGAAAAGACTGTTTTGCCCTTGTTTAACTTGCATGCATGTGAGGGTTAATAAATGGTAAAAGTGGACCAAATGAACTCCAAAAATTATGAAACTTGGACAGTAGCTTTGTTATGGCATCTAGGTACTGTGTGATTTTTGGTAGCCCTAGCATTGGCTGCTTAATTACTGTTTTGCCATTATGCATGTGTTTTGTGTATTTATTTAACTTGAAAAATGAAGGCTACATAAAATATGCTCAAATGTGACCTCTGGTATTTTTCATGTACTTGATATAGTATGAGTAGTTCACCGGTAAAGTATGAGGTTGTGCGTGTACGTTTTAGCTGCTGTTTTGAAATTGACAAAATGATACTTGCTAGACTTGATAATTGGAAAAAGTGACTTTAGGATGCAAAGTTATAAATTAATTATAACTTGTTTGTAGCTGAAATTTTGGCAGTAGCATTATATAGTATGTTTTTGCATGTGATAAAAGTTTGGGATCAATTTGAGTTGTCTAACTACATGGACTCATGGGTGCATTTTTATTCATAAAGGTAGCATGTCCATTAAATTGTGTGCATATATTTAACTGAAAGTGACAACATTCTTGTGTATATATAAAATTACTTGTTGCATACCATCAAGTACATCTTGTGATTCCAAGGGTTATCAATGGAGATGTTTTTGGAGAGATACTTTCTTTGCATTTGATAGGAACTGTGTACACATATAAGACAGTAGTTCATGATAACTTCAGTGATAAAAGTGGTAAAGTATATGTCACCTGCGTTTATGCATGATGGGTTGAACTAGCTTTTGGTGATGGTTTGTATGATTTCTTAGTGATGATTTGTACGATTTCTTAGTAAGGACGTGAAGTTTTCTCATTACGGGGTGTGTCTGGGTTAAGTATACTTGCGTCATGTCATCACAAGCTACATGACTATGCATTATATTCACTTGCACCCCATGCATACATTTACATTCGTTGCACTCATGATTGCACTATGTCATGCATATAGATTCCGCGAAGGAAGGGTCAACACAGGAGCTGCTATTGATCAATAAGCCGGACAGCGAATTGCACCAAGAGCAAGAAGACGACGTGTCGCTGATTATATCCGTCCCTGTTTCAAGGAGTTGCTTGGGGCAAAGCCTCACAACCCGGCAAACTAACTTAGATTAGTTTGTTGGTTTTCATAAGAACAATCAAAGGTAGGCAGGACCATACTATTCCCAGGAAACATCTTATGTCTTGATGATTAGACATATGCATCAGGGGTTGTTTGGAACCAACTGCATTAGACATCCTAGCCGCCCTGGCCCTAGCACCTATACATAGAGTTCGTAGGACGAGTGCCTAGAATTGCTAGGTACAAGTAGATACGAGTAAATGGAGTCACTCGTCGCGTAGGTGATTTTACAAATCTCAGAAATCTTACTATGCTGGAACTTTATTATATTATTGCTGATGTTAAATGGAGACTGGGTGGAGCGTAAATTTACTTTTGGGGTGTGCGTTGTTGTTATCCGGCTCCGCCCGAGTCGCATAAGGCCCGTCCGCTGTTCGCCTACTGATCGGCATAATATTGCTAGAGTGCTTATCCAGAACATGGGCCTGGTGAAAGTCTTACTTGTGCCATCCAAAGAACAGAGACTTGGTCCTACCGGACTCTAGGGGCGCTCACTCTCACGGAGGGCTGACCCGACGTATCGTGGTATCGCTTTGTGGGGGCTAAACCTAGGGAATGGCGGGTTGGAATCGAACTTGGGATGGGACAAGTGGAGATTGGGACTATATGTGGGAACGCGATGGCTAGTAAACATATACCCCTGGCATTTTTAGTTATTCCCGGGAATTAGAAATCGATTCGAATCGCTGATGCTCACCAGGTGTGAGAATGCCAGATATCGCACACGGGCAATGTAGTAATAACTTAAATACTTTATGCTTATATTCATGTTTTTTTCAATACAACATGCTTGGATGTGTGTGATCCGTCCCACTATTCATGGTGCTGCCCATCCACTGATAGGGGGCTGATGGACTTGGGAGGTGCTTTGAGGTCGAGGGAGGGCTGACCCGACGTACCATGGTATCGCTCCTGAGATGGCTACTCCCAGGGGTTAAGTGGGGGCACTGTGAATCATGGGACGGGACAGGTGGAGATGAGGGGTATATCTTGGATGTGTATGATATACTATTATGCAAGCTACTGATGGGTATTCATGCTTTACTTTCATGCAAGTATTTACTTTATGATGTAAATGATCTCCATGATTAAGGGATAGCAGCTGTCAAATCCTACTATCTTATGTCAACATGACTTTGTTTAAAAATCTACGGCTAAGGACCCACATGATTAGTAAGCTATGCTTTGCGTCAGCCGTAAGCCCTGTCCATTAAGTCCTACTGAGTAATTAGTACTCAGGGGTTGCCCCCACTTTTGGATTACAGGTGCCGATGATTTCCGGACAACTGCTTGAAGAAGGGTAGAACCGGTGGGCTCGGTGCTACTCGCCTTGTCTATCTCTGCAAGACTATTGAGTTTGTTTCCGCTGCGAGATGTTTTGAAAACGGTTCCGCTATATATATATTTCTCAATCGCTTCCACTGTATTTTGAACTTGTATTTGATTCCATACATGATGGTTTGTAAACTAAGCCTATCCATCTTATATTTCAACTGCCTGTGATGATGTAACTGTTGTGGCTCCATTGAGAGTCGGATGTGTTTGATGTCGGTTCCTCTGAGAATGGTGTTATCGAGAGCCGAAGTACTCTCGACGGACTACCGGGTTTAGTTCAGCCTAGGTGCACTGCGAGCCAGAGGTGGCAGGTGTGCTTAGTCTGGGTTAAGCAGGGCGGTTCCGCCACAGTATCAAGCAGGTCTTCTCGGTATGATCATGCAGCTTCTCATCACCGGCTTCAAGCAGCCGATAGAATTCTTGCACCTCTGGTGGTGGTTGATTGTCCTCTTCTGGATCAAACTCAAACACTGTAGCAAGGTCATTTAGCATATCCATCATGCCATCACGGTTCTGCTGAGCTGGCTCTGAGATGCGATGGGTTTACTCTCCATGCTTACGCCATACAAGATAGTCAGGCATAAACCTAAATCTACATAGGTGTTCCTCCATCACATGTCTGGTCTTGTACGACCCATTCTTACATTCAAGGCACGGACATAGCATGACAGGACCTTTTGCCACCTTGAATGCTTGCTTCAAAAAATCATGTGCGATTGCCTGCCATTCCTTGGAGTGTGCCCCATTTTTTTCTCCATCCTTCATACATAGCCTTTCGATTGTCGCCTATTTTCGAGTCTATAGCACCAACTATAATTCATCATATGGCAGTGACACGTGTCTTAGGTGACAACAAAGAACCCTACTAGGAAAGGCCCTAAACCCACCCGAGAATGGAGGTGGCCGCATGCGATTCGTGACGTGCCCGATGATCCGAACGAAATTTCGGCAACATAACCCCGCTGTTCTCCGAACGCACGCCTGTCCTTGGTGCGACGGAGAACAACTGGGTTATGCTGTCGAAATCTCGTTCGGATCATCGGACATGTACACGAATCACATGCGGCTACCCCTATTCTCCGGCAGTCCAATACGTGGACAATCCCGAAACCATGCACATCACAAGTAATCCTATGTTTGGATCGAATGAAACTATACAATCCATGCATCCATAGATTGTGCAATTTCATTAGGTCCAAACACCACCATAAATGCGATGTGTGTGCTTTCGGAATGGGTGATGCTAGGGTTAACTACTGGTTTGCGCAATAGAACCTAAAACTAAAGAAAAAATGGTAAAAATAAAGTAAAGTGCATAAACAAATAAACAGTAATCATATACCACATAAATAGTAACAAGAGAGATAAGCAGTAAGAAGACATAAACAGTAAGAAGACAGTTTAGAATCTCATGAAATAAATAAATAGTAACAAGACAATTTAGGAATGACATAAATGATTATTGAGCAAGATTGGTTAATTTGAAATCTAAATCTAATCTTCAACTTATGTAAGTCTCTAATAGCGAGTCCAATCACACCATTAACCATAGGGGTGCAAGTGGTGTGGATAATTATCCGATCCGATCCGATCCGAATCCTAATTATGCGGATATGGAGGAAAAATTTTTATATCCACGCGGATATGGATAATCCGAATCCGATTTACACGTGGATGCGGAGTAGGATATGGTATCACTAAAATCCGACGGATATGGAGTATCTGATATTTGAACGCGGATTATCCGATGTTTATAATAGGATAATCCGATTAGTTTGCAAGTATATCAGAGTCAATTACGATCGATTCATGCCAAAAATACCATCACTATTATTTTTTTGTTACTGATATGTAAACTATGACCTGAGTAATTATACTTTAATTTATAAATTATTGATCATTGTAAAAAAAGCTCTATGTAAGCATGTATTATCCGATACTTTTAAATCCGTTTCCGCTCCGACACCGATCCGACTCCGCTCCATTTCCGATATCCTAAAATATCCGTATCCATATCCGTAACCGAGTAATATCCGCTCCGCTCCGAATCCGATAAAAAAATAGGATTAGGATACGGAAAAGACATTATCCGTTCCGATCCGATCCGTTTGCATCCCTAATTAACCAATTGCAAGACTAAACAAAATTATTTCGTCGGTTTTGGACATGGCCGACGAAAAAACCAATGTAATAACTTAATCAAACTACACAATAATCGTCGGCCGAAAAAGTGGCCGACGAAACAATCCATATACTCCATCCGGTCTTAAACATATGTCGCGATTTAGTTCTTATGTATACATTCGTGTTGCTTTCGGCGTCGGGAGGCAGAACATCTTCAACGAGGGGCCAACAGCCGCGGTCAAGCGTGAAGGAGCTTGGCGGCGCCGGTAGAACGCTGCAGGACGTGGCACGGCGTCGGCAGTCCTAAGCGCGGGGCCGGGGTGGAGCCGCAGCGACGGGGGGGAGGGAGGGTGAGGCTGGCAGCACCTGCCTACCCGTGCATCGGGCCAGGGGCGGGGCACCCACCTCTGCGCGCTGGGACGGGGACGGCGGCCCCCGGGGCACTGGCGGCGACGGGACGGCGGCCAGCGAGCAGGGCCTGGGGGCGGCGGCGACGGCGCGCGGGGCAACGGGCAGCCGACGACGCCGGGGCCAGAGACAGGGCGGCGGGCATCGCGGGCGGGCGGCGGTGCCGGGAGCCGGGCGCGGCGTTCGGGGCCGCGGGCGGCGCTCGGCGAGCCGCGCGGGGCCGCGGGCGGGCGGCGGTGCCGTGGGGCGGGCAACTAGAGGCGAGGCACGCGGGTTGCGACCAGAGCGCGCAGCGTTCGGTGTCGGTGGGGGATGGGCGACCGGTGTTGGCGGCGGTTGGCGGCAGGGGCGCTGGCGGGGGCAGCGGCGGGCGGCAGGGGAGGCGGCGGCGTGCAGGTGTCGGCGCAGGGGCTCCGCGTCGGCGGCGATTGCCGGCAGGGGCGCCGGCGGCGGGCGGCAGGGGGGCATCGGAGATGAGGGAACAAATTGAATCTGGAGTGCGGCAGGAAAAGGAAAGAGGAGGCGCCCGCTCTAAAGTTACAAGCTTTGTCATCGGCCTGGCTCCAAAGCCAGAAAAAACTAAGTTTTTCATTGGCTTAGGAGGCCGACGAAAAAGCTGTGGGCCCAGTGCCCCTGCGGCGGCTCAGCTTTTTTGTTGGCCTAGCATAGGCCCATGAATAAGTACATTTTTTTGTTGGTTCAGGGCCAGGCCGACGAAAAACAGTTGACTTTTTCGTGGACCTGCTAGCCCACGAAAAAATTGTAACTTTTTTCGTGGGTTGGCCCACGAAAAAGATATGGCTCACGAAAAAATACCTTTTCCTTGTAGTGTGTTGGCTACTCATAACCAAGGAAACTTACGAGTTAGGAAAGGTGAAGCAATTCTATGGTAGCATGGTGGAAGCTTGAAGCTGCAATCAAGTGGTGATTTATGATTGTGTGGGTTCAATGCACAGCAACCGAACATGGGGCATTAATTTCAACTAGGACACAAAGCGAGGTAGGACCGGCTTTGTGGTAGTGATGGAAGAGACGTCAGATTAATGAAGATGGTGAAGATCAAATAGTTAGAATTTGAAGTGACATGGTTCAACGTGGTTGCAGCTTTGTAGTAGTTAATGATTGTTAATGGCCTCCATCTATATAGATATATTGGATAGGATAGGATATAGAATTCTACTGTGAATGCTGATCCTTTACTTAGGGGAAATTAATTCCCTAGTCTTAGAGTAAGAAGCTCTAAAAAGTCTTTTTCATACTCCTCCCCCTCCTCCATAGGAATCAAATAGATAATAGAAAAGTCCAATCTCAACAAGTCTAAAAAGAAAGGATATCCCATGGGGAACTAGGCCACCCTCAAGATAATAGCTAAACACAACTAACTAAATATCTTCTTCCAATAAACCATGCCGCAACAACTTCTTTTCTAATGCAACCATGCTTCTACACCCCAAAAGTATTGGCCCTGCTACAAGGTAAAAACCACACTTTGGTAACTAAAGGGCAATTTTTTCCTTCTTAAGCAACAACTTCTCAAATCTGAATCTTTTTTAAATACATAGTAGAGCATGTATCTTCAACAAAAAAGGACGACCACTAGGTAATCTATACAAAACCTTTGCCTTGACTAAGGAAAGTTCTATCTGCCTTCGCCAAACCTAATCTATCTTGATTATTAGCCCATGTAAGTCTTTTATTGGATGGATTAGCCTATTTGTCCACCCAAACATTAAAAAACGATCATGTTTATGGTCGATTCTACCATTGCTCTTATCAGAGTCAAACCTCACTAGATGGAAATCCCCACCTATTATCAAGGGACTTTGCTAACTATCAAGACTAAATGAAACTCATCAATAAACTTAAGTTTTTTCTCTTTCTCATAAGGACAAACATACACTACTTCAAGCTTCCTATTGATACCAATTGAAAGTTGTGTGGATCATGAGCCGATGTCCTAAGAGGGGGGTGAATTAGTATTCTAAAAACTAAGGCCTTCTAAAACCAACTTACCAAAAACATATGCAAGTATGTGCACTAAGGTTTTGCTAAGTCTATTGCTAAGTGTAGCTAACTCTACCGTGGCTAAATCTTGCAACCTAGTCCACCTAGAAACTAACCTATCAAAATAGTCTAGGAATGTAAGCACACAATTACAGAAATGTAAATGTAGAAGCAAAAGAGATGGGTAGAGTGATTGCAAACTCCCATTGACGATGGCGATGATGGTACAATCCTCGCAAGGAAGGAGGTTGGCAAAGTGACCTTCGCAAAGGTCAAGCAACCCGGTCGGGTAACTGTAGAAATCCCCAATACACACAGGCAAGCCCTTGCTCCCATATAGTCCATGCAAGGACTACAGCCTCGCCCTCGCAAGGGTAGAGGATGGCAAAGTCATTGGGGCCTTCAGCTGGCCTTCTTACGGACACTCTCCGCCATCTCCACTAGGTGAGCTTTGGCCAAAACGTTGAGGCCTTCCTCCCTCTCACAAGCAAGGTGGTGGCCACTCCACAACTTGGATGGTATCGCAAGACTTACAAGCCCCCTTACAACTCTTTGTGCGCACAAGCACGAATTCTCTAAGATTTTCGCAAAACTCACTACAACACTTGGTCGCAACCAAGAGCTATGTGCTAACAAGGCCGATGCACGAGCTCGCAAGCTTTGGCTATGCCTAAATATGATCTCTATGCTATCTTTGATGGATTGGGTTCTCAAATATGTGTCTCAACAATAGATTGAAGCCTGGAGTCACCAACCATGTAATGGAGGCTAGGCTAAGGACCGAAAGAGGACCTAGAGAGGGGGTGTATAGGTCGACACCTAAACCTACAACTACAAACCCATTCTTCTACGATGAGCAAGTTTGCGTAGCAAGGACAAGCTACCAACCCTAGGACACTCAGAGGCAAGCTATGCGGAAGCACTACACAGCACTCGCCCAAACATCGAGAGAAAATAACGCAAGACGAGACAAGAACAGCCCAGGCAGAGCCACCGGACAGTCTAATGCCTAGGCATCGGACGGTCCGACGCCTAGGCATCAGACGGTCCGACAGCAACCCACTGGATGGTCCGGTGGCTAATCACCGGACGGTCTGGCAAGGCGCCGGACGGTGTGGACTGAGGATTAAATCCTCTGCTCGAGCAACACCGGATGGTCCGGTGGCTCACCGCCGGATAGTCCGGTGCTTGCAAAAAGCCTAGTGAGGTCGAGGCTCATTATCTCTGCCTAGGAAAAACCCCACGCACCGGACGGTCTGGTGCCTCAGCACCGGACGGTCTGGTGGTTTGGAACAGGGCAGCCCAAGAAGAGGAAAATAGCCCGAGAATCCTTAAGATCGATCCAAATCTTGACCAAACGGACTCCAAACTTCACCAAAAAACACAAGGACTACGTCTATGCCATGGAGAAGCTATTCCAACCAGATCAAGGCCTAAGCCTAAGATTTACTCCATAGATTTGACTTTTTACCGAAGTGATGCCCAAGGGCCAAGAACGAAAGAGGAGGGGCTGCTCGTGGATCTAAAGATTGGGCAAGGAAACCCACAATCCAACCACATCCTAGCAGTCCAAAACACTAGCAATAGAAAGATCTTTAACTTGACCAAAGACAAACACACAGAAAGGTCAAGAATCAAAGATCAAAAGCCAAACAAGAAGGGGAAAGACAAGCAAACACAAGGAGCTGCACGAAATCCGTCTATTGATTTTCCTTAACAAGGTCTTAGATCTAGATTACAAGATGAATCTCGTTCTCCAAGCTGCCACCCTACTTCCTACCCACTTTGGTGGAGGCTAGATCACTCAAACCTCACTAAACATGGTTGCTCTTGCTTGGATGAACAAACCTAGGGTTTTCTAAGCACCAACCACAAACTAACCAGCCAGGAGAGGAAGCTAATGGCTGCTCACCTCTTATTTATACTACAGACTCATAACCCTAGTAGTTTTTCACTTAACCCCCTATATTACAGAATCTTAAACTAAAAAGGCCCATAGGAGCTAGAAAAAACACCAAGAAACTCGAATGAACGAACATGATGAAGTCCAAGGCGTCTTCGGTTTCTCCGCCTCGTCTGAATGTCCTCCACGTGTCCAGTTTTGGAATACCAGCAACCAGCCCTGGTTTTGACGATGGAACCAGGAAACGATCTTGGGCCCCGGTTTTGACGCTCGAACCGAGAAACAATTGTGGGCTTGAGGTGATTTTATGGCTCACTACACCGTCCCGCACCCAAGGTCACACTTATAGGCCGAGCCTAAATTGGACCGCAGCCCAAGCCACCATCTAGTCCACTCGGCAGGGGTTTGGTCACACGAAGTCCACTCTGGCACCGCCTCACAGACAAGGGGGTATTTATAGCCCAAACCTCAAAACTAGCTGTTGGGTGTAAGCTGCTCTGCGTAGACTACGACCATCAGATCGTCCTATGTGTACACCCAACTAGCCGTTGGAGTCAATCGTTGAAATCTTCATTTGGCTGTTGTGAACATTGTACCGTCCGATGGTACCATCGGATCGTTCGATGCATGTAATTTGCGTGAGGTATCGTTTTTGTTGTTTGCTGTCAAGAATGTCCGATAATGGTCCAGAATGTCCGATGGTGGTCTAGAATGTCCGATGGTGGACTATAGGACCGTCGATGCATTCGAAATGCTGGGACTTCGTCTTCTCTCCACTGCCTAAAATGTCCAATGGTGGACCATAGGACAGTCCGATGCATTCAAAGCATCGGGACTTGGTCTTCTTGCTTTCTCCGTTGAGGTGTTTGTTTCTCATGTCTTCTACTTGCACCCTTGGACTTAGAAAAATATTCGTGCACACACATTAGTCCAAACAAATGGTATGTGTTGTCACCTCAACCACCAAAATCGCATTAGGGAACTAAGCACAAGGCTTAGGGCCTATTTTCTTTACAAACCATTCTAATTATATAGCAACATAAGGCTAACAGAAAACTCTAGAATATTACTTCATAGACATGAAACAGACAAGCGGGACCGCTGTGTCGCAGTTCATCGCTTTGATCATTGATGTCTTGGGTCTTCTCTTGTGCCTTTTAAGCCCTCTTTTGAGGTATTTGTACCCGAAGTCCATAACTTGCATCCCTAAAACTTAAACAAATATACTTGGAACACATATTAGGCCAAGATGATACATGTCGTGTCTTCAACCACTAAAATCACATTTGGGGAACTAAGCATGATGCCTAGGGCCCATTTTCCTCACACTCCAACTATTACATTTAGCCTGGGCCACCCATTAATAAAATTTATCTTTTTGTTGCACTATGACCATGTTGAATTTTAAGTTCAAAATTTATCTTTAGTTTAAATTGTGATGTGGTTCCCCTAATTTTATATTATATGTTAAAATTATTATGTTAATTAGTTTAATGGTTAAAATATTACAATATAATTTATAATATAATCACCATAGTATTATGATTTAAATACAAAATTAGTTTAAGGGGTTATCTGAATAAACCTCCATACTTAACTTGGGGGCCCACTACCATGTCATCAAAACCACTAGTAAAACCACTCAGGGGATTATTTGTCCGGTTTTCAATATGTTATGGTGTAAAATAATCGGTTTTGTAGTTTAGGGGGTGACATAGACGACCATCTATATGCCTAGAGTTATATAGACTTTTTCTAAATAGAAAAATAGATGTTTCTAGTGATATCGTACATATATGAAGTGATGATGATCTTAGGTTAATACAATTGGACTAGGTAGAAAGAAATGTGCGACTTGGATATGATCGATTGTGGATTTTGCTATCTAGCATTTCCCATAGTAATGAAAATGATATTGTTTCGACATAGTTTGTTGTATTCGTCTTGAGCCAAATTTGTGCTAGATTGTTTGTAATGTAAGTAAATAGTACATGATGGAACTCGAGAGGATAAAATTTCTTTTTTTTTACCAAAGAAACGAATCTATGGTCAGTGAAAACTAATAAATTTGGTCAACTCTGCTGGTCTATCCTTAATATAGATATTATAAGGTTCAAATAATAAAAAAGTCCAAATTTGGAATATTGGAAAACAATCAGGATATTTCTACTCTAGGAAACTTTGTTACACATGATGTCCCAAGAACGTGAAATCATACAATTGTAAATGTAAGTAAAAAACCCTAGGGAGTTTTTAGGCCACAATGCCTTAATTAGACACAGAGGAAGATGAAGAAATAAAAAAAAGGAATGATGCCTTTTTCTCATCTATGAAAGAGAAAGTTTTCGCAATACAATTTTTCACTCAATGAAAACATCTATGCCCTCACATTGTCCCCACCGTAAGGTTGGAAAAGATTAGAAAAGGTTGAAAATGGCCTAAAATTGGTAGAAGGAAATTAAAATGTTTTCACCCTTTAGTCCTTTATTTTCTCACATTGTTTTACACCTAGACCCATCTGATACTTTCTTTTTCTTGGAACAAATGAAAAAGAAAAGACGACAAATAAGCGAGTCTCTTTCCTTTTAATTTTTTCTCTTTCTTTTACCTCCTCCTTTACTGTCCGGCCAGTCACCATCCATGTAGATCCATGAAGTATACATGTTGAGACGTGGTTTACAACGTGCATGCCGCATGTACGTCTATACTAATACCTAAAAATTTAGCATAAATTTATTGCTGGTCTCTACAAAATTACCATTGATTAATGGATTCCATTCACAGGAAAATTCGGTAGGCTTCTCATCAGGAAAGTTGGAACGATTCGAAGTAGGAAGTATTTCCAAAAAGGCAAACATTCAACATATGAATTTATGGGTTAAAAAACTAAGAATAAAATTGATCCTTGAGAATGCATATCGTCCCAAGTATAAAGAAAGAACAATTCTCACCGGAATTGACAATATTTTGTCAAAGACACCAAAATTGACTTGGATAGCAAGTCTGGGTTAAAACCAGGTAACCTGGTTTTGAAAAGATGCTCAAACAAAAACGAGGTCGAGCTGCCCTAATGTTGAGTATTTGGTCTATCTTTGTGCCAACACCTATGTATATAGTTTAGGGTTGACTCCAGCAGATCATCTATTCTATTATCTATATTTAAACTTCATTCTATCATTTTCATACTACAAATGGCCATATAGACGGTATGCGTACTATAGACGGCCATATAGACGGTGTGCTGGACTTGGTCTAGAAACAAAGAACCCTTATTAATTGAACTATGCTTAGATACTAATCTGACTGATAAATCTTCCCATCAAAATAGAAAGCAATTGTTATTTATGATATCATTCATACATTTGAATTATGAGTAATTGTTATGTGTAGAATAACAATCGAGATACTCCTACCTTGATGAAGCTTAGGAGGATTACAATGTCCAAAGCAAGAACGTGAAATCATATAATTCCAATAGTTATGATTCCATTTTTTTTCTTCACATTGTACTAATACATTTTAAGTACTATAGCATATCCCTCGACACCCAAACAAATTATTGTGACATCCAACTCTATAATCAAACTTTAATGGCTAGTTTTGCGACCTCATTTCTATGGGGATTGGGAATTGAGTGGAAAATAAGTTATTTTTTCTCAATCACCTCCTTTCCACAATCCCATGGGAATTGAGGCTCTCAAACTGGCCCTAATAAACGTACTCAAACAGAATACATTCGATGAGGTCCATCTGAGAGATCGATCAAAAATTAAGATTTTTGATGGAGATGTGACCGGTGCGGCAATTTCTAGGTCCGACTCCGAACCTGATCAGCTCAGACATAAGTCGATGCACTTCATGGTCTCGTTTGGAAGCTCGCATATGGTATGCGCAGTTGGACTTCGATTAGGACTTAGATACTTGATCCGCAAGCAATTAGAATCCTAATGGGCTTTTACATAGTCAAGGCCCTGCAAAGGAGGCAGTTTGGATTAGAAATTTTGGTTCTGAGTTGGGTGTTGTTCTGAGTGCTTTGTGCCCCTTGGACCTTTAATGTGATAATATCGGCGCAATTGCACAAGCTAAGGAACCTAAGTCACACCAAAAGTCCAAACATATACTTAGGCGATATCACCTGATCAGAGAGACTATTGATAGAGGTGATGTGAAGATATGTAAAGTGCACACTGATCTAAATGTAGCTGATGCATTAATGAAGCCTCTCCCACAATCCAAGTTTGAGGCACACATGAAAGCAATGGGTATTGGATACCTAAGTTGACCCTAGTGTATGTGGGATGAGAATTTGTTATGTTTTATTTTGAATAAATGTTATTCACTCTTGTTCCTTGAACATGCTACTGCAAACAATGGATCAACGAGTGCGTGACTCCTTCATGAAACTCTTGTTTAAATGTGATGTTTTGAGTGGTCCCTAGCCTATAGTCTTTATCTGGGACAATAAAGATTCAAGGGCTAGCACATTGATTGATTGATGATCATGTTTCACGGATCATGGATATTGGATATCAAATCAGTGATGTGTACAGATGTTAGAGAACATGATGTCAGATTGACTCACTCTGAGACATTGCTGCGATTAATTGTTATGTTTATATATGCCATCAAGCGATTTCGAGTGATATACCCGCTAAATCCTTTCGACCTGAGATCAACATTGTTTCTCACTGTGTGGGGGATGAATATCCCCTGGGCCCTCATTGCATAGATTCGGTACATGGGATGCCGGAAGGCCCAATGAAGATAGCAGGCTTAACTCAGACACCGGCTACTCTCATGGGCCCAAAGACAGTCGAGCAAGTCTGGAGAACAAGCCGGGAAGCGTGATCCAGGTGAAGACGTGGGCCGCGAGGACTTGGATTTAGGCTCCAGGATTGGCAGGATTCAAGGAAGGAAGGATGTAATCGTAGATTTTGTATACTCTTTTGTATTCCAAACCGAGTAGGAATTGTAGATAGAAACATGACTTGTAACCCATGCCACGCCGAACTACATAAGGCGGATGAGGGACCCCTATGTAGAACATCGAACACCACATTGCACACTAGCCACGCCCTAGCGCACCAAAACCCTCATTGTAACCTCGACATAAATACAACTCGCCGCACACAGGACATAGGGTATTACGCATCTCGCGGCCCAAACCTGTATAAATCCTTGTGTTTTGTCGCACCTCGATGCGAACCATCGAGCTACGCCGATTTCATTGACCCCAAAAGCACTATGTGAGACATCTCGTAGGGCATTGCCGGATTAAAACCCTGACAGTTGGCACGCCAGGTAGGGGAAGGCGACATCGACTTCAAGCTAGCTCCATGGCCAACCTCTCTATCGACAAGTTCGCCGCCGGCGAGATGATCCGCTTCGGATCAATCTCCTTCATTTTCGACCAGAACGGCAATCTTCATCAGCTCAGGAACGCCCCCGCCGAGGCGCGGTTTGTCATACAGCCTCCGACCATCGGGAGACCTCCCTCAGGATGTGCGGCATCAACTCAGCATCAGAACCCGGAGCTATGGCGCAGCGTCCAGGATCAATCTAGCTCGGGATAGCACGGCGGCTATATGCCGTATCTGAGGCATAGATCTGCACCAACTTCCTCGGCCCGAGCTGTTGCACCAACCCAGCGCACCCCACTCTCGACCTCCCCGACTCAAATCTGGACACAGATCAGTCGGGCTCTGAGAGTTCCTCTGTCATCAAGCCGTCCGCAAGACCCACGGTGGGCCCATGCTGCGACGAGCTCCTGGATCCCTTGCCCTCTACGGATCTCGACACCAACACCTGCCCCCAAGTGGGCTCCACTGGCTTCAACTTCAGGACGGACCTCTCCTGATCGGGGTCTGAAACGGGCTCGAGGCGCACCTCAGGTCCCATTCGGATTCAATCATGCTGCTACTACGTATAAGGGGCTCTCTTCCCGTGCCACGGTTTCCCTCAAAGACGACGAGGGTGCGCAAGGGAAGCCTGGCTTGAAGCAACAGTCTGTGCCCCTTTCGGACGACAAGATCTACAACGCGCCCGATGTGCCATTGACCGGCCTTCGCCTGGGGGTCATCATCAACTCCACCCCGGCCGGAAGGACAGCCCACTAGCGCGGCTCGCGGCTGGCTAACATGCCAGAATCTTCTTCCTCGCCGACGGTGCCTTCTTCTCAATCGCCTCGCACTCAGGAAGGTGGCAGGGGAGAACACCTCCATATGATCTGCAATACCGAGACTTCTGTGGCTTCTAGTCTAGGGGCGACCACGGCAACAGCAACAACCTCAAACACTCGGCTAGAGGAAGAGCCCACACTTCTCGACAACTCGCAGAGCTCGCTGCCAAGTTTGACCTTATGCTTTTCTGAGATTCTCGTCCTCCACGCTAGGAACAATGATGGAGCCGAGGAACTCGTCTCCAACGATGAGCAACCTGTCATCGCCGAGACTTCGCAAGAGTGCCGGGCGCATGAGCGGGCCAATCGCATCCGCAACATCCACCGCCATCACATAGCGGGAAACCAGGAGCCAACCTTGCCTGTCTCTCAGGACGAGGTAACCACTGCGACCGAAACACAACAGGAGATTGAAAATCACCGACGCAGAAACGTGCATTGTCAGAGGCGCCGTGAGTGGCAGGCTCGAGAAGTTGCACGCCCACGAGCACCCCTGGTTCTCGAGCGTAGTCTACTACCCGAATTTGAGGCGGCCATGAACACTCCGAGCCAAGCTAGTGGTGCATTGGTCAGGCTTGTAGAGATCCTCCCCAACAATGATGACGGCGAAGCCATGAAGAGAATTCTAACCCGGGCGACAGGCCACCTCATACAAGTA
Source organism: Paspalum notatum (assembly GCA_022530915.1). NCBI lineage: Eukaryota > Viridiplantae > Streptophyta > Magnoliopsida > Poales > Poaceae > Paspalum > Paspalum notatum. Next base: position 14,795,594 of record CM039688.1, read on the forward strand.
CGTGCCCCGACCGCGGGGGACGCCCGACGAGCCATCAATGACAACCGAGACGCGCGACACAACATCAATCAATCTCAGGCTCAACGGCACGAAGAAGAGATGCGGCATTGTGAGGAATACAATCGAAACTACAGCACTTTGCGGCTTCTGTCAACAGCCCAGCCGCTCGCCCTGCTGTTCACGACCAACTGGGAGATAATCCTCGCCCTTGGTCTCTGCGATGTCAGCAAGATGGAGCTCATGATGGTTGCCGCATCGTGCCGGTGAACCGCAACCAAGTTTGCATAAGCGCCTTCACTCGGTGACTCAGTGAGGAGGCATAGCCACCGAACTTCAAGGTCTCCAACGTCGAGAAGTTTGAAACAAAGCTTGATCCCAGGGCTTGGTTGGCCGTATACTCTACTGCAGCTGCTGTGGCCAGTGCAAGCGAAGACGTTATGGCGGCCTACGTTCCGATCATGCTGGGCAATGACGCACTCCAATGGCTACGCCATCTCAGGCGTGGATGACTGGGATGACTTCTGCCGGCTGTTCATCGCTAACTTCCAATCTCTCTCCGATAAACCAGCTGAACGATGGGACCTCAAAACCGTAAGGCGCAAAGACTACGAGTCTCTCCGATCATACCTCAAGTGGTTCCAGGCGTTGCGAAACCGTATCCCCAATGTTACCAAGGAGACGGTGATCGATGACTTTCTCCAGGGCTCGGGTGATCGTGCTTTCGTCAAAAAGCATGTTGGAAAAAGCTCCTATGACCTCAGAGTGGCTCTTCCAAGAAGCAGACCAATATATCATGGCAGATGAGCGCTCTCGTGACTTAACCAGTCCATGACAGGATGATCGTAGCAAAGGCAAACATGAGAAGCTCGAGGATTCATCACGACAAGAGCGCCGTTGGGAAAAAAGGCCTCGGGAGGAGATCCGCACGTGGGGCCACCGCAAGTGTGCCCGCGTGGCCCGCCTCCTGGTCCCATCCGCACGCTTGCTCAGCTCCTTGACGAAGCATGCCTGACACACAAAGAGATGTGCCATACGCTGTGGAATTGCCGTGACTTCAAGACCATGCTCGAGAGGGGTCGAGTACCCGCACCGCAAGGCCAGCCGCTTCCCCCGCCGCCTCGCAACCAACCTTAGCCACACCCAAATTGTGTAGGTGGCCCTCACTTCCCAAATGCCAATAGGGAGGCCAACGTCATCTTCGGCGGACACGGGCCTTATGTGAGCAAACGCTAGCAAAGTTGAGTGACCATCGAGTTAATGCGGCCACGTCTGACCTACCGCAGTCGTACGCGTGGTCTGGCGAGCCGATCTCGTTTAGTCAAGCGGACCACTGGCTGAATTTCGACGAGCCGAGCAAATACCCGCTCCTTGTAAACCTCATAATCAGCGATAGCCGACTCAAGAAGGTGCTGATCGACGGTGGGGCTAGCATCAACTTCATATTCCCCAAGGCATCGCAAGACGTGGGAATCTTTCTCGACGATCTCAAAAAGTCAGACACACCGTTCTTTGGGATAATGCTGAGCGTTGGAGAATACCCGCTCGGGCACATCAACTTTCCAGTTACCTTTGGCACGGCGGAGAACTTCCACACTGAAACTCTTCGTTTTGAAGTGCCGACCTTCAACTCCGTCTATAATGCCATCATTGGGCGCCCTGGTTGGCTAAATTCATGGCCGTCCCACATTATACATCATCCTCAAGATGCCAGTTCTACGCGGAATCCTGTCGCTTAGGATGGACCTCAATGGAGCATTAGAGTGCATGCAGGAAGCGATCCAGACGGCCCTCGAACAGAATAATTTTGTGGCTCAGAAGAAGATCAAGCCGGATGCGGCTCAGCTCTCACAGGAAGACCTATAGATCCCAACTCAGGAGGCTGCCCCAAGCATGGCGATGCACGCAGCGGTCCCAACAAAAGAAGTCGGCTTCGGTCTCCCAGATGCATCAAAGAAGGCCACCATTAGCGCTATCCTTCCTCCTAAATAGGAAGACGCGCTCGTCCGGATCCTGTGGGCTAACTGGGACATGTTTGCATGGAAGCCCACTGACATGCCCAGGGTACCAAGGGAACTGGCCGAGCACAAGCTAAAGGTGCTTCCTAATGCAAAGCCCATCAAGCAAAGGTTGCGTCGATTCACCCATGGCAAGCGAGAGGCGATTAGAGTAGAGCTAACACGGCTGCTGGCTACTGGATTTATTAGAGAAGTCATGCATCCCGAGTGGCTTGCAAATCTTGTACTCATTCTCAAAAAGAATAAAAAAGACTGGCGGATGTATGTAGATTATACCGATCTCAATAACCACTGTCCAAAAGACCCGTTCGGGCTGCCTAGGATAGACCAAGTCGTTGACTCCACGGCTGGTTGTGCACTACTGTCTTTCCTAGATTGTTACTCAGGATACCATCAGATCAGCCTAGCGGTTGAGGATCAAGAAAAGACAGCGTTCATCACACCCTTCGAGGCGTATTGCTACAACTCTATGTCCTTCGGGTTGAAAAATGCCAGGGCGACATACCAGAGGGCCATTCAAACCTGCCTCGCTGATCATTGGGGGCAAGCGTGTCGAAGCCTATGTCGATGATGTTGTAATCAAAACTAAAAATCAGGAGGATTTCATTGACGACTTACAATAGGTATTTGACAGCTTGAGAAAGTTTAGGTGGAAGCTTAATCCCACCAAATGCGTTTTTGGGGTTCCTGCTAGTCAGCTACTGTTGACGTCTCTTAGCGTAACAGATTTTACTCCGCAAGCGCACGGAGATTCGCTGTAGCTTTTTCACTCAAAGTATTCCGAGTATCATAAAAATCCACAGGGAAGCAAGGGCGAATAGGTGGAATGAAATGTCGAACTTTCAAGCAGTACTATAACTTAGATAAAACACCAGCTAATCTTACAACGGGGGTAAGATAACAAGATAGTGTATGGTGGGAACAGTAAAACAGGGACTAAAGAAGCCTAACACTTAGGTCGCTATCTGGGAGGACAACGAGTGAGATTAGATTTCCAAACTCTACTACTTAACTGCTGCAGAGGAATATTCACGGTTGAACTAAGTTAACTAGAAACAAGCTAGGATCTTGCGTCGAGCAAAATTCCGGCTCCTCGAGGGGTCAAGGGGTAGATAGTAGACCTCCGAAGGAGACCCGGCTAACGCTTACGGGCTTACCCAACGACGGGGTGGAATACTGAGACCTCTAGAGCTGTAACCTAGAGAGGCTACCAACCAGATCTGCGTGTGTAAGATGGCACGCTATACTAGTGTTCAAGTGAGAACTTGAACACTAAAGTTCTTCCTTGATCAGAGGGTGAGAACTAACTTAATCTTAGATCAAAAGCCTAAGACAAGCTTATAGCACCGGCAAGTCTAACAAGATTCAGATAACTTAAGAACAACACAAACCTAAGCCTTGGATCTGGTGTGCAATAAAGGTACACCACACTAGGCAAGCGTTAAGAAGTAAAGTAAAGTATAACAGAAGATAGAACAATGATATATATTATACAAGAGTAACAAGAGTACAAAGATAGAAAGATACAAGAGCTTTACCAAGACTCGAAGAAGACTCCGGAATCCCTGAGGCAAAAACTTAGACTCAACTCTAACTCCCAAGACTAACCTAGTGCTACTAGACTAAGCGATAGTATGAGCTACTCAACTTCCACACTTCACAAGTGAGCTCTAGGGGGTATTTATAGCTTCCAAGGTCGGTGAGGCGGTTAGGACGGCGGTTACATGCCAGGCAGCCTGAGGTGGGGCCGGGCGGCCTCCCTCTAGGCCGGGCGACCCGGGGGAACGTCAGGTCCACCGCCTCTCTTGATCCAAGGGTCCTCATTGCCTCCCCAAATCGGTTGTATGGCGGTTGTGGCGGTTATGCATGTGTTTCCTTGTCAACCGTTGATCTTCACTTGTGTTTCTTCCTTAGCCGCAGGATTGAAGTGTCGAGGATCGCTGACTTCACCAATCCAAGTGCTGGATCAATGATGTGGCAAGGCCTTCCGGTACTTTGCATGTTTCATTCGGCATTTGGACTTCACAGCTGTATTCACACGTCACTTAGGCACAAGCAGGTCGAAGATGAAGTGAAATGGCCACTTTGTCAAGCTGGGCGGCCTGGCCCTCTTGTCAGGCACCTCCTGACTTAGCCATATTTTGCCTGTTTTCAGCTGATCTTTCACCTGCAATCAAATATTCAACACAACTTATGAAACTATGTTAGTAGCAAAGGTTAATCTATACTTTGATGTATTTTCCTCCATGTTTGTGGTTAGTTGATGGTCATTTGTAGTGCAATAATGACCGTCAACACCCCCCAAGCTTAGACCTTTGCTAGTCCTCGAGTAAAGCCAAGATGGGTTATGGATCAGGAGTTGCTGCAATATCGATGCTCATAAATAGGAGTTATGCACAGACGACACCCATGCTTTTACCTCGAACCATAGTGTATGCAATGATCACTCTTACTCATACCTGTGGTGTGTCTTTTTGTCTTACCATGTCTTGGGCGGTTGAGAGGAAGAATGACTTAGCTGCAGGTTCTGCTCCAAACATGTCTTTTGGGATTCCCATCTCAGGTGGTTTTAAAGATTTTTCAAAAGAAAACAACTTTCCCCAAAGGTACTCTTGATCGCTCAAAGTGTATCCTCACCATTTGAAGCCAAGAGCATGGCTAAGAACTTCCTATACTAAGGCTTATGTGGAGCTCAGGGTCATGGAAGAACTTAGTTTACTTAAGGTGTTTGTTTTGCAAAGCCAAAGATTGGACCAAAGAAATGTACTACATCATCTAGCCTTGTTCATTGTTGGAGCTTTATTTGGTGGATGGATGGATGAATCTCTTTGTTTCCTTTCCTTCTCCTTTTTGATTGATAGGTATGAATATGGAGCCTTTTTGTATTTTTCTCTCTTTTTGCCATGCTTGACTAGCATGCTTTTCTTTTTCTCATATTTTTGCCATGCTTGACTGGCATGCTTTCCTTTTTCTCATATTTTTGTTGGCTCCATACTCTACCTCTGTTTGGTTGGAAGGAGTAAGGATAAGGGTGTTATTTTGGAGATATATGGATGCATACCTAGGATAGGTAAATGCATTTGTGGTGGTGGATTTTTGCTCCAACAATTCACAAGATAGAGATGATTCCATTCTAAGAGACTCAAAATTTGACAAAGCTCAAAACAACTTTAAGTAGCTTAAACAAGTTAGGCTCAGATATTTCAGTGTATTTGGCTCTGGTAGGTAGTCAAAACTGATGGGGGAACTTTATTTTATTTTTTAAAAGAATAAACCTGAGATGTTTATCTTACTAGGGACATGTGGAGAAAATCTAGTGCTTAGCCATATCATTTCTCACAACAACTTAGACAAAGTTATGCAAATGGCATCCACTAAGTACAAGATCAAGTTTTCAACTTATACACACGAGCTCGAAATTAAGCTAAGTGTAGAACGTGCATAAACAACTATGTATGAACATAATAGAGCACTATTCATCATTTCCATATGAATGATATATGCATCAAAGTTGGGAGTTGCTTTTATTGACACTTTTTTTTTCAGATAGAGCAACAAATAGGGAAATACATAAGGACATTATTAAATGTACTTACCTTCGGTTGGACGGTTGATGCTGCTGCTCGGTCGGACGGGGTACTGTAGTACTGGTAGGACGGGGGATGCTGCTAGATGGGTACTGCTGCTTGGACGGACAGGTACTGCTGCTGCACATGGAAGGAGACAGGGACAAGAGACGGGGACACTTTACTCTGTGGGACACATGCGCGAGGAGGTTTGCTCTTAATGGCCTACCATCCTCCCCAAGCTTCAATGAAGCTAGGGGTTTTGGTAGTAGTAGTTGTAGAAGTTCTTAGCACTGAGGAAGCTGGCTCCAACTTGCTCATTTAGGTTCTGGAGCATTTCCGTGTTGGTTTGGAGCCGTTGACCCATCGCTTCCGTGCATTGGTAGATATCACCTACCTGCTGATACAACCTCTGATCGTACTGGCTCAAGTTCATCCCCCCCATTGTGGAGTTGATGTTAGCCATGTTAGGTGTGTGGTACCGGGCTGAAGCAGAGTGACCTAAGTCTCGGTTGAGCGCACGTGATGCACTACCGCCTCCGTAGTATTGTGTACTATGGGAAGGCTGGTAGGAACTCTGGCCATCGGTACTGGAGAAGTACTAGGATGGCTCAGATGGCGTGGAAGCATGGACGGGTTCCTCAGTATCCTCTCCTCGGGCTCTGTGGTGTAACTCCTCCGCTCGCCGTCGCTGGGCTCTGGTCATGACACCGCCGAAGCTTTGGCGTGGTGCCTCCACATCTAGCTGCATGGTTAGGCTTCTAATGGTGTACATGTCGAACTACGGTGCTGGAAGCGGCAGCTCAAGACTGTGCCCGAATCATGTCATGATCATTCTCCCATTCACGGCGTCTCGTCTCATAAAATGTGCCTGGACAAAGTGATGTTCCCCTATATAGTGTGATGTGTCGTCGGGAAGGTAGTGAAGTTGGGCATTCTCTAGGAGGCCTAAGTTGGCTGCTATCCTGGTGACAAAGGAAGTGATACTTATGGGGGTACTGGTTGCTTTCATGCCCATCCAATGGTGAACAATGTCGAGGACCGGAGCATAGCGCTTCTTTTTGACCATGGCATAGAGGCACTTGAGGTCTTCGTTGGGTGCACAACGAACCTCGCCTCTCGGGAAGACGATGAGCAAGACCCAGCGAGCTAAGAGTCTCAGAGTGGGGTTGTGAATTTTAGTAGTGCTATGTTTCCCCTTCCCATACTCTCCACAAATTTCCACCCAAAAAGATTTCATATCATACCCAACTGGGTCACTCAACAAACAGTTGGAGTGGAAACCCAGGAGGTCGGCAAACTGCCTCGGGTAGACAGAGAATTCAGTGTTAAATAGGCGGAATTTTATGAACGTACCTGTTGTACGCTTCTCCATGTAGAGAGTCATCAGGAATTCTTGTGTGAGAAGGACAGATCCTTCCTCTGTAATGTTAGCGAAATCCGACCAACCCACATAATCAAAAGCTTGAATGAATGGGTCCAACATACCTATTTCGACGAGGAAGAAGGCATCGAAGTACTTGGTCCTCCCAAAGACCTTGGTGGTAAGAGCTTGTAACGCATGAGCTTCCTCATTGCTTTGGATGTTGATGTCCTGCAGGTTCATTAATCGGCGCTGATGTTGTTGTTGTGAAGAAACTCCTTGATCTTGCTCCTAGTGGCTGCGTGTACCGCTGACGGACATCCTATCAGATGCTGTTGGAGTTTTGGAGCTTCCGCTTTGTGAACGAGAGCGGGAGCGCTCATCCGACAAAGATGGAAACTTCAGGTGCAGCCCCTTCCCTGTGTTGCTCAGGGCCTTCTTTGCTTTCTTGAAGAAAGACGACATCCTGCACATCCTGCAAAAATAGACAATAGGCTACACAAGGGACAAGCAGTTACAAATATTAGCGTTAGCGGTTAGTCGTCCAGAAGTCAGTCATCCAAGAGTTAGTCGTCCTTGTGGGGCAGAGCCTCCACAAAACGTCCAAAAGCCGAGGGTGTAGCACTTATTTTATTGGGCAGAATTTTGACTAAGTGCTGGAATTAAAACTAAGTGCCTAACTAGTGCTTAAGAGAGTGATTAAGGGGAGAAAAGAAGTGCTCACGCTGTTGAGCGGTGCGAGGGAGAAGTGCATGCATGCACTTGTACTTATAGGCGCGTGAGGGAGCAGTAGGGCAGCAGGGGCAGGCCGGGCGGCTCGGGGCCAAGCCGGGCGGCTCGAGTAGGGCGTCGGCCAGCCCAAGGCCTATGTCCCTAGGCTAGTGGGTGCGGTGCGCGAGCGATGGGACTCGAATGGCGCAGAGGCAGCGGGCGGCGTCGGCGCACAGGAGGCTGGCCGGCTTGGCAGGGAGGCCGGGCGGCACCGGGGCTCGAGTGCACCGCACACTTGCATCTGGTGGAGCGCGCAGAAGAGGAGCAGAGGGAGCAAGGAGGTGACCAGGGGGCCGGGCGCCCTGTGCAAGGGCCCAGGCGGCACTGGCTCGGTGGCTCGGCCACTTAGCCTCGTGCGCGCGCAGAAAGGGAGCAGAGGGGGCCGGCCGGCCTGCCGGGCAGCTCCAAAAAGATTTTTTTTCGCAAATTTAGAACTAACTAAATGCAAACTTAGGCAAAAATTTGATGAAATTTAAACATGCAATGGTGAAATTCAAAGTAGGTGCATGAAAGATAAGAGAATTAAGGCGGATAAATTAAATATGCAGTGGGGGATAATGCCAGTTTACCTCCTGGCGAGGGCAAGTCATAACTTTGGTGTGGTGTCACCGCTTGACGGAGACTTAGCGGCCGTCTGGGCTGCAACTTTTGCTCGCCAAACCTTCTTGGTTGCCACAGCCTTTTGCTTCTGAGTTTTGATCTTCTTTTCTGGCTTTGGCTTTGGCGTTTCCTCTTTCTTCTGCCATTCTTGAGATGTGTTCATTGCCTTGGCGGTGACCTTTGTCTCAGGAGCTTTGCCTCCTGATTCCTTTGTCGGCGGTGGGCCAGTGAGGCACGTCTCAGTGACTCGGCTCTGCGATCGGCTTTGAGCTTGCGGGCTTCTTCATGGTACAGGAGCTTTTCCATGGCTATGAGGAGAGAGTCCATCTTCGGCTTACTTGGCGAAAGCTCGATCTTCTCTCTTGGTGTCTCCCGGGGTGCCTGACACTTAAATTTGAAAGTTTTTACCTGTCGGCACTGTTCGACCTTTGGTTTGAAGGCGAATGTCTCCCGTCTGCCATTGATGTTGAGGTGGACTTCTCCAGCTCCAACATCAATGTTGGCCTCAACGGTGCTTATGAATGGTCGCCCAAGGATGAGCGGCGTCTTCATGTCTACCTCCATGTCTAGCACCACGAAATCCACCGGGATGATGAAGTTCTGGATTTTCACCGGGACATCTCCGGCGATCCCGACTGGGTAGCGAATCGATTGATCCGCTAGTTGCAGGCACATAGCAGTAGGGGCAAGTGTAGCATGCGTAAGTTTATCAAAGACTACCTTTGGCATGACGCTAACACTTGCTACCAGATCACAGAGAGGTTGATCAAAATTCTGGGTTCCGATTGAGCATGATATGGAGGGGTTCCCAGGATCCTTCTTCTTTTCAGGCGGCTGGTTGAGTATAGCAGCGCTACACTCCTCCGTGAGGTGCACAACTTCGGTCGATGGCAGCGGCTTTTTGTTGTTGAGGATGTCCTTCAGGTACTTAGCATATGTAGGCACCTGCATCGCATCTAGCAATGGGACATTGACATATAACTTCTTAATTACCTCAACGAATTTGCCGAACTGATCGTCGACCGATGCCTTTCTCCGTCTTTGAGGAAAAGGGAGCACTGTGCTGTCATAAAACTCATGCGGAGGTGACTTCGGTGCTTTCTTCACCGGTGGTGGTTCACGATCTACCTCATCTTCCTCCTCTGGTGCTGCCTGCTTTCCCTGTTCTTTTACTGCAGCTCTAGGATGTGGGGGTCTTGTGTAGACCTTCCACCCCTAGTGGTTACAACATTTATATGTTCCTTCGGGGTGGCTCGGGCTGTCCCGGAAGCTTCCCCGAAGTAGGACTAGGTAGAGCGGCGGCAAGCTAAGTTATCTGGGTTTCTAACATTTTATTAAAGCTCAGTTGGTTCTTCATGGCACTATTCAGAGTTTCCAATTGATTTGACAGAGATTCAAGAACTCTATTATTCGCATAGAACTTCTTACTAATGCTATCGTTCACAGCTTTTTGATCGAAAGGATTTTTATTAAACTGCTGAGAACTGCTAGAAGACATACCTTGACCAGCGAAAGGTACTCAAGTTCCAGGGTTTTACCGGACTATCGGGTGCAACCACCGGACTATCCAGTCCTCCACCGGACAGTCCGACGGCGTGCACCAGACAATCCAGCTCCAGCTCTCGGTCCTGCCATCATCGGACTATCCGGTGTCGGTCACCGAACTATCCGGTTTTTACCGGACTGTCCGGTGAGGTGCACCGGACTATCCGACTGGTTGCTGGCTGTTTGGTCTTGGTTGGTGTTTTGTTGATCGGTTCTTTGCTTCGACCTCACTTTTAGTGTTCCTTACTGTTGCCCATACTCTTGACTTGCTGTGAACCAGTAAGACGCATTTCTGTGCGTTGAGTGGCGAGTAAGACACTAGTGCGTGAGTAGCTGTTTCACTTGACTTGCGATTTCGTAATCATTGAGTCTTGTGCTTCCGCTAGCTTGGTGTGTTCCCGTTCAGTGGGCGACACCAAGTGCTGCTAGACACGTTTCCTTTCAGTGGACGGTGTCCAGCGTTTGTTGTGTGAAGTATGTCAGTTTGCACCAGGGGGTTGTGAGTTTGAGTTTTTAAGTGCTCCTATTCACCCCCCTCTAGTCGTACGTCTCGGTCCTACAAGTGTATCAGAGCCGGTTAGGTTTCCCATACCTTAACCGGTGAAGAAACCATAGCAACTATGACTTACTCTGGGAAGATTCCCGTTCTTGGCTCCGATGGCTATCCCTACTGGAAGGGTAGGATGAAGGCGTTCCTTGTTAGCCAGAGTTGAGAGCCAATGGACCGGCCTCATTGCTCTCCTAGTGTGATGAGTGATTGTCAACGAGCTCAAGCCCTCCGATGGACTGGAGGCCCTCTGATGTACTGGAGGTAGATGATGAAAACCTCGATGGACTAAGGCAAAAGCCCTCCAATGGACCGGAGGCAATGCTCGGCGTCGGTCGGCCATGGGAGTTCGGTACACGGAGGGGCGGTTCGGCAACGGTGGTGTAAGTCCTCCGATGGACCGCGAGGCGACTCCGATGGACTGGAGAAGCCAGGTGCCACCGCGGTGCTCCAACCCGAGTGCATGGCGTGAAGACGTGCGAGGGAGGCTTTGGCGGCTTCGGCTCAAAACCGCCACCCAAGTTCGAATGACTTGGTGGGTTGGGCTCCGACTCGCCAAGATACAAGATTGGGCCAAGACCCAGCCCAGGAAGCCCGTAGAATAAAGTTTTTCGGTTTCTGACTTCAAAACTGGGGGAAGCCTCCGAACTACTGGCTATGTGACGTACATCCAAGAGAGGCGTGGAGAAGAAGAAGATCGAAGCGTCATCGTAGTCGTCCGATTGTACCTTTTACATTTCAGCCCCTTTCGGGCATTCTAGAGTAAGGGTCTTAGTGTTAATTGTGTCGTCGGGCCTAGGGCTATAAATACCTAAGTGGCTGGTTATTTAGGTGACTCTAGGCTTCATTTCCATACAGCCATGTGCCAAAGAGAGAAGAGAGAGCATTAGGGCTAGGATTTGAGTCCCCTAGCTAATGTTCCTCTCACAAGTGGGAAGGATCAAGGGTGGTAGGCTGTAGGAACTTTGTATGCACTTAACTTCGTAATTAATCCAGTGATATTCCTCTGAAATTGAAGTGCTTTTGTGCAGCCCTCTCTTCCTCCCCTCTCTTGTTTGGTTTTTGGGTTCAATCTTTGGCTTTTGGGTGTTTGCTTTGGCCAAGGGTGAATCCTTTCTTTTGCCGGTGTTTTGGACTTGCCAGGACGTGGAGATTATGCCCTAGTGCATCTCAAACCTGCAGGTTTGCCACGAGCAAGTCGAATTTGAGTTTTCCTCTTTTCTTGCCCAAAGCTTGCCTCTTCACGCGATCTGAAATTCCCGCTAATCCAGTGATCATTTTGAGTTGATCTTTTGGGAATAGATTTGGAATAATGCTCAGATAGCCTGTGTCAAATTTTGTGAAGATTAGACAAGGTTTGGTCAAGTTTAAGGTTTGTGAGGCTCAAGTTCCAGACTCCAACGGACAGTCCGGCTCTGCTACCGGACTATCCGGCGTCACCGGACAGTCCGGCACAGGCCACCGGACAGTTCGGCGTTGGGGACTTCCAGCCCGACTACTACCGGACTATCTGGTCCAGTCACCGGATTATCCGGTTCCACCGGACAGTCCGGTGGCCGCTACCGGACAATCTGGCAGGAACCTGTTTGTGGGCTGTGGCGTTTTTCGTTGAGGTTTTCGCTGCCCGGCTTTTGCTTCGACCTCAATTTTAGTGTTTCTTGTTGCTGCCCATACTCTTAACCTGCTGAGAACTAGCAAGGCGCATTTTGGTGTGTTGAGTGGCGAACAAGACGCTAGTGCGTGAGTCGTTGCTTCGCTTGACTTGCGATCTCGTGATCGTTGAGTCTTGTTCTTCCGCTCGCTTGGTGTGTACACGTTCAGTGGGCGACACCAGGTGCTGCTAGACACGTTTCCTTTCAGTGGACGGTGTCTAGCGCTTGTTGTGTGAAGTAGCTGTCAGTCTGCACCGGGGGTTCGTGAGTTTGAGTTTTTATAGTGCTCCTATTCACCCCCCTCTAGTCGCACGTCTCGGTCCTACAAGTGGTATCAGAGCCGGTTAGGTTTCCTATACCTTAACCGGTGAAGAAACCGTAGCGACCATGACTTACTCTGGGAAGATTCCAGTCCTTGGCTCCGATGGCTATCCCTACTGGAAGGGTAGGATGGAGGCGTTCCTTGTTAGCCAGAGTCAGGACATATGGGATACTTGTGATGCCCTGGCACCTCAAAAGCCTTAATACACAGTTAGAGGCCAGCTAATAATGAATGAAGGCTTAATCATGCTTAGAGAGTAATGTGAAATATGTGGAGAAGTCCTAAGTCAAAAATTTTCTATACAAATACAAGACCACACATTTCGTGGTTGGATAAATCAACACTCACACGCTTTTGAGCTAATCACCAAATGCAAAACCTCGGATAAGAAAGTAACCCTGGACCTTTCTGTTTGACCATGTTCAAAAATCTAAAGACAGGAGGTTTAAAAAGATCAAACCAAATCCAACTAACGTTTCTTCCGAGGGTGGCAAGTGTGATCGAGACCAAACTTGAGCCCTAATAAAACTTTGAAATTCATTAAGTACCTGAGCTCAACTCCATTGTCAAAGTTGTTGTACATGTTATGGACTACCCTTTTGTTACACTGAACATAGTTTAAATCTGTCATTTACCTATTATAAATGGCACCACAATTCTCTTGGAAATCAGCCCAAGAGAGTATACAGAGTAATTCCCCAACCCTAGAAATTCAGCCTATCCCAAAGTGAATCCTGAAATTACTTTTGATTTCACTATACAACTTCAAAACCTTCCTTTCTATGAAGTGAAACTAAACTTATCACCTTTCAAAGGCAATAGACCTTGAAGGGATTGGGCTTCATTTGATGCTTCAAAAGTTGGAAACAAGAAAGTCTCTACACAAAGTGGAATTTCTGTTTTTCAAAACCTTGGAACATAATTGTGTCTATAATTCAAAATATTTTGGGATTCAGGCCAACTTTATATTATCAAACTTGCAGATAATTTACTGTTGAACAACTTTAGTAATTAGAGTTTGATCACATATTGAGGTTTAAATGGAGTTTGGGGTCATTTGGTACCAACACAGAAAACCAGTCCAAGTCTGACCTGTTTAGTAATCTCAATATTTCTATGACCTACAGCCATTTTCATGCAAAGATCAAATTTAAGGAGTTGTAGGTTATGAAATTCTAAACAATGTTGTCAAGAGGCACTTTGGGAGTTAAAGCACAGAAATATGAGTTTTGATTTCCTAAGTAAAAAAGGTTCCCTGCCCTAATTAAAGGCTGCTATATAAATTCATGTGTAAATCATATTTCCACTTAGAATCTGGCATTTGGCCTTTTGACAAACTTGTAGATCTTGAAGAGTAAAGCATTTTATTCAATTGGAGTTTCTCCAAATTCAGCATTTAAGTAGATCAAAATGACGAATTACAGAACTAGAGAAAACACATATCCTTTTCCCAGCTCCTTCGGTCACTGCCGGGTGGGTCCCACCCGCCAGCGCCGCCACGCTCCCCAGACCCTGAACGCCGCATGGACGCCGGCGACCGGGTATCGCGCCGTGCCCACGGATCGAGCCCGGCCGACACCGCGCCTCGGCTTCAAAGCGATGCCAAGACCTTGCACCTGGACGCTCCCCTGGCCGCATTCACTGTTCCCCCTCAGTCTTCCTCCTGCTCGCGAAGAGCGCCAAGCACGCCGAGCCGCCATGGCCGAGCTTCAATGAACTCGCGCCATCCTAGCTCCGGGCCACCTTCCGCCGCACGAGCAAGCGCATCGCGTCCGTCTCCACCCACGAACCGTTTTCCCCAAAGTCTGGGCCTCTGTAGTGGTCCCTAGCGCCCCGCGGGTGCGTGTACGCCATGGCTGAGCTCACGGCGAGCCTCACACTGGCGCCACCTTGGGCTACCACCGCCTCATCCGACGCGTGTCCCGCACTCGCCGTGACCCGCTCCACCTCCCTAGCCACTCCCCGGCCATAGTCATCATTCTTAGCCTCGTCCCCACGCGCGACGCCGAGCGCCGCCCCGGCTCACCCGCGCCTCGCCGTGGAGCACCACCCTAGGGCCATTCCCGCACCTCGGGGACACCACCACCGCGTGCGCCATCTCTTCACGGAGCTCTCACGCCCATCCTCGTTCCCTCCCGTCGCCGGAGTCGACGGATCAAGGTCGCGCCGCTGACCCCGAGCGCCGTCGCCGCCATCCCGGTTCACCACCGCCGTTCTTCCTCAACGGACCTCCTCCCGCGACGAGGTCGAGGGGAATCGAGTCCCCGTGGACCGAAACACCTTCCCCGACCCCGTCGGCCTCAAGCCCGGGACTCCACGCGTCGCACCGCACGCCGAGAACGCGGGCCGTCGCGCGCCATCGTCCGTCGGCCCGAGGAAGGAGAAAGGGAGTTTTGCAATTTAGCCCCCACCCTTTTGAAGTTTCACAAGGTCATTCGATGCACTATGATATGAGTCTAGCGATTCTTGCATGCTAGCCCCTGGAAACTATGGTTAATTACGCTCTAGTCATTAGATCTAATGTTTTGTGTTTAAATGCATTTAAATTAGCTGTGAACTTTGGAAAATCGTATAAAATCACAAAAAATTTAAAATGGACAAACTCAGTTGCGTTAGACTCCTCTTGAGTAGATCTGCATGATAGGTATGATGTGGAAGTGTGAAATGTCTGTTTTGCCCTTGGCCTGATGCATGCATGATTAATTAGGATAAAAGTCAAAAGTGGACTAAATGAACTACAAATGCTATGAAACTTGGACAGTAGCTTTTTTGTGGCATTGTAGCACTATGTGAATTTTTGTAGCCCTAGCACTTGCTGTTTAATTACCCTTTTACCATTATACAAGTGTTATGTGCATTTATTCAACTTAGAAATTGGAGGCTACATAGAATATGCTCAAAATGACTCTCTAGCATTTTTCATATACTTTGGGTAGTATAAGTAGGCCACTGAAAATATATAAAGTTGTGCATGTAAGGTTTGAGTGGTGATTTGAAAATGGCAAAAAGCTACATGTTGGAAAGTATAATTAGAAAAAGTGGTCATAACCTGCTAGAAAAATTCTCTGAAAAATATGGTAGCTTAATGTTAGTACATAGAGTCCAGAAAGTATATTCGAGAAGGCTAATTACACTGTTCATATGTACATCTTAAATTCACCTAGGAATAATATATGGAAAATAGATGTCCTATCAAACTTGGGAGTTTTAACTTGTAAATTTTTGTACATACAGTCCATGCTGAGTATAGCTTACTGGTAAAATTTCACCTTCGGAAACCATTCCTATAATTTATGAAAAATCTGAGAATCTACAGGGCTGATAAATTGCTAGAATTTTCATAATTAATCTATAACTCCTTTGTGGCTGAAATTTTGATAGTAGTATAATGCAGTATAAACCTATATGTCATAAAAATTTGAACTCAATTGGAGTTATCTAGCTACATGAACACCAGTAATGCTTTTTATTCATAAAGTAGGCATGTGTTATGTAATTATAAGAGTATGTGTTTGTTGGTTATTGATATAATTATGCATGTGGGCTGATTTCTAGCTGTACGTTATCTACTTTGTCTATGCCACACTTGATTGAGAGATGAACTCATTTGCTGTGTAAAACACTTAAGATTAATATAAGGGCCTTAATCCATTAGATAAACAAAAATGTGTGATATCATTAATGAATGTTCTCCTGTGTGTGCATGAAGTAGCCTTTTCATGATTAAACAACTCGTTCCAAATAAAACACTTAATGATGTTTTTAACTTTGCATCATCCCTGTGTGGTTTTCTTCCACTTAGTACCCAACATGTCTTCTTTACGATAAATAACTTACTAGTTAGGCATGTGATTGGATATGCTTGTTATCAGTACATGAAGGTATTACTGTCACTAATGCTAGGAGAGTGGTGTAGTAATCCACTACATGTGTAATCATATACTTGTGTGATGTTTTGGTTACATATGAAATGATAAAGGACCGGTTAAATTGATAACTTGCTCATGTACTAATTTATGTGTTGCACTGTTTATACTTAATTATATGAGCATATGCTAGGTGTATACTCGCAAAAGTAATCTTGTTTAAGTAGTCTAATGTTCACCTTTCTGCCTAACCACAAAACGATTTTCTAAGTGTGTGCTTGTCATTCATGCGTCCCATTCACTGCATCGTGAATGGCATTCATATAGTGACGCTCATTACAGATACGTGATCAAGAAACGATCGCGTGGAACTACTTCAACCAACGGTGATCCAAAAGACCAACTAAGACCCACTCACGACCTGGAGGGTCCATCAGTCGTGTTTGGACGGAGGAGTTATCCAAGGGATCAAGGGGTTGCCTGGGGCAAAGCCTCACAACCCGGCAAACTAACATTAGCTTAGTTTGTTGGTTTTGGTAAAGTGAATCAAAGGTAGGCAGGACCATGCTTTACCCAGCAAATGTATTATGATGAATGCTTACGCATCTGCATTAGGAGTTGTTTGGAACCAATTGCAGTAGACTCCTTGGCCGCCCTAGCCCTAGCACCTAAAATAGAGTACGTAGGACAAGTATGCCTAGTAATGCTAGGTACGAGTAGACACGAGTGAATGGAGTCACTCGTCGCGTAGGTGATTTTTCAAAAGTCACAAGAAATATTACTATGATAAAAGCTATGAGGATGCTCATGGTTTTAACTCGAGACCGGGCGGAGATATGGATATATAAGAAAAATGATGATGATGATGATGTGGATGGTATGGTGGACTCCGCCCGAGTCACATAAGGCCGGTCGTTGTTCGCTTGGGATCGGCATAACATTGCTAGGGTGCTTATCCGGGATCAATGGACCGGTGAAAGTCTTACTTGTGATGTCTCAAGCACAGGGGCACGTTCCTACCCACTGGTTGAGAGGAAGGTGGCAGCGAAGGCGGGTGTCAAGGGAGGGCTGACCCATTGCGTGGTAACGCTCCTGCGACAACGCGCTCGGGAGTCAGGCGGGAGTAGTCATCGAACTTGAGACGGGATAAGTGGAGATGGGGGAAGCATATGTGGGAACGCCGAGGGTTAGTAAGCATATGCCATCCTGGTGCTTCTAGTTATTCCCGGGAATATAAAAATCGATTCGAATCGCTGATGCTCACCAGGTGTGAGAATGCCAGTATCACTGCCGGACAATGTAGTAATCCACTTGAATATGTTGTATTATGATTTCATGGTTTTTAATACTACATGCTTGGTTTACATGCTTTACTTTCATGCAACTTATTATGGTACTCCTGAATAGCATTTATTGACATGATGAACTAAGTAGCTGTCAAATCCTACTCTATATGATAAATCAAGCAGCTGTCACACCCTGCTTCCACATGTTAACTTGATCCTGTTTAAAATCAACAGCTAAGGATCAAATTCTTAGTAAGCAAGCTTTGTGTCAGCCGTAAGCCAATTCCATTAAGTCCTACTGAGTAATTAGTACTCAGGGTTTGCCCCCACTTTTGACTTACAGGTACTAAGACTTTTGGACAATCGTTGAAGGAGGGTAGAACCGGTGTGCTCGGTGCTACTCGCCTTGGTTACCTCTGCATGAAGACTAGTTGAGTTTTATTTCCGCTGCGAGATGTTTTGTAACGCTTCCGCTATACATGTATGTTTTGAAATCGCTTCCGCTATATTTGAACATGTATTTGGCTATTTATCTTCGGTTTGTAAACTTAATGATGTTTTTAACTTTGCATCATCCCTGTGTGGTTTTCTTCCACTTAGTACCCAACATGTCTTCTTTACGATAAATAACTTACTAGTTAGGCATGTGATTGGATATGCTTGTTATCAGTACATGAAGGTATTACTGTCACTAATGCTAGGAGAGTGGTGTAGTAATCCACTACATGTGTAATCATATACTTGTGTGATGTTTTGCTTACATATGAAATGATAAAGGACCGGTTAAATTGATAACTTGCTCATGTACTAATTTATGTGTTGCACTGTTTATACTTAATTATATGAGCATATGCTAGGTGTATACTCGCAAAAGTAATCTTGTTTAAGTAGTCTAATGTTCACCTTTCTGCCTAACCACAAAACGATTTTCTAAGTGTGTGCTTGTCATTCATGCGTCCCATTCACTGCATCGTGAATGGCATTCATATAGTGACGCTCATTACAGATACGTGATCAAGAAACGATCGCGTGGAACTACTTCAACCAACGGTGATCCAAAAGACCAACTAAGACCCACTCACGACCTGGAGGGTCCATCAGTCGTGTTTGGATGGAGGAGTTGTCCAAGGGATCAAGGGGTTGCCTGGGGCAAAGCCTCACAACCCGGCAAACTAACATTAGCTTAGTTTGTTGGTTTTGGTAAAGTGAATCAAAGGTAGGCAGGACCATGCTTTACCCAGCAAATGTATTATGATGAATGCTTACGCATCTGCATTAGGAGTTGTTTGGAACCAATTGCATTAGACTCCTTGGCCGCCCTAGCCCTAGCACCTAAAATAGAGTACGTAGGACAAGTATGCCTAGTAATGCTAGGTACGAGTAGACACGAGTGAATGGAGTCACTCGTCGCGTAGGTGATTTTTCAAAAGTCACAAGAAATATTACTATGATAAAAGCTATGAGGATGCTCATGGTTTTAACTCGAGACCGGGCGGAGATATGGATATATAAGAAAAATGATGATGATGATGATGTGGATGGTATGGTGGACTCCGCCCGAGTCACATAAGGCCGGTCGTTGTTCGCTTGGGATCGGCATAACATTGCTAGGGTGCTTATCCGGGATCAATGGACCGGTGAAAGTCTTACTTGTGATGTCTCAAGCACAGGGGCACGTTCCTACCCACTGGTTGAGAGGAAGGTGGCAGCGAAGGCGGGTGTCAAGGGAGGGCTGACCCATTGCGTGGTAACGCTCCTGCGACAACGCGCTCGGGAGTCAGGCGGGAGTAGTCATCGAACTTGAGACGGGATAAGTGGAGATGGGGGAAGCATATGTGGGAACGCCGAGGGTTAGTAAGCATATGCCATCCTGGTGCTTCTAGTTATTCCCGGGAATATAAAAATCGATTCGAATCGCTGATGCTCACCAGGTGTGAGAATGCCAGTATCACTGCCGGACAATGTAGTAATCCACTTGAATATGTTGTATTATGATTTCATGGTTTTTAATACTACATGCTTGGTTTACATGCTTTACTTTCATGCAACTTATTATGGTACTCCTGAATAGCATTTATTGACATGATGAACTAAGTAGCTGTCAAATCCTACTCTATATGATAAATCAAGCAGCTGTCACACCCTGCTTCGACATGTTAACTTGATCCTGTTTAAAATCAACAGCTAAGGATCAAATTCTTAGTAAGCAAGCTTTGTGTCAGCCGTAAGCCAATTCCATTAAGTCCTACTGAGTAATTAGTACTCAGGGTTTGCCCCCACTTTTGACTTACAGGTACTAAGACTTTTGGACAATCGTTGAAGGAGGATAGAACCGGTGTGCTCGGTGCTACTCGCCTTGGTTACCTCTGCATGAAGACTAGTTGAGTTTTATTTCCGCTGCGAGATGTTTTGTAACGCTTCCGCTATACATGTATGTTTTGAAATCGCTTCCGCTATATTTGAACATGTATTTGGCTATTTATCTTCGGTTTGTAAACTTAATGATGTTTTAACTTTGCATCATCCCAGTGTGGTTTTCTTCCACTTAGTACCCAACATGTCTTCTTTACGATAAATAACTTACTAGTTAGGCATGTGATTGGATATGCTTGTTATCAGTACAAGAAGGTATTACTGTCACTAATGTTAGGAGAGTGGTGTAGTAATCCACTACATGTGTAATCATATACTTGTGTGATGTTTTGCTTACATATGAAATGATAAAGGACTGGTTAACTTTCTCTTTTCCGGGCTTGGTCCCGTGGATTATGAGAGAGTGAGTCACCTTAATACTGCGCGTGAGATATGGTCACTGCTTAGTGCACACCACGAGGGTACTGCGACGATTAAGGCTACGCTTGTGGAGACTTACCGGCGCGAATATGAAAATTTCATCCAGAAGCCGGGAGAGTCAGTAGACGACTTGTTTGGTCGCTTTCAGTCGATCATCAACAAGTTGCGTGTCAAGTCAGCCTCATACACCAATCATCAGTAGGCTGTCAAGTTGCTATATGCTTTGGACAGAAAAGTATGGGAGATCAAGGGGAACTCAATTTGATTGAGTCGGCAGGGTATGATACGATAGGAGTAGAGGCGCTCTATAGTAAGCTCAAGGCCACAAAAGTAGATTACAAGTTGAGGGATTTCCTTGCTTGTACAGGTTTTAAGAGTCTGGCCTTGGCTACCCCCTCTAGTGAGTCTGTCACTAACCCCCTGTTACACAACTTCTCGTTTTCTGCTTTGATGTCTGTTACAGAGGAGCAGTTGGCGACGCTTAGGGATGAGGAGCTATGTCTGGTGTCTAGTCGCTTTCAGCGTGCCTATGACAACCGGATGAGCAAAAAGAGGGGCGAGAGGCCCAAGTGCTTCGAGTGCGGAGAGGTCGGCCACTTCATCGCCGAGTGCCCCAACAAGAACGATTACTACAAGAAGGGCAAGAGCTACTCCCGCGACTCCGACAAGTACCACTCCGGCAAGCCCAGCTTTGACAAGCACCACTCCAGCAAGCACGGCTTCGGCAAGCGTCCCTTTGGCAAGAAAAACTTCCGGAAGGCTTTCAAGAGCTACCAGAAGGACAACCGGAAGCGGGACAAGGCCTTCTTCGCCGAGATCGGGTTCTGCAGCAGCGGATCTTCTTCCTCTTCGTCCTCGTCAAGCTCAAGTGATGAGGAGATCACGTATAGAAAGGACAAGAGGAACGATCAAGGAGGTCCAGCTGGCTTGTGCTTTGTCTCCACCAAGTCCAGGCGCAAGAACAGGGACAAGAGGAGCTCGGTTTGCTCCATGGCGCTTGAGGACAAGGAGAGCAAGGTTGACGGCAGCAACTCTTCTTCCGATGATGAGGTAACTCCTGAGCAAGCCAAAATCCTTGAGATGCTAGAGCAGAACAGCCGAGAGCTAAAAGCTTAGGATAAGATGCTGGAGAAGGCAGCTAAGAAGCTGCAGAAGTTGAAAGCCCAACTTGCTGAGGCTTTAGAGGAGAATGAGAGGTTGAGAAGTGTGAGACCCCAACCCAGTGAGCTTGAGTGCCCTACCTGCGAGTCTTTCATGACGGAGCTTGGTGACCAGAGAGATAGGTATGCCAAGCGGGTAGAGGAGATAGATGAGCTTAGAGCTGAGCTTGGCAAACTCCAGTCCAAGCTGGATGAGCCTACTTTGAGTGGAAAGCTTGAGTGTGAGTCTTGCCCCTATTTAGCTAGAAAGCTAGCTGTGCTGAAGGATAAGTTTGAGGGGCAGCTCATGGAGCTTGAGGGGCTTAGGGCTAGACCTATGCTTTTGGGTGCGTGTATGGTCTGTCCTACTTTGAGAGGTGAGTTAGAGCAGTTGAGAGCTGACTTTGAGGTGCTTTTAGCACCTACTGACACTTGTGAGAACTGCCTGACCCTTAGGATGCAGCTGGTGGATAGGGATGCCACCATTAGGAAGTTGGAGAAAGCTGCTCCTGTTTTTCTCTCCCTAGACTATGACACTTGTGCTACCCAGACTGTAGTTCTAGAGAATCTAAGGGAGGAGGTGTTGTCTTTGCAAAATGACAACAGTTGGTTGAGAGAGGTATTGAGTTGGGTATATGCTAGGCAGCCCCAACTAGAGATGATCATAGAGAGCACCAAGAGAGCTGAGGGTGACTTGAGTGGGTTTGGGTTTGGAGAGTGCAGTACCTCAGGTAAGAAGAGTGCCCCTATTAAGATCAAGACTGCACCTACCTAGCCAGGTGAGACTGTTGATGGGGTTTACCATGAGCCACCCAAGGCTGCCCCAAAGAAGCAGTACTGGACACCCAAGCCTTCCAAGGCTAAGCTAGACAAGATCATAAAGGAAGAGCTTAAGCCCAAGGGCAAGAATAGAGTTCAGCAGCTTGAGCCACCCAAGGCCACACCACCTAAGCCCAAGTCCCAGCCTAACCCTGTTCCTAGGAGGCCTGTCTACCACCGTGAGTTCTGCCAGCGGAATGGCCACCTAGAGGAGTTTTGCTTCAGAAGAAAGCGGGTCAAGAGGCAGGATGGAGCTTGGGGGAACCAGGATCAGTTCTACCAGGGTGGTAGGCAAGATCCTCCCCACCGCGGTGAGATAAGAGACCGCTTTGCTGGTGGTGAGAGAGGAGGTGGCTTTCAAGCCCGTGCTCCTAGCGGTGAGAGACACTTTGTCGGTCGAGCTTCTAGTCGTTTTCAGCGTGGCTATGGACCTCGTGACCGAGGGTTTGTGAGAGAGCTTGAGAGGCCAAGCTTTGAGGGTCGTGGTTACTCCAGTCATGGTGATTTCTTTGACTGTGCTTACCCCACTTTTGATCAGATGGCTCGGCACTGGTACAGCAATTTTGGTACTAACCCCAGTGCTGGTCCGTTTGCTCACCGTCGCTTTACTTGACTTTGCAGGATCGAGGCATGGAGGACGTGTGGATCATGGACTCCGGTTGCTCTAGGCACATGAAAGGGCACCGCAAGTGGTTCTCCGGCCTCAATCCCGTGAGCACCAAGGAGTACATCACATTTAGGGACAATGGTCAAGGTAAAGTGTTGGGTGTTGGTTCTGTTTCGCTCTCCGCTAAGCTTTCCCTGAGAGAAGTTGCTTTTGTCCGGAATCTGGGGTTCAATTTGGTCTCTGTTTCGCAACTTCTAGATTAAGGCTTTGAGGTTCGTTTTAAGAAGGGTGCGTGCCGCGTTCTTGATGCTGAGGAGACCTTTGTTTGCTCTTTGCTGCTTTTTGGTCAGGTTTTTAGGGTCGACCCCACATCTGTTTTTGGCCCTGCGCGATGTTTGGTTGCTAGTCCTTCTGCTGATATATGGAAGTAGCATAGGAGACTTGGTCACTTGAGCTTTGATCTGCTAGTCAGGTTGAGTTCAATGGGCCTAATCCGAGGATTGCCCAAATTGAAAGCTGAGAAGGATTTAGTATGCCACCCCTGTCATCATGGCAAGATGGTTGCCTCTTCTCACACTCCTGTGTCTCAAGTTATGACCTTCTATCAGGATGAACTACTCCATATGGATACAGTAGGTCCTGTTCGGGTAGCGTCGGTCAGTGGGAAGTGGTACGTGCTTGTCGTTGTGGACAACTTTTCGCGGTTCTCGTGGGTGTTTTTCTTGAAGTTTAAGGATGAGGTGTTTGGTTTTGTTCGGGATCTGGTACTGAGGTTGAGAAACGAGAGTCATAAGGCCAAGAGGGCTATCCGCAGTGACAATGGCGAAGAATTCAGAAACTCTCATTTCGAAAACTTCTGCTGTGACCTAGGTCTTGAGCACCAGTTTTCTTCTCCATATACCCCACCGCAGAACGGTGTTGTGGAACACAAGAACCGCACACTCGTTGAGATGGCACGGACGATGCTCGATGAGCATAGGACTCCGAGGCGCTTTTGGGCTGAGGCAGTGAATACGGCCTGTTACATTGCGAACCGGATCTTCTTGCGAGCTTTCCTAGGGAAGACCTCGTATGAACTTCGGTTTGAAAGGCAGCCCAGCGTCAAGCATTTGCGAGCGTTTGGCTGCAGGTGCTTTGTGCTTAAGAAGGCGGGGCATTTGGACAAGTTTGAGACTCGTTGTTTGGATGGGATTTTTCTGGGGTATGCTTCTACTTCTAGGGCATTTCGTGTGTGGATTTTGGAGGCCAAGCAAGTTGTTGAGACTTGTGAGGTTTCTTTTGATGAAACTATGCCCTGCACAACCCCTACCTTTGAGCTTTCAGGTGATGAAGAAGAAGGCACCCCCATCTTTGAAGATGCGGAAGGTGCGGATGATGTTGGTGATGCAGGAGCCATTGCACCAGCTGCAGCTCCTGCCCCCTCTGCTACGAGCTCTGATGATGATGGAGGACCCTTGCCTACAGGTTCCTCCTCACTCTCCCGACGGCAAGCTCATGCAGAGGCTGGCCCCGCTGCGGATGCAGGGGAGGTGACTTCTGAGATTGTTCCATCTCGACAGGTCCAGCGGGATCACCCTCCACACAGGATGATTGGAGACATTCACCAGCGTGCTACACGCTCTACGGTTGCTTCTCTAGCCTTTTTCTCCCACTCTGCATATGTTGCAACTTTTGAACCTCAGGATGTGTCACATGCATTATCTGATCCTAACTGGGTGAATGCCATGCATGAGGAGTTGGAGAATTTTGAGAGAAACCATATCTGGGATTTCGTTGAACCTCCACCAAACTGTCGCCCTATAGGTACCAAGTAGGTTTTCAAGAACAAATAGGGTGAGGATGGAATGGTTGTGAGGAATAAAGCGAGATTGGTAGCCCAGGGTTTCTGTCAGAAGGAGGGGATAGATTATGAGGAGACCTTTGCCCCTGTAGCTTGTCTGGAAGCCATTAGGATTTTGCTTGCCTTTGCGGCCTCTAAAGGCTTCAAACTGCAGCAAATGGATGTCAAGTCTGCTTTCCTGAACAGGTTCATAGAGGAGGAGGTATATGTGAGACAACCTCCTGGCTTTGAGAGTGCTAGATTTCTAGACCGAGTGTATAAGTTGAGGAAAGCCCTTTATGATCTGAAGCAAGCTCCTAGAGCTTGGTATGCTAGGTTGAAGAGTTTCCTGCTCAAGTCTGGGTTTGTGATGGGTTCAGTAGACAAGACCCTGTTTTTGTTGAGTTGTGGCGGTGACACCCTGATAGTTCAGATATATGTTGATGATATAATCTTTGGTGGTTCATCTCACGCTTTGGTGTCTAGTTTTGCTGAACAGATGAGCAGGGAATTTGAGATGAGTCTTAAGGGTGAGATCCAGTTCTTCCTCGGGCTGCAGATCAAACAAGGCCCTAAAGGAACCTTCGTCCATCAAGCCAAGTATACAAGAGACATACTCAAGAAGTTTGAGATGGGTGACTCCAAGCCCATGACGACTCCTATGAGTACAAACACGGCGCTTGATGCTGATGAAGATGGGGAGGCGGTGGACCAGAAGGTATTTCAAGGGATGATCGGCTCACTTCTGTACCTGACAGCGACCAGGCCGGACATTCAGTTCGCGGTCTGTCTTTGTGCGCTCTACCAGGCTTCTCCTAGGATTTCTCACCGTCAAGCGGTGAAGCACATTTTCAGGTATCTGAAATTCACTCCTGAGCTTGGTCTTTGGTACTCCTCGTGTTCTTCTCTTTCTCTTAGAGGATTCTCAGATGCTGACCATGCTGGCTGCCGGATTGATCGCAAGTCAACCTCTGGCACATGCCAACTCTTAGGAACCTCTCTTGTCTCTTGGTCCTCTCGCAAGCAAGCTAGCGTATCCTTGTCTACCACAGAAGCAGAGTATATAGCTGCTGCTAGTTGCTGCTCCCAGCTTTTATAGATGAAAGCCACCCTTAGTGATTTCGGCCTTAGGTTTGGAAAAATCCCTCTTCTAGTTGACTCTACTTCTGCTATTTCTATAGCAAAGAACCCCGTCTTGCACTCTAGAACCAAACACATAGACGTGAGGTTTCACTTTCTGAGAGATCACTATGAGAAGAAGGACATAGACTTAGTCCATGTAGCATCTGAAAACCAATTGGCCGATAGCTTTTCCAAGCCCCTAGAGTTTGGCGCTTTTGTGCGCTTGAGAGGTGAGCTTGGAGTGTGCTATCCCTTTTAGTCACGGATAGTATGCTATTCCTTTTAGTAAGGAATGGCTTCTGTAGTCTAGAATTTGCTTTTATCCTGCATTTATTTCTCTTTGCTTCTTTTGCATATTGTATCATATCATGCATCGCATTGTATCATTTACATTTTTACTTCACTAGCACTAGAGCTCTTTTGGAATGGTGAGTTAGTACTTGCTTGTGCTAGTTTGTACAGATGCATACTTGATCACGGTTGGCTAAGCCCTCTTGAGTTTGTCGAATACTAATTGTGAGCCAAGTCATTTTATTCTTTGCAAATCAAAAACCATGATCACCACTTGATTTGGCTACCTAGCATGTGTAGGAATGTTGAATACTATGCTATCTTTTTATGCCTGGATATACTAGTTGTATGCCTTTGCTACGTTATTGCCTAAGCTTTTATAACACCTTGCTTAAATTGAAATCTGAATCAAAATGCTTACAAGTGGTGTCTTATGTGCTGAGTTGAGAAAGATCCAGGTGGGTTTGCTTGTCACACTAATCAAGTTCGAGACAGCTTGCCTTTGCACTTTGGCATGAACTTGGACTAGGCTGTGTATGACCAAAACCTTGTCTTAAGCTTCTGATCGTTATATAACCTAGGCTTGGCATTTGTTGGTAAGAAGTGGCAAAAGACAAGTAAATAACCCCTGGCACAAAAAGAACTTGCTTATGAATACAAATGTTTAAATCTAAAATTTGCAACTTTTTAAAATGCTTATGGCAGATTATGTATGCTTTGGTTGAGAGTAGCACACCTTGTATGTCTTGCTAGCATCTTGCTGTTCATGTCTATCTTGCTAGATGCCTTTCATGTTGGTGATGCTTTCTTTTCATAACCCTAAAAAACATGCTCTTGATCTGTGTAAGATAGATTCATTTGAGCTTGTTGTATGCTTCCTTGCCCTCACTTGCGCTGTATGCTAGAACTTGTGATTACTAGCTTTCCATCCCTTCTGAGCTCTTTCAGTTACACTCCTTCCATTTCATGACATATTTTGAGGGGGAGTTGTCTAGTTCAGGGGGAGTTGAGTTCAAGAACCCTTGATGTGTCCATTGTCAACAAGGGAGAGAAATTTGGGGAGAAATTAGTGTACTTCCTAGGGGAGAAATTTTAAAATATGGACAAATGGGGAGAACTCAGGATAGTTTTAGTTGAGGGGGAGCTTTGCACTCATTTTGCATTTGCGAGGATGCATTTCAGGGGGAGTTGAGCTTTTAGCATGCTCTTTGCATCGGTGCGTTGAGCCTTTTGCCTCTGTCTTGAGGAGCCGATGCTTTATTTTTCTTATTGCTTCAAGCTACCTTGTGTTTTTGCCTTTGTTTGGTTTTGGGCAGTTTGAGCATTTCTTTCTTTTTCCTTTCTTTTTTGGTTTTACGCTTTTCTTTTGTCTTTGTTCCATTTCAGGTTACAGGTTGGAGATGTGTTGACAATGCACTCATTAAGGGGGAGATTGAGAGCCAATGGACCGGTCTCATTGCTCTCCTGGTGTGATGAGTGATTGTCGACGAGCTCAAGCCCTCCGATGGACTGGAGGCCCTCCGATGGACTGGAGGTAGATGATGAAGACCTCGATGGACTGAGGCAAAAGTCCTCTAATGGACCGGAGGCAATGCTCGGCGTCGGTCGGCCACGGGAGTTCGGTACACGGAGGGGCGGTTCGACAACGGTGGTGTAAGTCCTCCGATGGACCGCGAGGCGACTCCGATGGACTGGAGAAGCCGGGTGCCACCGCGGTGCTCCAACCCGAGTGCATGGCGCGAAGACGTGCGAGGGAGGCTTTCGCGGCTTTGGCTCAACACCACCACCCAAGTTCGAATGACTTGGTGGGTTGGGCTCCGACTCGCCAAGATAGAAGATTGGGCCAAGACCCAGCCTAGGAAGCCCGCAGAATAAAGTTTTCCGTTTCTGACTTCAAAACCGGGGGAAGCTTTCGGACTACTAGCTACGTGACGTACATCCAAGCGAGGCATGGAGAAGAAAAAGATCGAAGCGTCATCGTAGTCGTCCGATTGTATCTTTTACATTTCAGCCCTTTTCAGGCATTCTAGAGTAAGGGTCTTAGTGTTAATTGTGTCGTCAGGCCTAGGGTTATAAATACCTAAGTGGCTGGTCATTTAGGTGACTTTCCCACTATTAGAAACCCCTAGGCTTCATTTCCATACAGCCATGTGCCAAAGAGAGAAGAGAGAGCATTAGGGCTAGGATTCGAGTCCCCTAGCTAATGTTCCTCTCACAAGTGGGAAGGATGAAGGGTGGTAGGCTGTAGGAACTTTGTATGCACTTAATTTTGTGATTAATCCAGTGATATTCCTCTGAAATTGAAGTGCTTGTGTGCAGCCCTCACTTCTTCCCCTCTCTTGTTTGGTTTTTGGGTTCAATCTTTGGCTTTTGGGTGTTTGCTTTGGCCAAGGGTGAATCCTTTCTTTTGCCGGTGCTTTGGACTTGCCAGGACGTGGAGATTATGCCCTAGTGCATCTCAAACTTGCAGGTTTGCCACGAGCAAGTCGAATTTGAGTTTTCCTCTTTTGTTGCCCAAAGCTTGCCTCTTCACGCGATCTGAAATTTCCGCTAATCCCGTGATCATTTTTGAGTTGATCTTTTGGGAATAGCTTTGGAATAATGCTCAGATAGCCTGTGTCAAATTTCGTGAAGATTGGACAAGGTTTGGTCAAGTTTAGGGTTTGTGAGGCTCAAGTTCCAGACTCCATCGGACAGTCCGGCTCTGCTACCGGACTATCTGGCGTCACCGGACAGTCTGGCGCAGGCCACCGGACAGTCCGGCGTTGGGGAGTTCCAACCCGGCTACTACCGGACTATCCGGTCCAGTCACCAGATTATCCGGTTCCACCGGACAATCCGGTGGCCGCTACCGGACAGTCCGGCAGGAACCTATTTGTGGGCTGTGGCGTTTTTCGTCAAGGTTTTCGCTGCCCGGCTTTTGCTTCGACCTCGATTTTAGTGTTTCTTGTTGCTGCCCATACTCTTAACCTGCTGAGAACCAGCAGGGCGCATTTTGGTGCGTTGAGTGGCGAACAAGACGCTAGTGCGTGAGTCGTTGCTTCGCTTGACTTCTGATATCGTGATCGTTGAGTCTTGTGCTTCCGCTCGCTTGGTGTGTACCCGTTCAGTGGGTGACACCAGGTGCTGCTCGACACGTTTCCTTTCAGTGGACGGTATCTAGCGCTTGTTGTGTGAAGTAGCTGTCAGTCTGCACCGGGGGTTCGTGAGTTTGAGTTTTTATAGTGCTCCTATTCACCCCCCTCAAGTCGCATGTCTCGGTCCTACAAGAGTCAGGACATATGGGATGCTACTCAGAGTACGACTATTGTACTGCTTCCAGTCGCTGAGCGTACTATGCCTGAGATCGTGACTCGGCATGAGGCGAATGCCAATGCTGTTAACTTTCTCTTTTCCGGGCTTAGTCCCATGGATTATGAGAGAGTGAGTCACCTCAAGATGGCGCGTGAGAAATGGTCCCTACTTAGTGCACACCATGAGGGTACCGCGACTATTAAGGCTAGGCTTGTGGAGACTTACCGGCGCGAATATGAGAATTTCGTCCAAAAGCCGGGAGAGTCAGTAGACGACTTGTTTAGTCGCTTTCAGTCGATCATCAACAAGTTGCGTGTCAACTCTGCCCCCGTTGAGCTCCCATACACCGATCATCAGTAGGCTGTCAAGTTGCTGTATGCTTTGGACAGAAAAGTATGGGAGATTGTTGACGGCACTTAAGCGCGTCAAACCTTATACTGCAAGCGCACAGTATCGTGGTAGCTTTTCCCCAGGATGAGTATCTTGGGTTTGTCAATCCAAGGATAATTATGCTTAGGATATTATTAATCTAATATTAACTTAATTATTAGCTAGTTCTAATAAATCTAAACAAGCTTAAAAAGGGATTAGAACTACTCTAATAATACTTCTAATTATGCTCTAATTAAGGTCTAAACGAGATCCAAACTATAGCATAAAATGATAGAACAAGTATTAAGCTATAAACGAGATTGATATGGTTTAACGTGGCAAAAGGATCCACAAGAGATATGAGACAAACAACCTATGTACTAAGAACCACCTTGAGATAAAATCTAAACATAAAGCAAAGATTAAGCATGATCATGAACGTCAAAAGCTTACTAGAACCTTTCTCCAGCCCTACTGTCACTAGAACCAGTTAATCGACGAACTAGCAAACCTTAACCATCTCTAAGCATGAGTAGATTCAATCAACTAATTAAAGTAAAAAGATCTACTAAAAGAACATGCTAAGCTTATTATCTGGCCAGATATAAACATGTCGGAATTAAGCATTGCAAAGATATGGATCATAAATCATGCATAAACAAGAAGCTAAGTCTAAAAGACAAACTTTATTGATCAAATCATCAAGGTTTCATCAAAGTAGCATAAGAAGTACGAGAAATTATTCGAGATACATCACGAAGTTGAAGCACAATCGTCGGGATGAACTCGACGAAGAACTCGACAGAAGATGAACTCGAACAACCCTCGGGAGGGCCTGGGTCGGCCGACCAGACCCCTAGGGGTCGGCCGACCAGCCCCCCTCCTGTCTCCTCTTGCTTCCTCCTTTCGCCGAGATGCGCCTTTCGCCGAGTTGAACGCCTTTGGCCCCCGACCTCTGCCCTAGACTCTCGGCTTACAATGAATTTGCGGTGGACAATGATGCCTCTCCCCTTGGGAGGCCATATATTTATACTCCGGAGAGTCCCCTATACATGGAAACTAATAGGTCGGTTCTAAGAGTCCTAAAATACCTAAAACACTTATTTCCAAGTATATATAAGTTTCCAAAAGAGTCCGGGACGTCCATATATTTCCTTGCTTGGAGATGAAGTCATTGATAGAGTCCTTCCCGAAATCACCTTTCCATATTCTGCAGCTTTTAGTAATTCGACCATAACTTCCTCATCTGAAGTCCAAATAAGGCAAACTCTGACTCTAAATTGTAGAGCTCGAAAATATCTACAACTTTGGTATTCAAACTTTCTTCATTTGACGTCGTTAAGGTCTCCGAAATTGGCCGACAAGCTGCTGCTGTCCTGAAATCCGAGAATATCTCGCGATTTATTTGGAGTTTGGATTGGACTCTTGATAAACCTTCCTTATCTTCATATTCTTCATATCCAAACAATCCTTAGCTTCTGGAATCTTCTCCATAATGGGTTTGGGCCTTTAATTGCTCTCTTTTAATTAATCATCTCTCCTCCTTGGACTTGTAGCATAATCCTTTCTTCGAGAAATCCTCAAAATATCACATTTATACCCTATTTTCCTGCAAAATTAATATTGCACAAAAACAAAGAGCATTCTCGAAAACGGGGTTATTTGTTAGCAAAACAAGACTAAATCATAATATTAATCCCTGAAAATATATAAAATCATATAAAAATAGAGCATAATTTTAGTCAATATCTTGCGTCAACAGAGATCAAGGTGAACTCAATTTGATTGAGTCGGCAGGGTATGATACGATAGGAGTAGAGGCGCTCTATAGTAAGCTCAAGGCCACAGAAGTAGATTACAAGTTGAGGGATTCCCTTGCTTGTACAGGTTCTAAGAGTCTGGCCTTGGCTACCCCCTCTAGTGAGTCTGTCACTAACCCCCTGTTACACAACTTCTCGTTTTCTGCTTTGATGTCTGTTATAGAGGAGCAGTTGGCGACGCTTAGGGATGAGGAGCTATGTCTGGTGTCTAGTCGCTTTCAACGTGCCTATGACAACTGGATGAGCAAGAAGAGGGGCAAGAAGCCCAAGTGCTTCAAGTGCGGAGAGGTCAGCCACTTCATCGCCAAGTGCCCCAACAAGAACGACTACTACAAGAAGGGCAAGAGCTACTCCCGTGACTCCGACAAGTACCACTTCGGCAAGCCAAGCTTTGACAAGCACCACTCCGGCAAGCACAGCTTCGGCAAGCGTCCCTACGGCAGGAAGAACTTCTGGAAGGCTTCAAGAGCTACCAGAAGGACAACCGGAAGCGGGACAAGGCGCTCTTCGCCGAGATCGGGTTCTGCAGCAGCGGATCTTCTTCCTCTTCGTCCTCGTCGAGCTCAAGTGATGAGGAGATCACGTACAAGAAGGATAAGAGGAACGATCAAGGAGGTCCAGCTGGCTTGTGCTTTATCTCCACCAAGTCCAAGCGCGAGCACAAGTTCAAGAGGAGCTCGGTCTACTCCATGGCTCTTGAGGACACGGAGAACAAGGATGACGGCAGCAACTCTTCTTCTGATGATGAGGTAACTCCTGAGCAAGCCGAAATCGTTGAGATGCTAGAGCAGAACAGCCGAGAGTTGAAAGCCTAGGATAAGATGCTGGAGAAGGCAGCTAAAAAGCTGTAGAAGTTGAAAGCCCAACTTGCTGAGGCTTTAGAGGAGAATGAGAGGTTGAGGAGTGTGAGACCCCAACCAGTGAGCTTGAGTGCCCTACTTGCGAGTCTTTCATGACGGAGCTTGGTGACCAGAGAGATAGGTATGCCAAGCGGGTAGAGGAGATAGATGTGCTGAAAGTTGAGTTAGGCAAACTCTAGTCGAAATTGGATGAGCCTACTTTGAGTGGATAGCTTGAGTGTGAATCTTGCCCCTGTTTAGCTAGAGAGCTAGTTGTGCTGAAGGATAAGTTTGAGGGGCAGCTCAAGGAGCTTGAGGAGCTTAGGGCTAGACCTGCGCTTTTGGGTGCGTGTATGGTCTGTCCTACTTTGAGAGGTGAGTTAGAGCAGTTGAGAGCTGACTTTGAGGTGCTTTCAGCATCTACTAACACGTGTGAGAACTGTCTAACCCTTAGGATGCAGCTAGTGGATAGGGATGCCACCATTAAGAAGTTGGAGAAAGGTACTCCTGTAATACCCTCCCTTGAGTGTTATACTTGTGCTGCCCAGACTGTAGTTCTGGAGGATCTGAGGGAGGAAGTGTTGTCTTTACAAAATGATAACAGCAAGTTGAGAGGGGTGCTAAGTTGGGTATATGAGAGGCAACCCCAACTAGAGATGATTATAGAGAGCACCAAGAGAGCTGAGGGTGATATGAGTGGTTTTGGGTTTAGAGAGTGCAACACCTCGGGTGAGAAGAGTGTCCCAATCAAGATCAAGACTGTACCTACCTAGCCAGGTAAGACTGTGATGGGGTTTACCATGAGCTACCCAAGGCTGCCCTAAAGAAACAGTACTGGACACCCAAGCCTTCTAAGGCTAAGCTGGACAAGATAATAAAGGAAGAGCTTAAGCCCAAGGGCAAGAAGCCAGTCCAATAGCCTGAGCCACCCAAGGCCACACCACCTAAGCCCAAGTCCCAGCCTAACCCAGTTCCTAGGAGGCCTGTCTACCACTGTGAGTTCCGCTAGCGGAATGGCCACCTAGAGGAGTTTTGCTTCAGGAGGAAGAAGGTTGAGAGGCAAGAGAGAGCTTGGGGGAGCCAAGATCAGTTCTACCAGGGTGGTAGGCAAGATCCTTCCCACCGCGGTGAGATGAAAGACCGCTTTGCTGGTGGTGAGCGTGGAGGCGGCTTTCAAGTCCGTGCTCCTGGGGGGTGAGAGACGCTTTGTCTGTCGAGCTCCTAGTCGTTTTCACCGCGGCTATGGACCTCGTGACCGAGGGTTTGTGAGAGAGCTTGAGAGGCCATGCTTTGAGGGTCGTGGTTACTCCAGTCGTGGTGATTTCTTTGACTATGCTTACCCCACTTTTGAGCAGATGGCTCGGCACTGGTACAGCAGTTTTGGTACTAACCCCAGTGCCGGACCGTTTACTCACCGTCGCTTTACTTGACTTTGTAGGATCGAGACATGGAGGACGTGTGGATCATAGACTCCGGTTGCTATAGGCATATGATAGGGCACCGCAAGTGGTTCTCTAGCCTCAACCCCGTCAGCAACAAGGAGTACATCACATTCGGGGACAATGGTCAAGGTAAAGTGTTGGGTGTTGGTTCTGTTTCGCTCTCTGCTAAGCTTTCCCTGAGAGAAGTTGCTTTTGTCCGGAATGTAGGGTCCAATTTGGTTTCTGTTTTGCAACTTCTCGATGAAGGATTTGAGGTTCATTTTAAGAAGGGTGCGTGCTGCGTTCTTGATGCTGAGGGGACCCTTGTTTGCTCTTTGCTGCCTTTTGGTCAAGTTTTTAGGGTCAACCTCACATCTGTTTCTGGTCCTGCGCATTGTTTGGTTGCTAGTCCTTCTGCTGATATAAGGAAGTGGCATAGGAGACTTGGTCACTTGAGCTTTGATTTGCTAGTCAGATTGAGTTCAATGGGCCTAATCCGAGGATTGCCCAAATTGAAAGCTGAGAAGGACTTAGTGTGCCACCCCTGTCGTCATGGCAAGATGGTTGCTGCTTCTCACACTCCTGTGTCTCAGGTTATGACCTCCTATCCGGGTGAGCTACTCCATATGGATACAGTAGGTCCCGCTCGGGTAGCGTCGATCAGTGGGAAGTGGTACGTGCTTGTTATTGTGGACGACTTTTCGCGGTTCTCATGGGTATTTTTCATGGAGTTTAAGGATGAGGCGTTTGGTTTTGTTCGGGATCTGGTACTGAGGTTGAGAAACGAGAGCCATAAGGCCATGAGGGCTATCCGCAGTGACAATGGTGGAGAATTCATAAACTCTCGGTTCGAAAACTTCTGTCGTGAACTAGGTCTTAAGCACCAGTTTTCTTCTCTATATACCCCACCGCAGAATGGTGTTGTGGAACGCAAGAACCGCACACTTGTTGAGACGGCACGGACGATGCTCGATGAGCACAGGACTCCGTGGCGCTATTGGGCTGAGGCAGTGAATACGGCCTGTTACATTGCGAACCGGATCTTCTTGCGAGCTTTCCTTGGGAAGACCTCGTATGAACTTCGGTTTGGTAGGCAGCCCAGCGTCAAGCATTTGTGAGCGTTTGGCTGCAGGTGCTTTGTGCTTAAGAAGGCGGGACATTTGGACAAGTTTGAGTCTCGTTGTTTGGATGGGATTTTTCTGGGGTATGCTTCTAGTTCTAGGGCTTTTTGTGTGTGGATTTTGGAGGCCAAGCAAGTTGTTGAGACTTGTGAGGTTTCTTTTGATGAAACTATGCCCTGCACAACCCCTGCCTTTGAGCTTTCAGGTGAAGATGAAGAAGGCACTCCCATCTTTGAAGATGAGGAAGGTGCAGATGATGCTGGTGATGCAGGAGCCATTGCCCCGGCTGCAGCACCTGCCCCCTCTGCTACGAGCTCTGATGATGATGGAGGACCCTTGCTCGCGGCTTCCTTCTCACTCCCCCGACAGCAAGCTCAAGCAGACGCTGGCCCCGCTAAGGACGCAAGGGAGGTGACTTCCGAGATTGTTCCATCTCGGCAGGTCCAGCGGGATCACCCACCACACAGGATAATTGGAGACATTTACCAGCGTGTTACACGCTCTTCGGTTAACATTTTAGCCTTTTTCTCTCACTCTGCATATGTTGCTTCTTTTGAGCCCCGAGATGTGTCACATGCATTATCTGATCCTAACTGGGTGAACGCCATGCATGAGGAGTTGGAGAATTTTGAGAGAAACCAAGTTTGGGATTTAGTTGAACCTCCACCAAACTGTCGCCCTATAGGTACCAAGTGGGTTTTCAAGAACAAACAGGGTGAGAACGGGATGGTTGTGACGAAACAAAGCGAGATTGGTAGCCCAGGGTTTCTGTCAAAAAGAAGGGATAGATTATGAGGAGACCTTTGCCCCAGTAACTCGTTTGGAAGCCATTAGGATTTTGCTTGCCTCTGCGGCCTCTAAAGGCTTCAAACTGCTACAAATGGATGTCAAGTCTGCTTTCCTGAACGGGTTCATAGAGGAGGAGGTATATGTGAGACCTTGAGAGTGCTAGATTTCCAGACTGGGTGTATAAGTTGAGAAAAGCCTTTATGGTCTGAAGCAAGCTCCTAGAGCTTGGTATGTGTTGACGGCACTTAAACTCGGCAAACCTTATACTGCAAGCGACAGTATCGTGTGTAGCTTTTCCCTATGATGAGTATCTTGGGTTTGTCAATCCAGGAAACGAATTAATTGAGAACTAATTAACAAGAGTTTATGGTAAACTAAAGGGTAAAAAGGTAATCTAATCTATCTCTAAACTAGCCTAAACTATATCTAATCTACAGCTAAACTATACTAATATATATATAAGATAGGCATTTAGAACAGAACTAGAAATCTAATCAAAGGGTATTAACTAGATTCTAATCAAGCTCTAAATGGATCCAAAACAAGCATGATAAAGGGCGTCACAACAAGATTAAAGTAGCGAGATAACTAGTAGCTCAAGGTAGACAAGCATGTTCAAGAATATTCCTCGTAGCATAATTAAATCAAGATCAATCAACCTAACCCCCTAGATCGGCTTAACCTTTCTCCGGGCTCTACTGTCACTGGTAACCAGGTAATCGACGAGAAACTTTCAACAGGCACATAATTAGAGAATGCACCTCTAATTACTTTATATGGTCTAATAACATAATTAGCACAACTATAACCTCTAATCACCATGATCACAAAAACTAGAACCTCTAATCACCATGATCACAAAAACTAGATATACAACTATATTATTAGTAAGCTAGATCAACGATCAAGAACGCTAGATGAATATAACCTTATAAAGACATGATCTAATCAACAAGCATCTAGATCTAAAGCTAATTAGAGCTAGAACAAGCATAATTAGAACAAGAACGTGATAATTAGACAAGAACAATGCTTCATTAATAAATTGTATCATACTTACAACCATGGCCATACCTCTTGATGATACAATTAGACCTCTGGAGCTAGATAATTAGAGCACCGTGCAAGGGCTCTAATCACCTCTAGGAACTAGAAGAACTCTAATCCTAGACTAGAAACTCGACCCTCTACTCTCATCTAGTTGTTGTCCCTCTTGTCGTCACCTCCGCGCCTTGATAATGAATTGGATGCCCGATCTCGGAGCCTACGGTCGCTATTTATACCCTAGAGAAGACGTGGTAAAAAGAAAAACTCGAACCGACATAGGAAAGCCTGAGGTCGGCCGACCCGGACTCTTCTGACGTCTTTTTCCTTCCATCTTTCGCATGGTGGTTGCTTAATGTCCAAGCAACACTTGTCGGGGGCGTTTAGGACTCTAAACCTTCTGTAATCTTCGTAATGGGCCGAGACTTGATGAAATCTTCTAGTCTTTGACATATTTGACATCTTTATTGAATAAATATCTTCATTTTCTTGTAGCTCTTGACACTTCATTGAATCTTCCGATTAGTAAACCTTGATCAACACAGAGGGAGTTATGAGTTCACCAAGCCTTCCATGTTCTTCATCTTCAATTCATGTCATCTAGCGGTCTTTTCTTAGTCGAAGTGGATCATGGTGAATTTCGCGAAAAATTGGTCTAAAACCTGTAAAAATCACATGTAGCATATTTCCAAGACAATATTGCAAAATCCACAATTTTTGGTGATAAATGTTAGTAAAAGATATAGTTGACACATAAAATCAATGAAAAACTACATAAAATGATGCATAATTTTCGTACTTAAGCCGCGTCAACAATATCCCCACTCTTAAACCTTGCTCGTCCTCGAGTAAGTCAAGAATCAGCATTGCCTTTCATTAACTTTTTATACCCTAATCTTAATTAATCAAACTAACAAGCTCTCTTCAAAATTTTAAGTTTGAACCAGCAAATTATAAAAGAAAAGATATTCAACTAAGCTCATCCCACAACAAAAGAATTAGCAAGAATTCAAATTTATCAATGATTCATCTCCTTATTTTAGCAATATGTTTTTGAAAAAGATAATCAAACATTAAGAGAAAAATTCTTGCAAAGCCAAAAACACACTCAACTCTCCAGTCTCTCAATATCTAAATGGTATTCAATAAACATATATATATAAGGTGGAAGCTTATCTGGAGCTTGGTATGAATCCTAATCAAAACATGTTTTCAAAATATTGTCAAACCAAGAAAGAAATCGGCTGGTTTTCCTGAGACTTGTCAAAATGGTCATAGAATCAAAATAATGTTGAGAAGGAAAGGATGGAACACACATTTAGAAAAGTGGACATGTGCAAGTGTCAATGGATGATTTGAAGGCACAAATGAAGTCCTTGCTATCGGATTGCACATGGTTGGAATATTTTCTGGAGTATATATAAACAGGATATCCCTTACTATTGCTAAAGAAACCTATATAAAACACTTTAAAAAATAAATATTTAGGAGATTATTGAGGGGCGACTCTTTTCTTTTCTTTTTTTTATATATATGTATGGCGACCACTTGGTCCTTTTTTTTTGTCCCCTCAAAAATCTTTCTCTCTAAAAAACTATATATGGCAGCTCTCCATCCCCACTCTTGAATAATACTCACCCTTGCCCTTGAGTATATATCTAAAACAATTTAACTTAGAGGATAGAGCTGTCCGATAAAAAAATAGTATTTAATCCCTTAAATAGTCCAGAAAATAGTAGGTTGTGGTCAAGAAGGATACACAAAAAGATAATCTTGGCTTAAGGATGGATATCCAGCGAAGTTTGTACTCTCTCCAATGTAGAGAGACACAATACATGGATAGAAAGGCTAGCAAAGAAAAGATACGGGAAAATGAATGATCAGCTTCTAAGTCTCATGCCCTAGATCATAGTCTTGATCCAACTCATTTGAAAAAACAAATTTGATAAATCTAAGGATTTAAAATATATGGCTCTGATAGGAATGGCTATCGCAAGATAATCTCATAAAGTTGATTTTGGAATTTATAAGCAGAAAAAAATAAACAAGAAGATGATCATGATAAAGATTAAACCTTGCAAAAATTAAATCATATGAGTCTTTATGAACAGTCATAATCAATCACAAATTTGCTGGCTAGTTCAATTAAATATGTATTATGAGAGCCCGCTAATTTAACTAATCAAAACCAATGCATGATAAAGATAAAGCGGCAACTTTCATCATTTTCTTGAAAGCATTGTTGTCATTAATTAAATAAGCATAGACCATGGTTATAGGATTAATCACATAATAAATCTAAACTAACACACTAAAAATAAGAGAAACACAAAGGAAACACTAAATTGATAGATATTGGTAAATACTTGCAGAATTTAAAAAACAAGGTGTTAGAGATATGTTATCGGATATTCATTCAATTTATTTATCATTAAATAATTCCTGCAAAACAATTTAAATGCACGTACTACTCTCGAGGTAACGGTCAAGAGTAGAAACAATTTACCATAATATAAAAATACCCCCAATGACTTTTTAACTTGTGGTCTAATTAGTCTTAAAAGAAAAAAACAAATATAATGGATAAAAGCAAATGCAAGGTGAAAAACGTAATATGAAGTGATGTGATGATGATTATCTAGATTAAGTTAACTAGCCACAAGCTAAAGATTCAAAGGGTGGTGCCATGCTTCCCATTTCTCTATTAAAAGACTCTAAGACACTAAAAACGAATAATTAAACGGGTTACCTCTGGAAAATCACTTAATTTAAAGTCATAAAGCTAGACTTCTTACTTACCTTCGTTGAAGTGAAGCCATGGTCCTTGGAGTAAGAATCCGAAGTGTCTATGCAGCTTAATAACTTGATTGTGCAGCTTCATCGTGTCTTGATCATAGCATCACTTGTGTGCACAATCCTTTTCTTCATCATTGTTGTCATCATCTTCCTCAAGTAGACATCACCATTGTTGCTGCCACCTCCTTCTTCGTGGTATATCTCATTGGTCACGAACAGAACATGCCTCAAATAATAGATCCATTGGATAGCCTCTGAAATTATCTTTCCAAGAAATACTTATGCATTAAAATTTGATTCCGTATGAAAGAGTTATGCCCGTTTTACTCAAGCACTGTGTTCTGTCCAGACTTCAACTCAGCTCGCGCAGCCATCAATGATTTGCACATTGCTCCTTGTAGAATTCTCCAAATTGAGTGATTCTTGTTGCATTGAAAAGAGGACTTCATGGGCTTTCCAAATATAAGAAAATATTCTGTCTTTGCCTCTGAGGTCGAGCTCCAAATTGATGACATTTTAGCCTTCTGTTCTCAGCTTTCCCGATGTCGATAATCTTCAACCTTTGGACTTGGATCTTGGTAGAAATTGCCTGGCTCCACCATTGTTGTCTTAAGCTTCTGATGGTTATATAACCTAGGCTTGGCATTGGTTGGTAAGAAGTCGCAAAAGACAAGTAAATAACCCCTGGCACAAAGAGAACTTGCTTATGAATACAAATGTTTAAATCTGAAATTTGCAAGTCTCTAAAATGCTTATGGCTAGTTGTATATGCTTTGGTTGAGAGTAGCACACCTTGTATGCATTGCTAGCATCTTGTTGTTCATGCCTATCTTACTAGGTGCTATTCATGTTGGTGATACTTTCTCTTAAAAACTCCCTGAAAAACAAGCTTGCTCTTGATATGTGTAAAATAGATTCATTTGAGCTTGTTATTTGCTTCCTTGCCCTCACTTGCTCTGTATGCTAGAACTTGTGAATACTAGCTTTCCATCCCTTCTGAGCTCTTTTCAGTACACTCTCTGCATCTCATGGCATATTTTGAGGTGGAGTTGTCTAGTTCAGGGGAAGTCATATGAACCCTTGATATGTCCATTGTCAACAAGGGGGAGAAGTATTGGACATAGGGGAAGGACTCGGGAGAGACTTAGTTGAGGGGGAGCTTTGCATTCATTTTTGCATTTGTAAGGAAGCATTTCAGGAGGAGTTTGAGCTTTTAGCATGCTCTTTGCATCGGTACGTTGAGCCTTTTGCCTCTGTCTTGAGGAGCCAATGCATTGTTTTCTTTTGTTGTCTCATTGTGCCCTATTTCTTTGCTTGGATTTGGTTCTTGGGCATTTTGAGCAACTTTCTTCTTTCTTTCTTTCTTTTTTTCGGTTTTACGCTTTTCTTCTTGTCTTTGTTCCATTTCAGGTTACAAGTTGGAGATGTGTTGACAATGCACTCATCAAGGGGGAGATTGAGAGCCAATGGACCAGCCTCATTGCTCTCCTAGTGTGATGAGTGATTGTCAATGGTACAAGTCCTCCGATAGATTGAAGGCCCTCCGATGGACTGGAGGTAGATGATAAAGACCTAGATGGACTGAGGCAAAAGCCCTCCAATAGACCGGAGACAATGCTCGGCGTCAGTCGGCCATGAAAGCTCGGTACACGGAGGGGCGGTTCAGCAACGGTGGTGTAAGCCCTCCGATGGACCGCGAGGCGACTCCGATAGACTGGAGAAGCCGGGTGCCACCGTGGTGCTTCAACCCGAGTGCATGGCATGAAGACGTGTGAGGGAGGCTTTGGCGGCTTCGGCTCAAAACCGCCACCCAAGTTCAAATGACTTGGTAGGTTGGGCTCCGACTCGCCAAGATAGAAGATTGGGCCAAGACCCGGCCTAGGAAGCCCGCAGAATAAAGTTTTCCGGTTTCTGACTTCAAAACCGGGGGAAGCTTCCGGACTACTGGCTACGTGGCGTACATCCAAGCGAGGCGTGGAGAAGAAGAATATCAAAGCGTCATCGTGGTCGTCCGAATGTATCATTTTCATTTCAGTCCCTTTTGGGCATTCTAGAGTAAGGGTCTTAGTGTTAAATGGTGTCGTTAGGCCTGGGGTATAGATAGACTTGTGGCTAGTCATTTAGGTGACTCTCCAACAATTAGAAAACCCTAGGCTCATTTTCCATACAGCCAAGTGCCAAAGAGAGAAAGGAGAGCTTTAGGCTAGGATTTGAGTCCCCTAGCTAGTGTTCTTCACATCAAGAGGGAGGATGAAGGGTGGTAGGCTGTAGGAACCTTTGTATGAACTCAATTTCATGATTAATTCAGCAATATTCCTCTGAAATTGGAGTGCTTGTGTGCAGCCCTCACCGTTCCCCATCTCTAGTTTGATTTTTGGGTGAATTCTCAAAGGCTTTTGGTGCTTTGCTTTGCCTACGAGTTTTCCCCACTTCTTTTGGTGTTTTGGACTTGCAAGGACGTGGAGATTATGACTTAGATCATCTCAAACCAGCAGGTATGCCACGAGCATGTCGAATTTGAGTTTTCCCCTTTTCTTGCCCAAAGCTTGCCTCTTCACGAGATCTGATATTCCCGCTTATCCCTTGATCTTTTTCCATGAATCTTTTGGGAATAGCTTTGGAATAGTGCTCAGATAGCCTGTGTCAATTTTTGGTGAAGATTGGACAAGATTTGGTTAGGTTTTAGGTTTGGGAACTCAAGTTCCAGGGTTTTACCGGACTATCCGGTGCAACCACCGGACTATCCAGTCCTCCACCGGACAGTCCGACGGCATGCACCGGACAATCCGGCTCCAGCCCTCGGTCCTGCCAGCATCGGACTATCCGGTGTCGGTCACCGGACTATTCGGTTTTTACCGCACTGTCCGGTGAGGTGCACCGGACTATCCGGCTGGTTGCTGGCTATTTGGTCTTGGTTGGTGTTTTGCTGATCGGTTCTTTGCTTCGACCTCGCTTTTATTGTTCCTTACTGCAGCCCATACTCTTAACTTGCTGTGAACCAGTGAGGCGCATTTCTGTGCATTGAGTGGCGAGTAAGACACTAGTTCGTGAGTCGTTGTTTCACTTGACTTGCGATTTCGTAATCGTTGAG
Organism: Paspalum notatum; assembly: GCA_022530915.1. NCBI lineage: Eukaryota > Viridiplantae > Streptophyta > Magnoliopsida > Poales > Poaceae > Paspalum > Paspalum notatum. The sequence continues at coordinate 14,838,304 of CM039688.1, forward strand.
TCTTGTGCTTCCACTAGCTTGGTGTGTTCCCGTTCAGTGGGCGACATCAAGTGCTGCTAGACATGTTTCCTTTCAGTGGACGGTGTCTAGCGTTTGTTGTGTGAAGTGTATCAGTTTGCACCAGGGGGTTGTGAGTTTGAGTTTTTAAGTGCTCCTATTCACCCCCCTCTAGTCGCACGTCTCGGTCCTACAAAGGTAAGTTGGGTCGTGAATTCCAACCTGGTTGAGGACGAGACCCATTGCTGAAGCCATTGTTGTTGATGAAGTTGACGTCCTCCGATCCATTTTCGGGGCAGCTGTTCCCCGTGTGGCCGGTGTTCCCACAATGTTCGCAAGTCATGCGAGAATCCAGTGCCCGGACCGGCACAGCTTCAAGAGCACCCTCCAGATTCTTTACCAGGAGGTCCATTTTGGCAGCAAGCATGTTGGAGCCGTCAATATGGTGGACTCCACGGGGCTTAATGTTCGCCCTCTCCTCTCTCCATCCTTGATTGCTTGCCATCTTCTCAATGAGAGTGCGGGCAGCGGCAACGCTCAAGGACAAGAATGATCCTCCAGCGGCTGCATCGAGGTGTTCTTGCGCGGATCGGTGTAGTCCGTGGAAGAAATTCTGGATTATCAGCCACTGTTCCATACCATGATGGGGGCAGGCGGTGATGTACTCTTGTAGTCTCTCCCATGCCTCCGCCACGGACTCATCAGCAAGCTGTTTAAAGCTCGAGATTCAGTTCCTCAATGAGCTTGTCTTCCCTAGAGGGAAGTACTTTGCAAGGAAGGCATTGGAGCATGCCCCCCAGTTTGTCAAGTTGTTGCGGTTCAAATAGAACCACTGTTTCGCCTTCCCTATCAGAGAGAATGGGAAGAGGCGAAGCGGAATAGCATTGGTGGTTGCACCCTTGATGGTAAACGTGCTGCATATCTCTAGAAATTGCTGGAGATGGCTGTTTGCATCCTCCGACGCCAATCCACAGAATGGGATAGCTTGGACCATGTGGATGACACCTGGCTTGAGCTCAAATCCATCTCCAATAGTCACACTTGGCCCAGTGGAGATGTTGCTGCTGGATGGGACAAAGAACTCGCGAATGATCTTCTCAGCCATGTGTGTCGTGTCGGATGTGCTTGTTGATCTAAACTTCAGTGTAGCTGGCACAGGCCTCTGCCCGTGGATTGTTTTCTAACGGACTCTCCTTCTGAGCAGCGACTTCGGATTGTTGTGAAAGTTTGCCGGTAGATCAAAACCGGTCATACACCTCTCTGTCACCCAACAATAAAGTAGACAGAGGCAAATAAGCCCGCTAAGAAATAGCGGTATGTTATCAAGTTATAAGTACCTAGGTTCGAACAAATCAAACTTCTATTGCCAATTGCTTCCTCGGCAATGGTGCCAGAAAAAGCTTGTTGACGTCTCTTAGCGTAACAGATTTTACTCCGCAAGCGCACGGAAATTCGCTGTAGCTTTTTCACTCAGAGTATTCCGAGTATCGTAAAAATCCACAGGGAGGCAAGGGCAAATAGGTGGAATGAAATGTCGAACTTTCAAGTAGTACTATAACTTAGATAAAACACCAGCTAATCTTACAATGGGGGTAAGATAACAAGATAGTGTATGGTGGGAAGAGTAAAACAGGGACTAAAGAAGCCTAACACTTAGGTAGCTATCTGGGAGGACAACGAGTGAGATTAGATTTCCAAACTCTACTACTTAACCGCTGCAGAGGAATATTCGCGGTTGAACTAAGTTAACTGGAAACAAGCTAGGATCTTGCGTAGAGCAAAATTCTGGCGCCTCGAGGGGTCAAGTGGTAGATAGTAGACCTCCGAAGGAGACCCGGCTAACGCCTACGGGCTTATCGAATGATGAGGTGGAATACTGAGACCTCTAGAGCTGTCACCTAGAGAGGCTACCAACCAGATCTGCGTGGGTAAGATGGCACACTATACTAGTGTTCAAGTGAGAACTTGAACACTAAAGTTTTTCCTTGATCAGAGGGTGAGAACTAACTTAATCTTAGATCAAAAGCCTAAGACAAGCTTATAGCACCGGCAAGTCTAACAAGATTGAGATAACTTAAGAACAACACAAACCGAAGCCTTGGATCTAGTGTGCAATAAAGGTACACCACACTAGGCAAGCGTTAAGAAGTAAAGTAAAGTATAACAGAAGATAGAACAATGATATATATTATACTGGAGTAACAAGAGTACAAAGATAGAAAGATACAAGAGCTTTACCAAGACTCAAAGAAGACTCCAGAATCCCTGAGGCAAAAGCTCAGACTCAACTCTAACTCCCAGGACTAACCTAGTGCTACTAGACTAAGCGATAGTATGAGCTACACAACTTCCACACTTCACAAGTGAGCTCCAGGGGGGTATTTATAGCTTCCAAGGTCGGTGAGGCGGTTAGGACGGCGGTTGTAGGCCGGGCGGCCTGAGGTGGGGCCAGGCGGCCTCCCTCTAGGCCGGGCGGCCCGGGGGAATGTCAGATCCACCGCCTCTCTTGATCCAAGGGTCGTCATTGCCTCCCCAAGTCGGTTGTATGGCGGTTGTGGCGGTTATGCATGTGTTTCCTTGTCAACCGTTGATCTTCACTTGTCTTTCTTCCTTAGCCGCTGGATTGAAGTGTCGAGGATCGCTGACCTCACCAATCCAAGTGCTGGATCGATAATGTGGCAAGGCCTTCCGGTACTTTGCATGTTCCATTCGGCATTTGGACTTCACAGCTGTGTTCACACGTCACTTAGGCACATGCAGGTTGAAGATGAAGTGAAATGGCCACTTTGTCAGGCTGGGCGGCCTGGGGCTGAGGCCAGGCGGCCTGGCCCGCTTGTTAGGCACCTCCTGACTTAGCCATATTTTGCCTGTTTTCAGCTGATCTTTCACCTGCAATCAAATATTCAACACAACTTGTGGAACTATGTTAGTAGCAAAGGTTAATCTATAATTTGATGTATTTTCCTCCATGTTTGTGGTTAGTTGATGGTCATTGGTAGTGCAATAACGACCGTCAACAGGTACTCGGATTCGTCATCAGCAATAGAGGGATCGAGGCTAACGCTAAAAAGGTCAGCGCCATACTCCGAATGCATCCACCTAGATCACAAAAGGACGCGCAGAGGCTTATCTCACGCCTCGGCGAACGCGGCATGCCCTTCTACAAGTTACTCAAGAAGGTTGATCAGTTTTAGTGGACCCTGGAGGCTCAGGAAGCTTTTGAAGCTCTGAAAAAGTTCCTAACTACTCCTTCCATGCTCAAGTCTTCGAATCGAGCCACGACCGACTCACCTACAAAAGACTTACTCCTCTACATCTCCTGTACGACTCACGTAGTCAGCACTACATTGGTGGTGGAAAGGCTGGACGAGCAGCACGCGCACCCAAAACAGCACCCGGTCTACTTCATCAGCGAGGTCCTCAGCCCATCCAAAATTAGGTACCCTCAAGTACAGAAGCTATTATATGCAATTCTCATTACTACACGCAAGTTACGTCATTACTTCAAGGAGCACAAAATCGTGGTGGTTTCTGAGTTCCCAATCGGGGAGGTGCTGCGTAACCGTGAGGCTACAGGGTGCATAGCGAAGTGGGCTTGTGAGCTGGGGGCTCATGACATCGAGTTCCGCCCACGTACTGTTATAAAAACCCAGGCCCTGGTCGATTTCATTGCCCAGTGGACGGAGCATCAGGTACCAGAGGAGCCAGAAGCCATGGAGGTCTGGAAGATGTACTTTGATGGATCATTGAAGTTGGAGGGGGCAGGAGCTGGCGTTCTCTTTACATCTCCAGCCGGGGAAAAGCTCAAGTATGTGCTACGAATTCTTTTCCCCGTGTCTAACAATGCAGCTGAATATGAAGCTTTGCTACACGGCTTGCGTATAGTAATTTCACTTGGAATCAAGAGCTTGATGGCCTATGGTGATTCTTTGGTCGTAATCAATCAAGTCAACAAGGATTGGGATCGCTCCTCGGATTCCATGGACAAATATTGTGCAGCGGTTCGCAAGTTGGAAGACAAGTTTCAAGGCATTGAATATCACCATGTCGATCGCGATAGCAATACAGATGCTGATATCCTGTCCAAACTCGGGTCATCTCGTGCTCAGGTACCACCGGGTGTCTTCATTCAGGAGCTTCTTCACCCATCTATTCAACTGGAGGAGTTGAATGTACCTCCCAACCGACACATCTTAAGCTTAGAAGGACCTCCGACTAATTGGAGAGCCTTGATCATCAAATACATAGTAGATGAAGAAACGCCAGACGACAAAGCGGAGTTTGAGCGGCGCATTCGGCGAGCAGCCAGCTACACGCTAATTGGCGATGAGTTATATAAGCACAGTGCATGTGGAGTTCTTCTGAAATGCATCGATACTTCACCAGGACAAAGTCTGTTGAAGGAGATACACGCTAGAAGTTGTGGGAATCACGCCGCCTCACGAACATTGGTCGGGAAGGTGCTCAGAGCTGGATTCTATTGGCCAACAGCAAAGAGAGATGTAGCCGACTTAGTACAGTGTTGCGAAGCATGTCAATATCTCGCCAAGCTGCATCATCTGCCGGCACAACAGTTACAAAACATTCCAGTATCATGGCTCTTTGCATGATGGGAGCTTGACATGATCGGGCCATTCAAGAAGGCTCAAGGAGGATACACTCATGTCCAGGAGGCTATTGATAAATTCACCAAGTGGATTGAGTTCAAGCCTATTGCCTCGTTGACGTCCGCAAAAGCTGTGGAGTTCATCAAGGACATCATTTTTTGCTTTGGAATCCCAAACATGATCATCACAGATTTGGGTTCCAACTTCACGGGCGCGGAATTCTTTGACTTCTATGACAAAAGGTCTATACTTGTCATATATGTCTCCGTAGCACACCCAATAGCTAATGGGCAGGTTGAGCGAGCCAATGGCATGATACTCGACGCATTGAAGAAGAAGACCTTTGGCAAGAATGAAAAGTTTGCTGGAAAGTGGATTCACGAACTACCATACGTAGTCTGGAGCCTCAGGACGCAAGCAAGCAAGGTGCTCGCAGGCAATACGCCCTTCTTCATGGTCTATGGGTCGGAGGCAGTGCTACTGGTGGATTTAAAATTAGGGGCCCCCCGATTGACTTTCAAGAACATCGCCAAGGCAGAGGCAACTCGTATTGAAGAAATCGACCTGCTGGAAGAAGAACGACTCGATTCCATCATTCAGTTGGCTCGTTATCAGCAAACTCTGCGTCGCTATCATGATCGCAATATGCGGCCTCGTTCCTTCTCAATTGGAGAATTGGTATTACGTAGGGTTCTCAAAACTGCTGGGCGACATAAGTTGTCTCCACCTTGGGAAGGACCATACATCGTCACGGAGGCCACTCGTCCAGGATCATATCGTTTATCGGAGATGGATGGAACGCCAATTGGAAATTCATGGAATATAGAACACCTCCGCAAGTTTTATGCTTATACACTAGCATTCTCGAGCAATGTATTATAGCTTGTTTCATTTTCTTTCTTTACTTTCTATAAATCGGTGTTATTATACTCAAATAAATAAAGCTGTCGTGGGGATGACTTCTATCCGAATTTGCTTACCTCTCACATTACTCTTATGTATTTTTTTTGCTAAGGTACTCTTTGTATAGGGCAATCGGCCTAGGTCATATGACCGATAGTACAGTGTTACGTCTCCACTCCTACTCATGGCGGGGATACCTCTGGCCCCACCCACGAAAGCAATCGGCCTAGGTCGTATGACCAACAGCATGGTGTTACATGCTTTCGTTCGTACTCGTATCGGGGAGCACTCAGGGCCCCAACAAAACAAAGACAATCGGCCTAGGTTGTATAACCGAGAGCACGGTGTTACATGTCTTTGCATAACTCAAAGGGTGCTCACAGGGCCCTACAAAAAGACGGGAACAATCGGCCTAGGAGGCAGTCCGATTGCTCGGTGTTACATGTCCCTGCAGTACTCGTTTACTCTCTCATATTCGTTGGGTTCTCATGGATAAATCGCTTCCTTTTCATCTTCTTATCGGTTCTCCTTATATTCACCTTATAGTTCTGTGCAAGATGACTAGGGTCACGTTGCTGACCCAAGTTCCTTTAGTTTTTTCATTTCCTATTCTGTCTAGTGCGACATCACGGTAAGCTGTACGATTTTTTGTTAGTTTCACGCGTTTTTTCTTCCTACGCAGGTTCATAGAGGATATTCTTTATTCTGAGTACGGACATCATAGATAAGCTCGGCAAACACAGCAGCAGGGCAAAAAAAGGGCGCTCAATGTTGCATTACTCTTACAACCAGACTGACATTACAAGAAGAGCTAGTTCAGGCAAGCATGACATTACAAGAAGAGCTTACCCGACTCAAGATACTTTCTACTGCCATCCTAGAGCAAGGCCTGCAACAAAAGCTATTGCAGACCATAGCTTCAGTCGGACAGGAGAAAGGATAACACAAACTACCCCTTGGTTTCTCAAAAGGTAGCATCTAGACACGCACAGTCGGTTGGTTTTCAGTTGGTTGTGCAGATGGAAGATAAATATTGGCGATCTGGACTTGTGTCGGGTTCTTTAACTCGGTTTGGAATATCATTCGACGACTCTTTTCTCAACATTTCGCGGTGTGATTTATCCTGCTTCGTCGGATATTGGTCCAAGTATGATCGAGGGTATCGTTCAGTCGAAATTATTGGCATTCAGTTGGAATTGTTAGCAACAAGTTACAGCGGCAGAATGTATCTCATGACGAATGATATAATATATAGATGGATTCATTAGAAGACATGGTTCATTACATTGAGGGATACATATAGATGGTATCTATATTACTCTAAACTACTACTACTATGGCGAAAGGTATGGCGGTGCATCCTCTGGCTGATGGCTGCCTAGGTCGTGCGGCGGCATTTCGATGCTGGGGCGGTGCCCTCGCCATTGCCGTCATAGCCATCGTCGCCATCGTCGTCGTGGTGTCCGCTCACACCATCATCATCATCGTCGTCGTCGTCGTCATCATCGTCGTCCCTCCTCCTCCTCCTCCTCCTCCTCGTTGGACCCGGAGAGTCCGACGCGACGAAGGCCGCGCAGTTTGGCACGCTCCTTGTAGTCGTACCCCTAGGAGTATTCGGAGTTAGGGTTGTCATCGGCTTCTTGCTCCAGTGGGTTGCCGTATAGCACCGCCTCCTCGGGGAGTCCTCGTTTTCCTCGTCGCTGGGGGCTGATAGCAGGGGGAAGTCCAGCTCATCATACTCACCGCTGAAGTACGCGTCCTCATCGAGTACGCGTGCTTCGATGAGGTAGAGGGGCCTGCACGCTTTTTTCCCTTGTTGTTGGCCATGGTGGAAGTGGAAGAAAGGATTGTTTTGGTTTCTTAATGGAAGTATTGTCAAAGAAGGCATAATAGACATAGGACTCTTGCCTCATTTTTATAAGGGGATTAGCATCGCTTCGGCTTCCTTCCGCTGGAAACGGGGTGGCGTGTTGTTTCGTATCCTAGAAAGGCGCGTGCCAGTTATTCATAGAGGTGCTGTTTGGAAGCAATGACTGTTCGGTACTCGATAATACTGTTAGTACCAAGGTTGGCCGTGTTCCCTATTTACACTCATTGGGTCGAATCCCATGGGGTTGGAAGGTGACTCGGAAGATGGATTAGATGATTTTTTTTCGTTTGTTTGATCTTTGAGTCAATTGTTACTCAAGTTGACTCAAAGCTCGGGGGCTACACCCATTGGGTGCACCTGACCGGTGCAGCCAATGTCAAACTAAGGAGTGGATTTTGTTCTTCTTTGGATCTTCAAGCTGATTGATACTCAAGTCAACTTGAAGCTCGGGGGCTACCCCATGTGGGTGCACCCGATAAGAGATATGATTTTGATTCGGTTGTAGAACTCATGTGTGGTGTTTTCTTCTCTAGGAGTCTCGAGTTAATTGAACTCTAAATTGACTCGAGCCTCGGGGGCTTGTGGGGGATGAATATCCCCTGGGCCCTCATTGCATGGATTCAGTACATGGGCTGCCGAAAGGCCCAATGAAGATAGCAGGCTTAACTCGGACGCCGGCTACTCTCATGGGCCCAAAATACAGTCAAGCAAGTCTGGAGAACAAGCCGGGAAGCTATGATCCAGGTGAAGACGTGGAGCGCAAGGACTTGGATTTAGGCTCTAGGATTGGCAGGATTCATGGAAGGAAGAATGTAATCGTAGATTATGTATACTCTTTTGTATTCCAAACCGAGTTGGAAATGTAGATAGAAACATGACTTGTAACCCATGCCACGTCAGACTACATAAGGCAGGTGAGGGACCCCTACAAAGAACATCGAACACCACATCGCACACCAGCCACGCCCTAGCGCACCAAAACCCTCATTGTAACCTCGACAACAATACAACTCGTCGCACACAGGACGTAGGGTATTACGCATCTCGCACCCCGAACCTGTATAAATCCTTGTGTTTTGTCGCACCTCGACGCGAACCATCGAGCTATGCCGATTTCGCTGACCCCAAAAGCACTACGTGAGACATCTCGTAGGGCATTGCCGGATTAAAACCCCAACACACTGTGTGTAGTGATGTACTTAGGGGTTACCAAACGCGATTCCGTAACTAGGTAGTTAAAAAAGTAACTTTCGGGGTGCATTGTGAAACATGGCTTGGGATATGAGTGGATCAAGATGGAATTTGCCCCTCCTACGTAATGAGAGAGATTGCCTCTGGGCCCTTCGAGGTGGCTGGATTAGAAAATACATGGCCGTGCTGTATGATTAATGGTTAATCACATTTGGACTAATGGTTAGTCTAATAATCAACCATTGACGAGTGAAATTAGTCGGACTATTAAACAAAGGTGGCACAAATCTTGCCTTGGGTCTGACTGGCATTGCGTGGCAAAAGGAATTAAGACGAGTTGTATATCAAGGTTCGGCTGATATGATCATTGTGCTTTTGAGGGTCAACATGTGCTGCTAGGCGTCGTTGTTGATCGATTGGCTTGAGAAAGGGTTTTTCGCCATGGTCGACGACATGAGAACCTACAGAGTCACACACTTAAGGGACTAGGACACCAGGATATTGCCCCCTAGGCAAGTGGGAGATTGATGGAGATGTGCTCCGCGCAGCAATTTCTAGGTCCGACTCCGGACCTGATCGGCTTAAGCATGAGTCGATGCAGAGTCCGATCAGGACTTGACCTTCATGGTCTAGTTTGGAAGCTCACATATGGTATGCGCAGTTGGACTTCTATCAGGACTTGATGCTTGATTCGCAAGCACCTAGAATTCTTACGGGCGTTTATGTGGTCAAGGGCCGTTAGTGGAGACTATATATGCATGACATAATTAGAGCACGTGACCACCTACGCAAAAAAAAGTTTCTGCGAAACCCTAGCTATGCTGCAGTCCAATCTCTTAAGATCCTCCGCCAAGTTTGTGGTGCTAGCATGCCAATACTCGATGTCGCCTTCTCAGACGTGTGGATATTGTAGAGGCATTGCTGCGACTGCTACGCTCATCAACCGACTGGTTTCGAGGGTGGCCGAGTGGTTACTGATCGAGATCGGCTCGACGAATCAGCATCGCCTTTTCTTCACCGCATCGACTCGGCGCGCACGACTCGGCACTCGATTGCCATGGCTCGGCACTCGGCTGCTTCGACTCGTCTTCCGCTGCACTGCACGTCTGGTGGTAACGATTTATGATTCTTTGCTTGTACTAATTCCTGTGTATACGCGGTAGTAGAAAAACATTTTAATGCTATGGTAGCCTATCCCGTAACCTTATGCTTTTTGCCTCTCATTAAGGTCCCAGTCAACCTTCGGTAATTTCACGTATTCTATATGAAAAATATATCTAGCCCTTTTCACATTACGAGTGTACTGTTTTACAACAACTAACCGAAATTGATTGCACTATGAATCTAAACGGTTGCGCTGGTGTAAAACAAAAGGGAAAGAGGATATAGTTTAAGAATGTGTGATCCTCCTGTGTGTGTGAGGTGTGTGTATATATATTATTATTATTAACAATAACCACTATCCACAAATATCTAAAATAAATAAATGATCTCCCATGATCATTTTGGTGAAATAAAAAGAAAATTATAACTGGACTACAGCTACTATATACACAAAAGGAAATGGAATTCAACCAGAATCTTTGAACATAACTCCCCAACTGCATATTGCACAACATGCGGTATGCAAAACACACAATGGATCAGAGTGCTTACAATCCGATCTCCAGAAGATGACCAGCTCGTATATCATCGACCTGAAGCAATGCCTCATTCTTTATGTTGAATTATTATACAAATTCTTATGGAGGTGGCTACAGTGGCGGAGCCGGGATTTCAACATGGGGGGCCAATCTGTCAACGTATCTCTCACAGGTAGTGTAGTTAAAATTTTGCTCATTCAGGTTTCGTGAACACACATGTATTTTTGTACAGAGCTTGCAATTTGATTGGCTCAGCATATCGATATTAAACAATTTTAGAAAAACAATATATTTTATTTTTCATTTGTCACATTTTAGTTCAAAAATGAAATAGTCGACGACAAATATTTGAGGACAGAAATAATATACAAATAACTATTAAGAGGCGTCGTCTTACCTGTAAACAATTAACAATTGTGAGGTTACGTTAAACAACAACCAATAGATTAATCTAATATGCTTCCCGCCTTTGCGTTGGCTCCTACACCCAATGATCCTAGTATTTAATCTCTAATCTTGAATTTGGATAGAACTGATGTCTACAGGAGCAGCAAAGGTTACGTGTTGTTGTTGGGCCATCGCAGTTGAGGAACTAGTGTAGAGGATTACTAGTGTTGTTACCGGAGGATTGGGGGGGGAGCCCCCCCCCCCTTCTCTCCGCCCCTGGGTGGCTAGGTTGGCAAGCGAAGTGGAGACGGAGACCCCACGGTATAGATTCACAACATACGGCGTTATTGTAAACACTCTAGAAAAAAGTGAAACTTGTGGCTAACCAGTGCCTGTGGTTTTTTTTCCCATCGAGGGGTTTTCCATGTTAAATTCTTGTATCTATGTAATTGGTTTAATCGTCTTCTTTTATTTATTGCTTATCAATCTCTAGCACTTTATGCTGTTGTCGGAATTAACAACGGTGTAGTAGACCTTATGAATAACCGAACTATCGGGGAGGGGGGGGGGCGCTGCCTTCTCTCTGCCCCTAGTGGCTAGGTTGGCAAGCTAAGTGGAGATGGAGACCCCCACGGTATAGATTAAGGTTTGCTATTTAAGCATCTTGTAAGCCGCCGTTTAACAACATACGGCGTTATTGTAAACACTCTAGAAAAAAGTGAAAGTTGTGGCTGACCAGTGCCTGTGGTTTTTTTCCCATCGAGGGGTTTTCCATGTTAAATTCTTCTATCTATGTAATTGGTTTAATCGTCTTCTTTTATTTATTGCTTATCGATCTCTAGCACTTTGTGCTGTTGTCGGAATTAACAACGGTGTAGTAGACCTTATGAATAACCGAACTATCGTGTCTCATTCCTGAAAAAAAGGCAAGGCTCGAACACAAGAACCATAAAGGAAAGAACATATAATACAGTATATATATATATATCATAAACACGGTGTCCTGGTCTTTTATTAAGGCATGTTTAGGAACACTCAGTCCCCTTAGAAATAGAGGGGGATTGATGGAGGATAAACTAATTTTTTCCGCAATTTTCTTCATTTGCTTCCAATTCCAGGAGAATTGAAAAACTTGCCATTATTGTAATTATATCGCTATATCGCTGCGTCGCCAAGAGAAAACCTTGATGACTGCGGGGCTAATCCCTAATTAATAATCTGGACTGTAACATATATATAACCTCTGTCACTTCACTGCACTGATCCTCCACTTGAACAACCCGCTGGAAATGTAGTGTTGTCACCCTTCACTGCAAACCACGGCTTCTGGAGGGCAGCAGCAGCGGTGAGCCTGTCCCTAGGGTTGTACTCGAGGAGGCAGCACAGGACGTCGAAGCCCTCCTGTGAGAGCTGCTCCTCCGGCACTTTCTCCCGCAGTTGGCTCCGCGACGATTCGCTGACGCCCAACTCCATTTCTGACACGTCGTCAGGGATGCCAAGGAGGTTCACAATACTGACCAGCTGCTGACACCCATTTACTGTGTCCTTGGCTTTGAAGAGCGGCTTCCTGGTCACGAGTTCAACCATGACGCACCCGAGCGACCACATGTCCACGGAAGCGTCGAAGTTCTTCATCCCATGAAGCAGCTCCGGTCCATGTAACACAAGGTGCCTAGCAGCTGCGTCGTGTCCGGCGGTGGCGAGGCCGCGAACCTGGCGAGGCCAAAGTCACAGATCTTGACCTGCCCATCGTTCTCGCCGATGAGGACGTTCCCCGGCTTGAGGTCACAGTGGATGACGCCACGCGCGTGCATCTTTTCTGCACCGCCCAAGAGTCTCCTCATCATGCCGCGCACCTCTGCCTCCATGAAAGGCTGGCCGCGCCGCTTGCACAGGACGTCGTGAAGGCTCGGCCCGACGAACTCCATGACGAGGTGGAACTGACCCTTCATCAAGCCGCGACCGCGAGCCACCTCCCGGAACCCCACCACGTGCGGATTGCCACTGCACGCGGCGAGCAGGCTGGCCTCCCGCAGCAGTGCCTTGCGGCCATGGCGCACGGTCTTGATGGCGACAGCCTCACCTGTGCTACGGTGCTGCGCCTTCATCACGACGCCGAAGGCCCCATTCCCGGATTCTTCCAACAAGTTGTAGGACTTCAAGCTGCCGATCGACACCCCACCGATGGTTCTCGTGGCGGCGGCAGTATCCTGCGTCGCAGCGTGCTTTGAGTCGGAGAGGATGCTAGGCTGATTGATGGAAGCCATGGTGAGAAGCAGGGTCTTTGCACCGTGTCGATCTAGGTCTCACGATCACAGCTGAAGGAGTGGTGAATGGCGACGCGCGAAGAAAAAGAGGCACGGAGGACGAGAATGGAGCCGATGTGACCACAGAGAGCGAGGAGCGGCGACAGGATTCAAACTTGCGGTAGTGTAGGACATACTGTGTGGCGATATCTAGCTTTATGGACTGTCTGCGTAGGCTGGATGGCCCATTGGAATATGTATAGCTATGAGATATAGATAGCGAGGCTCTAGATCGCATGGTTAACCGGATTTGAAGAAGACCGGATGGAATGGCGGTGGCGGCAGCAAATCGGAGGCCGGGAAGCTGGCCACACCAAGAGAGCAGTGGGCGCGGTGTATGAATGGCAAGACGGCGAGGGACTATCGGGCACAATGATGTGGATTTTCCTAAAAAGCCAATGATGGTGGATCGGTAGTGGGAAGAAGCGGGACAAAGGCCGTTGGCAAGACACACTAGAGATGATAAGAAGGATATTGTTTTGTAGCCGGTTGTCGTGATAGCGTCAGGAAGGCGTGGGGATTGAGATATGTAATTGTAGGTTGTCGCGACTGTCTGCAGCAGGTGTTACGCATACCAGGAGGATTGAATTAAAAGAAAGGAAAGAAAAAAAAAAGAGAAAAAAAGGAGAGGGGCTGCAGGTGCTTTGATAGCTCTAGGCCGTTGATGCCAAAGACTGTGAGTGCTGCCACCGTTTCCTACCCCAATGTATCTTGGTGCCCATTGTTTGGCATATGCATGCTAGGGGCGCCCTAACACGTGATTAAACACACATTCCTTTTTCCACATATGTTTTCACTATTGCAATATGTTTTCAAACAAAACATCCACAAATATTTCTAGAGAAAATAAATTAACTTTTGAAGAAAATTATTTAATATTTTACTGAAGATTATTTAAAAAATTCAAATATATATTTTTTGAAAATATTTAAATGTACTTTTGTAGAGAAAAATTATACAGCTAGTCCATCTAATATAATCCTTGTCCACCTATAGGAAATGTGTACACACTATCTATGTCTCCAAACATAGTATAGCAGACATCCCACCTTGGTATGCTTGAAGCACAAACAAGAAACCTAAGGATATTTGAAGGTAAAAGAGTAATGTGTAAAGTGATGTGAGTGTAGCAATATCAAGTAATCAGGTTAGCCAGGGTAGTAGGAGTTCAATTAACAAATGATCAATGCATGACTAAAAAACAAGAAATACTTGGTAAAGACTAGAATACTACATACAATGCCTAGTTAGGTAAATGTAGGGGGTGTTTGAACCGTAGGTGGCCTTTGGTTCCGGGGATGGGACGGGATGGGACGAACCCACTTTTGGAGCTATTTGGTCCCTAGTTGAGAGTCATGAAGGACAGGGCCATCCCAAAGATGGAATATTCTCTCTAGATGTCGTCCCCCGTTGTCCCCAGAAAAAGGTGCTACCACATCATCCCTTCTTGACGTGGTTTCACTCCGTGTGCTCCCCTCGCCTTGTTCTGTCCCCATCGGCAGCCCTGCACCACCTGCCGCTGGCTTGCCTTGTCCCTAGAGCAGGCCCGCCCACCGCCACCTTGCCCCGTCCACGTGCCCGATCGCGCTGTGTCCCTATCGCCTGGCCGCATTGAATCATTGCCGCTGGTCGTGCCCCGTCCCCACCGCTGGTAATTCTCCACCCCTGTCTGCCCACCTCCGGGCTCGCCCCTGACCAACGCCACGCTTGCCCTCCGACTCCCTTCGCAACTTCTTCCTTTCCTGGGTGACTGACATCGTGGAGGGGTGAGCAGTGGCCATGGCTGGTAGAAAGGGAGTGGTGGGTAGACGGTGGTGGGGTTGAGGAAGAAAAAGATGTGTCATCCAATGACAAAGGGGTCCCACTGGGAGCTGCTAAAAGCGTGAAAATGGAGTCCATCCCATCCCTCTAACATCCCTCGAACCAAACGGTAAACAAGGATGACTTTGTCCCTCTAACCAAACATGTAGATGGGACCATCCCATCCTAGAAATGGGGACATGTCCATCCCATCCTTGTTTGTCACCCAACCGAACACTACCTTATTATCATTGAGGTCTTCTCTATGCTCCATAGTACATTGGGTGTGATGTACATTGACCTTGGTTATCTACAAGACAGGCAAAGAGGGGCACCTAATAGAGGATGGGATGAGTTGTCTACATACATCCGGGAACCTCCCGGATTATCATCAACACTATGTGTAACAAGATAAGAGATCTTGAATCTCGAGAGACACAATTGCAATATGAAACTCTCGTCATATAAATGAATAGGATGCCCCCATATACCTTTGCTTCCTTAGACTATATAAGGTGATACAAGACCCTTGCTCACGACCTAGAGAACCGCCATCGTACTCGTATACCTAGCAATACAAACCAATAATATAGAATGCCAGGTAGTATCTCCATATATACAAGGCCCAAACATGTATAAATATGCATCTTATGTTAGCATCAAGCTTTAGACTAATGCCTAGGCCCTTGATAATAATAAAACAACACTCGGCACACCAGGTAGGAGAAGCATTGAGGTTAACTTCAACAAGTTTGATGGTAGCGATCAATGGAGTCATTGCCACACCCTAGTTATGCTTTCCACTTTGAGACATTACGCTTCATCGCTGACAAGCTCACCCTCTTAGATTCAAAGATCCAATTGCATGGGACTGTCAACAACATGATGCATGGACTCTTGCTCATCTAGATAGTAGTGTTGTATTAATTGCTTAACATTACACAATGCGTTAGGGGCTTGCCCTCTTGGACTCATCTTATCAAGAGGCTACATCAATATAACCTCACTTGGACTCTCATTCATGATGGACAAAACAGTAATCACTTGCTAGTATGAATTTGAAATGCATTAGGGCTTGTCCTCTCGAACTTTGACATCTGATATGAGAGTGGACCAATAGGTGGTCCAGAGTGCACTTGGGGCCAGGTGGCTCCAGATGGACTTGGAGTCATGGAAAGCTTGATAGGCCTTAAAACTACTACCTTGGAGGAAGATCATTATCGTTTCCTAGTTCTATTGTCAAAACCAGGGCCCAAGAAAATTTTCTGGTTTGAGCATCAAAACTAGGGGCCAACGAGAGTTTGAAGGTTCCATCATCAAACTAGAGTTATGTAGGTTTATGGGGTAGGCTACCATAGCATGAAAACGTTTTCTTCTACCGCGTAAACACAAGAACTCGTATGAGCAAGGGACCATAGATCGTTACCACTAGACGCGCAGTGCAGCGGAAGACGAGTCGATGCAGCTGGGTGCCGATTTAACACAGCCGAGTGCCGAGTCAAGCGCGTCGAGTCGATGCGGTGAAGAAAAGCCGATGCCAACTTGTCCAGCCAACTTCGATCAAGAATTGGTCGGCTGTTGACGTCTCTTAGCGTAACAAATTTTACTCCGCATGTGCACAGAGATTCGCTGTAGCTTTTTCACTCAGGGTATTCCGAGTATCGTAAAATCCACCAAGAAGCAAGGGCGAATAGGTGGAATGATATGTTGAACTTTCAACAATACTGTATAACTTAGATAACTCCCAGCTATTCTTACAACGGGGGTAAGATAAACAAGATAGTGTATGGTGGAAAGAGTAAACAGGGACCAAAGCAGTAAACAACTAGGTAGTTGCCTGGGAGGACAACGAGTGAGATTAAGATATCCAAACTCTATTTCTTAGCTGCTGCAAAAGGAGTATTTGCGGTTGAACTAAGTTAACCAAACACAAACTTGGGTCTTGCATCGAGCGAGATTCCAGACTACACCGAGGAGGCCAGGGGGTAGATAGGAGGCCAACCTAACGGCAACTGGCTAATGCCTACGGGCTTATCGAACGATGGGATTAGAATAATGAGACCTCTAAAGTTGTCTCCTAGAGAGGCTACCAACCAGAGCTGCGTGGGTAAGATGGCACGCTAAACTGGTGTTCAAGTAAGAACTTGAGCACTAAAGTTTTTCCTTGATCTGAGGGTGAGAACTTAACTTAATTTTAGATTAGAGCCTAAGACAAGCTTATAGCATCAGTAAGTCTAGCAAGATTCAGATAACTTAAGGACAACACAAACCTAAGCCTTGGTCTAGTATACAAAGAAGGTACACCACACTAGGCATGTGTAAGAAATAAAGTAAAGTATAACTCAAAGGATAGATCAACAATTTATAGTATACTGGAGTAGTAAGAGTACAAAAGATAAGAAGATACAAGAGCTTTACCATGACTCGAAGCTAACTCCAGAATCCATGAGGCAAAGACTCAGACTCAACTCTAACTCCCAGGACTAACCTAGTGCTACTAAACTAAGCAATGGTGTGTTGCACTCAACTTCCACACTTCACAAGTGAGGCCTAGGGACCTATTTATACCCACTCGAGCAAGAGGGGTATTGATACATGGTGTAGGTCGGTTGTAGGTCGGTAAGGCGGTTAAGGGGGACACTTGGTAGGTCGGGCGGCCTAGTAGGGAGCCGAGGGGCCCAACCCCAATTCGAGCGGCCTGCAAGTCCCTTGGATCCACCGCATTCCAGCATCCAACGCTCCATATCGACTCCCTAAAATAGTTAGAGGTCTGTTGGCGGTTAAAACATGTGCTTTTCCTTGAGCCATTAGATCTTCACTTGTGTTTCTTCCTTAGCCACAGGATTGAAGTCCCTTGGATTGCTGACTTCACCAATCTAGGTGCTGGATCAATGAGGTGGCAAGCCTTCTGGTCCTTTGCATGTTGCTTTCACGGCTTACACCTTGGAGCTGTGTTGACACATCATTTATGTGCATGCAGGTCGAAGATGGGCACATTCCCAGGCTGGGCAGCTTGGGGTGGAGCCAGGCGGCCTGGCCCACTAGTCAGTGACCTTCTTGACTTAGCCATATTTTGCCTATTTTTAGCTGGTCATGCACCTGCATTCAAATATTCAACACAACTCATGGAACTATGTTAGTAGCAAGGGTTAAACTCCATTTTGATGTATTTTCCTTCATGTTCATGGATAGTTGATGGTCGTAGGTTGTGCAATAATGACCGTCAACATCGGCCAACCTCGCAGTCAGTGGGGAGCCAGTCAGCTAATGAGCGCAGCAGTAGTAGCAACGCCTCTACGGTATCCACACGTGCGGGAAGGCGACGCCGAGTTCTGGCGTGCTAGCACCATGAACTTGGTGAAGGATCTTGAGAGATTGGACTGGAGCACGACTAGGGTTTCGCAGAATCCTTTTCGGCGATGGCTCTCAAACGCACCAATTAGATCTACCGAAGCCGTGCCCCCTCATGCATATATATAGTCTCCACTGATGGGCTTTAGCCACGTAAAGCCCCATTAGAATTATATTGGTTGCGGATCAAGCATCCGAGTCCCAATAGAGGTCCAACTACGCGTACCATACGTGAGCGTTCGAGTCAGACCCTATGAGTCTAATCCTGACCGGACTCAGCATCAGCTCTTTGTTGACGGCACTTAAGCACGCCAAATCCTTATACTGCAAGCGCATAGTATCGCGGTATCTTTTCCCCAGGATGAGTATCTTGGGTTTGTCAATCCAGAAAACGAACTAATTGAGAACTAATTAACAAGAGTTTATGGTAAACTAAAGGGTAAAAAGGTAATCTAATCTATCTCTAAACTAGCCTAAACTATATCTAATCTACAGCTAAACTATACTAATATATATATAAGATAAGCATTTAGAACAGAACTAGAAATCTAATCAAAGGGTATTAACTAGATTCTAATCAAGCTCTAAATGGATCCAAAACAAGCATGATAAAGGGCGTCACAACAAGATTAAAGTAGCGAGATAACTAGTAGCTCAAGGTAGACAAGCATGTTCAAGCATATTCATCGTAGCATAATTAAATCAAGATCAATCAACCTAACCCCCTAGATCGGCTTAACCTTTCCCCGGGCTCTACTGTCACTAGTAACCAGTTAATCGACGAGAAACTTTCAACAGGCACATAATTAGATAATGCACCTCTAATTACTTTATATGGTCTAATAACATAATTAGCACAACTAGAACCTCTAATCACCATGATCACAAGAACTAGATATACAACTATATTATTAGTAAGCTAGATCAACGATCAAGAACGCTAGATGAACATAATCTTTTAAAGACATGATCTAATCAACAAGCATCTAGATCTAAAGCTAATTAGAGCTAGAACAAGCATAATTAGAACAAGAACGTGATAATTAGAGAAGAACAATGCTTCATTAATAAATTGTATCATACTTACAACTATGGCCATACCTCTTGATGATACAATTAGACCTCTGGAGCTAGGTAATTAGAGCACCATGCAAGGGCTCTAATCACCTCTAGGAACTAGAAGAACTCTAATCCTAGACTAGAAACTCGACCATCTACTCTCATCTAGTTATTGTCCCTCTTGTCGTCGCCTCCGCGCCTTGATAATGAATTGTATGCCCGATCTCGGGGCCTACGGTCGCTATTTATACCCTAGAGAAGACGTGGTAAAAAGGAAAACTCGAACCGACGTAGGAAAGCCTGAGGTCGGCCGACTAGAGGACTCCGGGCCGGCCGACCCAGACTCTTTTGGCGTCTTTTTCATTCCATCTTTCGCGTGGTGGTTGCTTAATGTCCAAGCAACACTTGTCGGGGGCGTTTAGGACTCTAAACCTTCTGGAATCTTCGTAATGGGCCGAGACTTGATGAAATCTTCTAGTCTTTGACATATTTGACATCTTTATTGAATAAATATCTTCATTTTCTTGTAGCTCTTGACACTTCATTGAATCTTTCGATTAGGAAACCTTGATCAACACAGAGGGAGTTATGAGTTCACCAAGCCTTCCTTGTTCTTCATCTTCAATCCATGTCATCTAACGGTCTTTTCTTAGTCGAAGTGGATCATGGTGAATTTCGCGAAAAATTGGCCTAAAACCTATAAAAATCACATGTAGCATATTTCCAAGACAATATTGCAAAATCCACAATTATTGGTGATAAATGTTAGTAAAAGATATAGTTGACGCATAAAATCAATGAAAAACCACATAAAATGATGCATAATTTTCGTACTTAAGCCGCGTCAACAACATCCCCACTCTTAAACCTTGCTCGTCCTCGAGTAAGTCAAGAATCAGCATTGCCTTTCATTAACTTTTTTATATCCTAATCTTAATTAATCAAACTAACAAGCTCTCTTTTCAAAATTTTAAGTTTGAACCAACAAATTATGAAAGAAAAGATATTCAACTAAGCTCATCCCACAACAAAAGAATTAGCAAGAATTCAAATTTATCAATGACTCATCTTCTTATTTTAGCAATATGTTTTTGAAAAAAATAATCAAACATTAAGAGAAAAATTCTTGCAAAGCCAAAAACACACTCAACTCTCCAGTGTCTCAATATCTAAATGGTATTCAATAAACATATATATAAGGTGGAAGCTTATCTGGAGCTTGGTATGAATCCTAATCAAAATTTGTTTTCAAAATATTGTCAAACCAAAAAAAGAAATCTGCTGGTTTTACTGAGACTTGTCAAAAAGGTCATGGAATAAAATAATATTGAGAGGGAAAGGATGAAACAAACACATTTAGAAAAGTGGACATATGCAAGTGTCAATGGATGATTTGAAGGCACAAATGAAGTCCTTGCTATCGGATTGCATATGGTTGGAATATTTTCTGTAGTATATATAAACAGGATATCCCTTACTATTGCTAAAGAAAACTATATAAAACACTTTAAAAAATAAATATTTCTGAGATTATTGAGGGGCGACTCTTTTTTTTTATGTATGGCGACCACTTGGTCCCCCCCTTTTTTTTGCTTTTGTCTCCTCAAAAATCTTTCTATCTAAAAAACTATATATGGCAGCTCTCCATCCCCACTCTTGAATAATACTCACCCTCGCTCTTGCGTATATATCTAAAACAATTTAACTTAGAGGATAGAGCTGTCCGATAAAAAGAATAGTATTTAATCCCTTAAATACTCCAGAAAATAGTAGGTTGTGGTCAAGAAGGATACACAAAAAGATAATCTTGGCTTAAGGATGGATATCCATCGAAGTTTGTACTCTCTCCAATGTAGAGAGACACAATGCATGGATAGAAAGGCTAGCAATGAAAAGATATGCGAAAATGAATGACCAGCTTCTAAGTCTCATACCCTAGATCACAGTCTTGATCCAACTCATTTGAAAAACAAATTTGATAAATCTAAGGATTTAAAATATATGGCTCTGGTAGGAATCGCTATCGCAAGATAATCTCATAAAGTTGATTTTGGAATTTATAAGCAATAAAAATAAACAAAAAGATGATCATGATAAAGATTAAACCTTGCAAAAATTAAATCATATGGGTCTTTATGAATAGTCATAATCAATCACAAATTTGCTGGCTAATTCAATTAAATATGTATTATAAGAGCCCGCTAATTTAACTAATCAAAATCAAAGCATGATAAAGATAAAGCGGCAACTTTCATCATTTTCTTGAAAGCATTGTTGTCATTAATTAAATAAGCATAGACCATGGTTATAGGATTAATCACATAATAAATCTAAACTAACACACTAAAAAAAAGAAACACAAAGGGAATACCAAATTGATAGATATTGGTAAATACTTGCAGAATTTAAAAAAGAGAAGGTGTTAGAAATAACCGGATATTTCTTTAATTTATTTATCATTAAATAATTCCTGCAAAACAATTTAAATGCACGTACTACTCTCGAGGTAACGGTCAAGAGTAGAAACAATTTACCATAATCTAAAAATATTTTCAATGACTTTTTAACTTGTGGCCTAATCAGTCTTAAAAGAAAAAAAACAAATATAATGGATAAATGCAAATGCAAGGTGAAAAACGTAATATGAAGGGATGTGATGATGCTTATCTAGATTAAGTTAACTAGCCACAAGCTAAAGATTTAAAGGGTGGTGCCATGCTTCCCATTTCTCTATTAAAAGACTCTAAGACACTAAAAACGAATAATTAAATGGGTTACCTCTGAAAAATCACTTAATTTAAAGTCATAAAGCTAGACTTCTTGCTTACCTTCGTTGAAGTGAAGTCATGGTCCTTGGAGTAAGAATCCGAAGTGCCTATGCAGCTTGATAATTTGATTGTGCAGCTTCATCGTGCCTTGATCATAGCATCACTTGTATGCACAATTCTCTTCTTCATCATTGTTGTCATCATCTTTCTCAAGTAGATATCACCATTGTTGCTGCCACCTCTTTCTTCGTGGTATATCTCATTGGTCACGAACAGAACATGTCTTAAATAATAGATCCATTGGATAGCCTCTGAAATTATCTTTCCAACGAGTACTTATGCATTAAAATCCGATTCCGTATGAAAGAGTTATGCCCGTTTTACTCAAGCACTGCGTTCTGTCCAGACTTCAACTCAGCTCGCGCAGCCTTCAACGATTTGCACATTGC
This sequence comes from Paspalum notatum, assembly GCA_022530915.1. Taxonomy (NCBI): domain Eukaryota; kingdom Viridiplantae; phylum Streptophyta; class Magnoliopsida; order Poales; family Poaceae; genus Paspalum; species Paspalum notatum. The sequence continues at coordinate 14,860,635 of CM039688.1, forward strand.
TCCTTGTAGAAATCTCCAAATTGAGTGATTCTTGTTGCGTTGTAAAGAGGACTTCATAGGCTTTCCAAATATAAGAAAATATTCTGTCTTTGCCTCTGAGGTCGAGCTCCACGTTGATGACATTTTTGCCTTCTGTTCTCAGCTTTCCCGATGTTGACAATTTTCAACATTTGGACTTGGATCTTGGTGGAAATTATCTGGGTCCACCATTGTTGAACTTGAAGCTTCATGGGCTTGATTCTTGTCTTTAATTCCTCCTCCATTCAGTCCACTCACTCTTCAATTTGAAACTCAACCAAACTTTTGCAAATTCTGATGTCTTCAAATCTTATCAAATCCTTGCATCAATCATCATGAATTTGTCTTGAACTATTTCACCCATTGGTCTCATTGTTTCAAATGAAGTGTGAATTTTTCTGCATGGTTAGCTCATAGTGCACACGTATATATATAATATAATAGCATCATGGCAATGATTAGAGATAAAAACAAAGTCACATGGTTGATTGGGGTTTAAACAAACATTTGATTCATGAATCAAAAACAACTATAATTCAAATTAAAATCACATAGCAAAATACTAAGGCATATATAATTCATAGATGAACATGATTTATAAAATCAAACAAGGGATAAACAAGACGATGGGTTACTAATTATTTTAGCCAAATTAGAGAGATAATTTTGAAAGAAATAAAAGTGGGCTTAGATAAAATTCTAACAAGGGTTCTTTTTTATAGAGACCAAACGTTTTGAAATTTCAAATTTTCAAAGACAGTATTGTGCACAAATAATAAGTCATGATAAACATGCACATATTCATGTTTAAAATTTTAAAAACAATTTGCACATAAAATAAACCTGGACCGAACCACTAGGGGAGCATTAGTGGTCGGTCCCCTTCTACTTTTGCACAAACCTTGGCTTCTCAAATTTTTTTCTTTATAACTAACCCTAAACTAATACCTGAGAATTGACGAAGTAGCAAAACCTAACCATATCTAAGCATGAGTAGATTCAATTAACTAATTAAAGTAAAAATATTTACTAAAAGACGTGTGGAGGGTCACGTGTAAAGATGAAGCATTGCAAAGCCATGAATCAAAGAAACTAGTTTAAAGACAAACTTTATTAATCGATTCTCAAGGTATGAATTAAGGAAACAAAAAGTTTCACTAAAAGCTAAAAACAAAACACAAGACATGATAGGGGGATAACAATCAACCAAACAACACTTTAATGATCATTATAAAACATCTCTAATCAAACATAGATAAACTTTAATTATATTTACGATTAAAACAAGAATTACCTTAGTCTTGAAGAAGTGAAGTTCAAATTTTGACTCCATAGTGGCTTCATCTTCTTTCTTGGAATGCTGTGATTGCATGCACCGTTGGAGAGGAATGCTTTCTCTTTCCCGAAATTCAGCTTTCCTTACTCTGGCCCTTTAGTATTTCGATCATAATTTCCTCATCTGAAGTCCAAATAATGCAAATTCAGACTCTATCTTATAGAGCTCAAAAAGATCTACAACTTTGGTATTCGGACTTTCTTCATTTGACGTCGTTAAGGTCTTCGAATTGGCTTCACAAGGTGTTACTGTCCTGAATTCCGAGAGTAGCTCGAGATTTGGTTGGAACTTGGATTGGTTTTGAGATAAACCTTCCGTATCTTCGTCTTCCTTGTACTCAAGCAATCCTTAGCCTTCGGAACCTTCTCGGCCAATCATCTTTGCCTCCATTATCTATAGCTTAGCATAAACAAGCTCCAAAAATATTAGTTTTAAAAAACTTAATTGACACAGCAGACTTACCTTTAACACCATAGTTATTCCTTCGCGATAGCTGTAGAAAAACTCAATAACAGATCATAAGCCACTAACAGCGTTAGCACCTATCGTTAAAGAGTTAGGTTGGAAAAGATTTTTTTTTATTGGACCGAGGTCCATTTTTCCTGTAATGTTAGTTAAAGCAATATATATATTGGAGAAACTATATTCTAATAGAGTTTATAAAAGATTAAACTTAAATAAAAGAGTTAGACTTATTCTAAACAAACAAACTAATTATAGAATTAAACGCAAAAAAGTAAATATTGAGGAATAAACTAAAATAAAATAAAAGCCATAAAATAATAGATAAAAGGCTAAATTAATAAAAACACAAAATCAAAAATCTAATGACAGTAAAGTCTAAACTATGAATAAACATAAAAACGAACGACGAACACAAGAACACAATTAGAGAATAAAAATATAACTAGAGCACACTAAATAATTAGAGAATAAAATTAGAACACGAAGACTAAACACAAACTAGAAAATTATAACACACTAACTAATTAGAAAGCAATTAGAAAAACTATTAGCACACAATTAGAACTAGATTAGCATACAATTAGCAAACACAAACTAACTATTAAAACTAATAGTAAAAGACAAAATTAAATATATATAAACTCAAGTTAATTAAGACTCGACTAATTAGTTCCCCGTCAACGGCGCCAGAAAAGCTTGTTGACGGCACTTAAGCACGCCAAATCCTTATACTCCAAGCGCACAGTATCGCGGTAGCTTTTCCCCAGGATGAGTATCTTGGGTTTGTCAATCCAGGAAATGAACTAATTGAGAACTAATTAACAAGAGTTTATGGTAAACTAAAGGGTAAAAAGGTAATCTAATCTATCTCCAAACTAGTCTAAACTATATTTAATCTACAGCTAAACTATACTAATATATATATATATAAGATAAGCATTTAGAACAGAAGTAGAAATCTAATCAAAGGGTATTAACTAGATTCTAATCAAGCTCTAAATGGATCCAAAACAAGCATGATAAAGGGCGTCACAACAAGATTAAAGTAGCGAGATAACTAGTAGCTCAAGGTAGACAAGCATGTTCAAGCATATTCATCGTAGCATAATTAAATCAAGATCAATCAACCTAACCCCCTAGATCGGCTTAACCTTTCCCCGGGCTCTACTGTCACTAGTAACCAGGTAATCGACGAGAAACTTTCAACAGGCACATAATTAGAGAATGCACCTCTAATTACTTTATATGGTCTAATAACATAATTAGCACAATTAGAACCTCTAATCACCATGATCACAAGAACTAGATATATAACTATATTATTAGTAAGCTAGATCAACGATCAAGAATGCTAGATGAACATAACCTTTTAAAGACATGATCTAATCAACAAGGATCTAGATCTAAAGCTAATTAGAGCTAGAACAAGCATAATTAGAACAAGAACGTGATAATTAGAGAAGAACAATGTTTCATTAATAAATTGTATCATACTTACAACCATGGCCATACCTCTTGATGATACAATTAGACCTCTGGAGCTACGTAATTAGAGCACCATGCAAGGGCTGTAATCACCTCTAGGAACTAGAAGAACTCTAATCCTAGACTAGAAACTCGACCCTCTACTCTCATCTAGTTGTTGTCCCTCTTGTCATCGCCTTCGCGCCTTGATAATGAATTGGATGCCCGATCTCGGGCCCTACGGTCGCTATTTATACCCTAGAGAAGACGTGGTAAAAAGGAAGACTCGAACCGACGTAGGAAAGCCTGAGGTCGGCCGACCAGAGGACTCCGGGTCGGCCGACCCAGACTCTTTTGGCGTCTTTTTCCTTCCATCTTTCGCGTGGTGGTTGCTTAATGTCCAAGCAATACTTGTCGGGGGCGTTTAGGACTCTAAACCTTCTGGAATCTTCGTAATGGGCCGAGACTTATGAAATCTTCTAGTCTTTGACATATTTGACATATTTATTGAATAAATATCTTCATTTTCTTGTAGCTCTTGACACTTCATTGAATCTTCCGATTAGAAAACCTTGATCAACACAGAGGGAGTTATGAGTTCACCAAGCCTTCCTTGTTCTTCATCTTCAATTCATGTTATCTAGCGGTCTTTTCTTAGTCGAAGTGGATCTTGGTGAATTTCGCGAAAAATTGCCCTAAAACCTGTAAAAATCACATGTAGCATATTTCCAAGACAATATTGCAAAATCCACAATTATTGGTGATAAATGTTAGTAAAAGATATAGTTGACGCATAAAATCAATGAAAAACCACATAAAATGATGCATAATTTTCGTACTTAAGCCGCGTCAACACTCTTACCAGAGCCGATACAACTCGGAGTCGGTCCAAGAAATTGCCTCACCGGGCACATCTCCATCAATCTCCCACTTTCCCAATGGGAATATCCTAGTGTCACCAATCCCTTAAGTGTGTGACGCTGTAGGTTCTCATGCAGTCAGCCATTGCAGATAACCCTTTCTCAAGCCAATTGATCAACAACGGCGCCTAGCAGCACATGTTGACCCCTGAAAGCACAATGATCATATCAATCGAACCTTGATATACAACTGGTTCCATATCCTTTTGCCACGCAATGCCAGTCCGACCCAAGGCGAGATTTGTGCCACCCTTGCTTAATAGTCAGACTAATTTCACTCGTCAATGGTGGATTACTGGACTAACCATTAGTCGTAACGTGATTAACCATTAATCACATAGCATGGCTATGCATTTTCTAATCCAGCCACCTCGAGGGGCCCAGAGGCAATCTCTCCCGTTATGTAGGAGGGGCAAATTCCATCTTGATACACTCACATCCCAATCCATGTTTTGCAATGCACCCGAAAGTTTCTTTTATAACTATCCAGTTACGGAATAGCGTTTGGTAACCCCTAAGTACACCACTACGCATAGTGAGAAACAATGGTGATCTCAGGTCAGAGGATTTAGTGGGTATATCACTCGAGATTGCTTGATGGCACATATAAACATAACATTCCCAGCAACGTCTCGGAGTGAGTCAGATCCGAGACCATGTTCTCTAACATCTGTCCACATCATTGATTTGATATCCAATATCCATGATCTGCAAGACATGATCATCAATCAATCCATGTGCTAGCCCTTGAATCATTATTGTCCCAAATAAAGATTATAGGCTAGGGACCATTTAGAACACGACATTTAAACAAGAGTCTTACGAATGAGTCACACACTCGTCGATCCATTGTTTACAATAGCATGTGAAAGGATCAAGATGTCCAAGAGGGGGGTGAATTGGACTTCTAATTTCAAAACTTGAAATTAAATCCTATCGCACAAGTCCCAATTCACCCTAGTGCCTAATTGAGTGTGGCTAGAGTTCTACACGTAACAAAAGTTTTGCAACCTATAGCCAAACATACAATTCTAGGAATGTAAAGGCACAAAGAAAATGCGGAAAGTAATGCTGAAAGTAAATAAGAAGAGATGACTCGGCGATCTTTTTCCCGAGGTTCGGGGAGACACACGGGCTCTACCCCCTACTCCTCATTTGGTGCCCCTCGCAAGGCTTTGCTCTTGCGTGTTCCTCGCATGGATCCCGGCCCCAAATCTCGCAAGGAATGGGGCTGGCAAAGTGACATTCGCAAAGGTCAAGCTACCCTCTTGATCCGCGGACCAAGCGCTCTCTTCGGGATGCTCTTCTCCACTCCAGAACGGCGAGCTCCAAACCACTCACAACTGCCCTCGCAAGGACCTTCTTCCGCTTCTCCCACAATCTCCAAAGCGCTCGCGGAAGGCACGACCGCAGCTGTCTAGGTGATCGCAATCACCCAGAGTAATAAGCTTTGGCTTCACTTGAATCAACTTCACTCAAGAAGTTCTCTCCTCTCAAGTCTCTAGCCCAAAGCTCAAGAAGTTATGGATTTTTGTGATGGTGATGACCTTTGAGTGTATGGAAGTGTTCTTGGGTTGCAAAGGTGTGAAATAAGGGGAGGGAGAGCCTTTAAATAGGGTGGAGCTCAAAACCAAGCCGTTGGGAGCTCCAACCCATTTTTCTGCGTTGCCACCGGACAGTCCGGTGCATTGCCACCGGATACTCCGGTGCTTTACAAATTCAAATGCCCCGATTCGCGCCATGGGCCAAGGAGCCACCGGACAGTCCGATGGTGAGTTTTTGGCACAAGCCCACATGGATACTCTTCAGTTTATAACGTCCGGTGGTGCCACCGGACGGTATTTTACCGTCCAGTGGGCTATTTTGCCCGGGGACATTAAGGATTAAGCGCTTAGTTTATATCGTCCGATAGAGGCACCGAACAGTCCGGTGGGCCCTTTTTGCACATCCGATTGACATAACCTACAGCGCTTCGGTGGTATATAAAAACTTGTTTTTTAGCGCTATTTTGAAATAGAGTTTTGGAGATTTTTCGAGTGTTTTTCTTTTGATCAAAATGATAGAGGTGATTGTGTTTTAGCATGTTTTAGTGTGCTTGAGCTTTAGGACTTAGATGCGCTCGAAAGAGAGAGAACTTTTGAAGTAAAGTGCGTCAAGCTACTCACCTCAACCCATTTTGATATTACGGCCCATCTAAAACTAGCAAATGAAAACCTATGCGCCCTTCTTACGACTTTACGGCACTTAGGGCTGATTAAGCTTGATCTTCTCACTAGAAATCCACATCAATGGCCGTTCTTCATGAAAACATATAGAACCGGAATTGAGGGGTCTCTTTAGTCAACCAATGAGCTCAATATTATTTGCATATATAACCTTCATGTCATGAACTCATTAGTAACGAGATTAGGTTGTCATTAATCACCGAAACCTCTACCTCTTAGGGTCATGTTTCTCATAGCATGTTCAAGGAATAAAAATGAATAACATTTATTCAAAATAAAACATAACAAATTCTCATCCCACGTACACTATAGTCAACTCAGGTATCCAATACCCATTGCTTTCATGCGTGCCTCAAACTTGGATTGTGGGAGAGGCTTCGTTAATGGATCAACTACATTTAGATCCGTGTGCACTTTACATATCTTCACATCACCTCTATCAAAAATCTCTCTGATCAGGTGATATCGCCTGAGTATATGTTTGGATTTTTGGTGTGACCTAGGTTTCTTAGCTTGAGCAATGGCACCGATATTATCATAGTAAAGTTCCAGTGGGCTCGAATCACTCGGAACAACACCCAACTCAGAAACAAACTTTCTGATCCAAATTGCCTCAAGCTTCCGAACCTGCAATATACTTGGCTTCTGTTGCGGAATCGGCTACCGTATCTTGCTTGGAACTCTTCGAACTAACCGCTCCACCATTGAGGCAGAATACAAATCCGGCTTGCGATCTACTGTCGTCTTTGTCTGTTTAGAAACTAGCATTGGTGTAACCCTTTACAACAAGCTCTGCCTCACTTCCAAACACTAGGAATGCATCATTAGTCCTTCTCAGGCACTTAAGGATATTCTTTATAGCAATCCTATGACCTTCACCTGGACATGATTGGTATCTGCTCGTAACACTTAGAGCGAAGGAGACATCTGGGTGAGTACATATCATGGCATACATGATGGATCCAATTGCTGAGGCATATGGGATCTCACTCATCCTCTTTTGCTCATCAATAGTTGACGAACACTGAGTCTTGTTCAAGATCGTGCTAGGGTGACATGGGCAAGAAACCTTTCTTGGAATCATGCATGTTGAACCGTTTCAACACCTTGTCAATATATGTACTTTGGCTTAATCCAATTAAGTGCTTAGATCTATCTCTATAGATCTTTATCCCCAAGACGTAAGCTGCTTCTCCCAAATCCTTCATCGTGAAACTCTTTCTCAACGAGTCCTTCACAGCTTTCAACATAGGAATGTCGTTTCCGATCAACAATCACAACGCCAATCCAGGCTACTCCCGTCGGCCAGAAACCGACGGGAGTTAGCCCATTACCGACGGGAATTAGCTATTCCCGTCGGTTTCTAGCTAACTCCCGTCGGTATCTGGCCGACGGGAGTTATCCGACGGGGGTTACATTATCTCCCGTCGGCCCCGACGGGAGATAAATAACTCCCGTCGGCTAGAAGCCGGCCGACGGGAGTTATCGGGCGCCGGCCAGACCCACGTGGGCTGACGTAGCCGGCGCTTAACTCCCGTCGGTGATTAGGGCCGACGGGAGTTAATGGCCGGCCACGTCAGCCCACACGGGGTCTGGCCGGTGCCCGATAACTCCCGTCGGCCGGCCGGGCCGACGGGAGTTATTGTGTCCCCCCCAAAAAACCAGCGCATATTCATAGCATCCCACACAATATGTGGGATCGATCATACACATTCATCCAATGACATTCATCCAACCACCACATATATATAAAGTATCTAAGCACATGCATCCAACCACATACATATGAAATATCCAAACACATTCATCCAACCAGATATATATAAAGTCCTTAAATCAAACACATACATCATCACAAAGTAAAGTGTCCAATCACATTCACGAACCGCCGTCGTCGGGAGGATTGTTGGAGCTCTGGCCGCTGCCTCCGTCCGGAGTAGGGTACGCGAATAGCGAGTTGATGAAGCCATGCATCGTCCCACTTCCTTCCTGGTTGTTGTCCTACGAAGCAAGAATGAAATTTGTTACCAGTCATACATATTAACTAATGAACTGTCGTCGATAGCTAGAGAGTTATACAAACCTGTGATCCAGGGGCAGGTAGCTGTGCCGGCGGTGTGGTAAACTGAGTCTGCTGCAGCGGAGGTGGAGGAGGGCCCATAGGGACGAACGTCCATTGCGGCGGAGGAGGAGGGGGCACGTAGGGTATGCCCTGCTGCTGAGCTAGTAACTATTGACCAAACATGTTAGTAGTGCGCATGGAATGTTAAAAGCAATGAATGCACAGTAATATGCAATATACTTACTTGAATCATCTGCTGCTGCTGCGCTTGGACTGAGGCATAGTATTCACTTTGAGCCCTCTACTGCTCATCGCGCTGACGGTTCTCCTCGCGAAGCCTAGCGATCTCAAGCTCTTGCTCAGTGAGCCGACGAGAGCTAGGACCAGCAGAGCTCCCGGACCCAGATGCCGACCGCCGAGACGATCTAACATCCCTTGTGTTGATCATTCCATCAAAGAGAGAGAACCTACAATTGTTATCATAGAAAGAGTAATTAAGGCATATGCTCGTTTTCACTTTATAAATGGTAACCATTGTGTGTCCGTGCAGAGGCATTTCTAAGTCTTGGAGGAGTTTGAACAACTCTTCAACCTCTTTTGTAGGCGGATCTTCAGGATTGTTGACAAACTCGGCCTGCAGATCTTCAAGCATATGATCCAACCGATCAACGTCTTCACCGTCATCCACCTCCATCTGTGCTGATACTATACTCCGTGACTCGCCATGCTTATCCCAAACCTTATAACCTTGAACAAATCCATCCTTGCAAAGGTGTAGTGTCACAGTTCTCTTGTCATGTGAATACATGTTCCCACATTTGTTGCATGGGCACCTAATCACAGCGTGGGTCGTTGACTCTCCACGAGCATTCTCCACAAACTTCTCTGTCTTCTCAAACCATTCCTTTGTGTGACACCCGCCCTTCTTCCAACCAGTATACATCCACTCACGGTCATCTTCCATGTTTGTGGCTACATATGCGATGCAAATGTTTCATGAGAACCATCCGTTTCTACATATCACGGCCCTACATCTATAGGTAATTGATGTGTCCTAAATCCACCCAAGGATGCCCGACAGAGTGCGTGTTTATGACGACCCTAGAGCGCTCAAGCAAAATTTTGGCAGCATAACCCCGCTGCTCTCCATCTGCACGCCCGAGTTGGTGCAGTGGAGAACAACAAGGTTATGCCACCGAAATTTTGCCTGAGCACTCCAGGGCCATCATAAACGGCACACTCTATCGGCCATCCCGAGGCTGTCCAAAAAGGGACAATTCCAGACCGGCACATCTCACATGCACGCGCGGTGCATGTGAGATGTGTCGGTCCGAAACGGGTGACGCATAGGTTTCGAAACCCTAACCGAGTGCATTGTATGATAAAAAATGCAACAATAACAGTATATATAATTAAACAACAACAATAATGACCAAAGACATTTTTCATGATAAACAGAGCCATATCAACAATAATAATAGTGACTACATCAACAAGCTTAACTCTAATCATGATATTAAGGACCATAACGATAAGCTTAACTCTAATCATGATATTAAAGACTACACCTAATCTAATCATGATTAGTTAACTCCCGTCGGCTCAATCCATGAACCGATGGGAATAAACAATATTTTTAATTCAATATGCGCCTAAAGCACTCCAACTCACCTGGTCGCCTTGTCGGGCCGAAGGTGACGGGAAGCCGGCGCCGGGTGACGGCGCCGCGGCGGGGAAACGCAGCTGCGGTGCCGGGGCTCCTTCCTGCGGCGGCCTGGCACTACACAGCGGCCCTCGGGGAGGCAGCACCGGGGTGACGGCGCCGGGGCTCCTTCCTGTGGCGGCCTGCCACTGCACAGCGGCCCTCGGCGAGGCGGCACCGGGGTGACGGCGCCGGGGCTCCTTCCTGCGGCGGCCTGCCACTGCAGAGCGGCCCCGGTGGCATGGGCCCGAGGAACAGAGGGAGCAGGAGCAGCGGACCGGGGGCGTGCAGGCGGCGGGGGTGGGGCCTGCAGCGGGGAGGCGGCGCGGCGGGGCGCCTGGGCGGGGCTGCTGGGCGCGCGGAGCGGCGGGCGGCGGCGCGGCGGGCCGGGGAGGCCGCGTCGGGGCGCGGCGGGCCGTGGGGCGGCGGGGCGCGTCGGGCGGCGGGCGGCGGCGCGGCGGGGCGGGGAGGCGGCGCCGGGGCGCGGCGGGGCGCCTGGGCGCGGCGTGGGCGGTGGGGTGGCTGGGCGCGTCGGGCGGCGGCGCGGCGCGAGGCGGCGGTGGACTCTGCGTCGGCGTCGGCGTGGGCGTGGGCGCGGTGGGAGCGAGTGGGCGTGGGCGCGTGTGGAAGAAAGGGTACGCTGGGCTTTGGATTAACTCCCGTCGGCTGGGGGTGCAGCCGACGGGATTTATTCCGTAACTCCCGTCGGCCGCCAGGTCCACTGACGGGAGTTAATTATATCCCATCGGCTAGCCCATGAACCGACGGGAGTTAAGTTAATTCCCGTCGGCTACGGTTTGGCCGACCGGAGTTACTTAACTCCCGTCGGCAACCCTAAAAACCGACGGGACTTATTACGGCCGACGGGAGAAGGCTGGATTGGTGTTGTGAATATGTCATCTACATATAAGACCAGTAAGACGAGTGTGCTCCCACTGACCTTCTTGTATACACAAGGTTCTTCTACGTTCTTGATGAAACCAAACCCTTTGACCACTTCATCAAAATGTAGATTCCAACTCTAAGATGCTTGCTTGAGTCCATAAATGGACTTCAAAAGCTTGCATACCTTCCTAGCATTCTGTGGATCGACAAAACCTTCAGGCTGTGTCATGTACACATCCTCACTTAGGTTTTCGTTAAGGAAAGTTGTTTTGACATCCATTTGCCACACCTCATAGTCATGATATGCGGCAATCGCTAGGAGGATCCGGATAGACTTTAGCATAGCTACGGGCGAAAATATTTCATCATGATCAACACCTTGAATCTGACAAAACCCTTTTGCCACAAGCCGTGCCTTATAGATGTAAACATTTCCATTAGCGTCTATCTTTTTCTTGAAAACCCATTTGCACTTGATGGGCCGCACCTCATCAAGTGGCTCGACCAAGTTCCAAACTTGGTTGTCAGCCATGGATTTCAACTCGGATCTCATGGCCTCCAGCCATTTCTTAGAGTCGGGTCCCATCACAGCTTCTTTGTAAGTCTTAGACTCATCGTTGTCTAACAACAATACATCGTGCCGACCCATGGTGAGGAACATGTAGCGGTTGGGTGCACGATGTGCCCTCTGTGACCTACGCAGGGCTAATGGTGTTTCAACAGAGTGGTCAACACTTGACTCATCCTGTTGGAAATTAGTCAGATCAGAACCATTCTCCAGTGTTTTTTGAACCTCTTCAAGTTGCACCTGATTCTGACTGGTTTCACCTTTCAAGAGAAACTCTTTCTCTAGCAAGACACCATTCCGGGCAACAAACATTTTTTCTTCCTCCCGGTTATAACAATAATATCCTTTGGTTTTCCTAGGATAGCCCACAAAGTAGGATTTGTCCGACGTAGGATGAAGTTTGTCAGATGTCAAACCTTTGACGTAAGCTTCACAACCCCAAATCTTAAGGAAAGACAACCTAGGACTCTTCCTATTCCATATCTCATATGGTGTCTTCTCCACAGACTTCGATGGAACTTGGTTTAGTGTAAACGCGACAGTTTCTAGAGCGTAACCCCAAAAGGACAATAGAAGATCAGTCTGACTCATTATCGACCTTACCATGTCCAACAAGAGGTTCGGTTCCTCCTCTCATACACACCATTCCATCGTGGCGTTCCAGGTGGAGTCAGTTGTGGAACAATTCCACAACTCTTCAGATGGTCATTGAACTCTTGGCTCAGATATTCTCCACCACGATCTGATCGTAGGAATTTATCATCTTGCCTGAGTGGTTCTGTATTTCTTTCTGATACTGTTTGAACCTTTTAAACGACTTGGACTTATGTCTCATCAAGTAGATATAGCCATACCTACTAATGTCATCGGTAAAAGTAATGAAATACTGAAAACTGCCTCTGGCTACCGAGCTCATTGGACCGCATGCATCAGTATGTACAAGGGTCAATAACTCGTATGCCCTCTCACCTTGACCAGTGAAGGTTGCCTTTGTCATCTTGCCAAGTAAACAAGATTCACATGTCTCAAATGATTCATAATCAAATGAGTCAAGTAATCCATCCTTATGGAGCTTCTCCACACGTTTCTTGTTAATATGGCCAAGGCAACAATGCCAGACATAAGCAGGATTCAAACCAATCAGCTTGAGTCGTTTAGCATCAATGTTAAGAATTGGCTCATCCTCAAGATCTAGAACATATAATCCATTCACTAATGGAAAATGTGCATAGAGCATGTTATTCAAATAAATAGAACAACACTTGTTCTTTATTATTATCTCATAACCACCATCCTCCTCTAAACATGAAGAGGAGATAATATTTTTGCTCAATGCTGGAATGAAATAACAATTATTTAACTCCATGACTAATCGTGAAGGACGCGACAAGTGATATGTGTCGACCGCCAATACATCAACCTTTGCTCCATTGCTGACTCACACGTCCAATTCGCCTCTCGCAAAACTGCTAGTCTGTTTTAGTCCCTGCAACAATTTGCAGGTATGAATCATAGACTCGGTATCAAATACCCATGATTCACTAGAAGAAGTTGCAAAATTAATTTCAATAACATTAATACTTGAAGCAGAAGTCTCACTTCCCTTCTTGTTCTTCTTCTCTTTCAGGTACTTCTGGCAGTTCCTCGACCAATGCCCACTGTCCCCACAGTGGAAGCACTTGTCCGAGGGAGAGGGACCAGCCTTAGACTTAGCATCAGTTCTCGGCTTTTTGATCCTATCATTAGCTTTACCCTTGCCCTTGCGCTTCCTCTTCTTGCTATCCCTTTGGATCATCATCACATGATTTGAGGTTTTCTTGCTGCTATCCTCGGCAGTTTTCAGCATCCCATGCAACTCGGTTAAGGTCTTATCCAAGCCATTCATATGAAAGTTCATGATGAATGGCTCGAAACTGGGAGAAGATATTGGAGGATCACATCCGTCGCAAGCTCTGAATCAAGCTCAAAACCAAGTCTGTCGAGGGCCTCAATGTGACAAATCATCTTGATCACATGAGGGCTGACTGGACTCCCCTCTCCTAGCTTGCTACCAAACAAGGCCAAGGTGTTATACCTCTCGACCCTTGCCTGGTTCACAAACATGCCACGGAGCCCTCTAATCATATAGAAGGCATCAAAGTCCTCGTATTGCTTCTCAAGCTCAAGGGATATAGTGGCAACCATGAGACAGCCAACATCAAGCGAGTCATTGCATTGCTTCTCTATGCCCTGTGGTCAGCAACACTAGCACCATTCTCAAGTTCCTCAGGATAGGGCTGCTCAAGAACATATTCCTTTTTCTCTTGCTTGAGAACAATTCTTAAGTTTCGATACCAATTAGTAAAGTTGGTTCCAGACAACTTTTCTTTATCAAGAATAGATTGCAAATTAAAGCCAGAACTCTGAGCAGGATTACCGGCCATGATCAACTACAACAGGAAGTAAATATGCAAAGATTAAGCACAATGTTTGATGTAGATTTTTCTTTAAACAATTTAACAAAAGGTACTCCCACTATATGTTTGCAATCGTATTCCCTTTCACGACACAGTGGACGAGATCCACGTTTATCTAAGCCTCTAGCAAGCTTTGGCATCATTGCTAGAAACTTAGCGAAACCGGTAGACAACCATTGTCAATCATATCATATGTGACTCTTGATAGCCTCATCAAGTAAACCAATCCCATACGGGCGGATGTCCGATATCCTCCCTATTTGATTGAGATAATTGACGGCACCCTGCTTTGGCAGACCCACCAAACAACGATCAAAATCCTTATAGCTTTAGCGATTAGAAGGGCATCAAGAACTTCTTGAATTTTTCTAAGGGAATCTATTCTAACACATCTAATGCAAGAAAGAATAGGCATGTGATACAAAAATATGGATCATAGATCTAAACTTCAAAAACTCATCGGGTTGATCCAATCAAGCCGAGTGCAAGTTTCATCCATGTACTTCGCATCGACTCATCCCATGAACCAGTGCGAATAGCTTGTAACAGATCCAATCTGTTACCATCAATTCATTCAATGAATCGATGTATAGAGCTATAACAGATCCAATCTGTTATCATTGAGCTATAACAGATCCAATCTATTACATCGATCTAAACCAAAAAGCAACGTACGATCAGCTCTGATCTCACTGTAGGGTTACGTGGTAGGCTACCATAGCATGAAAATGTTTTTCTTCTACCACGTAAACATAGGAACTCATACGAGCAAGAGATCATAGATCGTTACCACTAGACGTGCAGTGCAGCGGAAGACGAGTCGATGCAGCCGGGTGCCGAGTTAACACAGCTGAGTGCCAAGTCAAGCGCGTCAAGTCGATGTGGTGAACAAAAGTTGATGCCGACTTGTCCAGCCAACTTCGATCAAGAACCAATCGACCGACCTCGCAGTCAGTCGGGAACCAATCGGCTGATGAGCGCAGTAGTAGCAATGGCTCTACGGTATCCACACATGCGGGAAGGCGACGCCGAGTCTGGCGTGCTAGCACCATGAACTTGGCAGAGGATCTTGAGAGATTGGACTAGAGCATGGCTAGGGTTTCGCATAAACCTTTTTTGCGATGGCTCTCACATGCACCAATTAGGTCTACCGAAGCCGTGCCCTCTCATGCACATATATAGTCTCCACTAATGGGCTTTAGCCACGTAAAGGCCCATTAGGATTCTATTGCTTGCGGATCAAGTATCCGAGTCCCGATAGAGGTCCAACTGTGTGTACCTTACGTGAGCGTCTGAGTCAGACCTAATGAGTCTAGTCCCGATCGGACTCAGGATCAGCTCTTGCCAGAGCCGATACGACTCGGAGTCGGTCTAGGAAATTGCCTCGCTGGGCACATCTCCATCAACCCCAAAGGGCTTGACTATTGGACACTTGGAGATCATCATAAGATTACGTTGAGCCTAAGTGACTAGTGACTTCATTGTGTTCTTCTCATCGAGTTCAAGGTAGTTTCTTTTTAGCCCTTCAGACATTCTAGCGTGAGAGTATGTAATATAAGGGGTTAAGTGTAAAATAGCCATCTAGAGTTTAGGATAGTGTCTTGTGCTATAAATAATACCCTAAGGTAGCCTTAGGGTTTGCTCCTCTTAGTTCCTTTGATCTCTAGCCTACAACAGTCTGCTTCATGAGAAAAAGCCCTCACATCTAGATCTGAGCTCTACAATTTAGTGGGTAAGAGAGAGTGGCAAATTGAGGTCTTATTTTATTTGTGATATTTACTGTTGTTACCCCTTTGGGCCAATCAAATGGTGGATCTTGCGGCAGCTCCATGTGTGAAACACTTGCTTTTGGTTATTGGATGAAATAGTTGGCTTTTATGTCTTTTCTTGTTGCCATGAGTTGAATCCCTCTTGTGGTGTGGTTTTGGCTTGCTATGAATTGGTGGAATTGATCCAGCTTATTGCTAAACCCCACTGAATCTGCAAGAAAGTCAAATCTTTAGCTTTGCTAAAAGTTTGTGAAAACTTCCCCTTTCTTTTGAGATCTAAAATTCCCTACCAATCCTTGATCTGTCAATCGGTCTTTTTGGATTACTCGGTGATGGGATTGATCAAATGATTGCAATAAGGTTTGCTAAATGTTTGATTGATCCTGGCCTAGTAGTTTTGGTGAAGTTTCATGGCTAGGCCAAAAACATAGGCTTGTGCAGTAGCACCTATAGGCATGTCTGGTGCAACATTGGCTTGTCCAATAGGGGTTATAGGCTTGTCTAATAGGGCATGCCTTGGTGGTTGCATCGGCTTATCCCGTAGTCCCTATTGGCTTGTCTAGTGCAACATAGGCTTGTCTGGTAGCCCTTGTCGGTATGTCCACAATAGGCCTATGACTTGGTTGGAGTTGCTTTTTTCCATTGCTTTTTCGCTCTTGCCTTGTCCTCCCCCATGGGGGTGGTTCTAGGGCTTCTTTGGTGCTTTCCCTGTTGTGTCCTAGTAGCATGCCCATTGCTATGTGATCTTGCATGAAGCAGGAAGTGAGGGCTCTTACTAGAGCTATTCACCCCACTTTAGGTCAGCTTCTTGGCCCCTCAATTGTTATTAGAGCCTAGTTAAGGTTCACTATACCCAGTTGGTTTGATGATCCACTAAGGTGACCATGGATCAATTTGCTGGCAAAATACCATGATTCAATGGCAGGGACTACTCATATTGGATGGTTGGCATGTCCACATACCTTTAGAGCCAACATTCATCCATTTGGATATTTGTTTGAGGGATGTTACTAAGTATTGTATGTACATGCTAATCTAGTGCAACACGGAAAGCATGAGGCCAATAACTGAGCAAAGGAACATTCTCCTCACAGCCTTGCATTGAGTCATTCCAAGACCATATGTGTCATTTGAGGATAGCACATGGGATCTGTACTCCAATCATAAACATCCATGAGGGGACTAGTCAGGTCAAGTCTAGGTTATTTGACACTCATCGGGAAGAATATGAGAACTTCTCCTAGCAACAGGGTGAGAGCGATGACCTATTCCGTCATGTCAATCAATTGTCAACAAGATTCATGTTAATGCTATAGATGTGGCACTTCCATACTCTGACTATGAGTGAGCTATGAAGCTTTTGTATGCCTTGGATCAAAAGGTTTGGGAAGTCAAGGTTGTAGCTACCATTCAGTCCACAGGATACAATACACTTTCCACAGACATGCTCTTTAGCAAATTGAGGCTACAAAGGTTTACATTCAGGTGCGAGCCAGTACGAATAGAACAACTCCAAAGAGCTAAGGTCTTATGTCTAGCCCTAGTAGTGAGAGTTCTAACGCTAACCATTCTACTGGCTATGCTTTGTCTTTGATATCTACAATGGAGGAAGATTTGGATGCATTGGATGATGATAAGATGTGCCTTATCTCCAACAAGCTTCAATGCATCTACTCCAGAAGCATAAGCCATGAAAGAGATGATAACCCAATGCTTCGCGTGTGGTAACAGAGAACACTTCATCGCCAACTTCCCTATGAAGAGAACTCGAGATAAGTATCATGCCCCAAGAGTGACTACAAGCAGAAGAGTGAGTACAACTCTGACAAGCAAAAAGGCAAGTACCACAGTGGTAAGATGAATCCTTCTTTTAACAAGAAGTTCATCAACTAGTACCACAAGAATGACAAGGAGTGGGACCTAATTTCCATCGCTAGACACAACGACTAGGACTGCGATGACGATTCTAGTAGCAAATACGACGCTATTGAAGTCGAGGAAAATGAGAAGAAGATCACTAGTCATGCTAACATGTGTTTCTTTGGTGATGAGTACGGCTAATATACAATGGCCTTTGAGGGCAATCAAGCTAACTCGAACAACACAAACATCTGTGTCAAAACCAACTCCTATGTGAAAGTAAGTGACAATGATAAGGATGATATGATGTATCGTGCTTTGAAGAACCAGGACCGCCTAATTAGAGTTGCAGCTACAGAACTTGGGTAGTACAATTCTAAGCTTAGTGCTTTTGAATTAGAACTAGAAACTGATAACTATGAGCTAGCTTGTGCTTTGCGTGATCTAGAGTTGGCTAGACACGCTCCCGTAATCTTTGATGAGCTTGACTGTGAGACTTTTTAGGTTCTAGTTGTCGATCGTACTGAGTTGCATTCTAAACATGCTAGAACTATTGGACAACAAGATGATATTGATGAGAACATGATCAAATCCATATGACCATGGCCCAAATCAAGATGCAGTCTAATGCCCAACCCAAGTTAGAATGCCATTTATTCACGAGATTGGTTCAGGCTGCATGAGTAGGCCCCACAAAAATGGGCACCCATGAGAGCCAATGGACTGACCCATTGCTCTTGGTGATGAATAATTGTTAAAGGAGTCTAGTCCTTTGATACATAGGAGGCCTTCCAATGGACTGGAGGTAGAAGATGAAGACCTAGATAGACTAAGGAAAAAAGACCTTCAATGGACTAAAGGCAAGACTTGGCGTCTGCTGGCTATGTGATTTTAGTACACGGAGGGGCGGAAGATCGACGGCTATGTAAGTCCTCCGAAGGATAGTGAGGTGACTTTGATGGATTAGAGAAGCTGGGCATGACTATGGTGCTCCAACCTGGACATGTGGTGTAGAGGCATGCAAGGAAGGATTTGGCAGCTTTGGCTCAAAACCTCTACCCATGGGATCCCAGAGGGTTCATTGACGGTCGTAATCTCACGATATATACCGTCAATTACCAACCAAATGGAGCTATGCAAGTGAATAAACATGGACTAACCCTTCTACTAATGAGTTCCACTAGTTTTGTATGAATATTTGGATGCAGGTACCAAAATGCAAATAAAACAGTTGAAAACATACCAAGGATCAAAGATGGAGTACACTGGCCAAAGTGGCCAGGTCGGCCGACCAAGGTCAGGCTGGCCCTGGCTCAGCCAGGTCGGCTGACCAAGAGGCTGGCCGCCCGACCCACTAACAGGGTCGGCCGACCCCTGTCCAGGCTGCCCAACATCCCAAGACAGCCACTTGCCATTTCATCGATCCGCATCATGAAGAAACACAAGTGCACTCAAATCCAACCGCAAGACCAAGCATCCAATGTATCCAAAGGCCGAAAATGCACCAAGTCACGGATCCACAACATCAACAATCTGAGGGAAGAGCAAAGAGGCCAATGCAGGGCTGACACGTGGTCGGCCGACCTTGCGTGGTCGCCCGACCTCCTACAAGGTCGGCCGACCTACCCTCGGAGGCATTTTACACGTGCAACAACCGTCCTAACCGCCAACCGCCATAGGGACGCAAGATCAAGCCGTTGGATTGCAAAGGCGGTGGATCGGGTGGTCGCCCAACCTCGGGGTAGGTTGGCCGACCTCCCCCTAGGTCAGCTTCCCACCGACCTCGGCCTCCCACCGACTTGAGCCTCCTACAAATACCTCCCTCTCATATGGGACTATAAATAAGCCTGTAGAGCTCATTTGTAAAGGTGTGGAGAAGTTGAGAGCTATATTCTACCTTAGGGAGTGTCATTTTCCACATCTTAGTAGTTAGGATAGTCCTGGGAGTCAGAGTGAGTCAAGTTTTGCCTCGAAGTTCTCGGAGATTCTTCTGAGTCTGCGGTAAAAGCTCTTGTATCTTTTGTATTCGTATCTTCAATATAATTCAGTTATATTTTACTTTACTTTTATCTCTTGCAAGTGTGGTGTACCCTTTATTTTGCACACTTGCTAGGCTTAGACTTGTGGTTATCTTAGTTAGTCAAGTCCCGTTATTCTTGCCGGTGCTATAATCCAACCTATACGCAAGGCTCTGGTTAGATCCTCTCCTCTGATCAAGGACGATCTATTGTTACTCAAGCTACCCACGCAGATTTGCTTGGTAGCCCCACTCGGTGACAGCATGTGGTGTGCCTGTGTAGTCTAGGCCTGTTCGTTCGGTAGGCTCGTAGACGTTAGCTGGGTCTCCTTCGGTGGTCTGATATCTACCCCCTGACCCCTTGAGGCGCCGGAATTTCGCTCAACGCGAGACCCTGACTTGCTACTTGAGTATCTTAGTTAACCACGACATAGTCTTTGCAGCCGAATAGAATAGAGTTTGGGAACTTTATCTTACCGTTGTCCTCCCAGGCAACTATACCTTTCTACATGTATCTTAGGTAGTTTAATTTATTTCTTTCCACCATACACCTGTCCGTTTACCAGACTTACCCCTGTCTAGTGACTAGCTGGTATATTTATAAGTACAGTTCATTTGATTTGAGTTTATTTAATTATATTCTCTTGCCTGCCGCTTTCCTGTGGATAAAAATACGATACTCGGAATACTCTGGGTGAAAAGCTACAGCGGTCTCCGTGCACTTGCGGAGTAAAATCTTTTAAGGCTAAGAGACGCCAATAGGGTTCAGTGAGTTGGGCCTTAAAATCACCAAATTAGAAGATATGGGCCAAACTCGTCCTCGGAAGAAGACAACCTAAATTTTCCTGATTTCGGACTTTAGACCATGTGTAGTGTTTTGGATTACTGGCCACATGGAGACCATCAAAGAAGATTTGGAAGCAAAGAAGATGTAACACCTCAGCTATCACACAGCTAGGCGCTACCAAACAAAACATGTAAAAACCCAACAACACACCTTGCTGCAAAATATACTTAGTTGTTGAAAATTTCAACAGAGTCTCCCCTATAAATTAACAATCCAGAAACAAGAACACACAGGTATCGATATATATTTGACAAAAACTAAACATCACAACCCAAACCCCAAATTTAAATAAATGACCATCGAAATCAAAGATCCTCACAACGCACAGTCAAAATAACTGGAGTTAACCACCACTAGACTAAGTTATGCTAATTCAAGATGACAAAAGAATTCATTATATATGTGTGCTCAGCAAAGTGAACTACTCCTGGTGTCCCAAGCATGCCATGATCAACTGGTACCTAAAAACCAAATAAAAATAAGGGTGAGTAAAAATACTCAGCAATTACACTTTAGAAACGGAAACAAATATACGGCATGAACCAAAGGAAAATCTTTTGAATAGAACATCGATGAAATAGTAGTTTCCGTCTAAAACGGACAATACCAGAATTCTCCTTAGCATTTACCGGTAAAGCCGAGCAAGTGGGGTCAGCACTTACTCACAGAAACTTGAATATAAGAATCAAATTGCACAACCGGATCTACCGGCACTTGAATGAATGTAAAAGAAAACTTAAACCTGAACCATGAAAACTTGAAACCGAAAAACTTGAACACGAACATTAAATCAATTGATAACAAAGCTCACAAAACAACTAAAGTTACCATACAAGTTTGTCGTGCACTTGCCTTAACTCCGACGAGAACCCGGTGCTATGCCCTCAATACTTGTACTCCCCACACCTGTGGAACAAGTCTATACTCAGGAACTAATTCACAACAGCCGCAAATGTAAAATATGAATGCTCGAGAGCTAAACCCAATTGAATTCACCGAACGACAAGTTTTTTTTTTTTTTGTGCAGAAAACTACCCCAGGCAGCTACTCTGTTTTGCCTGTAACTTCTAAACCACTAATCGGATTTGAGTGAAACCAGTGCCATTGAAAAGATATTGACGAAATATACAATTTTCGTGTGGACCAATTATAGAAATTCGGTGCGGATTATGGTCAGAAATTGAAAGAATCCCTCTGCCGATAGATGAATCTAACAACCTGAGATTTCTCCACCGTAACCTCCTGTCCAAATTATGTAGGAACATCACAGGTCTACTCAGAAATTACCCTGGAAGCGAAGGTCACAAAGCTGCAGTGGATTCCACAAACCCCAATTAATTTCCCCCCTTTTTCTTCTCCTTGCGTGCTTCTCCTCTTTGCTTCTCTGATTCCTGTCTTCCTATCGGCTAAATAGCAGGAGCAGCAGGTTAGCGCTTGCATGTCAGCCAGAACAAATCGACCAGCCCATGCGAGTAGCAGCAAACTTGATTCCTGCAGACCTGCAGATCGATTTCCCCTCTCTCTCTCTGCCGCTGACTGCCCACCAGGCCAGCGACCAGGACAGGGAATATACAGCGGCGTTGGCGAGAAGGCACTCAGGGAGAGCAGATCAGGGTCAGCTTGGTGGCAGGGGAGGAGATCAGCGGGCGGCGGTGAGGCTGAATCTAGCGGTGACTACATATAGCGACTGTAAAATTAAATGTGGTATTGTTACGTACTATAGCTGCGAGTGTGGGTAGTTGGAATAGTGATGAGAGAGAAAATGGAGGAAGGAGATGGAGGTGGCTGTTGGTTTCAGCCTGATGGAGTAGGAGCAGGACTGCTGCAAGGCGCAGAAGGACAGAGGCTGCGCTCGAGAGAACAGGGTGGCGGCGAAGACGGGTCTCGGCCGAGAGGATTGCTACAGGTTCACTTCCCACCTGACCTAGGTATAATAAGAGTCCTAATAAAAATCCAGCGGACCAAATTTCACTTCCAAAGATAAATTCACTTGATACCCAGAAGAGACATGTTAGGAGTCAACCGTATTCGTTTCGACGAGCCCAACCGGATTCTGATCGTCCATATGTTGTATGGATAAAAAGTAATTTTTTCGCACATACTTGGCCAACGCCTCCTGATTACAATTAAATTTATTTATTTACGTAGGGGTATTACATTCCTTTCCCGTTGAACAGAATTCGCCCTCGAATTCTTTATTTTGATTACTCAGAAAACAGAATTAGCAAACTTGAACACGAAAATCTACTCACCAGATGTGAACAACTCAAGGTACTTCAACCGCATCCGCGACTCAAGCTTCCAAGTCGCTTCACGCTCAGTCTGATTGGTCCAAAGAACCTTCATATACTCTTTTGGACTCCTACAAAATTTTCACCGGACGAGCCGCAAATGTCAAGTCTTGCTCAATGGTCACTGGCTCCAGAGTTATATGTTGTTCAGGATCCCTCAAGTATTTTCGCAACATGAAAACATGGAACACATTATGCACGCCTTTTATAGATTCAGGCAACTCCAACCAATAAGCCAATTTTTCAATCCGAGCTATTATCGTGAATGGGCCAATATACCTTGGGCTCAGCTTCCCTTTAGTACTAAATCTCACAATACCTTTGGTTGGAGATACCTTTAGTAGAACCTGATCTCCCACTTGAAACTCTAGGTCTCGTCGTCTGATATCAGCATAACTCTTCTGCCGGCTCTAAGCAGTTAGCATGTGTTGTCGAATCTCAGCCACACGCTCAGAAGTTTTCTGAACCCAATCATGGCCTAAAACTGATTTCTCTCCCACTGCATCCCAGCAAAGTGGTGATCTACACTTTCTTCCATTAAGAGCTTCAAAAGGTGCACACTTAATGCTAGCATAATAACTATTATTGTAAGCGAATTCCACTAGAGGCAAGTGATCTTCCCAGCTACCATGCTAGGACAAAACACATGATCTAAGCATATCCTCCAATGTTTGAATTGTACGCTGTGATTGACCATCCGTCTGAGGATGGAAAGCAGTGCTAAGTATTACATCAGTACCCAATGCACTTTGTAAACTTTGCCAGAACTTGGAATTAAATTTGGAATCCCTGTCAGAAATAATAGTCTTTGGAACCCCGTGCAACCTCATAATTTCTCACACATAGATTGGAGCCAGATCACTTGCTGAATTTGTTGAACGATATGGAATAAAATGTGCCACCTTACTCAAGCGATCCACGACAACCCAAATAGCATCCTTTCCCTTTGGTGTGCGTGGCAAACCAACCACGAAATCCATGGCAATGTCCTCCCAAGGCCACAAAGGAACATCTAATGACTGCAACTTCCCAGCAGAACGCTTATGCTCAACCTTAACTCGTTGGCATACGCCGCATGACGCCACATACTTTGCCACATCTATTTTCATTCTCTTCCACCAGTAGTTTTTCTTTAAATCTTGATACATTTTATTTTCACCAGGATGCACTGTGTAGCGGGAGCGATGCGCTTCCTTAAGAATATCTTCCTTTACTTGAGCCTTTTGTGGCACACAAAGGCGACCATGGAACCTAATAGCTACACAATCATCCAAAGTGAAATTCCCAACTCTCCCTTCATTAATACGTTTCTTCACCCCCTGCAATAATCGATCATGCTGTTGTGCCTCCAACACTCTCTTAAGTATAGCAGATTCAAGAATAACTCGTGCATCGGCCTCGGACACCCCAACATGACAATAAGAGATATCCATAAGGGCAAATTTAGTAAGCAAATAATTCAATGTTGGGGGCATAGCCTTACGGCTCAAAGCATCTGCCACCACATTTGTCTTACACGGTGTGTACTGAATAGTAAGGTCATAGTCCTTTATCAAAGCTAGCCAACGCCTCTGCCTCAAATTCAGATCCTTCTAAGTGAAAATATATTTCAGGCTCTTATGGTCAGTGAATATATCACAAGACTCTCCATAAAGGTAATGCCTCCATAATTTCAATGCGAACACCACTGCCACTAGCTCTAGGTCATGTGTAGGATAATTCTCCTCATGTTTCCTCAACTACCTTAATGCGTAAGCAATCACCTTGATTTCTTGCATTAGAACACACCCAAGCCCTACACAAGAAGCATCAGAATAAACAGTGAAACGCTTACCCGACTCAGGGAGAGCAAGCACCGGAGCAGACACTAATTTCTCCTTCAATACTCGGAAACTGAGATCACAATCATTAGTCCATTCGAACTTCACATTCTTATGGGTGAGCATAGACAAAGGCTTGGCGATAATGGAAAATTCCTTCACAAATCTCCAGTAATACCCAACCATGCCTAGAAAACTTCTCACCTCCTTAACATTAGATGGTCTTTCCCATTCTACTACTGCAGAAACCTTACTTGGATCAACCGAGATACCCTTCTCATTAATTACATGACCCAAGAAACTAACTTTTGAAAGCCAGAACTCACACTTCTTCAATTTTGCATAGAACTTATTATCACGCAAGGTTTGAAGTACCATCATCAAATGTTTCTGATGCTCTTTCTCTGTCTTAGAGAAAATGAGTATGTCATCAATGAATACAACCACAAACTGGTCGAACTTGTGTAACATGTTATTCATTGTCTCCATGAAATAAGGTGGAGCATTGGTCAAGCCAAAGGACATGACTCTAAACTCATAATGACCATACATTGTGGCAAAGGTTGTCTTCTCAATATCCTCTTCCCTCACTGGAATCTGATTATAACTAGATTGGAGATCAATTTTTGAAAATACCCTAGCACCTTTTAGACTGTCAAATAACTCATCAATGCGAGGCAATGGGTACTTATTCTTGATAGTCACCGCGTTTAATCCACAATAATCAATGCACATGCGCCAACTACCATCTTTCTTCTTTGTCAAGAGTACAGGAGCTCTCCACAGCGAGACACTACGCCTTAACTTCTTGGACAACAGATCATCCAATTGTTTTCTTAATTCTTCTTGAAAAGGGCGAGATAGACAATATGGTGCAATAGAAACAGGTCGAGTTCCAGGTACAAGATCAATACGAAACTCCACTTCATGCTTAGGTGGCATCCCTGGAAGCTTATCTGGGAAGACATCAGGATAATCACGAACCACGGGAATCTCCTCAATATTTAATGGTTTAATGGGCTTCTCAACTAAGGTCCAAAGAAATCCACTCTTCGCAGAACGACGTCCCGGAAATGGGCTTGCCATCACAAAAAGAGAACAAGAGGGAGCACTAGCTTGAAAAGTTAAGGTTTGTCCTGAGGGAGCCTCCAAAGAAACCGTCTTCCAGAAACAAGATATAACAGCCCGATAACAATGTAACCAATCCATACCAAGAATTACGTCAAAGGCTGGCAGTGGAATCACCATCAGATTTGCCACAAAATTATCCCCATCTATAGATATAGTGCAACCGGGGCACACCACTGAACTGGTTATCAAACCTCTAGGAGAGCTAACTCTAACGGACTGAGAAATTTCTTGACTAGATAGTTTTGCTCTTTTGACGAAATCAAGTGAAATAAATGAAAAAGTAGCACCCGAATCAAATAGAGCTAAAGCGTCATGTGAATCAATTGAAATTATACCTGAAACCACATCTGGACGACCCAGAGAAGAAGAAGTTGGCATGGTGTAAACTCCAGCTATGTTTGGAGGCATATGTCCAGCCCCAGTCTGCTGTGATGGTACAGGAGAGGGTGCAGGCAACGGAAGTGGAGCGTGTGGTGCTGGCAACTAGTGCGGAACAGGTGGAGCAGGTAGCTATGGCCAGGGCCAATAGTAACCTGGTGGCAAGGGTACATACTGCTGGGGATATTGTTGAAAAGGAGCTGGAGGAGTAGTGATCATATGAACTGAGCCTCGAGTTGTTGCAACAGAAGGTACTGAACCTCGAGAGCTAGCACAAGATGGTGCCGAAGAAAAGTTGGGCTTTTGCCATTTGATAATAGAGTTGGGATTCCTCTTGCAAACAATACTCATGTGTCCGTCCTTGCCACATGCATGACAAGATCCTGAAAAACCACATTCTGAAGAACGGTGAGGTTTCCCACACTTGAAGCACATCAAACCTTGTCCTGGTACTGGACACATAAACTCAGATCCTGCAAGACGTGATGAAGACTGCCCACTAAACTGCTTTGACTGGAATGACAGAGATTGTTGGAATTGTTGGTTTGGCTTGGTCTTCTTTGGGGGAGGTGGCTGTGAGTACTCTCCACCTTCCTGCTGAACTCTCTTCTGGTCCCCACTAGCACTACTCCCAGTCCCTGAATGATTCTTTTGTATAGCTGTTAGCTGAATTTCTGACTCCATACCTCTCGCCTCCTCCACTGCTGTGAGGTATGTGGTTGGTGGATTTCTCCCCATCACCTCTCTGTATCGTGCATTAAGACCTCGAAAGAATTTCCTAGCCTTCTCCTGCTCATCGCTAGCCACCGTAGGCACAAAGCGGACGATGTTGCTGAACTCCCTCTCATACTCATCCACAGTCTTAGTTACCTGTTGGATATGATTCAAAGCATCATCCTGTCTCTGAAGGATTCTGGATAGTACTTGGCTCTGAATTGCTGAAGAAAAACATCCCAAGTGATATCACCACGAGATGGAGGCTAAGCCTCGGAAACACCACTCCACCAAATATCAGCTAGACCGGTCAGCTGATGTGGCACAAAGAAAACCCTCTCCTTTGGAGTTAGCCTACACACATTCATGACTTTCTCTACCTTGCGCAACCAATCTGCAGCATCTGTTGGTGTCCCTGACCCATCAAATTTGTCCACTTGAAGAGATGTCCACCTAGTAAAAGTCATCCTTTGAGGGGCTGGAGTAGCAGGAACAGGCTCAGGATCAGCATCCACAGCAACAGATTGTTCTGCACCTCCTGGATTTTCATCAACAACTGGTTCAGGAGGCACTTCTTGGTCACTATGGCCACGACCTTGACCGCGTCCACGGCCTCTACCACGACTGCGATTAGCTACACGAGCACTCCTTCTCGGCGGCATATCTCTTAACTAACCAAACGAAACAAAGATATCATCAACAAGAAGTCATCATATTCAAACAAGAAACAAAAGAATGATAAACGGAAACGAAAATGCAATGCAACCCATCCTATCATCTAACAATCATTGGAACGAAGTTTCCTCTCATTTGGACTTGGTTTAGTTTGAGTTTGGATCGACTTTGGACAATCCTAGAAAAAGCAGAGTTTCAGGGCAGTGTTTATTCACACAGGACCGTTCGATGAGCCACCATAGGACTGTTGGGTGTGTGTAATTGGCCCTGGGGTGCTTTGGGGGTTCCTCTGTCTAGACCATCTTGTGCGCACACCAGATCGTTCGGTGTGAAACCATCGGACCGTCCGGTGCGTTCTATCGGGACTTGCTAGGTCTGAGACACCTTCAATTTATTTCATTCGGTGTTTCCATCAGACCGTCCAGTGCGGTCATTGCTGAACCATCCGGTGTGTTGTGGGCTTTCATGCTGGCATAGTTTCCTCCAGTACTTTGTGCACATTGGACCTTCCACTGCGTACTCTGTTTCTTTGGGAGCTTGTCTGAGTGATTCCGCCTTGTGTTTAGTACGTATCCGTATATGTTCAGCATACGG
This sequence comes from Paspalum notatum, assembly GCA_022530915.1. Classification (NCBI taxonomy): domain Eukaryota; kingdom Viridiplantae; phylum Streptophyta; class Magnoliopsida; order Poales; family Poaceae; genus Paspalum; species Paspalum notatum. Next base: position 14,888,832 of record CM039688.1, read on the forward strand.
TACCTAGGACATGTTTTGTTCGTAAGTCTCGAGTCGGGGTTTTGAATGAGTTTTTAAGTGCTCCTATTCACCCTCCTCTAGTCGTAGTCATGGGTCCTACAAGTGGTATCAGAGCTCGGTTTGGTTTTTACATAACTTAACCGGTTCAGAAGCTAGTAGCGACCTTGACACACTCTGGTAATGTTTTGCTCCTTGGTCAAGAGGGTTACACCTATTGGAGGGGTAGGGTAAAGGCTTATTTGCTGAGCTTGGGCCAGGAGATAGGGGATACTACCCGTAGTATGACTTTTATGGTGCTTCCTTCTACCAAATGCAATACCCCAGCGATTTTGGCATAGCACACTACGAACGTCAAGGCTGTGAACATTTTCTTCTCAGGAATTGGTCTAGTTGAGTATGAGCATGTGAGACACCTTGAGACTACTCATCAGATTAGGTCCCTGTTTAGCACACACCTTGAGGGCACAGGGACAATCAAGGCCCGTTTAGTTGAGACCTACCAACGTAAATATGAAAATTTCATCCAAAAGCCGGGTAAGTCTTTGGATGACTTGTTTAGAAGGTTTCAATTGATCATCAACAAGCTCTACGTCAACTCTGCCCCTCTTGAACTCCCATACACTTATCATCAGTAGACTTTCAAGCTGTTGTATATTATGGACAGGAAAGTGTGGGAGATTATGGTGAACTCAATCAACGATTCAGTAGGATATGATACCATCGGAGTGGAGGATCTTTATAGTAAGCTCAAGCCACAGAAGTGAACTACTGTTGACAGCACTTAAGCACGACAAACCTTATACTACAAGCGACAGTATCGTGTGTAGCTTTTCCCGAGGATGAGTATCATGGGTTTTGTCAATCCAGGAAATTAACTAATTGAGAGCTAATTAACAAGAGTTTATGGTAAACTAAAGGTATAAAAGAGGCTCTAATCTAACTCTAAACTAGTCCTTAAACTATGTCTAATGTACGCTTAAACTATACTAATACTATATGATAAGCAATTAGAACAGAACTATAACACTAATCAAAGGGTATTGACTAGAGTCTAATCAAGCTCTAATTAGATCCAAGACATGCATGATAACGGGCACCACAACAAGATTAAACCAGCGAGATAACTAGTAGTTCAAGGTAGAAACAAGCATGATCAAGCATAAACTTCATAGCATGATTAAATCAAGATCGAATAATCTAATCCCCGAGATCGAGTTTAACCTTTCTCCAGCCCTATTGTCATTAGAACCAGTTAATCGACGAGAAACTCTCAACAGGCATACATAGTTAGAGAACATGCTTCTAATTACTTCACATAGTCTAATAACATAATTAGCACAACTAGAACCTCTAATCACCATGATTACAAGAACTAGGTATACAACTATATCATTAATAAACTAGATTAACGATCAAGAACGCTAGAAGAATATAACCCTTAATGACATGCTCTAATTAACATGCATCTAGACCTAAAGTAGATTAGAGCTAGAGCAAGCATAATTAGAACAAGAAGATGATAATTAGACAAGATCAAAATTTCATTAATAAATTGTAACATACTTACAACCATGATCATACCTTCTCTTGATGATAGAATTAGACCTCTGGAGCTAGGTAACTAGAGCACCATCAAGGTCTCTAATCACCTCTATGGATTAGAGAGGCTCTAATCCTAGCCTAGAAACTCGACCCTCTACTCTCCTCTGGTTGTTGTCCCTCTTCTCTACATCCTATCGCCTTGATAATAAATTTGATGCCCGAACTCGGGGCCTAGACTCGCTATTTATACCCTGGAAAAGACGTGGTAGAAAGGAAACTGGAAACTGATGTAGGAAAAGGTGGGGTCGGCCGACCAAAGGGCTCAAAGTCGGCCGACCTCAGCCCTTCCTTTGGCTGTTTCTTTCCATCTTTTGTGCGGACGTTCCTTATTGCTTAGGCATGAAGTGTTGGTCTCGGACTCGGCTTGGAAAGCTCTGGAATATTCAATATTGGCCGATGTACACTGAAATCTTCTGGTTTTGGATAAATATGAAGTGTCTTGGCACCTTACATGTAGATTTCTTCTGATAGCTTCCATGCCTAGCGTAGCATATGATGTCTTCTAGAAGTTCCCCGAATAGGAAGCCATGATCAACTTATGGGGGGGATGAATCAACCAATCTTTCCTTGTTTATCACCTTCTACAATACCATCTCAGAGGTCTTTCCTTACTCGGCGTAGATTACAATGAATTTTGCGAAAAATAGCTCAAAAACTTGCAAAAATCAAGTATAGCAATTTTCCAAGGCAATGTTGCAAAATCCACAATAATCGGTGATAATTGTTAGTAAAAGATATAGTTGACGCTCAAAATCAGTAAAAAATCACATAAAATGATACAAAATATTAGTCAAAATCTTGCATAACAACATCCCCACTCTTAAACCTTGCTCGTCCTCTGTCAGGAGCCGCCCAAGTTAAATCCACTAAACCGAGTATCAACCACTTGACCGACTTAATTTAGTAGAATTAACTCCGGTATTCCCCGGTATGCGTTCCAAACATTGCCCAGGACAACTCACATACCGTGCACGTCATGGCAAGCATCACATAGATACATAAGAGAGCAAAATTTTTTACACTTGTGAAACAAGTCTTATCAAATTTGGATTAAGTTGAACAACTAAACTAGGTGGCTGTCCTACCATGTTTTCTATGTTGAGAGTTTACGCAGCGGAAATTATAATAAAGTGATGCCTTTGCCCAAGGGACATCACCACCAAAGCATAGAAGGAGCTCTACCATGCAACCACTTTGCCGGCACCAGCATGATAACATGGTTGAAGACACCTTCCTGGTACCTGCAAAACAACTTAACGGCAGCACCGTTAGTACATTGCGTACTAGCAGGACTTATCCCAAAAATAAGTATGGTGGATGCAAGAGGCTCTATCAATTAAATTTGAACGTTGTGAAACCGGAAGCATTTGACCAAGTTATAATAAGCAAAAGACAAAGCATCTAGCCTTACTCTAAGCATTCACCAATACAATTGTATGAAAGTAAATACCATGATCAAGAGCCAATTTTCCATAGCTCACATACGAAACTCTATGTTGAAGTCAACTGAAATGAGCGTGCTCAATGATCGAGAGCGCGGCTATTCGAATAGATTTTCACCCAGCCGGGGTGTACTCCTTTTCCCACACGAGGCACAAGATCGAACCTCCATATCCTTGGCATAGGATAAGGGTTGATTCATGCCCTTGACTTTTCACATACTCGCCCCACACGCCTTCTGAACGGATGGGAATGGCTAGATGCACTGAGCCCCAAGTACGTTAGGTCAACTCCAGCTACATCTCAATTACCTCATCCGAATCCATCGGGTGAACCGGGCGACTTATGCTACTTGGCTTCCCGTACCATTATATTTAGTATGTGGTGAGTACGGAATGGTGCTCAAAACTGAATGCGACAACTAGCAACCTTACGTGACTTGAGCAAGCATCTTAAACATTAACATAGCTCCAATTTTACCATTCCAATACGAAGTTGAATTTAAAAACAACTCCTAAATCTCGCGAGCGGTGGTGACCTTGCCACCACTCGACTTCTACCGATACTAAGCGTGGCTAAGCATTAATCGAGACCCCTATCAAACATATTCAATATAGTAATTAAGCTAGAACTAGGGAAAATGCCAAATAGGTTCTACACATCACATATGAACTAATAGAGTTAAGCTCATGCACAAATAAAATATAATATAACTCATTTTGATCCAAAATAGGGTGAGAAACAGGTGCCTGCCTGAAATTCGATGCTCCGCCGAGATCCAACCCAAAAGCAAATTCAATCATCGTGATTGCGGCACTCCGGAGAAATGGTCACTAAGTAATTAAACGTATGCAAGGAATTAGAATGAATGCCGTGAATGCATATGTATGATACATGAAATGGAATGAACATACTTATTCTTAGTGAAATCATAAGCATACAGGCATACAAAACTCATAACATCTTTTCCATGCTAGTATGTCATACTAGAAGGGAGTAAGTTCTACTCAAAATTAAGTATGGTAAGAATCAACAAGCACGTGTCATTCACAAGTCACAACTTATCCACGCTAGGTACCACCACTCCAAGTATGACAGCACAAGACATAAAGAAGGCATGCATACCAACAAGAATGATTAAAATGAGAGCACTTGTCTTTATTCTAAAAGATCAACTACACAAATATCTAACCAAAGCTACCTTTGAGGTGCAGCTTCGTCTATAAATAAAGCACATGCTCACAAATGTATAAAGTTGGGCCTCACTAAATCAAATTCTATAGCAAGGAGAAATAGAACACCATCTTTCACTTAATCAAATCAAGCACCAACTTTCAAAACAAGTGATAAAACTAGGAAGCATAAACATCATGGAGAAACATACATAAATAATCAAGTTGGAACACAAAGTTTAAAGTTTAAATGCAACTAGGGAAGTTTGAGATATAGCTTTTTTAGTAAAGCATGTACTCTAATTTTTAGCTATCCCATGAATAAATATAACTTGCACTACTTTCACATGTTATTTTGTGAAAAGGAAGAGCTACACTAAACATAGCATATACAAGATGGAAGCTAACCAATAATTGGTTCTAAAGACTCAAAGCAATGCATTTAGAAATAGACACAAACAAGGCTACATATATTTAATACAAAAGAAAGCAAAAAAGATTTTACTTATTTTACTCTCTAAGGACAGGGCAAACAATAACCATATGCACAACCTCATTGTTTATGGGTAGAAACTATACTGAGCATGAGAGACATGAAAGTAAAACAAAATGACTAAGCTAGTACCACATAGAGAAATAATTAGTAGAACATCATACAAATAACCATCAACCAAAGCATGATACAAAGTGACTTAAACATGAACACCTCAAACTATTCCTCATACGTCATGGATGCTAAATCAAGAAACATAGCACGTACAAAAAAAGGCTATCACAATTTGGTTCTAGTACATAAAGACATAACCATATTTAAATCAAACGATCCCCAAAATGTTATCCGAACATGGCTTATATTCTTCCTAATTAAGGATAGATCCATATTTAACCCATTGGTGAAGCTACCTAGGTAATGGCATTCTACTAATCCACATCATGCTAAATCATCCAAAATTTGCACCTACGTTATCATGCTAGGGTTAGAAATCCCCAAGTCAACACATGCATGAGAGCTCCATGGTCATCATGAATCCCATGAGCACACCATTGTAACCCATACCACCCACGAAATCGGGCTTACCTAGGATGGAGGAAGTGCTTAGAGCAGCCCCCAAGTGATGGGAATCGAAGGGGAGAGAGATCGGGTCATGAGCTCCTTCTTGACCTAGAGAGAGAAAGTTCATGGGAGAGAGGGGATTAGGGTTTCCCACCATGGAAACGCGGGGAAATCGAAGGGGATTGATGGAGGATCACCTAGGGATGATGGAAGAGGGGCTCCATGGTCTCTAATGGCCTCCAATGGTGGATCTTGAGGGAAGAACTTGAGCGAAAAGCTCTCTTCTTTTGTGTTCTTGAGAGAGAGGGAGAAGGGGCTGAATGGAGGTGGAGAGGGTACGGGAAAAGGCCGGTTCGGCCTTAGAGGGGCGTGGGGTTGGGCACGTGTCCACGCCCATGGCCACGCATGCTTGCCACGGCAACCTTTTACTGCCAGCGATGCGTTTCGCGGACAGTCCGCACTCAAAACGCGGACAGTCCGCCCTAGAAAGACCTATTTCTCGCAGAAATTAAGTCTTGAAATTTTTACACTGCGGACAGTCCGTCCTTATAGGGACGGACAGTCTGCCCTTATAAATTCAACCTCGCTCAGAAACATCCCGAGTCCCTGCAGGTTCCCTAAACAAGTACTGCGGACAGTCTGCCCTTAAGGGGCCAGATAGTCCGCCGTTAGGAGGTAAAATCTACCCAGAGTCACTGCCAATTCCTCAAATTAGTACTGCGGACAGTCCGCCCTTATAGGCCCGGACAGTCCGCCGTTGGGAGTAAAAATCCACTCAGAACCAGCCCCGATTCTGAGTTGCCACCCGGTTAGTACTACGGACAGTCCGCTCAGAGAGACCGGACAGTCCGCCGTTAAGAGGTAGAATTTACCAGAACCTACAACCTTCCCTGAGTGAGTTCTCGGACAGTCCGCCCCCAAGGGCGCGGACAGTCCGCCATTGACCTGTAAAAACTCGACAGTGCCCAGCCGGGTTCCGGGACTTTTCCCAGTTAGACTTGCGGATAGTCCGCCCATGAGAGTCGGACAGTCTGCCGTTAAAACTCCTAGAAAATGAGTTAACTATCCTCACTCAAGAATTTCTCATTCTAGTTTCATCCCAACATTCAAACCAAGATTTTTAAACACTGAAATTGACTAAGATGATGCATTTGATGGATGAAATGACGCACATGCTTTCCATGATCATCATATAAGCATCTAGGCCATTACATCCTCGAGTAAGTCAAGAATCAGTGTTGCCTTACATTAACTTTTTCATACTCTAATCTTAATCAATCAAACTAACAAGCTCTCTCAAAAATTTTAGTGTGAACCAGCAAATCATGAAAGAAAAGATATTCAACTAATCTCATCCCACAATAAAGAATTAGCAAGAGTTCAAATTTATCAATGACACATCTCCTCATTTTAGCAATATGTTTTTGAAAAAGATAATCAAACCTTTAGAGATAAATTCTTGCAAAGCCAAAGAAACACACTCAACTCTTTAGTCTCTCAATATTTAAATGGTCTTCAATAAATATATATATAAGGTGGAAGCTTATCTGGAGCTTGGTATAAATCCTAATCAAAACTTATTTTTAAAATATTGTCAAACCAAGAAAGAAATATGCTGGTTTTACTGAGACTTATCAAAAGGTCATGGAATAAAAATAATGTTGAGAGAAAAATATTGGAACACATACATTTAGAATAGTGGATATGTGCAAATGTCAATGGGTGATCTCAAGGCACAAATAAAGTCCTTGCTATCGGATTGCACATGGTTGAAAAATTGTTGGAGTATATAGACAATAAAAAAACTATATATAAAACTCTTAAAAATACTTTAGAAGATTATTGAGGGGCATTTTTTAGACGACCACTTGGCCTTTTTTTCTTTTTTTTTTTCTTCTTTTTTTATGGCGACCACTTGGTCTTTTTTTTCTTTTTTTAGCCTCCTCAAATATCTCAATATAAAAATCCCTTATATTAATGACAGCTCTCCATCCCCACTCTTGAATAATACTTGCCATCGCCCTCGAGTATATATCTCTTAAACAATTAACTTTAGAGGATACAACTGTCTAATAAAATAACTTTTTAACCCAGAAATAAAAATAGGTTATAGTTAAGGAGGATACACAGAAAGATAATCTTAGTTTAAGTATGGATATCTAGTGAAGTTTGTACTCTCTTCAATGTAGAGAGACACAATGCATGGATAGAAAGGCTGGCAAAGAATAGATACGCAAATGAATGACCAGTTTCTAAGTCTCGTACCCTAGATCACTGTCTTGATCGAACTCATCTGAAAACAAATCTGATAAATCTAAGTTTTAAAAATATATGGCTCTGGTTGGAAGGGCTATTGGAAGATAATCTCCTAAAGTTGATCATGGCATTTATAAAAATAAACAAGGAGATGATCATGATAAGGATTAAACCTTACAAAAATTAAATTATATGGGTCTTTATGAATAATCATAATCAATCACAAATTTGCTAGCTAGTTCAATTAAACAGGTTTTTATGAGAGCTCGCTATTTTGACTAATCAAAACCGAAGCATGATAAAGATAAAGCGGCAACTTTTATCATTTTCTTTAAAGCATTGTTATCATTATTTTAAGCGTAGACCATGGTCATAGTATTCATCATACTATAAATCTATACTAACACAATAAAAACAAGAGAAACACAAAGGTAACACCAAATTGAAAAAAAAAGTAAGTATTTGTAGAATTCAAAATGAAAAGAGAAGGTGTTAGAAATATGTTACCGGATATTCCTTCAATTTTCTTGTCATTAAATAATTTTCTGCAAAACAATTCAAGTGCACATACTACTCTCAAGGTAACAATCGAGAGTAGAAGCAATTTAATATAATCCAAAAATATTTCCAATGACTTTTAACATGTGGCCTAGTTAATCTTAAAAGAAAACAAAATCCTAATGGGTGAATGTAAGTGCAAGTGTGTATTTATGCAAGAGGTAAGCATATAAACAAAGACAATGATTAAATCAAGTTCTAAACACCATATTTACAACATGATTGCTAAGTCTCTTCATAGCCATCAAAATTTTAATTAATCAAAATTAAAACACCATGTTTTATCAAGATCATCAACTCATAACAGCACAAGAAAACCAAAGCACATTGCAAAGCTTATAAACTAATCAAATGAAATTATGTATAACTAGCAAGATTAATTAACTTCATTATGATGATCAATAATTTAATCTAAGCACCACGCTTACATAAAATTGGTAAAGAAAAATATTTGCTGAATGTTATCATGAACATAAAAGCACACATCATGAAGTTAATTAAAACAACCAAGCCAAACAAAATGCAAAACATGCAATCTAATCTAAAATGCAACAGGATGGTTTATACATGAAATTAGTAACATGAAAGATAGAAACCAAACTGAAAAGAGTTTACACCTTAATATTGAACACCATGACACAAAGCACTTCTAATTAGTTTAGAAAATCAATCATGTTAACATAGTGAAGGTGGAAAGCTTATCCATAAGAGATTTGATTAACAAAAAATTTTCGATTAAACCTAATGATGATGGTCTCAAATTAAATCATGTTTACACTTAATTTACCAAGAAAACTCCGTCGAGTAAAATAAAGCATTCATCATGAAGTTTATGAAAATCCCCATACTACAATAAAAAATGTGAAGAAACAAATGAAAATGCAAATGCAAGATGGAAAACACATTTATGAAGTGATATGATGGTGATTATCTAAAAGAAAGGTTAGACTAAGTTAACTAGCCACAAGCTAAAAATTTATTAAAGGGTGGTGTCATGCTTCCCATTTCTCTATTAAAAAACTCTAAGACTCTTAACACTAAAAAAACAAATAATTAAACGGGTTGTCTCCCGAAAAAGCGCTTTATTTAAAGTCATAGAGCTAGACTTCTCACTTACCTCCATTGAAGTGAAGCCATGGTCCTTGGAATAAGGATTCAAAGTGTCCATGCAGCTTGACAACTTGATTATGCAGCTTCATTATGTCTTGATTATAGCATCACTTGTGTGCACAATCCTATACTTGTGTGTTCATGTGCCAATATTTTTGAAGCTCCTTGCAACTAAACATGATCATGAAAATCCCATGGAAGCATTGCCCAAGATTTCTTCATTGTTGTTGTCATCATCTTCCTCAAGTAGATATCACCATTGTTGCTGCCACCTCATTCTTCGTGGTATATCTCATTGGTTCCGAACATAACATACCTCAAACTATAGATCCATTGGATAGCCTCTGAAATTATATTTCCAACGAGTAGTTATGCGTTGTAATCCGATTCTGTATGAAGGCGTTATGCCCTTTTTACTCAATCACTGCGTTTTGTCCAGATTTCAATTCAGCTCACGCAGCCTTCAATGATTTGCACATTGCTCCTCGTAGAAATCTCCAAATTGAGCGATTCTTGTTGCGTTGGAAAGATAACTTCATGGGCTTTCCAAATATAAGAAAATATTCTGTTTTTACCTCCTGAGGTTGAGCTCCATATTGATGATATCTTCTGCTTTCTGTTTTCAGCTCTCCTGATGTTTACAATTTTCAACCTTTTGGACTTGGGTCTTTGTGGAAATTGTCTGAGTCCACCATTTTTGATCTTGAAGCTTAAATTCTTTCCTTAACTCTTGTATTGATCCAAGTTCTTTTATATGAAGCACCATTGTTGAGATCTCTATATCATCCAAACGTTAATGATGGTTTCAAATCTTCTTTCCATATCCATGGATCACCACTAGCTTCTTCTATCTTAATTCATTTGACTTCTGTCATCTCCATTTTTAGTCAAATAGCTTTGACCCATGAGTTCCTTTCCTTGCTGATCTTGGCCTCAACTTGATTTGACTTTAATGGAGTTATTCTTCTCAAATGGTTGGTCTTCATGAGTCTTCAATCAATCTTCCTCAATCATCTTCAAGTGGATCATCTTCTACCTCACTCTCAACTAAAATGTTCATCAATGGATGCTAGTGTCAGCCATTTGATGTGCTTCTCTGACATGTGAGAGTGAAGTCTTGAATCCTCATAGCCTCTTTGAATGTGATGCAAATCTGAAAATATGTTTTGATGATTATTTTGCATGTTCTCTTCATTGAATAGCTGATTTAATCTTCTGATTTCTCCATAGGATTTCTACTTGTCTTCAACTCTGTCGGTGTTTGATACTGGCAATGCACCACGGGGTGTATCACGTAGTGCTTTTGGGGTGGCGAAATCGGCATAGCTTGATGGTTCGCGTAGAGATGCGACAAAACACAAGGGTTTATACAGGTTTGGGCCGCGAGATGCGTAATACCCTACGTCCTGTTTGCTGCGAGTTGTATTGCCTTTGCTCTCAAGGTTACAATGAAAGCTAGGGCATCTGGTGGCTGGTATGCGATGAGATAATCGATGTTCTACGTAGGGGTCCCTCACCCGCCTTATATAGTCCGGCAAGTCTTGGGTTACAAGTCGGTTTCCATCTACGAGTCCTACTCTGTTTGGAAGCCTAAAAGAGTACACAGAATCTACGATTACATGCTTCCTTTCTTGAGGCTTGCCGCTTCTGGAGTCCAGAGTCCGAACCAAACTCTTCACGTCTTTCCTGAATTAGAGCACTTCGACTTGATCTTTATCCACATCATCTGTCTTCGGGCCCACGAGACTAGTCGGCGCTCTATTCAGGAGCCCGTTGTCTCTATTGGGCCCTCCAACGGCCCATATACTGAATCCACGCCGTGAGGGCCTAGGGGATATATATCCCCCACAAGCCCCCGAGGCTCGAGTTAATTTAGAAATTAATTGACTCGAGATTCTAAAAAGAATCACATACTGTTCATGAGTTCCATGTCCGAGTTAACATTATTTTTCATGGTGCACCGCGAGGTGCACCCCATGGGGTAGCCCCCGAGCTTCAAGTTGACTTGAGTATCAATCAGCTTGAAGATCTAAACCCTTCATTCAGACTTACCAAACACATCCCCAAGTGCCGAGTCAACTTGAGGAATAACGGATCCCCTCATCCGAGTTACCATTTCTCTCCCAGTTTTCTGAGTCATAGAAAGCCGACCCAAACTTCCTGCTTTTTGGATTTTAGGAAAAAGAATACTTTTTCCACAAATCCCGCACCCCATGGGGTTAACCCACAGGAAAATAAGCAGGGGATACCGAGGAATTACCCACAAACTTCCGTAGAAAACAGAAATCTTCCAAACATGCAACAGCCTTTGTTGCCCAAGAAAATAACTGACGCGTGGAGGAAGTCAAAACGACGCAGCCTCTTGAATCGCGTTCACAGAAAACAAAGCAGAGTGATCGTGCTATAAGAGCAGAGCACTAGCCCGGCCAAACATTACGCCTCCACTGAGTACTCATTCATCCAAGAAAAAACCCCAAGAACTCTCCAGTCCTTTCCCACCATGGCCGGTGGAAAGGGGAAGAAACGCGCGCGCTCAAGCGAGGAGGAGTACTCAGACTCCGACGACGCGTTCTTTGGCAGCGCGTACGACGAGGAGTCCTCCGACGACCGCTCCTCCAGCGAGGAGGAGCAGGTCCCTGAGGAGGCGCTGTCGCAGGAGGACGAGTCGGAGCCCAACACCAATGACTCCTAGGGCTACAACGCCGAGGAGCTCGCCAAGCTCCGTGGCCTCCGCCGCACCGGCCCCCAAGACATCGACGACGAGGAGGAGGACAGCGAGGAGGAAGACGGCGAGGATGAGGACGACGATGACGACGATGCCCCCGGCAGCCACGATGGCTCGGGCGGCCCCGACGGAGACGATGGCGGCCACGACGGCGGAGATGAGGCTGACGCTCCAGCCTCCAAGCGCCGCCGCGTCACCGGGCCTTCGGCCGGACCATCCACCGGCCAGTAGGCCCTTCACCACCGCCACCACCATAGACTAGTAGTAGTAGTAGATTAGGATAATCCGCCTGTATGAATTCCATGTAATGAACTATAATGAAATCCATAGTATTATGCTTCAAATTTGAGATCCTTGTGTGTTCTTGTTCTTTGTCATTGAAATCGATCGCCTGAATCAAAACATCTCTTTTGAGTTCCTAAAGTAAAGTAGAAACCATCGAACGACTAAAGAAATCATATTCCACTTATGCCCAGAGGAAAGGCAATGCATCATTTGTTGTACCGAGTCAAATTCTGTTCCGAGGATCTCATTTTCCGAGTGATAGAGAAGGTGTTCTTGTGCCAAGGAACCCAACTGAACAACCATCCTTCTCAAGAGACAATCCGACTGAAACTGACACCTAATCGCAGATGCTTCCCGACTCAATCGACATAAACATGAAATCCGAGTGAACATAACAGCAGTCACGGTTTCCGTCAGCTCTCGAGGACTGTTACTGACGGCATCAGGGTTATTCGAGATCTATACCCTGAACCAATTTCATCCATCTGAGAACTGTGTTGCCATTCTTCCCCACTGAGTCCGCCGCCACCATTGTTTGAACAAAGAGTGCTCCTGCTTCCTTCACAACTTGAATCCCCAAACCGACAGGAACACCCGCACCTATGGCTCCCAAGAAGAAGACCTTGAGTGAGCGCGGAAACACTAGTGAGGGACTGCCACACAATGAGAATCGGCAGTTACCCTCACCATACCTAGCATACCATCCTTCCATCATCACCGAACCCATGCTAGAAGCATTGGTAGCCATGGGCGTCTTGCCACCAAAGGAAGTGGCAAACTGGAGGATCTGTGGAAAGAAAGATGACACCGCTCCAACTGAAGACACTTACGAGGCGATGGTGTTCGTTCCATTCTTCATCCGTGGGTTAGGTTTCCCTGTATGCTCCTTTGTGCGAGGCCTTCTGCAATTCTATTCCATCAATCTGACACACCTGGACCCCAATTCTATGCTTCAACTTTCAATTTTAGTCCATCTTTGCAAAGCGTTCCTTGGGATTGTCCCCCACTTTGGCTTATGGAAATATTTGTACCACTGCAAAGCTGGTTTGAGGGATGGGGTGTTGCAAGTGACCGGAGGAGCCAGCTTTGAACTTCGCAAGAACCGCAAAGCTGTTTACTTGGATATCCCCCTTCCAGATAACAACAAAGGATGGCACTCCGAGTGGTTTTACATAGAGAACCATGGAAATTCACTCCCCTCGAGGTCTGGCAGGTAGCCTGACAGTAAGCTGGCAAGCTGGGAGGAAGGTCCAACTGTTGAAGAACAAGCCGAGGTCAATGTGCTATTAGAGGAAATAGCCAGATTGAAAGAAGATGGCCTCACTGCCCATGCAGTGGTCATAGGCTTCGTATATCGATGCATTCAGCCACTGAAAGATAGGATATACCCTGCCTATCTATACGTCAGAGCCAGTGATCCCACTAGAGAGACGACCCGAGCTATGACTGAAGAAGATGTCAAGGCCCGAGTTGAGTTGATGGTCAGAGGCAAAGCTCACAATGAGGGAACTCCCAAGCCTTACTCTGCCTAGCATCCAACTCCCAATGTAAGTGATCTCACTCTTACTTCTGTGACTAAGCTTACTTGTAATCAGTTCGTGACATGAAGAGTGTAATGTAGAGCAATATATCCAAGTTCCTATCAGACTCGTCATCTTCTGGCACTGATAGGCTATCCAAGCGTCAGTCCTAGTTATCCACGGAGGAAATGGAAGCCGTTGTTGCTGCTGCACATGGTGCAGGAAATGACGAGGAGCACACCTTCATAGTAATACAGCGTGTCACTCAGACTGCTGAAGAAACCGCAGTGAGCAACATCACGAAGGCAGGCCCCAAGCGTACAGCTGGTACCAGTGGAGTCAAGACTCGGGCCACAGCCGGTCAGGGGTGTACCAAGGCGAGTGCCGCTGGTACCACAGTGCCACGAAAGCTGAGGACGAACAAAAGAACCATCAAGGATGTCACAAGCTCTCCCGAGTCAACAAGCAAGAAATCCAGGTATTCCTCTCACTTAGATGCCAAAACTGATGATTCATCAGTAGGAGTGAACTGGAACTGCTTGATTGATGAGGATGAGGAAGAGGAAGCTCAACTCCATCACCGTGAAAGACGATTGAAGAAACACCACGATAATGCCACAGTAGCCCCTTCTGCACCCACTCTTCCTCCAAACGAGGACGAAATAGATCTGACGGCAGAGGACTTAGATTTGGATCAGATTATCAGGGATGCTTGCTGATTTCGCTTTACATTATGCTCTGATGATGACATCAACCCATTATCAGTATGCTCTAAGGACAAAAGGCCTGAGAAGCCAAGCCCCCCGAGCATCAACCGAGCGAACATCTGGAGACTTGACAACCGAAGGGCATGGAGATGCAATGCTAACAGAAATTCCTGAGGGCCAGACTGAAACTCGAATGAATGAGTCCACCGATGCTGCGAATGAGTGTCAAGCACCAACGAATAACTGGCAAGAAGCACTAATTGGTGCAGCTTCAGAAGAGGCTCAACAAGCAACTGTACCCGATCCCTTACCAGAGGCTAACATTATTCAGGAGCAACAGATTGAGGTCAATGTAGCAGATGCTCCCCAGCCAACTTCTGAAGCCCATGACTCATCTCACGCAAAGAGTACTGAAGAACCAGAACACGCTGAATTGAGTACAGAACTCCAACATGTTGAGAGAGAACAACCTGATACTCTAGCTTTAGCCAAGCTAAACAATGCCCCACCACCCCCAATTGAGGCAGATGGCATTGATCACCAATTGGTTCCAGCAACCCCGAGCACAGGATTACTACCAGTTGTTGAGGTGTGCCAATTTCCGACATCTTATATCTTATTTCGCCCTTGTTGTCACCTAAATAACTGAAATTGCTCCCCACAGGATATGTTGAAGATACTCCACGATGGAATACAGCAAGCTTGAGTAATTCGGGAGAAAGCTGCTGCATTGCCCAGCCATTACGTGATCACTCTGAGGCAGCAGCTGGCTGATTCTGAAGCTGCTCGCAAGGCTGAGACAACAGGTATGAGTCCAACCTTCTTACACTAGTCAACAAATGAGTTCCTGAGCTAATAAATATTCCTTGGCAGCTGTTACTACTGAAAATAACCGCCTGAAACAAGCTGCTGTTACTCGGGAAACAGAATATCGCAACGCTATCCTAGACAGAGACCAAGCTCGCGATACAGCAGTCGATTTACGCAAGCAACTGGATAGTGAGAAGAAGAAACATGAGGTAACTCAACAAGAAACTGAACTAGCATACTCCCTTCTCACAGAAGTATATAAGTTGTATCATTCTACAGGAGAAGATGCAGCAAAAGACCAATGAATACCAGCAGCTGCGAGCAGAACTTCAGACTATTCAGGAATCCCGTGATGGTTTTGAGAAATCATTCCGCGATACCGTCAGTTCATTGGAAACCCTGAAGACCAGTCACACCTTGACTCGTCAGGCCCTTGAGGGCAAAGAGGCCAAATTAGCTGAAGCTCAGAATGCTCATGATGGCATCAAGAAGGTGCTCTCCTCCACGAGGTCTGCGCTAAAAGAATCCCGCGATGAGGCTGCCCAACAAGCTCAAGTGCTGGAATCCTTCAAGAAGAATTATGAGACCAGCAAGAAGAACTGCAGCCGACTGAAAGATGCCTATGAGAAGGCAAAAGAAGTTACTCTAGCCGCCAACACAACCCTGACCAAGATTCTCGACATATGCGCACCAGAAAAGCTGCGCCACGTCCACTAGGTGAACGAATAGCAACTTTTATGGATGACATGAAGTCTAGAATCTCTGAGCGAGTAAAAACCGTCCTTACTCGTGTCCTCATGGTAATCAAGAAATCACAACCCGACATTGATTTAGCGAGTTTGCCAGCGAGGATAATAAATGAGACCCAGAATACTGAGCATGAGGATGAGGCCCGAATGATTGCTGAACTCCTTGTGGGTGATGATGAATAGACAATGATTCCACATGTAATGCCATGAACAGAATGCTATATATATTGTGTTCTTAGGTCGGTACCTTTAACTATTGTCCTGCAAAACATAGTTAGCATGCGTATAAATGAAACAACTAGTGTATGCTTACCTGGAGGTCATGTCTGTTATAGAAAAAAAGACAATGTTAAGTCGGCAACGCGACTTGGGTTAATATAACAGTAAATATGAGAACGAGAATAAACACGATGATAGAGAAAAGAGTGTACTGCGAGAAAGAGTTATATGACGAAGCAAAGACATGTAGTATCGGGCTGTAGGTCGTCGAACCTAAGCTCGTTGTCTTTGTTCAACTGGGGCCCTGATTGCTCCCTGATGTGAGGTCCTGCAAAGGCATGTAGCACCATGCCGTTGGTCTTCCGACCTAGGCCGATTGCCTTTGTTTTGTTGGGGCCCTGAGTGCTCCCCTGGTATGAGTACGAACGAGAGCATGTAGCACCGTGCTGTTGGTCGACTGACCTAGGCCGATTGCTCTTGTGGTGGGGCCGGAGTTATCCCCGTCAAGAGTAAGAGTGGGCATGTAACACCGTACTATCGGTCGACTGACCTAGTTCGATTGCCCTTACATAGCGAGTGAGTAATACAAGCGAAAACAGAAAGAAACATAGAATATTTATCCCAAGAGTGCTTTATTCACAGAGTATAAAGAGTACAACGAAGGCAGAGTACAGAGAACGACCCTAACCGCTAAATCTAGAGACCATAGGAAGGCTTCACACGTAGAACTTGCGTAGATGCTCTATGTTCCAAGAGTTTCCAATTGGTGTCCCGTCCATTTGAGATAGATGGTACTATCCTGGACGAGTGACTTCTGTGACGATGTATGGGCCTTCCTAGGGAGGAGACAACTTATGCTGTCCAGCAGTCTTAAGCACCCTGCGTAGCACCAATTCCCCTATTGAGAAGGAACGAGGCCTCATGTACCGATCATGGTAATGGCGTAGAGTCTGCTGATAGCGAGCCGATTGAATAACAGAGTTCAGGCGCTCTTCTTCGAGTAAGTCGATCTCTTCGATGCGTGTTGCCTCGGCCTCAGCAATGTCCTTGAAAGCCAGTCGAGGGGCTCCAAACTGTAGGTCAGCAGGCAATACTGCCTCCGACCCATATACCATGAAGAAAGGCGTGTTGCCCGCGAGTGCTTTGCTAGGTTGTGTTCGTAGGCTCCATACCACGTATGGGAGCTCACGTATACACTTGCCAGCTAGCTTCTCGTTCTTGTCAAAAAATTTCTTCTTGAGTGCATCCAGAATCATGCCATTAGCTCGCTCAACCTGCCCATTGGCTCTAGGATGAGCCACCGAGACATACTTGATTCTAATGGACCTTTGCTCGTAGAAATCAAAGAATTCTGAACCCGTGAAATTGGACCCCAGATCTATTATAATAGATTTCATGATGCCGAAGCGAAAGATGATGTCTTGAATGAACTCAACAGCTTTGGCAGATGTCAATGAGGCAATGGGCTTATACTCGATCCATTTGGTGAACTTGTCGATAGCCACCAACACATGAGTATATCCACCCTGAGCTTTCTTGAAAGGTCCAATCATGTCCAGCCCCAGCAGGCAAAAGGCTATGAGACCGGTATATTCTGCAACTGCTGTGCTGGAAGATGATGCTGCTTGGCAAGGTATTGGCAAGCCTCACAGCACTGCACTAACTCGGCAGCATCCTTCTTTGCCGTAGGCCAATAGAAGCCGGCCCTGAATGCCTTCCTGACTAACTTGAGGCGGCATGAATTCCACAGACTTTGGCCTGTATCTCTTTCAGCAAACTCTGCCCTGATGATATATCTGTGATGCTCCGGCATCTCAAGTGCATAATCACTCATCATACATGAAGCATTCATCCTTGAGCATCATGGCATAACATGTGTTGGTGCATTGGAAACAAATTAGGTTTATATTGCATAGTGAAAAACCTTGTCATTTCATGTGTGATGCTATGTTTATCGTCGTATCTTTGATTCTATTGAGATTTGGGTGAAGTTCATATTGACAAAACTGTAGATCCACATGAGATAAACAACTTTGCTAATTGGGGTCTTGTCATATAATGAGGTTTACAAGGTGATTAGGGTCATTTATTGTCAGTACAGAAAACCAGTTCAAATTAGGGCTGATTTGAAATCCCAAATTTACTCTAACCTACAGCCACTTTTATGCAAAGATCAAATTAGATAAGTTGTAGGTATTGAAATTCTAAACAAACTTGTCAAAAGACACATTGGGAGAAAATGCATATATATGGGACTTTATAATTTTACAAGCAATAAAGGTTCCCTATCCAATTTGGGGCTGCTATACAAATTCAAATGAAATTCATATTTCAAAACTGATTTTTGGGTTGAACCTTTTGACAAAGTTGTAGAGATCAAAGAGTAAAACATTTCATTTAACTGGTACTTTTCCAAATTCGGCTCCTAAATAGGTCAAATATGTGAATTACAGAGAGGGAGAAAACACAAATTCAAATTTCCTTTTTCTGGGTCACTGACGAGTGGGACCCCACCGCCGCCGCGCCCACGCGTCGCGTCCCCACGCCGATCCCCGTCACGCTCGCACGGGCCCCCCTCCTCCTCGGACCACCGGGCCCGCGGTGCACGGCAGCGGCCGAAGCCCGCCGCGCCCAGACCCCGCCTGCTCCCCCGCCACGCGCCGCGCCGCGCCCGAACTCCTCCGCCTTTACCCGGCCCCACCTCCGTGAGAGCCAATGGACCGGCCTCATTGCTCTCCTGGTGTGATGAGTGATTGTCAACGAGCTCAAGCCCTCCGATGGACTGAAGGCCCTCCGAAGGACTGGAGGTAGAGGAAGACGAAGACCTCGATGGACTGAGGCAAAAGCCCTCCAATGGACCGGAAGCAATGCTCGGCGTCGGTCGGCCATGGGAGCTCGGTACACGGAGGGACGGTTCGGCAACGCTGGTGTAAGCCCTCCGATGGACCGCGAGACAACTCCGATGGACTGGAGAAGCCGGGTGCCACCGTGGTGCTCCAACCCGAGTGCATGGCGCGAAAAACTGCTACCCAAGTTCAGATGACTTGGTGGGTTGGGCTCCGACTCACCAAGATTGAAGATTGGGCCAAGGCCCGGCCCAGGAAGCCTACAAGAAAGTTTCCCGGTTTCTGACTTCAAAACCGGAGGAAGCTTCCGGACTACTGGCTACGTGGCGCACATCCAAGCGAGGCGGAGAAACCGAAGATGATCAAGACGTCATCGTAGTCGTCCGATTGTATCTTTTCGGTTTGGCCCCCTCCGAGCATTTTTAGAGTAGGGGTCTTAATGTAATTGTGTCGTTTAGGGCCTAGGGTATAAATAGACTTGAGAGGCTCCCTTGGAGCTTATCTTGGCAGCCACAAACCCTAGGATTTCCTAACCCTAGCGGGCAAGGTCCAAAGAGAGAAAAGAGAGCAGATTAGCTAGGAGATGAGTGCCTAGTTTAGTCAAATCTTGTCATTAGTGGGAGGATGATAGGAGGAAGGCTCTAGGGGGTCTTGTAAGACTTGATTTCGTGATTCAATCCAAGATTACTCCTTGAGAATTCCATGTCTTGAGCAGCTCAATTTCGTCCTCCTTTCCTCCTTCCCGTTCTTGTTCGTTCTTGGTTCCAATCCTTGGATTTTGGTGTGTTTCCTTTTGTCCAAGGTTGGGATCTTTTTTTTGCTGATATTTTTCTTGCTATGGTGTGGTGAATCTCACTAGCCAAGTGCTAGAATCATTGAACCACGAGCAAGGGCCGTTCTTGTCCGATTTCAGTTTTTCGGTGTCAACTCACCTACCTCACGAGATTTGCAATTCCCGTGCATCCCTTGATCTTTTGGAGTTGATCTTTTGGGATTTGCTAGGGAAGGTCCTTAGGATTGTCCATGCAAATTTTTGTGAAGTTTCGTTGAGATTTGACCCCGTTTCGATCGATTTTTCGATGGAGTGCCGGGCTGTTTTTCTGCGCAGTTTTTCGGAGAACTGACAGGACAAATCAATTGTCCTTAGGTTTGTCCGAAGTAGGGACTTCGGACTGTCCGGTCTATAGACCTCGGACAGTCCAGTCTGAAGGGTTTTTGGGCTGTTTCTGTGTCCTTCTTTGTGTTTGTCCGGTCAGGTCTTTTGGTGGAGAGAGGACTGTCCGGTCTAGTCTTTTTGGGGCTGTTTTCGCGTGTTCTTTGCTCCGCTTGCTTTGGGGTTTGTTTTTCTTGGTTTCTTTGGTCTTTGGAGTGTTGGTGTTTGCTTCAAACTTGTTTTGTGTCAACCACTGTATGCCTATACTCTTTACTCACTTTTCTAAGTGAGGCACGCTCCGGTGTGTTGAGTGGCTAGTGTGTGACACTTGCAAGCTTTGTAGCTTGACTTGTTTTGTTTGTGCCTTGTTGTTCTTGCTTGTTTCGTTGTGTGCTTTAGTGTTTTTCAGTTTAGGGTTTCTCAATGTGTCCTAGGGTTAATAGCTTGTCTATGCTACGTAATTCTGCACATTAGAGAGGTGTAGTTTTATGTGTTGTGTGTGTTTGTCTGGGTGTAGCGTGTTTGCTCTTTTAGGTGTAGTTTGGTTGCTCGTCTTACGTCCTTTTCTTTGGGCGTTAATTCGAGTGCTTCTGCTTTCCACCCGATACGTATCTGTTCAGTGGACGGTATCGGGTGTGTGTGTGTTTTTGTGAGATCGCACTTTGGGGATTTGAGTTTGAGTTTTTCAAGTGCTCCTATTCACCCCCCCCCCTCTAGTCGCACGTCTCGGTCCTACAAGTGGTATCAGAGCCGGTTAGGTTTTCTATACCTTAACCGGTGACAAAACCGTAGCGACGATGACTTACTCCGGGAAAATTCCCGTCCTTGGCTCCGATGGCTATCCCTACTGGAAAGGTAGGATGGAGGCGTTTCTTGTTAGCCAGAGTCAGGACATATGGGATGCTACTCAGAGTACGACTTTTGTGGTGCTTCCAGTCGCTGAGCGTACTACGCAGGATATCGTGGCTCAGCATGAGGTGAATGCCAAGGCTGTTAACTTTCTCTTCTCCAGGCTTGGTCCCATGGATTATGAGAGAGTGAGTCACCTTAAGACTGCGCGTGAGATATGGTCACTGCTTAGTGCACACCATGAGGGTACTGCGACGATTAAGGCTAGGCTTGTGGAGACTTACCGGCGCAAATATGAGAATTTCGTCCAGAAGCCGGGAGAGTCAGTAGACGACTTGTTTGGTCGCTTTCAGTCGATCATCAACAAGTTGCGTGTCAACTCTGCCCCCGCTGCCCTTCCATATACCGATCATCAGCAGGCTGTCAAGTTGCTGTATGCTTTGGACAGAAAAATATGGGAGATCAAGGTGAACTCAATCATTGAGTCGGCAGGGTATGATACGATTGGAGTAGAGGCGCTCTATAGTAAGCTCAAGGCCACCAAGGTAGATTACAAGATGAGGGATTCCCTCGCTTGTACAGGTTCTAAGAGTCTGGCCTTGGCTACCCCCTCTAGTGAGTCTGTCACTAACCCCATGTTACACAACTTCTCGTTTTCTGCTTGATGTCTGTTACAGAGGAGCAGCTAGCGACACTTGGGGATGATGAGTTGTGTCTAGTGTCTAGTCGCTTTCAGCGCGCCTATGACAACCGGATGAGCAAGAAGAGGGGAGAGCGGCCCAAGTGCTTCGAGTGCGGAGAGGTCGGCCACTTCATCGCCGAGTGCCCCAACAAGAACGACTACTACAAGAAGGGCAAGAGCTACTCCCGTGACTCCGACAAGTACCACTCCGGCAAGCCAAGCTTTGACAAGCACCGCTCCAGCAAGCACGGCTCCGGCAAGCGCCCCTTCGGCAAGAAGAACTTCCAGAAGGCTTTCAAGAGCTACCAGAAGGACAACCGGAACCGGGACAAGGCCTTCTTCGCCGAGATCGGGTTCTGCAGCAGCGGATCTTCTTCCTCTTCGTCCTCGTCGAGCTCAAGCGATGAGGAGATCACGTACAGGAAGGACAAGAGGAACGATCAAGGCGGTCCAGCTAGCTTGTGCTTCGTCTCCACCAAGTCCAAGCGCAAGAACAAGGACAAGACGAGCTCGGTATGCTCCATGGCGCTTGAGGACAAGGAGAACAAGGATGACGGCAGCAACTCTTCTTCCGATGATGAGGTAACTCCTGAGCAAGCCGAAATCCTTGAGATGTTAGAGCAGAACAGCCGAGAGCTGAAAGCCCAGGATAAGATGCTGGAGAAGGCAGCTAAGAAACTGCAGAAGTTGAAAGCCCAACTTGCTGAGGCTTTAGAGGAGAATGAGAGGTTGAGGAGTGTGAGACCCCAACCCAGTGAGATTGAGTGCCCTACCTGCGAGTCTTTCATGATGGAGCTTGGTGACCAGAGAGATAGGTATGCCAAGCGGGTAGAGGAGATAGATGAGCTGAAGGCTGAGCTAGGCAAACTCCAGTCCAAACTGGATGAGCCTACTTTGAGTGGAGAGCTTGAGTGTGAGTCTTGCCCCTGTCTAGCTAGAGAGCTAGCTGTTCTGAAAGAGAAGTTTGAGGGGCAGCTCATGGAGCTTGAGGAGCTTAGGGCTAGACCTACGCTTTTGGGTGCGTGTATGGTCTGTCCTACCTTGAGAAGTGAGTTAGAGCAGTTGAGAGCTGACTTTGAGGTGCTTTTAGCACCTACTGACACTTGTGAGAACTGCCTAACCCTTAGGATGCAGCTGATGAATAGGGATGCCACCATTAGGCAGTATAAGAAAGCTGTTGTGGTTCCCTCCCTAGACTATGACACCTGTGCTACCCAGACTGTGGTTCTGGAGAATCTGAGGGAAGAGATGTTGTCTTTGCAAAATGACAACAACATGTTGAGAGAGGTGCTCAGTTGGGTATATGCTAGGCAACCCCAACTAGAGATAATCATAGAGAGCACCAAGAGAGCTGAGGGTGAAACAAGTGGTGTTGGGTTTGGAGAGTGCAGCATTTCGGGAGAGAAGAGTGCCCCAGTTAAGATCAAGACTGTACCTACCCAGCCAGGTGAGACTGTTGATGGGGTTTACCATGAGCCACCTAAGGCTGCCCCAAAGAAGCAGTACTGGACACCCAAGCCTTCCAAGGGTAAGCTGGACAAGATTGTTGAGGAAGAGCTTAAGCCCAAGGGCAAGAAGCCAGTCCAGCAGCCTAAGCCACCGAAGGCCACACCACCTAAGCCCAAGTCCCAGCCTAACCTAGTTCCTAGGAGGCCTGTCTACCACTGTGAGTTTTGCCAGCGAAATGGCCACCTAGAGGAGTTTTGCTTTAGGAGGAAGCGGGTTGAGAGGCAGGAGAGAACTTGGGGGAACCAGGATCAGTTCTATCAGGGTGGTAGGCAAGATCCTCCCCACCGCGGTGAGATGAGAAACCACTTTGCCGGTGGTGAGAGAGGAGGCGGCTTTTAGGCTCGTGCTCCTGGTGGTGAGAAACGCTTTACCGGCCGAGCTCCTAGTCGTTTTCAGCGCGGCTATGGACCTCGTGACCGAGGCTTTGAGAGAGCTTTCGAGGGTTCACGCTTTGGAGGTCGTGGTTACCCTGATCGTCGTGATGATTTCTTTGATTGTGCTTATCCCACTTTTGAGCAGATGGCTCGGCACTGGTACAACAGTTTTGGGACTAACCCCAGTGCCGGACTGTTTGCTCACCGTCGCTTTACTTGACTTTGCAGGATCGAGGCATGGAGGACGTGTGGATCATGGACTCCGGTTGCTCTAGGCACATGACAGGGCACCGCAAGTGGTTCTCCAGCCTCAACCCCGTCAGCACCAAGGAGTACATCACATTCGGGGACAATGGTCAAGGTAAAGTGATGGGTATTGGTTCTGTTTCGCTCTCTGCTAAGCTTTCCCTGAGAGAAGTTGCCTTTGTCCGGAATTTGGGGTTCAATTTGGTTTCTGTTTCGCAACTTTTCGATGAAGGATTTGAGGTTCGTTTTAAGAAAGGTGCGTGCTGCGTTCTTGATGCTGAGGAGACCCTTGTTTGCTCTTTGTTGCCATTTGGTCAGGTTTTTAGGGTCGACCTCACATCTGTTTCTGGCCCTGCGCGCTGTTTGGTTGCTAGTCCTTCTGCTGATATATGGAAGTGGCATAGAAGACTTGGTCACTTGAGCTTTGATCTGCTAGTCAGGTTAAGTTCAATGGGCCTAATCCGAGGATTGCCCAAATTGAGAGCTGAGAAGGACTTAGTTTGCCACCCTGTCGTCATGGCAAGATGGTTGCCGCCTCTCACATTCCTGTGTCTCAGGTTATGACCTCCTATCCGGGTGAGCTACTCCATATGGATACAGTAGGTCCCGCTCGGGTAGCGTCGGCCAGTGGGAAGTGGTACGTGCTTGTCGTTGTGGACGATTTTTCGCGGTTCTCGTGGGTATTTTTCATGGAGTTTAAGGATGAGGCGTTTGGTTTTGTTTGGGATCTGGTACTGAGGTTGAGAAACGAGAGTCATAAGGCCATGAGGGCTATCCGCAGTGACAATGGCGGAGAATTCAGAAACTCTCGTTTCGAAAACTTCTGTCGTGACCTAGGTCTTGAACACCAGTTTTCTTCTCCATATACCCCTCCGCAGAACGGTGTTGTGGAACGCAAGAACCGCACACTTGTTGAGATGGCACGGACGATGCTCGATGAGCATAGGACTCCGAGGCGCTTTTGGGCTGAGGCAGTGAATATGGCCTGTTACATTGCTAACCAGATTTTCTTGCGAGCTTTCCTTGGGAAGACCTCGTATAAACTTCGGTTTGGTAGGCAGCCCAGCGTCAAGCATTTGCGAGCGTTTGGCTGCATGTGCTTTGTGCTGAAGAAGGCGAGGCATTTGGACAAGTTTGAGTCTCGTTGTTTGGATGGGATTTTTCTGGGGTATGCTTCTAATTCTAGTGCTTTTCGTGTGTGGATTTTAGAGGCCAAGCAAGTTGTTGAGACTTGTGTGGTTTCTTTTGATGAGACTATGCCCTGCACAACCCCTGCCCTTGAGCTTTCAGGTGATGATGAAGAAGGCACTCCCATCTTTGAGGATGAGGAAGGTGTGGTTAATGATGGTGATGCAGGAGCCACTGCACCGGCTGCAGCTCCTGCCCCCTCTGCTACAAGTTTAGATGATGATGGAGGACCCTTGCCCACAGCTTCCTCCTCACTCCCCCAACAGCAAGCTCAAGCAGAGGTTGGATCCGCTGAGGACGCAGGGGAGGTGACTTCCGAGATTATTCCATCTCGGCAAGTCCAGCGGAATCACCCTCCACACAGGATGATTGGAGACATTCACCAGCGTGTCACACGCTCTTCGGTTAACTCTCTAGCCTTTTTCTCCCACTCTGCATATGTTGCTTCTTTTGAGCCCCGGGATGTGTCACATGCATTATCTGATCCTAACTGGGTGAACGCCATGCATGAGGAGTTGGAGAACTTTGAGAGGAACCATGTCTGGGATTTAGTTGAACCTCCACCAAACTGTCGCCCTATAGGTACCAAGTGGGTTTTCAAGAACAAACAGGGTGAAGATGGGATGGTTGTGAGGAACAAAGCGAGATTGGTAGCACAGGGTTTCTATCAGAAGGAGGGGATAGATTATGAGGAGACCTTTGCCCCTGTAGCTCGTTTGGAAGCCATTAGGATTTTGCTTGCCTTTGTGGCCTCTAAAGGCTTCAAACTGCAGCAAATGGATGTCAAGTCTGCTTTCCTAAACGGGTTCATAGAGGAGGAGGTGTATGTGAGACAACCTTCTGGCTTTGAGAGTGCTAGATTTCCAGACTGGGTGTATAAGTTGAGGAAAGCCCTTTATGGTCTGAAGCAAGCTCATAGAGCTTGGTATGCTAGGTTGAAGAGTTTCCTGTTCAAGTCTGGGTTTGTGATGGGTTCAGTAGACAAGACCTTGTTTTTGTTGAGTCGTGGCGGTGACACCCTGATAGTTCAGATATATGTTGATGACATAATCTTTGGTGGTTCATCTCACGCTTTGGTGTCTAGTTTTGCTGAACAGATGAGCAGGGAATTTGAGATGAGTCTTATGGGTGAGCTCCAGTTCTTCCTCGGGCTGCAGATCAAGCAAGGCCTTGAGGGTACCTTCGTGCATCAAGCCAAGTACACAAGTGACATACTCAAGAAGTTTAACATGGGTGACTCTAAACCCATGACAACTCCTATGAGTACAAACACGGCGCTTGATGCTGATGAAGATGGGGAGGCGGTGGACCAGAAGGAATTTTGAGGGATGATCGGCTCACTTCTGTACCTGACGGCGACCAGGCCGGACATTCAGTTCGCGGTCTGTCTTTGTGCGAGCTACCAGGCTTCTCCTAGGACTTCTCACCGTCAAGCGGTGAAGCGCATTTTCAGGTATCTGAAATTCACTCCTAAGCTTGGTCTTTGGTATTCCTCGGGTTCTTCTCTTTCTCTTAAAGTGTTCTCAGATGCTGACCATGCTGGCTGCCGGATTGATCGCAAGTCAACCTCCGGCACATGCCAACTCTTAGGAACCTCTCTTGTCTCTTGGTCCTCTCGCAAGCAAGCTAGTGTTTCCTTGTCTACCACAGAAGCAGAGTATATAGCTGCTGCTAGTTGCTGCTCCCAGCTGTTATGGATGAAAGCCACCCTTAGTGATTTCGGCCTTAGGTTTGGAAAAATTCCTCTTCTAGTTGATTCTACTTCTGCTATTTCTATAGCTAAGAACCCCGTCTTGCACTCTAGAACCAAACACATAGACATGAGGTTTCACTTTCTGAGAGATCACTATGAGAAGGGGGACATAGACTTAGTCCATGTAGCATCTGAAAACCAGTTGGCCGATATCTCTACCAAGCCCCTAGAGTTTGGCGCTTTTGTGCACTTGAGAGGTGAGCTTGGAGTGTGCTATCCCTTTTAGTCAGGGATAATGTGCTACTCCTTTTAATAAGGGATAGCTTCTGTAGTTTAGTTTCTGCTTTTATCTGGTTTTTATTTCTCTTTGCTTCTTTTGCATATTGTATCATATCATGCATTGCACTGTTTCATATGCATTTTCACTTCACTAGCACTTGAGCTCTTTTAGAATGATGAGTTAGTATTTGCTTGTGCTAGATTGTACAGTGCTTGCTTGATCATGGTTGGCTAAGCTCTCTTGAGTCTATTAAATACTAATTGTGAGCTAAGTCATTTTATTCTTTGTAAATCAAAAACCGTGATCACCACTTGATTTGGCTACCTAGCATGTGTAGGAATGTTGAATGCTATGCTATCTTTTCAGACCTGGATAAGATTTTATGACACCTTGCTTAAATTGAAATCTGAATCAAAATGCTTACAAGTGGTGTTTTATGTGCTGAATTGAGAAAGATCCAGGTGGGTTTGCTTGTCACACTGATCTAGTTCGAGACAGCTTGCCTTTGCACTTTGGCATGAACTTGGACTAGGCTGTGTATGACCACAACCTTGTCTTGAGCTTCTGATGGTTATATAACCTAGGCTTGGCATTGGTTGGTAAGAAGTGGCAAAAGACAAGTAAATAACCCCTGGCACATAAAGAACTTGCTTATGAATACAAATGTATAAATCTAAAATTTGCAAGTCTCTAAAATGCTTATGGCTGGTTGTATATGCTTTGGTTGAGAGTAGCACACCTTGTATGCATTGCTAGCATCTTGCTGTTCATGCCTATCTTGCTAGGTGCCCTTCATGTCGGTGATGCTTTCTTTTTGATAACCCTGAAAAATAAGCTTACTCTTGATATGTGTAAGATAGATTCATTTGAGCTTGTTGTATGCTTCCTTGCCCTCACTTGCTCTGTATGCTAGAACTTGTGATTACTAGCTTTCCATCCCTTCTGGGCTCTTTCAGTTACACTCCTTGCATTTCATAGCATATTTTGAGGGGGAGTTGTCTAATTCAGGGGGAGTTGAGTTCAAGGAACCCTTGATGTGTCCATTGTCAACAAGGGGGAGAAATTTGGGGAGAGATTAGTGTACTTCTCCAAGGGGAAGAAATTTAAAAATATGGACAAGGGGGAGAACTCAGGAGAGATTTAGTTGAGGGAGAGCTTTGCATTCATATTGCATTTGTGAGGATGCATTTCAGGGGGAGTTTGAGCTTTTAGCATGCTCTTTGCATCGGTGCGTTGAGCCTTTTGCCTCTGTCTTGAGGAGGCGATGCTTTGCTTCTTTTTGCTTCAAGTTGCCTTGTGCTTTGCCTTTGTTGGGTTTTCGGCAGCTTGAGCATTTTTTTTATTTTCTTTCTTTTTCGGTTTTACGCTTTTGTTTTTGATCCATTTCAGGTTACAGGTTGAAGGTGCTGACAATGCACTCATCAAGGGGGAGATTGAGAGCCAATGGACCGGCCTCATTTGTGATGCCCCTGGCATCTCAAGAGCCCTAACATGCAGTTAGAGATAAGTTAATGGTGGATTAAGATTTTATCATGCTTAGAGAAGTAACAAGAAATAGGTGGAGAAGTCACTAAGTCAAAAATTTTCTAAACAAGATACAATACCACACATTTCGTGGATAGGTAAGTCAACACTCACATGGTTTGAGCACAACATCAAGTACAAAACCTCGGATAAGAAAGTAACTCTGGACCTTTCTATTTGACCATGTCTAAGAATCTAAAGACGAGAGGTTTAAAAGATCAAACCCAAAGTTTCTTGATAAGTGCCAGTTGTGATCGTGAGCAAATTTGGACCCTAACAAAACTTTTAGATTCCTTAAGCGCTGAGCTTAGCCCCATTATCAAAGTTATCATACACACCGTGGACTATGTTCTTGCCACACTAAGCATGGCTCGAAACTGTCACCTATTTATTTCAAAGTTAGCTCAAATGCCTCTTAGAATCAGCCCAAGTCAATCCACACTCAAGAAATTTCCCAAGTATGGAATTTTCAGCTTTTCCCAAACTTGAAGCTGAAATTACTTTTGATTTCACCATACAACTTCAAATTATCCCTTTGTATGAAATGGAATTAAACTTATCACCTTTCAAATGCACCTATTGTGGAAGTGGTTGGATTTCATTTGATACTTCAAAAGTTTGAAACAAGAAAGACTCTTCTTAAAGTAAAGCTGCAGTTTTACCAAACCCTCAACAATGTTTGTGTTTGTAATTCAAAATCTATGGTGATCCAAGCCAGACTTTATATACAAAACTTGTAGGTAATTCTATTAGGAACAACTTTGGTAATTGGAGTGTTGACATGCAATGGGATTTGAATGGTGTTTGGGGTCCTTTTCTATCAATACATGAAATCTGTCCAAACCTGACCTGTGGAGTAAATTCAAATTTCTTTCATCTTACAGCCATAATATTGAAAGGGTTATATTGAGAAAGTTGTAGATCTTGAAATTCTGAACAACATTGGTATAAAACTTCTTTTGTGAAATTGTCTAGAAAATAGACTTTTAGAATTTCTAAGCTGGAAGGTTCTGTTGGTCAAACCTTGGTCAGCAGGTTAAATTCAAATTTAAACCACATTTTTGAATATAACATGGTATGGAATTTTATAATAAAGTTGTAGAGCTCGAAGTTTAGAACATTTCATCCAATTGGGGTCTTTCCAAATTCGGGCTTTAAAATGTTCAAAAACGAGAAATACGAACAAGGGCCCTAGCATTCAAACCTGAGTTTTCCATTTCCCATTCCCTTTTATTTTCCCTGTGCCTATGACATGTGGGCCCCACCCACCGGGCCTCAAATCCCAGCAGACCAAAAACCACTGTCCGCTCCCGGTTTTGGAAATCCACTTTCGCCTTCCATGGACTCGGTTCCGTAGACCATGCCTTCACCTCTCCTCTTGGCCCCACCTGCCATTGGGTCACGGTCTATAGACCAACTCCACGCGCCAACGGCCGCCCCTTTCCTCCCCTCTCCCGCGCCCACGCGGCGCTCACGCTCTGGCCGCCATGGCCACGCGCTGACCGCATAGAGTCCAGAAAGTATATGCTAGAGGGCCATTCACACTGTTCATATGTACATCTTAATTTGCACTATATATATACATGGAAAATAGATGTCCTATCAAACTTGGGAATTTTAACTTGTAAATTTTTGTACATGCAGTCCATGCTAAGTATAGCTAAAGAATGCTTCCTATAAATGCTTAGTGTGACATGTTCTCCCTTTATGATGTATAACTCGTCAATCGTAAATGAGCTTGTTTAAATGTATGATTACTATAGGCCATAAGAGTGCTTCGGTCACTAGTGCTAGCAATGGTGTTTCAAATTAGTAGTCCCTTATGTGTGTGAACATATATTTAATTGATGCTTTGCTTGCACAAGGTGTGAAACAAGACAACTCGACTTAATACGTGATCATGTAATAAACTCTAGGCTGCCTTGTGAATGGTTGATTTCAAAGTTGTGTGCTTGCCCTAGCAAGATGCATACATGCGCTTATTGTTAAATAATTTATCAATCACTTTTCTGTCCATCCATGAAATGGTTGTTCACGGATGTGCATTAATATTCATACATCGGAATCATTGCATCATGCATGGCATTCATATAGTGACGCTTAATTTGCAGAAACGGGATCGAGCAACGAGAGCGTGGAACTAATCCAACCAACGGTGATCCAAAAGACCAACTAAGACCCATTCACGACCTGGAGGGCCCATCAGTCGTGTTTGGAAGGAGGAGTTGTCCAAGGGATCAAGGGGTTGCCTGGGACAAAGCCTCACAACCCGGCAAACTAACACTGGCTTAGTTTGTTGATTTTATTAAAGTGACTCAAAGGTAGGCAGGACCATACTATACCCAGCAAACATCTTAAGTCTTAATGATTAGGCATATGCATCAGGAGTTGTTTGGAACCAACTGCATTAGACATCCTGGCCGCCCTGGCCCTAGCACCTATACATAGAATTCGTAGGACGAGTGCCTAGAATTGCTAGGTACGAGTAGATACGAGTGAATGGAGTCACTCGTCGCGTAGGTGATTTTACAAACCTCAGAAATCTTACTATGACACAATTTATGATTATTATTGCTGATGTTAAATAGAGACCGGGCGGAGTTATGGGAATATTATAAGAAAAATGATGATGTGGCAAGGTATGGTGGACTCCGCCCGAGTCGCATAAGGCCCGTTCGCTGTTCGCCTGCTGATCGGCATACCATTGCTAGAGTGCTTATCCGGGTCGTGGGACCGGTGAAAGTCTTACCGGCCCCGTCCTACTATTCATGGTGCTGCCCATCCACTGATAGGGGGCCGATGGACTTGGGAGGTGCTTGGAGGTCGATGGAGGGCTGACCCGACGTACCGTGGTATCGCTCCTGAGACGGCTACTCCCAAGGGTTAGGTGGGGGCGCTGTGAATCTTGGGACGGGACAGGTGGAGATGAGGGATATATGTGTGGAACGCGATGGCTAGTAAGCATATATCACTTGGCATTTTTAGTTATTCCCGGGAATTAACAAATCGATTCGAATCGCTGATGCTCACCAGGTGTGAGAATGCCAGATATCGCACACGGGCAACGTAGTAATAACTGTAACATGCTGTTTATTAAGTCACGCCTTTTTATACAACATGCTTGGATCTGTATGATCCGTCTCACTATTCAGGGTGTCGCCCATCCACTGCTAGGAGGTCGATGGACTTGGGAGATGCTTTGAGGTCGAGGGAGGGCTGACCCGACGTACCGTGGTATCGCTCCTGAGACGGCTACTCCCAAGGGGTTGGATGGAGGCGCTGTGAATCTTGGGACGGGACATGTGTTCATTACTTTACTTTCATGCAAATGTTTATTTTTATGATATAACTGATTCTCATGATTAATGGATAGCAGCTGTCAAAATCCTGCTATCTGATATCAACATGACCTTGTTTAAGAATCAACAGCTAAGGATCCACATGATTAGTAAGCATGCTTTGCGTCAGCCGTAAGCCCCGTCCATTAAGTCCTACTGAGTAATTAGTACTCAGGGTTTGCCCCCACTTTTGGATTACAGGTACCGACGATTCTGGACAACTGTGTTGGAGGTGGTAGTACCGGTGGGCTCGGTGCTATTTGCCTTGTCATTTCTTCCTGAAGACTACTTAAGTATATTATTCCGCTGCGAGATGTTTTGAAAACGCTTCCGCTATATTTATATACTCTGAATTCGCTTTCGCTATATTTGAACATGTATTTGATTTTATACAATTGAGTTGTAAATGAAATCTATTATTCTCTATTTCAACTGCCTGTGATGATGTAATTGTTGTGGCTCCTTCGAGAGTCGGATGTGTTTGATGTCGGTTCCTCGGGAATTGGTGTTATCGAGAGCTCGAAGGACTCTCGACGGACTACTGGGTTTAGTCTGGCCTAAGTGCACTGCGAGCCAGAGGTGGCAGGTGTGCTTAGTCTAGATTAAGCAGGGCGGTTCCGCCACATCATTGCTCTCCTGTTGTGATGAGTGATTGTCAACGAGCTCAAGCCCTCCGATGGACTGGAGGCCCTCCGAAGGATTGGAGGTAGAGAAAGACGAAGACCTCGATGGACTAAGGCAAAAGCCCTCCAATGGACCGGAGGCAATGCTCGGCGTCGGTCGGCCATGGGAGCTCGGTACACGGAGGGGCGGTTCGGCAATGGTGGTGTAAGCCCTCCGATGGACCGCGAGGCAACTTCGATGGACTAGAGAAGCCGGGTGCCACCGTGGTGCTCCAACCCGAGTGCATGGCGCGAAGGCGTGCGAGGGAGGCTATGGCGGAACCGCCGATTTAATACGGGCTAAGTACACCTGCCACCATTAGCTTACAATGTACTTAGACCGTACTAAACCCGGTCGTCCGTCGAGAGGCCTTCGGCTCTCGATAACACCCTTTCCCAGAGGAACCGACATCATACACATCTGACTCTCGATGGAGCCACAACAGTTACATCATCACAGGCAGTTGAAATATAGAATAGATAGATTTAGTTTACAAACCGAGAATGTATATAATCAAATACATGTCCAAAATATATATAATGCGGAAGCGTTTTCAAAACATCTCGCAGCGGAAACCAAGTACCTAAGAAGTCTTCATACAGACGAACGAGGCGAGTAGCACCAAGCCCACCGGTTCTACCCTTCTCCAAGCAGCTATCCAAAAGCCGCCAGTACCTGTGAGCCAAAAGTGGGGGCAAACCCTGAGTACTAATTACTCAGTAGGACTTAATGGACGGGGTTTACGGCTGACGCAAAGCTCAGTTTACTAGCAAGTAGGTCCTTAGCCATTGATTTTAAACTGTAAAATGTTGTTATAGGGTAGCGGGATTTGACAGTCGCTATCCTTTAATCATGATTATCCACTATGGTTTAGTGTCATACTATAGCGGGATTTGACAGTCGCTAGTCCTTATCCTGAATCTCATTGGTAATATAAAGTAAGTAATTTGCATGAAGTAAAACAGGTATATCCAATGTATAGTAGCAAATCATCAATTCAATAAAACATCATGCCTCAAATAGTTCTACGTTGCCCGTCAGTGATATTGGCATTCTCACACCTGGTGAGCATCAGCGATTCGAATCGATTTTTATATTCCCGGGAATAACTAGAAAATGCCAGGGGCCCATATGCTTACTAACACGACGGCTTTCCCACATATAGTCCCCTTCTCCACTTGTCCCATCCCAAGTTCGATTCACTCCCGCCTGACTCCCGGGTTGTGCCCCCATGACGAGCCTGCCGACATCTCGGTCTCCCCGTCATGAGTACCAAGCTCCCCCGGGCCACCTTCCTCTCAACCAGTGGGTAGGAACGTGTTTCTGTTCTTCGGATGGCACAAGTAAGGTTTCACCGGTCCCATTTCCCGGATAAGCATTCTAGCAATGTTATGCCGATCAGCAGGCGAACAGCGAACGGGCCTTATGCGACTCGGGCGGAGTCCACCATACCATCTCATCATTTTTCAACATAGTAATCCCATATCTCCGCCCGGTCTCAATTGAAGGCATAACATAGCAAGAGTAAATTCATAGTAATGAGGATTCATCATTCGAAAGTAAACCCTACGAGACGAGTGACAATGCTCACTCGTGTCTACTCGCGCATAACCATTCTAGGCACTCGTCCTACGAACCCTAAGTATAGGTGCTAGGGCCAGGGCGGCCGGAAAGTCTAATGCAATTGGTTTCAATCAACCCTAATGCATATGCGTAACTCAAAATAATTTGTTTGCTGGGATTTGCATGGTCCTGCCTACCTTTGCTTGATCTTAAGAAAACCAACAAACTAAACTAGGTTAGTTTGCCGGGTTGTGAGGCTTTGCCCCAGGCAACGCCTTGAAGCAGGGACGGATTTAATCAGCGACCCTTCGTCTTCTGACTCTTGAAGCAGCTGGTTGTCCGTTTTCTCGAGTAGCGGTTTCACCTTCGTTGATGGTTACTTGCACGCGGGGTCTATATGCATGAAAAAAAAATGCAACATGAGTGCAAGAGAATGCAATGCCGGAATTTGGGTGCAAAAGGACACCAAAGTGTTTAATTTACTGTATAAAGCGTTATTTTCCTATTATTGGGTTAAGCAAGCCACATTTTGTTATTTTCGAATCACCACACAAACTTTACATGCATAAGTTAATATTTCACCAGTGGGTTACTTATAACATGTATGATGCAGTAAAAATAGCCTAGGACCATACTTCGCACTTTTCATGTAGCATGTGAGGCACATATCAAAAATGCATAGAAACATGATGATAATAGCAAAACAGTGGGTAAATGAAAAATGTTAGTGCTATAAAAATTCACACAGGGACTAGACATCATACTTAAGCTACTGGCCAAATTTCACCTCAGGTGGAGTTCATTTGACCCATATTTCCTATTTTTGTAGGTTTAACATGCATGCATAAGTTCAGGGGCAAAACAGTCATTTCACAACTCCACATCATACCCATTCAGTAGATCTACTCAAAATGAATCCATAGCCACTAAGTTTGTCCATTTTGGATTTTTATTGGATTTATTATGATTTTTCAAAGTTTCAGCCGAAATAAATAAAAATAAAATGAAAAATCATTAGATCTAGGACTTATCCGTAATTATACATAACTTTCAGGGGCTAAATCGTAAAAATACCGAGACTCATTGAACAGCGCTCGGACCGAAATGTAATTAGGTGAAAACGCAGGGGCCTAAACGCAAAATGTGCGTCTCCTTCCCCCCGGTCGTCTTCCTCCTCACGACCGAGGGGAGGACGCGGCGGCGCGCGGCCAAATCCGGCCACGCCGGGCGCGGCGGCTCGCCGGAGGCGGCCGGGGAGAGGGAGGGGAGTGTGGGCAGTCTTACCCCCTACCTTGGTCGACGGGGAGAGGCGCGAGGAAGGCCGGCGACGGTGAGGTGCCCGGCGGCGACCGGCGCGACGTGGACCGGGCGATGGGGAGGCGGAGCGGCACCTAGACCTTGCCCCTCGGGTCCGCGGGGTCGTGGCGGAGGTGGCGGTGGTGTCCTAGCGGCGTGAGGAGCTCGGGAGGCGGGGCGCGGCGGTGGTGAACCGGCGGCGCGGCGCGGCGAGCTTGGTGGCGCGGCGGACTCGTTCTGGCGAAAGGAGGGCGGAGCGAGGGCGAGAGCTTTTCCCTTTGGTGCGCGACGAGGTGGCGAGTGCAATGGAGGGGTCCTAGGGGCGCGAGAGGCAGCGGAGGCGGCTCGGGAGCTCGAGCTCCGAGCTCGCTCCAATGGCGGACGGCGCACGGCGCTCTGTGCGGGCGGAGGCGGAGAGAGGGCCGGGAGTGGGGCGAGAGTGAGCGAGAGGGCGAGCGGGGTCGCGTCCGCGCCCGGGTGAAGGCGCTCGGGGCGTGGGGCCGGCGATCCGCGGCGCGGAGGAGCCGCCCGGTGCTTGCCGGCCGCGTGGTGGCCGCCGGCCCGGACACGGTGGCGTGTCGGGTCGGTGGGCCCCACCGGTCGGTGACAGTAGGAAAAGGAAAATAGAAGAAAAAATAAAAATGTGTTTTCTCCCCTGCTGAAAATCGCCATTTTGACCAATTTAGAGGCCGAATTTGGAAAAACTCCAATTGAATTAAATGTTCTACTCTTTGAACTCTACAACTTTGTCAATAGGCATGATTTCAAATTCGGCATGGAAATATGAAATTCATTTGAATTTAGCTCTCAAGTTTAATTTGGCCCACAAACCCCTTTTATTGGAAAATTCCAAAACTCCTATTTATGGACATTATCTCCCAAGGTGCCTTTTGAAAAGTTTGTTTAAAATTTTAAAACCTACAACTTCTCCAATTTGAGCTTTGCATGAAAGTGGCTGTAGGTTAGTCCAAATTTGAGATTTTTAAATAGGTCAGGTTTGAGCTGGTTTTCTAGGTTGGCAGTAAATGGTCCAAACTTTAGGTAAACATTCTTACATGGCTAAGCCCCAAATATAAAAGTTCTTCACCTCTTGTTTGTCTACAATTTTTCTAATATGAGCCTCACCCAACTCTCGACAGAATCAAAGTTATGACTATAAACATAGTATCGCACATGCAACAAACAAAGTTTTGAACTTGTAGTTTAAGCCAAATTTGATTCAGATGCAAAAACACATGTTATGCCATGATGCTTAAGGATGATGCTTATTTCATTTCATTAGGGCAGGTCATGAAAATGACTCTATGGGTAAGAAAATCTCAAATTACCAAACTGGACAGAGTAGGGGTGTGTTTCTGGGCTGACAAAATTTGGTCGAAAAGACCAATTTGAATTCATATTATGGACCAGACTCATATTGACAAAGTTGTTTCCTGGATCATTACCTACAACTTTGTTAATATGATCCTCCTCTAAATCACAACATATTTTGAAATACAACCCTAATCTTGTTTAGGATTTTGGTAAAACAGCAGATTTACTCTAAGTAAAGCTTTTCTTGTTTTCATCTTTTGAAATATCAAATGAAGTCCAAATACATCCACAATAGATGCATTTGAAAGGTGATGAGTTCAATTCCATTTCATACAAAAGAAAATTCTTGAGTTGTATAGTCCAATCAAAAGGAATTTCAGAATCAATTTGGGAATGAGCTAAAATTTCAGATTTGAGAAATTTTGACTTAGTGGTTTATCTACCAATTCCTCATTACTCTCTTAAGCATGATTTAGTCTTAATTCATCATTAGTTTACGTATAATTGTGTGTACGGCTTCTGAGATGCCAGGGGCATCACAACCCACCCCCCTTAAAGAAATCTCGTCCCGAGATTTTGAAAGAGGCCGGGTTCTATGTCGTAAGGTGAAAAGATACTACCCGCATCTTGGGGCTCGGGACTCTTTTAATAGTTGCAAACGCACTTTAACTCTTCCTTTGTCCTTTGTTGGCTTTGTTAACGACCGGGTGAGTGGTTAGTACCTTCCTAACACAAGGTAGTTACAAAGCATCATTTGGTTGACTAGGATGGTTCCTTTAAGGTACTCGATAATACACGTCTCATATGAGGGGGAATGAACGAACCACGAAGAGAACGTGGTGGCAGCGAGCGAATGACATGATTGGTTCAAGCACGACGAGAGGGTCACTTCCTGGCTTTGACACCGAGTTTAGGAGCGTAATAAACATCTGATTTATTTGAACAATGAGAAGCAAAGCATACGCAGTAGGGAGTTTGAATGAAGCAAAAATCTCGCGAGTTATAGAAAACAACAATGGGTGTGTTGTTGGGAGGCACATTCTTTTCATTTGATGGGGACTGCGTACACATATAAGATATCAAATCCAAATATTTTCAAAGAGTAAGGTGTGGCGATACATAGCACACACTACTCATTGCCTCAAGAAAGATAACACGGGAAGAAAGTAGGACATATTCATCTAGACAAAGTGATGGTTGGTACGATTCCATAAGATTGGTCAAGTCTGACCAAGAAAAGTACAGGTAGATGATTTGTGCTTACTAACGGAAACATCGATAATGTTAGTAGGCCCACCTTTGAGGATAATTTCAAAGATGGAGGAAAACAACTTATAAGAAGATGATATGATACGAGCACTCGCCGAGAGCAAAAGCCAGCACGATGAATGATGCTGAAGATCATCTTCAGGAAATAAGGTTCCTTACGTACCCAGAAGGAAACATTAGAGAAGGCATTGGAACAGACTGATTGTTCCCACAAGATAAAAGAGGCAATTCGGAGGATACAAGGGAGCGATGTGACAAGCCAGTGGATATGAAATCAAGCACTCCCACGGATGCGAGTTGTTGAAGATACACTAGGTAAGCATGGAGAAGTCTGAGATTCGGACTGATGGATGTAAAGGTACCATGGAGGTGGATCCGATCATCCGTATGAATTAGGATAGACAAGGTTAATCTAGGAATGATGAGATACAATCAAGCTGGGGGATTGAGATAAATCTTCCCCTTAGATCAAGAAAGGCAAGTTGAAACAAAGCAAGGAATGATAAAATGTGGCAGTGGAAATAGAGTAAACCATTTCCACGAATTTAATGTATAGAGGTCCACAAGGCGTTAGAAGATGGATAGGAATGTTCAACAATTGAAGAGGAGTCATGCCTTTGCATGTCTTGATACCAGCGCGCCCCTAGTGGAACCGAGTGACGGCCGTACACACAGGACCCTAGGTTCCGTCGTGGCACCATAGACCGCTCGGGCAAACACCCCGTCAAGAGCGGTATTTCCATCCGACCTCAGAGGATATGCGAATAACACAAGGTTATAGAGAGGCATGAACAAGGAGTTTTACACGCCATAGCCCAATGTTTTCAGAGGTATAATTCATCAGACTTATTTGAATCAGAAACGAGGTAACCACAACAAAAGTGTCATGGATTACAAGGACTGAAGTGCCTGAATGACAAAAGCATGAAACGTGAGAACTACAAGAGTTCCGAATACTCCATTGAAAATAGGGTTACATTAATCATGAGGGTGGGACACATGCCGACTGCAAAGAGTTGGATACATGGGAAACTCGAGAGTTATGAGAGTCAACCCCCTCCCATTACAAAAGTTTTGCGATGACTATTAGCACACCAACTAGTATCTAGCTAGTACTGCCTAAACGTAAGATTGATACGCCCAGGATGAATGCCCGTTTCTTCTTTCAACCAACTTGGTGCAGTGTTGGTCTTCACGTGGGAAACGCCATGAAATAACAGTCTTGACTCTCCACCGAGTATGAGAACGTCACCAGATTCGAGGTTGATCTTGGTCGCTTGGTCCTTGTCTCTCGTGTCGCCGAACATGAACTCGGCGGTGTCTCCTATGGAGATGGATATGAAAGGTAAACCTTTGGTAAGGCTACTCTCTGACTCATCCTTGTCTTCGTGAAGTCCGAGCTTCCCGGAGTTGGTGTAGCAGTTGACGATGCATATGTCCGGGTTAATTTGAGGAAACTCGCTTGCAGTGGAGTTCGCAGTTTGAGCAATCATCTTGAAAGCATCTGGTATTGTCGGGGCTTGTGCTCCATCGAATGGATGCGTGGGTCCATATGAGCGTGCGGTTGGATCCCAGTTCTTTCCCAGTGACATCATCCATAGGTTCAGCTTGGCACCATTCTTGAGGCTTGGCCTGAAAAATCCCCCTAGGCCCTTACCCAGTTGTCGACACATACTAACCATCCCGATTTGATCTTCAGGCTTGACAAACCCTTTTAACAGAACCATCCCAGGTCGCAGATGTTGAACTGAGGCTGCTTCGGTGGAAGATTCTTCCGCTTTTCTCTTCTTTTGTTCTCGAGGTATCGTTGTTTTAGCTTTTGTGGACTCTTGGTAATTAGGGCATAAGTCGAAGGGCTGCGTCGAGGGCTGCGACATCTGTAGCAGGAAGAATAAGGCTCCCGTCAATTCAATAGTGCCAAAGGCCAAATGTGGTCATATGGCAATTTGTATTCATGTGCCAATTAAGTTAGGTCTCGAACTTCATCTTCTAAACTTCGTACTTGTTATCTCGATTTTAGCTTGGACTTAAAATGGTTGTAAGTTAATGCCCAGAGTATTTTGCCGAAGGCTCATTATAGATAAGTTTGTTCGTTGAAATTTTCCCCACTACATCTTTCATATATAATGCTTGTTTTAAATGGATACGAGACACGTCCTCAACTGGTACCTCGCTCGTATTCACTTTCAGAGCAAGTAATCTATACCCAAGTTGTCAGAAATTTTGTGTACTATTAGGTCCTTATAATAAGTTTCTGTTGATTCTATTCGCAGTTTGAAATGCGTCTTAAAGCCGCAGACAGGATTCATATGCAAAATGGTACTACCCAACAAGTATACTTATAGATGCAGTAAGGAGTCTAGTTGCTTTCAAGCAAATACAAGTAAGGCACATGAGATGAGATGGAATGATGTATGCTCGTTCTATCCGTCTCACATCACACTCTCTATGTATACAACTAGCGATATTTCGGTGACATATATGCACGTCTCTCTCTAGTGCAACTAGTCGTTCTCTAGTCGTTCTTAATTTTCGCACGTGGTTAGTGTACCTGCAGAAGAATGCATGCTCATACATTACCACATAGTGTGGCATCCACGCGTGACCGCTGCGTGGACAACGTTGGTGGGCCGCTGCACCTTTTCCTCAAAGCCTGACTTTCCACCAGTACTGGGGATTGTCGAGAAAAAGGTGGATCCCAAAACCGAATGTAAGTGTGGTGGGTATGAAAGCCTCAAGCATGCCCACCACCCTTAAAGAGCTTTTACTTATACAGCATGAATGCAGAGATTACAACTATTCGCAAAACCCAATAGCTTCCACCAGTACTGGGGACAACTATGGCCGAAAATTTGCTTCTCAAAGCGCCGAATATGCATATGAGTCCTATCTAGGTCAGAATGTCAGTGATGTCACCTGGATAACACTAACATCCTTAATATGGGCATATCGTATACTCTCATTTTTGAATTACTTGAAAAGGGCTTTCAAAAATAGCTTTGTAAACAAAAACTGGATGATATAACTGTTGTCTGTGTATGATCGGCTCTGATACCAGCTGTGGCGGAACCGCCGATTTAATACGGGCTAAGTACACCTGCCACCATTAGCTTACAATGTACTTAGACCGTACTAAACCCGGTCGTCCGTCGAGAGGCCTTCGGCTCTCGATAACACCCTTTCCCAGAGGAACCGACATCATACACATCTGACTCTCGATGGAGCCACAACAGTTACATCATCACAGGCAGTTGAAATATAGAATAGATAGATTTAGTTTACAAACCGAAAATGTATATAATCAAATACATGTCCAAAATATATATAATGCGGAAGCGTTTTCAAAACATCTCGCAGCGGAAACCAAGTACCTAAGAAGTCTTCATACAGACGAACGAGGCGAGTAGCACCGAGCCCACCGGTTCTACCCTTCTCCAAGCAGCTATCCAAAAGCCGCCAGTACCTGTGAGCCAAAAGTGGGGGCAAACCCTGAGTACTAATTACTCAGTAGGACTTAATGGACGGGGTTTACGGCTGACGCAAAGCTCAGTTTACTAGCAAGT
This sequence comes from Paspalum notatum, assembly GCA_022530915.1. NCBI lineage: Eukaryota > Viridiplantae > Streptophyta > Magnoliopsida > Poales > Poaceae > Paspalum > Paspalum notatum. The sequence continues at coordinate 14,930,389 of CM039688.1, forward strand.
AGGTCCTTAGCCATTGATTTTAAACTGTAAAATGTTGTTATAGGGTAGCGGGATTTGACAGTCGCTATCCTTTAATCATGATTATCCACTATGGTTTAGTATCATACTATAGCGGGATTTGACAGCCGCTAGTCCTTATCCTGAATCTCATTGGTAATATAAAGTAAGTAATTTGCATGAAGTAAAACAGGTATATCCAATGTATAGTAGCAAATCATCAATTCCATAAAACATCATGCCTCAAACAGTTCTACGTTGCCCGTCAGTGATATTGGCATTCTCACACCTGGTGAGCATCAGCGATTCGAATCGATTTTTATATTCCCGGGAATAACTAGAAAATGCCAGGGGCCCATATGCTTACTAACACGACGGCTTTCCCACATATAGTCCCCCTTCTCCACTTGTCCCATCCCAAGTTCGATTCACTCCCGCCTGACTCCCGGGTTGTGCCCCCATGACGAGCCTGCCGACATCTCGGTCTCCCCGTCATGAGTACCAAGCTCCCCCGGGCCACCTTCCTCTCAACCAGTGGGTAGGAACGTGTTTCTGTTCTTCGGATGGCACAAGTAAGGTTTCACCGGTCCCATTTCCCGGATAAGCATTCTAGCAATGTTATGCCGATCAGCAGGCGAACAGCGAACGGGCCTTATGCGACTCGGGCGGAGTCCACCATACCATCTCATCATTTTTCAACATAGTAATCCCATATCTCCGCCCGGTCTCAATTGAAGGCATAACATAGCAAGAGTAAATTCATAGTAATGAGGATTCATCATTCGAAAGTAAACCCTACGAGACGAGTGACAATGCTCACTCGTGTCTACTCGCGCCTAACCATTCTAGGCACTCGTCCTACGAACCCTAAGTATAGGTGCTAGGGCCAGGGCGGCCGGAAAGTCTAATGCAATTGGTTTCAATCAACCCTAATGCATATGCGTAACTCAAAATAATTTGTTTGCTGGGATTTGCATGGTCCTGCCTACCTTTGCTTGATCTTAAGAAAACCAACAAACTAAACTAGGTTAGTTTGCCGGGTTGTGAGGCTTTGCCCCAGGCAACGCCTTGAAGCAGGGACGGATTTAATCAGCGACCCTTCGTCTTCTGACTCTTGAAGCAGCTGGTTGTCCGTTTTCTCGAGTAGCGGTTTCACCTTCGTTGATGGTTACTTGCACGCGGGGTCTATATGCATGAAAAAAAAATGCAACATGAGTGCAAGAGAATGCAATGCCGGAATTTGGGTGCAAAAGGACACCAAAGTGTTTAATTTACCGTTATTTTCCTATTATTGGGTTAAGCAAGCCACATTTTGTTATTTTCGAATCACCACACAAACTTTACATGCATAAGTTAATATTTCACCAGTGGGTTACTTATAACATGTATGATGCAGTAAAAATAGCCTAGGACCATACTTCGCACTTTTCATGTAGCATGTGAGGCACATATCAAAAATGCATAGAAACATGATGATAATAGCAAAACAGTGGGTAAATGAAAAATGTTAGTGCTATAAAAATTCACACAGGGACTAGACATCATACTTAAGCTACTGGCCAAATTTCACCTCAGGTGGAGTTCATTTGACCCATATTTCCTATTTTTGTAGGTTTAACATGCATGCATAAGTTCAGGGGCAAAACAGTCATTTCACAACTCCACATCATACCCATTCAGTAGATCTACTCAAAATGAATCCATAGCCACTAAGTTTGTCCAATTTGGATTTTTATTGGATTTATTATGATTTTTCAAAGTTTCAGCCGAAATAAATAAAAATAAAATGAAAAATCATTAGATCTAGGACTTATCCGTAATTATACATAACTTTCAGGGGCTAAATCGTAAAAATACCGAGACTCATTGAACAGCGCTCGGACCGAAACGTAATTAGGTGAAAACGCAGGGGCCTAAACGCAAAATGTGCGTCTCCTTCCCCCCGGTCGTCTTCCTCCTCACGACCGAGGGGAGGACGCGGCGGCGCGCGGCCAAATCCGGCCACGCCGGGCGCGGCGGCTCGCCGGAGGCGGCCGGGGAGAGGGAGGGGAGTGTGGGCAGTCTTACCCCCTACCTTGGTCGATGGGGAGAGGCGCGAGGAAGGCCGGCGACGGTGAGGTGCCCGGCGGCGACCGGCGCGACGTGGACCGGGCGATGGGGAGGCGGAGCGGCACCTAGACCTTGCCCCTCGGGTCCGCGGGGTCGTGGCGGAGGTGGCGGTGGTGTCCTAGCGGCGTGAGGAGCTCGGGAGGCGGGGCGCGGCGGTGGTGAACCGGCGGCGCGGCGCGGCGAGCTTGGTGGCGCGGCGGACTCGTTCTGGCGAAAGGCGGGCGGAGCGGGGGCGAGAGCTTTTCCCTCGGGTGCGCGACGAGGTGGCGAGTGCAATGGATGGGTCCTAGGGGCGCGAGAGGCAGCGGAGGCGGCTCGGGAGCTCGAGCTCCGAGCTCGCTCCAATGGCGGACGGCGCACGGCGCTCTGTGCGGGCGGAGGCGGAGAGAGGGCCGGGAGTGGGGCGAGAGTGAGCGAGAGGGCGAGCGGGGTCGCGTCCGCGCCCGGGTGAAGGCGCTCGGGGCGTGGGGCCGGCGATCCGCGGCGCGGAGGAGCCGCCCGGTGCTTGCCGGCCGCGTGGTGGCCGCCGGCCCGGACACGGTGGCGTGTCGGGTCGGTGGGCCCCACCGGTCGGTGACAGTAGGAAAAGGAAAATAGAAGAAAAAATAAAAATGTGTTTTCTCCCCTGCTGAAAATCGCTATTTTGACCAATTTAGAGGCCGAATTTGGAAAAACTCCAATTGAATGAAATGTTCTACTCTTTGAACTCTACAACTTTGTCAATAGGCATGATTTCAAATTCGGCATGGAAATATGAAATTCATTTGAATTTAGCTCTCAAGTTTAATTTGGCCCACAAACCCCTTTTATTGGAAAATTCCAAAACTCCTATTTATGGACATTATCTCCCAAGGTGCCTTTTGAAAAGTTTGTTTAGAATTTTAAAACCTACAACTTCTCCAATTTGAGCTTTGCATGAAAGTGGCTGTAGGTTAGTCCAAATTTGAGATTTTTAAATAGGTCAGGTTTGAGCTGGTTTTCTAGGTTGGCAGTAAATGGTCCAAACTTTAGGTAAACATTCTTACATGGCTAAGCCCCAAATATAAAAGTTCTTCACCTCTTGTTTGTCTACAACTTTGCTAATATGAGCTTCACCCAACTCTCGACAGAATCAAAGTTATGACTATAAACATAGTATCGCACATGCAACAAACAAAGTTTTGAACTTGTAGTTTAAGCCAAATTTGATTCAGATGCAAAAACACATGTTATGCCATGATGCTTAAGGATGATGCTTATTTCATTTCATTAGGGCAGGTCATGAAAATGACTCTATGGGTAAGAAAATCTCAAATTACCAAACTGGACAGAGTAGGGGTGTGTTTCTGGGCTGACAAAATTTGGTCGAAAAGACCAATTTGAATTCATATTATGGACCAGACTCATATTGACAAAGTTGTTTCCTGGATCATTACCTACAACTTTGTTAATATGATCCTCCTCTAAATCACAACATATTTTGAAATACAACCCTAATCTTGTTTAGGATTTTGGTAAAACAGCAGATTTACTCTAAGTAAAGCTTTTCTTGTTTTCATCTTTTGAAATATCAAATGAAGTCCAAATACATCCACAATAGATGCATTTGAAAGGTGATGAGTTCAATTCCATTTCATACAAAAGAAAATTCTTGAGTTGTATAGTCCAATCAAAAGGAATTTCAGAATCAATTTGGGAATGAGCTAAAATTTCAGATTTGAGAAATTTTGACTTAGTGGTTTATCTACCCATTCCTCATTACTCTCTTAAGCATGATTTAGTCTTAATTCATCATTAGTTTACGTATAATTGTGTGTACGGCTTCTGAGATGCCAGGGGCATCACAGAGGCTTTGGCGGCTTCGGCTCAAAACCGCCACCCAAGTTCAGATGACTTGGTGGGTTGGGCTCCGACTCACCAAGATTGAAGATTGGGCCAAGACCCGGCCCAGGAAGCCTGCAGAATAAAGTTTCCCGGTTTCTGACTTCAAAACCGGGGGAAGCTTCCGGACTACTGGCTACTGGCGCACATCCAAGCGAGGCAGAGAATTCAGAAACTCTCATTTCAAAAACTTCTGTCATGACCTAGGTCTTGAACACCAGTTTTCTTCTCCATATACCCCTTCGCAGAACGGTGTTGTGGAACGCAAGAACCGCACACTTGTTGAGATGGCACGGACACAAAACAAGTTTGAAGCAAACACCAACACTCCAAAGACCAAAGAAACCAAGAAAAACAAACCCCAAAGCAAGCGGAGCAAAGAACACTTGCAAGATTCGCCCCCTCATCCTGGTGCTCGCAATCTAGGTCTTGTCGCCGGAACCGCCACCGGCGGTGAGGACCGCCGGCGAGGTCTCCTCGGACCGCCGCGCACCGGTTCGCCCAAACTGAGCAACCACCGTTTTCCCCGACTGACGCCGTTGCCCCCTGCAGTCGCTGCCACGTGGGCCCCACGCGGACGACGTTAGCCGCGCCGCCTTGCCCTCGTGGGCCGGCCCAGCCGGCTGGGCCGCGCGTCGCGCGCGTGTGCCGCGCCAGGCGCGCATGCCGCGCTCGCGGGCCGCGCCGGGCTGCCACGGGCCGAATTACCCCCTGGCCGAGGATTTGTTTTCCCATGGGCCGAAACTGAGTAAAAGGCCAAAACTACCCCCTGAACCTTCCAGAAAAGTCTAAATCTACCCCTTAACACTATATACTCCGTATCTCCTCCGTTTGAACTCGGATTTAGGTGATTTTCGCGCCTAAATTCATCTAAAATCAAGCTCTACCCATCCGTACACACTACCAAAGATCTTTTCCCCTATCACATCGCCATGCGACCACCCTCCCGCCATCGCCCTAACCGCCCGACCCACTACCGGGGCAATATTTCCATAACCGCCACCATGCCCGTCAGCAGAGCCAACAACCCGCACCATCGCGAGCTCCCCTCCACCACTTTCCAGAGCCAACCACTCTAGTAAGATCCGACCATCCAAATAAACACCAAACGATTTATGTTGAGCTCATGTTTACCCTCGATATGTGTGCTTCCTTGTTTGTGCGCGTAGGTCATACCGGGTAGCATAGCCGGTACATCTCACGCAAGGATCTCCATGAGGCTCGAGGCCTGCGCCCGGCGATTGCAACAGATACTAGCAGAGCACGCTCATTGGATGGCGCACCACCGCGCACAGCAACATGCTCGGCATGCCCAGTGGTTGAGGTACCATCGTGCCCAACAGTTGGAATACCAACGCATTCGGCAGATGGCGTACCTCCGCCACCAGTGGCTAGTGCGTCATCAGCGCCAACAGCAGGGGCACGAGAATGCCCAATATTGGGCACTATACCGATGTGTTATGCAGCAGCAAGGAGGACCACTACAAGTCCACTGGAATCCCCACTTGATGCATAAAATTCCTACGTTTTGCAAACACAACCCTTGGCCTGATAATCACTATAAAACTTGCATGTTTTGCTTGCTAGGGAAAACCCCACTGATTATACAGCCACCTAAGCCTATCTTAGATGTAGTACGCATAGGTGGGATCGCTCACATAAATATACCTATCATAATGCTAAGTTGGGATTATGGTTGTGGAACTTGATGGGTTTGGAATGAGGATAGGTGTGTGTTTTGAAATAAAATGGGGAAGAACCCCGGCAACCGACCTCGTCGGAATCCGGCTACGCGCCGAACTAGCCATTCAAGAGCAGGGTATGAACGGTAACTTAGCAACCCATGGTTACCCTAAGTCCCGGGAGTCGTGGAGACGACCGGGTAGGTGGATGCTCGCAGTGTCGAGCAAGTGGAAAGTTGGAACGGTTCTACCTGCGCTCTGTAAGGACTGCGTTGATTTTCATCTTGCCTAACTCTCTTAGTACAACCACTCGCTTTGTATGAGGCATTGACTGGGCCCGAGCCGGAGTGGATAGCCTAGTAGCTTCCGTGCTGGCGCACAAGGGGCAAGGGAAGGGGTGGTGTGCCGAGGGGGTGTCGAGGGAGACCAAGGTGCAGCTCGGAGGCCCGAACCCCTAAGGTACTGCTAGGCGATGAAACAAAGGCAACGGTTTGGTTTGGAATTCTGATGCTTATTTGGCCGTAAGTGTCGCTGAGTCCAACTTGTGGGAATTAGTACAACCTCTGATCAGAGTAAAACCTATTCGAATAGTCCGAGTCCACTGGTATGGATGAGTTACGGCTTCGTTCTTCAATTAGCATTTTTCATAAACTAAAACTGTGGGAAAGATATGGTTTTGGTCTGGAATGGTTTTTGGGTGGAAGTTAAGCTACGGGGGTAGAACCCTGTAGCGGCGTGGAAAGTTTGATGGCTGGAAGGTCATTGGCCATGCGGACCGGCAAGTCCAGTGGCACCCCTTTTTAAGAAAAACCCTGTCTCTGAATGATTAAAACTTGTTAGACTATCTCAAACCCCGCATACAAGTGTTTTTATGCAAAACCTCCATAAGCTCCAAATATATCCTGCATATAGATGTAGCGATACCCCCACTCCTTATGGAGGAAGGTGGGCCTGCGGAGTACGATTGTACTCACCCTTGCTTTGTTGATGTTTTTCCAGTGGAAGCAATGAGTGCACCACGTACGACAGCGATTAAGGGCTATGACCTACTTCCCAATCGCGACGTGGAAAAACTTGGGCCTACGTTTATATTCCGCTGCTTAGTCTTCAAGGGCTGCGCCCCTTTGTTGTCCGACCCGTTAGGGCAGATCTGTATCACTCTGATGTAATAATGTGATTACCAAACCCTGGGATGGTAATAAAGCACATTTTAGTCCCATTATGGAAACTGGGGCGTTTCACCAGGTGACATCACTGACATTCTGACCTAGATAGGACTCATATGCATATTCGGCGCTTTGAGAAGCAACTTTTCGGCCATAGCTGTCCCCAGTACTGGTGGAAGCTATTGGGTTTTGCGGATGGTTGTAAACTCTGTAATCATGCTGTATAAGTAAAAGCTCTTTAAGGGTGGTGGGCATGTTTGAGGCTTTCATACCCACCACACTTACATTCGGTTTTGGGATCCACCTTTTTCTCGACAATCCCCAGTACTGGTGGAAAGTCAGGTTTTGAGGAAAAGGTGTAGCGGCCCACCTACTTTGTCCACGCAGCGGTCACGCGTGGATGCCACACTATGTGGTAATGTATGAGCATGCATTTTTCTGCAGGTACACTAACTACGTGCGAAATTAACAACGGTCAGGAAACGACTAGCTGCATTAGAGAGTGCCGTGCATATGTGTCACCGAAATATCGATAGCTATATGTACTCTTATTTTAGATGTGTGATGTGAGCACCGTTTAGATACGAATCATGCATCATATTTACTGCTTTTATTTATGGTAGGGTATTATTAAAATGCAATGAAATAAATCGTGATTTTAAATTTACCTTCCATACGATGCACTGTTACACCCTTGTCATAATCTATCACATAAAGAATATGTCCCTCACTAATGCACAACCTTGCTTATCTAAATAGATGGCCAGAACCAAGCAGACCGCACGCAAGGCAACCGGAGCCAGGACCACTGTTCTCCCTGACGTGACCCACACTCCCGCTGTGGTAGAGGATGGGTTACTTCACACCCGCTGCAGAGAGGAGTGTCCTCTGTCCTTGTTGCTGTGCAGGGCCCTGAGGGAGATGGGGCGTCATCCCTGTCCCTTCATCTCGGTGCAGACAGTGCACGAGGAGGGCAACTGCATGGCCCAGGTTGTCCTTCCACGAGGGACGTTTGCGGGCCAGGAGACCCTCACCACTTACGGGGCCAACGAGGAGGAGGCTTACCGTAAGGCGGTGATGGCAGGCCTCACTTCGCTGAGCTCCAGGTGGGAGGCAGGCCACACGGTCCTGCGCTTCCTCCCCACCAACGATCTCAACCACGCCTGGTAGGACCGCCGCGAGCAGATCCAGGACAGGAACGGCTCCCGGCCCTTGGTAGCGTGCATGGACTATGCACGTGAGGCGCGCGGGATGTACCACCGTGCGGAGAACCGGAGCCGCTTCTACTTTGCCAGGTACACGGAGACCCGTACCCGTGTGGAGGAGTTAGTGGCCCAGGTGGCGCAGCTGCAGCGGCGTCTGGCAGAGTACGAGCCACCGCAGCAGCCCGCACCTTTGGAGGAGGAGTCCTCGGAGCCCATGGAGATGGAGGAGGAGGAGGAGAACGCTCCGTCTGACGCGAACTCCAGGATGTAGGGTGTTTGATGGATGGATGGATGGAGTAAGCTTTAAGTTAGTGACGCGTTGAAAGCGATGTTTTGTAATATTCCGCTCCGCGTTTTAGATTTATGGCTGTACTAAAACATTGGTGAGTTGTGAGAGGTCATTCAGTACACCATTTGATGTCGTGATGGACGATTTTATTATGCACTATTTGAGGGTTGGTTGATGTAGCCACCATCCCGTGATGTAATCTTAAGACTCTTTAGTGGTATTCGAACCTTTCTAAGTGGCACTAATGTTAGTTCTACGTCGTGATGGCATTTAAGATGGTTGTGAGTATGGATTTGTGAGTTGCACTTCGTTTTGGATTGCATCTTGCAATCTGGAATTTTGCACAGCTGCAGGTAAAACTGATATTATCTTGGATTGTGCAAGGAATTGAGCCAAGAGTTGAATAGAAATATTTTAGATAATTGTCTGGTGTACAATTTTGTCAATTGGAGCTTAATCTAATTGTGCTCAGATCTGGAATTATGGTCAAATTTCTCGGGTATCTGTAATCTGGACTGAAGCAGCACCAGTAGGAAAATCCCATTTTGCACACCCTTAGTGCAGGAACTGAACTGAGAGCATATTGTCAAAGTTGTAGAACTGGAAGTATAGGACAACTTTGATATACAAAGTTTCTCCTACAAATGTCTCGTTTGGGAGTTATAGCTGAAATCGCGCAGACTCAGAAACCTGAACTAAACTGATATATACTGACGTATATTGAATTTCGATCAAGATACAAATAGAATCACCGAAAACTTTTTATACGAAAGTGAAAGAACACGGAACGATGAATAACTTTGCTAAGAGGGGCATGATCAAAAGATGCACGGTTTAGGAACAGCTCGCTGTTAAAGTCATTGCTGTCCAAGAATCCATGCGATTGTCGAGTATTAAGCGTCAACACGTCCGGGCTGTGCTAGATGTGACGGTGGCGAAACCGCTGCGAGAAGGAAGCTAACACTTTACTGCAATTATATGTTTCCATCTTACATGTTTCAAGTAACTGTGTTTCGGCGCATCTAATTGCTTAAAGTGGTTGGACTAAACACTGTTACCTTCACTCTTGCAGATGGTGAACACTCGTCAGGGACAGAGCTCGGGCCAGCAGCCACACGATGCACCACCTCCGTCGGAATTGGCCACCCTGGTCGTACAATAGGGTGAGCTGATCCACCTCATGAGGGAAGAACGACAAGCTCAGGGGCAGCAGCGGCCGTGGGAACACCAACCCCGTGGAATCACCTACAAGGACTTTGAGGACCTGCGCCCTCCAGTCTTCACCACGTGCCCCAAGCCACTTGCAGTGAATGACTGGCTCCGCACGATAGAGTCCAAGTTCACACTGCTTCCTAGATTGACTGAGCAGGAGAAAGCTCGGTTTGCCGCGCAGCTACTCCAGGGCCCAGGGGGAGCATGGTACGACACGTTCCAAGCTATGCAACCGCAGGGTCACATAATCATGTGGGGAGAGCTCCGTACAGCTTTTCGGGCCCACTATATCCCGAAGAGTTTTATGGAGCAGAAGCAAAGAGAGTTCAGGGAACTGAAGTAGGGTAACCGAACGGTCATGCAGTATGTGCAGTCCTTCATACACCTGTCACAATATTTACCTGGGGACGTTGCTGATGATCCTAGCAGGGTAGCTAGGCTCTTGAGTGGGTTCGACCCCACACTCATGACGCACCTGGGGTGTGAATACCAGAGCTTCACATAGCTGGTGGACATAGCACTTGACATGGAGAACCGCCTCCGTGTTGCAATTGAGGACCAAACGTGGAAACGTCAGGCCAACAATGCACCTGTGTCGTCTCAGAAGCAGAAGGCCAACTACCAGCAGCCACAGCAGTACCAGCAACAGTCTCGCTTTGTGGTCAGGCCCAATCAGTCGGGTTGGATTCACAGGGCACCACAGCAGCAGAGGTTCCCCACCTACCGCGCACCACCACAGCCGGCACAACTTCCTGCGCCCCGCGCTCCTTTCACACAGGGAGCTTGGGGTCCTTGCTTTAACTGCGGTAAGACCGGACACTTCAGCCAGGACTGCAGGGCACCTCGCCGCATCCAGGGTCCCACTCCGGCGGGTGGCAGCCAGGGAAAGCAGAAGGGGTTCGTGCCTAAGATGGGCCGAGTTTACTTCATTCACATGGACCAGATTCCAGCCGGTGAGCCGGTACTTGCTGGTACGTTCACAGTCAACGGTCACCCGGCCGTCGTGTTATTTGATTCCGGAGCCACTCATACATTTCTTAGCAAGTCATATGCATTCAGGCACGGGATAGAAATGCACAAGTTAAAGGAAAGTTATCACATCACCGCACCGGGTTCCCCTATCACTACTGGTTTGATGGCCAGACAATTGAAAGTCGACATCGGTCCCGAGAGCTTTGTCATCAATCCCGTGGTGCTGCCACACCAAGGGATTGACATTATTTTGGGTATGAATTGGATGGTAGAAAACGATGCAGTCCTACATGTTGGCAGCAGGAAAGTGTAATTAAAATCCACGGTTACTGGCAAGATACTAAAGGTGCACATACCAGAACAGAAACATATAGAGGCCACAGAAAACACCACCGAACTTCAAGAGATTAAAAAGATACCAGTAGTGTGTGAATTCCCTGATGTATTTTCGGAGGAGCTTCCTGGGCTTCCTCTAGATAGGGATGTGGAGTTTAAGATAGACCTCGTTCCAGGAACGGCACCTATTTCGAGGAGGCCGTACAGAATGGCACCAGACGAACTTAAAGAATTGAAAACACAACTGCAAGAACAGTTAGATAAAGGGTTCATTCGCCCTAGTTCATCACCTTTTGGCTATCCTGCTCTCTTCGTGGCGAAGAAGGACCAAGGCGGTAAAAGATTGTGCGTGGACTACAGACCGTTAAACACAGTCACAGTCAAAAACATGTACCCATTGCCTCACATTGACATTTTGTTCGATCAGCTAGCAGGGGCTAAAGTGTTCTCGAAAATTGATCTAAGGTTAGGCTACTACCAAATAAAAATCAGGGAAGAAGATATACCCAAAACAGCCTTCTCTACCAGATACGGCTTGTATGAATATCTGGTCATGTCCTTCGGGTTAACCAACACACCGGCTTTCTTCATGTATATGATGAATTCAGTATTCATGAACGAGCTGGATAAATTTGTTGTCGAGTACATTGACGACATCCTCGTCTACTCTAAGAGTGAGGAAGAGCACGAGGAGCACTTGCGGACAGTACTCACCCGGCTTAGAGAACACCAACTCTACGCCAAGTTCAGCAAGTGTGCATTCTGGCTACGGGAAGTGAGTTTCCTAGGCCACATCTTGTCCGAAAAGGGGGTAGCCGTCGACCCGAGTAAAGTGGAGGATGTACTGAATTGGAAACAACTTGAAACTGTAACAGAGATTAGGATTTTCCTCGGTTTAGCGGGCTACTACCGCCGCTTTATCAAGGACTTCTCCAAAACTGCTAAGCCAATGACATCCCTAACCAAGAAAAACGCGAAGTATCTGTGGGATCCAAGGTGTGAAGAGGCCTTCACAAGCTTGAAACAGTCATTAACCTCCGCACCAGTATTAGCTCAACTAGACGTCACTAAACCATTTGATGTATATTGTGATGCCTCCGGCAATGGGCTTCGCTGTGTCCTAATGCAAGAAGGGAGAGTAATTGCCTATGCGTCGCGCCAGCTAAGAAAACATGAAGCCAACTACACAACACATGATCTTGAGCTAGCAGCAGTGGTACACGCCCTAAAGATATGGAGACATTACCTGCTGGGCAACACTTGTCGCATATATACAGATCATAAGAGTCTCAAATACATCCTCACGCAAACTGAACTTAACATGAGATAGCGACGATGGCTAGAACTCATAAAAGATTATGATCTGGAGATTCACTACCACCCCGAGAAGGCAAATGTGGTAGCTGATGCACTAAGCCATCGGGCACACTGCAACATAATTGAAGTCCGACCCACGGCACGAGTGATATGTTGTGAAATAGATGCAATCGAAATGGCCACCGAGCAACTAATAGAACTCTATAACCTCATCATTGAACCTACCATCAAAGAGCAAGTCATAGCGGCACAAAAACAAGATAAGGGTATGGCATACATTCGTGAGGGTATAGATGATGAGAAGAGAGCGTGTTTCACGCTTGATGACCAAGGCGTCCTATGGTTCAAGGGTCGCTTAGTGGTACCTTAAGATATGGAGTTGAGAAAGAAAATCCTAGACGAAGCCCACACCTCCATGTTTACCATGCACCTGGGTAGCAACAAGATGTACCAAGATTTGAAACAAAAGTTCTAGTGGACCCGCATGAAATAGGAGATCGCCAAGTACGTGTCCGACTGTGACGTGTGCCAGAGAGTAAAAGCCGATCACCTAAAACCGGCGGGAATGCTTCAACCGCTAGCCGTACCATCATGGAAGTGGGAAGACATTCACATGGATTTCGTTGTGGGCTTGCCCCGCACCCAAAAAGGTTATGATTCCATATGGGTGATTATTGACCGGCTCACAAAATCAGCCCACTTCATTCCCGTGAAGACAATTTACGATGCCAAGACCTATGCTGAACTATACATCGCAAGAATAGTTTCTTTGCACGTTGTTCCTCGAACGATCACTTCAGATAGGGGCTCTCTGTTTGTATCCTGCTTTTGGAAGCACTTACAAACCGGTCTTGGCACCACTTCGATTCACAGTTCCGCATACCATCCCCAGACCAGCGGCCAAGTAGAAAGAGTAAATCAAGTCTTAGAAGATATGTTGAGGGCTTGTGCATTAACTTACTCCACCCAATGGGATGAGTGTCTTCCGCTAGCTGAGTTCGCTTATAACAACAGCTACCAGAAGAGCTTAGAAATGGCTCCTTTCGAGGCTCTATATGGTAGGAGATGTAGAACACCCCTCAACTGGTTCGAACCGGGAGAACGGGTCACCTTTGGCCCTGACTTGGTAACACGAGCCGAGGAGCAAGTTAAATTTATACACAGCAACTTAAAAAGAGCACAATCCAGACAAAAGAGCTACTCTGACAAGAGAAGACGACCATTGGTTTTTGAAGTAGATGATCAAGTATACCTTCGGGTGTCACCAATGAAAGGGGTACATCGTTTTGGTGTGAAAGGGAAGTTAGCACCGAGATACGTGGGTCCGTTTAAGATCACTGAACAGTGCGGGCCAGTTGCTTACCGGTTGGAGCTACCACCACATCTAGCTGCGGTTCATGACGTGTTTCATGTCTCGCAACTTAAGAAGTGTTTGAGAGTGCCGGAAGAAGCAGTGGACACCTCTCAAATTCAAATCGAGCCTGACCTCACTTATGAAGAACGTCCCATAAAAATCCTCGACCAAAAACAGAGAATAACGAGAAGAAGAACGATCAACTTTTACAAGGTTCAATGCAGTAATCACTCCGAGGAAGAAGCAACTTGGGAACAAGAAGAATACTTGCAAACCAAGTATCCGGACTTTCTTTCGGCTACTGAAAATGAGTATGTATAACCATCTAAATTCAGATTATACTCGAAACTCTACACAATGCACTATCTCCACATTTAACTTATCTACCCACATCACATCAACAAATCTCGGGACGAGATTTCTTTAAGGGGGGTGGCTTGTGATGCTCTGGCATCTCAAGTGCATAATCACTCATCATACATGAAGCATTCATCCTTGAGCATCATGGCATAACATGTGTTGGTGCATTGGAAACAAATTTGGTTTATATTGCATAGTGAAAAACCTTATCATTTCATGTGTGATGCTATGTTTATCGTTATATCTTTGATTCTACTGAGATCTGGGTGAAGTTCATATTGATAAAACTGTAGATCCACAAGAGATAAACAACTTTGCTAATTGGGGTCTTGTCATATAATGAGGTTTACAAGGTGATTAGGGTCATTTATTGTCAGTACAGAAAACCAGTTCAAATTAGGGCTGATTTGAAATCCTAAATTTACTCTAACCTACAGCCACTTTTATGCAAAGTTCAAATTAGAGAAGTTGTAGGTATTAAAATTCTAAACAAACTTGTCAAAAGGCACATTGGGAGGAAATGTATATATATGGGACTTTCTAATTTTCCAAGCAATAAAGGTTCCCTGTCCAATTTGGGGCTGCTATACAAATTCAAATGAAATTCATATTTGAAAACTGATTTTGGGGTTGAACCTTTTGACAAAATTGTAGAGTCCAAAGAGTAGAACATTTCATTCGATTGGCACTTTTCCAAATTTGGCTCCTAAATAGGTCAAATACGCGAATTATAGAGAGGGAGAAAACACAAATTCAAATTTCCTTTTTCTGGGTCACTCCACTCGTCAGCGCCGCCCAGCTTCCCTAGCCCGCGGGCGCCGCGTGGCCGCCGGCTTATGGCCACGGTGCCTCGCCCATGGATCGCCCCCTCCCGGCTGAGCCCTGCGCCCTTCACCTGGCCGTGACCCCATCCGCGTCTATTCCCTCCGCTTTCGCCCACTCCCGAGCCCTTCCCCTACCTCGTTCGTCCGCGCCGAGCAAAGCCACCATTGACGGCCGAGCTTGAGCTCGAGCTCACGCCGCTGCCGTCTGACCTCCTCGCTCCACGAGAGCTACACCGCTACAACCCCCCGCTCCACCCCGCACCTCCTCCACCAACCCTCGTCGCCTCTCTTGCTCCCTTTCGCCAGATCGAAGAAGCGACCGACGCGGGCCGCCATTCCTGGCAAAGCTCGGTTCGAGCTCGTGCCAGCCATCTCCGTCCACCCCGCACCCCTAGACCGCCACCATTGCACTTGCCTCGCTCCCGCGCACCCGAAACCCTAGACCTCGTCGCCGTTCCACCCTCAACCGTGGAAACCGACCCCGGCGCGATGTCCTCGCTGCGCCACCGTCACCGCCGTCCACACTCCGTCGCCGCCTCGTCCTCGCCTCCACCGCCGACGACTTCTACCGGAGGTAATAGCCCTCACCCAGGGACACCGCCCGTGCCCCGCGTCGCGGCCCCGGCGAGCCCAGGCTCGCGGCACGCGCGCGCGCTGCGCGCCACTGCGCGGCGGCGGGAGGAAGAAGACGGGGGGGTTGATTTTTGAATCTAACCCCTCGGGTTTTGTGTATTTGCATTTTAAACTGAGCGCTATTCACTGAGTCTACGCATTTTTGCATGCTAGCCCCTGGGATCTACGTTTAATTGTGTTCTAACCCCTGGATCTGAGTTTTTCCATTTTATTTTCCTATATTTCGGCTAAAACTTTGAAAATTCATATAAAATCAAATAAAAATCGTAAAAAGGTAAACTCAATTGCGTTGTACTCCTGGTAAATAGATCTACACAGTGGGTATGATGTGGAGGTGTGCATATACGGTTTTGCCCCTGCTATTGTATGTGCATGATAAATCAAGGAAAAATAGAAAACATGGTGTAGATGAAATCCTAAAAGGATGGGACTTGGTCAGTAGCTGTTTTGGGATGTTTTGACACTGTGGTAATTTCGGTGACTCAATATATTACCGTTCATTCTCTACTTTATCTTTTTGCATGTACTTTATGCATTATTTGATAGCTTAAAAATGAGGCCCATGCAAAGTATGATAAATATGACTCACTAGTATTTTTCTTATGTCCCATGTAGTTTATGAACCTCACTGGTAAAATATGAGCCTCTGCATGTTAAGTTTTGATGGTGATTTGGAAATGACAAATTTTGACTTGGAGAACTAGATAAATGGAAAAATGGGCTCTAATGTGCAAGATAAATTCTATGGAAAATTTGGTAGCCTAATGCGGATGCATAGAGTCTAGAAAGTATATGCTAAAGGGCTGTTCACACTGTTTATATGTACATCTAAATTTCACCTAAGATTAATATATTGAAAATAGATGTCCTGTCATACTTGGGAGTTTTAACCTGTAAATTTTTGTGGATGCATTCGATACTAAATCTAGCTCACTGGTAAAATTTCATCTCCAGAAACCATTCCTATAATTTATGAAAATTCTGACAATGTGTAGGGCTGAAAACTTGCTGGAATTTTAATAAAATAATTATAACTCCAATTGGGCTAAAATTTTGGCAATAGATTTAGGAATGAAGTATCTGTGTGTCATAAAAGTTTGGTCTCATTTGGGATTGTTAAACTGCTAGAACTCATATGTGTGATTTAATTCACGAATGAGCATGGGTTACACTAAAGCATATGCATGTATATTAATTTAACTACTACACCCATGCCATTTTCCATGAAGTGTATGCTACATGCTAACGTCTGCATTTCATCTACATCAAATGCATACACTTGCATTTGCATGCACTCATATCTGCACCTTTCATTCATATAGATCCCGCGATCGAAGAAGAAACGGTACAGGAGCAACCCCTGATCGAGGAACCTGAGGAAGAGCAGGAGAACCAGCAGCTGACCGCTGACCCCGCCGCCGAGGTGACTAACCCTAGCGAAGAAGAAGGTAGGCAGGATCATGCAATTCTCAGCAAATAAAATAATATATCTGTTGATTACGCATATGCATTAGGAGTTGAATGGAACCAATTGCATTAGATCCCCTGGCCGCCCTGGCCCTAGCACCTATACCTAGAGTTCGTAGGACGAGTGCCTAGAATGGCTAGGTAGGAGTAGACACGAGTGAATAAAGGTCACTCGTCTCGTAGGGATTACTTTTTAAAAAGCAAAAATCTCACTATGGAAGTTATTGTTATTATGCCATGATTTTGTTATGTTTTAAATGGAGACCGGGTGGAGATATGGGTTCGAATGATAAGATTTGGAATAATATGTGGTGGACTCCGCCTGAGTCGCATAAGGCCGGTCGTTATTCGCCTATTGGTCGGCATAACATTGCTAGGGTGCTTATCTGGGATCAATGCACCGGTGAAAGTCTTACTTGTAACGTCTCAAGCTGAGGGGCACGTTCCTACCCACTGGTTGAGAGGAAGGTGGCCGTGGGGGCGGGTGTCAAGGGAGGGCTGACCCGACGTGACCGTGGTAACGCTCCTGCGACAACGCGCTCCGGGAGTCAGGCAGGAGTGGTCATCGAACTTGAGACGGGACAAGTGGAGATGGGGGAAGCATATGTGGGAACGCTGGGAGTTAGTAAGCATATACCATCCTGGTCCTTCTAGTTATTCCCGGGAATATAAAAATCGATTCGAATCGCTGATGCTCACCGGGTGTGAGAATGCCAATACCACTAACGGGCAAAGTAGTAATCTAGTTGAATACGTTGTATTATGAATTCATGGTTTTGAACACTACATGCTTGGATATACCTGATTTATTTTTATGCAGTACTTATCACACTCATGATGATATACCTATTTTAGTTTCATGCAATACCGTCATGCTCATGCTGTTTCTACAAGTATGATAACCTGAGCAGCTGTTAAATCCTGCTCGGGTGAAATAATATAAGCAGCTGTCAAATCCTGCTACCACTTATTAACTTGATCTTGTTTAAAAGCAATGGCTAAGGATCCAAATATTAGTAAGCAAGCTTTGCGTCAGCCGTAAAACCCCGTCTATTAAGTCCTACTGAGTAATTAGTACTCAGGGTTTTGCCCCCACTTTTGGCTTACAGGTATGGAGTTCCTCTTCTGTGCCTGTGTTGGTGGTGGGCCGTGTCCTCATCAGGAATAAGAAGAGTCATGATCTGGCAAGGAGCGGCATCAGTGGGCTCGATGCTCGTTCTATTTATGCAAGTCTTTTGGTTACTGTGAAACATGGACCTGAAAATTTCCGCTGTGAGAGACTATTTGAACTATGTTGTTGAATGACACTATGTTGAACTCTATTTGATTTCGAACTGGTTTTGGTTTACAAAACTATTTTCGAAAGCCCTTTTCAAGTAATTCAAAAATGAGAGTATGCGATATGCCCATATTAAGGATGTTAGTGTTATCCAGGTGACATCACTGACATTTTGACCTAGATAGAACTCATATGCATATTTGGCGCTTTGAGAAGCAACTTTTTGGCCATAGCTGTCCCTAGTACTGGTGGAAGCTATTGGGTTTTGCGGACAGTTGTAATCTCTGCATTCATACTGTATAAGTAAAAGCTCTTTAAGGGTGGTGGGCATATTTGAGGCTTTCATACCCACCACACTTACATTCGGTTTTGGGATCCATCTTTTTCTCGACAATCCCCAGTACTGGTGGAAAGTCAGGCTTTGAGGAAAAGGTGCAGCGGCCCACCAACGTTGTCCACGCAGCGGTCACGCGTGGATGCCACACTATGTGGTAATGTATGAGCATGCATTCTTCTGCACATACACTAACTACGTGCGAAATTAAGAACGGTCAGGAAACGACTAGCTGCATTAGAGAGTGCCGTGCATATGTGTCACCGAAATATCGATAGCTATATGTACTCTTCTTTTAGATGTGTGATGTGAGCACCGTTTAGATACGAATCATGCATCATATTTACTGCTTTTATTTATGGTAGGGTATTATTAAAATGCAATGAAATAAATCGTGATTTTAAATTTACCTTCCATACGATGCACTGTTACACCCTTGTCATAATCTATCACGTAAAGAATATGTCCCTCACTAATGTACAACCTTGCTTATCTAAACAGATGGCTAGAACCAAGCAGACCGCACGCAAGGCAACCGGAGCCAGGACCACTGTTCTTCTTGACGTGACCCACACTCCCCTTGTGGTAGAGGATGGGTTACTTCACACCCGCTGCAGACAGGAGTGTCCTCTGTCCTTGTTGCTGTGCAGGCCCTGAGGGAGATGGAGCGTCGTCCCTGTCCCTTCATCACGGTGCAGACGGTGCACGAGGAGGGCGACTGCATGGCCCAGGTTGTCCTTCCATGAGGGACGTTCGCGGGCTAGGAGACCCTTACCACTTACGGGCCAACGAGGAGGAGGCTTACCGTAAGGCGGTGATGGCAGCCCTCACTTTGCTGAGCTCCAGGTAGGAGGCAGGACACACGGTCCTGCGCTTCCTCCCCACCAACGACCTCGACCACACCTGGTAGGACCGCCGCGAGTAGCTCCAGGACAGGAACGGCTCCCGGCCCTTGGTAGCGTGCATGGACTATGCACGTGAGGCGCGCGGGATGTACCACCGTGTGGAGAACCGGAGCCGCTTCTACTTTGCCAGGTACACGGAGACCCGTACCCGTGTGAAGGAGTTAGAGGCCCAGGTGGCGCAACTGCAGCAGCGTCTGGCAGAGTATGAGCCGCCGCAGCAGCCCGCACCTTTGGAGGAGGAGTCCTCGGAGCCCATGGAGATGGAGGAGGAGGAGAACGATCCGTCTGACGTGAACTCCAGGGTGTAGGGTGTTTGATGGATGGATGAAGTGAGTAAGCTTTAAGTTAGTGACGCATTGAAAGCGATGTTTTGTAATATTTCGCTCCGCGTTTTAGATTCATGGCTGTACTAAAACATTGGTGAGTATTGAGAGCTCATTCAGTACACCATTTGATGTCGTGATAGACGATTTTATTATGCACTATTTGAGGGTTGGTTGATGTAATCTTAAGACTGTTTAGTGGTATTCGAACCTTTCTAAGTGGCACTAATGTTAGTTCTACGTCGTGATGGCATTTAAGATGGTTGTGAGTATGGATTTGTGAGTTGCACTTCGTTTTGGATTGCATCTTGCAATCTGGAATTTTGCATAGCTGCAGCTAAAACTGATATTATCTTGGATTGTGTAAGGAATTGAGACAAGAGTTGAATAGCAATGTTTTAGAGAACTGTCTGGTGTACAATTTTGTCAATTGTATCTTTCTCTAATTGTGCTCAGATCTGGAATTATGGTCAAATTTCTCGGGTATCTGTAATCTGGACTGAAGCAGCACCAGTAGGAAAATCCCATTTTGCACACCATTAGTGCAGGAACTGAACTGAGAGCATATTGTCAAAGTTGTAGAACTGGAAGTATAGGACAACTTTGATATACAAAGTTTCTCCTACAAATGTCTCGTTTGGGAGTTATAGCTGAAATCGCGCAGACTCAGAAACCTGAACTAAACTGATATATACTGACGTATATTGAATTTCGATCAAGATACAAATAGAATCACCAAAAACGTTTTATACGAAAGTGAAAGAACACAGAACGATGAATAACTTTGCTAAGAGGGGCATGATCAAAAGACGCACAGTTTAGGAACAGCTCGCTGTTAAAGTCGTTGCTGTCCAAGAATCCACGCGATTGTCGAGTATTAAGCGTCAACACGTCCGGGCTGTGCTAGATGTGACGGTGGCGAAACCACTGCGAGAAGGAAGCTAACACTTTACTGCAATTATATGTTTCCGTCTTACATGTTTCAAGTAACTGTGTTTCGGCGCATCTAATTGCTTAAAGTGGTTGGACTAAACACTGTTAGCTTCACTCTTACAGATGGTGAACACTCGTCAGGGACAGACCTCGGGCCAGCAGTCACACGATGCACCACCTCCGCTGGAATTGGCCACCCTAGTCGTACAACAGGGCGAGCTGATCCGCCTCATGAGGGAAGAATGACAAGCTCAGGGGCAGCAACGGCGGCGGGAACACCAACCCCGTGGAATCACCTACAAGGACTTTGAGGACCTGCGCCCTACAGTCTTCATCACGTGCCCCGAGCCACTTGCAGCGAATGACTGGCTCCGCACGATAGAGTCCAAGTTCACACTGCTTCCTAGATTGACTGAGCAGGAGAAAGCTCGGTTTGCCGTGCAGCTACTCCAAGGCCCAGCGGGAGCATGGTACGACACGTTCCAAGCTATGCAACCGCAGGGTCACATAATCACGTGGGGAGAGCTCCGTATAGCTTTTCGGGCCCACTATATCCCAAAGAGTCTTATGGAGCAGAAGCAAAGAGAGTTCAGGGAACTAAAGCAGAGTAACCGAACGGTCATACAGTACGTGCAGTCCTTCATACACCTGTCACAATATTCACCTGGGGACGTTGCTGATGATCCTAGCAAGGCAGCTAGGCTCTTGAGTGGGTTCGACCCCACACTCATGACGCACCTGGGGCGTGAACACCAGAGCTTCACACAGCTGGTGGACACAGCATTCGACATGGAGAACCGCCTCCATGTTGCAAGTGAGGACCAAAAGTAGAAACGTCAGGCCAACAGTGCACCTGGGTCGTCTCAGAAGCAGAAGGCCAACTACCAACAGCCACAGCAGTACCACCAACAGTCTCGCTTTGTGGTCCGGCCCAATCAGTCGGGTTGGAACCACAGGACACCATAGCAGCAGAGGTTCCCCACCTACCGCGCACCACCACAGCCGGCACAACTTCCTGCGCCCCGTGCTCCTTTCACACAGGGAGCTTGGGGTCCTTGCTTTAACTACGGCAATACCGAACACTTCAACAAGGACTGCAGCACACCTCGCCGCATCCAGGGTCCTACTCCAGCGGGTGGCAGCTAGGGAAAGCAGAAGGGGTCCGCACCTAAGACGGGCCGAGTTCACTTCATTCACATGGACCAGATTCCAGCCGGTGAGCCGGTACTTGCTGGTACGTTCACAGTCAACGGTCACTCAGCCGTCGTGTTATTTGATTCCGGAGCCACTCATACATTTCTTAGCAAGTCATATGCATTGAGGCACAGGATAGAAATGCACAAGTTAAAGGAAAGTTATCACATCACCGCACCGGGCTCCCCTGTCACTACTGGTTTGATGGCCACATCAGTCCTGAGAGCTTTGTCAACAATCCCGTGGTGCTGCCACACCAAGGGATTGACATTATTTTGGGTATGAATTGGATGGTAGAAAACGATGCAGTCCTACATGTTGGTAGCAGGGAAGTGCCATTAAAATTCACGGTTACTAGCAAGATACTAAAGATACACATACCAGAACAGAAACATATAGAGGCCACAGTAAACACCACCGAACTTCAAGAGATTAAAAAGATACCAGTAGTGTGTGAATTCCGTAATGTATTTCCGGAGGAGCTTCCTGGGCTTTCTCTAGATAGGGATGTGGAGTTTAAGACAGACCTCGTTCCAGGAATGGCACCTGTTTCGAGGAGGCCGTACAGAATGGCACCAGACAAACTTAAAGAATTGAAAACACAACTACAAGAACAGTTAGATAAAGGGTTCATTCGCCCTAGTTCATCACTTTGGGGCTGTCCTGCTCTCTTCGTGGAGAAGAAGGACCAAGGCGGTAAAAGATTGTGTGTGGACTATAGACCGTTTAACGCAGTCACAGTCTAAAACAAGTACCCACTGCCTCACATTGACATTTTGTTCGATCAGCTAGCAGGGGCTAAAATGTTCTCGAAAATTAATCTAAGGTCAGGCGACTACCAAATAAAAATCAGGGAAGAAGATATACCCAAAACAGCCTTCTCTACCAGATACGGCTTGTACGAATATCTGGTCATGTCCTTCGGGTTAACCAACGCACTGGCTTTCTTCATGTATATGATGAATTCAGTATTCATGAACGAGCTGGATAAATTTGTTGTCGTGTTCATTGACGACATCCTCGTCTACTCTAAGAGTGAGGAAGAGCACGAGGAGCACTTGCGGACAGTACTCACCCGGCTTAGAGAACACCAACTCTACGCCAAGTTCAACAAGTGTGCATTCTGGCTACAGGGAAGTGAGTTTCCTAGGCCACATCTTGTCCGAAAAGGGGGTAGCCGTCGACCCGAGTAAAGTGGAGGATGTACTGAATTGGAAACAACCTAAAACAGTAACATAGATTAGGAGTTTCCTCGGTTTAGCGGGCTACTACCGCCGCTTTATCAAGGACTTCTCCAAAACTGCTAAGCCAATGACATCCCTAACCAAGCAAAACGCGAAGTATCTGTGGGATCCAAGGTGTGAAGAAGCCTTCACAAGCTTGAAACAGTCATTAACCTCCGCACCAGTATTAGCTCAACTGGACGTCACTAAACTATATGATGTATATTGTGATACCTCCGGCAATGGGCTTGGCTGTGTCCTAATGCAAGAAGGGAGAGTAATTGCCTATGCGTCGCGCCAGCTAAGAAAACATGAAGCCAACTACGCAACACATGATCTTGAGCTAGCAGCAGTGGTACACACCCTAAAGATATGGAGACATTACCTGCTGGGCAACACTTGTCACATATATACAGATCATAAGAGTCTCAAATACATCCTCACACAACCTGAACTTAACATGAGACAGCGACGATGGCTAGAACTCATAAAAGATTATGATCTAGAGATTCACTACCACCCCGGGAAGGCAAATGTGGTAGCTGATGCACTAAGCCGTCGGGACACTGCAACGTAATTGAAGTCCGACCCACGGCATGAGTGATATGTTGTGAAATAGATGTAATCGAAATGGCCACCGAGCAACTAATAGAACTCTATTACCTCATCATTGAACCTACCATCAAAGAGCAAGTCATAGCGGCACAAAAATAAGATAAGGGTATGGCATACATTCGTGAGGGTATAGATGATGAGAAGAGAGCGTGTTTCACGCTTGATGACCAAGGCGTCCTATGGTTCAAGGGTCGCTTAGTGGTACCTAAAGATATGGAGTTGAGAAAGAAAATCCTAGACGAAGCCCACACCTCCATGTTTACCATGCACCCAGGTAGCAACAAGATGTACCAAGATTTGAAACAAAAGTTCTGGTGGACCCACATGAAACGGGAGATCGCCAAGTACGTGTCCGAGTGTGACGTGTGCCAGAGAGTAAAAGCCGATCACCTAAAACCGGCGGGAATGCTTCAACCGCTAGCCGTACCATCATGGAAGTGGGAAGACATTCACGTGGATTTTGTTGTGGGCTTGCCCCACACCCAGAAAGGTTATGATTCCATATGGGTGATTATTGACCGGCTCACAAAATCAGCCCACTTCATTCCCGTGAAGACAATTTACCATGCCAAGACCTATGCTGAACTATACATCACAAGAATAGTTTCTTTGCCCGGTGTTCCTCGAACGATCACTTCAGATAGGGGCTCTCTGTTTGTATCCCGCTTTTGGAAGCACTTACAAACTGCTCTTGGCACCACTTCGATTCACAGTTCCGCGTACCATCCCCAGACTAGCGGCTAAGTAGAAAGAGTAAATCAAATCTTAGAAGATATATTGAGGGCTTGTGCATTAACTTATTCCACCAAATGGGATGAGTGTCTTCCTCTAGCTGAGTTCGCTTATAACAACAGCTAACAGAAGAGCTTGGAAATGGCTCCTTTCGAGGCTCTATATGGTAGGAGATGTAGAACACCCATCAACTGGTCTGAACCGGGAGAACGGGTCACCTTTGGCCCTGACTTGGTAACACGAGCCGAGGAGCAAGTTAAACTTATACACAGCAACTTAAAAAGAGCACAATTCAGACAAAAGAGCTACTCTGACAAGAGGAGACGACCATTGGTTTTTGAAGTAGATGATCAAGTATACCTTCGGGTATCACCGATGAAAGGGGTACATCGTTTTGGTGTGAAAGGAAAGTTAGCACCGAGATACGTGGGTCCGTTTAAGATCACTGAACAGTGCGGGCCAGTTGCTTACCGGTTGGAGCTACCACCACATCTAGCTGCGGTTCATGACGTGTTTCATGTCTCGCAACTTAAGAAGTGTTTGAGAGTGCTGGAAGAAGCAGTGGACACCTCTCAAATTCAAATCGCGCCTGACCTCACTTATGAAGAACGTCCCATAAAAATCCTCGACCAAAAACAGAGAACAACGAGAAGAAGAACGATCAACTTTTACAAGGTTCAATGGAGTAATCACTACGAGGAACAAGCAACTTGGGAGCAAGAAGAATACTTGCAAACCAAGTATCCGAGCTTTCTTTCGACTACTGAAAATGAGTATGTATAACCATCTAAATTCAGATTATACTCGAAACCATACACAATGCACTATCTCCACATTTAACTTATCCACCCACATCACATCAACAAATCTCGGGACGAGATTTCTTTAAGGGGGTGGGTTGTGATGCTCTGGCATCTCAAGTGCATAATCACTCGTTATACATAAAGCATTCATCCTTGAGCATCATGGCATAACATGTGTTGGTGCATTGGAAACAAATTTGGTTTATATTGCATAGTGAAAAACCTTGTCATTTCATGTGTGATGCTATGTTTATCGTCGTATCTTTGATTATATTGAGATCTGGGTGAAGTTCATGTTGAACAAACTGTAGATCCACATGAGATAAACAAATTTGCTAATTGGGGTCTTGTCATATAATGAGGTTTACAAGGTGATTAGGGTCATTTATTGTCAGTACAGAAAACCAGTTCAAATTAGGGCTGATTTGAAATCCCAAATTTACTCTACCCTACAGCCACTTTTATGCAAAGCTCAAATAAGAGAAGTTGTAGCTTTTGAAATTCTAAACAAACTTGTCAAAAGGAACATTTGGAGGAAATGCATATATTTGGGACTTTCTAATTTTCCAATCAATAAAGGTTCCCTGTCCAATTTGGGGCCGCTATACAAATTCAAATGAAATTCATATTTACAAACTGATTTTGGGGCTCAATCTTTTCACAAAGTTGTAGAGCTCAAATATTAGAACATTTCATTCAATTGGCACTTTTCCAAATTCGGCTCCTAAATAGGTCAAATATGCGAATTACAGAGAGAGAAAACACAAATTCAAATTTCCTTTTTCTGGGTCACTTCACTCGTCAGCGCCGCCCAGCTTCCCCAGCCCGCGGGCGCTGCATGGCCGCCGGCGTACGGCCACGGCGCCTCGCCCACGGATCGCCCCCTCCCGGCCAAGCCCCGCGCCCTTCACCTGGCCGCGACGCAGTCCGCATCCACTCCATCCGCTTTCGCCCACTCCCGAGCCCTGCCCCTACCTCGTTCGTCCGCGCCGAGCAAAGCCGCCATTGACGGCCGAGCATGAGCTCGAGCTCACGCCGCCACCGTCCGACCTCCCCGCTCCACGAGAGCTACACCGCTACAACCCCCGCTCCACCCCACACCTCCTCCACCAACCCTCGTCGCCTCTCTCGCTCCCTTTCGCCAGACGAAGAAGCGACCGACGCGGGCCGCCATTTCCGGCAAAGCTCGGTTCGAGCTCGCGCCGGCCGTCTCCATCCACCCCACACCTCTAGACTGCCACCATTGCACTCGCCTCGCTCCTACGCACCCGAAACCCTAGACCTCGTCGCCGTTCCACCCTCAACCGCGGAAACCGACCCCGGCGCGACGTCCACGCCGCGCCACCGTCATCGCCGTCCACACTCCGTCGCCGCCTCGTCCTCGCCTCCGCCGCCGATGACTTTTGCCGGAGGTAGTAGCCCTAAACCAGGGACACCACCCACGCACCGCGTAGCGGCCCCGGCGAGCCCAGGCTCGCCGGCGCGCGCCGCCGCACAGTTGCGCGCGGCGAGAGGAAGAAGACCGGGGGTTGATTTTTGAATCTAACCCCCGGGTTTTGTGTATTTGCATTTTAAACTGAGCGCTATTCACTGAGTCTACGCATTTTTGCATGCTAGCCCCTGGGATCTACGTTTAATTGTGTTCTAGCCCCTAGATCTGAGTTTTTCCATTTTATTTTCCTATATTTCGGTTGAAACTTTGAAAATTCATATAAAATCAAATAAAAATCGTAAAAAGGTAAGCTCAGTTGCGTTGTACTCTTGGTAAATAGATCTACACAGTGGGTATGATGTGGAGGTGTGCATGTATGGTTTTGCCCCTGTTATTGTTTGTGCATGATAAATCAAGGAAAAATAGAAAACATGGTGTAGATGAAATCCTAAAAGGATGGGACTTGGTCAGTAGCTGTTTTGGGATGTTTTGACACTGTCGTAATTTTTGTGACTCAATATATTACTGTTCATTCACTACTTTATCTTTTTGCATGTACTTTATGCATTATTTGATAGCTTAAAAATGAGGCCCATGCAAAGTATGATAAATATGAATCACTGGTATTTTTCTTATGTCCCATGTAGTTTGTGAACCTCATTGGTAAAATATGAGCCCCTGCATGTTAAGTTTTGATGGTGATTTGGAAATGACAAATTTTGACTTAGAGAAGTAGATAAATGGTAAAATGGGCTCTAATGTGCAAGATAAATTCTCTAGAAAATTTGGTAGCCTAATGTGGATGCATAGAGTCCAGAAAGTATATGGTAAATGGCTGTTCACACTGTTTATATGTACATCTAAATTTCACCTAAGATTAATATATGGAAAATAGATGTCCTGTCAAACATGGGAGTTTTAACCTGTAAATTTTTGTGCATGCAGTCCATACTGAATCTAGCTCACTGGTAAAATTTTATCTCCAGAAACCATTCTCATAATTTATGAAAATTCTGACAATGTGTAGGGCTGAAAACTTGCTGGAATTTTAATAAAATAATTATAGCTCCAATTGGGCTGAAATTTTGGCAGTACCTTTAGGTATGAAGTATCTGTGTGTCATAAAAGTTTGGTCTCATTTGAGATTGTTGAACTGCTAGAACTCAGATGTGTGATTTAATTCACGAATGAGCATGGGTTACACTAAATCATATGCATGTATATTAATTTGACTACTACACCCATGTCATCTTCCATGAACTGTATGCTGCATGCTAACGTCTGCATTTCATCTACATCAAATGCATACACTTGCATTCGCATGCACTCATATCTGCACCTTTCATTCATATAGATCCTGCGATCGAAGAAGAGACGGTGCAGGAGCAACCCCTGATCGAGGAACCTGAGGAAGAGCAAGAGAACCAACAGCCGACTGCTGACCCCGCCGCCGAGGAGACTAACCCTAGCGAAGAAGAAGGTAGGTAGGATCATGCAATTCCTAGCAAATAAAATAATATATCTGTTGATTACGCATATGCATTAGGAGTTGAATGGAACCAATTGCATTAGATCCCCTGGCCGCCCTGGCCCTAGCACCTATACCTAGAGTTCGTAGGACAAGTGCCTAGAATGGCTAGGTACAAGTAGACACGAGTGAATAAAGGTCACTCGTCTCGTAGGGATTACTTCTCAAAAAGCAAAAATCTCACTATGGAAGTTATTCTTATTATGCCATGATTTTGTTATGTTTTAAATGGAGACCGGGCGGAGATATGGGTTCGAATGATGAGATTTGGAATAATGTGTGGTGGACTTCGCCCGAGTCACATAAGGCCGGTCGTTGTTGAGAGCCAATGGATCGGCCTCATTGCTTTCCTGGTGTGATGAGTGATTGTCAACGGCACAAGTCCTCCGATGGACTGGAGGCCCTCCGATGGACTGGAGGTAGAGGATGACGAAGACCTCGATGGACTGAGGCAAAAGTCCTCCAATGGACCGGAGGCAATGCTCGGCGTCGATCCGTCATGGAAGCTCGGTACACGGAGGGGCGGTTCGGCAACGGTGGTGTAAGCCCTTCAATGGACCGCGAGGCAACTCTGATGCACTGGAGAAGCCGGGTGCCACCGTGGTGCTCCAACCCGAGTGCATGGCGCGAAGGCGTGCGAGGGAGGCTTTGGCGGCTTTGGCTCAAAACCGTCACCCAAATTCAAATGACTTGGTGGGTTGGGCTCCGACTCGCCAAGATAGAAGATTGGGCCAAGAACCGGCCTAGGAAGCCCGCAGAATAAAGTTTCCCGATTTCTGACTTCAAAACCGGGGGAAGCTTCCGGACTACTGGCTACGTGGTGCACATCCAAGCAAGGCGTGGAGAAGAAGAAGATCAAGCCGTCATCGTAGTCGTCCGATTGTATCTTTTCGATTTGGCCCCCTCCGGGCATTTTTAGAGCAGGGGTCTTAATGTAATTGTGTCGTTTAGGGCCTAGGGTATAAATAGACTTGAGAGGCTCCCTTGGAGCTTATCTTGGCAGCCACAAACCCTAGGTTTTCCTAACCCTAGCAGCCAAGGTCCAAAGAGAGAAAAGAGAGAGGATTAGCTAGGGGATGAGTGCCTAGTTTAGTCTAATCTTGTCATTAGTGGGAGGATGAAGGGAGGTAGGCTCTAGGGAACTCTTGTAACCTGAATTTCGTGGTTAATTCAAGGTTCTTTGTTGCGAAATTCTAAGTCTTGACCAGCTTTCTCGTCCCTCCCTCTTTGCCCTTTTCTAGTTTCGTTTTTGGTCCCGTTTCTTGGTTTTTGGCTCGTTTTGTGTTGTCCAAGGATGAGACCACTCTTTTGCCGATATTTTGCCTTGCTAGGATGTGGTGCATCCAAGTGCTAGAATCATCCAACCATGAGCAAGGGCCGTTCTTGACGTTTCTAGGTTTTTCGGGTTCAACTCACCTACCTCACGGAACCGCCGATTTAATACGGGCTAAGTACACCTGCCACCGTTAGCTTGCAGTGTACTTAGACCGTACTAAACCCGGTCGTCCGTCGAGAGGCCTTCGGCTCTCGATAACACCATTTCCCAGAGGAACCGACATCATACACATCCGACTCTCGTTGGAGCCACAACAATTACATCATCACAGGCAGTTGAAATATAGAATAGATAGACTTAGTTTACAAACCAAGAATGTATATAGTCAAATACATGTCCAAAAATATATATAATGCGGAAGCATTTTCAAAATATCTCGCAGCGGAAACCAAATACTTAAGTAGTCTTCATACAGATAAATGAGGCGAGAAGCACCGAGCCCACCGGTGCTACCCTTCTCCAAGCAGCCATCCAAATGCCGCCAGTACCTGTGAGCCAAAAGTGGGGGCAAACCCTGAGTACTAATTACTCAGTAAGACTTAATGGAAGTGGCTTACGGCTAACGCAAAGCTTGCTTACTAAGAAGTAAATCCTTAGCTGTTGATTTTAAGCAGAGTCAAGTTAACATGTGGAAGCAGGATTTGACGGCTGCTTGTGTTATTCTTAGAAGCAGGATTTGACAGTTGCTTATTTCATCATACCAATAATACTAACCATGAGCACAATAGTAAGTTGTATGAAAGTAAAGCATGTATATCCAAGCATAGAGTGTTGTGAAAGTAAAGCATGTATATCCAAGCATGTAGTATTCAAGCCATGATTTAGTAATACATCATATTCAAGTGGATTACTACTTTGTCCGTCAGTGGTATTAGCATTCTCACACCAGGTGAGCATCAGCGATTTGAATCGATTTCTAATTCCCAGGAATAACTAGAAACACCAGGTGGCATATACTTACTAACCCCCGGCGTTCTCACTGATGCCCCCCCACCTCAATCTGACCCGTCCCAAAGTTCAAAACGCCCCCACCTAACCCACGGGGGTAGCCGCCTTAGAAGCGTTACCATGCAATGGGTCAGCCCTCCCTCGACTACCAAGCACCCCCCGAGTCCTTCGGCCCCTGTCAGTGGATGGGCGGCATCTTGAAAGGTGGGACGGCCCAGGAAAGGCTTTCACCAGTTCCACGGCCTGGATAAGCATCCTAGCAATGTTATGCCGACCAATAGGCGAACAACGGCCGGCCTTATGCGACTCGGGCGGAGTCCACCACACATTAGTTCAATTCTCATCATAACAAGCCCATATCTCCGCCCGGTCTCCGTTTAACGCATAATATAACAATAATAAATAGCATAATAATAACTTCCATAATAGTGAAATTTCTGTCATTTCAGAAGTAATCCCTACGGGACGAGTGATCTCTATTCACTCGTATCTACTCGCACCTAGCCATTCTAGGCACTCGTCCTACGAACCTTAAGTATAGGTGCTAGGGCCAGGGCGGCCGAGAAGTCTAATGCAATTGGTTTCAATCAACCCTAATGCATATGCGTAACTCAAAAAAATTTGTTTGCTGGGATTTGCATGGTCCTGCCTACCTTTGCTTATCTCTACCAAAACCAACAAACTAAACTATGTTAGTTTGCCGGGTTGTGGGGCTGCAACCCCTTGATCACTTGGACTGCTCCTCCTTCCAAACACGACTGATGGGCTCTCTACGTCGTGAGTGGGTCTTAGTTGGTCTTTTGGATCACCGTTGGTTGAAGTAGTTCCACGCACTCATTTCTTGATCATTTATCTGAAATAAGCGTCACTATATGATCGACGTGCGGAATGATGCAAGAAATGAGATGCATGAACACGAAATAGACGTATGAATATCCATTCCATGAACCGGCAAAAAGGTGATCGATAAACTGCCTAAACACGGAGTACCTCAATGGACCTAGATCAAACATATACTTTCTGTACTCTATGCATCAACATTAAGTTACCATATTTTCCAGAGGATTTCCCTAGCCATTTATGACCACCTTTCCTAATTATCTCTTCTAACATGTGGCCTTTTATTATTTTCAAATCACCATTAAAACTTAACATGCAGGGGCTCATATTATACGAGTGAGACACTCATACTACCTAAAGTATAGAAAAAATGCTAGAGAGTCAATTTGAGCATATTCCTTGTAGCCTCCACTTTCTAGGTTAGATAAATGCACATAACACATGTATAATGGCAAAAGGGTAATTAAACAGCAAGTGCTAGGGCTACAAAATTTCACATGTTGCCACAATGCCACAAGAAGGCTACTGTCCAAGTTTCATGCCATTTGGAGTTCATTTAGTCCACTTTTGACTTTTGACCTAATTAATCATGCATGCAACTAACCAAGGGCAAAACAGTCATTTCACACCTCCACATCATACCTATCATGTAGATCTATTCAATGAGTCCAACGCAACCAAGTTTGTATTTTTATCATTTTTATTTAATTTGTTATGAATTATCAAATTTCTCATGTTAATAAAATGCATTAAACTCAAAATCCTCACTGTGCAGGGACCTAAACGCAATTATCCATATACTCCAGGGGTCTGCAAGGAAGGGAACAAAGACCCAGTGAACAGTACTAAAATAGAGCGCGTAAATACAGAGAAATGCAGGCGGTTTTGGGAAAACCCCCTTCTTCTTCTACCTCCCGCAGAGGCGAACGCCGCCCGGAGGCCGGGGTTGGAGGCGCTGCGCCGGCACGTGGAGGCCCGGGCTTGAGGCCGACGGGGTCGGGGAAGACGTTCCCGGCCACGGTGAACCTGTTGACGTAGACGTCGTCGCATGGAGTGGAGCGCGCGGGCGGCGCGGCGGCGGTGAACCCGAGGTGAACGCGCGGCGAGGCCGCGTCGACGCGGGGTCGATCCGCCGACTCCGGCGATGGGAGGGGACGAGGACGGGCGCAAGAGCTCCGCGGGGAGATGGCACACGCGGCGGTGGTGAAGTGGAGGTGCGGGGATGGCCGGAGGGAGGCTCTCCGCGTTGAGGCGCGGGTGAGTCGGGGCGGCGCTCGGCGTCGCGCGTGGGAAAGGGGGCTAGGGCCGACGGCGGCGGCCTAGGGTTTGGGGCTTCGGTGGAGGGAGGTGCGGCGACGATGGGGCGCGCGTTGGACGAAGGGGAGGCGGCCCGAGGTGACCGGCATAGCTAGCTCGCCGCGGGCTAGGCCATGGCGTGGCCGCGGCGTGCGCGCACGTGGAACGAGCTAGAGGTGCCGGGGCGAGGCCGAGGATCTGCGGGGACGGTGCGCGGTGGAGCAGTGGTTGCAACGGTGGCGGTCTCGGGGCGAGAGGCGGCCGGACGGCGGCGGCGCGAGCTCGAGCTCGAGCTCGGCCGTCAATGGCAGCGCGGCGCGGCGAGAGTGGGAAACGGGATGGAGAGGCACGGGAACGGGGCGAGTGGGGTATGGTTGGGGCGCGGGGTCCCTCCTCCTCCTCTTGACGCGCCTGGGGCGCCGGCCGTGGCCTCGCCGTACTTCCTGTACACCGGCGCGCCACGCGGCCGCGCCCGGTTCGCGCCGTGCACGCGGCGCGGATGGACGGCCCCACCTGTCAGCGATTGAAAGATTTGAAAAATTGAAATGTGTTTTCTCCCCTTCAGTAATTCGCTGTTTTGGCGTATTTAGAGGCCGAATTTGAGGAAACTCCAATTGAAGGAATTGTTCCACTCTTAGAGATCGACAACTTTGTAAAAATGGACTATCTCAAATTCCTAGTGTAAATATGATTTAAATTCAAATTTAACTAGCAGCCCTAGTTGTGGACAGGTTACTTTTATTGCTTGGAAAAATGAAAAGTTCTATTTCCAAGCCTTTTCTCCCAAAATGCCTTTCGAGTGAGTTGTTTAGCATTTCAAATCCTACAACTTTTCCAATTGGAGTTTTGCATGAAAGTGGCTGTAGGTCATAGAAACACTGAGATTACTAAACAGGTCAGACTTGGGCTGGTTTTCTGTGTTGGTACAAAATGACCCTAAACTCCATTTAAACCTCAATAGGTGACTAAGATCTAATTACCAAAGTTGTTCCCCAGCACTTCATCTCCATGTTTGGTACTATGAAGTTGGCCTGAATCCCAACAGATTTTGAATTATAGACACAATTGTATTCCAAGGTTTATTAAAATAAAAACTTCACTTTGCGTAGAGACTTTCTTGTTTCCAACTTTTGCAGTATCAAATGAAGTCCAATCACTCTCACAATAGGTGCACTTGAAAGGTGATAAGTTCAATTTCATTTCATAGAAAGGGAGAATTTGAAGTTGTATAGGAAAATTTAAAGTAATTTCAGAGTGAAGCTCGGGGAAAAGCTGAAATTCCAGTTTTTGGCAATATTCTAAGTGTGGTTGGTATGGCTGGTTCCAAGAGATCTTATGGAGAGATTTGCAATGGGTTAATGACAGTTTTATCCCACACTGAGTGTAGCAAAAGTGTAGTGTATGCCATGTACTATAACTTTTATAATGAAGTTGAGCTCAGGTGCTTAAGAAATGCAAGGGTTCTTCTAAGGCCAAATTTGATCAAGGGCACAATTTCACCCTTCTAGAGTTGCTAGTTGGTTTAATTTGCACTTTTGGGCTTCATAACATTTGATCTTAAAGATGGTCAATTTAGAAAAGTTGAAGTCAGCATCTTGAGTTAGACACGTTGTATTTTGAAAGGAAAATTTTGACTCTTAGTGATTCATCCACCTAACCCTCCTTACCACTAAGCACGATTAAACTGTAACTTCATTGTTACTTTTCATCTAATCGTGTGTTAAGGCTTTTGAGATGCCAGGGGCATCACAACCCACCCCCCTTAAAGAAATCTCGTCCCAAGATTTGGAGGAAGCGGGGTTCTATGGCTTACTGCGAAGTGCAAATTGTTTTGGCATCGTTGTTCGTGTGCTTCTGTCATACCTGGCAACACTTAATCCTTCATCCATTTGCTTTGTTAACTGGCTCGTGAATGGTTAGTGCCTCTTTAACACAAGGTAGTTACAAAGCTTTTGAATACGTCTAAGGTGGTCTTTCCCAGGTGCTCGGCAAGTCATGGTTTTTATGAGAGCGAATGAACAAACCGCAAAGACGGTGTGGCCAACGCGAAAGCGACAGTGATTTACTTGAATAATGGAAGAGGGTTACTTCCTGACTTTGACACCAAGATTTAGAAACGTGATGAATATATAGGTCTTAGAACAATCAGAAGCAAGGTGTACACAATCGGAAGACCGAACCACGAAGGCTCTTGGGACTCAATGGGTTATCAATGGATGTGCTTTTGAGAGACACAATCATTTCATTTGATAGGGACTGTGTACACATATAAGATATTAAATCCGAACATTCTTCAAAGAGTAAGATGTGGTGATACATAGCACATTCTACTCATTGTTTTGAGAAAGATGCCGTGGAAAGAGAATGGGACATATTCACCTAGACAAGGTGATGGTTTGTATGATTTCATAGAATTGATCAAGACTGACCAAGAGAAGTATAGGCATATGATGTGCGCTTACTAACGAAACAATAGACAGCGTTAGTAAGCTTAACTGAGGATGATTTTCAAAGAAGAACAAAGCAACTTCTTGAAAAGGACGATATGATACAAGCACTAGCTGAGAACAAAAGCTTAGCGTGGCGGATGGTGCTGAAGTTCACCTTCAGAAGATAAGGTTCAATATATACCAGAAAGGAACGTAAGAGAAAGCAGTGGAACCAAAGTTTGACTGTCTCCACAATTCAGAGAGAGGCAAGTTGGAAGGAAAAATGGAATGATGTAGTAAGACAGTGGGAATGGAATCAAGCATTTCCACACATACAAGACGTTAAAGAAAATCAAGGTAAGCGCAGAGAAGTCCGAGATTTGGACCAATGGGTGTAAATGTATCGTGGAGAATAGAATTGCTCATCCCCGTGAAGCATGACCAGCAAGGATAAACAAAGTCAACGAAAAGATGTGGACGAGTGGAACCATAGATTTGACTCATCTCACGGATCGAGAAAAACATGGTTCAACAAGGTGAGGGAAAGGTGTGAACGATAAGGGGATCGAGATGGATTTCCCCCCATAGGTCAAGAAAGGCAAGGTGAAACAAAGCAAAGAAACGATACAAGGCGGCAGTGGAAATAGAGTAAATTATTTCCACGAATTAAATGTATAGAGGTCAACAAGGTGTTAGAAGATGGATAGAAATGTTCCACAATTTCAGCGGTGTCATGCCTTTGCATGTCTTGATACCAACGCGCCCCTAGTGGAACCGAGTGACGGCCGTACACACAGGACCCTAGGTTCCGTCGCGGCACCATAGACTGCTCGGGCAAACACCCCGTCAAGAGCGGTATTTCCATCCAATCTCAGAGGATATGCGAATAGCACAAGGTTATAGAGAGACATGAACAAGGAGGTTTTACACGCCATAGCACAATGTTTTTGAAGGTAGAATCCATCAGATTTATTTGAATCAGAAACAGGGTAACCACAACTAAAGCGTCATGGACTACAAAGACTGAAGTGCCTGAATGACAAAAGCATGAAACGTGAGAACTACAAGAGTTTAGAATGCTCTATTGAAAATAGAGTTACATTAATCATGAGGGTGGGACACATGCCGACTGCAAGGAGTTGGATATGGGAAACTCGAGAGTTATGAGAGTCAACCTCCTCTCATTACAAAAGTTTGCAAAGACTACTAGCACACCAACTAGTATCTAGCTAGTACTGCCTAAACGTAAGATTGATACGTCCAGGACGAATGCCCGTTTCTTCTTTCAACCAACTTGGTGCAGTGTTGGTCTTCACTTGGGAAATGCCATGAAACAATAGCCTTGATTTTCCACCAAGTATAAGAACGTCACCAGATTCGAGGTTGATCTTGGTCACTTGGTCTTTGTCTCTTGTGTCGCCGAACAAGAACTCGGTGGCGTCTCCTATGGAGATGGATATGAAAGGTAAACCTTTGGTAAGGCTACTCTCCGACTCGTCCTTGTCTTGGTGAAGTCCGAGCCTTCCGGAGTTGGTGTAGTAGTTGATGATGCATATGTCTGGGTTAATCTGAGGAAACTCGCTTGCAGTGGAGTTCGCAGTTTGAGCAATCATCTTGAAAGCGTCGGGTATTGCCGGGGCTTGTGCTCCATCAAATGGACGTGTGGGTCCATATGAACGTGCCGTCGGATCCCAGTTCTTTCCCAGGGACATCATCCATAGGTTCAGCTTGGCGCTATTCTTGAGGCTTGGCCTATAAAATCCTCCTGGGCCCTTACCCAGTTGTCGACACATACGAACCATTTCGATTTGATCTCCAGGCTTGACAAATCCTTTCAATAGAAGCATCCCGGGTCGCAAATGTTGGACCAAGGCTGCCTCAGTGGAAGACTCTCCCGTTTTTCTCTTCTTAGGATCTCGAGGTAGTGTCGTTTTAGCTTGCGTGGACTCTTGGTAGTTAGGGTATAAGTCGAAGGGCTGCGACATCTGTAGCAGGAAGAATAAGGCTCCCGTCAATTTGATAGTTTTAAGGGCCAAATGTGGTCATATGGCAATTTGTATTCATGTGCCATCTAGGTTATGTCCCAAACTTCATTTTCTAAACTTCGTACTTGCTAACTAGATTTGAGCTTCGACTAAAAATGATCGTAAGTTAATGCCCAGAGTATTTTGCAGAAGGGTCATTATAGATAAGTTTGTTGGTTGAATTTTTCCCACTACAATTTTTATATATAGTATTTGTTTTAAATGGATATGAGACACGTCCTAAACTGGTACCTCGCTCGTATTCACTTTCGGAACAAGTGACCTATACATATGTTGTCAGAAATTTTGTGTACCACTAGGTTCTTCTAATAAGTTTCTGTTGGTTCTATTTGCAACTTGAAATACATCTTAAAATGGCAGACAGAATCCATATGCAAATTGTTACTACCCAACAAGTATACTTGCAGATGCAGTAAGGATCTAGTTACTTTCAAGCAAATACAAGTAAGGCACGTGAGATGAGATGGAATGATGCATGATTCGTCCTATCCGGTCTCACTTCACACTTCCTATGTATATTATATATAACTAGCGATACTTCGGTGACATACATGCACGCCTCTCCATAATGCAACTAGTCATTCTCTAGTCGTGCATGCTGCGCATTTCGGGGTTAGTGTACCTGCAGAAGAATGCATGCTCATACATTACCACATAGTGTGGCATCCACGCGTGACCGCTGCGTGGACAACGTTGGTGGGCCGCTGCACCTTTTCCTCAAAGCCTGACTTTCCACCAGTACTGGGGATTGTCGAGAAAAAGATGGATCCCAAAACCGAATGTAAGTGTGGTGGGTATGAAAGCCTCAAATATGCCCACCACCCTTAAAGAGCTTTTACTTATACAGTATGAATGCAGAGATTACAACTGTCCGCAAAACCCAATAGCTTCCACCAGTACTAGGGACAGCTATGGCCGAAAAGTTGCTTCTCAAAGCGCCAAATATGCATATGAGTTCTATCTAGGTCAAAATGTCAGTGATGTCACCTGGATAACACTAACATCCTTAATATGGGCATATCGCATACTCTCATTTTTGAATTACTTGAAAAGGGCTTTCGAAAATAGTTTTGTAAACCAAAACTGGATGATATAACTGTTGTCTGTGTATGATTGGCTCTGATACCAGCTGTGGCGGAACCGCCGATTTAATACGAGCTAAGTACACCTGCCACCGTTAGCTTGCAGTGTACTTAGACCGTACTAAACCCGGTCGTCCGTCGAGAGGCCTTCGGCTCTCGATAACACCATTTCCCAGAGGAACCGACATCATACACATCCGACTCTCGTTGGAGCCACAACAATTACATCATCACAGGCAGTTGAAATATAGAATAGATAGACTTAGTTTACAAACCAAGAATGTATATAGTCAAATACATGTCCAAAAATATATATAATGCGGAAGCATTTTCAAAATATCTCGCAGAGGAAACCAAATACTTAAGTAGTCTTCGTACAGATAAACGAGGCGAGAAGCACCGAGCCCACCGGTGCTACCCTTCTCCAAGCAGCCATCCAAATGCCGCCAGTACCTGTGAGCCAAAAGTGGGGGCAAACCCTGAGTACTAATTACTCAGTAAGACTTAATGGAAGTGGCTTACGACTGACGCAAAGCTTGCTTACTAAGAAGTAAATCCTTAGCTGTTGATTTTAAGTAGGGTCAAGTTAACATGTGGAAGCAGGATTTGACGGCTGCTTGTGTTATTCTTAGAAGCAGGATTTGGCAGTTGCTTATTTCATCATACCAATAATACTAACCATGAGCACAATAGTAAGTTGTATGAAAGTAAAGCATGTATATCCAAGCATATAGTGTTGTGAAAGTAAAGCATGTATATCCAAGCATGTAGTATTCAAGCCATGATTTAGTAATACATCATATTCAAGTGGATTACTACTTTGTCCGTCAGTGGTATTGGCATTCTCACACTTGGTGAGCATCAGCGATTCGAATCGATTTCTAATTCTCGGGAATAACTAGAAACACCAGGTGGCATATGCTTACTAACCCCCGGCGTTCTCACATATGCCCCCCACCTCAATCTGACCTGTCCCAAAGTTCAAAACGCCCCCACCTAACCCCCGGGGGTAGCCGCCTTAGGAGCGTTACCACGCAATGGGTCAGCCCTCCCTTGACTACCAAGCACCCCCCGAGTCCTTCGGCCCCCTATCAGTGGATGGGCGGCATCTTGAAAGGTGGGACGGCCCAGGAAAGGCTTTCACCAGTCCCACGGCCTGGATAAGCATCCTAGCAATGTTATGCCGATCAATAGGCGTACAACGACTGGCCTTATGTGACTCGGGCGGAGTCCACCACACATTAGTTCAATTCTCATCATAACAAGCGCATATCTCCGCCCGGTCTCCATTTAAAGCATAATATAACAATAATAAATAGCATAATAATAACTTCCATAATAGTGAAATTTCTGTCATTTGAGAAGTAATCCCTACGGGACGAGTGATCTCTATTCACTCGTATCTACTCGCACCTAGCCATTCTAGGCACTCGTCCTACGAACCCTAAGTATAGGTGCTAGGGCCAGGGCGGCCGGGAAGTCTAATGCAATTGGTTTCAATCAACCCTAATGCATATGCGTAACTCAAAATAATTTGTTTGCTGGGATTTGCATGGTCCTGCCTACCTTTGCTTATCTCTACCAAAACCAACAAACTAAACTATGTTAGTTTGCCGGGTTGTGGGGCTTTGCCCCAGGCAACCCCTTGATCACTTGGACTGCTCCTCCTTCCAAACACAACTGATGGGCTCTCCAGGTCGTGAGTGGGTCCTAGTTGGTCTTTTGGATCACCGTTGGTTGCAGTAGTTCCACGCACTCATTTCTTGATCATGTATCTGAAATAAGCGTCACTATATGATCGACGTGCGGAATGATGCAAGAAATGAGATGCATGAACACGAAATACACGTATGAATATCCATTCCATGAACCGGCGAAAAGGTGATCGATAAACTGCCTAAACACGGAGTACCTCAATGGACCTAGATCAAACATATACTTTCTGTACTCTATGCATCAACATTAAGTTACCATATTTTCCAGAGGATTTTCCTAGCCATTTATGACCACCTTTCCTAATTATCTCTTCTAACATGTGGCCTTTTATTATTTTCAAATCACCATTAAAACTTAACATGCAGGGGCTCATATTGTACCAGTGAGACACTCATACTACCTAAAGTATAGAAAAAATGCTAGAGAGTCAATTTGAGCATATTCCTTGTAGCCTCCACTTTCTAGGTTAGATAAATGCACATAACACATGTATAATGGCAAAAGGGTAATTAAACAGCAAGTGCTAGGGCTACAAAATTTCACATGGTGCCACAATGCCACAAGAAGGCTACTGTCCAAGTTTCATGCCATTTGGAGTTCATTTAGTCCACTTTTGACTTTTAACCTAATTAATCATGCATGCAACTAACCAAGGGCAAAACAGTCATTTCACACCTCCACATCATACCTATCATGTAGATCTATTCAATAGGAGTCCAACGCAACCAAGTTTGTATTTTTATCATTTTTATTTAATTTGTTATGAATTATCAAAGTTCTCATGTTAATAAAATGCATTAAACTCAAAATCCTCACTGTGCAGGGACCTAAACGCAATTATCCATATACTCCAGGGGTCTGCAAGGAAGGGAACAAAGACCCAGTGAACAGTACTAAAATAGAGCGCGTAAATACAGAGAAATGCAGGGGGTTTTGGGGAAAACCCCCCTTCTTCTTCTACCTCCCGCAGAGGCGAACGGCGCCCGGAGGCCGGGGTTGGAGGCGCTGCGCCGGCGCGTGGAGGCCCGGGCTTGAGGCCGACGGGGTCGGGGAAGACGTTCCCTGCCACGGCGAACCTGTTGACGTAGACGTCGTCGCGTGGAGTGGAGCGCGCGGGCGGCGCGGCGGCGGTGAACCCGGGGTGAACGCGCGGCGAGGCCGCGGCGGCGCTGGGTCGATCCGCCGACTCCGGCGACGAGAGGGGACGAGGACGGGTGCGAGAGCTCCGCGGGGAGATGGCGCACGCGGCGGTGGTGAAGTGGAGGTGCGGGGATGGCCGGAGGGAGGCTCTCCGCGTTGAGGCGCGGGTGAGTCAGGGCGGCGCTCGGCGTCGCGCGTGGTGAAGGGGGCTAGGGCCGACGGCGGCGGCCTAGGGTTTGGGGCTTCGGTGGAGGAAGGTGCGGCGATGATGGGGCGCGCGTTGGACGAAGGGGAGGCGGCCCGAGGTGACCGGCATAGCTAGCTCGCCGCGGGCTAGGCCATGGCGTGGCCGCGGCGTGCGCGGAACGAGCTAGAGGTGGCGGGGCGAGGCCGAGGATCTGCGGGGCGGTGCGCGGTGGAGCGGTGGTTGCAACGGTGGCGGTCTCGGGGCGAGAGGCGGCCGGACGGCGGCGGCGCGAGCTCGAGCTCGAGCTCGGCCGTCAATGGCGGCGCGGCGCGGCGAGAGCGGGGAACGGGATGGAGAGGCACGGGAACGGGGCGAGTGGGGTA
Source organism: Paspalum notatum (assembly GCA_022530915.1). NCBI lineage: Eukaryota > Viridiplantae > Streptophyta > Magnoliopsida > Poales > Poaceae > Paspalum > Paspalum notatum. The sequence continues at coordinate 14,971,875 of CM039688.1, forward strand.
TGGTTGGGGCGCGGGGTCCCTCCTCCTCCTCTTGATGCGCCCGGGGCGCCGGCCGTGGCCTCGCCGTACTTCCTGTACGCCGGCGCGCCACGCGGCCGCGCCCGGTTCGCGCCGTGCGCGCTGCGCGGATGGACGGCCCCACCTGTCAGCGACTGAAAGATTTGAAAAATTGAAATGTGTTTTCTCCCCTTCGGTAATTCGCTGTTTTGGCATATTTAGATGCCGAATTTGAGGAAACTCCAATTGAAGGAATTTTTCCACTCTTAGAGATCTACAACTTTATCAAAATGAACTACCCCAGATTCCAGGTGTAAATATGATTTAAATTCAAATTTAACTAGCAGCTCTAGTTGTGGACAGGGTACTTTTATTGCTTGGGAAAATGAAAAGTCCTATTTCCAAGCCTTTTCTCCCAAAATACCTTTTGAATGAGTTGTTTATAATTTCAAATCCTACAACTTTTCCAATTGGAGTTTTGCATGAAAGTGGCTGTAGGTCATAAAAACACTGAGATTACTAAACAGGTCAGACTTGGGCTGGTTTTCTGTGTTGGTACAAAATGACCATAAACTCCATTTAAACCTCGATAGGTGACTAAGATCTAATTACCAAAGTTGTTCCCCAGCACTTCATCTCCATGTTTGGTAATATAAAGTTGGCCTGAATCCCAACAGATTTTGAATTATAGACACAATTGTATTCCAAGGTTTATTAAAATAAAAACTTCACTTTCCATAGAGACTTTCTTGTTTCCAACTTTTGCAGTATCAAATGAAGTCCAATCACTCTCACAATAGGTGCACTTGAAAGGTGATAAGTTTAATTTCATTTCATAGAAAGGGAGAATTTGAAGTTGTATAGGTAAATTAAAGTAATTTCAGAGTGAAGCTTGGGGAAAAGCTGAAATTCCAGTTTTTGGCAATATTCCAAGCGTGGTTGGTATGGCTGGTTCCAAGAGATCTTATGGAGAGATTTGCAATGGGTTAATGACAGTTTTAGCCCACACTGAGTGTAGCAAAAGTGTAGTGTATGCCATGTACTATAACTTTTATAATGAAGTTGAGCTCAGGTGCTTAAGAAATGCAAGGGTTCTTCTAAGGCCAAATTTGATCAAGGGCACAATTTCACCCTTCTAGAGTTGCTAGTTGGTTTAATTTGCACTTTTGGGCTTCATAACATTTGATCTTAAAGATGGTCAATTTAGAAAAGTTGAAGTCAGCATCTTGAGTTAGACACGTTGTATTTTGAAAGGAAAATTTTGACTCTTAGTGATTCATCCACCTAACCCTCCTTACCGCTAAGCACGATTAAACCGTAACTTCATTGTTACTTTTCATCTAATCGTGTGTTAAGGCTTTTGAGATGCCAGGGGCATCACACAAGCGTCCCTTCGATAAGAAAAACTTCCGGAAGGCTTTCAAGAGCTACCAAAAGGACAACCGAAAGTGGGACAAGGCCTTCTTCGCCGAGATCGGGTTCTGCAGCAGCGGATCTTCTTCCTCTTCATCCTCGTCGAGCTCAAGTGATGAGGAGATCACGTATAGAAAGGACAAGAGGAACGATCAAGGCGGTCCAGCTGGCTTGTGCTTCGTCTCCACCAAGTCTAGGCGCAAGAACAAGGACAAGAGGAGCTCGGTTTGCTCCATGGCGCTTGAGGACAAGGAGAACAAGGATGACGGCAGCAACTCTTCTTCCGATGATGAGGTAACTCCTGAGCAAGCCGAAATCCTTGAGATGTTAGAGCAGAACAGCCGGGAGCTTAAGGCCCAGGATAAGATGCTGGAGAAGGCAGCTAAGAAGCTGCAAAAGTTGAAAGCCCAACTTGCTAAGGCTTTAGAGAAGAATGAGAGGTTGAAGAGTGTGAGACCCCAACCCAGTGAGATTGAGTGCTCTACCTGCGAGTCTTTCATGACGGAGCTTGGTGACCAGAGAGATAGGTATGCCAAGCGGGTAGAGAAGATAGATGAGCTGAAGGCTGAGCTAGGCAAACTCCGGTCCAAACTGGATGAGCCTACTTTGAGTGGAGAGCTTGAGTGTGAGTCTTGCCCCTGTCTAGCTAGAGAGCTAGCTGTTCTGAAGGAGAAGTTTGAGGGGCAGCTCATGAAGCTTGAGGAGCTTAGGGCTAGACCTACGCTTTTGGGTGCTTGTATGGTCTGTCCTACCTTGAGAAGTGAGTTAGAGCAGTTGAGAGCTGACTTTGAGGTGCTTTCAGCACCTACTGACACTTGTGAGAACTGCCTAACCCTTAGGATGCAGCTGATGGGTAGGGATGCCACCATTAGGAAGTTGGAGAAAGCTGTTGTGGTTCCCTCCCTAGACGGTGACACTTGTGCTATCTAGACTGTAGTTCTGGAGGATCTAAGGGAGGAGGTGTTGTCTTTGCAGAATGACAACAACAGGTTGAGAGAGGTGCTCAGTTGGGTATATGCGAGGCAACCCCAACTAGAGATGATCATAGAGAGCACCAAGAGAGCTGAGGGTGAGACGAGTGGTGTTGGGTTTGGAGAGTGCAGCACTTCGGGTGAGAAGAGTGCCCCAATTAAGGTCAAGACTGCACCTACCCAGCCAGGAGAGACTGTTGATGGGTGTTGACGCGTGTTATGTACTAAATTTATGCTCTATTTTTACATGATTTTATTCCTTTTCAGAAGATAATCTTATGATTTAGTATTATTTTGCTAACAAATAACCCCATTTTTGAAAATGCTCTTTGTTTTTGGACATTATTAAATATTGCAGGAAAATAGCAAATAATTGGAGAATAATTGCAATAATTGAGAAGGTTATCCGTTGATGGATCAAAGCTACAAGTCCAGGGAGGTGCGATGATTAATAAAAGAAGGACAATTGAAACCCAAAAGAATGCCCAAGCCCATTATGGAGAAAGTTCCGGAGGCTAAGGCTTGCTTGAGGAAGAAGATTATAAAGACAAGGAAGGTTTATCAAGAGTCAAATCCAAGCCCCAATTAAATCTCGAGATATTCTCAGATTACAAGACAGCAGCACCTTGCGGGCCCAATTTGGCGACCTTAATGACGTCAAATGAAGAAAGTTTGAATACTAAAGTTGTAGATCTCTTCGAGCTCTACAATTTAGAGTCTAAGTTTGCATTATTTGGACTTCGGATGAGGGAGTTATGGTCGAAATACTAAAGGCTGCAGAATATGGAAAACTGGTTTCGGGAAGGATTAGGACAAGTACTTCTTCTCCAACCAAGGAAGCTTCATGGACGACCGGGACTCTTCAAGATACATGTATATACATAGGAATAGGTGTTTTAGATGTCTTAGGTCTCTTAGAACCGACCTATTAGATTCCATGTATAGGGGACTCTCCGGAGTATAAATATATGGCCTCCCTAGAGGGAGAGACATCCAATTCCATCGAATTCATTGTAAACCAGAGCTCCAAAGTTAGGGTTTAGGGCTGACGATCAAGTAACTCGGTGAGTAGGAGATCTCGGCGAAAGGAGGCGGCGAGAGAAGGCAGGACCAGAGGGGGTCGGCCGACCTACCCCCCTAGGGTCGGCCGACCTCACCTGTTCCCATGGAGTCTCGAGTTCATCTTCGAATATATTCTTCGTCGAGTCCGTCTCGACGACTATGCGCTTCTAGTTCATGATGTATCTCGAGTAACTCTCTGTTCTTCTTATTTTTCTATGATAAACCTTGAGTTCGATCAATGAAATAGTCTATTTGCTATTAGTTCTTTATTTATACGTGATATATGATTCATATCTTTGCAATGCTTCATCTCTACATGTGATCTAGCTAGAGTTGATATATCAACATATCTTTTAGTAGATCTTTTTACTTTAATTAGTTGATTGAATCTACTCATGCTTAGAGATGGTTTGGGTTTGCTAGTTCGTCGATTACCTGGTTACTAGTGACAGTAGAGCCCGGGGAAAGGTTCGAGCAAGTCTTTGACATTCATGATCATGTTTATTCTATGTTTCACGTTAGATCCATGCTCAAGGTAGTTCATAGTTTATAAGAAGTTTGTCTCATATCTCTTGCTAATTCCTTAGCAGTAGTAGCTTCTTCATCGATCATGCTTTTGATCTGTTAATCTCTTGTTCTTGATCTAGTTTATGCTATAGTTAGTTTTATATCTAGTTTGTGATTAGAATATCGTTTATCATCCTTAGTTTAGTATAGATATAGATTAGTCAGTAATTAGACTCTCTTTTATACCTAGTTTAGATCTCTTTTAGACCGTAATTAGACCTGTATTAGAGTATAGATTAGAGTGTAATTAGAGTAGTTTTAATCCTCTTTCAAGCTTGTTTAGATCTATTAGAGCTAGTTAGTAATTGATTAATCATTGATTAATAGTAGTTTAAACCTAGTTTTCCATGGATTGACAAAACCTTAGATACTCATCCTAAGGGAAAGGCTACACCGATACTGTCGCTTGCAGTATAAGGTTTGGCGTGCTAAGTGCCGTCAACAATGGGGTTTACCATGAGCCACCCAAGGCTGCCCTAAAGAAACAGTACTGGACACCCAAGCCTTCTAAGGCTAAGCTAGACAAGATTGTTGAGGAAGAGCTTAAGCCCAAGGCCAGTCCAGCAGCCTGAGCCACCCAAGGCCACACCACCTAAGCCCAAGTCCCCGCCTAACCTAGTTTCTAGGAGACCTGTCTACCACTGTGAGTTCTGCCAGCGGAATGGCCACCTAGAGGAGTTTTGCTTCAGGAGGAAGCGGGTTGAGAGGCAGGAGAGAGCTTGGGGGAACCAGGATCAGTTCTACCAGGGTGGTAGGCAGGATCCTCTCCACCGCGGTGAGATGAGAAACCGCTTTGCTGGTGGTAAGAGAGGAGGCGGCTTTCAAGCCCATACTCCTAGTGGTGAGAGACGCTTTGTCGGTCGAGCTCCTAGTCGTTTTCAGCGCGGCTATGGACCTCGTGACCGAGGCTTTGTGAGAGAGTTTGAGAGGCCACACTTTGGAGGTCGTGGTCGGATAGATCATCATGATGATTTCTTTGACTGTGCTTACCCCACTTTTGAGCAGATGGCTCGGCACTGGTACAACAGTTTTGGTACTAACCCCAGTGCCGGACTGTTTGCTCACCGTCGCTTTACTTGACTTTGCAGGATCGAGGCATGGAGGACGTGTGGATCATGGACTCAGGGTGCTCTAGACACATGACAGGGCACCGCAAGTGGTTCTCCAGCCTCAACCCCGTCAGCACTAAGGAGTACATCACATTCGGGGACAATGGTCAAGGTAAAGTGTTGGGTGTTGGCTTTGTTTCGCTCTCTGCTAAGCTTTCCCTGAGAGAAGTTGCTTTTGTCCGGAATCTGGGGTTCAATTTGGTCTCTGTTTCACAACTTCTCGATGAAGGATTTGAGGTTCGTTTAAAGAAGGGTGCGTGCTGTGTTCTTGATGCTGAGGAGATCCTTGTTTGCTCTTTGCGGCCTTTTGGTTAGGTTTTTAGGGTTGACCTCACATCTGTTTCTGGCCCTGCTCGCTATTTGGTTGCTAGTCCTTCTGCTGATATTTGGAAGTGGCATAGGAGGCTTGGTCACTTGAGCTTTGATCTGCTAGTCAGATTGAGTTCAATGGGCCTAATCCGAGGATTGCCCAAGTTGAGAGCTGAGAAGGACTTAGTATGCCACCCCTGTCGTCATGGCAAGATGGTTGCCGCTTCTCACATTCCTATGTCTCAGGTTATGACCTCCTATCCGGGTGAGCTACTCCATATGGATACAGTAGGTCCCGCTCGGGTAGCGTCGGTCAGTGGGAAGTGGTACGTGCTTGTTGTTGTGGACGATTTTTCGCGGTTCTCGTGGGTATTTTTCATGGAGTCTAAGGATGAGGCGTTTGGTTTTGTTCGGGATCTGGTACTGTGGTTGAGAAACGAGAGTCATAAGGCCATGAGGGCTATCCGCAGTGACAATGGCGGAGAATTCAGAAACTCTCGGTTCGAAAACTTCTGTCGTGACCTAGGTCTTGAGCACCAGTTTTCTTCTCCATATACCCCACCGCAGAACGGTGTTGTGGAACGCAAGAACCGCACACTTGTTGAGATGGCACACGGACGATGCTCGATGAGCATAGGACTCCAAGGCGCTTTTGGGCTGAGGCAGTGGATACGGCCTGTTACATTGCGAACCAGATCTTCTTGCGAGCTTTCCTTGGGAAGACCTCGTATGAACTTCGGTTTGGTAGGCAGCCCAGCATCAAGCATTTGCGGGCGTTTGGGTGCAGATGCTTTGTGCTTAAGAAGGCGGGGCATTTGGACAAGTTTGAGTCTCGTTGTTTGGATGGGATTTTTCTGGGGTATGCTTCTAATTCTAGGGCTTTTCGTGTGTGGATTTTAGAGGCCAAGCAAGTTGTTGAGACTTGTGAGGTTTCTTTTGATGAAACTATGCCCTGCACAACCCCTGCCTTTGAGCTTTCAGGTGATGATGAAGAAGGCACTCCCATCTTTGAGGATGAGGAATGTGTGGTTCATGATGGTGATGCAGGAGCCACTGCACCGGCTGCAGCTCCTCCCCCCTCTACTACGAGTTCAGATGATGAAGGAGGACCCTTGCCCACTGCTTCCTCCTCACTCCCCCGACAGCAAGCTCAAGCAGAGGCTAAACCCGCTGAGGACGCAGGGGAGGTGACTTTCGAGATTGTTCCATCTCGGCAGGTCCAGCGGGATCACCCTGGCTTTGAGAGTGCTAGATTTCCAGACCGGGTGTATAAGTTGAGGAAAGCCCTTTATGGTCTTAAGCAAGCTCCTAGAGCTTGGTATGCTAGGTTGAAGAGTTTCCTGCTCAAGTCTGGGTTTGTAATGGGTTCAGTAGACAAGACCTTGTTTTTGTTGTGTCATGGCGATGAAACTCTGATTGTTCAGATATATGTGGATGACATAATCTTTGGTGGTTCATCTCATGCTTTGGTGTCTAGTTTTGCTGAACAGATGAGCAGGGAATTTGAGATGAGTCTCATGGGTGAGCTCCAGTTCTTCCTCGGGCTACAGATCAAGCAAGGCCCTGAAGGAACCTTCGTCCATCAAGCCAAGTATACAAGAGACATACTCAAGAAGTTTGAAATGGGTGACTCCAAGCCCATGACAACCCTTATGAGTACAAACACGGCGCTTGATGCTGATGAAGATGGGGAAGCGGTGGACCAGAAGGAATTTCGAAGGATGATCGGCTCACTTCTGTACCTGATGGCGACCAGGCCGGACATTCAGTTCGCGGTCTGCCTTTGTGCGCGCTACCAGGCTTCTCCTAGGACTTCTCATCGTCAAACGGTGAAGTGCATTTTCAGGTATCTGAAATTCACTCCTGAGCTTTGTGATGCTCCGGCATCTCAAGTGCATAATCATTCATCATACAATGACATGCATTTGAGCCCTAATTCAAACTTGGTTGAAATGCCACTTGTCGAAACCTATTTTCTGCATATATGTCTCTGTGATTGTGCCCATAACTTTAGTTCTATAGTGATATAGGTGAAACTCATATTGACAAACTTGTAGACAATTTTATGATAAACAACTTTGGTAATTGGTGCTTTGACATGCATGAAGGTTTGCATAGAGATTTGGGTCTTTTTCTGTCAGTATGTGAAATCTGTCCAAACTTGACCTAGAGGGTAAATTCAAATTTTCTTGATCTTAAAGCCAAAACCTTGCAATACTGGTATTGAGAAAATTGTAGATCATAAAATTCTGAACAACATTGTTATAAAACTCTTTTTGTGAAAGTGTTTAGAAAATAGACGTTTAGAATTTCCAAGCTGGAGGGTTTTGTTGGTCAAACCTTGGTCAGCAGATTAAATTCAAATTTAAACCATATTTTTGAATATAATATGGTATGAAAGATTTTAAGGAAGTTGTAGAGGAACAAATTTAGAACATTTCATCCAATTAGAGTTTTGTCAAATTCGGCCTCTAACCTGCTCAAAAACGTGATCTTCAAACAAATGTATCCGCAGTCAAACTCCATTTTTCCATTTTCGGGTTTTTCCCACCTTTCTTGTCTCACTGACCGGCGGGCCCCACACGCAAGTCCGCGCCGGATTCCCGCCCACGGGATTGTAACGCTCCGGCTGTGGGCCCCACTCGCTTTCTCCCTTTGCGCACCCGGTCCGTGGCCCACCTCCTCTCTCCACCCGCCTCGGCCCCACCTGTCAGCTGCTCGCGGTCCATGGACCCTGTCCATTTCTCCGCGCCACCGTCCTCCTCCCCGCTCCAGCGCGCCCACGCGGCGGACGGCGCCTGCCCGCGCCGCTTGTGGACGACGCCGGCCGAAGCCGACGCCGCGCTCTGCCCTCCCCGATCCCTCTGCACCTGGACGTTTTCCAGGCCGTCTCCACGCCCTCAACCCTGCCTCGCTCTCTCACTCACCCCCTCTCCCTCGCCTATTCCTCCCGCTCAGAGCTCCACAGCCCGCCATTGCCGAGCTCGGAGGCGAACTCACGCCGGCCGCTCCGCCGCTCCCCGCGCCCCCAGATCACCGCCATCACCTCCGCCTCCACGTCCCGCGTCCAACGAGCTAAGCCTCGTCGTCTCCCTCCGCCTCTCCGTCCCAAGCGCAGAGTGCCCGCCGCCATCACCGCCGCGGCGAGCTCACGGCACCCGCCGCCTCGGGCCGCCTCGCGCACCGGCGACGCGCGCCTTGCGCTCGCCTCACCTCCCTCCACCAAAACCCCAAGATCCCGAGCCTCGCCACCGCTCCTAGCCCCCTCCCCACGGACGCCATCGGGCGTTGCCCGCGTGCAATCACGCACCGCCGTGGAGACCCACCGCCGAGCCATCCCCGCACCCCCACTTCACCTCCGCCGCGTGCCCATCTCCTCGCGGAGCTCTCACGCCCATCCTCGGCCTCATTCCCCACCTGAGCTGCCGGATCGACGCCGCGCCGCCGTCACCGCGCCGCGTCCCCGCCGTCTCGGTTCACGCCTCCGCACCGCTCGCACGCGCCGTCTCCGGCGACGAGATCAACTCCGAGGGGTAGCCCATCGCCGGGAACACGACCCTGGACCCCGTCGGCTCCAAGCTCGAGCCCCGACGCGCCGGCGTAGCCGGTCAAGACCCGCCTCCGCGCGCGGTCCGCCCCCCCCCCCCCGGCCGAAGGTAGAAGAAGGGGTGAGGATTTTGCATCCTGGCCCCCGAGCTTCATCCGTTTTCTGTTTTAATCCGAGCGCTGTGCATTGAGTCATGTAGTTCTTTCAAGCTAGCCCCTGAGGTCTATGGTTAATTGCGTACAGGTCCTTGATCTATAAGATTTTCATTTATTTCATTAATAAATCGGCTGAAACTTTAGAAAAACATAACAATTCAAATAAAAATCCAAAATGGACAAACTCAGTGGCTATGGACTCCTCTTAAGTAGCTCTACAGGATAGGTATGATGTGGATGTGTGAAAAGTCTGCTTTGCCCCTGATTTAATGCATGCATGGTGTAGGTAAATAAATGGTAAAAGTGAACCAAATGAACTTCAAAAATTATGAAACTTGGACAATAGCTTTGTTATGACATCTAGGCACTGTGTGAAACTTGGACACACATTATGCTGCATATAGCTTCCTTGTAAAGTTTGAAGCCTTGCCTGTTAAGTTTGAGTGGTGATTTGAAAATGACAAAGTGTCACATGCTTAACTAAATAATAGGAAAAAGTGTATTTAAACTGCTAGGAAAATTTTGGGAAAAATCTAGTAGCGCTATGAAGCATGTTTCTGCATGTGGTAAAAATTTGAGGTCGATTGGAGTTTTCTAACTACATGAACTTATGAGTGCATTTTATTCATAAAGGTAGCGTGTCCACTAATTTGCATGTATATGTTTAACTTTAAGAGACAACTTCATTTCATTTGATAGGGACTGTGTACACATATAGAACAATTATTCCTAATAACTTCAAAGATAAAATGTGGTAATAGTTTGTACGATTTCTTAGTGATGGGTTGTATGATTTCTTAGGGAAGTTGTTAGGTTTTCTTGTTATGGGATGTGTTAAACTGAGAGCACTCGCATCCATCCTTCACATACGGCTTGATCATGCATTACATTTCATTAACACCTCACGCATACATTTGCAATTCGTTGCACTCATGATTGCAATATATCATGCATATAACCTGTATCATATACATGTATTTGCATTCTCTTGCACTCACTTGCATTCTATCATGCATGTAGACCCCGCGTGCAAGGAGCTATAAACGTAGGAGAAACCAGTGATCAAGGAATCAGGCGACAGGCTATATTCGGAGCAAGAAGACGAAGGGTCGCTGATTAAATCCGTCCCTGCTTCAAGGGGTTGCCTGGGCCAAAGCCTCACAACCCGGCAAACTAACCTAGTTTAGTTTGTTGGTTTTCATAAGAATACTCAAAGGTAGGCAGGACCATAACTTCTCCCAGCAAATACAATCTTGTTTGATGATTACGCATATGCATTAGGAGTTGATTGAAACCAACTGCATTAAACTTCCTAGCCGCCCTGGCCCTAGCACCTATAAGTAGAGTTCGTAAGACGAGTGCCTAGAATTGCTAGGTACGAGTAGACACGAGTGTTTGTACTCGTCTCGTAGGTGCGACTTTACAATGTGACAAAAATCTCACTTAGGGAAGTTATTATGCATGCTTATGTCTTAAATGGAGACCGGGCGGAGATTTTATGAGTTATTTATTGTTTATGGTATTGTGCACTGGACTCCGCCCGAGTCGCATAAGGCCGGTCGTTGTTCGCCTATTGGTCGGCATAACATTGCTAGGGTGCTTATCCGGGATAATGGACCGGTGAAAGTCTTACTTGTGCCATCCGAAGAACAGAGACAAACTCCTACTGTGACACCTTAGGGAGCTTGTAGTCGAAGGTGGGCTGACCCGACGTGACCGTGGTATCGCTCCTAAGGCGGCACAACCTGGGAACAACGGAAGGATTGAATCGAACTTGGGATGGGACAAGTGGAGATGGGGGCTATATGTGGGAACGCGATGGCTAGTAAGCATATACCCCTGGCATTTCTAGTTATTCCTGGGAATATACAAATCGATTCGAATCGCTGATGCTCACCAGGTGTGAGAATGCCAATACCACTGACGGGCAAAGTAGTAATCCACCTGAATATGTTATATTATAAATTCATGATTTTGTATACCAACATGCTTGGGTGTGATGATTCGTCCCACTATTCAGGGTGTTGCCCATCCGCTGCTAGGAGGTTGATGGACTTGGGAGATGCTTTGAGGTCGAGGGAGGGCTGACCCGACGTACCGTGGTATCGCTCCTGAGACGGCTACTCCCAAGGGGTTGGATGGAGACACCGTGAATCTTGGGACGGGACATGTATTCCTGTTTTACTTTCCTGCAAGTATTTACTTTATGATACAAATGACTATCATGATTAATGGATAGCAGCTGTCAAATCCTGCTATCTTATGTCAACATGACTTTGTTTAAGAATTAACAGCTAAGGACCCACATGATTAGTAAGCATGCTTTGCGTCAGCCGTAAGCCTCGTCCGTTAAGTCCTACTGAGTAATTAGTACTCAAGGTTTGCCCCCACTTTTGGATTACAGGTATCGACGATAGCTGGACAACTGTGTTGGAGGTGGTAGTACCGGTGGGCTCGGTGCTACTCGCCTTGTTCATCTCTTCATGAAGACTACTTAAGTATATGGTTTCCGCTGTGAGATTTTGAAAATGCTTCCGCTATATTTATATACTCCGAATTCCTTCCGCTATATTTGAACATGTATTTGATTTCACACATTTGGGTTGTAAATTAATTCTATTATTCTCTACTTCAACTGCCTGTGATGATGTAATTGTTGTGGCTCCTTCGAGAGTCGGATGTGTTTGATGTCGGTTCCTCTGGGATTTGGTGTTATCGAGAGCTGTAGTACTCTCGACGGATTACCGGGTTTAGTCTGGCCTAAGTGCACTGCGAGCCAGAGGTGGCAGGTGTGCTTAGTCTGGATTAAGCAGGGCGGTTTCGCCACAGCTGGTATCAGAGCCGATCATACACAGACAATAGTTATATCATCAAGTTTTGGTTTACAAAACTATTTTCGAAAGCCCTTTTCAAGTAATTCCAAAAATGAGAGTATACGCTATGCCCGTGTAAGGATGTTAGTGTTATCCCGGTGACATCACTGACATTCTGACCTAGATAGAACTCGTATGCATATTCGACACTTTGGGAAGCAAGTTTTCGGCCATAGCTGTCCCCAGTACTGGTGGAAGCTATTGGGATTTGCGAACGGTTGTAAGCCCTGCATTCATGCCCCATAGTAAAAGCTCTTTAAGGGTGGTGGGCATGCCTTGGATGCTTTCATACCCACCACACTTACATTTGATTTTGGGATCCACCTTTTTCTCGACAATCCCCAGTACTGGTGGAAAGTCAGGCTTTGAGGAAAAGGTGCATCGGCCCACCAACGTTGTCCACGCAGCGGTCACGCGTGGACGCCACACTAGGTGGTAATGTATGAGCATGCATTCTTCTGTAGGTACACTAACCACGTGCGAAACTAAGAACGACTAGAGAACGGCTAGTTGCATTAAGGAGAGACGTGCATATATGTCACCGAATTATCGCTAGTTATATATGTATAATACCTAGGATGTGTGATGTGAGACCGAACAGGACGAATCATGCATCATGTGTCTTCTGTTATCATCTTTGGGGGTACTACTAAAAGACAAATAGGATAAATCGCGACCTAAACAAACTTCCTGCACATTTCACTCACACAATACAGTTAATTTTACGAAGAGGGGTTCCCCACGATAAACCGAACGACCACGGTCAGAAACAGCACCTGAATGAAATTGCATCCCTCACCCAATTCGTGAGAGATTTGATCTAAGAGCTAGTTACATACCAAAGGAATAGAGGACTAGTCATTAGAGAATTTCCGTAATTGGACATCCACCCAAATCGATCGTCTTGACAACCATATCGACGAAACTCAGAAGTATTGACCAGCATCTAAAACTGCGCACGAGTTCCCATTAGCAGATTTGTTTATCCAAACCTACCAGATGTTTGCTAACACTTTAAGTGCAATCGAGCTATTCTGTTCATTTACATGCTTTCATGTATTCAGAATATAATTATGGCACTATGATCTTTTTATCACCGCATCGGTTGCACAAAAGCTCCTGGACTAAACTCGACTGGCTTCATTTCTGCAGATGGTCACCCCACCAGAGACATCTGCTCAGGGGGCTGCTCATGGAGCACCATCTCCTTCTAAGTTGGCCACTCAGGTCGCTCAGCAACTCATCGACTTGATAGCTCAAGCGCAACAACGGCGCGACCCGCAAGAGATCAGCTACACCGACTTTGCGGCGCTGCAACCGCCGATCTTCACCGTTGCCACTGATCCACTCGATGTTGATGACTGGCTTCGGATCATCGAGTCCAAGTTCAGTCTACTGCCCCAACTCACTGAGCAACAAAAGGCTCGCTTCGCAGCACAGTGTCTACATGGTCCCTCGGGGGCCTGGTGTGATTCATTCCTGGCAATGCAACCAGCCGGGCACCAGGTCACGTGGGATGAGTTTCGTGCGGCTTTTCGGGCTCACTATCTCCCGCCTAGCCTCATCGAGCTCAAGCAACGAGAGTTCCGTGCACTTCGACAAGGGAACATGTCGGTACTCAAGTACGTGCAGGCTTTCATCCGCCTGTCGCAGTACTCCCCGGAAGACGTCAACACTGACCCACGTAGGGCTACCCGTCTGTTGGATGGATTTGATCCCACCCTGCTGACTCACTTGGGGCGCAGCTACGACAGCTTCATTGAGTTGGTAGACGTCGCCATCGACATGGAGGATCGCCTTAATCATGCCCATGAGGATCAGCGCAGTAAAAGACTTGCAAGCACACTTCAGTCAGGTTCCTCTCAGCGGCAACGGGTTGTGCTTCATCGTTCACCACTCATACATTACATCGACATGCCCCAGCAACAAGAACAACACTAGGGGACGCAACAACCCTCCTCTTGCAGTGCACCACCTCGTCCGCCTGCTTTAGTGCCACCGGCCAAACCAAGTGCCAAATACCCCTGCTACAATTGTGGAAAGACCGGCCATTTCAGCAAGAATTGTTTTGCCCGACGGAAAAGCCAAGCACCATTGTTGATTAGAGACAGCCCACGCCAAAGTAAGAAGAAAGGACCAAAGCGAGATCCAGCCCCAACAGAAGGTCGTGTGCACTATACCCACGTAGATCAGATTCCAGAAGGTGAACCAGTGTTAGCAAGCACATTTCTTATCAACGAGCACCCTACAGTGGTATTGTTTGACTCCGGAGCAACACACACTTTCATCAGCAGGTCATATGCAACCAAACATGGTTATCACATTGATAATATGAAGGCCAAATACCATATCATAGCCCCGGGATCACCGATTGACACGAATCAGATTGTGAGGCACTTACGCTTGTGCATAGGCACAGAAGATTTCTATGTTGATCCTGTGGTACTCACTAACTAGGGGATTGACATTATCTTAGGGATGGATTGGATGAAAGAGCACAATGTCTTGTTAGACATTACTAGTAGGACAGTTCAAATGAAATCTAGCAAGAGTGGGAAAGTTATGCATATTCATCTGCCAAGTCACAGGCGTTCGCCACCCACAGTAAATTCCACAGAAGCCCAGTTGATCAAGAAAATACCGGTGGTTTCTGATTTTCCAGATGTGTTCCCGGTAGAGCTTCCAGGGCTCCCACCGGATAGAAATGTTGAGTTCGCCATTGAGCTTGTACCTGGCACGGCACCTGTCTCCAAGAGACCGTATAGAATGGCACCTGATGAACTGAAGGAGCTAAAAACACAACTGCAGGGGCAGTTAGACAAAGGGTTTATTCGACCTAGCTCATCACCTTGGGGTTGTCCCGCCCTCTTTGTTGAGAAGAAAGACCAAGGTGGTAAGAGACTATGTGTGGACTATCGACCGTTAAATGCTGTTACTGTCAAGAACAAGTACCCTTTGCCACACATTGATATCCTATTTGATCAGCTTGGGGGAGCCACAGTTTTCTCCAAGATTGATCTTAGATCCGGGTACCATCAAATAAAGGTCCGAGAAGAAGACATACCAAAGACCGCTTTCTCCACGCGTTATGGGCTTTACGAGTATCTTGTCATGTCCTTCGGGTTGACTAATGCACCAGCTTTCTTCATGTACCTGATGAACTCGGTGTTCATGAATGAGCTTGACAAATTCGTGGTAGTATTCATTGATGACATCTTAGTGTATTCCAAGAATGAGAAGGAGCACGAAGAACATTTGCGGATAGTGCTATCTCGCCTTAGAGAACATAAACTTTACGCCAAGTTCAGCAAGTGTGCATTTTGGCTAAAGGAAGTGGCATTCCTAGGCCATATCTTGTCAGCGAAGGGAGTGGCTGTCGATCCCAGCAAGGTGCAAGATGTGCTGAATTGGAAGCAGCCACAAACTGTGACAGAGATACGGAGTTTTCTTGGTTTAGCAGGCTACTACCGCCGCTTCATCAAAGATTTCTCAAAAATAGCAAAGCCTATGACAGCATTAACCCAGAAAAATGCAAAGTTTGCGTGGAGCCCAAAGTGCGAAGAAGCCTTTGGGACATTAAAGAAGCTCCTAACTTCGGCACCTGTTCTTGCTCAACCAGACATCACCAAGCCATTTGACGTGTATTGTGATGCCTCTGGTAGTGGCCTCGGTTGTGTTCTGATGCAAGAAGGGAGAGTGATTGCATATGCATCCTGCCAACTGAGGAAACATGAGGTGAATTACCCAACTCACGATCTTGAGCTACTTGCGGTTGTCTATGCTCTGAAAAAATGGAGACATTACTTGTTGGGCAACACATGCCACATATACACTGATCACAAGAGTCTGAAATACATATTCACACAGCCAGACCTAAACATGAGACAACATCGTTGGTTGGAGTTAATCAAAGACTATGACTTAGAAGTTCACTACCACCCCGGTAAGGCTAATGTAGTAGCAGATGCATTGAGCCGTAAAGCTCATTGCAACTTCACTGAAGCTCGTCCAACAGTGAGAGTGCTATGCTGTGAGATCGGAGACATAGAAATGCCAAAAGCGCTGGAAGCCGAACTTTACAACCTTGTCCTTGAACCGACCATAAAAGATCAAATCATAGCAGCGCAAAAGCAAGATAAGGGCATGGCACATATTCGAGATGAGATCGATGACAAAAAGAAGGCCTGTTTCAAGCTTGACGAAGAAGGAGTCTTGTGGTTCAAAAACCGTTTAGTAGTACCAAAGGACATGGAGCTAAGAAAGAAAATCCAAGATGAAGCTCACACTTCCATGTTCACCTTACACCCGGGCAGCAACAAGATGTACCAAGATCTGAAGCAAAAATTTTGGTGGACCCGTATGAAACGGGAGATCGCCAAGTATGTGTCTGAGTGCGACGTATGTCAAAGAGTGAAAGCCGATCACTTAAAGCCTGCAGGGATGCTTCAACCTTTAGCAGTTCCAGCCTGGAAATGGGAGGACATACACATGGACTTCATTGTGGGATTACCTCGCACATCGAAGGGGTATGATTCCATATGGGTGATCATTGACCGATTCACGAAATCAGCTCACTTCATTCCGTTGAAGACAATTTACCATGCCAAAACCTATGCCGAAATCTATATAGCTAGGATTGTCTCTTTGCACGGTGTTCCTCGAACTATCACTTCGGACAGAGGTTCGCTATTTGTGTCTCGCTTCTGGGAGCAACTGCAAATTGCTCTTGGAACCAACTTAATTCACAGTTCGGCATACCATCCTCAAACAAGCGGTCAAGTTGAGAGAGTAAACCAGATCCTAGAAGACATGTTGAGGGCGTGTGCTTTGACTTATTCCACCAAGTGGGATGAATGTCTCCCCTTGGCGGAGTTCGCCTACAACAACAGCTATCAGAAGAGCTTAGAAATGGCTCCTTTCGAGGCCCTATACGGTAGACGGTGCAGAACACCACTCAACTGGTCAGAACCAGGAGAACGTGTCACATTCAGCCCAGACTTGGTAACACAGGCAGAAGAGCAAGTTAAATTCATTCACGACAATCTAAAGAGAGCACAATCTAGGCAGAAAAGCTACTCGGATAAGAGGAGAAGACCCTTAATCTTTGAGAAGGATGATCATGTGTATCTCCGTGTGCCACCCATGAAAGGGGTGCATCGGTTTGGAGTAAAAGGAAAGCTAGCACCAAGGTACATTGGTCCGTTCAAGATCACAGAGCAATGTGGGCCAGTCGCTTATCGACTGGAGCTACCACCACATCTAGCTGCGGTTCATGACGTGTTTCATGTCTCGCAACTCAAGAAGTGTTTACGAGTACCAGGGGAAGTCATCGATACCTCTCAAATTCAGATCCAACCTGACCTCACTTATGAAGAGCAGCCCATAAAAATCCTCGACCAAAAGCAAAGAGCAACACGACGAAGAGCCATTAACTTCTACAAAGTGCAGTGGAGTAATCGCTCTGAAGAAGAGGCAACTTGGGAGCAAGAAGAATTCTTGCGAACAAAATATCCTGGTTTTCTTCCATCCACTTCAAATTGAGTACGTCCCAGCAGTTTAAAAATTTCAAACTCATACACAATGCACATTTTTCTCATTTAACTTATCTACACACATCACATCAGAATCTCAGGACGAGATTTCTTTAAGGGGGGTGGGTTGTGATGCTCCGGCATCTCAAGTGCATAATCATTCATCATACATGCAACATTCATCATAATGCATCATACAATGACATGCATTTGAGCCCTAATTCAAACTTGGTTGAAATGCCACTTGTCGAAACCTGTTTTCTGCATATATGTCTCTGTGATTGTGCCCATAACTTTAGTTCTATAGTGATATAGGTGAAACTCATATTGACAAACTTGTAGACAATTTTATGATAAACAACTTTGGTAATTGGTGCTTTGACGTGCATGAAGGTTTGCATAGAGATTTGGGTCTTTTTCTGTCAGTATGTGAAATCTGTCCAAACTTGACCTGGAGGGTAAATTTAAATTTTCTTGATCTTAAAGCCAAAACCTTGCAATACTGGTATTGAGAAAATTGTAGATCATAAAATTCTGAACAACATTGGTATAAAACTCTTTTTGTGAAAGTGTTTAGAAAATAGACTTTTAGAATTTCCAAGCTGGAGGGTTTTGTTGGTCAAACCTTGGTCAGCAGATTAAATTCAAATTTAAACCATATTTTTGAATATAACATGGTATGCAAGATTTTAAGGAAGTTGTAGAGGAACAAATTTAGAACATTTCATCCAATTAGAGTTTTGTCAAATTCGGCCTCTAACCTGCTCAAAAACGTGATCTTCAAACAAATGTATCCGCAGTCAAACTCCATTTTTCCATTTTCGGGTTTTTCACTCCTTTCTTGTCTCACTGACCGGCGGGCCCCACACGCCAGTCCGCGCCAGATTCCCGCCCACGGGATTGGAACGCGCCGGCTGTGGGCCCCACTCGCTTTCTCCCTCTGCGCACCCGGTCCGTGGACCACCTCCTCTCTCCACCCGCCTCGGCCCGACCTGTCAGCTGCTCGCGGTCCATGGACCCTGTCCATTTCTCCGCGCCACCGTCCTCCTCCCCGCTCCAGCGCGCCCACGCGGCGGACGGCACCTGCCCGCGCCGCGCGTGGACGACGCCGGCCGAAGCCGACGCCGCGCTCTGCCCTCCCCGACCCCTCTGCACCTGGACGTTTTCTAGGCCGTCTCCACGCCCTCAACCCCGCCTCACTCTCTCACTCACCCCCTCTCCCTCGCCTATTCCTCCCGCTCAGAGCTCCACAGCCTGCCATTGCCAAGCTCGGAGGCGAACTCACGCCGGCCGCTCCGCCGCTCCCCGCGCCCCCAGATCACCGCCATCACCTCCGCCTCCACGTCCCGCGTGCAACGAGCTAAGCCTCGTCGTCTCCCTCCGCCTCTCCGTCCCAAGCGCAGAGTGCCCGCCGCCATCGCCGCTGCGGCGAGCTCACGGCACCCGCCGCCTCGGGCCGCCTCGCGCACCGCCGACGCGCGCCTTGCGCTCGCCTCACCTCCCTCCACCAAAACCCCAAGATCCCGAGCCTCGCCACCGCTCCTAGCCCCCTCCCCACGGACGCCGTCGGGCGTTGCCCGCATGCAATCACGCACCGCCGTGGAGACCCACCGCCGAGCCATCCCCGCACCCCCACTTCACCTCCGCCGCGTGCCCATCTCCTCGCGGAGCTCTCACGCCCATCCTCGGCCTCATTCCCCACCTGAGCTGTCGGATCGACGCCGCGCCGCCGTCACCGCGCCGCGTCCCCGCCGTCTCGGTTCACGCCTCCGCACCGCTCGCACGGGCCGTCTCCGGCAACGAGATCAACTCCGAGGGGTAACCCATCGCCGGGAACACGACCCTGGACCCCGTCGGCTCCAAGCTCGAGCCCCGACGCGCCGGCGTAGCCGGTCAAGACCCGCCTCCGCGCGCGGTCCGCCCCCCCCCGGCCGAAGGTAGAAGAAGGGGTGAGGATTTTGCATCCTGGCCCCCAAGCTTCATCCGTTTTCTGTTTTAATCCGAGCGCTGTGCATTGAGTCATGTAGTTCTTTCAAGCTAGCCCCTGAGGTCTATGGTTAATTGCGTACAGGTCCTTGATCTATAAGATTTTCATTTATTTCATTAATAAATCGGCTGAAAATTTAGAAAATCATAACAATTCAAATAAAAATCCAAAATGGACAAACTCAGTGGCTATGGACTCCTCTTGAGTAGCTCTACAGGATAGGTATGATGTGGATGTGTGAAAAGTCTGTTTTGCCCCTGATTTAATGCATGCATGGTGTAGGTAAATAAATGGTAAAAGTGAACCAAATGAACTCCAAAAATTATGAAACTTGGACAGTAGCTTTGTTATGACATCTAGGCACTGTGTGATTTTTTGTGGTAGTAGTACTTGTTGTTAAATGACCGATCTACCCCTAGGCCTACGTTTTTGTAATAGAAATGTATGGGAAGTACTTGTCTTATGAAAATTGCTCCAAATGTTATACTAGATTTTTAGGACACACATTATGCTGCATATAGCTTCCTAGTAAAGTTTGAAGCCTTGCCTGTTAAGTTTGAGTGGTGATTTGAAAATGACAAAGTGTCACATGCTTAACTAAATAATAGGAAAAGGTGTATTTAAACTGCTAGGAAAATTTTGGGAAAAATCTAGTAGCGCTATGAAGCATGTTTCTGCATGTGGTAAAAATTTGAGATAGATTGGAGTTTTCTAACTATATGAACTTATGACTGCATTTTATTCATAAAGGTAGCGTGTCCACTAATTTGCATGTATATGTTTAACTTTAAGAGACAACTTCATTTCATTTGATAGGGACTGTGTACACATATAGAACAATTATTCCTAATAACTTCAAAGATAAAATGTGGTAATAGTTTGTACGATTTCTTAGTGATGGGTTGTATGATTTCTTAGGAAAGTTGTTAGGTTTTCTTGTTATGGGATGTGTTAACTGAGAGCACTCGCATCCATCCTTCACATACGGCTTGATCATGCATTACATTTCATTAACACCTCACGCATACATTTGCAATTCGTTGCACTCATGATTGCAATATGTCATGCATATAACCTGTATCATATACATGTATTTGCATTCTCTTGCACTCACTTGCATTCAATCATGCATGTAGACCCCGCGTGCAAGGAGCTATCAACGCAGGAGAAACCAGTGATCAAGGAATCAGGCAACAGGCTATATTCGGAGCAAGAAGACGAAGGGTCGCTGATTAAATCCGTCCCTGCTTCAAGGGGTTGCCTGGGGCAAAGCCTCACAACCCGGCAAACTAACCTAGTTTAGTTTCTTGGTTTTCATAAGAATACTCAAAGGTAGGCAGGACCATGACTTCTCCCAGCAAATACAATCTTGTTTGATGATTACGCATATGCATTAGGAGTTGATTGAAACCAACTGCATTAGACTTCCTGGCCGCCCTGGCCCTAGCACCTATGCGTAGAGTTCGTAAGACGAGTGCCTAGAATTGCTAGGTACGAGTAGACATGAGTGTTTGTACTCGTCTCGTAGGTGCGACTTTACAATGTGACAAAAATCTCACTTAGGGAAGTTATTATACATGCTTATGTCTTAAATGGAGACCGGGCGGAGATTTTATGAGTTATTTATTGTTTATGGTATTGTGCACTGGACTCCGCCCGAGTCGCATAAGGTCGGTCGTTGTTTGCCTATTGGTCGGCATAACATTGCTAGGGTGCTTATCCGGGATAATGGACCGGTGAAAGTCTTACTTGTGCCATCCGAAGAACAGAGACAGACTCCTACTATGACACCTTAGGGAGCTTGTAGTCGAAGGAGGGCTGACCCGACGTGACCGTGGTATCTCTCCTAAGGCGGCACAACCTGGGAACAACGGAAGGATTGAATCGAACTTGGGATGGGACAAGTGGAGATGGGGGCTATATGTGGGAACGCGATGGCTAGTAAGCATATACCCCTGGCATTTCTAGTTATTCCCGGGAATATACAAATCGATTCGAATCACTGATGCTCACCAGGTGTGAGAATGCCAATACCACTGACGGGCAAAGTAGTAATCCACCTGAATATGTTATATTATAAATTCATGATTTTGTATACCAACATGCTTGGGTGTGATGATTCGTCCCACTATTCAGGGTGTTGCCCATCCGCTGCTAGGAGGTTGATGGACTTGGGAGATGCTTTGAGGTCGAGGGAGGGCTGACCCGACGTACCGTGGTATCGCTCCTGAGACGGCTACTCCCAAGGGGTTGGATGGAGACACCGTGAATCTTGGGACGGGACATGTATTCCTGTTTTACTTTCCTGCAAGTATTTACTTTATGATACAAATGACTATCATGATTAATGGATAGCAGCTGTCAAATCCTGCTATCTTATGTCAACATGACTTTGTTTAAGAATTAACAGCTAAGGACCCACATGATTAGTAAGCATGCTTTGCGTCAGCCGTAAGCCCCGTCCGTTAAGTCCTACTGAGTAATTAGTACTCAGGGTTTGCCCCCACTTTTGGATTACAGGTACCGACGATAGCTGGACAACTGTGTTGGAGGTAGTAGTACCGGTGGGCTCGGTGCTACTCGCCTTGTTCATCTCTTCATGAAGACTACTTAAGTATATGGTTTCCGCTGCGAGATTTTGAAAATGCTTCCGCTATATTTATATACTCCGAATTCCTTCCGCTATATTTGAACATGTATTTGATTTCACACATTTGGGTTGTAAATTAATTCTATTATTCTCTACTTCAACTGCCTGTGATGATGTAATTGTTGTGGCTCCTTCGAGAGTCGGATGTGTTTGATGTCGGTTCCTCTGGGATTTGGTGTTATCGAGAGCTGTAGTACTCTCGACGGACTACCGGGTTTAGTCTGGCCTAAGTGCACTGCGAGCCAGAGGTGGCAGGTGTGCTTAGTCTGGATTAAGCAGGGCGGTTCCTCCACAAGCTTGGGCTTTGGTATTCCTCGAGTTCTTCTCTTTCTCTTAGAGGGTTCTCAGATGCTGACCATGCTGGCTGCCGGATTGATCGCAAGTCAACCTCCGGCACATGCCAACTCTTAGGAACCTCACTTGTCTCTTGGTCCTCTCGCAAGCAAGCTAGCGTATCCTTGTCTACCAAAGAAGCAGAGTATATAGCTGCTGCTAGTTGCTGCTCCTAGCTTTTATGGATGAAAGCCACCCTTAGTGATTTCGGCCTTTGGTTTGGAAAAATCCCTCTTCTAGTTGATTCTACTTCTACTATTTCTGTAGCTAAGAACCCCATCTTGCACTCTAGAACCAAACACATAGACGTGAGGTTTCACTTTCTGAGAGATCACTATGAGAAAGGAGACATAGACTTAGTCCACGTAGCATCTGAAAACCAATTGGCCGATATCTTTACCAAGCCCCTAGAGTTTGGCGCTTTTGTGCGCTTGAGAAGTGAGCTTGGAGTGTGCTATCCCTTTTAGTCAGGGATAATACGCTATTCCTTTTAGTAAGGAATAGCTTCCATAGTCTAGAATTTGCTTTTATTTTGCTTCTTTTGCATATTGTATCATATCATGCATCGCATTGTATCATTTGCATTTTCACTTCACTAGTACTAGAGCTCTTTTGGAATGATGAGTTAGTACTTGCTTGTGCTAGATTGTATAGATGCATGCTTGATCATGGTTGGCTAAGCTCTCTTGAGTCTATTGAATACTAATTGTGAGCTAAGTCATTTTATTCTTTGCAAATCAAAAACCATGATCACCACTTAATTTGGCTAGCTAGCATGTGTAGGAATGTTGAATGCTATGCTATCTTTTCATACCTGGATATGCTAGTTGTATGCCTTTGCTATGATTATACCTAAGCTTTTATGACACCTTGCTTAAATTGAAATCTGAATCAAAATGCTTACAAGTGGTGTCTTATGTGCTGAATTGAGAAAGATCCAGGTGGGTTTGCTTGTCTCACTGATCTAGTTCGAGACAGCTTGCCTTTGCACTTTGGCATGAACTTGGACTAGACTGTGTATGACCAAAACCTTGTTTTAAGCTTCTGATGGTTATATAACCTAGGCTTGGCATTGGTTGGTAAGAAGTGGCAAAAGACAAGTAAATAACCCCTGACACAAAAAAGAACTTGCTTATGAATACAAATGTCTAAATCTGAAATTTGCAAGTCTCTAAAATGCTTATGGCTAGTTTTATATGCTTTGGTTGAGAGTAGCACACCTTGTATGCACTGCTAGCATCTTGTTGTTCATGCCTATCTTGCTAGGTGCTATTCATGTTGGTGATGCCTTCTTTTCATTAACCCTGAAAAATAAGCTTACTCTTGATATGTGTGAGATAGATTCATTTGAGCTTGTTGTATGCTTCCTAGCCCTCAATTGCTCCGTATGCTAGAACTTGTGATTACTAGCTTTATATCCCTTCTGAGCTCTTTCAGTTACACTCCTTGCATTTCATGGCATATTTTGAGGGGGAATTGTCTAGTTCAGGGGGAGTTGAGTTCAAAGAACCCTTGATGTGTCCATTGTCAACAAGGGGGGGGGGAAATTTGGGGAGAAATTAGTGTACTTCCAAGGGGAGAAGTCTTAAAATATGGACAAAGGGGGAGAACTCAGGAGAGTTTTAGTTGAGGGGGAGCTTTTGCACTTATTTTGCATTTGTGAGGATGCATTTTAGGGGGAGTTGAGCTTTTAGCATGCTCTTTGCATCGGTGCGTTGAGCCTTTTGCCTCTGTCTTGAGGAGCCGATGTTTTGTTTTTCGTTTTGCTTCAAGCTACCTTGTGTTTTGCCTTTGTTTGGTTTTTGGCAGCTTGAGCATTTCTTTTCTTTTTCCCTTCTTTTTCAGTTTTACGCTTTTCTTTTGTCTTTGTTCTACTTCAGGTTACAGGTTGGAGATGTGTTGACAATGTACTCATCAAGGGGGAGATTGAGAGCCAATGGATCGGCCTCATTGCTCTCCTGGTGTGATGAGTGATTGTCAATGGCACAAGTCCTCCGATGGACTGGAGGCCCTCCGATGGACTGGAGGTAGAGGATGACGAAGACCTCGATGGACTGAGGCAAAAGTCCTTCAATGGACCAGAGGCAATGCTCAGCGTCGATCGGTCATGGAAGCTCAGTACACGGAGGAGCGGTTCGGCAACGGTGGTGTAAGCCCTCCGATGGACCGCGAGGCAACTCTGATGGACTGGAGAAGCCGGGTGCCACCGTGGTGCTCCAACCCGAGTGCATGGCGCGAAGGCGTGCGAGGGAGGCTTTGGCGGCTTCGGCTCAAAACCGTCACCCAAGTTCAAATGACTTGGTGGGTTGGGCTCCGACTCGCCAAGATAGAAGATTGGGCCAAGAACCGGTCCAGGAAGCCCGCAGAATAAAGTTTACCGGTTTCTGACTTCAAAACCGGGGGAAGCTTTCAGACTACTGGCTACGTGGCGCACATCCAAGCAAGGCGTGGAGAAGAAGAAGATCAAGCCGTCATCGTAGTCGTCCGATTGTATCTTTTCGGTTTGGCCCCCTCCGGGCATTTTTAGAGCAGGGGTCTTAATGTAATTGTGTCGTTTAGGGCCTAGGGTATAAATAGACTTGAGAGACTCCCTTGGAGCTTATCTTGGCAGCCACAAACCCTAGGTTTTCCTAACCCTAGCAGCCAAGGTCCAAAGAGAGAAAAGAGAGAGGATTAGCTAGGGGATGAGTGCCTAGTTTAGTCTAATCTTGTCATTAGTGGGAGGATGAAGGGAGGTAGGCTCTAGGGAACTCTTGTAACCTGAATTTTGTGGTTAATTCAAGGTTCTTTGTTGTGAAATTCCAAGTCTTGAGCAGCTTTCTCGTCCCTCCCTCTTTGCCCCTTTTCTAGTTTCGTTTTTGGTCCCGTTTCTTGGTTTTTGGCTCGTTTTGTGTTGTCCAAGGATGAGACCTTTCTTTTGCCGGTATTTTGCCTTGCTAGGACGCGGTGCATCTCACTAGCCAAGTGCTAGAATCATCCAACCACGAGCAAGGGCCGTTCTTGACGTTTCTAGGTTTTTCGGGTTCAACTCACCTACCTCACGAAATCTGCAATTCCTGTGCAACCCTTGATCTTTTCAAGTGGATCTTTTGGGGTTTGCTAGGGAAAGTCCTTAGGATCATCCATGCAAATTTTCGTGAAGTTTCGTTGAGATTTGACCCGTTTTTGGTTCGGTTTTTGGAGTGGCTGCGTGCAGTTTTTAGGTTTCTGTTTCAGGTGTTTACGGGGTGTGGACAGGACAAGTCAGGTCTTTTGTCCGAACCCCTGAAACCTGACTGTCCGAAGTTGCTGCAGGGTGTTTTCAGTTCGCGTAGTGCTGCTGCTAGGGAGGTTTGTCCGGTCAGGCCCTTAGGCCATGACCTGACTGTCCGGTCTTTGTTTTCTGCAGCTTGTTTCCTTCTTCCTGCTGGTTTGTCCGGTCAGGCTTTCAAGGAGAGTCCTGACAGTCCGGTCTGTGGTAAGTTTTCTACTGCTAGCGTGTTGGGTCTGTAGTCTAGGTGTTTGTCCGGTTAAATCTCTCCCGTGGTGAGCTGACTGTCCGGTCCAGCTCTTCTCTTTCTGTGCTTGGTTTTCTCTCTGTTGTCTGCGTGCTTGTCAAAGTCTGGGCGCGAGGTTCTTGCTGCATGTTTGCAGTTTAGGTTGGGCGCTGTTTTTGTTCTTTTGGGCTGTTGGTTTGTTCTCCTTTGTGTTCAGCTGGTTTCTTTCCGTTCTTTTGTGTTTCTTGTTTTAATAGGTCACTAGTGTGTCCTAGGGTTGGTAGCCTTTCATGCTACGCAACCTTGCACACTAGAGTAGTTTTTGTTTGCGCTAGTGTTTTTGTTAGTGTGTTCTAGCTAGTGTGTGTTGAGATTCTTGTTTCGTTTTGGTTGCTCGTCTTACGTCTGGTTCGTTGGGCGTTAATTCGAGTGCTTCCGCTTTCCACCCGATACGTATCTGTTCAGTGGACGGTATCGGGTGTGCGTGTGTTTTCGTGAGAGCGCACTTTGGGGGTTTGAGTTTGAGTTTCTTAAGTGCTCCTATTCACCCCCCCTCTAGTCGCACGTCTCGGTCCTACAGTTGTTCGCCTATTGGTCGGCATAACATTGCTAGGGTGCTTATCCGGGATCAATGGACCGGTGAAAGTCTTACTTGTGACGTCTCAAGCTGAGGGGCACGTTCCTACCCACTGGTTGAGAGGAAGGTGGCCGCGGGGGCGGGTGTCAAGGGAGGGCTGACCCGACGTGACAGTGGTAACGCTCCTGAGACAACGTGCTCCGGGAGTCAGGTGGGAGTGGTCATCGAACTTGAGACGGGACAAGTGGAGATGGGGGAAGCATATGTGGGAACGCTAGGAGTTAGTAAGCATATGCCATCCTGGTGCTTCTAGTTATTCCCGGGAATATAAAAATCGATTCGAATCGCTGATGCTCACCAGGTGTGAGAATGCCAATACCACTAACAGGCAAAGTAGTAATCCAGTTGAATACGTTGTATTATGAATTCATGGTTTTGAACACTACATGCTTGGATATACCTGATTTATTTTTATGTAGTACTTTTTGCACTCATGATGATATACCTATTTTAGTTTCATGCAATACCGTCATGCTCATGCTGTTTCTACAAGTATGATAACCTGAGCAGCTGTTAAATCCTGCTCGGGTGAAATAATATAAGCAGCTGTCAAATCCTGCTACCACCTATTAACTTGATCTTATTTAAAAGCAATGGCTAAGGATCCAAATATTAGTAAGCAAGCTTTGCGCCAGCCATAAAACCCCGTCTATTAAGTCCTACTGAGTAATTAGTACTCAGGGTTTTGCCCCCACTTTTGGCTTACAGGTACGGAGTTCCTCTTCTGTGCCTGTGTTGGTGGTGGGCCGTGTCCTCATCAGGAATAAGAAGAGTCATGATCTGGCAAGGAGCGGCATCAGTGGGCTCGATGCTCGTTCTATTTATGCAAGTCTTTTGGTTACTGTGAAACATGGACCTGAAAATTTCCGCTGGGAGAGACTATTTGAACTATGTTGTTGAATGAAACTATGTTGAACTCTATTTGATTTCGAACTGGTTTGTAACTAAAGTCTATGTAATATCTATTCAACTGTCTGTGATGTTGTAACTGTTGTGGCTCCACCGAGAGTCGGATGTGTATGACGTCGGTTCCTCTGGGAAATGGTGTTATCGAGAGCCCGAAGGACTCTCGACGGACTACCGGGTTTAGTCCAGCTTAAGTGCACTGCGAGCCAAAGGAGGCGGGTGTGCTTAATCTAGGTTAAGCAGGGCGGTTTCGCCACAATATCTAGGCATTTTAACAGAACTCCTGAGGCACCTCGCTTGTATAGCTCATTGTTGATCAGAGTATAGCTTGACGATCGCCTTGCTATTCGCTCAGCCTCGGCTTTATCATCTGGAGTTTCTTCATTCAAGATGTATCTGATGATGGGAGCCCTCCAATCAGTCGGCATATCACTCAGAGTGAGGATGTGTCGGTCGGGTGGTATATTCATCTCGTCTAGCTAAATAGAGGATGATGAAGCTCTTGAACGAAGATACCAGGAGGCACTTTGGCTCGTGATGAGCCCAATTTGGATAGAATATCAGCGTCCACGTTGCGATCCCGATCCACATGAATGTACTCCAGGCCTTGAAATTTGCCTTCTAGCTTACGAACTGCTTCACAGTACTTATCCATATTTTTTGTGGAACGGTCCCACTCTTTGTTGACCTGATTAATAACCACCAAAGAGTCTCCATAGGCCATCAACCGCAGGATCCTAAGTGATATGGCTATGCGAAGACCATGAAGTAGAGCCTCGTACTCGGCTGAATTATTAGAGATCGGGAAAAGAATATGTAGCACATACTTGAGTTTTTCTCCTGCCGGTGAGGTGAAAACGACACCAGCACCAGCTCCTTCCAGCTTCAACGAGCCATCGAAATACATCTTCCAAGCCTCCATGATTTCTGGCTTCTGAGGGACCTGGTGTTCAGTCCACTCGGAAACAAAATCGACCAGTGCCTGGGTTTTGATGGCAGTACGAGGACGAAACTCGATGTCGTGAGCCCCCAACTCATAGGCCCACTTGGCAATACGCCATGTGGCCTCCCGATTACGCAAGACTTCTCCAATTGGGAACTCAGTAACCACTATGATTTTATGCTCCTCAAAATAATGACGCAGTTTACGTGCGGTAATGAGAACTGCATATAATAACTTTTGGACTTGAGGATACCTGACTTTGGAGGGGCTGAGGACCTCGCTGATGAAGTAGACTGGGTGTTGCCTGGGTACTGTGTGCTGTCCGTCCGGCCGCTTGACCACCAATGCAATACTGATCACGTGAGTCGTACAGGAGATGTAGAGGAGCAAATCCTCAGCTGGTGAGTCGGCAGTAGCACGATTGGGAGATTTGAGTACAGGAGGCGTAGTCAAGAACTTCTTTAGAGCCTCTAATGCTTCCTAAGCCTCTGTGGTCCACTGAAACCGATCTACCTTTTTAAGAAGTTTGTAGAACGGCATGCCACGTTCGCCGAGTCGTGAGATGAACCGACTCAAGGCCGCCATGCACCCAGTCAACCTTTGAGCATTCTTTTGTGATCTGGGAGGGTGCATGTGGAGTATGGCCTTGACTTTCTTGGGGTTAGCTTCGATTCCCCTGTTGCTGATGACAAAACCAAGTAACTGGCCTGCAGGGACGCCGAAGACGCACTTGGTGGGATTAAGCTTCCACCGAAATTTCCTCAGGCTGTCGAACACCTGTTGTAGGTCGTCGATGAAATCCTCCACGTTCTTGGTCTTGATCACGATGTCGTCAATGTAGGCTTCGATGCATTTGCCTCAGTGATCGGCGAGGCACGTCTAGATCGCTCTTTGATACGTAGCTCCAACGTTCTTTAAGCCGAAAGACATAGAGGTGTAGCAGTACGCACCGAAAGGCATGATGAACGCGGTTTTCTCCTGATCTTCGATTGCCAGGCTGATCTGGTGATAGCCCGAGTAACAATCGAGAAAAGAGAGTGTGATGCCCCTGGCATCTCAGAAGCCTTAACACACGGTTAGATGAAGGCTAACGATGGATTAAGGCTTAATCATGCTTAGTGATTAACAGGAAACACGTGGAGGAGCCACTAAATCAAAATTTTCTACACAAGATACAAGACCACACATTTCGTGGTTGAATAAGTCAACACTCACATACTTTTGAGCTCAACTCCAAATGCCAAACCTCGGAGAAGAAAAGTAGCCCTAGACCTTTCTGTTGGACAATGTTCAAAAATCTAAAGACAGGGGGATTAAAAGGTCCAATCCAAAGTTTCTTGATAAGTGCCAGTTGTGATCGTGAGCAAACTTGAGCCCTAATAAAGCTTTCAAATTCATTAAGTACCCGAGCTCAACTCCGTTGACAAACTTGTTGTACATGCTCTGGACTATCCTATTGCTACACTGAGCTGGGATCAAAGTTATCGTCTACTCACTCAAATTTTCACCCAAATATCTCATGGAAACAACTAGATCAACCCACACTTAGAATTTTCACAAGTATGGATTTTTAGCTTTTCCCTAAGTTGATTCTGAAATTACTTTTGAATTCACTATACAACTTCAAAATCTTCCTTTCTATGAAGTGGAATTAAACTTATCACCTTTCAAATGCACCTATTGTGGAAGTGATTGGACTTCATTTGATACCCCAAAAGTTTGAAACAAGAAAGTATCTCCACAAAGTGAAATTTCTGTTTTAATAAACCATGGAACATAATTGTGTCTATAATTCAAAATATGTGGGGTTTCAGACCAAAGTCATATTACCAAACTTCTAGGTCATAAACTGGAGAACAAATTTGGTAATTAGAGCTTGATCATATATTGAGTTTTAATTGGAGTTTGGGGTCATTTTATACCAACACAGAAAACCAGCTCAAATCTGACCTGTTTAGTAATCTCAATATTTATGTAACCTACATCCACTTTCATGCAAATACCAAATTAGAGAAGTTGTATATATTGAAATTCTAAACAAACTTTTCAATATACACTTTGGGTGGTAAAGACCAGAGATAGGACTTTTGATTCTCACAATCAGTAGAGGTACCCTGTCCAAACTGGGAGCTGCAACCTAAATTCAAATGAAATTCATATTTTCACTTAGAATCTGAAGCTCAGCCTATTGACAAACTTGTAGAGCTTGAAAAGTGGAACATTTCCTCCAATTGGGGTTTTTCCAAAATCGGCCTCTAAATTGGTCAAAAAGGCGATTTTCAGCAGGGGAGAAAACACACTTTCTATTTTCCTTTTTCTCCATTTTCCCGCGGTCACTGACCGGTGGGGCCCGCCGGCCGGCGCGACACCGTGGCCGGGCCGACGGCCACCACGCGGCCGCCGACGTACGGACGGTGCCCCGCGCCGCGGATCGAGCCTCAGCCCCGGCTTCATCTGGACGAGAACGCGTCCCCGTTCGCTCACTCGGTTCCCATCTCCTCCCCCTGGCCTCTTGCTTGGGCGCCCACAGCCGCAGAGCCGCAGCCGCCATGGACGCCGCAAGCTCGAGCTCGCCCCACCACCTTAGGCTGCCTCCTCCCGCCCTTCTAGCGAGCGCGTTGCACTCCACTCAGCCCGCGCGCCTTCTACCCAAGGCCTAGGCCTCCGCCACTGCCCTAGCCCCTCTCCAACCGCGGCACCCGCCATGGTCGCCCCGAGTCGGAGCTCGACCACACCGTGGACAGCCCCCTACGAGCCATCCCCGCGCCCCAATCCACCACCGCTGTGCTCCTCTCGCCCTCGCGCAGCTCACACGCCCAACCGTGGCCTCCTTCCTCCACCGGTACGGCCGAATCGAGCGATGTGCCGCAACGCTCTGTGCCGTCATCGTCGCTCCGGTTCGCGCGCGTTCCCGACGATTCCGGCCACTCCGCGTGACTAGACCTTGGGGAAGCGAGTCGTCGTGGCCTGGAGTACCTCAGGCGCCCGGCTCGGCCTCAAGATCGCGCCTCCACACGCCGGCGCGAGCGCCGGAACGCCGGTGGCGCCGCGCGTTCACCCCCTGCGCGCCCCGGTCCAGAGGAAGAAGAAAGGAGGGGGTTTTCCCCAAAACCCCCTGACCTTTTTTCTTTTTGTTCCTCTTTGTTATGTACTATTGACTGAGTCTCAGTTTCTTTCCTTGCAGGCCCCTAGAAGTTAGGTTTATTCACGTTTAAATCCCAGATCTAAGGTTTTCGATTTAAACTCTTTTATTTCGGCAGTGAACTTCGAAAAATCATATAAAATCACAGAAAAATCCAAAATGGACAAACTTAGTTGCATTAGACTCCTCTTGAATAGATCTATCGAATGGGTATGATGTGGATATGTGAAATATCTGTTTTGCCCTTGGTTTGTTGCATGCATGATTAAATAGGATAAATGACAAAAGTGACCTAAATGGACTCCGAAGGCCATGAAACTTGGACAGTAGCTTTCTTGTGGCATGATAACATTATGTGAATTTTTGTAGCCCTAGCACTTACTGTTTAATTACCCTTTTACCCTTATACATGTGTTATGTGCATTTATGTAACATAGAAGTTAGAGGTTACATGGAATATGCTCAAATTGACTCTCTAGCATTTTTCACATACTTTGGATAGTATAAGTACCCCACTGGTGAAATATGAAGTCGTGCATGTTAAGTTTTAATGGTGATTTGAAAATGATAAAATGGTGCATGATGGAAATGATAAATAGAAAAAGTGGTCATAAATGGCTAGAAAAATTCTATGGAAAAGATGGTAGCCTAAGATTGATGCATGGAGTCCAGAAAGTATATGCTAGAGGGCCATTCACACTGTTCATATGCGCATCTTAAATTCACCTAGGGATAATATAGGGAAAATAGATGTCCTGTCAAACTTGGGAGTTTTAACTTGCAAATTTTTGTACATACAGTTCATACCAAGTATAGCCCACTGGTGAAATTTCACCTTCAGGAATCATTCCTATAATTTATGAAAATTCTGGCAATGTGTAGGGCTGAGAATGTGTTGTAATTTTAATAAAATAATTATAACTCCTATTGTCCTAAAACTGTGACAGTAGCCTAATGTAGTATAAATCTACATGTCATAAAAATCTGAGCTCGTTTAGAGTTGTCTAACTATATGAACACAAGTAATGCTTCTTATTCATAAAGTGGGCATATGGTGTTTAATTATAACAGTCGGTGTTAATTTGCATTTGCCATCATTATACATGAAAGTTGATGTCTAGCTACAAGCTATCTATTGTTGTTTATGCCACACTTGATTGAGGGGTTAATTCGTTTACTGTGTAACACACTTAAGGTTAATATAGGGCCTTAATCCATAAGATAACCGAAATGTGTGACATCATTAGTAAATGTTTCCCATGTGTGCATGAAGTAATCTTTTCATGTTAAATAACTTATTCCAAACAAAACACCGAATAATGTTTTAGCCTTGCGATATCATTGTGTGGTTCCATCCCCGTAGTACCCAACATGGTTTCTTTACGATAAATGACTTACTAGCTAGCCATGTGATTGGATATGCTTGTTATCAGTTCATGAATGTATTACTGTTACTCATGCTAGGAGAATGGTATAGTAAGTCACTACATGTGTAATCATATACTTGTGTGACGTTTTGCTTACACATGAAATGATAACGAACAATCTAATTTGATATCTTGCTCCTGCATTAGTTCGAGTGTTGTATTGCGTGTCTCTAATTATAGGGGTTATGTTAGCTTTATGTCCACAAGGATGATCTTGTTTAAATGGTTGTCAATCACCTTTCTGTCTAACCATGCAATGACTGTTCAACGTGTGTGCTTGATATTCGTGCATCTCGTCCACTGCATCATGCATGGCATTCATATAGTGACGCTTATTTCAGATACGTGATCGAGAAATGAGCGCGTGGAACTACTTCAACCAATGGTGATCCAAAAGACCAACTAAGACCCATTCACGACCTGGAGGGCCCATCAGTCGTGTTTGGACGGAGGAGTTGTCCAAGGGATCAAGGGGTTGCCTGGGGCAAAGCCTCACAACCCGGCAAACTAACAGTAGCTTAGTTTGTTGGTTCTATTGAAGTGAATCAAAGGTAGGCAGGACCATGCTTTACCTAGCAAATGATTTTGTTGAATGCTTACGCATCTGCATTAGGAGTTGTTTGGAAACCATTTGCATTAGACTCCTTGGCCGCCCTGGCCCTAGCACCTACAATAGAGTGCGTAGGACGAGTATGCCTAGTAATGCTAGGTGCGAGTAGACATGAGTGAATGGAGTCACTCGTCGCGTAGGTGATTTTTCAAAAGTCACTGGAACTATTACGATGATGGAAGCTATGAGGATGCTCATGGTTTTAACTCGAGACCGGGCGGAGATATGGTTATATGAGAAAAATGATGATGATGATGATATGGATGGTATGGTGGACTCCGCCCGAGTCGCATAAGGCCGGTCGTTGTTCGCCTATTGGTCGGCATAACATTGCTAGGGTGCTTATCCGGAATCTATGGGCCGGTGAAAGTCTTACTTGTGACGTCTCAAGCAAGGGGCACGTTCCTACCCACTGGTTGAGAGGAAGGTGGCCGCGGAGGCGGGTGTCAAAGGAGGGCAGAACCCGACGTAACCGAGGTACCGCTCCTGCGACAACGCGCTCCGGGAGTCAGGCGGGAGTGGTCATCGAACTTGAGACGGGACAGGTGGAGATGGGAGAAGCATATGTGGAACGCTGGGAGTTAGTAAGCATATGCCATCCTGGTGCTTCTAGTTATTCCCAGGAATATAAAAATCGATTCGAATCGCTGATGCTCACCAGGTGTGAGAATGCCAATACCAATGACGGGCAAAGTAGTAATCCACTTGAATATGTTGTATTATGAATTCATGGTTTTGAATACTACATACTTGAATATACATGCTTTACTTTCATGCAGCGTTTTATTATACTCATGATTAGTATTATTGATATGATAAACTAAGTAGCTGTCAAATCCTACTCTATATGATAAAGCAAGCAGCTGTAAATCCTGCTTCCACATGTTGACTTGATTTTGTTTAAAATCAACAGCTAAGGATCAAATTCTTAGTAAGCAAGCTTTGCGTCAGCCGTAAGCCAATTCTATTAAGTCCTACTGAGTAATTAGTACTCAGGGTTTGCCCCCACTTTTGGCTTACAGGTACTGAAGACAACTGGATAACTGTGTTGGAGGTGGTAGAACCGGTGGGCTCGGTGCTACTCGCCTTGTTTATCTCTTCATGAAGACTATTTAAGTATATTGTTTCCGCTGCGAGATTTTTTGAAAATGCTTCCGCTATACATACTCTGAATTCGACTCCGCTATACATGTATATTTTTAAATCGCTTCCGCTATCTTTGAACATGTATTTGACTATTATCTTCGGTTTGTAAACTAAGTCTACTTATTCTCTACTTCAACTGCCTGTGATGATGTAATCTGTTGTGGCTCTTTTGAGGGCTAAATGTGTGTGATGTCGGTCTCCTCGGGCGATGGTTTTATCGAGTGCCCTTTTTGGTAGCTCGACGGACTACCGGGTTTAGTCTAGCCTAAGTGCACTGCGAGCCAGAGGTGGCAGGTGTGCTTAGCCTAGATTAAGCAGGGCGGTTCCGCCACAGCTGGTATCAGAGCCGATCATACACAAACAACAGTTATATCATCAAGTTTTGGTTTACAAAACTATTTTCGAAAGCCTCTTTTCACGTAATTAAAAAATGAGAGTATGCGATATGCCCGTATAAGGATGTTAGTGTTATCCAGGTGACATCACTGACAATCTGATCTAGATAGAACTCATATGCATATTCGGCGCTTTGGGAAGCAACTTTTCGGCCATAGCTGTCCCCAGTACTGGTGGAAGCTACTGGGATTTGCGAATGGTTGTAAACCCTGCATTCATGCCCCGTAGTAAAAGCTCTTTAAGGGTGGTGGGCATGCTTTGGATGCTTTCATGCCCACCACACTTATATTTGGTTTTGGGATCCACCCTTTTCTTCGACAGTCCCCAGTACTGGTGGAAAGTCAAGCTTTGAGGAAAAGGTGCATCGGCCCACCAACGTTGTCCACGCAGCGGTCACGCGTGGATGCCACATTAGGTGGTAATGTATGAGCATGCATTCTTCTGCAGGTACACTAACCACGTGCGAAATTAAGAACGACTAGACAACGGCTAGTTGCATTATGGAGAGACGTGCATATATGTCACCGAAGTATCGCTAGCTAGATATAAAATACATAGGATGAGGGAAGTGAGACCGGATAGGACGAATCATGCATCATTCATCTCATCTCATGTGCTTTACTATGTGTGGGATTGAAAATGACTAGATACATATGTTATCGTACGCATGGTTGTTAGTAATAACAAGTTAACATGAGAATTGCGTGCATGATGCTATTGTGGGTACGTGAGTAGAAATCTGAGACGAACTAGCTGAAACGTTGTATAAGGTGCTTATAAAACGTAAAATTGTGACCCTTGCCGAAGTCGTACCTTCTGCATTAGTACAACCGCATTAACTGGAAACTTTCTACAACAAAGCTGAAGAGGACAATGAAACAAATAATTGTTCCTCTTAGGTTTGATTCAAAGGTGTTTGTAAAGGTAGCCAACAGTCACTTTAAGTCAGAACTCCACATCGGGACCATTACGCTAAAAATCTGGTAACTTGAAGTTTGAGACTTTTGAATAGAGAATTGGCCAAAAGGGATTTGGTAAAAACTCTGAATACGAATGCTCGAGACCATCTTTGGGTTCCTTCCAAAAAGCTAACCGCAACCTGTTCACATCAGAAAGGGAGCGATAAAAAGTCGTGTTACATGTGATGATAGGGTCGTTTTCATTACACTTTCTCAAGCACGGAAGTACGATCGCACTATGACCGTACCAAGATTTTCAGATTCTTGTATTGACACAGACCTTATTCTTCCTGCTACAGATGTCGCAGCCTTCGACGCAGCCCTTCGACTTATGCCCTAATTACCAGGGGTCCACGAAAGCTAAAACAATAGTACCTCGAGATCCTAAGAAGAGAAAAGCGGGAGAGTCTTCCACTGAGGGGGCCTCAGTTCAACATCTACGACCCGGCATGGTTCTATTAAAAGGATTTGTCAAGCCTAAAGATCAGATCGAGATGGTTCGTATGTGTCGACAACTGGGTAAGGGCCCAGGAGGGTTTTACAGGCCAAGCCTCAAGAATGGTGCCAAGCTAAATTTGTGGATGATGTCTCTGGGAAAGAACTGGGATCCGACGGCACGCTCATATGGACCCACACGTCCATTCGATGGAGCACAAGCCCCAACAATACCAGACGCTTTCAAGATGATTGCTCAAACTGCGAACTCCACTGCAGGCGAGTTTCCTCAGATTAACCCGGACATATGCATCGTCAACTACTACACCAACTTCGGGAAGCTCGGACTTCACCAAGACAGGGACGAGTCAGAGAGTAGCCTTAGCAAAGGTTTACCTTTCATATCCATCTCCATAGGAGACACCGCTGAGTTCTTGTTCGGCGACACGAGAGACAAAGACCAAGCGACCAAGATCAACCTCGAATCTGGTGACGTTCTCATACTCGGTGGAGAATCAAGACTATTGTTTCATGGCATTTCCCATGTGAAGACCAACACTGCACCAAGTTGGTTGAAAGAAGAAACGGGCATTCGTCCGGGACGCATCAATTTTACATTTAGGCAGTACTAGCTAAGTACCAATTCGTACGGGGGCGACCATCGTGAGCTGCTGTAATCCAAAGATTCTGATTCTCATAGCTGATATGTGTCTCCCGTACCTAGCTCCTTAGAATCAATATGTACCCAATCCTCGTGACTAGCGTATCTTGTTTGTCCTGTAATGCATTCTGAATTCCTAAGTCGTCATGTTCTGAGCTCTAGCATTCCGGAACTTCAGTCTTTGTAAACCATGATGCTCTACTTTGTCGTCATGATGTTTCAAAATTCTAGTTATGGCGATGCTCCAAAACCCTGAGGACCCCATGCCTCGTTTCATGGATTTATATCGTTCGCATGTTAAGCTTTATAGGCCCACCCTTTGGCACATTTTCTTATGGCTTTGAAATCAAATCACCACTGCTCTAGGCCTGGCTGCCCTCACCAGAGGTATCACAACAAGGGAATGAGAAGATGAAGATGAAGAATACTCCATAGCTGCGGTTTCAGTTCAACGTCTGTGACTCGAGAGGATCCTACTGAAGGGAATCGCCAAGCCTGGAGATGAAGTCAGGATAGCTCATACATGATTACCTTTACATACTGGGTCCTTAGGATTCTATAGGCTTAACTACTGGAACAATAAGCAAGCCTCCAAGAGGTCTCTGAGAAGAATGCCCAAGCTTTCATCATCGGAGACTTTTCTCCAATCAAACCGACATACACAGCGTCAACATCTACACCGATACAATTTGAAACCCCACCTCGACTCCGGCAACGACCTCGGATTCGGTGCCTAATCCAGATTCCCACCCCGTGGTGTCACCCACGTGAAGCTCCGCGCTGCATCGACATGACTGGAAGAAGAAGCTAACTGCCGACAAAAATGTTTTTAAATCCTACGATTAGGCAAACCGTACGGGTACCGATAGGTGTAGTAACAATGTTTAGCTTTGTCATATATTGGCTGCACATTGAATAAGTATGGTTCACTGCGCCATTTGATTCTAACTTCGTGGAATCAACTCTAGTGTATCATGCCTTTCCCAAAAATTGCAAGACCTGAGTTCCAAGCTCCCCTGTCCTGTGCATTTCAAGCTCTTGCCCTCCACGCATTTCAAACTTTTGTAGTCCACATGTTTTGGGTTCACACCAAATTCATGTACTTCTGAGTCTATGTCACCACCCCAACTCAACAGTTGATGGGCCCTATTTCTCTCGTTCTCATGATTCTTGTGTTTCCAACCTTTGGAATCTATGAGCTTTCGACTCCTTGGTCTACGTCACCAATACATCAAGATTCATGGCATACATACTATTTGTTCAGGTCCTTATGTAACCTGATATTGTTCGCATCTCCTGAAATTGGATAGTTGTGCCACTCTTGATGTAGTGTTTACCCGAGCAGTCTGTGGTGCCGCGACGGAACCTAGGGCCTCGTGTGTACGGCCGTCACTCGGTTGTGTCACTAGGTGCGCACTGGTATCAAGGCATGCAAAGGCATGACACCGCTATAATTGTGGAACATTCCTACCCAACTTCTAACGCCTTGTTGACCTCTATCCCTCTAATTCGTGGAAATAATTCACTCTATTTCCACCGCCGCCTAGTATCGTTTCTTTGCTTTGTTTCACCTTGCCTTTCTTGATCTGTGGGAAAAATCCGTCTCAATCCCCGTATCGTTCACACCTTTGCCTCGCCTTGTTGAATCATGGTCTTCTCGATCAGTGGGGACGGATCGACTCTATGGTTCCACTCGTCCACATCTTTTCGTTGACTTTGTTTATCCTTGCTAGTCGTGCTTCATGAGGATGATCAATTCTATCTCTATGGTACAATTACAACCGTTGGTCCTAGCTTCGGACTCCTTTATACTTACCTTGATCAGCTTTAACGTCCGTATCTGTGGGAATGCTTGGTTCCATTTCCACTGTTTTGCTACGTCATTCCATGGCCTTCTTCCAACTTGCCTCTCTTGATTTGTGGGAAGCAATCAACTCTGTTTCCACCACTCTATCTTATGATTTCTTCCTTTGTATATATTGAATCTTATCTCCTAAAGAAGAACTTCAGCATCATCCACTGCACTAAGCTTTTGTTCTCGGCTAGTGCTTTCATCGCATTGTCCTTTTCAAGAGTTGTTTCATTCTTCTTTTGAAATTATCCTCAAAGTTGGGCTCACTAACCTTGGTGTTCTGTTAGTAAGCATAAGCCCTCTGCCTGTACTTTTCTTGGTCAGTCTTGATCAATTATATGAAATCATACAAACTATCACCTTATCTAGGTGAATATGTCCTATCCTCTTTCCACTGCATCTTTCTCGAAACAATGAGTAGAATGTGCTACGTATCACCACATCTTACTCTTTGAAGAATGTTCGGAATTAATACCTTATATGTGTACACAGTCCCTATCAAATGAAATGAATGTGTCTCTCAAAAGCACATCCATTGATAACCCTTTGAATCCCAAGAGCCTTCATGGTTCGGTCCTCCGATTGTGTACCCCTTGCTTCTAATTGTCCTAAGACCTATATATTCATCACGTTTATAAATCTTGGTGTCAAAGTCAGGGAGTAACCCTGTTCCATTTTTCGAGTAAAGCACTACCGTTTTCACATTGGCCACACCGTCTGGGCGGTTTGTTCATTCGCTCTCATATAAACCACGACTTGCCGAGCCCCTGGGAAGGACCACCTTGGAAGTATTCAAAAGCTTTGTAACTAACTTGTGTTAAAGAGGCACTAACCATTCACGAGCCAGTTAACAAAGCAAATTGATGAGGGAATAAGTGTTACCATGTGTGACAAGAGCACCCGAACAACGAGGCCAAAACCTTTTTCATTGCGCAGTAAGCCCTAGAACCCCGCTTCCTCCGAATCTCGGGACGAGATTTCTTTAAGGGGGGTGGGTTGTGATGCCCCTGGCATCTCAGAAGCCTTAACACACGGTTAGATGAAGGCTAACGATGGATTAAGGCTTAATCATGCTTAGTGATTAACAGGAAACACGTGGAGGAGCCACTAAATCAAAATTTTCTACACAAGATACAAGACCACACATTTCGTGGTTGAATAAGTCAACACTCACATACTTTTGAGCTCAACTCCAAATGCCAAACCTCGGATAAGAAAAGTAGCCCTAGACCTTTCTGTTGGACAATGTTCAAAAATCTAAAGACAGGAGGATTAAAAGGTCCAATCCAAAGTTTCTTGATAAGTGCCAGTTGTGATCGTGAGCAAACTTGAGCCCTAATAAAGCTTTCAAATTCATTAAGTACCCGAGCTCAACTCCGTTGACAAACTTGTTGTACATGCTCTGGACTATCCTATTGCTACACTGAGCTGGGATCAAAGTTATCGTCTACTCACTCAAATTTTCACCCAAATATCTCATGGAAACAACTAGATCAACCCACACTTAGAATTTTCACAAGTATGGATTTTTAGCTTTTCCCTAAGTTGATTCTGAAATTACTTTTGAATTCACTATACAACTTATCTTCCTTTCTATGAAGTGGAATTAAACTTATCACCTTTCAAATGCACCTATTGTGGAAGTGATTGGACTTCAATTGATACCCCAAAAGTTTGAAACAAGAAAGTCTCTCCACAAAGTGAAATTTCTGTTTTAATAAACCATGGAACATAATTGTGTCTATAATTCAAAATATGTGGGGTTTCAGACCAAAGTCATATTACCAAACTTCTAGGTCATAAACTGGAGAACAACTTTGGTAATTAGAGCTTGATCATATATTGAGTTTTAATTGGAGTTTGGGGTCATTTTATACCAACACAGAAAACCAGCTCAAATCTGACCTGTTTAGTAATCTCAATATTTATGTAACCTACAGCCACTTTCATGCAAATATCAAATTATAGAAGTTGTATATATTGAAATTCTAAACAAACTTTTCAATATACACTTTGGGTGGTAAAGACCAGAGATAGGACTTTTGATTCTCACAATCAGTAGAGGTACCCTGTCCAAACTGGGAGCTGCAACCTAAATTCAAATGAAATTCATATTTGCACTTAGAATCTGAAGCTGAGCCTATTGACAAACTTGTAGAGCTTGAAAAGTGGAACATTTCCTCCAATTGGGGTTTTTCCAAAATCGGCCTCTAAATTGGTCAAAAAGGCGATTTTCAGCAGGGGAGAAAACACACTTTCTATTTTCCTTTTTCTCCATTTTCCCGCGGTCACTGACCGGTGGGGCCCGCCGGCCGGCGCGACACCGTGGCCGGGCCGACGGCCACCACGCGGCCGCCGACGTACGGACGGTGCCCCGCGCCGCGGATCGAGCCTCAGCCCCGGCTTCATCTGGACGAGAACGCGTCCCCGTTCGCTCACTCGGTTCCCATCTCCTCCCCCTGGCCTCTTGCTTGGGCGCCCACAGCCGCAGAGCCGCAGCCGCCATGGATGCCGCGAGCTCGAGCTCGCCGCACCACCACCTTAGGCCGCCTCCTCCCGCCCTTCTAGCGAGCGCGTTGCACTCCACTCAGCCCGCGCGCCTTCTACCCAAGGCCTAGGCCTCCGCCATTGCCCTAGCCCCTCTCCAACCGCGGCACCCGCCATGGTCGCCCCGAGTCGGAGCTCGACCACACCGTGGACAGCCCCCTACGAGCCATCCCCGTGCCCCAATCCACCACCGCTGTGCTCCTCTCGCCCTCGCGCAGCTCACACGCCCAACCGTGGCCTCCTTCCTCCACCGGTACGGCCGAATCGAGCGATGTGCCGCAACGCTCTGTGCCGTCATCGTCGCTCCGGTTCGCGCGCGTTCCCGACGATTCCGGCCACTCCGCGTGACTAGACCTTGGGGAAGCGAGTCGTCGTGGCCTGGAGTACCTCAGGCGCCCGGCTCGGCCTCAAGATCGCGCCTCCACACGCCGGCACGAGCGCCGGAACGCCGGTGGCGCCGCGCGTTCACCCCCTGCGCGCCCCGGTCCAGAGGAAGAAGAAAGGAGGGGGTTTTCCCCAAAACCCCCTGACCTTTTTCCTTTTTGTTCCTCTTTGTTATGTACTATTGACTGAGTCTCAGTTTCTTTCCTTGCAGGCCCCTGGAAGTTAGGTTTATTCACGTTTAAATCCCAGATCTAAGGTTTTCGATTTAAACTCTTTTATTTCGGCAGTGAACTTCGAAAAATCATATAAAATCACAGAAAAATCCAAAATGGACAAACTCAGTTGCATTAGACTCCTCTTGAATAGATCTATCGAATGGGTATGATGTGGATATGTGAAATGTCTGTTTTGCCCTTGGTTTGTTGCATGCATGATTAAATAGGATAAATGACAAAAGTGACCTAAATGGACTCCGAAGGCCATGAAACTTGGACAGTAGCTTTCTTGTGGCATTATAACATTATGTGAATTTTTGTAGCCCTAGCACTTACTGTTTAATTACCCTTTTACCCTTATACATGTGTTATGTGCATTTATGTAACATAGAAGTTAGAGGTTACATGGAATATGCTCAAATTGACTCTCTAGCATTTTTCAGATACTTTGGATAGTATAAGTACCCCACTGGTGAAATATGAAGTCGTGCATGTTAAGTTTTAATGGTGATTTGAAAATGATAAAATGGTGCATGATGGAAATGATAAATAGAAAAAGTGGTCATAAATGGCTAGGAAAATTCTATGGAAAAGATGGTAGCCTAAGATTGATGCATGGAGTCCAGAAAGTATATGCTAGAGGGCCATTCACACTGTTCATATGCGCATCTTAAATTCACCTAGGGATAATATAGGGAAAATAGATGTCCTGTCAAACTTGGGAGTTTTAACTTGCAAATTTTTGTACATACAGCTCATACCAAGTATAGCCCATTGGTGAAATTTCACCTTCAGGAATCATTCCTATAATTTATGAAAATTCTGGCAATGTGTAGGGCTGAGAATGTGTTGTAATTTTAATAAAATAATTATAACTCCTATTGTCCTAAAACTGTGACAGTAGCCTAATGTAGTATAAATCTACATGTCATAAAAATCTGAGCTCGTTTAGAGTTGTCTAACTATATGAACACAAGTAATGCTTCTTATTCATAAAGTGGGCATATGGTGTTTAATTATAACAGTCGGTGTTAATTTGCATTTGCCATCATTATACATGAAAG
The DNA here is from genome assembly GCA_022530915.1 of Paspalum notatum. Taxonomy (NCBI): domain Eukaryota; kingdom Viridiplantae; phylum Streptophyta; class Magnoliopsida; order Poales; family Poaceae; genus Paspalum; species Paspalum notatum. The sequence continues at coordinate 15,015,179 of CM039688.1, forward strand.
TTGATGTCTAGCTACAAGCTATCTATTGTTGTTTATGCCACACTTGATTGAGGGGTTAATTCGTTTACTGTGTAACACACTTAAGGTTAATATAGGGCCTTAATCCATAAGATAACCGAAATGTGTGACATCATTAGTAAATGTTTCCCATGTGTGCATGAAGTAATCTTTTCATGTTAAATAACTTATTCCAAACAAAACACCGAATAATGTTTTAGCCTTGCGATATCATTGTGTGGTTCCATCCCCGTAGTACCCAACATGGTTTCTTTACGATAAATGACTTACTAGCTAGCCATGTGATTGGATATGCTTGTTATCAGTTCATGAATGTATTACTGTTACTCATGCTAGGAGAATGGTATAGTAAGTCACTACATGTGTAATCATATACTTGTGTGACGTTTTGCTTACACATGAAATGATAACGAACAATCTAATTTGATATCTTGCTCCTGCATTAGTTCGAGTGTTGTATTGCGTGTCTCTAATTATAGGGGTTATGTTAGCTTTATGTCCACAAGGATGATCTTGTTTAAATGGTTGTCAATCACCTTTCTGTCTAACCATGCAATGACTGTTCAACGTGTGTGCTTGATATTCGTGCATCTCGTCCACTGCATCATGCATGGCATTCATATAGTGACGCTTATTTCAGATACGTGATCGAGAAATGAGCGCGTGGAACTACTTCAACCAATGGTGATCCAAAAGACCAACTAAGACCCATTCACGACCTGGAGGGCCCATCAGTCGTGTTTGGACGGAGGAGTTGTCCAAGGGATCAAGGGGTTGCCTGGGGCAAAGCCTCACAACCCGGCAAACTAACAGTAGCTTAGTTTGTTGGTTCTATTGAAGTGAATCAAAGGTAGGCAGGACCATGCTTTACCTAGCAAATGATTTTGTTGAATGCTTACGCATCTGCATTAGGAGTTGTTTGGAAACCATTTGCATTAGACTCCTTGGCCGCCCTGGCCCTAGCACCTACAATAGAGTGCGTAGGACGAGTATGCCTAGTAATGCTAGGTACGAGTAGACACGAGTGAATGGAGTCACTCGTCGCGTAGGTGATTTTTCAAAAGTCACAGGAACTATTACTATGATGGAAGCTATGAGGATGCTCATGGTTTTAACTCGAGACCGGGCGGAGATATGGTTATATGAGAAAAATGATGATGATGATATGGATGGTATGGTGGACTCCGTCCGAGTCGCATAAGGCCGGTCGTTGTTCGCCTATTGGTCGGCATAACATTGCTAGGGTGCTTATCCGGAATCTATGGGCCGGTGAAAGTCTTACTTGTGACGTCTCAAGCAAGGGGCATGTTCCTACCCACTGGTTGAGAGGAAGGTGGCCGCGGAGGCGGGTGTCAAAGGAGGGCAGAACCCGACGTAACCGAGGTACCGCTCCTGCGACAACGCGCTCCGGGAGTCAGGCGGGAGTGGTCATCGAACTTGAGACGGGACAGGTGGAGATGGGAGAAGCATATGTGGAACGCTGGGAGTTAGTAAGCATATGCCATCCTGGTGCTTCTAGTTATTCCCGGGAATATAAAAATCGATTCGAATCGCTGATGCTCACCAGGTGTGAGAATGCCAATACCACTGACGGGCAAAGTAGTAATCCACTTGAATATGTTGTATTATGAATTCATGGTTTTGAATACTACATACTTGAATATACATGCTTTACTTTCATGCAGCTTTTTATTCTACTCATGATTAGTATTATTGATATGATAAACTAAGTAGCTGTCAAATCCTACTCTATATGATAAAGCAAGCAGCTGTAAATCCTGCTTCCACATGTTGACTTGATTTTGTTTAAAATCAACAGCTAAGGATCAAATTCCTAGTAAGCAAGCTTTGCGTCAGCCGTAAGCCAATTCCATTAAGTCCTACTGAGTAATTAGTACTCAGGGTTTGCCCCCACTTTTGGCTTACAGGTACTGAAGACAACTGGATAACTGTGTTGGAGGTGGTAGAACCGGTGGGCTCGGTGCTACTCGCCTTGTTTATCTCTTCATAAAGACTATTTAAGTATATTGTTTCCGCTGCGAGATTTTTTGAAAATGCTTCCGCTATACATACTCTGAATTCGACTCCGCTATACATGTATATTTTTAAATCGCTTCCGCTATCTTTGAACATGTATTTGACTATTATCTTCGGTTTGTAAACTAAGTCTACTTCTTCTCTACTTCAACTGCCTGTGATGATGTAATCTGTTGTGGCTCTTTCGAGGGCTAAATGTGTGTGATGTCGGTCTCCTCGGGCGATGGTTTTATCGAGTGCCCTTTTTGGTAGCTCGACGGACTACCGGGTTTAGTCTAGCCTAAGTGCACTGCGAGCCAGAGGTGGCAGGTGTGCTTAGCCTAGATTAAGCAGGGCGGTTCCGCCACAGAGAGTAAAGCGCAACCAGCCATAGAGTCAATGACCTGGTCTATACGAGGCAACCCGAACGGGTCTTTAGGGCAGTGCTTATTGAGATCGGTATAATCAACACACATCCGCCAGTCCTTTTTATTCTTTTTGAGAACGAGTACAGGATTTGCAAGCCACTCGGGATGCATGACCTCACTAGTGAAACCGGCAGCCTTTAGCCGGGTTAACTCTGCCCTAATGGCCTCTCGTTTTTCAGGAGTGAACCGCCGCAGCCTCTGCTTGATGGGTTACGCATTGGGGAATACCTTGAGTTGGTGCTCGGCCAGTTCCCTCGGGACCCCAGGCATATCCACAGGCTTCCATGTAAACATGTTAGGAACTGGATGAGCGCGTCTTCCTATTTGGGAGGAAGAAGCGCGTTGATGGCAGTCATCTTGGTTGCGTCCGAGGGATCGAGGCTTATTTTCTTCGTAGGGGCCGCTGTATTGCTGCGCACGACGCCGCTTCTTGAGTCGGGATCTGGAGGTCTTCCTGTGACATGTTAGCTACGTCAGCCTTGAGCTTCTTCTGGGCCGCCATGCTGTTCTGCTTGAGGGCCATCTGGATTGCTTCCTGTACGCACTCTGATGCTCCCTGGAAATCAGCCCGAATGGAGAGAACACCGCGTGGAGCTGGCATCTTAAGGATACGGTACGGGTAATGTGGGATAGCCATGAACTTAGCTAGCCCAGGATGCCCAATGATGGCATTATAGACGCAGTTGAAGGTTGGGACCTTGAAACGCAGCGTCTCAATGCGGAAATTTTCCGCAGTGCCAAAAGCGACCGGCAGGTGAATGTGCCTGAGTGGATATTCACCTACGCCCAGCACGATTCCGAAGAACAGGGTATCTGACTTTTTGAGTTCGCTGAGTCAGATCCCCATGTCTTGCAGAGCTCTAGGGAACACGACATTGATGCTCGCACCGCCGTCGATCAATACCTTCTTGAGTCGGGTGTCCCCGACTATGGGGTTTACTAACAACGGGTACTTGCTCGGCTCGTCGAAGTTGAGCCACTAATCAACCCGACTGAAAGAGATTGGCTTGTGAGACCAATCATACGGTTGAGGCGGCTCGGAGATGGCCGCGTTTATTCACCAGTCTTCTAGCTTCTGCTGCCGCTTGCTTGTGTGGGCTCCGTGTCTACCCAGGATGAAGTTGACCTCCTTGTTGACGTCTGGGAAGCGTTGATTATTGCCTCCATTTGGTTGTTGTGGAGGCTGGTTCCGTGGCGGGGGCGGCGACGGCGCTGCAGGCTGTGTCATGGGGAGCTGGCCAGGCACCAGCATGGCTTTGAAGTCGCGGTAGTTCCAGAGAGTGTGGCGCATGTCCTTGTGCGTGGAACATGGCTAGTCGAGGAGTTGATCGAGCGTCTGAGCCGGAGCAGGAGGCGGGCCATGTGGACGCGCAGGAGGTAGCGCCACGACTCGGACCTCCTCTTGAGGCCTCTTGTCCCAGCGACGATCCTGCCGCGAGGATTCTTCGTGCCTCTCTTGCTTGCCCTTGCCCCGATCGTCCTGTCGTGGGCGGACAAGTTCACGAGCATGTTCGTCCGCTGTGATGTAGCGGTCTGCCTCTTGAAAAAGGCGCTCCGAGGTATTGGGCGCTCTTTCCAGTATGTGCTTGATGAAGACTTGGTCGTTCGACCCCTGGAGGAAGTCATCGATCACCATATCCTCAGATACGTCGAGGATACGATTCCTCGGAGCCTGGAACCACTTGAGGTACGATCGCAGGCTCTCTGAGTCCTTACGCCTGATGGTTTTGAGGTCCCATCGTTGCGCCGGCTTGTTAGAGAGTGATTGGAAGTTAGCAATGAATAGGCGGCAGAAGTCGCCCCAGTCTTCAATGCAGCCCCGCCTGAGGTGACGAAGCCATTGAAGTGCATCCTGTCCCAATTTGATCGGGATGTAGGCCATCATGAGATCTTCCGATGCATTGGCCGCTTGGGCCACTGTAGTGTACACAGCCAGCCAATTCCGTGGGTCCATCTTCGTCTCGAATTTTTCAATATTCGAGATCTTGAAGTTAGGCGGCCAGTCGACGTCTTGAATCCTCCGACCAAAGGCCACCACGGCTGCTTCAGTGCTGCCAGCCGGGTTGCCACGGTTCTCATTTGGTCGACGTGGCGGGGACTGAGGGCGGAGGTTATCCCAAGTCCTGACTCGAGGCACGGAGCTGTTAACGGAGGCAGTTCCCGAGTGACCCCCGGTAGCTGAGGCACGCTGAGGGGGGCCATAATCCCGGTCGTAGTTTGCACGCCGGTTCAACTCGATTTGGTGTCGCTGAGCACGAGATTGCTCAGACGTGCGTCGCGGTTGTCGTTGATGATCTGCCGCGCGTCACCTGCCCCGGGTTGCCTGGGCATAAGGTGGTCCGCCACCCGAGTGAGAACGGTCTTGATGGCCTCCCCATCCTCGTTGTTGGGGAGGAGCTCGCAGAGCTTGACTAGCACCCTGCCGACTTGACTCGGGATCTCCATGACCCCTTCGAACTCCCTTAGAAGATTGCATCCAGGAAGTGCAGCCACGCGGTGTCTCCTAGCTTCGCCGGCCTGCCAGTCATGACGTCGCTGTCGAGCCTAGTTCCTGCACCGATGGCTTTGAACTTCTTGCTCGTTCTCGCTATCCCGCGTCACCTCGTCCATCAAGACGGGCAACGTGGGGTCTCTATTGCCCAAGATGTGACGGCGCCAGATGTTGCGGATGCGGTTTGCCCTCTCCTTCCTGTGGCGATCCTGCGAGGTCTCAGTGAGGACAGGTTGCTCGTCATTTGAGACTTCCTCGTTGATCTCGTTCCCTGCGCCGTTGATCACGAGGAGCTCAGGAAAACAAAGAGTTGAGCTTGAAAGCGAACCTTCGGAGCCATCGGCGAGCACCATGGTCTGAGGCCATAGGAGTCTCGATGTTGCAGATCATATGGTGATGGCCTGCGTCACGATCCTCCCGAGTGACCGCCGAGTGATGGGAGGCCTCGCCAGTCTGCGAGCTACGCCACCGAACTGTTCTCCCCATTGGGGTAGAGCCGATGACGAGCCGCAGGCGACGGCCGGTCGACGGCACGTCAGGCTCGCTGTAGATGCTGTCGTCCGAAAGAGGCACGGAGTGAGTTAGGTTGGGCGTCCCCCACACACCCTCGTCATTGTTAAGGGGAGCCGAGGCACGAGAGAGAAGCCCCTGGTACGTGGCGGTGGAGTTGCGGAGACCGAACGGAACAAAGGGAACGAAGAGCTCCACCCGAGTCTTTTTGCGACCCTGATCAGGCCAAGCTGGCCGGGTTCGCTTTGGTGCGGGCGGCGGTGGTGGGACCCGCAGTGGTGGGACCCAGGAGTGGGTATCGACAGGAACTTGTCGTGGACTCCGTGGAGGGCTGCCTGTGGTGTGGGCCCGCCGTGGATCTCGAGGGGGCTTCCTGATGAACATCCACTCGACCCCCGACTAATCCGAGTCCAGACTTGAGTCGGAGAGGTCGAGGGCACCATGCGGCGAGTTGGTGCCGGAGCGGTGGTCGCTGTCGGCGTCGCTTGAGTCGGCGCTGTCGATGTAGATCTAGGCCTGGAGAAGACCCTCCCGTCAAGTCGTGCTCCCGAGTCATAGTGACCCTGAGGAGCACGATCCGACGCAGCATACCGTGGTGGCGGGTTCTAACGACCAGCCGGCACCTCACACCAACGAGTCGGTGGAGGCTGACGTGGCACTGATCCCTGGTGGCGATCTGGCGATGCAGATCGTCCATCAGGTCCTAGAGTGGTCGACGATCGCACGATGACACGTGGCTGGGCCAGTGCGCTGCAAAGCTGGTGGAGGTCTCCGCGCCGATCGGCGATGAAGGTGATCGACCCAAAGCGGATCATGTCGCCCGGAGCGAAACCATTGATAAGGTGGTCAGCCATGGAGCTAGCTGATGTTGATCTCGCCGGCCCCTACCTGGTGCGCCAACTGTTGGTGTTTGATACCGGCAATGCACCATGGGGTGTATCACGTAGTGCTTTTGGGGTGGCGAAATCGGCGTAGCTCGATGGTTCGCATAGAGAAGCAACAAAACACAAGGGTTTATACAAGTTCGGGCCGCGAGATGCGTAATACCCTACGTCCTGTTTGCGGCAAGTTGTATTGCCTTTGCTCTCGAGGTTACAATGAAAGCTAGGGCGTCTGGTGGCTGGTATACGATGAGATAATTGATGTTCTACGTAGGGGTCCCTCACCCGCCTTATATAGTCCGGCAAGGCTTGGGTTACGAGTCGGTTTCCATCTACGAGTCCTACTCTGTTTACACAGAACATACGATTACATGCTTTCTTTCTTGAGGCCTGCCGCTTCTGGAGTCTAGAGTCTGAACCAAACTCTTCACGTCTTTTCTGAATTAGAGCACTTCGACTTGATCTTTATCCACGTCATCCGTCTTCGGGCCCACGAGACTAGTCGGCGCCCTATTCAGGAGCCCGTTGCCTCTATTGGGCCTTCCAACGGCCCACATACTGAATCCACGCTGTGAGGGCCTAGGGGATATCTATCCCCACAAACTCCTTCTCCATTCAATCCACTCACTCTTCAATTTGAAACTCAATCAAACTTTTGCAAATTCTAATGATGTCTTCAAATCCGAATCCTTCTATCAATCATCATGAATTTGTCTTGTACTCTTTCACCACATTGATCTCATTGTCTCAAATGAAATGTGAATTTCTCAACATGGTTAGCTCATAGTGCACACATATATATAATATAATAGCATCATAGCATTGATAAGAGATAAATGTAAAGTCACAAGGTTGATTGGGGTTTAAATAAACATTTGATTCATGAATCAAAAACAACTATAATTCAAAAGTAATTTCTTATCATAGCTCTAAGGCATATATAACTCATAGATGATCTTGATTTATAAAATCAAACAAGGGATAAACAAGATTATGGGTTCCTAATGATTTTGGCCAAATTAGAAAGATGATTTTGAAATTCACAAAATAAAAGTGGGCTAAGATAAAATTCTAACAAGGGATCTTTTTGTAGAGAGACAAATGTTTTGAAATTTCAAAGATAATATTGTGCACATATAATAAGTCATGAGAAACATGCACATATTCATGTTTAAAATTTCAAAAGCAATTTGTACAAAAATTAATCCTGGGCTAAACCACTTTGGAGGAGGAGAAGTGGTTAACCCCCTCTACTTTTACACAAATCTTGGCTCTCAATTATATCCAACCCTAAACCCTAAACTTGAGAATCGATGAACTAGCAAACCCTAACCATCTCTAAGCATGAGCAGATTCAATCAACCAATCAAGGTAAAAAGGTCTACTAAAAGATCATGAAAACATTTAATCTTGGCTAGGATATCATGCTAGAATTAAGCATTGCAAAGCCATGGATCATGGGTCATGTTTTTACCTTTTATATCTCTTTGCCCTACTTTTCCAACCTTTCTTGCTGTTCTCCCTGCGTCTCGATGGTGATTTCGAGGTGTTCTAGGTGGCTGCCGGTCCTAGAGCAACCCTAAGATTCATCCTCCCCGATGGGGTCCCTCCCGGGAGCTTGGATTTAGGATTACCGGACTGTCCGGCATGCATCGCTGGACTATCCGTATTACCGAACTATCTGGCGTCGATTCGCCAGACTGTTCGCCGTCTGCTAGTTGATCTCGAAGCACAAGCTCACTGCATAGAAAGACTTAGCGTTTGTGATATTTGCCAGGATAGGTGCCAACAGCGAGGAGGGTGTTGGTGGTTCTTAACTTAACAAATTTTACTCCGCAAGCGCATGGAGACCACTGTAGCTTTCACCCTGAGAGTATCCCTGGTATTGTATTTATTTCCATAGGGAAGCATCAAGAAGAATACAAATTCATCGAACACCTAGCTACTAGTAACTCATTCACTCCAAAAGATAAAAAGAAAAGATAAACGACCAACACCATGAGATACAAACCAAACACCGTTGGCACGAACTCAATTTTAATCTAGGAGGACAACGAGATGAGGGCTAAGGTTCGGTCTTCCTTCTCTACTAGCACTATCCGTACTAAGATCAAAAGGATCGAACAGAGCTATGGTCTTGCGTCGAGCAAAATTCCAGACTACACTGAGAAGGCACGGGGGTAGATAGTTGGCCAACTGAATGGCAACTGGGTAACGCCTACGGGCTTACTGAACGACGGGATTAGAATACTGAGACCTCTAATGCTATCACCAAGAGAGGCTACCAACCAGAGCTGCGTGGGTAAGATGGCACGCTATACTAGTGCTCAAACTCTTTCACCACGAAAGTGATTGAGCACTAAAGCTCTCCCTTAGCAGGAGGGTGAGAGCTAACTTGACTCCAAGATCTAAGTCTAACAGGGGCTTATAGCACCGGCAAGTAAACCAAAGCTCAAACTTAGCACAACACAAGCCTTGAACTTGGCATGCCCAAAAGGAAAAGGAAAATGTGCTAGCAAATAAATGCAGCTACATACATACCAAACTTGAGTAACTAACTAGAGACGAAGATAAGTGCATAAAGTTGGAAAAATAAAGTACTCGTACTTGTCATATATCAAAAAGTAATGCTTAAGATAAGATAAGAAAATAAAGTACATTACGGAGGTTTCTGACCGACTTCGAAATAGCAAAGCCTGCTCTAACTCCAAGCTAAACAAAGAATACTAAGAGTGGAGGCACCACCCAAGGGGCGCCTCCTAGAGAGGAAGAGAGTGAATTATATGGTGAGGTGCATTTTGGAAGTGGGGAGGTGCCATCTATTTATAGGTTGAGGTGAGGGGGGGTCTTCCATGAGTTCCCAAGGTGGGATTGACCCCCAAACTGTCCTTAGGCTGCCATCTGTCCTGTAACTGCCATAAGTAGGTCTAGTTCACCTTGGTCCACATGCAGGTGCGAGGAACCGGCTAAGAACCATCCGTTAAGGGGGTGAACCGGCTGTTGGAAGAGAGAACCGGCAGTTTACAGGCATTCTAGGTCAAAAACCGGACCAAACGGGCAGCTGGACCGGCGGCTCCCTCTCTCTGTGCGTCAACTGTCCTGCTTAGGCAGCCGAACTGTGCCACACCAGCCAGCGAGCGCCACGCGTCTAGCCGAGACGGCGGGCCGAGCTGCTCCCCGTGCGCAAGCGCGTGTCGCCTCTTGGCGTGCCACGTGGCGGCCACCAGTTGGGCATGCCGCCAGGGAGCGGATGATGATCCGCGTGCTCCCCCGCGCTCCAATGCCGCGCTGCCACGTGTCGCCCCGTGAGCCATTCCCGCTCACGCCGTGTACGGACGGGGTGCTGCCGTTAGCAATGGCGTCAGTAGTCCCTATATTTTTGTATATTTAATTACTTTTTCACCGGAGCTCCAAATTAGACAAATAATATGTCCGTGGAAATCGCCTCGACGAGCTCTACACATTGGAGTGGTCCTTGAGGGCATTTGAGATATATTTTAGTGATAATATTTGCAATTCTTATCTCAAGCCCTTTTGTGCCCAAATCCTCTCTTCCTCCAGTTGATGTTGTTTTACTCAAAATTTGAGCATCCCTCTGTGAAACATCAAAAACCACCAAAACTCATGGAATTCGTCAGTGTTAGGTAAATAATGCGCATGACTTTGTGTGTACCCCATTTATTTACCGAGAAATTGACGGTCGAAATAGGAAATAACGACCGCCAACACGCCCCCAAGCTTGAACATTTGCTCGTCCTCGAGCAAAGCTAAAACTTAGGCTCGGCGGATCAGGAGTTGCATCAATGTCAATGTCCTGCAAGTATTAAGTGCACAACCCAACATTCTACCTTTAGGATTAAACAAACTGGCATAAGTGTATCCCAACCTATTCGTCCATACATGTGGGGCTTCTAGCTTATTTTACCTTGTCTTGGATGGATAAGAGATGGAACAATCTTAATAGAGTGTCACCACACTCTATCTCCTTTCTAGTTTCATGCTCGGAGGGTTTTAAAAATTTTAAAATCAAAGCATTAAGTTCCTCAAATGGTACACTCAAGTGGTTTTATTCCTCACCAGGCCATTGGGCAAACTTTTCCTTATCAACTAAAGGCTTATGTGGAGCTCAAGGTAGGGATAAAGTTGGCTTACCTATGCTATGTATTTTGTCAAGTCAAAGATTGGTCCTAGTGAAGTTTATGATACTTCTCATCCCGATCAAAGGAGAATGGGTTTGTTTTGTGTATGTATATGGTCTATAGATGAAAAACTCCTTAGTTGATGAATCCCCTTTTGAAACTTTGAAGCATTTGAGTACATGAAGCTATCACTTTCTTTTCCTCGTATATTTTTTTCTCAGCTTTCTCTACTTTTTTTTTTCTTTTTCTCCTTTTTTTTGTTTTTCTATCTTTTTTTCAATAGCTCCATGTCTCCTCTTGTAAGGGAACTTTGGGGATATTTCTAGAATACGACTGGAGTATTTATTTGGAGACCATATGTATGGATAGTTATGTGGATGCTGGATATGGTCAAGAAATATCTGGTGGAGATGGATGCTTGAAAGTGTAGATTTAAGCATGGCCAAACGTAGAAAGGCTAGCAAATGAAGGTGGATGTGAGAGATTTTGATCGGGACTTGAAACGATACTACCTCATAAGAACTCAAAATTTGACAAAACTCAAGATAACAATAAGCAGCATATGTAAAGGTTTCATCATGTAAAGCATTTGGCTCTGGATAGGTATTTCAAACCACTGAGGAACTTTCTCATTTTAATTTTCAAAAAGAAAACTCCGAGAATTCACCTTCCTAGGATCAAGATGGGTTAAACTCAAACTTTGATTATATCACATCTCACAACAACTTAGACTTGGCTTGAAAGCACTTGCTCCCACAAGATTAAAGATTAAAGATAGGATCACGATAAATACCAATAAGTTCAAATTTTTTAGGAGAGTGTTAAGTTGTATACGAAATACTTACAAGAAATTAACAGAGCAACTATTCATCATTTACTTTAAGCAAGGGTATAAACAAAATTCTAGCATTATAGCTAGGAGTGAGCTTATTCACGATAAAAGCAAATATTTTTGTTATTTTCGAATTATGCAAATTTTTATAGCTTTCCTTTTATTTGGGGTACAAGAAGGAAATATTTTTGGTGTCATGGCAATTTTCAGGATTAAAGATATTGAAGTGAAATACTAAGCATTCGCGGTACTCACTTGGTGATCCTCCTCCAAGCTTAGTTCTTGCAAGGGATTGACAAGAAACTGAGCTTCAAAATTATCTGGCATTGCCTTCCCCAAGCTTGCTTGCTCCCTGGGTGATGGCGATGCTGCTTGACTTCTGTTTATACTCACATATGTTAGGCGAATTTCCTTTCTACTCTTGTTTTGCCTCCTCTATCCCTTTTGAAATGAGTGTTTTAAGGCTTCCTGTCATATCTCCAATGCTGCCATCTGTACCTTCTTCTTAGTGTCAACAGTAGATACATCATATCTGATGATACTACTCCCCTCTGGTAAATGTCTCCTTGTATTTATGTTGGGTCTTCCGCTCCAACTTTTCATTTGCCTTTTGTTGACATTCTTTTCCCAGTGACACAAATGGGTCGTGTTGCTCCATACTTGTGAAATGGAAGAAGGTCCAGGATCCGTTTGAAGCATTCAAGAAGGGTGATGATTCTAGGGACCCCCCCCTCAAGTCATTCCACCATAGAATTGATATTTTGTTGACTATGTGGATTCTTCTTGGGTTTAGGCCAACATTCCACTTGCTTACAGGACAAGTAGGGTACTTCTCGAGAGGTGCTCCTCTGCATCTGCTATTGGCACATCATAGGCTGTTGAGGCTTGAGATCCTATTTCGCAGAGTTTTGGTCCTTCCAAGAACATGTACTTGAGCAGGCTTCCAAGTGATGATTATGGCTTCGCACGGCTCACTTGCTTTCATTCCCAAACAAATTGAGTGGGAAAAATGGAGACGGATGTTGTTGGGATTGATTCCACTACCATTAGTACTTGCCACCAATCTCCGGTTGATGGCTGTTCGCATCCGATGGGTAGAGTAGATCATTGTTGACCTCTTGCAAATCTTGTTGCACCAATGGCCAAGGAAATTAAGGAATGCTCTCTAGTTGCATTCCTCCACACTTGGGGTGATCTTTCTTCGTATATCTCATGTTGTCCAAACCATGTGTTGCCTCCAGTGAAGCAGTGGACCAATGGTCTACTGGCAAGTGATGCAGAGCATTGTTGAAGTCTTGCAGCAATCAACCACTGTGGGTTGAGTATTGAGGTCCTTCTTTTCAGGGGTTGGGTTAGAGGATGGGTACCTCTTGGCATATCCTCCCTCAAGCTTGACTCTTGTGGTGTGATGAAACGAACCTTCTATGATTGGGAGCACATTTTCGTCTCTGTTTTACAAAGTTTTCCTTTGTTCTGCTTTTGACTTTCATTTTGTTTCCAGTGGAAGGTCTTGTCCAATCATGGTGTGAAGAGACACCCAGGATGTTGAGAATGGATTTCTTTGTGATGGCACTTTCATCTTCCTTCATGATCTCTGGAAAATCTCCTTCTACCATTCCCTGCATGTTAGGAACCAACATGTGCAATTGTCTACCTAACATTTTTCCTCACCTTTAATTATTCAAGATTTTCCCGAGGTTAGGGGAGGTAGAGAGGTGGCTAGTTGTTTGCAAAGTAGCTGGCTTAAGGTAGCACTACTAGAAGATCCTAACACCTTAGAATCTTAGCATGGAAGAATCTTGGTTCCGAGTGCTACCACTAACAGGCTTTAAAGCTACTTCTAAAAAAAAGAGTATTGAAAATAACTGTTAGAGAGGTTTACCTTCATCGATGTTATTGAAGGAAGTATTAATCTCAACATGATGTACCTACTGAGAGGTCCATCGAGTTTGGGCGTCGCGGAGGATGTGATTGATCAAGGAAAATCTCCTCCTTCTCGTTCCATGGCTGGTCAATGGAATGTTGTAGTAGCGGACACATTTGAGCCCTGCTTCGATGGCTCGATAATTCAGGTTGTTTCTCATTTCCACAAATTGCTTGTGAAATGCCAGACAATCGTCTCCCCTAAGCTTGGATTCTAGATTCAGCATTGAATGTTAATTCCAAGCTTGCTCCCTATCATGATTACTGCTCTTCTTCTTCTTGGGCCTGATACTTGTCAAACATGACATGTGCCACCAGTCGTCGACTGCCCTTGTGCCACACAGTCATTGGCTACATGTCATTGATGTTCTCACCCTACTTATGGACATTGATTTGTCCATGTTTGCCTTTGTGGTGCTTTAGACGGAGCTCTCCCGCAATGAGAGACGTCTAAGACAGCGTTTTTGGGCCAACACCACAACTCCATCATCGGGTACACAGATCTCCTATGGGGCAGTTACCAATGTTCTGCTAGCTGCAAATTTGAGCATAGGAGATAGCATAGTGCAATATGGAATTGCATGTCACCTTGGAATGATGCTAATGCTTGTGTGGTGCTGAAGATAGTCTTGTTTGTGTCGTTGATTTCCATATCGATTACCATAACTTCATTAGGCATGATGCTATCATTTTCCCAAGAACAGCGGAATAGATCACAAGAGGTCTTGAGCATGAGAATGTCGAGAACAAAGTCTCTCTTCTCGTGTGGGGATGAATGCCTCCTACAACAGGTTTGTTGCACCAGGAAACCGACAGGTAGCACCCTGGACAGCTTCACACAATAGGGCCGGGAGGTGTATGCGGACCGTAGGGATCGCTCCTCCTTGATGCGACTGTCACACCCCAAAATTTCTAATTTTGGGATGTGAATAGAAAACAATGAATAAAATAAAGGATTTCTTATTTTTTTCTAAAATTTTCTAACTTGTAAGTTTTGTTGGATTAAAAGAAGGGTATGCTTTTAAAATTTTTCTAATTAGAATTCATTTGTTTGTTGCATTCATGCTGAGTTGCATAGTGTTTATGTGTGTAAAAAATAGTTTCAAAGTATTTCAAAACCGGCTAGGTTTCGAATCCATCTCAACCCATATCTCCAATCTTGTCGACCATCCTCTATACGAAGTCACCTCTTTCAATTGATCCGAGACACTCTTGAAAACCCCAGACGATATCACCCAAACCTCACTCTCTTCTCAACATCTTTGATATCTCATCTTCACATTCACCTTTTCATCATTTATTCTTGTTGACATCATTCTCTCTCTATGGTAAAATTCAGTGTCATTCTCAATCTCAAGTCCGATTGGCACTCTCTTCCCTCTTTTCCTTCCTCCATGAACTCAAGTTCATCATGGATCTAATTCTTGTTCACACTTCTATCTTTAACCCTAAACTATCCTTGAATCATCGTCAAATCAAAACCATAGTCCAACTCTTGAATTCACCAAATGAAAATCAGAGTTCGGGTCGACTATACTTCTCCTTGTGTGACAATGCCTATACATCTTTTCACCATGTCATGATCTCTTTTCAAACATAAATAGGTTACAACATGAAATATAGCCCAATCAAAGTCCAAAAGTTTCACCTTCTTTCCCGACATGGGCTACCTACGAATTTGAGTCCAAACAGCCCTCACCCTCCTCTCACCAGCCCTCCACATCTCGGGCCAAGCTTCCAAGGGTCCAAACCAGCTCTCCACCTCCTTTCCCTTTGGTCCCCACGAAATTCCCTTCCCCTTGCCGATCTCTCTTTCCCCTGCTGCCCGACCCACGCAAAAACACCGAAACAGAGGGCGCCCCTTCCTTCTGGTCGCCCCTCCCCTTTTCCTTGACAGAAATAAGTCGCCCCCTCCTCTCCTGGTCGCCCCCTCCTCTCCCAAATGTAAAACCACAACCAGCAGCTCCCCAATTGCTCTTTATTCCCTGCATTCACCCCACCTTAATCACCCATTCACATTCCCCCTCTCTCCCACCTTCAATTCTTCATCAATTGTCTCCTTTATTCCCTAAAATCCCTCCCTCTTCCCTTTCCTTTACCCCTGGCCGCCCCTCTCCCTCTCCTCATGAACAGATCAGAAGGGAGGGAGCATCCATGGCTGCACTTCCCTGCCCCATGGCGCCCCTCACCTCCCTCAACTTTCCTCCACCACGAATGTAAGAAATGGGGTGCTGTCATCACAAGGAACAAGATCTACCGCTATGTTCTTTGATCCGTGCCCTCATGTGCACCATGGAGGATGTACCCACTGCTGCCCCCGCTGTCCATAATGTGAAGGACACCATGGAGGACGCCCCCATCAACACCGACATGAGCAGGTCGCCGTTCTGCCCTCCGTCGTCACCCATCGACGTTGTCCCCATCGTCGCCGTTGAATTCTTCATGGCTGCCCCAAACTCCCAAGGTGAGGGTTCCTCTCATCTTTCTCTACCATTTATTTATGTCCTCTGCTGTGAATCATCGCTCACATATCAAGTTGCTTGAATTCCGGTAATATTTTCCCATGTAAGGTATCTTCCTGGTTGTAGACAGCCCCACTGCTGTCAACGGCAATTGTGTTCCCCACCAATTCACTCACCTAATCGTCGAATCCTTTCACTACAGCGTGTATCTTATCCTTGAACATACACCTGCAAAATTGTTTGGCCATTGGTGCAGCAATGAGAAAAATATGTCCATCGCCGTGCGGTGCCACTGAACTCAATCTGCATTCCCCGCTGATCTGGCAATCTATGGGCGATGCTCTTTCACCAGACCGTGCCTTGCACCCCTGAGCATGTCCTGGTATAGTGGGTTGTCCATAGGTTTAGTGGTGCAAGAGTAATGGCCGTCGTCGTGCTCGCTGTCGCTGCAGTCCAGACAGCAGCACTGCAGCCACGTTGGCACATGTTTTCTCAGTGATCCGGACGTCCAATCAGCGAGCCCTTCGACCGAGATGTGTATTATATCATCGATCATGCCCCTCTAAATTGGTTTGGCCATAGGAGGCACAGGTCCGGAGATTTTAGCGTTACCGCGAACGCATCTCTGCAGTCCAGACAGCCGAGCTTCCGGCTAATGGCAATGATCCTTTCTACCAACCCTCTCATCCAACCATCGAATCCTTTTTCCACATCATGTATATCATAGTACCACACCTCGCTGTAAATTTTGACAGCCATTGGATCAGTGTAGTCCATGTTTTGGATGGTCTTTCTGATTGTTGTCCGGTTGTCCGCTAATTTCAGCATGCGCACCAATTAACAAATCTTTGTCTCCCGTTGGACTAGTAGCCCTTTTGATGCATCCTCTAGTCAATTTGTGTTTCTAATATACCTCTACACTATACCAAAATATCACGATCATACTCCTTCACCATGACCATACATGAAGAATCCATTTGACATCTCCACCAATACCCATCCCATGAACCAGCTCCCTCAACAAGTTTCATATGGTCTATCCATTGCCATCAACCACCTTGGCAAAGTCTTGTTGTGAGTCTTTGTCCCTTAACCCATAATTTTCTCATAACACTCATCAGCCATTCGACAAACATCAAACTAATCACAAACTCTCATCATGATGTTTCCCTTACACTACCAAATCCTTTTGTCCCTACCTTCATATCCTTCATCATGAGTCTATTCTTTTCTAACCATCTTTATCTTCTTGTTAATCGTTTTGCTCCAGTTGTTGCGCTCCCATGTTAGTAGTAACAACTGGCGTTCTTTTAATTTATGTTCTTTATCAAATTATTTATTTGTATGGTGTATTGTTCTTAGTTCCCCTTTGTTTGCTGTTTCAGTTGTTTGCGCTGAGGATCAACGTGTGTGAGCAACAGCAAGAGTACCTTTGAGGAAGGCAAGTATAACATGAACAACACCTAATAACCTTTAATCATTGCATCTTGCATGTGTTAATCTTGTATGCCCATAAGGACTATATCATAGCTACATTTTTTTCTGAGAAATACCTTTGGGATGCATGTTGGTTAAGTTTTGCTAGTTGCTGCATGAACAAATGTTACTTTTGTTAATAATCTTGTTAATGGATCTATGCAATATAATTGTTGAGCTTGACCCTCTGTGCTGTGTGCTTGAGTGGTTCATGTCTCCTTAAAATTGGCTTTTTAGCAACTTGGTTTAGGGGGCATGAGCATGTGCTTAGTGGTTTGCTCATAGCCGCTCTCCGTAAGGACCGGTTCGCAAAGCGACAATCTGGGACAACCGTGCTACCATGAGACTGGTATGGGACGGTCTTAACTGATTAATTAGATCGTTTTGGTTTGGAGTAACTTACCTGCGGGGCAAGAGGGGGGAGTAAGCTTTTGTGGTCGCTGCACTACCTTAGGTTGAGTGTGCTGAGTGCTTCTCCCTTTGAGAGGTGAACACCACAATTGCGGCGCTTGATTCCTTGCGGTTACTTTTTACCAACGTGATCTTTGTAAAGGCTTCGTAGTGTTGCTTGCTAGTCATTTCATCTAAGGCAATGTGATGAACTCCTAGCGTAGCACACGACTTGTGGATAAAGATATACAACCTCTCGAGAGTGTAAAACTGACATGTCAGCCGTGCTCACGATTATGAGCGGTCCAGATCCTTTATGCAGATTAGTGGTTCCTGGTTGGGTTTAGAAGTTAGTTCCAATGTTAATAATGTTTATTAATCTTTTATGCAATATCTTGGGTTTAATGGTTTATCTACTCACTAGTAGTAACTAGTTGTTTAATAAAACTTGATCAACTAAAAGCTCATGCAACGTGTCAGCCAACCTTAGAGCCTTATAGTTCATGTTATACTTGTGGAGTACGAGTTGAAGTACTCACGCTTGTTTCTTTTATTTCAAGCTACTGTTGGCTGGAACCCAACCGCTGCTCAGAAGATGAAGGCTTAAAGGAGTACAAATGAAGGATCATGGAGTTCTAGGCGAGCGACCCCCAGTTGGCTTCCTGTGGATGGCATAGTGTTTTAGTTACGCTTCCGCTACTCTGTGTTAAGTACTTGGTGTCTTTATGTAATTTTTGTTTAATCGATATGTAATAAAGCATTGTGTATGATATCACTGCTAATTGTCTCTATATGTGTGAGATTAGATCCTGGCACACATATGGATTTGCTCTGGTTTGTCTTTTGAAAACCAGGGTGTGACAAAGTGGTATCAGAGCTACCATTACACCAAAGATTATATAGGAACGATATGAAAGCAGATGCATCTTTGATAAAGCGACAAAAGGCAAGGCAGGCTATACATCGGATCTTCCTAATAACACATGATCTGTAGATAAAACTGCAAGAACAGATCTAATCTATGCCTTGAGCCTTGCGATATGCTAATCTGAAAATAAACCGGCAGCACGGTAGCACGCACCACAAAAGATGTTAGCATAACAGCAAGTTGTGCATAAGCCGACGTGCAAGCATATCGGCTTATACACGCGATGGATCTCATGCCTAGCTAGGCTTGCCACGCGCTAAGCTAAGCTTATCGCGAGATTCATCATGATAACTAGCAAACCGTGCCATCAAAAACGCTTCAGTACACGATTTGACAGGCGACTAACGTCGTAATGCCTATAACGAAATAAATCGTTAAGGCAGCATGACGATTACCTAAAACTCTAGTCGCTAGAGGTGGCGATGCGCCGAGGGGATGTGGAGACAACCGCTGCTTGATAAACGTATGTCGTCAACTTTATTTCGATAACAAAGGTACATATTTATAGTCCATAGACTCAGGCGGCAAGCCTGCGCTTCTATAATTAAGTTACAAACCCTAATTGACTTAAACTGGACTCTCTATTCTATGATACAAGGCCCAGTGGCCTGCTTAACCATCCGCCGTCGCTTCCTTGGACAGCTTCTCTTTAGCCCAAAGCCGATTTTAGCCCATTAACAAGGATGGCCAAATTCCGTTGTCAACAAGGTTAGTGTACAACATATATAAGGGTCAAATATATGTAGAGAGTATTAACACCGGGCCCATTGTACAAATGTGCTAGCAGAAAGTTTCTCGTTAGAACGTAGCACAAACCATGTTGCTAAACCATGACTTCCATCTTCCAAACTTTTACTCAAATCCACAAAATACAACCAAGTATGGGGATAATGCCAAAGTGCCCAATAGCAGGAAGAGGGAAAAAGGTCCTGGTGCTGTCCATGAAAGGGAGGAGACTGATGCTGCTGTCCAAGAAGTACATGAGGCTGCTGCTGCTGTCCAAGAAATTGATTGTTCACTTGTTGTGCAAAGCCCAACTAAGTCTACATGAGAATCAATTCTACAGGATAACATCAGGGTGACTAGGAGTTATAATACTACATGTTCTCATTAAGGCTTCTAATTTTCAACTTCAGCTTGCACTTGCTATATTAATTAAATGCCAAAATTTGATCATCACCCATTTAGCTTGGCACCATGCACTGCCAAGAAGATTGCTCCTAATAAGCTGAAGATTAAGCATAGTTATCGCTATATTAGTTAAATGTATCTGAGATGTGTGAAGTCAGTAAGTGTTTTTTTATGTAAGATGTTAAGTTATCCCATGTTTAAGTTATTTAGATATGAACTCAACACTATTTGGATTAAGTGGGCTAGGAATGGCATTTGAGCTCTTTGTTATATGCTCATGGCATTTAAATCATGGCATTTAAACAAAGAGAAAACCTCAAAAATTAAGTTTGATAAATTTTAAGTTAAAATTAAACATGATCAAACTATAGCTAAAATAAACAGTTTTGTTTAAGGCATCAAACCAACCAGACGCTAAATTCATCCGGATTCGGACGGTATGTTTACCACTCGGTTTTAGGCAGCCATATTTTTCTCGACCAACCGCCAAACCGCGTCACCTAGCCGAGATTATTGGTTAATCCATTTACATTTCCTTTTCATATTTACAGGCACGTGAAAGGACATATTTGCCCCTAGCCTTTCATCACGTGCGTCGACGGAGGAATGCAGCGGAGGGAGCGGCAGCACGCGGCTGCCGGAGGGTAGTGGGGAGGGGCACGGTCGCCCGTGGCCGCAGGAGGGAGCGGCGGGGCTCCCAAGCTTGTCACCGGCGACGGCGCCGACATAGCCACCATAGGTGAGCTCGCGCTGCCACCTCCTGTCGCTCCGAGCCTCCTCTCGCCCCGCCAGCGCGCGCACTGGATCCACCACGCCGTCCTCTTCACCTTCACCAACGTTTCGTCCTTCGCAGCTGCCTCCCTGGTCCCCTCGACGTGTGCCACCATTTCCATCGCCGGTGTCGAGTCCCCCCGCCGCGGAGACCCTCCGCCGGGCCGTTCCCGCTTCTCCACTCATCCCAGTCCAAGTTCGCTGCCTTGGCGCATTGCCCACACACTTGCTGGAGTCGCCGTTACCTGCCTCCTCGCCGGATCCACCGAGCGGCCGTCCTTGGCTGCCGCCGAGGCCACATCCCCCCCGCGGTACCCTCGGTCCCGGCCTCTCCTTCGCCTCCCTAGGGCGTCCTCCCGCGCAGTGCCGCGGAGGGAAGGAACTGCAGCAAGAGCAGCGCGATGACGATGAGGGAGGAGGTTGTCGGCAGGGGGAGGCTGTCCGCCAGGGAGATGCTGGTGTCGGGAAGCTGTGCGCTCTTCTGCTCGCGGTCAGCCTCCCAAACACGCACGAGATGAAAAAGGTAAGGCCAAGGGCAAAGTTGGCTTTTCGCGTGGCTGTAAATAGGAAAAAGAGGCAAAAATGGGCCCATGGCAGAAAAACCAAGGTGCCAACGTTGTGGATGGCAATTTAGCGAGACCAATAAAAATGATGGCAATTTAGCTAAACCATTTCTAGCCTATATCAAATAACCAATAGGCTCCACCTAGGCGGAAACTCTGGGCCTGCTCGTTCAGCGTCTATGGGTGTGATTGGATGCCCGGATCAACCTCGGGCCAGGTTCTTTTCATGCAGCATGCACATGATTGGTTGGCTATAGAAACTGCTGGGCCTGGCCCGTCACATGCAATCACCTCTCCGCAGCCAGGCTCCGTAGGTACGCGGGAGTTGGCCTTCACTGGTGAGCCAGGCTAGGCGCGTGCACTGTCAGCCCTAGCACGCAGAACTAGGAACCTTTTTTGTTAATGTTTTCATTATATCTCGTGATTGAAACATTAAATCACCGAACTAATTTCATATCTATGTTTATAATGTTTTTAGAAACAAAACTAGACCACATTTACTATATAAATTTTATATAATTATTTTTTTCTTATTTTTTATTTTAAATCTACATGGATAATCAAACAAAAACTCATATGAGACTGCATCTACCCCTATCAAACAACCAAACAAGTTGTGTTGCATCTAGGAAACCTGGCTACCTTGAACCAGGCTCCGGCCGCTAGCCAGGCCCAGAGCAGCTCCGACAACCAATCACGCCCTATCTAGACGCAGACGCCGCCCACACTGGGTCTGAAGCATCTCTTTCATCGCATGGCACAGGCCCCGGACCGAGCCCTGTTGCGGCGCGGCACGGGAATAAGCCCGCTGAAAAGAGCGGTCTCTCTCTCTTCTCCCAAACACAATCCACCGACGATCCCCAATCAGCCGACTTCTCCGATCCCTAACCCTAACCACGCCGCCGCCGCCGCCGCGATGCTCCGCTCGCCGGGCCACTCACCCCGCCACCTCTCACCGTCGCCGTCCCCCGCGCCTTCCACTCCGCAACCTCCCTCCCCGACACCCTCTTCCGCGTCCGCCTTAGCCACCTCCGCCGCCCCCGCCACCTCCTCAAAGCGCCGCCGCCCAGAGGTGCTCGACGAGGACACCTACGTCGCCGCCATCGAGCGCATCATCGAGAGGGACTTCTTCCCGGACCTTCCTCGCCTCCGCGACCGCTTCGACTGGCTCCAGGCCGTGCGGTCGCGCGACCCGCTCATCCTCCGGGACGCCCAGCTCAAGATCCTCGACCGCCGGCGTCGCCTTCAGCGCCAGGGGACGGGGCCCGTCCCCACCCCGACGCCGGCCACCTCCACAGCGCTCCGCTCCCCCTCCTTTCTCACCACGCCCGCCGGCTCCGTCGCTGGCGGCATCGACGAGGAAGAGGACGAGGATGTCGCGGCCGCGCTCTCCCTGGACGGATTCTTCCGTTGCTTCACGAGCGAGGACAACGAGTCCTTCTCCCGCATCCTCGAGAAGGTCAACCACCGCCGCCGTGAGCGCTACGCCCACCTCCTGGAGCCTGGTGAGGCGGGGAACAAACCCTTGCTGGAGGGCGACAAGCGCGATAGAATTACAGATGGTTATGGCACATCAGGGCAGCCGCCGAGTACGCTTGAGGGCGCCAAGTTCACAGCGAAGAACCTGCTCATGTATTACCCGGCTGACCGTGGGGAAGCGCCGCTCACTGAGGAGGAGCGTGCGGAGCGTCTCAAGGGGATGACCAAGGAGATAGACAAGTCAAACACCAGGTTACATGGGAGAGCCACGGCTGATGATGCAAGGCCCAAGGAGGAGGAGGCCGCCATACTGTATGCACCAGTTGCAGGCTCTACTCCAGGAGGGATGGCCTATCATGATCCTGACAAGGCGAGGAAGTATGATTTGGAGGATCTGAGGAAGACACCAAATCCTTTCTACCTTGAATCTGACAAAAAGGCCAACAACGGGTATAATTTTGTGAGGACTCCATCTCCAGCACCTGGTGTGGATGAGTCACCATTCATGACATGGGGTGAGATTGATGGAACACCACTGAGGCTGGATCCTGATGAGACACCAGGTGGTTCTGGTGGCAGTGAGAGAGCGCAATTCAAGATCCCACCGCCTCCTGCTCGCGATGTCAAGGCCCACCTGCTTTCAAGGGATGCCGCTAGGAAAATAAAGGAGCGTTCTAAAATCTTCCATAAGCCACCATTACCATCACCTGCGAGGGGAGGCAGTGCAAGCCCCAGAACCCTCTCGCCAGCAGCACAGAAGTTTGTAAGGAATGCCATCTCAAAGTCAGCAAAGTCCTTGAACACCATTGATGAATCTCTCCGTGCAAGCTACAGAGGCTCAACCCCATCTGCAAGCACACCCAAGACAAGGTTTTCAAGAGACCCAGGTCTTGAATCACGGTCTCCGTCTACAAGGCAGGGATCCACACCTCCCTGGTGATTTCTAGTAAACCTGTCAATGTTATTTCAGAAAATGGATAAATGTTCTTTCCTGTATTGTAACAAATTGTATAATGAAGAGAATGGAAGTGATGCTTGTTTACTTCCAAAATCTGAGCCAGTATTACCAAATCACCAGCATGAGCACTTCACTTTTCAATGGTTTTACAAAACATTCCCTTCGCATTGTCTGTTGGTAATTATTTGTTTCCTATGCTGCTACTACTCATTCCTTATAGAAGTACTGTATCAAAAAAAAAAAAAAAACGGGAATGGATCTATTTTGTTGGCGATGGGTGTAATTAAAATGACTTGTTCTAGGTAGATGGTTTAGCACTTTGGATAGTTGAATATGTCATACTTGCTTAACATATTTATTAGTTTTACCATGATCAGGTCAGTAAATGTCATACTAGAATTTAGACAACCTGAGTATTGGTAGTACTTGTTCTAGCCTTACAATTTTGTAATCCTTTGTTGATGCCAAGTTCTGAAGTGACTTTATTTTTCAGTGGCTGTGCAAAATTTTTCTTGGCATAATAGCTGGGTTTTTTATGCTGTCACTCATTTCCCATATTGAAATGGATGCACTTTGCTGGCAACACTGGAGAGATCCAAATGTGTCGGTGCTTTTGAACAGCTCCCACTCATACTGCTTCTTGAGAAGCTGTGCCAAACAGCTCAAAACAAAACCCCGCTCCAGTGCTGCACCAGAGGAACTGAGAGGAGCAGTATATCACCCTAGGTTTTTTGTGACTCCAGATGTATAAGAGGGTTTATCAATTTGGATTATTTAATAATTTGTAAGTTGTAATGCTTGCTTGACATATGCAGTGCTAAATTCATATTAGAACTATGGAAAGCTGAGTAGATGCATTGTTTGATAGCTCGGTTTGCTGATCTCGGACTATTGCAGTTCTTGGTTTAAATTGTGTTGGTGTGAGGATGCAGGATCAGGCTATTGCAGTTCTTGGTTTAAATTGTGTTGGTGTGAGGATGCAGGATCAGGCTATTGCAGTTCTTGGTTTAAATTGTGTTGGTGTGAGGATGCAGTTGGCTTGTGCAGATTATTCTCGTCTGTGAATGGAATTCACTGTAATGCTGCTTGTTGCCAGCAAAGCAACTTTTAGAATATTTTGGATACCTGGATATGAGAACCTTCCCTGGTACTATAGAAGGTAACTTTCAGATGATGCTCCTTTTTTTTTTTCTTTTGGGGCTTTTGGTATGTTTTTTTTTCTTTTTTGAGAACAAGAGCTTACATATTATTTAAACGTCTTACAATCATGTTGAATGCATTGAATGATACATTCAGGAATTTTATACATCCAAGTGCGATCAGAAGATGATAAGGAAGCAAATTTAGCCAGGTCGTGAGCTGCTGTGTTTGCCTCTCTCTTGACATGAACCAGCTAAAAAAACATACATCTTTCTGTAAACTCTTGAATTTCATTTAAAATAGGCAATGTAGTTGATCTGTTCTCCCCTCTGGTTCTCCATAAAGAACACACCTCCAAATTATCCGTCTCCATAATAGCTTTTGTCAAATTTAAATTGCTCAACAAAGCAGCGCCATCACGTGCGGCAAATGCTTCAACAGTGAGAATATTTTGAATAGAAGCATACCATTTACACTTAGCCGCTATAACTTGGCCTTTGTCGTCACGAATAACCATACCGGTAGCACTTTGATTCTTTTCTGGAAGGTAAGCAGTATCCACATTGATCTTCACAACACCTACTCGAGGCGTTTTCCGGTTCTGAATTTGTGGACCATCCTTTCCTAGAATAGATTCAGCAGCCATTTCTCTTGCCCATCTGCAAGCATGCAACATTTTCAATTTTATTTTCCCATGGCGCCTTTCATTGTGTGCTGTCCAAACTGTCCACATGTCACATAAAATGGGACCACAATTTACAGCACGACAAAACGAAGTATCTAGTAAATCATAGCACCATGCAGCAGGATGTAACTTTGACAATTTTATGTCGTACAACTCCTTAAATGATTGCCAAAACGTAGAAGAAAAAGAACATTTAATTAAGGCATGATAAACAGTGTCATCAACATCACCACAGTCAGGACATGTACCTTGTGCTTCTATGTGTTTTTTCATCAGATTTGCTTTAACAGGTATGTAATCATGCATTACACGCCACCAGAAAACTTTCACTTTGGGAGGAATTTTTAGATGCCAAATCTTCTTCCAAACTGGATCCTCCTCACTTACCGAGGAGCTTGCAATATTCATTTTATTTTGTCCTATCATACGAGTTGACAGGGACATTAGCTGATACGCAGATTTGACAGAATAAATACCATTCTTCTCTGCACTCCAGGCCCACATATCACTTGTTAGTCTTCCAAGTAGAATTTTATAGATTGTTTTTGCATCAGCCTCTAGAAAATTTTCATACAGGGCCTCCCAAAGTAATTATAGAACCATCACAGATAGGATAGAAGCATAATATGTCCACATACATAAACCATACAACGGAGTCCATAATATGTCCACATACATAAACCATACAACGAATTCCATAAACACAAATTCATAGTTCAAAGCTCACAACATGAGTTCATGTGACACACAAACAAGTCCATCCATCACAACCAAGTTCATACGAGACAAACAAGTCCATCCATCACAACCAAGTTCATACTAGACAATCAAGTCCATCCGTGCATACCCATCAAAGTTCATCGCCGTCACGCAACTTACTCCTGCGGACCATGAGAGTTGTGGCCGCTCGCTCCTCCAGAACCGGCAAAGTACTCATTTACTTTCGCATCTGGAGTTGGTCCACGCGTGCGTGAGGCTGAACCCCACAAAATAAACTCAAATTGATTAGTCTAGCTAGATTTGGCTAAGTTTAGCTATATTTTGCTAAGTTGGCATAGTGTAGCTAGATTTTGCTAGGTTTTATTAAGTTTGGCTAGTTTAGCTAAATTTTGCTTAATTCAGTTAACTTTGATTATGTTTCGCTAAATTTTGCTAAGTTAGCTAAATTATGCTAAGTTCAGCTAAATTTGCTATGTTTCACTAGCTCCTGCTATGTTTGCCTACTTATGTATGTATACATGTGATCCATAGTGTTGACAAGGTGATTGCATCCACGGGTTCAAGTTGGGTGCCATCCATCCCAGGGGTGGTTGGGAGCCCTACTGCCATCCACCCCGGAGATGGCTGGGAGCCCTGGGGTACCATCATCCACCCCAGAGGTGGGTGGGAGCCCTGGGGTACCATCGTCCACCCAGGAAGTGGTTGGGAGGCCCGGGGTACTATCGTCCACCCCGGAGGTGGCTATGACCCCTGGGGTTGTGATACCCACCCTATCGAACCCTGCATAAGTTAATGAGAACAAAAATCATTCGGAATAATTTCATAAGAGTTGCTTAATATGGAATTGGTGAAGAGATTAGTCAGTTTTACCTGTTGCGGAGACATTTGAGGAGGGCAAAAGGGTGGCAAGTTTACGTCTGGTCCCAATCGAGCTGTGATGTCCTACAAATGGATCAAATGTTAGATTCGCAACATAACAATCGGAATTAAAGCGTGTTTTGATAAATAAACTGCCTGAAGTAAAGAAGCCACGTGTAACACCCCGGAAAAAAAATTCACCAATTAGAAAATCATATAATTAAAATATCCAATTCACAAAAAAATATGTTCCAAACTACACTGGTACACTTCCATGAAAATATCCTAGCCTCCTAGCCATATTTCCCAAAACCCCAAACCCCTCACTAAAAATCCCTCACCAAAATCCAAAGACAAAATTAGAAATCAGAAAAGAAAAAGAAAAGGAAAATTGGGCCACACCTCCCCCTACTCTCTCAGCCCGCCTCGCCCCTCCCCCACCTCGGCCCACTTCGCCCCCCTCCTGGGCCGAGCCAGCCCAGCAAGCCAGCCTGCCCTCCCCTCCCGCTCGGCCTCAGCCCAACTGCGCCCCCTCTCCCTTCCTCGCCGAGACCCGGGCCCCACCGGTCAGCCCCCCTTCCTCACAAATGCCCGGGACCTGCCCGTCAGCTCCTTCTTACTGCCTCCGCCCGTTGGCCAATGCCCGCGGCGGCACACCGACGTTGGAGCCCGCCACATCACCCGACCCCAACCACCGCCTGGACCCGCTCTGCACCGATTACGAACGCCATCTCCGACCCCACGCCACTGTCACGGCCCGATTGCGCCGCTAGCATCGCGTACGCCGCGCCGCTAAGAGCACGCCCAGCTCGCCAGCCACTGCGACGACGAGTCGCATCGCCCGGCAGTCCACTGGCCTCCCTACGCCAGCGTCAAGCCGCATCGCCAACCCTACACCCTTAACGCCCTCGCTCGCGCCGCACGCCGGACACGCCGCTACACCGGCGGCGACACCCCGGCACCTCCCCGCCTCGCCGCTATAAAAGCCCTCTACCTCCGCGAGCCGAAGCACCTCTCCACGCCAACACGCTCCACCCACCCACACAACAGCCGTGCCGCCCGGAGGCAACTCCCACACAGCCACCCCCACCACTGTCAAGCCCAAATACACCCTTCCTGCGCCTCCTACCCCCAAATTGAGGTAAGAAACACCTACGTAGGAACACCAGGTACCCATTCCACCTCGCCTTGGCCCAACTCCACCCCAGGGACGACCCCGGCACGCCAGCGCACCGCCACCTCACGCCGCGCCGGCGCACGTCGCCAGGGCAAACCCGTGCCCCTCTCGCCTTGGGGACCACACCATCGAGTTCGCCGCACCGACCTGCACCTCGCAGTACCAACCTCGACGCCGGAACCGCCTCACCGGCGGGGAACCACCAGCAAGCCCCCGTTCTCCCCCCGTCGGCGGGTTCGCCCGAGCCGAGCCGAACCGCCATCCACCTCGTAACGTCATTGCCTTCCCCCCGCACTCACCGACAAGTGGCCCCGGCTGGACGTCGTCTGGCCGCGTCGTCGCGCCTGCTGAGCCGGCCCAGTGGCCGCGCGTGCGTGCGAGCGGGTTCGAAGGCCGAAAGCTTCGCGGGCTTGACGTCTCGGGCCACTAGAGATTTGGCCCATTGAGCTTTTTTATTTTTCAGAAAAGATTTCTCTGCCTCCTTTTCACACAGAAACTCATATGTTGCCCGTTTCAACTCCGTTTGGGACGATTCTTCCTTCTAAATTTTTCTAAAGTCACCTTCTATCCAACCCTACCTTTTCAAAATAATTTGAGCATGAATGATTGTATTTATTGTGTATTTTTGTTTGTGTGCGCTAGGCGCCGTACCGGAGGAGACCCAGGAGCCGGAGACGATCGTCACAGAACAGGAGCCTGACGAACCTAGTACCGACCTCCACTGTGACGAGGACCTAGAGGATGGCAAGTCCACTGGAATCCTCACTTGATGCATAAAATTCCTAGTTTTTGCAAAATGACACTTTGGCCGGTTCAATCAAATAAAAACTTGCATGCTTTTGCTTGCTAAGAATTACCCTGGTAGGATAGCCACCCGAACCCTAGCTAGAAGTAGCACGCTTAGGTGGGAATGCTTATTTAAACTTATTTACCGATAGACTTGATGTTAAGAGGGATTGTAGAATGGAACTTGGTAATAAAGGAATATAGTTAGGATAGGGGGGATATTTGAAACAAAATGGGGAAGAACCCCGGCAAACGATCCACGGGTCGATATATGCCATTTCTAAGAGCAGGGTATGAATGCCTGACTCGCAGCTCACGGTTACCCCAGGTCCTAGAATTCTTGGGGAAGACCGGGTAGGTGGATACTTGCGGTGGCGAGTACTGAAAAGAGGAATGGTTCTACCTGTGCTAAGGACCGCATTGATTTTCATCTTGCCTAACTCTCCTAGTACAACCACTCGCTCTGTATGAGGCATTGACTAGACTCAAGCCAGAATGGATTACCTAGTAGCTGCTATGTTGGAGCACAAGGGATAAAGGAAGGGGATGTGTGCCGAGGGGGTGTCGAGGGACACCAGGGTGCAGCTTAGGGGCTTGAATCCTTAAAGCACTGCTAGGCCATGAAGTAATGGCAACGATTTACTTTGGAATTCGGGTGTTTACGATGGTAAACTGCTGTAGGACCGAGATATGCGACTAGAGGGGGGTGAATAGGAGCACTTAAAAACTCAAACTCAATCCCTCGCAGTGCAAACTGAAACAACACCCACAACAAAGCTAGGCACCATCCATTGCGAGGATACGTATCTAGCTCACAACACGTGCTTGGTACCATCCACTGAACAGATACATACCAAGCACAAAGTAGCACATACTCAAACGCCTAAAACAGAGAATGCAAAAAGGGCCAACTCTGGGAAACAGCAGATTTCAGATAGGCAGGGCTGTAAAGAAAAATCTCAATACACTAAAAGCAAAGCTCCAAACCATACCAAAAAATTATCACACCCTCACAAGACAATAAGGAACAGCTCCAGAAAAATTCAGATCAATTGGATCAAGTTGTGACCACCGAACTGTCTGGTGGTTAAGCACCAGACTATCCAGTGCTCACAGCCTGACACTCTGAAGAACTTTGATCCAAAACCCTACCAAATCAACTCCAAAAATTATGAAATTTTTACTATAGATTGAGAAGGGTCCAAGGAACATCTCCACAAAACTGCAGCTGAATTGGATAAGAAACAGAAATCTTAGAGCCACTAGACCGTCCGATGCAGACCCACCAGACTGTCCGGTGGTTGAAAACTGACAGACCCACCCCAAGAGAAAAATACCAAAGCCAGGTGAAAACTCCTCTAAAAATCCTAAAGTTTTTATGAGAGCTTTATGATTCGCAGGACAAGAGCTCCACAAAATTTCAGGTCATTTGGAGCACGTTTGACAACTTCATGAACCACCGGACGAAATAGGTACCCACCGGACGATATAACTCAGACAAAAACAGCCACCCGAAACTTGAGCTTCCGAAGCCAAAACTTGACCAAACCTTAACCAATCTTCGCGAAATTTAGCACACACTAACCTAGCTCCATTCCAAAGCTATTCCCAAAAGATCTATGGAAAAAGATCAAGGGATTAACGGAAATGTTAGATCTCGTGAAGAGGGAACCTTTGGGCAAGAAAAGGGGAAAACTCAAGAACAACTTGCTCGTGGCAATCCTTTGGGATTGAGATGTTTTAAGACATTATCTCCACATCCTTGCAAGTCCAAAACACAAGCAAAAGAAGGGATTCAACATCGGCCAAAGCAAACACCCGAAAAGCCAAGAATTGAAGTAAAAAACCAAAGAGAAAGGTGAGGAACAAGGCACACAAACTTGCAGGGTCTCAAGATTCATATTACAACCAAGGATCTCATCCCAAGCAACCACCCTCACCTTCCCTCTTGATTTGGAGGCTAAATCTCACTCTAACCTCTCTAAACTTTGAGCTCTTAGCTTAGGAACGAAAATCTCTCATAAGACACAAACCCTAGCAACCAAGAGGAGTTGTAATGACCAGCTCTTAGGCTATTTATACCTAGACTCAGTTTTGGCAGTTTTACATAAAGACCCCTAACACTAGAAATGCCTTGAGGGGCTAAACCGAAGAAATACAAGATATTTCAGGATGGACAACCATATGAAGTCTTGATCTTCGTAAGTTCCACGCATTACTCGGATGTTCTCCACGTGGCCAGTAGTCCAATCCGCGATCCGCCCCCGGTTTTGAAGTCAGAAACCGGGAAACTTTAGGAAGTCTCCATTTGGGCCAGGTTTGGCCCATCTTCTCTATCTTCGCAAGTCGTGGCCCAACGCACCAAGGCTTGGGTAACTTGGGTGGCGGTTTTGAGCCGAAGCCGCCAAAGCCTCTCTCACACGTCCTCGTGCCATGCACTCAGGTTGGAGCACCACGGTGGCACCCGGCTTCTCCAGTCCATCAGAGTTGCCTCGCGGTCCATCAGGCGGCTTACACCACCGTTGTCGATCCACCCCTTAGTGTACCGAGCTTCCATGGCTGACTGACGCTGAGCTTTGCCTCCGATCCATTGGAGGGCTTTTGCCTCAGTCCATCGAGCTCTTCATCATCTACCTCCAGTCCATCGGAGGGCCTATAGTCCATCGGAGGACTTGTACCATTGACAATCACTCATCACACTAGGAGAGTGTTGGTGGTCGTTATTGCAAGGTTTCGACTACCAACTGTCGGTGAATAAATGGGGTATAGATAAAGTTTCATGCATTATTTACCTAACACTGACAAATTCCATGAGTTTTGGTGGTTTTCGGTGTATCACAGGGAGAAGCTCACATTGCGTACAAAAGAAGACCATTTGGGGCAAGAGAGAATCAACACATAAAAGGGCATGAGAATGAATGAGAAATATCATCATTATGAAGTATCTCAAATGCCCTCATGGACCAAGCCATTGCAAAGAGCTCGTCGAAATAATCAAAATAGAGTTTTGGTTCACTCAATTTGGAGTCCGAACATAAAAGTTATGGCCGTTGCAAGATTCACAACGCTGGAAGCAAGAGAGGTGGTCGGGCGACCATGACCTTGGTCGGGCGACCAAAGGCATGGTCGCTCAACCCTACACTCTCTCAAAATGCCTTGTCCTTCATGTTATTCAACCAAGGAAGTTACCAAGTGTGATGCCCCAGGCATCTCAAGTGCATGACTATTATTAATACATGTATTTTTCATCATGAAGCATCATGGAGCATCATGCTATAGCATATAAATGGACTATATGATCATACTTGGGTAGAATGCAAATTGATGAGCCCTGTTTGTGTTTGTTTGTCCCTATGTTTGTAGTCTTAACTTTGATTCTATTAAGATCTGAGTGAAGCTTATATTACCAAAATTGTAGATAGGAATGTGGTGAACAACTTTGATAATTAGGGCTTGATCAAATATGGAGGTCTACATGGTGATTAGGGTCATTTTTCACCAACACAGAAAACCAGCTCAAACCTGACCTCAAACTTTCTCTAACTACAGCCATTTTTATGCAAAGCTCAAATGGAATGAAATATATATCTTGAAATTCTAAACAACATTGTCAAAAGGCACTTTGGGGGAAACTGCTTAGAAATAGGACTTTTGAATTCCTCAAGCATTAAAGGTCCACTGCTCAATTCGGGGGCTGCTAGTTAAATTCAAATTCAAATCATATTTCTATTTAGATCTGGGTGTTGAACCTTTTAACAAACTTGTAGAGCTCAAAGAGTACAACATTTCATCCAATTGGCACTTTTTCAAAATCGGGCTCTAAATAGATTAAAAACGCGAATTACAGAGAGGGAGAAAACACACTTAGGCCTGTTTTTGTTCTGAGCCTATGACAGGTGGGACACCTGTCAGGGCCGCCACCCTGTCCGGACCAGCGAACGCCGCGTGGACGCCGGCGTATGGGCAGCGCGCCCTCGACAAGGATCGACCCCCCGGCCGCGTACTTAAGTGGGGAACGCTCCCCTCGGCCGAATCTATTCCCCCGTTTGCCTTTCCCCTTCGCCACCGCTGCGCCCTCGCCCTCCAAAGTCCGAGCCGCCATTGCCGGCCGAGCTCAAAGTTCGAGCTCGCGCCGCCACTCTCCGTCCTCCCCGAGCCAAGGGAACCCCCCCACCGCAACCGCCGCTCTCCCGCGCACCCGTAGCCCAAGACCTCGTCGCCGTTCTACTCGCCACGCCGACGTCGTCTCAGTTCACCGCCGTTTCAACCCCTCCGCTGCCTCATCCGAGCTCTCTCCGTCGCCGCCGACCCACCTAGGGTGAGAGCCGCACTCGCGCGCATCCACCGCGCCCCGCGTTGCGGCTCCGGCGCGCGCGCCTCGCCGCGCGGCCCCGGGCCGGCGCGAGGAAGAAGACGAGGAGGATCTTTTTAGATCTACCCCCTCGGTTTTCTTCTTTTTGCATTTCAATCGGTGCGCTATTCACTGAGTCTTGTGAATCTTGCATACTAGCCCCTGTAGATTCAAAATAATCACGATCTAGCCCTTGGATCTAATGTTTTTCCATTTTCTTTTGTTATTTTTGGTTGAAACTTTGGAAAATCATATAAAATCAAATAAAAATCCAAAATGGACAAACTCAGTGGCTATGAACTCCTTATGAAATGCTCTACACAGTAGATATGATGTGGGGATGTGCATTTACAGTTTTGCCCTTGGATCTGCATGTGTATGATAGATCAAGTTAATAGGAAAAAGTGAACCAAATGAACCTCAAAAATTCTGAAACTTAGATAGTAGCATGCTTAGGGTGTTATGAGGCTATGTGAAATTTTGTGGCCTCAGCATTGTTCATTTGCTCACTGTTTTACATTTATGTATATTATTGATGCATTAAATCAAGTTATAAAATAAAAGCTATATGCAATGGTCTTAAAGAGACTTTCTAGAAATTTTCCTAGGCCTTGGTTAGCTTGAGTAGCTCGCTGATGCAATATGTGTGCATGTTAATTTTGAGTGGTGATTTGAAAATGACAAAGGGCTACTAGCTAGAAAATAAAATAGGAAAAACTGCATTTAAACTGCTAGGAAAAGTCTATGGAAATTATGACAGCCTGTGGTTGATGTATGAGTTCCAGAAAGTATTTTTGTAGAATTTATCATTACTGTTTTGACTTGCATGTTAAATCCATTAAGATTTTTATATGGAAAATAGATGTCCTGCTAAACTGATGATATTTCACTTGCCAATTTTTGTACATGCTGTTTATGTTTAGTAATGCTCACTGAATAAATTTCATGACCATTCCATTCCTACAAATTATGAAAAATCTAGAAATTTAAAAGGCTGATGAATTGCTAGAATTTTAGAAAAATAAATATAACATTGCTATGGCTGAAATTTTGGCAGTAGCTTATCACAACATTGACCTGCATGTCATAAATAATTGAGCTCATTTGGGGCTGTGTAGCAGTATGAATCAGAACTGAGAATTTTGTTATAATAAAATGTAAAACTTGGACACTAGGCCATTATATGGACATGTGGGTGTAGTATACTATTAACTTCCTGGGATATTATGTATGATGGATTTAACTAAGTATAGGTGATGGGTTGTACGATTTCTTACGAAGTGTTATGCAATTTCTTAAAGTAAAGCTTGCAAGTCTCCTGGATATAATATGAGTTAAAAATGTGGTTACTTGAGTCTTGCATCAAACGATTGTGCACCATATTGATTCTCTTGCCCCATGTGTGTGCATCTCATACCTTTGCACTCATATGCACTATGTCATCGCATATAGATTCTGCGGATGAGGAGCAAGTCATGCAGGAGCAACCACTGATCGAAGAGCCCGAGGACGAGCAGGAGGACCGGCAGCCGACCATTGACTCAGCATCCACGGAAACTAACCCCGACGAAGAAGGTAGGCAAGACCATACTTCAACCCAACAAACACCATATGATTAAGTTACATATATGCATTAGGAGTTGCTTGAAACCCCTTTGCATTACACTTCCCGGCCGCCCTGGCCCTAGCACCTATGCATAGAGTTCGTAGGACGAGTATACCTAGTAATGCTAGGTACGAGTAGACACGAGTGAAATGAGTCACTCGTCACGCAGGTGATATTTCAAAAGCAGAAAAATCTTATTATGTGGAAGACTATCATTATGCTTAAGTTTTAAGTGGAGACCGGGCGGAGATTTTATTCAATATTTACTTTTCATGATGTTGCACTATGGACTCCGCCCGAGTCTTATAAGGCCCGATCGCTGTCCGCCTGCTGATCGGCATAACATTGCTAAAGTGCTTATCCGAGAAATGGGCCCGGTGAAACCTTATGAGAGCCAATGGACCGGTCTCATTGCTCTCCTGGTGTGATGAGTGATTGTCAACGAGCTCAAGCCCTCCGATGGACTGAAGGTTGACGATGATGAAGACCTCGATGGACTGAGGCAAAAGCCCTCCAATGGACCAGAGGCAAGTCTCGGCGTCGGTCGGCCATGGGAGCTCGGTACATGGAGGGGCGGTTCGGCAATGGTGGTGTAAGCCCTCCGATGGACCGTGAGGCAACTCCGATGGACTGGAGAAGCCGGGTGCCACCGTGGTGCTTCAACCCGAGTGCATGGTGCGAAGGCGTGCGAGGGAGGCTTTGGCGGCTTTGGCTCAAAACTGCCACCGAAGTTCGAATGACTTGGTGGGTTGGGCTCCGACTCGCCAAGATAGAAGATTGGGCCAAAGACCCGGCCCAGGAAGCCCGCAGAATAAAGTTTTCCGATTTCTGACTTCAAAACCGGGGGAAGCTTCCGGACTACTGGCTATGTGGCGTACATCCAAGCGAGGCGTGGAGAAGAAGAAGATCAAAGCGTCATCGTAGTCGTCCGATTGTATCTTTTACATTTCAGCCCCTTTCGGGCATTCTAGAGTAAGGATCTTAGTGTTAATTGTGTCGTCAGGCCTAGGGCTATAAATACCTAAGTGGTTGGTCATTTAGGTGTCTCTCCCACATTTAGAAAACCCTGGCTAGGTTTCCAAGCAGCCAAGTGCCAAAGAGAGAAGCAAGAGCATTAGGGCTAGGATTTGAGTCCCCTAGCTAGTGTTCTTCACACAAAAGGGAAGGATGAAGGGTGGTAGGCTGTAGGAACTTTGTATGAACTCAATTTCATGATTAATCCATCAAGGTTTAGCAGAAATTCGAGCTCTTGTGTGCAGCCCTCTTCTCCTCCCCTCTCTAGTTTGGTTTTTGGGTTCAATCCTTGGCTTTTGGGTGTTTGCTTTGGCCATGGGTGAATCTTTTCTTTTGCCGGTGTTTTGGACTTGCAAGGACATGGAGATTATGCCTTAGTGCATCACAAACCTGCAGGTTTGCCACGAGCAAGTCGAATTTGAGTTTCTCATTTTTCTTGCCCAAGGCTTGCCTCTTCACAAGATTTGAAATTCCCGCTAATCCCGTGGTCATTTTGAGTTGATCTTTTGGGAATAGCTTTGGAATAGTGCTCAAATAGCCTGTGTCAAATTTCATGAAGATTGGACAAGGTTTGGTCAAGTTTAGGGTTTGAGAGGCTTAAGTTCCAGACCCCACCGGATAGTCCGGCTTAGCTACCGGACTATCCAGCGTAGGCCACCGGACAGTCCGGCGTTGGGAGTTTCAGCCCGGCTGCTACCGAACCATCCGGTCCAGTCATCGGCACCGGACAGTCCGGTGGCCGCTACCGGATAGTCCGGCAGTAGCCTGTGTGGTGGCTGTGGCGTTTTTTGTTGGGTTTTCACTGCCCGGCTTTTGCTTCAACCTCGCTTTTAGTGTTCCTTGTTGCTGCCCACACTTTTAACCTACTGAGAACTAGTAGGGCGCATTTTGGTGCGTTGAGTGGGTGGTCATTGTTTCCCTATTTCGACCGCCAATTCCTCGGTGAATAAATAGGGTATAAGCCAAATTCTGTGCATTATTTGCCTAACACTAATGAATTCCATGAGTTTTGGTGGTTTTCGGTGTTTCACAGAGGGATGCTCAAATTCCATACAAAAGAATATCATTTGGAGCAGGAGAGGATTTGCACACAAAAGGGCTTGAAATAAGAATTGCAAATATCATCAGTAAAAAGTATCTCAAATGCCCTCAAGGACCACTCCATTGCATAGAGCTTGTCGAGGCAATTCCAGCACACATATTATTTATCTAATTCGGAGCTCGTACAGAGAAGTTATTGAAAATACAAAAATATAGGGACTGCTGACATCATCGCTCACGTCAGCAGCGTCCATCCGTACCAGGCGCGAGCAGGAAAACACCCGGTGGCGACACGTGGCAACTTCTAGCTGGTGCGCGTAGGCTCCGACGGATCATGATACGCCCCCAGCCGCGTGTGCCAATCAGGAGGAAACATGTGGTGGCCAGGGATGGCGTGCGCGCATGCCCGCGCGCGGGGACGCGGCTCGTCCGGCCCGCCCCAATGGCAGCGCGACACGTGGCACGGCTGGGATGCGGTTCGCCCAGCGGCCGGGACCGATGGTGGGCGTGGAGGCCACTGCCCACCGGTTCGGCGTGGTCCGCCCGCGGTTCAGCCTGGTTTTAATTGGTTCGGCCGGCCGGTCGCCCAGGAAACGCCTGTTTGACCCAGTTTAACTGCTGCACGCCCGGTTCAAGCTCTCAACGGCCGGTTCACCCACCTAGGGTCCAGTTCTTGCCCGGTTTTCAGCGCCTGCACGTGAAGAATGTTTCCACCGACCTTTGGAGGTCGGTTCCTTGACCAGGTGGCGCCCAAGGGGTAGTTTGGGGAGGAATCAAGCCATAGGATGCCATGGAATATTCCATCTCCTCCACCTATAAATAGGAGGCACCCCCCTCACTCTCACTCACACCTCACCATGTAATCACTCTCTCCCTCTCTAGGAGACGCCCCTCGGGTGGTGCCTCCACTCTTAGAACTTTTGTTTAGTTAGAGTTAGAGGAGGCTCTGCTGCTTCGGAGTCATTTGGAAACCTCGGTAATGTACTTTATTTTCTTATCTTATATTAAGCATTACTTTCCGATTTATGACAAGTGCGAGTATTTTACTTTCCTACTTTATGCACTTATCTTCTGCTCTATTTAGTTACTCAAGTTTGGTATGTATGCGGCTGCATTAATTTGCTAGCACCTTTTCCAATTGGGCATGCCAAGTTCGAGGCCTGAGTTGTGATAAGTTAGATTTGATCAAGCTTTGTTATACTTGCCGGTGCTATAAACCCCTCCTAGACTTAGATCTAGGAGGTAAGCTAGCTCTCACCCTCTAATTAAGGGCGAGATTTAGTGCTCAATCACTTTCGTGGTGAAAGCTCTTCAGCACTAGTTTAGCGTGCCATCTTACCCACGCAGCTCTGGGTGGTAGCCCATAGTGGTGACATCATTATGGGTCTCAGTTTTCCAATCCCGTCGTTTAGTAAGCCCGTAGGCGTTAGCCAATTGCCGTTTGGTTGGCCTCTTACCTACCCCCTGGCCTCCTCGGTGTAGTCTGGAATTTCGCTCGACGCAAGACCATAGCTCTATTCGATCCTTTCGACCTAAGTACTGATAGCTCTTGTATGCTTGTAGAGTTTGAAGACTAAACCTTAGCCCTCTACTCATTGTCCTCCTAGCTTAAACTTGAGTTCGGGCCAACGGTGTTATCTTTTCTTGTTGTCTTTTGGAATGAATGAGTTAGTAGTAGCTAGATGATCGATAAATTTGTATTTTTCTTAATGCTTCCCTGTGGAAATAAATATGATACCTGGAATACTCCCGGGTGAAAGCTACAGCGGTCTCCGTGCGCTTGCGGAGTAAAATCTGTTAAGCTAAGAACCGCCAACAAATAGCAACAAGACGAGCAGCAAATCACTCGATAGCACTTGGAGAATCAAGCAAAAAGAGTCTTGCATGACAGAAAAGCTCACCTCCGAGGGCAGGTTGTACACAGCGAGAGATCTGGGCGTCCCTATGTTATACATTTCGCCAGTGAAGAACTGAGACACCCTGAACAACACCTCCTCTTTGTTGACTGGCTTGTCATCCTCTCGGGTAGGATCATCCAAGCCAGAGAACAGGAAAGCCGGATGCAGTCGATCCTCCAGGGGTTGAATCTTGTGATAAACAAAATCGAGGGCTATGGCCATTGCTATCAGGCCACTGTTGACGGTCGTAATCTCACTATATCTACCGTCAATTACCAACCAAATGGAGCAATGCAAGTGAATAAAAATGGACTGACCCTTTTACTAATGAGTTCCACAAGATGTACATGAATATTTGGTTGTAGGTACACATTTACATGTAAAAATGGATGACACAAGGCAAAGGAAGGAAAAAGGAACAAGCAGGCCAAATGCTGGTGGCTGCCCGACCCACTGCCAGGTCGGTCGACAACCTGGCAAGTTAGCCGACCCACTACCAGGTCGGCCGACCACTAGGCTGGCCGCCCAGCCACCTTACCGAGTCGGTTTTGCCCACTTCCGCTCCTGCATGCAAAGAAACACATGTGCAAGTCAATCCAACTATTGTATCAAGCATCCAAAGTATCCAAAGGCCGAAAATCCACCAAGTCATGGATCCATGACGTCAACAATCCAAGGGAAGAGCAATGTGGCCAATGCAAGGCTGACACGTGGTCGCCCGACCTCCTCCAAGGTCGGCCAACCTACCCTCGGAGGCATTTGACACGTGCAACAACCGTCCTAACCGCCAACCGCCATGGGGACACAAGATCAAGCCGTTCGAGTGCAAAAGCGGTGGATCGGGCTAGGTCGACCGACCTTCCCCGTAGGTCGGCTGAGCACCGACCTCGGCCTCTCACCGACCTTTGCCTCCTACAAGTACCCCCCTCACATATTGGACTATAAATAGGGCTGTAGAGCTCATTTGTAAATGTGTGGAGAAGTTGAGAGCCATATTCTACCTTAGAAAGTGTCATTTTCCACATCTTAGTAGTTAGGATAGTCCTGAGAGTTAGAGTGAGTCGAGTTTTGCCTCAGAGTTCTCGAAGATTCTTCTGAGTCTGCGGTAAAAGCTCTTGTATATTTTGTACTATTATCTTCAATATAATTCAGTTATATTTTACTTTATCTCTATCTCTTGCAAGTGTGGTGTACCCTTTATTTTGCATACTTGCTAGGCTTAGGTTGTGGTTATCTTAGTTGGTCAAATCCTGTTATTCTTGCCAGTGCTATAATCCAACCTGTACGCCAGGCTTTGATTAGGTCCTCTCCTCTGATCAAGGATGATCTATTGTTGCTCAAGCTTTGTATAGCGTGCCAGCCCATCCACGTAGATTGGCTTGGTAACCCCACTCGGTGACAGTGTGTGGTGTGCCTGTGTATCCCAGGTCCGTTTGTTCGGTAGGCCCGTAGGCGTTAGCCGGGTCTCCTTCGGTGGTCTACTATCTATTCCCTGACCCCTCGAGGCGCCGTAATTTCACTCGACGCGAGACCCTGACGTGCTACTTGAGTTTCTTAGTTAACCACGATATAGTCTTTGCAGCCAAATAGTAATTTGAGAACTTTATCTCACTCGTTGTCCTCCCAGGCAACTATACCTTTCTACATGTATCTTAGGTAGTTTAATTTACTTCTTTCCACCATACACCTATACGTTTACCAAACTTACCCCTGTCTAGTGACTAGCTGGTATATTTATTTAAGTACGGATCATTCAATTTGAGTTTATTCAATTATACTCTTTTGCCTGCCGTTTCCCTGTGGATAAAAATACGATACTCGGAATACTCTGGGTGAAAAGCTACAGCGGTCTCCGTGCGCTTGTGGAGTAAAATCTTTTAATGCTAAGAGACGCCAACAAGCTTTTCTGGCGCCGTTGCCGGGGAAGCAATAGGCAGAGATATAGTTGATAATCTCTTTTCGAAGCCCGTGTCTTTCATAAAATACCAACTAGTCTTTAGCTGGCTCACTTGTCTCTGTTGTTTATGTTGTGGTTGCAACAGAGAGGTATATGACTGGTTTCGACCTGCCAGAAAACTTCCACAATAATCCAGAGTCACTGCTCAGGAGGGTCCGTCCTAAGACCATCCACGGGCAGATACCTGTTCCAAGGGAACTGAACCTTGAAACGGTCACGTCAAGTAGTTCCTTTAACACCGACGACATGGCCGCAGCTCCTGAGAAGACTATCCGTGAGTCTCCATCCCATCCAGCAACAATGTCCCTATGGGACCAACAATCAATGCAGGGGAGAACTTTGAACTCAAGCCGGGAGTCATCCACATGGGTCAAGCCATTCCCTTTTGCGGATTAGCAATGGAGTATGCCAACAACCACCTGCAGCAATTCCTGGAAATCTGCAGTACATTCACCATGAAAGGTGCATCCGCCGACGCTGTCAAGTTACGCCTCTTCCCATTTTCACTTGTCGGAAAGGCGAAGCAATGGTTCTACCTCAACCGCACAACACTGACGACATGGGATGCGTGCTCAAATGCATTCCTCGCCAAGTACTTCCCTCTAGGAAAGACCAACGCGTTGAGGAACAAGATCTCGAGCTTTCAATATCTCACAGATGAAACGGTGGCGAAGGCCTTGGAAAGATTACAGGAATATATAGCAGCCTGCCCCCACCATGGAATGGAAGAATGGCTGATCATTCAGAGTTTCTTTCACGGGTTAAACCATACTGCTCAAGAGCACCTGGATGCAGCTGCTGGAGGATCTTTCCTATCCCAAAGTGTGAGAGCGGCCAAAAATCTGATTGAGAAGATCGCCACTAACCAGGGATGGAAGGAAGAAAGGTCACACACATGATTCTGTGGAGTCCATCATATCGACACCACAGACATGCTGGCTGCCAAGATGGACCTGCTTTTAAAGAAGCTGGAAGACAATCCTGAGACCGCA
The DNA here is from genome assembly GCA_022530915.1 of Paspalum notatum. Taxonomy (NCBI): domain Eukaryota; kingdom Viridiplantae; phylum Streptophyta; class Magnoliopsida; order Poales; family Poaceae; genus Paspalum; species Paspalum notatum. The sequence goes on from CM039688.1 coordinate 15,056,800, forward strand.
CCAGTCTAGGCCTTCGACACTCGCATGACTTGTGAAGTCTGCAGGAACACGGGGCATTTATGGAGCAGCTGCCCTAAAACGCGATTGGAAGACGCCAACTTCATTGGAAATTCTTGCAACTTCAACAACGGGAATCATCCCCAACCAGGCTAGAATTCGCGACCATATATTCCATTCTCCGGACAAGGTAACTCCTCTGGCAATTCACAGCAGTTCAATAAGCCTAGCTCTTTTGATCCAAAAGCTGTGTATGATAGCACCAGTAAAAAGTTCCATGCAAATGATAGACTTTTTGAATCTATTTCATTACAAATGGAAACTTTTAACAGTGCTATGAAAAAATCAACTGAGTTTCAATAAAATCTTAGAAACACAAATAGCTCAGTTGGCTGCCTCTTTGCCTAATGCTAATGCAAGAAAGCTTCCGGTACAACCGGAACCTCTTCCCAAAGAGCACATCAATGTTGTCATCACTAGGGGTGGAAAGTCCACTCAGGACCCTCAACATCCTAGTGGTGCACCACGCACTAACCATACAGGCAAGGAAGAGGGGAAAACCACCGAAACAGAAGAGAAGGATGATCCAGAAACCAGCACTGATGCCGTGAAGGAGAAGGCGCCATCAAAAACCCTTCCACATGAGTTTTATGACACAACGGTGTTGCCCTTCCCTCAGCGCAACAAGAAGGCTGCCGCCGATGAACAATATAGTAAGTTTGTTGAGGTCATTAAGAAGAAGTTATATGTCAATATACCCCTGCTAGATGCTATGCAGGTCCCGACATATGCAAAGTACTTAAAAGATATACTCAACAATAAGAAGCCACTGCCATCAGCGGAAATTGTGCACATGACCGAGGAGTGTAGCGCTGCTATACTCAACCAACCTCCACAGAAGAAGGACCCTGGCAGTCCTACCATTCCATGCTCAATTGGGAACCAAGTCTTATGTGATCTCAGAGCAAGCGTCAGTGTCATGCCTAAAATTGTCTTTGACAAACTCAATCATGCTGCAGTCGTCCCCACAAGTATGTGCCTGCAACTTGCGGACCAGTCTATCCGACACCCCGCGGGAATCGCCGAGGATGTCCCGGTGAAGATCCGGAACTTCCTTATTCCCGTGGACTTTGTGGTACTAGACATGGAAATAGATGCCAAGAGACCGCTCATTCTTGGGCGGCCGCTTTTGAGCACCGCGGAAGCAAGCATTGATGTTGGAGCCGGAGAAGTCCACCTCAACCTCAACGGAATGAGGGAGACGTTCTCCTTCAAACCAAAAGTGGAGCAGTGTAACCAAGTGAAGTTTTTCAAATGCCAAAAGTTTGTGCCGAAGCCACCAGTCTACGACGCCTCCAGGAAAGAGATGGACAGTCTCGTAGCATTTAAGAAACGGAAGTTAACCACCGAGGCTGCCATCCGACAACAGGAAGAAGACGAATGGAAGAAGGCAAAAGCAATGAAGGCTAGCCGCAAGAACCAGGAAACAGGAGGCAAAGCTCGTGTTAAGAAGGTCGGCTCCCATGAGCCTATAAGACCCATCAACCAAGGGTGCAACAAGAATCAGCATACCCAAGGAGAATCTAGGACAAACACTATGGGGCATGTTGAAAACAAGCGTGCCCAGGACCCATCCACGACAAACTCCAAATGGCTCGCAAAAGTACCACTTACCTCCCCGTACGTACGTCCATGCGACATCCCGAAGGGTGGTAAATGGTTCACTCCCGCCAAGAGGTAAATCTGGCATTATCATTCGACGGCATATTTAGTTCCCGCTAGTTTTAATTTCCCGTTCTCCACAGCATATTTAAATTTTTGCAATGCACTAGTTTAGTTTCTCTGCATTTAGTTTCTTTTATGCTCCCTCATTTTCGAAAAAAAAGGAATTTTAGGGGTCGGCCGACCCTACCCAGGGCCGACCGACCACCCTCCACACAGGTAAGGCAGGGGGTGCCATCGAGTGGCCGGCCGACCATGCATTCAGGCCGGCCGACCGAGCCATGCAACTCCCTTCTCTCTCCCCCTCTCTCTCCATCTCTATTTCTCTTTTCTTTTCTCTCTTCCACCTTTGCTCTTTATTCCTTCCCAAAGTAAAGCGCAAAGTAGAGAGGGCAGCATCTCAAGGGCCAGTCGACCTCATGATGGTGGTCGCCCGACCATCTTCCCTCTTGCTCACCCCTCTGCTCAATAGCTGCTCAGAAGACAGGGACGGCCGACCCCTAATGATGGCAGCCCGGCGTGCCCATATGGCCGGCCGACCTCATTACCGTGGTCGCCCGACCAGCCACTCCTTCCTACTTGCTCTCTTTCTCCTCCTCCCTTTCACTTTCGCCTTTGGACAAACACCCAGCAGCAAATCGGCTGACCACGGCCACCTTTGGCGTGCACAAACTCGAGTGGTCGCCCGACCAAATGCTTAGGCCGGCCGACTTCATAATGAGGTCTCCCGACCACTCAAGCTTCCGGTGCACTCTCCGTCTCTCCCTTTGCTGCACCATCACGCAAGGCCAGGCCGGCCGACCATGGCATAGGGCCGAGCAACCAACCCCACAGGCCGGCCGACCGACCCATGAGGTCACCCAACCCCCTCTTCTGTCCCTTGGCCTATAAAAGGCACCCTCCATTCCCTTGCTCAATGCACCAAGCATGAGCACTCTTCTCCCCCTCTCAAATTCCCTTGCTTAGTAGTTTATTTAGCTCTCTTTACTTAGGTAAAATAATGTTCAAATAAAAATCTAGTTGAGCAAATAAATTAGCTACTAGCCCCTCTCTTTTGGCAAGACTAAGAACGAGTTGTGGCGGTGTCACGCCCCACAAGGACGACTAACGACTAATGCTAATTTTATTCTATCGTCTCGTAGTTCTTGTGTTCAGTTTTGTGCAGGATGAGGCGCGCTCTCAAGAGGGCCCAAAGTGCAATCAGCAGGGCGGGACGGCACATTTGGTTCCCGACGTCCTCCGGTTCACAGGGCCAAAACTCTCGGACAGTGTCCGACAGAGGCTCATCAAGTGCTGGGCTGGGAGGAGAAGAAGCTACATGATCCAACACCGGGCCCATATTGCTGCTGGATTCCCAAATCTAGACACTCAATCAAGATGAAGCCGACCTGCTGAGGCGACTCCACACCAAGCCTATCAGCCTCACCAAGTGCTTCGATGAGGTACTCATGACAAGCACAGGTATGGATGATGAATTTGATGAAATTTTCAGTATGGTAGGTTGGGATAATTTTGCACATGTTAGTGAGAGAGGCATAGCCCTCCTCACCAAGGAGTTTCTAATGACCCTCAGAGTAGTATCACTGCAGTCTAACAAGACTGTTCATTTCAGACTCTTTAACTCTGAGCATGAGCTGATACTTCGTCAGTTCAGCAATGCTCTCGGGTTCTCACCTTGCTGCTCCGTAGCAGCCGAACCCATAGGCTTTAATGCAACAGAGTTCTGGAAAGAACTAGCTGGTCTAGATATAAGGGGAAGAAGAGCATCACACACATTAAGCACCCCACCAGGCGGTTCATGGCCCGTTGGATTACCATGGTAATCCTTCCCTGTTATGACACACGTTGTGTGACCATAGAGGACTTAAAAATCCTCTATTCCATGTGGCGTAAGCAAAAGTATGCACCAGTCATCGCCATACTCTATCACTGGATGAAACTAGTTTGGGATGAAAATTCCATAACAATCACATCCTTTGTGATGAGGATTGCATCCGAGTTAGGGCTCTTAGCAAATGCCCAGGTGGCATTCTTACCCCAGACACACCCAACCTAGTCACAGAGAGCCATTTTATTCGGGGACACTTTCTGCGCAAGAACCCCAGCACAGATACCTATGTCATGATCTACAAGGGGTACAACTTTGAAGTGCCTCTACCAGCACCACATTTCAAAATCTACCACGTGGACACACTCTCTATGCCAATAGAGGACGCCCCAATGGAAGAGCCTTTAGAGGAGCCAGACATAGTGTAGTGGGAGTCATGACCAGGGCACAGAGGAGAGCAGCCCAAAAGCGCCTACAGAAGCAAGCACAGGATGCACAAGCCACCGGGACGGGACCTACCTGGTTCCATACCGCGGCTGGCACGTCCTGGCAAACCTAGGGAACAGACCCGACGTGGCAGCCCCATGGAGGATCTGCAAACATACCATGGGGACACGAGCCGAGCGTAACATTCTCTCAGTAGCAAGGAGGAGGAACCTACTATGGGTATGGGTCAGCACCATATGAGGCAGGACCATCTGCCTCTGCACGCTTTGCAGGAGACCCTTTGAGCGCCATCTTTGGGTCCCTGACCATTCAGGACCAGCGCACTACTGGGATGGCCCAGGAGCTTAACCAGGTCGATGACCGCACTCAGGTCATCCAGCAGACCCAGGATGAACAATATAACCACCTCCTAGAAATAGAAGCGACGGCTCAGCGCACCTTCGATGAGTCCCAGTGATTCTTCCAAGTACTACGGGTACTACCCCGAGTAGCTTCATTGAAGCTTGGGGGGACCCAAATCGACAGCTGGGTACGTATGACAGTCTCCCATTTTTGCACCACCCATGTATCATGCTTTGAGAGTTTGCTAGTTTGCTCAATTCAGTTTGCTTAATTTAGTTTGTTTAATTTAGTTATAGTTAAAAAAAAACTCCCATGCTTTAATGATAAGTTCATATGCTAGCTTCATTTTGGAAATGATGAATAGTTGCTCTATCAAATGAATGATTTAATTCTTGCATGTGACTTATGCTTAGCTTAGTTTTGAGTTTGTAAATAAAAGAAGTAAACCAAGGTTCTATCTTGTGGTTGCTATTTGTGATAACAAGCCTAAGTTATTGTGAGATGAATGATATGACTTAAATATGATAATTCATTCATGCTCTTAGTAAGATGAACATCTTAGGTTTTTATTTCAAAAATAACAAATTATAGCTCCCCTTGGTCAAAATATCTACCAGAGCCAAAAATGCTTCAATTAGTTTAAACTGCTGCAAAGAGCTGCTTAGTGATATTTTGAGCTTTGTCAAATTTTGAGTGTCTTTGAGTAGAAATATCGCCTTCTGCTGATAGCTGGAGTACAAAAGCAAAAATGCAAGTGATCCATTCTGGACTTTGCATCCACCAAAAAAGTCTCCAAATACTTCTCATAATCCCCTACCTTCAAATCTCAAGGAGTAAGGGTATGGAGCTCAAGAAGAAAAGCATGGCAAAAATAAATAAAAGATCCATATCTACTCCAAATCAACAAAAGGCTACAAGGGATGAATACCAAGAGAAGGAGGCATACAGTACCCCCACTCATACTCCAGTGATCAATTAGAAGAAGTGATAGAGTATACTCTTTGGTCCAATCTTTGGCTTAGCAAAATAAATATCCTAAGTGTGCCACATTCTCCCTACCTAAAGCTCCACAAAGACCTTAGTGTAGGAAAGTGTTGGCCAAATCTTGGCCCTTGGTGAGGAAACACATTTGAGCGCCAGAGAGCACCTTGGGGAAGCTACTTTTGTTTTGAAAATCTTGAAAACACCTGAGAAAGACATCCAAAAAGAGCAAGTTAGAAGAACTCTTGTACAATGGTCGTTCCATTTCTCAACCGCCCAAGGCAATGTAAGCAAAAAGATGCACCATAGGTAGTACACAATGTGAGCTTCAATTATTCCACTACTCGAAACAAAAGCATGAGTATTGAGTCATGTACAAGAATTTCTCTTCATCTTTGATATTGCAGCAACTCCTGATCCACTTTCGGTCTTAGCTTTGCTTGAGGACGAGCAAAAGTTTAAGCTTGGGGGGTGTTGACGGTCGTAATCTCACGATATCTACCGTCAATTACCAACCAAATGGAGCAATGCAAGTGAAGAAAAATGGACTAACCCTTCTACTAATGAGTTCCACAAGATGTACATGAATATTTGGTTGCAGGTACACATTTACATGTAAAAATGGATGACACAAGGCAAAGGAAGGAAAAAGGAACAAACAGGCCAAATGCTGGTTGCCGCCCGACCGACTGCCAGGTCGGCCGACCACCCGACAGATCGGCCGAACAGCCACCTCACTGAGCCGGTTTTGCCCACTTCCGCTCCTGCATGCAAAGAAACACATGTGCAAGTCAATCCAACCATTGTATCAAGCATCCAAAGTATCCAAAGGCCGGAAATCCACCAAGTCATGGATCCATGACGTCAACAATCCAAGGGAAGAGCAATGTGGCTAATGCAAGGCTGACACGTGGTCGCCCAACCTCCTCCAAGGTTGGCCGACCTACCCTCAGAGGCATTTTACACGTGCAACAACCGTCCTAACCGCCAACCGCCATGGGGACACAAGATCAAGGCGTTGGAGTGCAAAGGCGGTGGATCGGATGGTTGCCCGACCTCGGGCTAGGTCGGCCGACCTCCCCCCTAGGTCGGCAAACCACTGACCTCGGCCTCCCACCGACCTTTGCCTCCTACAAGTACCCTCCTCACATATTGGACTATAAATAGGCCTGTAGAGCTCATTTGTAAAGGTGTGGACAAGTTGAGAGCCATATTCTACCTTAGAGAGTGTCATTTTCCACATCTTAGTAGTTAGGATAGTCCTGGGAGTTAGAGTGAGTCGAGCTTTGCCTCGGAGTTCTCAGAGATTCTTCTAAGTCTGCGGTAAAAGCTCTTGTATCTTTTGTACTCTTATCTTCAATATAATTCAGTTATATTTTATTTTATCTCTATCTCTTGCAAGTGTGGTGTACCCTTTATTTTGCATACTTGCTAGGATTAGGCTGTGGTTATCTTAGTTTGTCAAGTCCTGTTATTCTTGCCGGTGCTATAATCCAACCTGTACGCTAGGCTCTGGTTAGGTCCTCTCTTCGGATCAAGGATGATCTATTGTTGCTCAACCTTTGTATAGCGTGCCAGCCTATCCACGCAGATTTGCTTGGTAGCCCCACTCGGTGATAGTGTGTGGTGTGCCTATGTATCCTAGGCCCGTTTGTTCGGTAGGCCCGTAGGCGTCAGCCGGGTCTTATTCGGTGGTCTACTATCTACTCCCTGACCCCTCGAGGCGTCGGAATTTCGCTCAACGCGAGACCCTGACTTTCTACTTGAGTTTCTTAGTTAACCACGACATAGTCTTTGCAGCCGAATAGAATAGAGTTTGAGAAGTTTATCTCACTCGTTGTCCTCCTAGGCAACTATACCTTTCTATGTGTATCTTAGGTAGTTGAATTTACTTCTTTCCACCATACACCTATACGTTTACCAAACTTACCCCTGTCTAGTGACTAGCTGGTATATTTATTTAAGTACGGATCATTCGATTTGAGTTTATTTAATTATACTCTCTCGCCTGCCGCTTCCCTGTGGATAAAAATACGATACTCGGAATACTATGGGTGAAAAGCTACAGAGGTCTTCGTGCGCTTGTGGAGTAAAATCTTTTAAGGCTAAGAGACGCCAACAGCCACCCACCTTCAGAGTGTTGATATTCCCTAAAAGCACTTGAACCTGGTCCATCTCCGCGTCTAGGACTGCCTCCTGCCATTGGTGAGTAGGATTGGGGATGCATCCTAGGCTTTTAGGGATGAACAACAAGCAATTTTCTATCATGAACCACATGTCCTTCCAATCCTTGATAGATGTCGACAAAGGAAGCACGAAATACTCTTGTTTCTTTCCATCGCGCAATTGCAATGTCACCCCCAAGGTATGCGTACTGATTGTTCCTCAGTTGGCGCTTGCAACAGAAAAGGTACCGCGACAAGTTGAAATGCGGAGCAATGCCAAGATAGGCCTCATAGAGATGAACAAATATAGCAAGCTGGGTGATGGAATTGGGATGAAGATGCGGCAGCTCAATCTTAAAATAATGCAGAATTCCACGAAGAAAGGAGTAGATCGGGACAGTGAAACCGCGCCAAAAGTGCCATGTAAAGACTGGGGCATTATAAGAATTGTTACCCGGATATTGGCATTGAAATTGAGTCTCCCACAAACCTGATTCTTTGCGGGGTTGCAGTCCAAAGTCCACTAGACTTTCTAGATCGGAGTCTTTGACGGAGGAAGTGCAAGCAAAGGCTGGATTAGGCGGTTGTCCATCAGGCCGACCTGCAGTGCTGCCGGTATCCTTGAAGTTACCGGTGGTGGGTGATTTGGTCTTATTCGGCGGCATGGTGCGGAGCTTGTGGCTAGAGACCTTGAATCGCTTGCTCATTCAACGAGCAAGCGGATTGGGGCTGTGATAGCGCGGCGAATCGAGAAGCGAATGGCGACAGGGGAAACCCTAGCGAAATGAGGAAGAAGAATAATGATTTTAGTCAAGGGGGGATGGTTCAACAGTATACATGTGGCTCACCTAACGGCGTTAGCGGCGCGATCAGCGCAGCTATGAGTGGCGTCGTACAAAGAGTTAACAACGGTTAACGCTCACAACGGCCACAAGGCTAGTCGGCAGCGCATAAGGGAATCGTATCACAAGGAAGCACTCGGCAACGCCGCATTCAGAACAGGCACTTGGTTGCATAGGGTCTGGGCCAAGCACTCAGCAACACTGCGTTCACAACAGGCACTCAGACGCAAATTGTTTGGACCGAGCACTCGGTAGCACTGCATTTCGCGTAGGCACTCGGAGATTATCTGACTGGCAAAGCTATCGCCTCAAGCATTCTGCGCACAAGAGAACAAGCATCGATTTTGCCTAAGGCATTCAATGGTGCAAGTACTGTAAACCATTCAGGTAACACAGTATAAGCACAGGAAGAAAAGACGAAATAAGACTCCACAAGAGAAATTCGGCACCAAAAGATGAACAACAACGACGAGAAGAACCATATATTACTGAAATCGTAATACTTATAGGCAGTTCATTACAAAATGACTGCATATACATATATATGGTGGCAGCATGACTATCCTACTCTACATCCAGTAGAGGCAGCGGACTACTTCCTACCACTACTCTACTGACGTAGGCGGCGACGTTTCTTTGGGGGAGCGACGGCGTCGTCGTCTCCGTTGCCGCTGTCATCCTCGCTGCCGCCACTGTCGCCATCGCCGTCGTCATCGTCATCATCATCGTCGCTGTCGTCGTCGTCCTCCTCGTCGTCGTAGGAGACGTCGCCTACGCGGCGGAGGCCGCAGAGCTTGGCGATCTCCTTCCGGGAATACCCCTGGGAGTCGTCGGTGTTGGGGGAGTCATCGCCGTCTCTGACAGGCTACTCCTCCTCCTCCCCGTCGCTGTTGTCGACGTCGGTGGAGGAGTCGTTGCCATCGAACTCGCCAGCAAAGAAGTAGTCCTCCTCATCCCAGTCGCCGCCCTTTTTCGCCATTGCTGGAGGCAAAGAACTCGAGGGGAAAAGCGAGGGCAGAGGTTGGAGAGAAGGGCAGAAAGAAGCAATGGAGGCGCAGTGACTCGAAACCCCCTATGGCGGTTTATATACCATGGCGGTGACGATTAGTTCCCCAGGGCACGCGTCAGCAATTCACGCACTGTGGCGGTTCGAAAAAAGGGAATCTCTGGGTCGTTTCGTATTCTATTGGTGCTACAACCGTCGAGGCAGTGCAGCTAGGGGCGAAGGCACACGGGAGTCAATATTCCATCCGAAAGCATAGCAGTTATTCTCAAGAGTAATAATGATGCTTGGGGGCTCACGTTTCAGTCTGAACGTGCCCATTGGACGTAGTTTTACATGCCTGGCAAATTGTCAAAAGTGGACGTGCACAAGATGACAAAAGCCAAGATAAAGGATGCGCTCTTTGCCTTTTTTGAGCAACATCCATCGACGCATTTCATACCTCTAGGAGCTTGGGGGCTGGGAGGGGCAAAAAAGGAAAGCTAACTCTGAAATTTTCTTTGGTAACTTGATAGTCGAAGCGGATTAAAACCTTCAAGCCAATTGCTGCGCAAGTCGACATGAAGCTTGGGGGCTACGTGTTGGCGGTCGTTATTTCACAGTTTCGACCGCCAATTCCTCAGTGAATAAATGGGGTATACCTAAAGTTTTGTGCATTATCTACCTAACACTAATGAATTCCACGAGTTTTGGTGGTTTTCAATGTATCACAGGGAGATGCTCATATTCCATACAAAAGTATACCATATGGAGCAAGAGAGAATTCACGCACAAAGGGCTTGAGAATGATTTGAAAATAACATCACTATGAAGTATCTCAAATGCCCTCATGGACCAAACCGTTGCAAATATCTCATCAAAATAATCAAAATGGAGTTTTGGTTCACTCAATTTGGAGTCTGGATGCAAAAGTTATGGCAGTCGCAAAAATTGACAACGCTGAGATGATGGACCATGGCCGCCCAGCCACCTTACATGGCCGGCCAGCCATCCCCATGGCCGCCCGGCCACCACCCATGGCCGCCCGGCCACCACCCATGGCCGCCCGGCCACCATCTTGGCCGCCCCGCCAATACCCATGGTCGCCCGGCCATCATCTTGCCTTCCCAACTACGCCATATGGTTCCCCCGACGCAAAGAAACACAAAAGGAGATGAATCTGACCGTACAATCAAGTATCCGATGAAACCAAGGGTCGGAAGGCCATCACACGAGGATTGCAATCCAAGGGAGATAGCATGCAGCCAATCCGGGAGAAACACGTGGCCGTCCGGCCATTGACCATGGTCGGCTGACCACTACTTTTTCCCATTTTGCACGTGCACCGACTTTGGCAACGGTCACCGACCCTGGGGAAGCATTTCCAGTCGTTGGATCACACAAGTCGGTAAAATGTGTGGCCACCCGACCACATGACTTAACTATTTTACATGCAAACTGACTTGGGTTACTACTACCGACCTTGGGGAATGAAGAGCAGCCGTCGGATGCACAAAGGTGGTTAATCGAGTGGCCGCCCGACCACCCCTCATGGCCGCCCGGCCACCGACTTACCTCCTCCACCGACCTTACCACTCCTATAAGTAGAGGGGCACTCCCCCACTCCAAAAATGTACTTTTTAACCATGTAATCTCTCTCTCCCTCTGTAGGAGGCGCCCCGCGGGTGGTGCCTCCACTCTGAAAATAGTGTTTGGTTAGGAGTTAGAGAAGGGTTTGCTGTATCAGAGTCAATTGGAATATTCGGTAATGTACCTTGTGCTTACTTTCTTACTTTCCGACTATTGACTAGTGCAAGTACTTTACTTTCCTACTTTATGCACTTATCTTCTACTGTAGTTAGTTACTCGCTTGGTATATATGCAGCTGTTAAGCACCTTTTTCCTTTTGGGCATACCAAGCTCGAGGCCTGAGTTGTGCTAAGTTAGAATTGATTGACCATTGTTATGCTTGCCGGTGCTACAATTCAACCCTAGACTTAGACGCTAGGCTCTGGTTAGCTCCTCTCTTCTTGCAAAGGACGAGCTATTGTTGTTCAAGCTTCCATTTGTAGCGTGCCATCCTCTCCACGGAGCTTTGCTTGGTAGCCCCACTCGGTGATAGTGTGTGGTGTGCCTGTGTAGTCTAGGCCTGTCATTCGGGAGGACCGTCGGTGTTAGCCAGACTCTCTTTCGGGACCTACTATCTAGCCCTTGGTACCCTCGAGATTCTGGAATTTCGCTCGACGCATGTCATAAGTCTGTTGAGATCCTTTTGACCTTTAGCACAGATAGCTCTTGTATGTTAGCAGAGATAGAAGACCGTACCACAGTCCCTAACTCATTGTCCTCCTAACTTTACCTATTTTCTTGCCAACGGTGCTTGGCTTTTACCCCATGGTGTTTGGTGTTAACCTTTTCTAGCTATCGGTTGACAGGGAGAGTAGTAACAGCTGGATGAATGATAGTTTGATATCTTTATCTCAATGCTTCGCTGTGGATAAATACGATACCTTGGAATACTCCCAGGTGAGAAGCCACAACGGTCTCCGTGCGCTTGTGGAGTAAAATTCAGTAGGCTAAAAGCTGCCAACACTACTCCATGTGGAGTTCATCTAGCGATGAACCCCATATTACCAAATCATCGTGAAGCTCGAGGGCTTGTGGGCGTCATGGGCCCCCAGGTACCTCATGGGCCTGTTTACCTGTATATGGGCCGAGTGGTCTATCGAGCAAGGTGGGCCACGAGAAGACTTGAAAGACAAGCTGAAGTTAGCTGATAGGATAGAAACTAATCACCCGAGGATATCTGTCCCCCTGATTGCGGGGTGTAATCTGTTAAGTCCTACGTAGCCGGCTTGTGACCCTAGATCCCTGGCCTATATAAGGGGAGATAGGGTTCTAGGTAAGCTCTCAAACTCTTGACGCTCTAGCGCTCAATACGATCCACACACACCTCATATAGGACATAGGGTATTACTCAATCAACGGCCCGAACCTGTCTACATCACTGTGCCTTGTGTTCTGTATACCTTCGCAATCCACTCGCCTGCCCTCCTCAATCTCTAATCATCACGTGGGATACCTAGTGGTGGGCTGAGGGTGTGAAGCACCGTCACATGATATCATGTTTATCTGGCCCTATGTTAGTTGGGATGATCCTATATTCACATGTTACTTTTATCTGGCCCTTGGTGCGACTTTGCTTCGAGTATAATAGATATACCATCTCGTCTTTATGTTTTAAGGCCGACACAAGCAAGCAGATCATCTTATTTATATGCATAGATGACTTTTACTTACTTTATATACCTATATGATATCAACTGAGACGATGAAAGACCAGCAAGACTGTGCTGATGTCAAAGACCCGATGCAATAAGAGCCGATCCGAGCAATCTGGCTAGAATCTGATATTTGCTTTGTTTTGTATATTGTTGCAGGGAAAACAGGAGTTGACCACCATCATCACAACTGTTGGCAGTCATTATAACCCATTTTGACCACCAACATTTCATATTCCAAGGGTAAATTTATGCAAGATTCATACATATTAACCGGTTTCACGAGTTGTGCATAAAGATTTTGCAGGAACACATGTCATGATGAAAAACATACAAAATAGGGTGAAATATGGTGTAAAGGCAAGGAAGGAGAAGGGATAAAAACCCAGCCACTAGGGCTAAGGACCCAGGCCGCCCAACCTGTGGGCCAGGCCGCCCGGCCTGCTTCTGGCTCAAACGCCACCATCTTCGACCTGCATGCAAGGAATGACATGTCAAACATAATGCCAGCTTGGAATCTAAGAGAACATGACTCCACACATTGGAAGGCCTCCACTTCATCAATCCAGGCCACGGATTGGCTAAGTCAGCAATCCAGGAGACATCCATCTAGTGGCTAAGAAAGAAACACAAAGAGAATCCAATGGTTGAGGCAAAAACACACAAGGATAACCGCCAACCGACTTATAACCGCCTTGGAGGATCAACATGCGCCGTGGGATAGAGTGAGGCGGTGGATCCAAGGGTTACCCGGGCCGCTCGGCCTCTAACCGCCTCAAACTGCCACAACCGACCTCTTCACCCCCTTAGACCTATAAATACCCCCCTTAAGAGCTCATTTGAGTATGTGGATAGATGTAGCATAGTGGTATACTAGCACTTGAGAGTGTGAAGTTGTATAGTGTTAGAGAAGTAAAGCTTTCCCTTAGCTTGTAGAGAGAGGTATTCCTCTCGTATGAAGGAGAGTTGTGAGTATGGAGTGCGGGAGTTGGATTTCTCTTCTCTCCTAGACTTGTGTTCTCAAAGGAAGGATATTCAGTTCCAGGATTGACTAAAGTTCCTTGTCTCTTACCTTTGTTATTTCATTCTTACTTTATTTTCATACTTAGTGATTACTTGTCTGTTTACGGGAACCTTGTGCATGCTTATAATGTTGGCTATATAGTAGTGCTTGCTTTTCTGGCTCATTACCAGTAAGTAATAAACTCTCTGAGTGGCACGACGGTGTTCATACTTAGAGTTTGCCTTGGTTGGTCGGCTATCCCACGCAGCTCTGGTTGGTAGACACACTAGGTGACAGCTTTTGTGTTCTCAGTATTCCAATCCTGTCGTTAGCTTAGACTCGCTGACGATATAGCCGAAACCTGTAGCGCCCGCCTTTCTCGGCTAGATTATCAGCACTCTAGTGCCTGGCAGTGGCTCTGCATCTTTGGTGTCTATGTTTACATGACAAGTATCTTGCTTTGCATGCTTAGTATAGTAAAGTTTTTTAACATCTATTGAGAGCCTGCTTTCCTATCTTTTATCCTCTACTTTTTAGCTTCACTAGTTTGGCCATTGTGTTGTGAGATTATTATACTCCTCGTTCCTTGTGGATTCGATACCCTGGAAATACACTTGGGTGAAAGGCTACAACGTGTTCTCCGTGCGCTTGCGGATTTATATCTAATAGGCTAAGGGACGCCAACAACAACAACCTTCCTGGCTAGGTCGTCAGCCAGGTGGCATGCTCAACCACCATCGCCAGCGATCGGCTAGCTGCCTAGTCAATCAGAAGCCGCATCTAGGAGGAGCGACCCCTACATCCACATACCCTCCCGGCTTGCATTGTGTTGCTTGCTGGGGATATTACCCGCTGATTTTTTGGTGCAACACAATCACCATGCTTAATGTATACCAACCGAGCTCATTTGTCCGTGAACTCAATTCTCTTCAATATACTAAATTGAAACAAAAGTCCACACAACATTGTCACCATTACCAAAACACCAAATAGGGCCTAGATCCCTTCAATCTCCCCCTTTTTGGTAATTGATGACAACCACACACATAAGAAGTTGAAATAGGTTTTCCAGCCATTCTTATACCAAAGGCATAAAAAGGATTTGAGTTTAAGTTATGAACCACTTACCTGGCCCACTTGCAGTGTCTCCTGACTTCGCCATATTTCACCTGTTTTCAGCTGATCTTGCACCTACAATCAAATATTCAACACAGCTTGTGGAACTATGTTAGTAGCAAAGGTTAATCCATACTTTGATGTATTTTCCTTCAATGTTTGTGGATAGTGGATAGTCGTAGGTAGTGCAATAACGACCGTCAACACCCCCCAAGCTTAGACCTTTGCTCGTCCTCGAGTAAAGCCAAATGGGTTATGGATCAGGAGTTGCTACAAATATCAATGCCCAAGAATAGAAACTATGCATAGCCAACACTCATGCTTTGGTCTCGAACCATAGTGTAAGAATTGATTAGCATTTCTCATACTTGTGGTGCATCTTTTTGACTTACAATGTCTTGGGCGGTTGAGAGAACGAATGACTCAGTTGTAGGCTCTAGCTCAAAACATCTCTTTTGGGACTTCTATCTCAGGTATTTTCAAAGATTTTGAAAATAAAAGCAAGTTTCCCTAGAGGTACTCTCGATCGCTTAAAAGTGTATCCTCACCATTAAGGCCAAGAGCGCGGCCAAGAACTTCCTATTCTAAGGCTTATGTGGAGCTCAGGGTACTGGAAGAACTTAGGATACTTAGGTTGTTTGTTTTGCAAAATCTAAGATTGGACCAAAGAAATGTACTATATCAACTAGCCTTGTTCATCATTGGAGCTTATTTGGTGGATGGGTGGATGGATCTCCTTGTTTCCTTTCCTTCTCCTTTTGATTGATAGGTATGAGTATGTAGCCTTTTTGTATTTTCCTTTCTTTTTACCATGCTTGAGTAGCATGCTTTTCTTTTCCATACTTTTCCCATGCTCGACTAACATGCTTTATTTTTCTCATATTTTTGTTGGCTACATACCCTCCCTCATTTTGACTTGGAAGGAGTAATGTCAAAGGTATTGATTTGGAGATATATGGATGCATACCCGGTGTAGGTAAATGCATATGTGGTGGTGGTATTTTGCTCCAACAATTCGCAAGATATAGATGATTCCATTCTATGAGACTCAAAATTTGACAAAGCTCAAAACAACACTAAGCAGCTTAATAAGCTAGGCTCAGATATATTTAGTGTATTTGGCTCGGGTAGGTGTTTCAAACCAACGGGGAAACTTTATTTTCATTTTTCAAAAGAATAAACCTAAGATGTTCATCTTACTAAGAGAATGTAGAGCTAGCCTGGTATTTAGTCATATGATTTCTCACAACAAATTAGACTAGGTTCTGCAAATGGCATCCACTAAGTAAAAGATCAGGTTCTCATGTTATACACACAAGCTCAAAATTAAGCTAAGCATATTTTTTGCATAGACTACTAAATAGGATATGATAGAGCAACTATTCATCATTTCCATATGAAGGGAATATATTAAAGTTGGGAGTTGATTTTATTGACACTTTTTTTAGATCAATGCAAAATAAAACAAACGATACAAAGAAATAAATAGAATTATTTATTGCTTACTCTCGGTAGGACGGGTGGTGCTGTTGCTGGTCGGACGGGTACTGCTGCTGGTCAGGCTGGTACTGCTGAACTGCTGGTAGGACGAGTACTGCTGCTGGTCGGGCTGATGCTGCACAGGAGAAAGAAGGACGAGAATCGGGGGCCATACTCTGAGATGAGGGCACGAGGAAGCATGCTCGTGACAATCTACCACCCCCCAAGCTTCAATGAAGCTAGGAGTTTTGGTAGTAGTAGTTGAAGAAGTCTGAGCATTGACAAAGCCGGCTTTGACTACTTCGCTCAGGTTTTGGATTGCCTGGCTGTTGTCACGAAGCCATTGGTCCATTCTTGTAGTGTGTTTGTTGATGCCGCTCACCCGCTGGTACAACCTTTGATCGTACTAGCCAATGTTCATCCCCACCATGGCGGAGTTGATGCCGGCCATATTGTTGGTGTGGTACCGGGCTGATGCAGAAGGACCCGCATTCCTGTCAAGACCATGTGACATACCTGCTCCATAGTACTCAGGAGCGTAGGGCGGCTAGTGGTATGAACCACTTCCACCCTCACCACTGTTGTACCATGACTTTGTGTGGGCATAACTTGCGCCCGACAGAGTTGCCGTATGGGGTGTCCATGTATAATCTGCTTCCTCTCATGCTTGTCGTTGACATGCTTCTGCTTGCCGTCGCTGGGCCCTAGTCATGATGCCGCCGATGCTTTGGCGAGGTGCCTCCACGTCGAGCTGCATGGTTTGTTTTCTCACTTTGTACATGTCGAACTGTGGCGCTGGAAGCGGTAGCTCGAAGTTATGCCCAAACCATGTCATGACTAAGTCTCGCCATCCCGTTTCATGAAGTGCGCATGGATGAAGTGATGCTCCCCGATAATGTGTGATGAGTCATTAGGAATGTAAGTAATCTTGGCGTTCTCTAGGAGGCCCAGGTTACATGCAATCCTGGTGACTAGTGAAGTGATGTTGATATGGGTGTTTGTCTATGACATTTCCATCTAGTGACGGACAATGTCAAGGACCGGAGCATAGCGCTTCTTTTTGCACATGGCATAGAGGCACTTAAGATCTTCATTCGGCGCACAGCGTACTTGACAACAAGAGCGACCCACAACGGGCTAGAAGCCTCAGAGTGGGGTTGTGGATTTTTGTGGTACTATGCTTCCCCTTTTTATACTCCCCACATATTTCCGTCCAAAAGGTTTTCATGTTATACCGGTAGGCTCTTCTACTAAGGAGTAGTTTGAATGAAAGCCTAAGAGGTTGGCGAATCTCCTCGGGTAAACAGAGAATTCTTGATTGAAAAGACGAAAATGGATGGTCGTACCTGAAGAATTCCTATCCAGACGAAGATTCATCTGGAAATCCTGTGTAAGAAGGGTGGCCTTCCTCCGTGATGTTCGTGAACTCTGACCATCTCACGTAGTCGAATGCCGGCGTAAACGGGTCCAACATACCTATGGTGACGAGGAAGAAGGCGTCGAAGAACCTTATCCGCCCAAAAATTTTGGTGCTGAGGTTCGCCAACTTTTGTGCTTCTTCATCACTCTGTATGTTGATGTCCTGCAGGGTTAGAAGTTGGCGCTGTGGTTGAGCTTATGCAGATGTAGCTTCGTCCTACTCCTGGTAGCTTCGGGCGCCACTGATTGACATCATGTCAGAGACCACGGGAGTCCTAGAACTTCCGCTACGAGAGCGTGAGCGCTCGTCCAACGAGGACGGGAACTTAAGGTGCAGCCCCTTCCCTGTGCTACTCAGGGCTCTCTTGGCCTTCCTGAAAAATGATGACATCCTGCAAAACACGGACAAGAGAATACCCAAAGGAAACAGAGCAATTACAACAAAATCAGCGTTAGTTGTTAGTCGTCCAGAAGTCAGTCGTCCAGAAGTCAATCGTCCTTGTGGGGCGGAGCCTCCACAAACCGTTCAATGAAACGAGAGTGTAGCACTCATTTTAGCAGAATTTTTCTAATAACTGGAAATTAAGCTAAGTGCTGGAATAAAGGTAGGTGCTTAAGCTAAGCAAGAAGGTGATTATGGGGGAGAAAGAGAAAGCTCATGATGCTGAGCGGTGCAAGGAATTGAGGAGGAGTGCTCGCGTATTTATAGGCGCTCGGGTGTGCGCGCATGCAGGCAGGGCAGGCCGGGCGATGCGGCTAGGGGCCGGCCGGCCTAGTGCCTAGGCCTATAGGGTGGTGGGTGCACGCTGAATGGAGATGGGACGCCAGTAGTGCAGGAGGCGCCGCGCGGCGTCGGTTGTAGGGGTCGGCCGGCTCGGCGGGGAGCCGAGCGGCTTGGTGCCTTGAGTGCTTTTGGCACTTAGCTGCCTAGCATGCGTGTGAAGAGAGAAGAGGGGGGCCTAAGGGGCCGGGCGGCGTCGGCAGGCAGCCGGGCGCCCTGTGCCTAGTGCCGTGGCACTTGGTGCATGCCTAGGGAGTCAAGGGGTCGGCCGGCCCCAGGTTGCGTCGGTCAGCCTCCAACTGTTTTTTTTTTCAAATTTTGAGAATAAGGGTAAATAAACTTATGCAAAAACTTGAATTTAAACATGCAGTGGTGAAATTTAAAAGAGAGTTCATATGCAAGAAAGTAAATACGCGAAATTAAATATGCAGCAGAGGGTAATGCCAGTTTACCTCCTGGCGAGGGCAAGTCATACCTTTGGGTTAGAGTCAGCACTTGACGGAGACTTAGCGGCCGTCTATGCTGCAACTTTTGCTAACCAAACCTTTTTGGTTGCCACAACCTTTTGCTTCTTAGTTTTCTTCTACTTTTCTTCTGGCTTGGCCTTTGGCGTTTCTTCTTCTTTCTTCCGCCATTACTTGGATGTGTCCGTTGTTGTGGCGGCGACCTTTGTGACAGGAGTCTTGCCTCCTGCTTTCTTTGTCGGTGGCTTGGCCATCGAGGCACGTTTCAGTGACTCGGCTCTACTATCGGCTTTGAGCTTGTGGGCCTCTCCATCGTACAGGAGCTTTTCCATGGCTATGAGGAGAGAATCCATCTTTGACATGCTTAGCGAAAGCTCGACCTTTTCTCTGGGTATATCTCGGGGTGCCTGACACTTGAATTTGAATGTTTTTACCTATCGGCACTGTTCCACCTTTGGCTTGAAGGCGAATGTCTCCCGTCTGCCATTGATGTTGAGGTGGACTTGTCCAGCTCCAACGTCAATGTTGGCCTCAGCGGTGCTTAAAAATGGTCACCCAAGGATGAGCGGAGTTTTGCTGTCTATCTCCATATCCAGCACCACAAAATCCACCGGGATGATGAAGTTCTGAATTTTAACCGGGATATCTTCGGTAATCTCGACGGGGTAGCGAATCGATTGATCCACCAGCTGCAGGCACATAGCAGTAGGAGCAAGTGTAGCATCTGTGAGTTTGTCGAAGACTACCTTGGGCATGACACTCACACTTGCTCCCAGATCCCAAAGAGCTTGATCAAAGTTCTGGGTCCCAATTGAGCATGAGATGGTAGGGTTCCCAGGATCCTGTTTCTTTTTCGGCGGCTGGTTGAGTATAGCAGCGCTACACTCTTTCATGAGGTGCACGACTTCGGTGGATGGCAGTAGCTTTTTGTTATTGAGGATGTCCTTCAGGTACTTGGCATATGTGGGTACCTACATTGCATCTAGCAATGGAATATTGACATATAACTTCTTAATTACCTCAACAAATTTGCCGAACTGGACGTCGACTGAGGTCTTCTTCTACCTTTGAGGGAAAGGGAGCACGGTGGTGTCATAGAACTCGTGCGGAGCTGTATTCGGTGCTTCCTTCACTGGTTGTGGTTCACAGACCACTTCTTCTGCCTCCTCTGGTGCGGCTTGCTTTTCCTGTTCTTTCCCTACAGTTCTAGGATGTGGGGAGTCTTGTGTGGACCTTCCGCCCCTAGTGGTTACAACATTTATGTGCTCCTTCGGGGGTGGCTCAGGCTGTCCCGGAAGCTTCCCTGAAGTAGGACTAGGCAAAGCAGTGGCAAGCTGTGCTATCTGAGCTTCTAGCATTTTATTAAAGTTCAGCTGGTTCTTCATGGCGCTATTAAGAGTTTCCAATTGCAGTGACAAAGATTCAAGAACCCTATTGTTTGCATGGAATTTCTTACTTATGCTATCATTCACAGCTTTTTGATCAAAAGGATTTTTGTTAAACTGCTGAGAACTACCAGAAGACGTACCTTGACCAATGAAAGGTAAGTTGGGGCGTGAAATCCAACCAGTTTGAGGACGAGGCCCGTTGTCGAAGATATTGTTGTTGATGTAGTTGACGTCCTCTGATCCATTTTCGGGGCAGCTGTTCCCCGTGTGGCCGGTGTTCCCGTAATGCTCGCAAGTCATGCGAGAATCCAGTGTCTGGACCGGCACAGCTTCAGGAGTGCCCTCCAGCTTCTTTAGCAGGAGGTCCATCTTGGCGGCGAGCATGTCGGAGCCGTCAATATGGTGCACTCCATGGGGTTTATTATTCTCCCTCTCCTCTCTCCATCCTTGGTTGCTTGCGATCTTCTTAATGAGAGTGCGGGCAGCAGCAACGCTCAAGGACAGGAAGGATCCTCCAGTGGCTGCATCGAGATGCTCTTGCGCGGACCGATGTAGCCCATGGAACAAGTTCTGGATTAACAACCACTATTCCATACCGTGCTAGGGGCAAGTGGCGATGTACTCTTGAAGTCTCTCCCATGCCTCCACCACTGACTCATCAGTGAGCTGCTTGAAGCTCGAGATTCGGTTCCTCAGTGAGCTTGTCTTCCCTAGGGGGAAGTACTTTGCAAGGAAGGCATTGGAGCATGCCTCCATGTCGCCACGAGTGCGTGGTTCAGATAGAAACACTGTTTCGCCTTTTCCACCAGTGAAAATGGGAAAAGGCGTAGTCGAATGGCATCGGCAGTTGCACCCTTGATGGTGAAAGTGGTGCATATCTCCAGAAATTGTTGGAGATGGCTGTTTGCATCCTCTGACGCCAAACTGCAGAATGGACTAGCTTGGACCATATGGATGAAACCTGGCTTGAGCTCGAATCCTTCTCCAACTTGTACATCGGGCCCAGTGAGGATGTTGTTGCTGGACAGGACGGAGAACTCATGGATGGTCTTCTCAGGCATAGTGATGGTTGGTGTCAGTTGCTTTGTGCTTGTGGATCCAAATTCCAGGGTTAATGGCACCAGCCTCTGCCCGTGGATTGTCTTCTAATGGATTCTCCTTCTGAGCAGCGACTCCAGATTGTTGTGAAAGTTTGCCGGTAGGTCGAAACCGGTCATACACCTCTCTCTCGCCCAACAATAAAGTAGACTGAGGCAAATGAGCCCACTAAGAAATAGCAGTATGTTATCAAGTTATAAAGTACCTAGGTTCGAACAAATCAAACTTCTATTGCCAATTGCTTCCCCGACAACAGTGTGATGCCCCTGGCATCTCAGAAGCCGTACACACAATTATACGTAAGCTAATGATGAATGAAGACTGAATCATGCTTAAGAGAGTAATGAGGAATTGGTAGATAAACCACTAAGTCAAAAATTTCTCTAATCTGAAATTTTAGCCCATCCCCAAGTTGATTCTGAAATTTCTTTTGATTGGACTATACAACTCAAGAAATTTCTTTTATATGAAATGGAATTGAACTCATCACCTTTCAAATGCATCTATTGTGGATGTATTTGGACTTCAATTGATATTTCAAAAGATGAAAACAAGAAAAGCTTTACTTAGAGTGAATCTGCTGTTTTACCAAAATCCTAAACAAGATTAGGGTTGTATTTCAAAATATGTTGTGATTTAGAGGAGGATCATATTAACAAAGTTTTAGGTAATGATCTAGGAAACAACTTTGTCAATATGAGTCTGGTCATAATATGAATTCAAATTGGTCTTAACAAACAAATTTTGTCAGCCCAGAAACACACCCCTACTCTGTCCAGTTTGGTAATTTGAAATTTTCTCCAACTTAAATTCATTTTCATGACATGCCCTAGTGGAATGAAATGTAGATTAGTAAATTCCCAACAAAAGTGTCAATAAGCTCATTGAGTGGAGGTGGACATAAATTGGCCGTCCCTGTAACAAGGGGTTGCCTGGGGCACAGCCTCACAACCCGGCAAACTAACAGTAGTTTAGTTTGTTCAAGTTGTCAACAACAAAGGTAGGCCCCTTAGGCATTTTCACCTATCTAGGGAGTCTCACCACCCTATTCTTGTTTGTGCATTACGTTTAGGGATTTTATGAAACCCCACATGCATAAATCCTTGATGCCCAAAGTAGAAAGGATAAAACGAAGTCTATGCTTAGCCCTGCTTAGACGGTAGAAGACGAGTGAAGGTATTCACTCGCGAGATGATAGGGCCTACAAATGTTTTTACAAAACCTTGGAATCGAAAGGAAATCTGTTATGACTTGATGATAAGTTGAGACCGGGCGGAGATATGGTTTGATATGATGAGATTGTGATAATGTGTTGGTGGACTCCGCCCGAGTCGATTAAGGCCCGTCCGCTGTTCGCCTGCTGATTGGCATAACATTGCTAGAGTGCTTATCCGGTATATGGGGCCGGTGAAACCTTACTTGTGCCATCCGGAGAACAGAAACACGTTCCTACCCACTGGTTGAGAGGAAGGTGGTCCGGGGGAGCTTGGTACTCATGACGGGGAGACCGGGATGCCGGCAGGCTCGTCATGGGGGCACAACCCGGAGGTCAGGCGGGAGTGAATCGAACTTGGGATGGGACAAGTGGAGGCGGGGGACCATATGTGGGAAAGCCGTCGTGTGAGTAAGCATATGGGCCTCTGGCATTTTTAGTTATTCCCGGGAATTAAAAATCGATTCGAATCGCTGATGCTCACCAGGTGTGAGAATGCCAGATATCGCACACGGGCAACGTAGTAACAACTTAAATACTTTATGCTTATATTCATGTTTTATATACAACATGCTTGGATAAGTATGATCCGTCCGACTATTCATAGTGCTGCCCATCCACTGAGAGGAGGTTGATGGATTTGGGAGATGCTTCGAGGTCGAGGGAGAGATGACCCGACGTATAGGGGCATCGCTCCTGAGACGGCTACTCCCAAGAGTTCGATGGGGGCTCTATGAATCTTGAGACGGGGCATGCGTTCATGTTTTATTTTCTCTGCAAGTTTCCCCCTATGATATTGTTGATAATCATAACTAAGGGGTAGCAGCTGTCAAATCCTGCTATCTTAAGATAACATGTTTTAAATAAACAATCAATGGCTAAGGACCCACTTCTAGTAATCTTATGCGGGTTAGAAGTCAGTCCACCAAAAAGCCTTGCATAATCTCAAAAGTGTCGGGCTGAAACCGCCCACGGGTAAGTCCTACGAGTTCCCCACGAACTCACCGTTTGTTGTTGATATTCTTCTTTTAGGTGCATATCAGATTATGATCAAGGATGACTGCGGTGGGCTCGAGGTCATACTTGATGTTTACTTTCCGCTGCACGTTACATCTTTGTAACGATATGTATTCCGCTGCGAGGTTCATTTTGAAGTTCTTTTTCACTACCTTGTACTCCTTTTGAGCAAAAGTATTTGTAATCAATCAAATTATGTTTGTATGAAATGGTGGGTTGTTGTAATTGTTGTGGCTCTTCCGAGAGCTTAACGTGTGTGATGTCGGCATCCCTGGGAGATGGTTTCATCGAGTGCCCTTCTGCGTAGCTCGACGGACTACCGAGTTTAGTTCGGTCTAAGTGCACTGTGGGCCAGTGGTGGCAGGTGTACTTAGCCCGTACTAAATTGGGCGGTTCCGCCACAGCTGGTATCAGAGCCGATCATGCACGAGCAACAATTATAACAACTTCGTTTTGATTTCAAAAGCCTATTTTCCAAATCTTTTCAGAGTATTTGCGAAAATGAGAGATATCGCGTATATGCCCATTATAAGGATGTTAGGAGATATCAGGTGACATCACTAACATTCTGACCTAGATAGAATTCATATGCATTTTGGGCGCTTTGAGAAGCAACTATTCGGCCATAGCTATCCCCAGTACTGGTGGAAGCTATTGGGTTTTGCGGACAGTTGTAATCTCTGCATTCATGCTGTATAAGTAAAAGCTCTTTAAGGGTGGTGGGCATGTTTGAGGCTTTCATACCCACCACACTTACATTCGGTTTTTGGGATCCACCTTTTTCTCGACAATCCCCAGTACTGGTGGAAAGTCAGGCTTTGAGGAAAAGGTGCAGCGGCCCACCAACGTTGTCCACGCAGCGGTCACGCGTGGATGCCACACTATGTGGTAATGTATGAGCATGCATTCTTCTGCAGGTACACTAACCACGTGCGAAAGTTAAGAACGACTAGTTGCACTAGAGAGAGACGTGCATGTATGTCACCGAATATCGCTAGTTGTATACTTAGAAAGTGAGATGTGAGACCGGATAGGACGGGCATACATCATTCCATCTCATCTCATATGCCTTACTTGTTTTGCTTGAAAATAACTAGATTTCTTACTGCATCTATAAGTATAATTGTTGGGTAGTAGCATTTTACATATGAATCCTGTCTGCGGTTTTAAGATGCATTTCAAACTACGAATAAAATCAACAGAAACTTATTATAAGAACCTAGTAGTACAAGAAATTTCTAAACAACTTATGTATAGATTACTTGCTCTGAAAGTAAATACGAGCGAGGTACCAGTTTAGGGCGTGTCCTATGTCCATTTTAAAACAAGTATTATATATAAAAGTTGTAGTGCAAAAATTTCAACCAACAAATTGATCTATAACGACCCTTCGGCAAAATACTCTGGACATTAACTTACAACCATTTTAAGTCCAAGCTTACATCTAGGTAGCAAGTACGAAATTTAGAAGATGAAGTTCGGGACGTAACTTAATTGGCACATGAATACAAATTGCCTTATGACCACATTTGGCCTTCGAAACTATCAAATTGACAGGAGCCTTATTCTTCCTGCTACAGATGTCGCAACCCTCGACACCGCCTTTCGACTTATGTCCTGGCCACCATGAATCCAGGACAGCTAAAACCATAATACCTAAAGGCAGCAGGAAGAGAAAAGCGGGAGAGCCCTCCACCGATGCAGCTTCGGTTCAACACCTGCGACCTGGGATGGTTCTGTTAAAAGGATTTGTCAAGCCTGAAGATCAAATCCAGATAGTTCGTGTATGTCGACAACTGGGTATTGGTCCAGGCGGATTCTATAGACCAAGCTACAAGAATGGTGCCAAAATGAGCTTATGGATGATGTCTCTTGGAAAGAACTGGGATCCAACTACACGCTCATATGGACCAACCCGTCCAATCGATGGAGCACGAGCCCCTGCAATACCAGAAGCTTTCAAGATGATTGCTCAAACTGCAAATTCTACTGCAAGTGGATTTCCTCAAATTAAACCGGACATATGCATCGTCAACTACTACACCAACTCCGGGAAGCTCGGACTTCACCAAGACAAGGACGAGTCAGAGAGTAGCCTTACCAAAGGTTTACCTTTCATATCCATCTCCATAGGAGACACCGCCGAGTTCATGTTCGGCGACACGAGAGACAAGGACCAAGCGACCAAGATCAACCTCGAATCTGGTGACGTTCTCATACTCGGTGGAGAGTCAAGACTGTTATTTCATGGCGTTTCCCACGTGAAGACCAACACTGCACCAAGTTGGTTGAAAGAAGAAACGGGCATTCGTCCTGGGCGTATCAATCTTACGTTTAGGCAGTACTAGCTAGATACTATTTGGTGTGCTAGCAGCCATCGCAAACTGTTGTAATAAGAGGAGGTTGACTCTCATAACCCTTGAGTTTCCCATGTACCCAGCTCCTTGCAGTCGGCATATGTCCCACCCTCATGACTAATGTAACTCTATTTTCAATGGAGCATTCTAAACTCTTGTAGTTCTCACGTTTCACGCTTTTGTCATTCAGGCACTTCAGTCCCTGTAATCCATGACACTTTTGTTGTGGTTACCTCGTTCCTGATTGAAATAAGTCTGATGAGTTATACCTCCGAAAACATTATGCTATGGCGTGTAAAACTCCCTGTTTATGTCTTTCTATAATCCTGTGTTATTCGCATATCCCCTGAAGTTGGAAAGAAATACCGCACTTGATGGGGTGTTTACCCGAGCCGTCTATGGTGCCGCGACGGTACCTAGGGTCCTGCGTGCATGGCCATCACTCGGTTCCCCTAGGGGCGCGCTGGTATCAAGACATGCAAGGCATGACACCGCTGAAATTGTGGAATATTCCTATCCAACTTCTAACACCTCGTTGACCTCTATACGTCTAATTCGTGGAAATAAGTTACTCAAATTCAACTGCCACCTAGTATCATTTCATTGCTTTGTTTCGCCTTGCCCTTCCTGGTCTGTGGGGAAAGATCCACCCTAACCCCACTATCGTTCACACCTTTCTCTTGCCTTGTTGAACCATGTTTTTCTCGATCCGTGAGATGAGTCAAATCTAGGGTTCCACTCGTCCACATCCTTTCGTTGACTTTGTTTATCTTTGCTCGTCGTGCTTCACAGGGATGAGCAATTCATTTCTCCACGATACATTTACACCCATTGGTCCAAACCTCGGACTTCTCTGCGCTTACCCCGATTCTCTTTAACGTTCTGTATATGTGGAAATGCTTGGTTCCATTCCCACTGTCTTACTACATCATTCCATTTCTTCTTCCAACTTGCCCCTCTCTGAATGGTGGAGACAGCCAAACTCTGTTTCCACTGCTTTCTCCTACGTCCCTTTCTGGAATATAAGGAACCTTATTTCCTGAAGATGATCTTCAGCATCATTCATCGTGCTGGCTTTTGCTCTCGGCTAGTGCTCGTATCATATCATCTTCTTATAAGTTGTTTTCCTCCATCTTTGAAATTATCCTCAAAAGTGGGCCTACTAACATTATCGATGGTTCCGTTAGTAAGCACAAATCATCTACCTGTACTTTTCTTGGTCAGACTTGACCAATCTTATGGAATCGTACAAACCATCACTTTGTCTAGGTGAATATGTCCTACTTTCTTCCCGTGTTAACTTTCTTGAGGCAATGAGTAGTGCGTGCTATGTATCGCCACACCTTACTCTTTGAGAATATTTGGATTTGATATCTTATATGTGTACGCAGTCCCTATCAAATGAAATGAATGTGCCTCCTAACAACACATCCATTGTTGTTTTCTATAACTCGCGAGATTTTTGCTTCATTCAAACTCCCTACTGCGTATGCTTTGCTTCTCATTGTTCAAATAAATCAGATGTTTATTACGCTCCTAAACTTGGTGTCAAAGCCAGGAAGTAACCCTCTCGTCGTGCTTGAACCAATCATGTCATTCGCTCGCTGCCACCACGTTCTCTTTGTGGTTTGTCCATTCGCTCTCATATAATCCACGACTTGCCGGGCACCTGGGAAAGACCACCTTAGACGTATTCAAAAGCTTTGTAACTAACTTGTGTTAAGGAGGCGCTAACCATTCACGAGCCAGTTAACAAAGCAAGTTGGTGAAGGATTAAGTGTCACCATGTGTGACAGAAGCACACAAATCACGACGCCGAAACCATTTACACTTCGCGGTAAGCCGTAGAACCCCGCTTCCTCCAAATCTCGGGACGAGATTTCTTTAAGGGGGGTGGGTTGTGATGCCCCTGGCATCTCAGAAGCCGTACACACAATTATACGTAAGCTAATGATGAATGAAGACTGAATCATGCTTAAGAGAGTAATGAGGAATTGGTAGATAAACCACTAAGTCAAAAATTTCTCTAATCTGAAATTTTAGCCCATCCCCAAGTTGATTCTGAAATTTCTTTTGATTGGACTATACAACTCAAGAAATTTCTTTTATATGAAATGGAATTGAACTCATCACCTTTCAAATGCATCTATTGTGGATGTATTTGAACTTCAATTGATATTTCAAAAGATGAAAACAAGAAAAGCTTTACTTAGAGTGAATCTGCTGTTTTACCAAAATCCTAAACAAGATTAGGGTTGTATTTCAAAATATGTTGTGATTTAGAGGAGGATCATATTAACAAAGTTTTAGGTAATGATCTAGGAAACAACTTTGTCAATATAAGTCTGGTCATAATATGAATTCAAATTGGTCTTAACAAACAAATTTTGTCAGCCCAGAAACACACCCCTACTCTGTCCAGTTTGGTAATTTGAAATTTTCTCCAACTTAAATTCATTTTCATGACATGCCCTAGTGGAATGAAATGTAGATTAGTAAATTCCCAACAAAAGTGTCAATAAGCTCATTGAGTGGAAGTGGACATAAATTGGACTTTTACAATTTATAAACAACCCTGGTCTGTAGGCCAACTGAAATTTGAGAGCTAAATTCAAATGAAATTCATATTTCTATACACTTTTAGGTTTTGAGCCTTTTGAAAAAGTTGTAGAGATCAAAGAGAGGAACATTTCATCCAATTATGACTTTCCCAAATTCGGTCTCTAAATAGGTGAAAATGGCAATTTACAAGAAGGGAGAAAACACAAATAAATTTGTAATTACTCTGAGTCTATGACAGGTGGGGCCCACCCGTCAGGGTCGCCTTCCACCTCGGTACGACGCCCGCCGCGTGGGCGGCCGGCGTACAGGGAGCGCGCCGCGCCGCGGATCGACGGCCCCACCCCGCGCCCTCAGCCCCGGCTTCACCTAGACGTCGTTCCGGCCTCGTTCCGCTCTCTCTCATTGCCTCTCCCTCGCTTTTCCCTCGCGCACAGCAGCAGCAGAACGGTGGCCGCCATGGCCGCCCCGCGAGCTTGAGCTCCACGCGCCGGCCATCTCCGGCCCTCTTTCACCTAGCCACCACCCCCACCGCAGTCGCCTCGAGCTCCTCCA
Source organism: Paspalum notatum (assembly GCA_022530915.1). Lineage (NCBI taxonomy): Eukaryota > Viridiplantae > Streptophyta > Magnoliopsida > Poales > Poaceae > Paspalum > Paspalum notatum. The sequence continues at coordinate 15,085,836 of CM039688.1, forward strand.
CCGTCCCCGCCGATCCTCGGCCTCGCCCCGCCACCTCTAGCTCACTCCGAGTGCGCGCACGCCGCGGCCGCGCCATGGCCTAGCCCGCGGCGAGCGAGCTACGCCGGACGCCTCTGGCCGCCTCCCCTCCGTCCAACGCGCGCCCCGTCGTCGCCGCACCTCCCTCCACCGAAGCCACAAGCCCTAGGCCGCCGCCGTCGGCCCTAGCCCCTTTCCCCACGCGCGACGCCGCGCGCCGCCCCGGCTCACCCGCGCCTCAACGCGGAGGGCCTTCCTCCGGCCATCCCCGCCCCTCCACTCCACCACCGCCGACTTCCTTACCTCGCCGCGCGCCTCATGTGCCCACCCTCGCCGCCTCTCGGTGCCCGAGCCGCCGGAACCGAAGCCGCGCCGCCGTCTCCGCGCGCCGTCGCCACCTTCGGTTCACCGGCGCCGCGCCTCCTCTCCTCTCCACCACCGGCAACGAGGTCAAGGGGGAACGGACGCCCGTGGACGGGAACACGTCCCCGGGCCCGGTCGGCTTCAAGGCCGGCCACCACGCCGCCGGCGCAGCCCCGCCGTTTTTCCCCCCCCCCCCCCGCGCGCCGTCTCCCTCTGCCTGCCCGAGGAAGAAGAAGAAAAGGTGAGTTTGCGATTTAGCCCCTGCGGTTTTGTGTAATTATGTTTAAGTCCATGCGCTGTGCAGAGAGTCTTACGAATCTTACGGTCTAGCCCCTAAAGTCTACGGATAATTGCGTATAAGTCCTTGGTCTATATGTTTTTCTATTTATTTCATTAATAAAGCGGCTGAAACTTTGAAAAATCATAACAAATCAAATAAAAATCCAAAATAGACAAACTCAGTTGCGTTGAACTCCTCTTGAGTAGATCTACAGGTTAGGTATGATGAAGATGAGTGAAATGACCCTTTTACCCTCGGTTTTGTGCATGTATGTAAAAGGAAAATAAATAGAAAAAAATGATCTAGATGAACTTCTAAAATGGTAAAACTTGGTCAGTATGCTTTGTAGCACATGAGAACACTATGACAAACTTTATGGCCATAGTGCTTGCTGTTAGGTGGGGCTTTGCCATTGTATTTGCATAATGTACCTTTCTATTAATTAAAAAGTGAACACCATGCAAAACCTGCTAGAATGAGTCATCTGGTATTTTTCCTATGCACTAGATAACTGATAAGAGTCACTGGTAAAATATGAGTTTGTGCATGTCAAGTTTGAGTGGTGTTTTGAAATGGACAAAGTGCCACTAGCTAGGAAAGAAAATAAGAAAAAAGTGGGGTTAAATGGCTAGGAAAATTTCAGGAGAACTTTGGTAGCTTGTACGTGATACATAGGACTCAGAAAGTATATGTGTGCATGTTTAAACCACTGTTTTGTATTAGGTAAACTCTTTTGCTAATTACACTCTAAGAGTAAGCTAGTTTAGTTAATATGATTAGTTGAGCTAGCTTTAGGTGATGGTTTATACGATTTCTTAAAAGATGGCATGCAGGATTTCCTAGGAGAGTAGGAATGCCTTCCTCGGGAGGTAGACCTTAAATAAGAAGGCTTGTTTACTTTGACATGTAGTATCCACCGTGGGTTACTTTTCTACTGCACTCTATCCTGCATTGCATCCTTACACTCATTTGCATATCTGGCATGCATATAGACCACGGGATCGAGGAGCCGACGCAGGATCTACCGTTGATCGAGAAGCCAGACGACAAGTGGAACCCGAAGCAAGAAGACGACGTGTCGCTGAGTTGGCCGTCCCTGTAACAAGGGGTTGCCTGGGGCACAGCCTCACCACCCGGCAAACTAACAGTAGTTTAGTTTGTTCAAGTTGTCAACAACAAAGGTAGGCCCCTTAGGCATTTTCACCTATCTAGGGAGTCTCACCACCCTATTCTTGTTTGTGCATTACGTTTAGGGATTTTATGAAACCCCACATGCATAAATCCTTGATGCCCAAAGTAGAAAGGATAAAACGAAGTCTATGCTTAGCCCTGCTTAGACGGTAGAAGACGAGTGAAGGTATTCACTCGCGAGATGATAGGGCCTACAAATGTTTTTACAAAACCTTGGAATCGAAAGGAAATCTGTTATGACTTGATGATAAGTTGAGACCGGGCGGAGATATGGTTTGATATGATGAGATTGTGATAATGTGTTGGTGGACTCCGCCCGAGTCGATTAAGGCCCGTCCGCTGTTCGTCTGCTGATTGGCATAACATTGCTAGAGTGCTTATCCGGTATATGGGGCCGGTGAAACCTTACTTGTGCCATCCGGAGAACAGAAACACGTTCCTACCCACTGGTTGAGAGGAAGGTGGTCCGGGGGAGCTTGGTACTCATGACGGGGAGACCGGGATGCCGGCAGGCTCGTCATGGGGGCACAACCCGGAGGTCAGGCGGGAGTGAATCGAACTTGGGATGGGACAAGTGGAGGCGGGGGACCATATGTGGGAAAGCCGTCGTGTGAGTAAGCATATGGGCCTCTGGCATTTTTAGTTATTCCCGGGAATTAAAAATCGATTCGAATCGCTGATGCTCACCAGGTGTGAGAATGCCAGATATCGCACACGGGCAACGTAGTAACAACTTAAATACTTTATGCTTATATTCATGTTTTATATACAACATGCTTGGATAAGTATGATCCGTCCGACTATTCATAGTGCTGCCCATCCACTGAGAGGAGGTTGATGGATTTGGGAGATGCTTCGAGGTCGAGGGAGAGATGACCCGACGTATAGGGGCATCGCTCCTGAGACGGCTACTCCCAAGAGTTCGATGGGGGCTCTATGAATCTTGGGACGGGGCATGCGTTCATGTTTTATTTTCTCTGCAAGTTTCCCCCTATGATATTGTTGATAATCATAACTATGGGGTAGCAGCTGTCAAATCCTGCTATCTTAAGATAACATGTTTTAAATAAACAATCAATGGCTAAGGACCCACTTCTAGTAAGCTTATGCGGGTTAGAAGTCAGTCCACCAAAAAGCCTTGCATAATCTCAAAAGTGTCGGGCTGAAACCGCCCACGGGTAAGTCCTACGAGTTCCCCACGAACTCACCGTTTGTTGTTGATATTCTTCTTTTAGGTGCATATCAGATTATGATCAAGGATGACTGCGGTGGGCTCGAGGTCATACTTGATGTTTACTTTCCGCGGCACGTTACATCTTTGTAACGATATGTATTCCGCTGCGAGGTTCATTTTGAAGTTCTTTTTCACTACCTTGTACTCCTTTTGAGCAAAAGTATTTGTAATCAATCAAATTATGTTTGTATGAAATGGTGGGTTGTTGTAATTGTTGTGGCTCTTCCGAGAGCTTAACGTGTGTGATGTCGGCATCCCTGGGAGATGGTTTCATCGAGTGCCCTTCTGGGTAGCTCGACGGACTACCGAGTTTAGTTCGGTCTAAGTGCACTGTGGGCCAGTGGTGGCAGGTGTACTTAGCCCGTACTAAATTGGGCGGTTCCGCCACAGCAGCGCCAGAAAAAGCTTGTTGACGTCTCTTAGGGTAACAAATTTTACTCCGCAAGCGCACGGAGATTCCTGTAGCTTTTTCACCCAGAGTATTCCAGGTATCGTAAAAATCCACAGGGAAGTAAGGGCTAATAGGTGGAATGATATGTCGAACTTCAGGCAGTACAACATAACTTAGATAAGTTCCCAACTATTCTTATAATAGGGGTAAGATAACCAAGATAGTGTATGGTGGGAAAAGTAAACAGGGACCAAAGAAGTAAACAGTTAGGTAGTTGCCGGGGAGGACAATGAGTGAGATTAAGATATCCAAACTCTACTTCTTAACCGCTGAAGAGGAGTATTCGCAGTTGAACTAAGTTAACCAAACACGAACTAGGGTCTTGTGTCGAGCGAAATTCCAGACAACACCGAGGAGGCTAGGGGGTAGATAGGAGGCCAACCGAATGGCAACTGGCTAACACCTATGGGCTTACCGAACGACGGGATTGGAATACTGAGACCTCTAAAGCTGTCACTTAGAGAGGCTACCAACCATAGCTGCGTGGGTAAGATGGCACGCTAAACTAGAGTTCAAGTGAGAACTTAAACTCTAAAATTCTTCCTTGATCAGAGGATGAGAACTAGCTTAATCTTAGATCAAAGCCTAAGACAAGCTTATAGCACCGGCAAGTCTAGCGAGATTTAGATAACTTAAGGACAACACAATCCTAAGCCTTGGTCAGTATGCAAGAAGGTACACCACACTAGGCAAGTGTAAAAAATAAAGTAAAGTATAACTCAAATGATAGATCAATGATGTATATTATACTGGAGTAGTAAGAGTACGAAAGATAGAAAGATACAAGAGCTTTCCCAAGACTCGAAGCTAACTCCGAAATCCCTAAGGAAAAGACTCAGACTCAACTCTAACACCCAAGACTAACATAGTGTTACTCTACTAACCGATGGTATGAACTACTCAACTTCCACACTTCACAAGTGAGGTCGAGGGGAATATTTATAGCTACTAAGGTCAGTGTGGCGGTTGAAGAAGTGGTTACAGGCCAGGCGGCTCCCGGTGGAGCCAGGTGGTTCCTGTTGGGGTCGGCCGGCTCGGGTAGCCATGTGATCCACTGCCTCTTGTCATTCAATGGTCCACATTGCCTCCCTAGGTCGGTTGCATGGCAGGTATGGCGGTTACAAGTGTATTTTCCCTTCAACCATTGATCTTCACTTGTGTTTCTTCCTTAGCCGCAGGATTGAAGTGCCCAGAATCGCTGACTTCACCAATCCAAGTGTTGGATCGATAATATGGCGAGCCTTTTGGGTGATTGCATGCGGCTTGTGTGGATTCCACCTCATAGCTATGTTGACACGTCATTCTTGTGCATGCAGGTCGAAGATGGGCCTGATTGGCCACTTTGCTAGGCCGGGCGAATTGGGGTGGAGTCGGGCGGCCTGGCATGGAGCCGGGCGACCTGACCCACTTGCTAGTGTCTCCTAACTTAGCCATATTTCACCTGTTTTCAGCTGATCTTTCACCTACAATCAAATATTCAACTCAACTTGTGGAACTATGTTAGTAGCAAAGGTTAATCCATACTTTGATGTATTTTCCTTCATGTTTGTGGATAGTTGATGGTCATTGGTAGTGCAATAACAACCGTCAAGAGAGAGATATTCACATGGTAAATATTTCCAACATAAAGCCCTAATGAATATGCAATGTTTTGATCACTCAAGCTTGAAGCACATTATCCTCAAATAAAATTTGCTTCTATTGCCCATCTCACCAAAGGGAGCGACATAAGAACCAATGCACTCATTGTGATCCATTAAACACATTCCATGACAAATAGAAGTATCCGGAGTGCATATCAACATTTAGACTTTTAGACACCCAAACAGTCTTCTTTTTAGCACCAAGTATGGGTGTGCCAACAAACTTTGCACTAATACCACTAGAAATTTTAATAAGAATATAGCAAGGATCAAGCTTGACAAAGGATACAATCTTCTTGCTAGGGCAATTCTTCTTCACATGACCCACTTCATGACATTTGTGACATGTTTTGCCAATCTCCTTCATGAAAGTAGTCATTTGTGGAACAAAAAGCCGACTTTCCTTTCTTAGGTTCATACCCAAGGCCTTTATTGTTGATGGAGCATTTTCTAGTATACAAGATCATATCCAAACATGCTTTACCACCATATGCTCTTTCCAAGTCACGTGTCAATTCATCAACTTCCTTCTTCAATATCTCATTCTCAACAATAAGAGTGGCGTCACATGAAAAACCATCACTAGTGGAGACACTAGTAGAGGGTCCATTGCTTGCGGAAGCTTCATTGCTCATACCGAAAAGAGATGTTGAGGAGCTAGGTGCATCTTTTGAACCATCCATAGAACATGTATCAATCATTTTTTCTTTAGCCATGGTGACTTCATGAACAAGTTGAGTATTGACTTCCTCTAGCATGTCATGTGCTTCTTTGAGATTCTTATGAGAAAATTTTAGCTCTCCAAGGGATTCTTCTAGATCCTTGTTTTGCTTCTTCAATGCCTTGTACTTCACTTTTTCTTTGTGCATGTATTCATCGGCCTCTTTGAGCATGCGCACAAGATCATCATAAGTGTACTCCTCATCTTCATCACTATCACCAATAGTATCATTTCTTGCCATGAGACAATGTGGAGTGGAGAAGAGTGACGGTGCTTATTTTATAGCGATGCCAACCACACCCATGCTAGGCTTGCCATCATCACCGGAGTCCGAGCTTGCATCGGAATCCCACTCAATAAGATAGGCTTGCCCATTCTTCTTTTTTTTTGTTATAGTACTTCTTCTTCTTCTTCTCATCATCATCATCACTATCATCATTGTCCTTTTTCTTGCTTGGGCAATACATGGCAATGTGGCCCAGTTCACCACACTTGTAGCACTCTATCTCACCAAATGGGTTATTGTTTGATGATTGGTTCTTTCTTGAGAAACTCTTCTTTTTCAAGAATTTGTTAAATCTTCTAACAAATATTGCCATCTCATCATCACCATCACTTGCATTGCTTAGATCTTCACTATCATCTTTCACCCCTTTATTTGATGCATGTGCCTTGAATGCAATACATTTTTTCTTCTCATCAACCATTTCACCATGAGCTTCTTCTTGTGACCTCTTGAATAAGTCATGAGTGAGTACTTCACCCAACACTTCGGTTGGAGAAGTGGTCTTTGTTGACGGTCGTTATTGCACTACCTACGACCATCAACTATCCATGAATATGAAGAAAAATATGCCAAAGTATGGAATAACCTATGCTACTAACATAGTTCCACAAGTTATGTTGAATATTTGATTGCAGGCACAAGATTAGTAGAAAACAGGCAAAATCTGGCTAAGTCACAGAACTCTGACCAGTGGACCAAGCCGCCCGACTCCAACCCCGAGCCGCCTGGCTTGACAAAGTGGCCAAAACACTTCATCTTCAACCTGCATGCTCAACAATGACGTGTCAACATAGTTGTGAAGTCCAAATGCCGAAACCAACACGTCAAGTACCGGAAGGCTTGGCACATCACCGATCCAGTACTTGGATTGGTGAAGTCAGCAATCCGAGAGACTTCAATCCTGCGGCTAAGGAAGAAACACAAGTGAGATCAACGGTTGAAGGGAAAACACACTTGTAACCGCCATACCTGCCATGCAACCGACCTAGGGAGGCAATATTGACCATTGGATGGCAAGAGGCGGTGGACCAGACGGCCACCCGAGCCGCCCGGCCCCACCTAGAGCCTCCCAGCCCCACCTAGCGCCGCCCGGCCTGCAACCGCCATATCGACCTTAGAAGCTATAAATACCCCTCTAGGCTTCGCTTGTGAAGTGTGGAAGTTGAATGAAACACACTTTTGTTTAGTCTAGTAGCACTATGTTAGTCCTGGAAGTTAAAGTTGAGTCTGAGTCTTTGCCTCAGGGATTTCGGAGTATCTACGAGTCTCAGTAAAGCTCTTGTATCTTTCTATCTTTTTACTCTTGTTACTCCAGTATAATATATATCATTGCTCTATCTTCTATTATACTTTACTTTGTTTCTTAACACTTGCCTAGTATGGTGTACCTTTATTGGACACTAGATCCAAGGCTTAGGTTTGTCCTGTTCTTAAGTTATCTGAATCTTGCTAGACTTGGCGGTGCTATAAGCTTGTCTTAGACTTTTGATCTAAGATTAAGTTAGTTCTCACCCTCTGATCAAGGTAGAACTTTAACTTGAACTCTAGTATAGTGTGCCATCTTACCCACGCAGCTCTGGTTGGTAGCCTCTCTAGGTGATAGCTTTAGAGGTCTCAGTATTCCAATCCCATCATTCGGTAAGCCCGTAGGCGTTAGCCGGGTCTCCTTCGGTGGTCAACTAACTACCCCCTGACCCTCGAGGCGCTAGAATTTCGCTTGACACAAGACCCTAGTTTGTGTTCAGTTACCTTAGTTCAACCGCGAATACTCCTCTGCAGCGGTTAAGGAATAAAGTTTGGAAATCTAAATCTCACTCGTTGTCCTCCTAGATAGCTACCTAGGTGTTGACTTTTTTAGTCCCTATTGTTGGGGGACTAATTTGTTCGCTCAGTTTTTCCTCTGGCAGGGAGCTCTGCAGGTCCTCGTCTTCGTTGTGCGAGGACTCCACAGGTCCTCGTCTTCGCTGTGCAGATCTCTTTGGTAGAGAAGTGGGCTGACTTGACAAGAGGCTGCGAGGATGAAAGCCCCAAGCAACTTCGAGGAGAAGTCCCGACGATAGGATCGGGACGCCAGGGTCTTCGCGGCTGACGACGCCCTTCACAACGCCGGAGGGCGAAGAGTGCAACGTCTTCACGTCGTGGCGAACCACAGTGTGCCCGAGATAATCGGAGATGTGCTAATCAAAGACCGTCTAGTCAAAGCCAAAGAGTAGCGACGCGATGCAAGGGCTACCAAGCCGCAAAGACCAGAAAGCCGAAGAGGAAGAATGTCAGGTCTCGCTAGGGCAGACGTCATCACCTGTAAATGGGTCCCCGCTAGATAGTCCCTAAAGGGAATGAATGGACTATCATGCCCTCGAATATTCCTCAAATGTGAGCGCTTTATCGGTTCGTTTGTAACTTAACTGAAATGCTCAGGGGTAGAGAACCCTATAAATATCCCCTAGTGTATCGAACTAAACAAGAGAAATATAGACCAGCTTTTTACCACTACATTGATTCTGATTCATATTGTCTGGGGCGAAGATAACTACTTGGTTATCTTCCTTCCCCAACAATTTGGCGCGAGAACGACTCAAAACACAACACAGACTACAAACCAAAACCCACCATCCAATAACGCAACGGAAACATCGAACAGACGTGTCCCACAGCTCGAAGACATTCCAGAGCGGGCATCGCTCGATAACACAAGAACAGTTGACGTCACCACAAGCTAGCACAACTTCACCGATGAGGAAATGGAGATATTCAACAGGGTACAAGAAGCCATGGCAAGAAAAGGGAAATCCCAGGTTGGTCCAAGAACAGCAAGAACAAGAGAAGACCAATCATGGGAACTACAGCAATATCAAGAAGCACAAGCACAGCTGTAGCAAAAGAGAGAGAAATTGCAGAGGCTTATCAAACAAAGAGAACAAGAGGAACTAAAAGAAAAGATGAGGAAACTCCAGCAGCCAATGGAATCAGTCCAACGAGACATAAACCGTCTAGAAAGACAACCTCAAGATAGTGACGCAGACAGAATTGAGATCGAAGACGACATCGAAGATAACCAATATGACCGGTATGAAGAAGAGCCATACCAGTATAACAGAGGACACAGAACACAAGCAAGGGGTTTCAGAAGAGAAGCGCACTCCCCGTACGCCTCAGAATTGGAAGATGCTCCCTGGCCACCCAAGTTCAAGATACCAGCTCTGCTACCCCAATATGATGGAGATTCCCACCCGAAATAATTCCTCATGAGGTATGAAGCTGCAATATCTTCGGCCGGAGGGAACAACTTGATCAAGGCGAAGTCATTCATCGTGGCTCTAAAAGGGCTAGCACAGCAATGGTTCACTTCACTCCCAACATGTAGCATATACTACTGGCAGCAACTTCGAGATAAGCCGTTAGCAAACTTCCAAGGATTCCAACCGGAGTTGTACACCGCTGGAGATTTTCACAATTGCAAGCAGAAGAATGACGAGACGTTGCAACAGTACCTCCAATGCTTCATCAAAATGAGAGCGCAAGCCCCAAATGTAAGCAAAGACACGGTCATTGATGCTATGATCGAAGACCTAAGAATGGGATCATGTGCCGAGTACCTGGACAGAAACAGGCCAAACATTGAAAAAGAACTATTTAATATAGTCCAAGAATACTGCAAATCAGATAGGGGGGTAAAAGAAGACTCGACGGAATAGCTGCGCAAAGAGAAGGAGAAAGAGGTCAAAATTCACGAAGAGGCAACTGGAGAAGATAAGGAAACGAAGAACAAAGGCAGTACCAATCAAATAGCCAGACCTCACAAGTAAATGTCATAGAGTCTGAAGACTTTAAGAACCAAAACAACCAGAGAGAAAGCAGTTCCTATAGAGGAAGAGGAGGACGAGGATACAGAGGTCGAGGACGGTATAATTGGCCCGACAGACCACCCTACTGCATCTTCCACGGCGAAGATAAAGGTCACACAACCGCAAATTGCGCGGTGACGAGGGAAGCCCGCCAAAGAATGCAAGGCTGGAACCAAAACCAAAATCAAAACCAAAGCCAAAGCCACAGCCAAAGCCAAAACCAAAACCCAGCCCAACAAAAGACAATACATTACACCACAACACCAGAATACCCAACCACCTACAGGCCCATTGTTGGCGTTTCTTAGCCTACTGATATAGATCCGCAAGCGCACGGAAACATGTTGTAACTTTTCACCCAAGAGTATTCTAGGGTATCGAAATCCATGAGGAACGAGGAGTAACTCAACGTAGAATAGGTAGGAACGAACAGTAAAGCCAGCAATTGTAGAGATAAAAGACAGAGCAGAGCAGGTTCACTACTTTAGATAAAACAACTTAACTTTACTAAACAAACTAGTGTTCTACTCAGCAGGTTTACTTGGACACTAAGCCTATAGAACCACTTCCAGGCACCAGAGTGCTGATAACCCAGATGAGAAAGGCGGGCACTACAGAACTCAGCTATGCATCGATGACTACTTATCCGGACGACGGGGTGGAGTACACAGGGTACACGCTCACTGTCACCAAGCGGACCTACCACCAAAGCTGCGTGGGACAAGACACCTTACAAGGCAAACTCTAGTCTAGACACCACGTCTAGACAACCGAGTTTGCCTCTACACAGGTTCGAAGCCTAAGAGCAAGCACAACTGTATAGCTAAACTATATAGAGCACACTTGGCACCCGTAAACTACTAAGCAAAGCACTGAGTATGTAAATAAAGTAAGTATGAATTAAATAAAGGAGGGAGCGAGGAACTTTACTGTATCCTGGAAATAGAGTAATAATCCCTCTAAGAATAAGAGCTCGGGAATAGAAGACCAATAGAGAATTCCGACTCCTTCGCTCTACAACCCACTACTCACTCTTGATACAACTTGGCTCTCTCTACAATGCCAAGGGTGGCTTCACTACTATACTCTACACTCAACTACACAACCACACTAGTGTTATCTTGATCCACCACACCTTGCAAATGACCTCCCAGGGGGTATTTATAGCCTAGATGGACGAGGGGGGTATTTATAGGTGTGCAAGGTCGGTTGGGCATAGGTCGGTGGTCGGCCGACCTAGGGGGTAGGTTGGCCGGCCAGCCCGGGAGGTCGGGTGACCATCTGATGCACCGCCTTCCTTGATCCTTCGGCTGTGATTTGCTCCGAATGTCGGTTGGCGGTTGTGGCGGTTGAGGCACGTGCAAAACGAGGTCGGTACTAGGTCGGCCGACCTTGGGATAAGGTTGGGCGACCTCTGATTGGCTGCATGTTTTCTCCCTCGGAATGCTGACGTCATTGATCCCTTATGCGAAGTCCTTTCGGCCCTTGGATGCATTGGATTCTTGATCCGACGGTTGCATTTAACTTGTTTTGTGTTTCTTTGCATGCAGGTCGAAATTGGTGACGTGGCAAGGTTGGGCGACCTGGGCCTAGGTCGGGCGACCTGGGCCCTAAGCTGCCTAGTGGGCTACCTGGGTCGGCCAACTAGGTGGGAGGTCGGCTGACCTGGTTCGTAGGTCGGCCAACCTGGACCTGTGGTCGGCCAACCTGGCCTCTGGGTGCTGGTAGCCCCTAGTCAGCTGACCAGGTCGGCCGACCACACCCTTGGTCGGCCGACCTGGGATGGTGGTCGGCCGGCCAGGGTCTCTGGCCCATTGCTTCCCTTCTTGCCACATTGTCTTCGTTTGTTCATTTTCATATAGTTTTGAATGTGTTAAGCTCTTGCATACAACCTTTATGCACAACTCGTGGAACTAGTTAGAGATTAGTGAAAACTTGGTAAAGTATACTCTAAAATATGAAATGTTGGTGGTCGAAATGGGTTTTAACACCCCCTCACACTTAAACCTTTGCTCGTCCTCGAGCAAAGAAGAGAGTTAAGCGCAAGTGGAAAGGGCATAACATCAACAACCACCATAGCAAGCACAAGGTTACTCCTGACTATTTCATCTTGCCCAAGATTTCAATGGTGTCTACACTTAAGTTTTGGAATGTTGCGACATGGAACAAGAATATATCAGAGTTAACTTCAGGTTCCCACACCACATGAGTAGAGAGGTTTTTAAGATTTTCAAAACAGGGCAAGCCAACTTTTCTGATCTCAAGTCCAGCTCTCAGTCACTCACAGGACAAGGTGTCCTTGCAAAGAGTTTTGCATTCCTCACATTCTATACTACTAAGGCTTTTGTGGAGCTTTTGGTAGTTGAACGAATGATGTCATCCTGTCATGCTTATGTTGTCGAATCAAATCAAGTGTTAAGAAAGAAATCATAATCAAGTGAGATTTGGCCAAGTACAAGTGTAGTGTAGGGACTTGTCTCTTTGCAGGTGCTTAATTTGAATCCCGTGTTTGAGTAGAGGGCATGGAGTCTTTTTTTTTCTCATACTTTTCTCTTTTCTCTTTTTTTTTTCTTTTGACTTCCATGCCTCTCTTTCTTTCAAACATAACTTGGATGGGATTATTGACATTTTGCTGCACACCTTTTTGAGAGACTTTATTTCATGGAACGTGCATGTGAAGGCCAAAATTCTCAAATGATTCGAACTCTTTAATGGCACAAAACTTGATAGGACTCAAAGCAGTCAAGGAAGCATGAATGTACAAATTCTCTTTTTCATATGTGGCACTGGTGAGATGGGATTGGAACTTGAGATCATCCAAGAAAAAACCCTCTTTTTATTTTGCAAATAAAACTCTTAACTCATGTGGGAGGTTCCTTTAGTTATATCCAATTATCTCATCTCTCATGAAACAACAAACTAAACATAATCGGTTCCCTATCCATAAAGGTATCCAAAGGCAAGATTACTCTAGCATAAGGAATAACATGGTGCAAGCACAAGTGAGATGTGACGTCATGATCATGTAGAGCATCATTTACCAAGGTTTCATGTAAAACAAACGCAAAATTTGAGAAGTACAAATAACAAAATGTGCAAACCTGACCTCCAAATGCGGGCTCGAGATGGGAGTGGGCCGGCCCGCCCAGAGCCAGGGTCGGCCGACCCCGTCACCAGGTCGGGCGACCGGGGGCTAGGTCGGGCGACCACCCCTCTTCGTGGTTTGTCCCATGCGCTTGTTTGTTTCGGGAGAGAGAGCCTTGGGGAGACGTGACAACGCGGTGTACATATTGTTGTGCAAGTCGCATGGTTGGCCAACCCAGACTGAGGTCGGGCGACCTGACCAATAGGTCGGGTGGCCTGATCAGTGGGTCGGCCGACCTGCATTGTCTCCGTTTTTCCCCTGAATTTTTCTGAGTAGCGTTGTTGTTCCTGCATAAGGCGTTTTCTTGCGTGGTTTCTGCAGGATTAGTGACAGGAGGTCGAATGGCTTTGGCCATTCCACCCAAACTTTATTGGAACAAAGAAAACTATCCTACCTTTATTGAATTATATAAAAATTGGAGGCGCATGTTACAAAAATGGAAATTGAAACAAACAAAACTTATTCAACCTAAAGAAACTAATGCGCCTAAGATAACTAGAAGCAAGGGCATCTATGGCTGAGGTGGGTCATAGAGTTCCGGATGCCCCATTGCTTCCGCAAGGCGGCGAACCTTGGCGGACAGTCCCTTCCTAAGGACATCTATTTTATCATTAATCTCCATCCGCCAAAGCTCGCCTTCAGCACAGCGCTCTTCTAAATTCTGCAATTTGGCTCTGAGCGCTATGTTTTCCTCCCTAAGAGAGGCTACCGTGTCTTCATCACCGGATGAATCTTCGAACTTCCCAGGCGGCCCTCAGATGGGAGGAGGTACAGCCACTCTATTCACCGTCCTACGCGGTGGAGTGGAGTCAATGGACTCATCTATGGATGAATTCGGGATGGCTACCCTTGGCACAAACACCTTAGCATACCCGCCCGTGGGAGTTTTCATCCCACGGAGAGTATGGGTGGAGTGACTAGGGAAGACCAGTTCCCTAGATGGTCCAGCGGCCTCCTTCTAGAAGAGGCTCTTGATGCACTTCACAGGGGCGATGGCCCCCATGGTAGGACATGGCGATGGATGCGCCACCTTCTTGGCAATGGCCTTGGTGGGGGACAGACCGCGAGGGGGCCTGTCCACACTGTGGGAGCGTCGGCGGGAGTTCGGGCGACCTACACGGGTGGTTGGCCGGCCACGGGGACTGTCACTGTAACACCCTAGTTTAAATTCCAGCATTTTACAATTAAATTCAAGCAATTTATTTAATTTTCTAAGGCTCAGGTGTTTAGTTGCATTTAACAGGTTTTATTTAAAATAAATACTTGTACAAAATAAATCATAGGCCCAACTTCCTTGTGCATACATGCTGGTGCATTGTTCTTGGTTGATTGAATTAAGGATTCAAATCCAAATTCATTTGAATATTAGAACTATTTCTATCCCCATTCAAAAGAATTCAAAAACAGAAAAAAAAAAGAAGAAGGGGGGAGGGGGCAGCCAGACCGGCTAGGCCCGGCTCGGCCCGGCCAACCCCGCCTCCTCTTTCTGCCTGGGCCGAAAGGCTGGCCCAACTCGGCTGCGCCTCTCCCCTCAGCGCGCCGCCCGGCCCGCAGCGCCTCCCCGCGCCCCGTCCCCCAATTGCAGGCGGACCCCACCTGTCACTCCCTTCTTCCTCCTCTCGCCGTAAACACCGCGCCTTCATTCTCTGCTCGGGCCACGCTGGCGCTCCGCCCGCGAGGAAGCCGAATCCGAGGCCGCGCCCTCCCTTCCTTAAACCCCCGTCCTCAATCCCGCAGCCGCCGCGCCGGTCTCCCCTTTCCCTTCCACCTTCCTCCGCTCCGCCTTCAAGCACATTCAAACCCGAGCGGCATCACCGCGCCACGACGCCGTCGGCTCCCCCACGCCTATAAAACCCGACCCCGAGCCCCTTTACCACTCCACCTCTCCAATTCCACTCCCGTGCCTCGACGCGCCTGCAGTTTGCCGCCGGAGCTCCGCCTCGGTAAGCCGCTCCGCCACCCAATTCCTCACCGGCGAGCCGTCTTCGGCCCTCTAACCACCGCCAACTTGTTCGCAGGAGTTTTGGAAAGCCGTTCCGTGGGTTCTAGTCGCGAGCACGCCGCTCCGAAGCCCTTTCCAGCGAGCACCATCTGAGCCCGCCCGCCGGTCTACGTCGCAAGCTCTGACCGCCGCCTCCCCGTCTCCCTCGATCCCTCGGTGAGCTCCGCCTCGGCCTCCTCTCCCTTTCCAGCTAGATCTAGTCTAGTGGAATCGACCCTAGGCCTCGGCATACGCCACTCTGGCGAGCCGCCGCCGCGCGGGCCAAACCCCACCGTGGGTTTTGGTCACCGCCGGTGCCCCCTTCTCCCTTTCTACCCTGGCCCTTGGATCTGATCTGGGCGGCCGAGATCGTAACGTGCCATACCCCTTCGTGGGCCAATCACCGAGCGCCACGTGTTCCACTTAAACCGACTCAGCCCGGCCCCGCGCGTCAGGCCGACGTGTCACGCCACGAGCGCACCGCATCAGCGCAGACCGGGTCAGCCACGGGACTTTCGCAGAAAGGCCCCTGCGTTTCTCTGGAATCAACCCGCGATCCAGCCCTGTGGAAAAGTATTTAGGTTTTAGTCCTGTTTTCTTCGGTTTAGCCCCTGCACTTCCCGGTTTTTGAACCCGCGGTCCAAGCCTCGGTGTTTTTTCCCTAAAACCCTCGGCGGCTATGGTTAATTACGGATACGTCATCGGTTTTTCAAATCTAACCCCTAGTTTAGTTTATTCTATCACAGTTATGCCCCTAGAAGCTTGTTTTATGCATAACTTTCACGTTTTAACTCCGATTTGAGTGATTCTTGCGCTCACGTGTTCGTAGAAATGCGTAGAATGTTTTTAGTACATTTTTATCTTCTGGTTTTATGACATGATGTTCTGTTTCTCACCTTTTGATAATTGTTTGCATGTATGTATGCGTGGAAATGCTTGTATGTTGCCGTGAACGTGTTTAGACGATGAGCAGTTTGTTGGTGAAGAAGAGCAGCAGTTTGAGGGTGTTGAGCAGCAGCCTCAAGACCAGTTTGAGCAAGGCAAGTATAACCTGGACAACCTAATAACCATTTAATCAGTTCATATGCATGTGTCTAAACTTGTATGGCCTAAGGACTGTATCGTAGCCTCTTTTATCGATATATTCACCTATGGGTTGCATGTTGGTTAAGTTTTGCTAGTTGCTGCGCGAACACATGTTACCTTTGTTAATAATCTTGTTAATGGTTCTATGCAATATAATTGTTGAGCTTGACCCTCTGTGCTGTGTGCTTGAGTGGTTCATGTGTCCTTAAAATTGGTTTTTTAGCAACTTGGTTTAGGGGGCATGAGCATGTGCTTAGTGGTTTGCTCATAGCCGTTCTCCGTAAGGACCGGTTCGCAAAGTGACAACCTGGGACAACCGTGCTGCCATGAGACTGGTATGGGACGGTCTTAGCTGATTAATTAGATCGTTTTGGTTTGGAGTAACTTACCTGCGGGACAAGAGGGGGAGTAAACTTTTGTGGTCGCTGCACTACCTTA
The DNA here is from genome assembly GCA_022530915.1 of Paspalum notatum. Classification (NCBI taxonomy): domain Eukaryota; kingdom Viridiplantae; phylum Streptophyta; class Magnoliopsida; order Poales; family Poaceae; genus Paspalum; species Paspalum notatum. Next base: position 15,102,518 of record CM039688.1, read on the forward strand.
GGTTGAGTGTGCTGTGTACTTCTCCCTTTGTGAGGCGGACACCACAATTGCGGCGCTTGATTCCTTGCAGTTACTTTTTACCAACGTGATCTTTGTAAAGGCTTCGTAGTGTGCTTGCTAGTCATCTCATCTGAGGCAATGTGATGAACTCCTAGCGTAGCACATGGCTTGTGGGTAAAGATGTACGACCTCTCGAGAGTGTAAAACTGACATGTCAGCCGTGCTCACGGTTATGAGTGGCCCAGATCCTTTATGCAGATTAGTGGTTGCTGGTTGAGTTTGGAAGTTGGTTCTAATGTTAATGTTGTTGTTTAATCTCTTATGCAATACCTTGGGTTTAATGGTTCATCAACTCACTTGTAGTAATTAGTTGCTTAATGAAACTTGACCAACTAAAAGCTCATGCAACGTGTTAGCCAACCTTAGAGCCTCATGGTTCTTGTTATACTTGTTGAGTATGAAATACTCACGCTTGTTTTACTTTAAACCTACTGTTGACTGGAACCCAACCGCTGCTCAGTTCAAGAAAGCTTCGAGGAGTATGTTCAGGACTTCAACGAGTTCTAGGCGTACCAGTCCACCAGTCGACGTCCCTGTGGCGGCTCGTTTTACCTTCGTTTACGCTTCCGCTATAACTCTGGTTTAAAGACATCTTGTCTTATTGTAATGAAGTGATGATATATGCTATGTAAACGTTTTATTTTATCTTTTGCACGTTCTGTGATGTCACTATTGTCATAATATATGTGAGACTTGTTCCTGGCACATATATGTTGTTCCGGTTCCGTTGGTTGAGAAATGGGCCTAACAAAGTGGTATCTGAGCCGTGTTGACTGTAGGACGGAAGCCTAGTTAGAAACAAACGTAATTAAGGATCTCACTCCCCTTTGCCCTCTTGCTACTTTATGAAAATTTTATTTTTTCGCTATCAAATTATATGTTCACTCTACGTTAAACTATTACTTTTTGCTTTACTCATTCAATCATATAGAACTGATCTCTATCTTACTCCATCCTCGTTATTGGTCTTGGCACGCAGCAAGCAAACCGCCCGTAAGAGTACTGGGGGCCGCCTTCGCCGTGTTGCACCACCGACTCCACGGCGCACCCCTGTACCTCGGCCACCACTACGGATCGAGCCTCCGTCACCGGAGCTGCCCGAGCCGTTGCCACCGCCACCCTTCGAGTATGCTCCCATGGACCAGGCGCCACACTCCTTTGAGGGGAATGGTCTGCTTCCGGCGGACACTGACCCTGAGGAGGAGGAGGAGGAGGACCCGGTGGAGGTAGTTTACTACCTCGACTCGGACGATGATGATGATGCGCAAGAGGAGGCTCCACCGCCACGCCAGCCGACATCGACACCTCCTTCTCCGCGTGTGCCGACACCACCACCCTCTCCAGGGGTACCTACAGCTTCACCGACACCTCCACCGCCACCATCTGCCGCACCTGAGTGGCCGTTCCGTGTGGCCGTCCCTTCCGACGAGGGGGTCAGCGGGAGGTTGACGCCTGGGTCGACCTGACGCACCCACAGCACGGTGCCGACTTGGAGTTCCCGGGGCTACTCCGCGACTGCCTCTACGACCTGGGTTACACTACACACGAGGTTGTCAACCAGGTCCGGCAGCGAGCATGCCCGGACCACACCACCCTCTGGTCTGCCGGTGTGCAGGTCCTGGAGCCTAACCCCAACCATGGGGGACACACTGTGCTGCACAGGCACTATAGCATCGCGGAGCACGAGACCATGGAGATGGCTATGGAGGACGCTGCTCAGCAGGCTCTTGGGGTTCTCTGCCAGCACTACCACACCCCACTCTGCCAGTCTCAGTACCGTTACTTTCCCCGTCGGCAGTCCGGGGACGGAGCACGAGATAGCATCCATTCGGGGTAAGGACAACCGGCAGCTGTGAAGCTGGTCCGGTATGTGTCAGCCCTGATCACCGCCTACGTTTGTAGGACCGAGACGTGCGACTAGAGGGGGGGTGAATAGGAGCACTTGAAAAACTCAAACTCAAACCCCCAAAGTGCGCTCTCACGAAAACACACGCACACCCGATACCGTCCACTGAACAGATACGTATCGGGTGGAAAGCGGAAGCACTCGAAATAACACCCAAAGAAAAGGACGTAAGATGAGCAACCAAACTACACCAAAACGAGCAAACACACTAAAGCACCATCAAAGCAAGCAAGAACAACAAGGCACAAACAAAACAAGACAAGCTACAAAGCTTGCAAGCGTCGCACACTAGCCACTCAACACACCGAAGCGTGCCTCACTTAAGAACAGTGAGTGAAGAGTATGGGCATGCAGTGGTTGACACAAAACAAGCTTGAAGCAAACCACAACACTCAAAAAAAAAACCAAAGAAACCAAGAAAAACAAACTCCAAAGCAAGCGGAGCAAGAAACACGCAAAAACAGTCCTAAATACACTAGACCGGACAATACTGTCTCAACCAAAAGAACTGACCGGACAAAGCTTCGGACAAATCAACTCAACTCGCTAAGTACCAAAGAGAACAACAGACCGGACAGTCCGGTCTTCCCCAGAAGACCTGACCGGACAAAACGAGAAAGAAACGAACCACGCATACAGAAAAACAGCAGACCGGACAGTCCGGTTTGGCAAACCGGACAAAAGACCGGACAAACAAACCTGAGACACTCACACGAGGTGGCCGAACCTCGGTTTCTCCGTCACACAGACCGGACAATCCGCTTGAAGAGACCGGACAAACGGACGGATTGTCCGGTCAGTTCTCGCTGCTGGCCCGAGTCTGGAACTGAGAAAACAACCCACGAACCCACCAAAAAACGACCAAATCCAAACTAAAACTCAACCAAACTCTATGAAAATTTGCACAGAGGATCTTAAATCCATTCCAAAGTAAACCCCCAAAGAATCAACTCAAAATGATCTAGGTACTTATAGGAATTGCAAATCTCGCGGAGATGGTGGAAAAAGACCGAAAAAAAACGAAAAACACCAAGAACAACCCTTGCTCGTGATTGAAAGATTCTAGCACAAGGCTAGCATGATTTACCACGTCCTAGCAAGGCATAATACCGGCAAAAGAAAGATCTCATCCTTGGACAACACAAAACGAGCCAAAATCCAAGAAACGGGACCAAAAACGAGACTAGAAAGGGGGCAAAGAGGGAGGGACGAAATTGCTGCTCAAGACTTGGAATTTCACAACAAAGAACCTTGAATTAACCACGAAATTCAGGTTACAAGAGTTCCCTAGAGCCTACCTCCCTTCATCCTCCCACTAATGACAAGATTTGACTAAACTAGGCACTCATCTCCTAGCTAATCCTCTCTATTTCTTCTCTTTGGACCTTGGCTGCTAGGGTTAGGAAATCCTAGGGTTTGTGGCTGCCAAGATGAGCTCCAAGGGAGCCTCTCAAGTCTATTTATACCCTAGGCCCTAAACGACACAATTACATTAAGAGCCCTACTCTAAAAATTCCCGGAGAGGGCCAAACCGAAAAGATACAATCGGACGACTACGATGACGTCTTGATCATCTTTGGTTTCTCCGCCTCGCTTGGATGTGCGCCACATAGCCAGTAGTCCGGAAGCTTCCCCCGGTTTTGAAGTCAGAAACCGGAAAACTTTATTCTGCGGGCTTCCTAGGCCAGGTCTTGGCCCAATCTTCTATCTTGGCGAGTCGGAGCCCAACCCACCAAGTCATTTGAACTTGGGTGGCGGTTTTGAGCTAAAGCCGCCAAAGCCTCCCTCGCACGCCTTCACGCCATGCACTCGGGTTGGAGCACCACAGTGGCACCCGGCTTCTCCAGTCCATCGGAGTCGCCTCGCGGTCCATCGGAGGGCTTACACCACCGTTGCCGAACCGCCCCTCCGTGTACCGAGCTTCCATGGCCGACCGACGCCGAGCATTGCCTCTGGTCCATTGGAGGACTTTTGCCTCAGTCCATCGAGGTCTTCGTCTCCTCTACCTCCAGTCCATCGGAGGGCCTCTAGTCCATCGGAGGACTTGTACCGTTGACAATCACTCATCACACCAGGAGAGCAATGAGGCCGATCCGTTGGCTCTCAACGTCAGGGTGTCCGAGGAGCTCCATCACCGGAACGGTGAGGTGTTCCACCTTCAGGCTCAGCTGGACCAAGTGGCGGGGCCACCACCTCAGGTGCCAGTGGTGGACCCTGCTTAGACTCCCCCTCGCAGGAGGCCTCACACTGGAGAGTTAGGTGGTACCACTAGGATACTCCCTCGGGATGACTAGTCGTCCTCATGTATCGTGTTAGCACGTTTGAATAATTCATAGTGTTGAGTTGGTTGTGTTGAACCTGAGTTAAGTTGTGATGTCTGGATGTTTGTTATTTTGAACCATGTTTGATTTGGATCTTTGGTTGAGTGTTTTATCCAGCTGTGGGGATTTGTCCCAGCATGAACAAGTTAATGTTATCAAATAATAAAATGAAGTTAGTTCGTGGGGTTAACGTATTATATCCACTCTATTGCTCTTACTACTTTATCTTTAGTCGCTACCGCTTGTGCATCCATATGTTAGCTATGTGCTCATGGTGTCTCTGTTACAATCAGATGGTTAACACAAGGAGCAACGCCGCTGGTGGGAATGCTAACCAGGGTAACCAAGGGGGTGGCCACCCACTACCCAACCCTCCACCACTGACACCGGAGCAGTTCTATAATCTCTAGATGCAGAAGATGGCAACAAAGACCAATGCTGTGCAAGTTCTCCAGTAGGCTCAAGCTCAGTCACCACCCCCGTCACTTAGATATAGGCGTGGAGATTTTCTGAAGGGCCATCCTCCCACTTTCTCTCATGCTACAGAGCCACTACAGGCGGATGACTGGCTTCGTGCTGTGGAACGCCGGTTAGATATAGCATAGTGCAACGACAGGGAAAGGGACTTGTATGGATCTGGACAGTTGAGGGGTGCAGCACTAGACTAGTGGGAATCCTACAGACCCCAAGACAGGGATGCATTCACTTGGGCATAGTTCAGGGAGAACTTTCGCAATCACCATGTGCCTACGGGGTTGATGAAAATGAAGAAGGAGTTTCTTTCCCTGAAGCAGGGCAGCATGTCGGTGACTGAGTATAGGGACAAGTTCCTACAGTTGGCCAGATTTGCCACTGCAGAGGTGGTGGAGGACAGGGAGAAGCAAGAATACTTCCTGGGGGCTTAAATGATGAGCTCCAATATCAGTTGATGAATCACTCCTTTCCTAGCTTTCACTAATTGGTGGATAGGGCGCTTTTCATTGAGAGGAAGCGCCAGGACATAGAAGATAGGAAGAGGAAGTTCAACAACTCGCCATCAAGCAGTAACACCCGTCTTCGCTATCCCCAAGGTTAGAGTTCTCAGCAGTAGGGGTACCCACAGCAGCAGCGCAGCCAGGCTCAATAGCAGTATCAGGGGCAGCGCTATCAGACTCAGCCCAACCATCCTGCTTATCAAGCTCAGCGTCAAGGGCAGCCTAACCCTCCCCCAACAAACCAGGCACAGGTTCCAACAGGCAGGAATTGCTACAAGTGTGGAGGTACAGGGCATTATGCCAATGTCTGCCCCTAGAAGACGCCAGTAAACCAACCGGGTCAGCAAGGTCAGAGGCAGAATCCTCCGCAGCAGCCACAAGGGCGCCCCAATCAGCAAGCCAAGGCGCCATGGCAAGGGAGGGTGAGCCATGTGGCTGCTGAGACTGCATCAGAAGCTCCTAACATCGTACTTGGTACGTTCCTCGTTAAAAACCACCCTGCATCAATACTTTTTGATACTGGCGCAACTCACTCTTTCATTGCAAAGGCATATGCTGAGAAACACAATATAGATATAAGCCCCATGAAAAGGCCCATGGTAATCTCATCACATGGGGGAAAGATAAATACCAACTTGATATGCTCCAGGGTTAGCATAGTCATAAGGGGGGTAGAGTTTTACACTAAGCTAATAGCAATGGACTTAGTGGACATTGATGTCATTCTGGGTATGGAAACTCTTAATAAGTGGGGTGTCAAAATAGATTGTGCCAGACGAACTGTTCACCTTACAGCTTCAGATGATCAGGGGGTAGAAATCAGTGCAACAAGTCCTTCTGGTTATCTGCATCAAATGGAGGTTAAACCCACAGATGGAATTAGGGTGGTTCATGAATTTCTAGATGTCTTTCCAGATGAGCTACCAGGTATGCCACCTGACCGAGATGTTGAATTTTTAATAGAACTTTTACCTGGTATAGCACCAATAGCAAAAAGGCAATATAGAGTGGCCCCCAAAGGACAAGAGTTAATAAAGGAAAATATAGATGAGTTGTTAGGAAAGGGGTTTATTTGGCCTAGTTCTTCACCTTGGGCTTTTCCGGTTCTGTTTGTTGATAAAAAGGATGCGACCCGAAGGATGTGTGTGGATTATAGAGCCTTGAATGATGTCACCATCAAGAATAAATACCCCTTACCTCGAATAGATGACTTGTTTGATCAATTGCAAGGTGCATGTGTGTTCTCAAAAATTGATCTGAGGTCAGGTTATCATCAAATGAAGATTCGTCCTTTCAACATTCCAAAGACTGCTTTCATTACCAGATTTGGGTTATATGAGTACACAATGATGTCTTTTGGTTTGACAAATGCTCCTGCTTATTTCATGAATCATATGAACAAGGTGTTTATGGAGTATCTTGACAAGTTTGTTGTGGTGTTCATTGATGATATATTGATCTATTCCAAGACGGAAGAAGAACACTTGAGATTAGTTTTGCAGAAGCTGAGAGAACATAAGTTGTATGCAAAGTTGAGCAAGTGTGAGTTTTGGCTTGATCAAGTGCCTTTCTTGGGACACATAGTCTCAAAAGGTGGAATCATGGTGGATCCCAGCAAGATCAGCAGTGTCATGGATTGGAAGGTGCCAGAAGTTGTGAAAGAGGTTCGTGGATTTCTGGGTCTAGCAGGATATTACAGGAGGTTTATTGAGAGTTTTTCCAAGATTGCAAAGCCGATGACATCATTGCTCGAGAAGGGTGTTCCATTTATTTGGACTGAGGAGAGGCAAGCCGCATTTGATGAATTAAAGAAGAGACTCACCACAGCCCCAGTGCTTACTCTACCTGACTTAACCAAGAGTTTCACCGTGTATTGTGATGCCTCTAAGGAAGGATTGGGTTGTGTGCTGATGTAGGAGGGTAAGGTGATTGCTTATGCTTCACGGCAGTTAAGAAAGCATGAGGTCAATTATCCCACTCATGATCTGGAATTAGCAGCTGTTGTGCATGCTCTGAAAATCTGGAGGCATTATTTATTTGGGAATTGGTGTGAGATATACACCGATCATAAGAGTCTTAAATATATCTTCACACAGAATGAGCTGAATATGAGGCAGAGAAGATGGCTGGAGTTGATTAAAGATTATGACCTAGAGATACATTACCATCCAGGGAAAGCTAATGTGGTAGCAGATGCTTTAAGCAGAAAAAGTTATGTTAATATTGCAGTTGCTTTTCAGATGCCCATTGAGCTATGTGCAGAATTTGAGAGTTTGAATTTGGGATTCGTGCATCACACCACAGTAGCAACTTTTGAATCAGAGCCTACCCTTGAACAAGAGATAAGGAAACATCAGAAGACGGATGAGAAAATTCAGGAGATCCGGAAACAGATCAAGGTGGGCAAGGCGCCACACTTTCGTGAGGATGAATAGGGTACCGTATGGTACAAGAACCGGATCTGTGTGCCAGATGTGGACAGTATCAAGAAGTTAATACTCAGTGAGGCTCACAACACCGCTTACTCCATTCACCCGGGCAGTACAAAGATGTATCATGATTTGAAGAAAAGGTTCTGGTGGTATGGAATGAAGAGAGCAGTAGCAGAATATGTTGCCGTATGTGACACTTGTCCGCGTGTGAAGGCTGAACATCAGAGACCTACAGGTTTGTTGCAACCCTTGAAGATTCTAGAGTGGAAATGGGAAAAAATAAGTATGGATTTCATTGTGGGGTTACCCAGGACTCAGAAAGGTTACAACTCGATCTAGGTAGTTGTGGATCGGTTGACCAAGGTTGCTCATTTCATTCCGGTGAACACTACCTATTCGGGTGCAAGGTTAGCAGAGTTGTACATCTCCAGAATCGTTTGCTTGCATGGTGTGCCTAAGCGGATCATATTTGATAGAGGTTCACAGTTCACATCTCGTTTTTGGGAGCAGTTGCATGACTCCTTGGATTCCAAGCTTCGGTTCAGTACAGCATATCACCCATAGATAGTTGGTCAGACTGAAAGAACAAATCAGATTCTAGAGGACATGTTGAGGGCGTGTGCTATACAGTACAGAACCAGTTCGGATAAGAGTCTGCCTTACGCTGAGTTCTCTTATAACAACAGCTATCAAGCTAGTTTGAAGAAGTCAACATTTGAGGCACTGTACGGCAGAAGGTGCAGGACACCGTTATTTTGGAACCAAACAGGAGAGAAGCAAGTGTTCGGACCCGACCTTATCAGGGATACTGAACAACAGATCAAGATGGTACGTGAGAACTTGTGAGTTGCTCAGTCCAGACAGAAGAGTTATGCAGATGTGCGACGCAGGGACTTGACCTTTAAGGTTGATGACTTTGTGTATTTGAAGGTGTCACCAATGAGAGGAATTCGGAGGTTTAATATGAAAGGAAAGCTGGAACCAAGATACATCGGTCCATTCAAGATAGTAGAAAGGAAAGGCGAAGTGGCTTATAAATTGGAGTTGCCATCAAACCTATCTGGCATACACGATGTGTTACATGTGTCCCAACTAAAGAAGTGTTTGAGGGTGCCAGAAGAACAAGCACCACAAGAGGGTCTGGATGTGCAGGAGGATCTGACATACACCGAACACCCAGTGAAGATTCTTGAAACATCTGAAAGGGTTACCCAAAACAGGAGGATCAAAATGTGCAGGGTGCAGTGGAAACATCACTCGGAGGATGAGGCAACTTGGGAAAGGGAGGAAGAGTTGAGGGCAACTTATCCTGGTCTCTTTGCTAGCCACCTATAAGAATCTCGGGGGCGAGATTCCTATTAAGGGGGGTAGGTTTGTAACACCCTAGTTTAAATTCCAGCATTTTACAATTAAATTCAAGCAATTTATTTAATTTTCTAAGGCTCAAGTGTTTAGTTGCATTTAACAGGTTTTATTTAAAATAAATACTTGTACAAAATAAATCAGAGGCCCAACTTCCTTGTGCAAACATGCTGGTGCATTGTTCTTGGTTGATTGAATTAAGGATTCAAATTCATTTGAATATTAGAACTATTTCTATCCCCATTCAAAAGAATTCAAAAACACAAAAGAAAAAAAAAGAAAGAAGAAGGGGGGCAGCCAGACCGGCCAGGCCCGACTCGGCCCGGCCAACCCCGCCTCCTCTATCCGCCTAGGCCGAAAGGCCGGCCCAACTCGGCCGCGCCTCTCCCCTCAGCGCGCTACCCGGCCCGCAGCGCCTCCCCGCGCCCCGTCCCCCACTGACAGGCGAACCCCACCTGTCACTTCCTTCTTCCTCCTCTCGCCGTAAACACCGCGCCTTCCTTCTCTGCTCGGGCCATGCTGGCGCTCCGCCCGCGGGGAAGCCGAATCCGAGGCCGCGCCCTCCCTTCCTTAAACCCCCGTCCTCAATCCCGCAGCCGCCGCGCCAGTTTCCCCTTTCCCCTGCACCTTCCTCCGCTTCGCCTTCAAGCACATTCAAACCCGAGCGGCATTACCGCGCCACGACGCCCTCGGCTCCCCTACACCTATAAAACCCGACCCCGAGCCCCTTTACCACTCCACCTCTCCAATTCCACTCCGGTGCCTCAACGCGCCCGCAGTTTGCCGCCGGAGCTCCACCTCGGTAAGCCGCTCCGCCGCCCAATTCCTCACCGGCGAGCCATCTTCGGCCCTCTAACCACCGCCAACTTGATCGCAGGAGTTTTGGCAAGCCATTCCGTGGGTTCTAGTCGCGAGCACGCCGCTCCGAAGCCCCTTCCCGCGAGCGCCGTCCGAGCCCGCCTGCCGGTCTACGTCGCGAGCTCTTACCGCCGCCTCCCCATCTCCCTCGATCCCTCGGTGAGATCTGCCTCGGCCTCCTCTCCCTTTCCAGCTAGACCTAGTCCAGCGGAATCGCCCCTAGGCCTCGGCGTACGCCACTCCGGCGAGCCACCGCCGCGCGGGCCGAACCCCGCTGTGGGTTTTGGTCGCCGCCAGCACCTCCTTCTCCCTTTCAACCCTGGCCCTCGGATCTGATCTGGGCGGCCGAGATCATAACGTGCCATACCCCTTCGTGGGCCAATCACCGAGCGCCACTTGTCCCACTTAATCTGACTCAGCCCGGCCCCGCACGTTACGTCGACGTGTCACGCCACGAGCGTGCCGCGTCAGCGCAGAACCGGTCAGCCGTGGGACTTTCGCAGAAAGGCCCCCGCGTTTCTCTGGAATCAACTCGCGGTCCAGCCCTATGGAAAAGTATTTAGGTTTTAGTCCTATTTTCTTCGGTTTAGCCCCTGCACTTCCCGATTTTTGAACCCACGGTCCAAGCCTCGGTGTTTTTGCCCTAAAACCCTCGGCGGCTATGGTTAATTACGGATAGGTCCTCGGTTTTTTAAATCTAGCCCCTGGTTTAGTTTATTCTATCACAGTTATGCCCCTAGAAGCTTGTTTTATGCATAACTTTCACGTTTTAAGTCCGATTTGAGTGATTCTTGCGCTCACGTGTTCGTAGAAATGCGTAGAATGTTTTTAGTACAGTTTTATCTTCTGGTTTTATGATATGATGTACTGTTTCTCAACTTTTGATAATTGTTTGCATGTATGTATGCGTGGAAATGCTTGTATGTTGCCGTGAACGTGTTTAGACGGTGAGCAGTTTGTTGGTGAAGAAGAGCAGCAGTTTGAGGGTGTTGAGCAGCAGCCTCAAGACCAGTTTGAGCAAGGCAAGTATAACCTAGACAACCTAATAACTATTTAATCAGTTCATATGCATGTGTCTAAACTTGTATGCCCTAAGGACTGTATCGTAGCCTATTTTATCGATATATTCACCTATGGGTTGCATGTTGGTTAAGTTTTGCTAGTTGCTGCGTGAACACATGTTACCTTTGTTAATAATCTTGTTAATCGTTCTATGCAATATAATTGTTGAGCTTGACCCTCTGTGCTGTGTGCTTGAGTGGTTCATGTCTCCTTAAAATTGGTTTTTAGCAACTTGGTTTAGGGGGCATGAGCATGTGCTTAGTGGTTTGCTCATAGCCGCTCTCCGTAAGGACCGGTTCGCAAAGCGACAACCTAGGACAACCGTGCTACCATGAGACTGGTATGGGACGGTCTTAGCTGATTAATTAGACCGTTTTGGTTGGAGTAACTTACTTGCAGGGCAAGAGGGGGAGTAAGCTTTTGTGGTCGCTACACTACCTTAGGTTGAGTGTGCTATGTGCTTCTCCCTTTGTGAGGCGGGCACCACAATTGCGGCGCTTGATTCCTTGCGGTTACTTTTTGCCAACGTGATCTTTGTAAAGGCTTCGTAGTGTGCTTGCTAGTCATCTCATCTGAGGCAATGTGATGAACTCCTAGCGTAGCACATGGCTTGTGGGTAAAGATGTATGACCTCTCGAGAGTGTAAAACTGACATGTCAGCCGTGCTCACGGTTATGAGTGGCCCAGATCCTTTATGCAGATTAGTGGTTCCTGGTTAGGTTTGGAAGTTGGTACTAATGTTAATGTTGTTGTTTAATCTCTTATGCAATACCTTGGGTTTAATGGTTCATCAACTCACTTGTAATAATTAGTTGCTTAATGAAACTTGACCAACTAAAAGCTCATGCAACGTGTCAGCCAACCTTACAGCCCCATGGTTCATGTTATACTTGTTGAGTATGAAATACTCACGCTTGTTTTACTTTAAACGTACTGTTGGCTAGAACCCAACCGCTGCTCAGTTCAAGAAGGATTCGAGGAGTATGTTTAGGATTTCAATGAGTTCTAGGCGTACAAGTCCACCAGCCGATGTCCCTGTGGCGGCTCGGTTTACCTTCGATTACGCTTCCGCTATGACTCTGGTTTAAAGACATGTTGTCTTATTGTAATAAAGTGATGATATACGCTATGTAAACGTTTTATTTTATCTTTTGCACGTTCTGTTATGTCACTATTGTCATAATATATGTGAGACTCGTTCCTGGTACATATATGTTGTTCCGGTTCCTTTGGTTGAGAACTGGGCGTGACAGTCACCCATGGTCGGCCGACCTGCATCAGAGGTCGGGCGACCTGCACCAGAGGTCGGCCGACCCTGGGGACCTAGTCCCGTTGGCCATGGTGACCTCTGTACGAGTCTCTCTGGGCTCTCCTCCTTCGGGATGTACTGGAGAGGTCGTGGTGAGTCCTCGGACGCCGGGGTGTATGTGGTGGTGGTGTCCGAGGTGATGGAGACGATGGCCTTGCCATTGTTGTGTGGAGAAGGTGGTGCCATGGCTGAATTCTAGATGGAATGAGATGGGATTGAGATGTGGAAGGAAGAAGATGGCCTTCTTTCACCTTAAAACGTCGGAATCCCGATCTCATCCACTCAACAGAACCGGAATAGCTGGGGAAAGCGCTCCAAAACTTGAAAATCAAATTTTGGCAGTCGGGCGGCCTGGTTTGGAGGTCGGGCGACCTGGCACTGAGGTCGGGCGACCCGTGCCCTAGGTGGGCCGACCCAGCCTCGCGCTTGGTGGCCTGGCTGTTGCACCCAAGGGTCGGGCGACCAAACCCTGAGGTCGGCCGGCCGCGCCAACACTTGGCTGGACGTGCCAAGAGTTGGAATTACCCCTATTAGGTGGCCTTTACCCAAAAACATGTGCTGGACATTGGTTCTATTGAGATTTTGCAGCAAAAGGTGAGATTAGAAGAGTTTTAAGGGAGAAAAAGCAAGTAGTGTACACGTCTTCTTTTATAGTCTGAGCTTGACCATGGACGTGTGATCAAACTACCTCGTGCAGCTCGAAGACGTCCATTTCTTCAAGCTGAGGCATTTCGGGCTCAAGAAATATTTTAAGGCGCTGCCCATTCGCCATGAAAACATTTCCGTCATCATCCTGGAGGGTGATGGCACCGTGATCAGCGGCTTCAAGGACCTTGAAGGGTCCTTCCCACTTACTCTTAAGCTTACCATGACCAAATAAACAAATGCGAGAGTTAAAGAGTAGTACCTTATCTCCCGGTTTGAATAATTTGATCTTGATTCGCTTATCGTGCCATCTTTTGGTGCGCTCCTTGTATAGCTTGGCACTGTGGTATGCCTTCTCCCTCCATTCCTCCAGCTCGGCCAGTTGCATTTGCCTTCTTACGCCTGCCGACTGGAGATCCATGTTCCACCTCTTGACCGCCTAGTGGGATTTGAATTCGAGTTCCACTGGAAGATGACAAGTCTTGCCGTATACCCATTGGTATGGTGTCATGCCAATGGGAGTTTTATATGCAGTGCGGTATGCCCAGAGAGCATCGGGTAGCTTGGATACCCATTCTTTTCCCATAGCCTTGACCATCTTTTGCAATATGTTCTTAATTTGTTTGTTTGACGTCTCGGCTTGGCCACTTGTCTGCAGATGGTAAGGGGTAGCAACACGGTGGTCCACACCGAGTTTAGCGAGACACTTCCTGAAGCGCTTGTCAATGAAGTAGCTGCCCCCATCGCTGATGATGACCCGCGGTACTCCAAAACGAGGAAAGATTGTTTCCCAGAACATCTTAATGGAGTGTCTTGAGTCTGCTGCAGGACACGGCATTGCCTCTACCCATTTTGATACATAGTCAACTGCGACCAAGATGTACTCCTTGTCTCCATTCTTGGGAAAAGGTCCCAGGAAATCTGTGCCCCACACGTCAAATATATCAAGCTGGAGATTGCTTGAGAGTGGCATAGCATCTCTTGGATTTATATTCCCTTGGCGCTGGCACCTTGGACACCGTCGCACGAACTCTTTTGCATCCTCGTACATAGTGGGCCAGTAGAATCCACTTTGCCAGATTTTTGCATGAGTCCGATAAGCCCCATAGTGACCTCCATAGGAGGATGCATGGCATCTATCAAGGACTTGCGGTGCTTCACAAGCTGGAATGCAGCGACGTAGGAGTCCGTCTGCGCAGAGTTTGTATAGGTAGGGGTCATCCCAGAGATAGAATCGGCTGTCGTGGACCAATTTCCTCGTCTGCTCCTTCAGGGACATAGCCAACAACGATGTAATTCACCAGATTAGCATACCAAGGTTGGATTGTTGTCACCTTTAGAAGCTGATCATCTCTCATATAGTCATCGATCGGCAAGGGCGATGTTTCTTCAAACTTCATTTGTGAGAGATGATCTGCAACTGAATTCTCTACTCCCTTTTTGTCTCGGATCTCGATATCAAATTCTTGGAGTAGGAGCACCCACCGGATGAGTCATGGTTTTGCATCTTTCTTGGTCAGGAGGTATTTGAGAGCTGCATGATCTGTGTAGATAATGACTTTCAATCCTACCAAGTATGATCTGAACTTGTCGATTGCAAAGACCACTGCCAATAGTTCTTTCTCGGTGGTTGAGTAATTCAGTTGTGGGCCAGTGAGAGTTTTGCTTGCGTACGAGATAGCATGATGCTTTTTATCCTTGCTCTAACCCAATACTGCTCCAACAGCGAAGTCGCTTGCATCACACATGATTTCAAAAGGTAAGTTCCAGTCGGGTGGCTAAATGATTGGGGCTGAGACCAGAGCCTTCTTAAGCGTGTGAAAGGCCTCGAGACATTCTTCGTCGAACACAAAGGGAACATCCTTGGCCAACAAGTTGGTTAGAGGTGGGGCTATATGGGAGAAATTTTTGATAAATCTCCTATAAAACCCTGCATGGCCTAGAAAGCTTCCGATGGCCTTTATGTTGGTGGGTGGAGGTAGTTGTTCAATGACCTCTTTGCACGATCTACCTCTATCCCTCTTTACAAAATTCTGTGTCCCAGAACGATTCCTTCTCTGACCATGAAGTGGCATTTCTCCCAGTTTAGGACAAGATCAACTTCTTGGCATCTTTTGAGAACTTTTTCAAGGTTCTCTAAACATCCGTCGAAGCTCTTGCCGTACACTGAGAAATCATCCATAAATACTTCCATGATATCTTAGATGAAATCAGAGAATATTGCCATCATACACCACTGGAATGATGCTGGAGCATTACACAACCCGAACGATGAATGATGCTGGAGCATTGCACAACCCGACCAACATTCGCCTGTAAGCGAAGGTTCCGTAAGGGCATGTGAAAGTCGTCTTACTCTGGTCCTCCGGGTGAATCGGAATCTGGTGGTATCCAGAGTAGCCGTCGAGGTAGCAGAAAAAGGAGTGTTTTGCCAGTCTCTCCAACATTTCATCAATTAAAGGAAGAGGAAATTGATCTTTTCTGGTGGCGGCATTAAGCTTTCTGTAGTCAATGCACATCCTCCAACCTGTGACAGTTCTCTGTGGTATGAGCACATTATTTTGATTCTTGACAACTGTCATCCCTCTTTTCTTCGGTACAACTTGTACTGGACTGACCCATTCGCTGTCGCTCACGGGGTATATGATTCCCGCGTGAAGTAGTTTTAGTACTTCTTTCTTGACCACCTCTCTCATCGCATTGTTAAGTCGACGCTACAGTTCCCTAGTTGGCTTGTGCTCAGCCTCCATAGGGATACGATGAGTGCATAGGTTGGGACTGATTCCTTTCAGGTCTTGAAGAGAGTATCCAAGCACAGATCTATACTTCTCCAGAACTGAAAGTAATCGCCGGCTCTCACTCTCTGTCAGCTTGTCGCTGATGATCACCGGTGTGTCCTCATTCCCGTTGAGGAAGGCGTACTTCAAGCCAGGCGGTAGTTGCTTTAGTTCTATCTTCGGAGCTTTGGGTCGTAAGGATTCACCAAGTTCTTCGAACTTCCATGGCTCCTCTACCGTACTGAAGTCGCTAATAGCCTCTTCCTCTAGGCTATCTTGACCCATTTCCTCAAGTGCAAGGCTCATCACTTCTTCCATAGGGTCAATCTCTGGCTTTGCTTCAGTCTTGGCATTGAGCGACCTATCGATGTTAACGTTGATTTCTTCATTGCCAAGCTGAAGCTGCAATCTCCCTCTGTATATATCTGAGCTGGTGAGGGCTGTGATTGGGATCCCAACCACGATTAATGGTGGAGACCCCTTGGGGATGTCAAAGACGTGAAAGTCTAGGAACACCTGCGTATCCCGCAAGGTTGTTTGAATTACCCTCAAAACACCCTCGCATCTCAAATAGCTGCCCTTTGTCCATTACAGACGCATGGCAGATCTTGATAGCGGTTGTGTCGGGTAGTACTCATCCATTATGTGCTTAGGTATTATATTAATTCCTACCCTCGGGTCATATGTAATATCTTGCGGTTGAAGCCTTGATACTTGGACTAGGATGACGCTAGGGTCTGGATAAAATTTGACCGTGTTTGTGTCCAGTCGTCTCTCCTCTAGCCAATCTCGATTGATTGCTGCTGAAAGCCAGAGTAGGTCCTCCTTCATATGCATTTTATGATCTGGTAGTACGTAAGATGGTTTGGAGGTCCTAGTGAAGCGTCGGTCTTGTTTTGGTAACCAAGAGGCGTCACCAAAATCCATGAAGAGCTCGTCCTCAAAAGAGAACGGAGGTGCCGATGGAGGAACCGTCAAGGCTAAACTGACCCTCTCAGTTTGCCTAGACGATGGTTCTAGGATTTCCTCAATTCGGAGGGGTAATGGTGGAGATGGGGTATATAATGTTTGTCTCTCTTCGGGTTCAAGTGTCTTGGGCGGCTTCTGTGGAGGTGGTTCTTCAAATGTACCGAGGTCAGAAGCTTTCTCGTGGATTTTGTCGAGAACTCTTTTTCCCTCGGATGGTGTCAAGTGGTAGAACGACCCTCCAGAGGCTAGGTCGAGACAAAGATCTGCCCCGGGTGTAAGGCCCCGAACGAAGTGTTGTAGCAACCATGCCTCAGAAATATCCAAATCTAGCCCTGAGAAGGCCAGATGATTGAAGCGTTCCCAGGCTGTCCCTAAGGATTCTCTCTCATGCTGTCGGAAGTTGAATACTTCACAGCGGAGGTCGATAACCTTATTTGGCGGGAAGAAACGGAGACAAAAGCTGTTTTTCTAGTTCTCCCAACTCCCTTCTACTTTACCAACTGTCTGCTTGCACCAGATTTTTGCCTCCCCCGTGAGCGAAAACAGGAAGAGAAACCATCGAAGTGTGTCGCCAGACATTCCCGGGATGACCAAGCAGTTACATAACTGCTCGAACTCCCGGAGGTGTGCATAGGGACATTCTGGTTCGTGTCCTCCAAACGATTTATCCTGAACCATGGCTATCAAGCCGGGACATAGCTGATAGCCTTCTACGGTGATGGGTGTGGATGATGGTGGAGGCCCCAAATAATCGCCCTTTGGAGCGGCGAATTGAAAGATAGGCGTGGAATCCATATGGTACATGGTATGTGGTATTTGGTGGGGATATATATGGTGGTTGTGTATGGTGTGAGTATGGACGATCCTAGGTTCTAGTTGAATTAGCTACCGTCCCCCGGCAACGGCGCCAGAAAAGCTTGTTGGCGTTTCTTAGCCTACTAATATAGATCCGCAAGCGCACGAAAACACGTCGTAGCATTTCACCCAAGAGTATTCTAGGGTATCAAAATCCACGAGGAACGAGGAGTAACTCAACGTAGAATAGGTAGGAACGAACAGTAAAGCCAGCAATTGTAGAGATAAAAGACAGAGCAGAGCAGGTTCACTAGATAAAACAACTTAACTTTACTAAACAAACTAGTGTTCTACTCAGCAAGTTTACTTGGACACTAAGCCTATAAAACCACTTCCAGGCACTAGAGTGCTGATAACCCAGACGAGAAAGGCAGGCACTATAGAACTCAGCTATGCGTCAATGACTACTTATCTGGACGATGGGGTGGAGTACACAGGGTACACGCTCGCTGTCACCAAGCGGACCTACCACCAAAGCTGCGTGGGACAAGACACCTTACAAGGCAAACTCTAGTCTAGACACCACGTCTACACAACCGAGTTTGCTACTACACAGGTTCGAAGCCTGAGAGCAAGCACAACTGTATAGCTAAACTACAAAGAGCACACTTGGCACCCGTAAACTACTAAGCAAAGCACTGAGTATGTAAATAAAGTAAGTATGAATTAAATAAAGGAGGGAGCGAGGAACTTTACTGTATCCTGGAAATAGAGTAATAATCCCTCTGAGAATAAGAGCTCGGGAATAGAAGACCAATAGAGAATTCTGACGCCTTCACTCTACAACTCACTACTCACTCTTGATACAACTTGGCCCTCTCTACAATGCCAAGGGTGGCTGTGATGCCCCTGGCATCTCAAAAGCCTTAACACACAGTTAGATGAAAGCTAATGATGGATTAAGACTCAATCATGTTTAGGGAGTAACAAGAAATAGATGGAGAAGTCACTAAGTCAAAAATTTTCTATACAAGACACAAGACCACATGTTTCGTGGTTGGATAAGACAACACTCACATGCTTTTGAGCACAACATCAAATCCAAAACCTTGGATAAGAAAGTAACCCTGGACTTTTCATTTTTGACCATGTTCAAAAATCTAAAAACAAGAGGTTTAAAAGATCAAACCAAATCCAACTAACGTTTCTTCCGAGGGTAGCGAGTGTGATCGAGACCAAACTTGAGCCCTAATAAAACTTTCTAATTCATTAAGTACCTGAGCTCAACTCCATTGTCAAAGTTATTGTACATGTTATGGACTACCCTTTAGTTACACCAAACAAGGATTAAAAATGTCTTTACCCTATTTTAAACCCCACCACAATTCTCTTGGAAATAACCAAAATCAGCCCACACTTAGAAATTTCCCAAGACAGGATTTTCAGCTTTTCCCAAACTTGAATCTGAAATTTACTTTTGATTTCACTATACAACTTCAAAACCTTCCTTTCTATGAAATGGAATTGAACTTATCACCTTTCAAATGCACCTATTGTGGAAGTGATTGGATTTCATTTGATACCTCAAAATTTGGAAACAAGAAAGTCTCTGCACAAAGTGGAATTTCTGTTTTACCAAACCTTGGAACACCTTTGTGTCTATAGTTCAAAATCTGTTGGGTTTCAGACCAAAATCATATTACCAAACTTGTAGGTCATTTACTGGAGAACAACTTTGTGAATTGGGATCTGATCATATATTGAAGTTTCACTGCGGTTTAGTGTCATTTTCCACCAACACAGAAAACCAGTCCAAATCAGCCTTGTTTAGAAATCTCAAATTTGCTCTAACCTAAAGCCACTTTCATGCAAAGATCAAATTTAAGAAGTTGTAGGTTATGAAATTATAAACAATGTTGTCAAAAGGCACTTTGGGAGATAATGCCCAGAAATAGGAGTTGTGATTTTCCCAAATAATAAAGGTTCCCGGTCCAAATTAAAGGAGGCTATATAAATCCATGTATAAATTATATTTCCACTTAGAATTTGGTGTTGAACCTTTTGACAAAATTGTAGAGATCAAAGAGCAGAACATTTCATTCAATTGTCCTTTTCCCAAAATCGGACTCTAACTAGGTCAAAATGGCTATTTACTGACGGGGAGAAAACACATGTTCTCTTTTTCCTCCCCTGAGCCACTGCCGGGTGGGCCCCACCCGTCAGCGCCGCTGCGCTCCCCAGGCACTGGACGCCGCGTGGACGCCGGCGACCGGGCAGCACGCCGCGCCACGGATCGAGCCCGGCCGACGCTGCGCCCTCGGCTTCAAGCCGACGCCAAGACCCCTGCACCTGGACGCTCCCCTGGCCGCATTCACCGTCCCCCTCGGTCTTTCTCCTGCTCGCGCAGGGCGCCGAGCGGAGCGAGCCGCCATGGCAGAAGCTCGGTTGAGCTCGCACCGCCACTCCTGCGGACCACCATTTGCCTAGCCACCACCCCCACCTCAGTCGCCTCGAGCTCCTCCACCGTCCCCGCTGATCCTCGGCCTCTCCCCGCCACCCCTAGCCGTTTCGCACGTGTGCACGCCGTGGGCACTCGCCGTGGTCTAGCCACGGCAAGCTCACTCTGCCGGCCACCTCGGGCCGCCTCCCCTTCGCCCAACATGCGCCCCGTCATCGCTACACTTCCCTCCACCGAATCCCCAAGCTCTCGTCCCCCGCCATCGCCTCCTCGACCCTCCTCCACGCGCGTCGTCACACGCCGCACCGGCCGCCACTCACCTCACCGTGGAGACCTACCGCCGAGCCGTCCCCATGCCACCAGACCACCACCCCCAGAGTAGCCGTCCTCGCATGCATCTCGGGCACCCCTCACCGCTCTCGACCCGCCACCCCACAGCCGGATTCACCCCGCGCCGCCATGCACCGCCGCACCGTGGACCTCTGGTTCACCGCCGCCGCACCCCCGTACACGCCACCTCACTCGACGAGGTCTAGGGTTTCGAGTTCGCCGTCGCGGGAGACACGCCCCCGGCGCAGCTCGGCTCCAAGCTGCAGCCCCGACGCACCGCGCCGCGCGCCGGAACGCCGAGCCGCGCGCGCGTCCGCCTCGGTCCGAGGAAGAAGAAGAAGGAAATTTTGCGATCCGGCCCCCGCCCTTTTGAAGTTTCACAAAGTCATTCGGTGCATTGCGGTATGAGTCTGGTGATTCTTGCACGCTAACCCCCGAAAGCTATGGTTATTTACGTTCGGGTCCCTGGACTGTGTGTTTTTCCATTTAAATGCATTTAAATTTGCTGTGAGCTTTAGAAAATCATAACAAATCACAGAAAAATCCAAAGTGGACAAACTCAGTTGCATTAAACTCCTCTTGAATAGATCTATTGAATGGTTATGATGTGGAGGTGGGAAATGTCTGTTTTGCCCTTGGTTGGTTTCATGCATGATAAATTAGTATAAATGTCAAAGGGGGACTAAATGAACTCCAAATGCTATGAAACTTGGACAGTAGCTTATTTGTGGCATTGTAGCACTATGTGCATTTTTGTAGCCCTAGCACTTGTAACACCCTAGTTTAAGTTCCAGCATTTTACAATAAAATTTAAGCAATTTATTTAATTTTCTAAGGCTCATGTGTTTAGTTTGCATTTAACATGTTTTATTTAAAATAAATGCTTGTATAAAATAAATTATAGGCCCAACTTTCTTGTGCATACATGCTGGTGCATTGTTTCTTGGTTGTTTGAATTAAGGATTCAAATTCAAATTCATTTGAATTTTAGAACTACTTCTATCTCCATTCAAAAGAATTTAGAAAAAGAAAAGAAAAAAAAACAAAGGAGAAGGGGGGCAACCAGGCCGGCTACGCCCGACTCGGCCCGGCCACCCCGCTCCCTTCCGCCTAGCCCAGAGGCCGACTCGGCCCGGCCACCCCGCCGCCCTCTTCCCGCCTGGGCCGAAGCCAGCCCACTCGGCCGCGCCCCTCCCTCAGCGCGCCGTCGACCTGCAGCGCCCCTCTCCCCGCGCCTCGCCGATAGGCGGGCCCGCGCCCCGTCTCTCACTGCCGTGCCGGCCCCACTGGCAGGCTCATCTCCCTCCTCCCGCCGGATTTCTTGCTCGCCTTCCTTACTCCTCCGCTCGGCCCGCAGGGAGGATTCGAACCCGAGCCCCGCTCCCCTTCCCTCCGCACACTGCCCCCAATCCCGCACCCACCGTGCCGGTTTACCTTTTCTCCTCCACTTTCCTTCACTCCGCTTTGAAGAGCGCTTTCAACCCGAGCGGCATCACCGCGCCTCGACGCCCTCGGCCCTCACAATGTCTATAAAACCGACCCAAAGTCTTGCCCTCGCCATCTTTACCACGCCTCCACTCCAATTCCACTCCCGTGCACCGACGTGCTCACATTTCGCCGCCGGTGCTTTGCCTTGGTAAGCCGCTCCACCGTTCAATTTGATGCCGTGGGTCCATCTCCGGCCTTCTAATCCCCGCCTTGTCGTTCGCAGGACCTTAGCGGAGCTGCTCCGTGGGTTATGGTCACAAGGACACGACGCGTCACCCCTGTCCGCGAACGCCGACCAAGTTCGTCTGCCGTCCTCTGTCGCGAGCTCTCTCCGCCGCTCCTTCATCCGAACCGAGCCCCTGGTGAGCTTCGCCGAGACCCCCTCTCTCCCAAGCTAGATCTGGTCCAACGGGACCACCCCTAGGCCTCGGCGTGCGCCACGCCGGCGAGCTGCCGTCGCGCGAGCAGGCTCCGCCGCAGGGAAGGTCGCCGCCGGCGCCTCATCCGTCCCCTTCGACCCTGGCCGTCCGATCCGTCATCAACGGACAGGATTATATTGTGGGATACCCCTTCGCGGGCCAATCGGAACGCGCCACGTCGCCTTCATAATCCCAGTCAGCAGCGGGCCCGCTTCTCAGGCCACATGGTTTGCCACGTGGCAACCACGTCGCGCTGACCGAGTCCACCGCGGTACTTTCACAGAAAAGACCCCGCATTTCCCTGTTATCAACCCGCGGTCCGCCCGCGTTGAAAAATATTTAGATCTAGGTCCTGTTTTCTTCAGTTCAGCCCTGAGCTTCCCGGGTTTTGAACCCGCGGTTCAGGCCCCATGTTTTTGCCCTAAAACCCTCGACGGCTGTGGTTAATTACGGATAGGTCCTCGGTTTTTCAAATCTAGCCCCTGGTTTCTTTGTTTCTATCACAGTTATGCCCATAGAAGCTTGTTTTATGCATAACTTTCACGTTTTAACTCCGATTTGAGTGATTCTTATGATCACGTGATCGTAGAAATGCGTAGAATGTTTTCGTACAGTTTTATCTTCTGTTTTTATGATATGATGTACTGTTTCTCACCTTTGGATAATTGTTTGCATGTATGTATGCGTGGAAATGCTTGTATGTCGCCGTGAACGTTTTTAGACGGTGAGCAGTTTGTTGGTGAAGAAGAGCAGCAGTTTGAGGGTGTCGAGCAGCAGCCGCAAGACCAGTTTGAGCAAGGCAAGTATAACATGGACACAACTCAATAATCATTTAATCACTTCATATGCATGTGTCTAATTTTGTATGCCAATAAGGACTGTACCTAGCCTCTTTTATCGCAATGTTTACCTATGGGAATGCATGTTGGTTAAGTTTTGCTAGTTGCTGCGCGAACTCATGTATCTTCGGTTAATAATTTTGTTAACGGATCTATGCAATCAAATCTTGAGCTTGACCCTCTGTGGTTCATGTTCCTTTAAAAATGGCTTTTTAGCAACTTGGTTTAGGGGGCATGAGCATGTGTTTTGCTTATAGCCACTCTCCTTAAGGACTGGTTCGCAAAGCGACAACCTGGGACAACAGTGCTACCATGAGACTGGAATGGGACGGTCTTGGCTAACTAATTAGGTTGCATTGGTTTGGGAGTAACTTACCGATGGGGCAAGAGGGGAGGTGAGCTTCTGTGGCCCTCACGCTACTTGGGTTGAGTGCGTTTATCTCCCCTTGAGGCTTGTTCCACAGTTGCGGACCCTGAAACCTTAGCGGTTACACCTTACCAACGTGATCTTTGTAAAGGCCCCGTAGTGTGCTTGCTAGCCATCTCATCTAAGGTAATGTGGTGGACCACTAGCATAGCCCACGACTCATGGGTAAAGATGTACGACCTCTCGAGAGTGTAAAACTGACATGTCAGCCGTGCTTACGGTTATGAGCGGCCCAGATCCTTTATGCAGATTAGTGGTTCTGTTGGGTTTGAAAGTGGTTCTTATGTTAATGTTGTTGAATAATGTTCTTATGCAATATCTTGGGCTTAATGGTTTATCTACTCACTTGTAGTAACTAGTTGTTTAATAAAAACTTGACCAACTAAAAGCTCATGCTCTGTGTCAGCCAACCTTAGAGCCTCATAGTTCATGTTATGCTTGTGGAGTACGAGTTGTAGTACTCACGCTTGTTTCTTTTATTTCAACCTACTGTTGGCTGGAACCCAACCGCTGCTCAGTTCAAGAAGACTTCGAGGAGTATGTTCAGAACTTCAATGAGTTCTAGGCATACCCGTCCCCCAGTCGACATTCCTGTGGCGGCTCGTTTTGTTCCGTTTACGCTTCCGCTATGACTCTGGTTTAAAGACATGTTGTCTCATTGTAATAAAGTGATGATATACGCTATGTAAACGTTTTATTTTAGCTTTTATGCACGTTCTGTGATGTCACTATTGTCATAATATATATGAGACACGTTCCTGGCACATATATGTTGTTTCGGTTCCGTTGGTTGAGAACTAGGCGTGACAAAGTGGTATCAGAACTATGTTGACTGTAGGATGGAAGCCTAGTTAGAAACGGACGTAAATAAGGATCTCACTCCCCTTTTTCCCCTTTACTGTTTTATGAAAATTTTATTTTCGCTATCAAATTATATGTTCACTCTATGTTAAATTATTACTTTTTGCTTTATTCATTCAATCATATAGAACTGATCTCCATCTTACTCCATCCTCCTTATAGGTCATGGCACGCAGCAAGCAAACCGCCCGCAAGAGTACTGGGGCCGCCTTCGCCGTGTTGCACCACCGACTCCACGGCGCACTCCTGTACCTCGGCCACCACCACGGATCGAGCCTCCGTCATCGGAGCTGCCCGAGCCGTTGCCACCACCACCCTTCGAGTACGCTCCCATGGACCAGGTGCCACACCCCTTTGAGGGGAATGGTCTGCTCCCGGCGGACACTGACCCTGAGGAGGAGGAGGATCCGGTGGAGGTAGTTTACTACCTCGACTCAGACGGCGACGATGATGCGCGAGAGGAGGCTCCATCGCCACGCCTGCCGACACCGAAACCTCCTTCCCCGCGTGCGCCTTCTCCAGCGGTACCTGCAGCTTCACCGACACCTCCACCGCCACCACCTGCCGCACCGAAGTGGCCGTTCCGTGTGGCCGTCCCTTCCGACGAGGGGGGTCAATGGGAGGTTGACGCCTGGGTCGACCTGACGCACCCACTCCACGGTGCCGACCTGGAGTTCCCAGGGCTACTCCGCGACTACCTCTACGACCTAGGTTACACTACCCACGAGGTTGTCTACTAGGTCCGGCAGCGAGCGTGCCCGGACCACACCACCCTCTGGTCTGCTGGTGTGCAAGTCCTAGAGCCTAACCCCAACCATGGGGGACACACCGTGCTGCGCAGGCACTACAACATCGCGGAGCACGAGACCATGGAGATGGCCATGGAGGACGCTGCTCAGCAGGCTCTTGGGGTCCTCTGCCAGCACTACCACACCCCAGTCTGCCAGTCTCAGTACCGCTACTTTCCCCGTCGGCAGTCTGGGGATACTGAGCACGAGATAGTGTCCATTCGGGGTGAGGACAACCGGCAGCTGCTGAAGCTAGTCTGGTATGTGTCAGCCCTGATCACTGCCTACGTCAGGGTGTCTGAGGAGCTCCATCACCGGAACGATGAGGTGTTCCACCTTCAGGCTCGGCTGGACCGAGTGGCGGGGCCACCACCTCAGGTGCCAGTGGTGGACCCAGCTCAGACACCCCTCGCAGGAGGCCTGGCACTGGAGAGTTAGGTGGTGCCACTAGGATACTCCCTCGGGATGACTAGTCGTCCTCATGTATCGCGATAGCACGTTTAATAAGTCGTCGTGTTGAGTTGGTTGTGTTGAACTTGAGTTAAAGTTGTGGTGTCTGGTTGTTTGTTATTTTGAACTATGTTTGATTTGGATCTTTGGTTGAGTGTTTCATCTAGCTGTGGGGATTTGTCCCAGCATGAACAAGTTAATGTTATCAAATGAAGTTAGCTCGTGGGGTTAAAATATTATATCCACTCTATTGCTCTTACTACTTTCTATTTAGTCACTACTGCTTGTGCACCAATATGTTGGCTATGTGCTCATGGTGTCTCTGTTACAATCAGATAGTTAACACAAGGAGCAACGCCGCTGGTGGAAATGCTAACTAGGGTAACCAAGGGGGTGGCAACCCACTGCCCAACCCTCCACCACTGACACCGGAGCAGTTCTATAATCTCCAGATGCAGATGATGGCAACAATGACCAATGCTGTACAAGTTCTCCAGCAGTCTCAAGCTTAGCCACCACCCCCGCCACCTAGAGATAGGCGTGGAGATTTTCTGAAGGGCCACCCTCCCACTTTCTCTCATGCTACAGAGCCACTATAGGCGGATGACTGGCTTCGTGCTGTGGAACGCCAGTTAGATATAGCACAGTGCAACAACAGGGAAAGGGTCTTGTATGGATCTGGACAGTTGAGGGGTGCAGCACTTGACTGGTGGGAATCCTACAGACCCCAAGACAGGGATGCATTCACCTGGGCACAATTCAGGGAGAATTTTCGCAACCACCATGTGCTTGCGGGGTTGATGAAAATGAAGAAGAAGGAGTTCCTTTCCCTGAAGCAGGGCAACATGTCTGTGACTGAGTATAGGGACAAGTTCCTTCAGTTGGCCAGATATGCCACTGTAGAGGTGGCGGAGGACAGAGAGAAGCAAGAATACTTCCTGGAGGGTTTAAATGATGAGCTCCAATACTAGCTCATGAACCATACCTTTCCTAGCTTTCATCAGCTGGTGGACAGGGCGCTTTTCACTGAAAGGAAGCGCCAGGAGATCGAAGAAAGGAAGAGGAAGTACAACAACTCTTCATCAAGCAGCAACACCCGTCCCCGTTTCTCTCAAGGTCCGAGCTCACAGCAGCAGGGGCAGTAGCAGTGGGCTCAAGGACAGCAAGGCTACCAGTACCAGCAGCGCTACCAGGGTCAGCCAGCTCGTCCTATGTATCCAGCTCAGCGCCAAGTGCAGACCACCCCTCCCACCCCAAACCAGACTACAGGTGTTGGGCCTTGCTACAAGTGTGGTGGAGCGGGCCACTATGCTAATGCTTGTCCCCGTAAGGTGCAAAGTAACCAACAGGGGCAGCAACCGGGCCGAAGGCAGAACCCTCCCCAGCCGCAGCAAGGGCGCCCCAATCAACAAGGCAAGGCGCTGTGGCAAGGGAAGGTGAATCATGTGACAGCTGAGTCTGCAGCTGAAGCTCCTAACGTCGTGCTTGGTACGTTTTTGGTCAACTCTCACCCTGCTACAGTTCTTTTTGATACCGGTGCCACGCATTCATTTATTACTAAATCATATGCTGAGCAGTACAATATTCCTATAAGGTCTACCAGTAGACCCATGGTAGTATCTACACCGGGGGGAACGTTGAGCACAAGTTTAATATGCCCTCGAGTTAGCATAAACATAAGGGGGATAGAATTCTGCACCAAGTTGATAATCATTGGTTCCGCGGGAATTGATATCATCTTGGGAATGGAAACTCTTGCTAAGTGGGATGTCAGAATTGATTGTGCCAAGTGAACTGTCCACTTAACAGCTCCTGATGGTCAGAAAGTGGAAGTCAGTGCCACAGAACCTTTTGGTTGTCTGCATCAAATGGAGGCGAAGCCCACGGAGGGGATTCGAGTAGTGTGCGAGTACCCGGATGTCTTTCCAGATGAGTTACCAGGTATGCCATCTGACCGAGAAGTTGAATTTTTAATAGAACTTTTACCTGGTATAGCCCCTATAGCAAAAAGGCAATATAGAGTGGCACCCAAAGAACAAGAGTTAATAAAGGAAAATATAGATGAGTTGTAAGGAAAAGGGTTTATTCGGCCTAGTTCCTCACCTTGGGCTTTTCCGGTTCTGTTTGTTGATAAAAAGGATGGGACCCGAATGATGTGTGTGGATTATAGAGCCTTGAATGATGTCACATCAAAAACAAATACCCCTTACCTCGAATAGGTGATTTGTTTGATCAATTGCAAGGTGCATGTGTGTTCTCAAAAATTGATCTGAGGTCAGGTTATCATCAAATGAAGATTCGTCCTTCCGAAATTCCAAAGACTGCTTTCATTACTAGATTTGGGTTATATGAGTACACAGTGATGTCTTTTGGTTTGACCAATGCTCCTGCTTATTTCACTCCCGTGCACCGACGCGCTCGCATTTCGCCGCCGGAGCTTTGCCTTGGTAAGCCGCTCCGCCGTTCGATTTGATGCCGTGGGTCCATCTCCGGCCTTCTAATCCCCGCCTTGTCGTTCGCAGGACCTTAGAGCTGCTCCGTGGGTTGTGGTCGCAAGGACGCGACGCCGTCGTCCCTGTCCGCTAACGCCGACCAAGTTCGTCCGCCGTCCTCCGTCGCGAGCTCTCTCCGCCGCTCCTTCATCCGAACCGAGCCCTTGGTGAGCTTCGCCGAGACCCCCTCTCTCTCCCGAGCTAGATCTGGTCCAGCGGTACCACCCCTAGGCCCCGGTGTGCGCCACGCCGACGAGCCGCAGCCGCGCGGGCGGGCTCCGCCGCAAGGGAAGGTCGCCACCAGCGCCTCATCCGTCCCTTTCCACCCTGGCCGTCCGATCCGTCGTCAACGGCAAGGATTATATCGTGGGATACCCCTTCGCGGGCCAATAGGAACGCGCCACGTCGCCTTCATAATCCCAGTCAGCCGCGGGCCCGCTTGTCAGGCCACGTGGTTTGCCACGCGGCAGCCACGTCGCGCTGACCGAGTCCACCGCGGTACTTTCACAGAAAAGACCCCGCGTTTCCCTGTTATCAACCCGCGGTCCGCCCGCGTTGAAAAATATTTAGATCTAGGTCCTGTTTTCTTCAGGTCAGCCCCTGAGCTTCCCGGGTTTTGAACCCGCGGTCCAGGCCCCGTGTTTTTGCCCTAAAACCCTCGGCGGCTATGGTTAATTACGGATAGGTCCTTGGTTTTTCAAATCTAGCCCCAGGTTTCTTTGTTTCTATCACAGTTATGCCCCTAGAAGTTTGTTTTATGCATAACTTTCACGTTTTAACTCCAATTTGAGTGATTCTTGTGCTCACGCGATCGTAGAAACGCGTAGAATGTTTTTAGTACAGTTTTATGTTCTGTTTTTATGATATGATGTACTGTTTCTCACCCTTGGATAATTGTTTGCATGTATGTATGTGTGGAAATGCTTGTATGTCGCCGTGAACGTGTTTAGACGGTGAGCAGTTTGTTGGTGAAGAAGAGCAGCAGTTTGAGGGTGTCGAGCAGCAGCCGCAAGACCAGTTTGAGCAAGGCAAGTATAACATGGACACAACCCAATAATCATTTAATCACTTCATATGCATGTGTCTAATTTTGTATGCCAATAAGGACTGTACCTAGCCTCTTTTATCGCAATGTTTACATATGGGAATGCATTTTGATTAAGTTTTGCTAGTTGCTGCGCGAACTCATGTATCTTCGGTTAATAATTTTGTTAACGGATCTATGCAATCAAATCTTGAGCTTGATCCTCTGTGGTTCATGTTCCTTTAAAAATGGCTTTTTAGCAACTTGGTTTAGGGGGCATGAGCATGTGTTTTGCTTATAGCCACTCTCCCTAAGGACCGATTCGCAAAGCGACAACCTGGGACAACAGTGCTACCATGAGACTGGAATGGGACGGTCTTGGCTAACTAATTAGGTTGCATTGGTTTGGGAGTAACTTACTGATGGGGCAAGAGGGGAGGTGAGCTTCTGTGGCCCTCGCGCTACTTGGGTTGAGTGCGTTTATCTCCCCTTGAGGCTTGCTCCACAGTTGCGGACCCTGAAACCTTAGCGGTTACACCTTACCAACGTGATCTTTGTAAAGGCCTCGTAGTGTGCTTGCTAGCCATCTCATCTAAGGTAATGTGGTGGACCACTAGCGTAGCCCACGACTCATGGGTGAAGATGTACGACCTCTCGAGAGTGTAAAACTGACATGTCAGCCGTGCTCACGGTTATGAGCGGCCCAGATCCTTTATGCAGATTAGTGGTTCTGTAGGGTTTGAAAGTGGTTCTTATGTTAATGTTGTTAAATAATATTCTTATGCAATATTTGGGCTTAATGGTTTATCTACTCACTTATAGTAACTAGTTGTTTAATAAAAACTTGACCAACTAAAAGCTCATGCTCTGTATCAGCCAACCTTAGAGCCTCATAGTTCATGTTATGCTTGTGGAGTACGAGTTGTAGTACTCACGCTTGTTTCTTTTGTTTCAACCTACTGTTGGCTGGAACCCGACCGCTTCTCAGTTCAAGAAGACTTCGAGGAGTATGTTCAGGACTTCAATGAGTTCTAGGCGTAGCCGTCCCCCAGTCGACGTCCCTGTGGCGGCTCGTTTTGTTCTGTTTACGCTTCCGCTATGACTCTGGTTTAAGGACATGTTGTCTTATTGTAATAAAATGATGATATACGCTATGTAAACGTTTTATTTTAGCTTTTATGCACGTTCTATGATGTCACTATTGTCATAATATATGTGAGACACGTTTCTAACACATATATGTTGTTCCGGTTCCGTTGGTTGAGAACTGGGCATGACAGCACTTGCTGTTAATTACCCTTTTACCATTATACATGTGTTATGTGCATTTAATTGAACTAGGAAATTGGAGGCTACATAGAATATGTTCAAATTGACTCTCTAGCATTTTTCATATACTTTAGGTAGTATAAATATCTCACTGGTAAATTATGAGCCCCTGCATGTTAAGTTTTAATGGTGATGTGAAAATGACAAAATAATACATATTGAAAAGGATAATTAGAAAAGTGGTCATGACTTGCTAGTAAAATTCTCCGGAAAATTTGGTAGCTTAATGTGGGTGCATAGAGTCCAGAAAGTATATCCGAGAAGGCTAATTACACTGTTTATATGTACATCTTAATTTGCACTAGATTAATATATGGAAATAGATGTCCTGTCAAACTTGGGAATTTTAACTTATAAAATTTTGTACATGTAGTCCATGCAAAGTATAGCTCACTGGTAAAATTTCACCTTCACAAACCATTCCAATAATTTATGAAAAATCTGAGAACCTATAGGGCTGATAACTTGCTAGAATTTTCATAATTAATTTATAACTCCTTTATGGCTAAAATTTTGACAATAGCATAATAGTGTAAATCTAGATGTCCTAAAAATCTGAGCTAGATTGGAGTTGTCTAACTACATGAACACAAATAATACTTTTTATTCATAAAGTAGGCATGTGTTAGGTAATTATAAGAGTATGTGTTGTTTGCTATTGATATCCTTATGCATGTGGGTTGATTTCTAGCTCACGCTATCTACTGTTGTCTATGCCACACTTGATTGAGAAGATGAACTCATTTGCTTTGTAAAACATTTAAGGTTAATATAGGGCCTTAATCCATTAGATAACCGGAATGTGTGATGTCATTAGTGAATGTTCCCCTATGTGTGCATGAAGTAGTCTTTTCCTGTTAAATAACTCATTCCAAGCAAAACATTTAATAATGTTTTAACTTTGCATCCCATTCCTTGCATCATCCCGCATGTCAATCATATAGTGGCGCTCATTACAGATACGTGATCCAGAAACGAGCGCGTGGAACGAACTACTTCAACCAACGGTGATCCAAAAGACCAACTAAGAACCACTCACGTCCTGGAAGGCCCATCAGTCGTGTTTGGACAGAGGAGTTGTCCAAGGGATCAAGGGTTGCCTGGGGCAAAGCCTCACAAGCCGGCAAACTAACAGTAGCTTAGTTTGTTGGTTTTCTTAAAGCAAATCAAAGGTAGGCAGGACTATGCTTTACCCAGCAAATGTATTATGATGAATGCTTACGCATCTGCATTAGGAGTTGTTTGGAACCAATTGCATTAGACTCCTTGGCCGCCCTGGCCCTAGCACCAAAAATAGAGTACGTAGGACGAGTATGCCTAGTAATGCTAGTACGAGTAGACACGAGTGAATGGAGTCACTCGTCGCGTAGGTGATTTTTCAAAAGTCACAAGAATATTATTATGATGAAAGCTACGAGGATGCTCTTGGTTGTAACTCGAGACCGGGCGGAGATAGGGTTATATAAGAAAAATGATGATGATGACGTGGATGGTGTGGTGAACTCTGCCCGAGTCGCATAAGGCTGATCGTTGTTCGTCTATTGGTCGGCATAACATTGTTAGGGTGCTTATCCGAAATCTATGGGCCGGTGAAATCTTAATTGTGACGTCTCAAGCAGAGGGGCACGTTCCTACCCACTGGTTGAGAGGAAGGTGGCCGTGGAGGTGGGGTGTCAAAGGAGGGCTGAACCCGACATAACCGAGGTAACGCTCCTGCGACAACGCGCTCCGGGAGTCAGGCGGGAGTGGTCATCGAACTTGAGACGGGACAAGTGGAGATGGGGAAAGCATATGTGGAACGCTGGGAGTTAGTAAGCATATGCCAACCTAGTGCTTCTAGTTATTCCCGGGAATAGAAAAATCGATTCGAATCGCTGATGCTCACCAGGTGTGAGAATGCCAATACCAATGACGGGCAAAGTAGTAATCCACTTGAATATGTTGTATTATAAATTCATAGTTTTGAATACTACATGCTTGAATATACATGCTTTACTTTCAGACAACTTATTATTGTACTCATGATTAGTATTATTGATAGGATGAACTAAGTAGCTATCAAATCCTACTTCTACATGATAAATCAAGCAACTGTCAATCCTGCTTCCACCTGTTAATTTGATCCTGTTTAAAAATCAACAGCTAAGGATCAAATTTTTAGTAAGCAAGCTTTGCGTCAGCCGTAAGCCAATTCCATTAAGTCCTACTGAGTAATTAGTACTCAGGGTTTGCCCCCACTTTTGGATTATAGGTACTGACGACACTGGACAACTATATTGGAGGTGGTAGTACCGGTGGGCTCGGTGCTACTCGCCTTGTTTATCTCTACATGAAGATTTGTTGAGTTTCATTTCCGCTGTGAGATGTTTTGAAACGCTTCCGCTATACATGTATATTTTTAAATCGCTTCCGCTATCTTTGAACATGTGTTTGACTATTATCTTCGGTTTGTAAACTAAGTGTACTTATTCTCTACTTCAACTGCCTGTGATGATGTAATCTGTTGTGGCTCCATCGAGGGTCGAATGTGTATGACATTGGTTCCTCTAGGAAATGGTGTTATCGAGAGCCCGAAGGACTCTCGACGGACTACCGGGTTTAGTGTGGCCTAAGTGCACTGCGAGCCGGTGGTGGCAGGTGTGCTTAGTCTGGATTAAGCAGGGCGGTTCCACCAGTGGCTTCACTACTATACTCTACACTCAACTACACAACCACACTAGTGTTATCTTGATCCACCACACCTTGCAAATGACCTCCCAAGGGGTATTTATAGCCTGGATGGACGAGGGGGGTTTTTGTAGGTGTGCAAGGTCGGTTGGGCATAGGTCGGTGGTCGGCCGACCCTGGGGTAGGTCGGCCGGGCAGCCCGGGAGGTCGGGCGACCATCCGATGCACCGCCTTCCTTGATCCTTCGGCTGTGATTTGCTCCGAATGTCGGTTGGCGGTTGTGGCGGTTGAGGCACGTGCAAAACGAGGTCGGTACTAGGTCGGCCCACCTTGGGATAAGGTTGGGTGACCTCTGATTGGCTGCATGTTTTTTTCCTCGGATTGCTGACGTCATTGATCCCTTGTGCGAAGTCCTTTCGGCCCTTGGATGCATTGGATTCTTGATCCGACAGTTGCATTTAACTTGTTTTGTGTTTCTTTGCATGCAGGTCGAAATTGGCGATGTGGCAAGGTCGGGCGACCTGGGCCTAGGTTGGGCGACCTGGGCCCTGAGCTGCCTGGTGGGCTACCTGGGTCGGCCAACCAGGTGGGAGGTCGGCCGACCTGGTTCCTAGGTCAGCCAACCTAGACCTGTGGTCGGCCGACCTGGCCTCTGGGTGCTGGTAGCCCCTGGTCGGCTGACCAGGTCAGGCGACCACACCCTTGGTCGGCCGACCTGGGATAGTGGTCGGCCGGCCAGGGTCTCTGGCCCATTGCTCCCCTTCTTGCCACATTGTCTTCGTTTGTTCATTTTCATATAGTTTTGAATGTGTTAAGGTCCTGCATACAACCTTTATGCACAACTCGTGGAACTAGTTAGAGATTAGTGAAAACTTGGTAAAGTATACTCTAAAACATGAAATGTTGGTCGCCGAAATGGGTTTTATCGACCGCCAACACCCATCAACTACTTCGCCCCAAATCACCACATGCACAACCCACATCTACCACCACCAAACCCCTCAATGCAGCTACCCCCACCACCCCAGATGCTCCTACTTCCACCATCACAATCACACAACACCTGCAAAACCCAAGCCAGCAAACGTGGCCAACAGCAACACAATCACAACACTATGATACGCTACCCTAGAAACAACCAAAACTCAAAAGTCCCAAAGACCCTCCCACCAAAGACCAACAACAACAGCAGGTGTCTCACAGAGTTAACGTCATCAATGCTATCATAGGGGGCTCCGGAGAGCCCCAACATCAGTCCAAGAAGCAAAGGAAAGATTATCTCTGATGTGCCAATCACGTGTCCGAAGGAACCCGGTTCAAAACCGAATGGTCCTTCACGCCAATAACTTTCACCGAAGAAGATATCAAACTCAAGAATTACCCACACAAAGACCCATTAGTCATAAGAGCAATTGTCAGGATCAACTCAATCCATTTCTTGGGAAATGACATCGGCAGAATATTAGTCGACAATGGTAGCGCAGCTGACATCATCTTCAAGAACTGTTACTTCGCCATGGGCTTCAAGCTCGAAGACCTTGACGCAACAAATCAACCGCTGTACGGCTTCGGAGGCAAAAAGATAGATGCCATCGGCAAAAAGATGATCAATGTCACCTTCGGGGAGGGCACATTCAAAAGGACAGAAGAGATACTCTTCGATATCATAGATATCGATTACCCCTACAACGCCATCTTTGGTAGGGACATAATAAATAAGTTTCAAGCAATAATCCACCAAGGATACTTATGCATGAAGATGCCCGTGAGAGCCGGAGTACTATCCATATATGGAAGTCAAAAGGACGCAAGAGAAGCGGAGATAAATGCTTCAATGTCCAACAAGAACATTCACAACATCAATGCGGCACAGGAAGAGTCTGACCAGGAAAACACACAGGAAGAAGAAGAAACGAAGCCTGAGAAAGCTCAGCCGCACGAATACACCAAAAGGGTCCCCCTCTGCGAAGACACACCAGAAAAATGTGTAACAATAAGCACCACGCTTGATCCTGAAGAAGAACAGAAGCTAATCTAGTGTCTTCGCAACAACCAGGATGTCTTTGCATGGAAGCCATCCGATCTGATAGGAGTGGACAGATCAGTGATAGAGCACAAGCTACATGTCAACCCAAATGCAAAGCCATGGAAACAGAAACTTCGATCAACTTCGGAAGAGAGAGCTGAGGCAGCAAAAGCAGCAGTTCAGAAACTCTTAGACGCAGATGTGATAAGAGAAGTGCAATTCACAGACTGGCTATCTAACGTAGTCATGGTAAGAAAGAAGAATGGCCAGTGGAGGATGTGCATTGACTTCAATATACTTAACAGATCATGCTCGAAGGATAATCACCCTCTAGGATTCCACAGCGGGATGTGAAATGTTCAGTTTGCTCGATTGCTTCTCAGGTTACCACCAAGTGTGGCTCGCTAAGGAAGATGAAACGAAGACAAGCTTCATAACGACAAACGGAACATATTGTTACAAAAGAATGCCAGAGGGGCTGAAAAATGCAAGGTCAACATTTAGCAGAATGATTGCGATCATAGTGGGATCACAAATTGGAAGAAACATTCTGACTTACGTTGACGACATAGTTGTCAAAACCAAAAAGGCAGAAAATCATGTGGTTGATTTAAGAGAGACCTTCACAAACTTCAGAAAATACAATCCCAAACTCAACCCCGAGAAATGCACCTTCGGCTTAAAAAAGGGCAAGTTATAGGGATGCCTAATCTCGAAGACCGGAATAGAAGCAAATCCAGAAAAAATCTCAGCCATCAGAAAAATGGAAGCTCCAAGAACAAGAAAGCAATTGTAGAAACTAACAGGAAGAATAGAAGCGCTAAACAGATGCATACCGAAGTCAGCAGAGAAAAGCCTATCTTTCTTTCAAATACTAAAGAGCGGAACAACATAGCAGTGGGGGCCAGAACAACATAGCAGTGGGGGCCAGAACAATAGAAAGCATTCGAAGAACTGAAAAATTACTTGGAAGAAACAGCGATCCTAACAAGCCCAACCCCCGGAGTTGAATTGTTGTTGTACATTGCAGCCACAATGCATACTGTCAGTGCAGTACTAATCGAAGAGAAACAAGAAGAATATGGAAGGAAGCAATACGCGATCTACTTTGTATCCGAAGTCCTATCAACATCGAAGAGAAGCTACTCCGAAGTAGAAAAAATGGCATATACAGTCCTAATGGCATCAAGAAAACGTCGCCACTACTTTCAGAGTCACCCCATACAGATCTCAACCGCTTACCCACTAAAGGACATCTTCAGAAACAAAGAGTCCTCGGGACGCATAGCCAAAAGGGCAGCCGAGTTAGCAGAGTACACCATTGACTTCGTGCCAAGAACATCAATAAAATCACAAGTCCTCGCGGACTTTATCGCAGACTGGACACCAACAAAACAAGCAGAAGAAACAGTGCAAAGTGGAAAAGAGTGGACAATTCAATGCAATGGCTCTTACAGATCCAAGGGATCAGCAGCAGCAGCAATCTTAACACCTCCCCAAGGAGCCAAGTTTCGCTATGTCACCAAGCTAGATTTTGACGAAGGAACAAACAACGTGGCAGAATACGAAGCCCTACTCCTTGGCCACAGAAAAGCAAGATCCCTAGGAGTGTGAAGAGTGTCTGTCTTGACAGATTCAGAATTGGTCATGGGCCACATAGACAAAAGTTACAAAGCTCGTGACCCCATAATGAACAAGTATTTGCAGCTAGCTCGTCGGATGGAAAATCACTTCGCTGGGATATCCGCCAAAAGCATAGTTACAAGTGACAACGAGGAGGCAAACTTCCTAGCCCAATCAGCTTCGAACAAACAACCTCTGCCACAAGATGTCTTCATAGAAACCCTGAACCAGAGGTCAATTGATATCAAAGATGAACAAAGCCATATTACACCAATACATGTCGAAGACTAGAGAGCCCCAATCATAGCATTTTTATAAGGACGTAATCAGCAAATGTCCAAGGCAGAAAGACAAAGAATTGAAATGAGTGCCAAGAACTATTACATGCTAACAGGGGATCTATACAGAAGTGGTATCTGTGCACCACTATTAAAATGTATACCAAGAGATGAAGGAAAACAATTACTCGATGAAATTCACAGCGGTTGGTGTTCGTCACACATCAGTACAAGAAACCTGGTCTCAAAGGCTTTCAGGCAAGGATTCTACTGGCCTTTGGCAGTAACAGATGCAGACTATATTGTCAGAACATGCAGTAACTGCCAAAAATGGTTCAAGTATAGCAATTACTCCCCTCAAGAAATACAGTTAATCTCCCCAATCTGGCCTTTTGGCGAAGTGGGGGATGGACATAGTGGGTCCACTTCCTCCCTGTCAAGGAAATTATAAATTCGCAGCAGTGGCAGTTGTGGCGGAACTGCCCTGCTTAATCCAGACTAAGCACACCTGCCACCTTTGGCTCGCAGTGCACCTAGGCTAGACTAAACCCAGTAGTCCGTCGAGCTACCCAAAGGGCACTCGATGTAACCATCACCCGAGGATACCGACATCACACACATTCAGCCCTCGAAAGAGCCACAACAGTTACATCATCACAGGCAGTTGAAGTAGAGAATAGATAGACTTAGTTTACATACCGAAGATAAGTAATCAAATACATGTTCAATTATAGCGGAAGCGATTTCAAAATACACATATATAGCGGAAGCATTTTCAAATCATCTCGCAGCGTGTAGAGATAAACAAGGTGAGTAGCACCGAACCCACTAGTTCTACCCTCCTTCAAGCGGTGTGTCCAAAAGTCTTCAGTACCTGTAAGCCAAAAGTGGGGGCAAACCCTGAGTACTAATTACTCAGTAGGACTTAATGGAAAGGGCTTACAGCTGACGCAAAGCATGCTTACTAATCATGTGGATCCTTAGCTGTTGATTATTAAACAAGGTCATGTTAACATAAAATAGCAGGATTTGACAGCTGCTATCCATTTACCATGAAGATTCATTTACATCATAAAGTAAATACTTGCATGAAAGTAAAACATGAGAACCCATTAGTAACTTGCATAATAGTATATCAAACACATGTCCCGCCCCAAGATTTACAGCGCCCCCACCCAACCCTTGGGAGTAACTGTCTCAGGAGCGATACCACGGTATGTCGGGTCAGCCCTCCCTCGACCTCAAAGCATCTCCCAAGTCCATCGGCCTCCCATCAGTGGATGGGCAGCACCATGAATAGTGGGACGGATCATACACATCCAAGCATGTTGTATTGAAAAACATAAATATAAGCATAAAGTATTTAAGTTATTACTACGTTCGGACGTCAAAGGCATTGGCATTCTCACACCTGGTGAGCATCAGCGATTCGAATCGATTTGTTAATTTTCGGGAATAACTAAAAATGCCAGGGGTATATGCTTACTAGCCATCGCGTTCCCACATATGGCCTCCATCTCCACTTGTCCTATCCCAAGTTCTATTCCAACCCGCCACTTCCTCGGGTTTAGCCCCCATGGAGCGTTACCTCGGTACGTCGGGTCCAGCCCTTCCATGAGATAAGCGCCCCTAGTTCCATGGTAGGAACAAGTCTCTGTTCTTCGGATGGCACAAGTAAGATTTTCACCGGTCCATTATCCCGGATAAGCACCTTAGCAATGTTATGCCGACCAATAGGCGAACAACGGACGGGCCTTAAACAACTCGGGCGGGGGTCCCGCTCGTCAGTGAGACAGAGAGAAAAAGAAATTCCTGAAATTGGAAAACCCCAGTTTGACTGCTAGGGCCTTTGTTTGTATTTCGCGTTTTTGAACAGGTTAGAGGCCGAATTTGAAAATACCCCAATTGGATGAAATGTTCTAAATTTGTCTCTTACCTTTTCTTTATAAACTTGTATACCATGTTATATTCAAAAATGTGGTTTAAATTTGAATTTAAGCTGCTGACCAAGGTTTGACCAACAGAACCTTCCAGTTTAAAAATTCTAAAAGTCCATTTTCTAACCACATTCATCCAAGGAGTTTTATACCAATGTTATTTAGAATTTTAGGATCTACAACTTTCCCAATAAAAGAATTTCAATATTTTGACTTTAAGATCAAGAAAATTTAAAATTACTAAACTCGTCATGTTTGGACAGAATTCACATGCTGACAGAAAAAGCCCTAAAACTCTATGCAAACCTTCATGCATGTCAAAGCACCAATTACCAAAATTGTTCACCATGAAATTGTCTACAAGTTTGTCAATATGAGTTTCACCCAAATCTAAATATAACAAAAGTTATGGGCACAATCACAGAGACATATATGCAGAAAACAGGTTTCAACAAGTTGCATTTCAACCTAGTTTGAACTAGGGTTCAAGTGCATGCTAATGTATGATGCTTTATGATGAATGTTGCATGTATGATGAATGATTATGCACTTGAGATGCCGGTGCATCACAGCAGTCAAGTACTTCTACAAATGGATCAAAGCAAAGCCTTTGCAGACAATTACTTCGACAACATTACAGAAATTCTTCTAGCAAAGCATCATATGCCGCTTCGGCGTCCCGAAGAAATTAATAGTAGACAATGGTAAACAGTTCGATAGCACAATTTTCAAGGACTTTTGCCACGGAATCGGAACAACACCGTGCTTTGCATCAGTTTATCACCCACAATCGAACGGAGCAGTGGAATGAGCAAATGGCATAATATTCACGGGCATCAAGAAGAACATAACAGAGCTGCCGAAGAGCAAGTGGGTCGAAGAACTGCCAAGAGTAGTATGGTCGCATAACACAACAGAGTCAAGATCAACCAAATTCACTCCTTTCAAATTACTCTATGGCGAAGAAGCAGTGACACCAGACTCAATAAAGCATGGCACCTACAGAGTTGATCATCCAGGAGATGACGAAGACCTTAAGGTCAACAAAGAATCACTAGAAGAGCTCAGGATGCAAGCAATACAGAACATCGAAGCTTATCAAGAGGAAACGAGAAGATGGAAGGGAAAGAAGCTCAGGCCAAGAATCATCAAATCCAGAGATCTCGTCTTGAAGAAGAGAACAGAGAACAAATCTAAGCTAAACTCAAATGGGAAGGACCTTATGTAGCAATCAAAGCAACCAGAGGACCATACAGGCTGAAGACCGTTAACGGAGAGGAACTACCACACACATGGAACATTGATATGCTCAGAAGATACTATGTGTAGCCTTCTTGTAATTTTATTTTCACATCTTTTGTAATTTCATTTCACATGGACAAGTGTTGTAACGAACACAGTGAGGACTCATACTTTTTTCCTCATAGGGCAACTCTTCATCAGACAGCAATTCCGTCGGCGAAGAGGTGAGGTTTTTAATGAGGCGAGGTTCTCCGAAAATAAAAAAGCGTTGCCCAGAAAAAGTTAAGTACCTAAGTTTGTTTAAAAAGACAGTAGTGCCGAAGCACAGCCGAAACCTGTAAAAATCTATGGGTCTCCGCTCTACTTTCAGCCCGTAAAATTCCTTGGCAGAACATTTAAGTGCGCAAATGCAAATCTCCCAAGGGAGATTATGCATCCCCGCAACTTAACTTGCAGGATTGTCGCAAGAATGAGCGAAGATAAAATATAAATATCCTTGACCGAATATCAAAGACGCGCGCCAAAAAAAAGCAGCGCGAAGATAAAAAATAAATATCCTTAACCAAAGATCAAGGACACGCGCCAAAAAAAAGGGCAGCGTGAAGATAAAAAATAAATATCCTTCACCGAAGATCAAGGACGCGCGCAAAAAAAAAAAAAGGCAGCGCGAAGATAAAAAATAAACATTATTGACCGAAGATCAAGGACGCGCGCCAAAATAGGGCAGCGCGAAGATAAAAAATAAATATCCTTGACCGAAGATCAAGGACGCGCGCCGAAAAAGGGCGGCGCGAAGATAAATAACAACAATCCTTAACCGAAGATCAAGGACCCATTTAAAAAAGGAAACACAGCTCCGCAACGATCGAAAACTCAATATCATCCAACTTGGATTGAAGAGAGCTTTTTATTTCAAATAACAAAATACGTACAAGCCAGGCTTAGACGCCAACCCAACTCGACATCCCACAAGCCGCCTGCAAGCTGCTCGGCAGCCATGCACCGAATCAAACCAGGGAAACCCACGATAGGAGGGTCTCCCGGTCTGAAGAACCGAATTAGGAAAATCTCACGATCCGAAGATAAAGCACTACACGAGCCATAGCTTGAGGGAACAACCACACCTACCAGAAACAAACCTGCACTCAACACAATCATCCATACTACTCATGAACCAACGCACTCAGCGCCTGAACGGCCACGGCGAGACAGAGGGGCTACTTATAGTAAGCCCCGAGAAGCAAAAGAACATGGGTGATGAACAGCAAAGTGAACAGCGAAGTGACCGCCGATAGTAACACACAATAAAAAGGCAAAGCCACAATGTCGGCCATCACCGAAAAGCAACCCACAGTGAAAAGGCAAAGCCACAATGTTGGCCACTGCCGAAAAGCGAACCACAGTAAAAAGGAAAAACCACGATGTCAGCAACTGCCGAAAGCGATCCAAAACGAAGAGATATCCACATTATCGAACATTTACAAAAAAAGTTAAACATAACAGAATAAATATATACATCCATACACAATGGACAACATTTACATTTCACCCGCACTTCGGGCGATGTCTGCCGACATCTCATCAAGTACAACATCGATGGCATTGTCCAATATTACATCAATAAAAGCACCGAACTCGTCAAAAGACATAACGCCCCCTTCTTCGCTATACACATTCACCACATCTCTACAGTAAGGGGTCAACACATCTAAAAAACAAGAACTATACCGCGAGCTAATGCCCATCGACTCCATCAAAAGAACGAGGTCCAACGGTATGTCCTCTTCGACTATGACAATCTCCTTCCCAGCAGAAGAAGGCCCCGAAATGCGGCACACGTACTCCAGAGGACCGGAGTCGATGTCGTCCACGGGTTCGGGCTTCCGCTACAGCAATCCAGCTGGAGCATTAAACATACCACGCTGCATCAAATGCAGCTCTCGACGGTCCGCCTCCCCGACATAATTCGATGGTGTTCAACACGATCTTCGCAAAAACGCTTAAAAAACCTTCTTGTATGAGAATTGCGAAGATCATAGCGTTTAAGCTTCCACCACCAAAAATCGTAAAAACTACATGTCGGGAACTTTTCATGAAACCGCTTCCAAATGGTCCCAGAAACAAAGAAGTCTTGATAGTTCATCATAATAGGCAATACATCTTCGATCACCCGCGCAGGCCCAGATTCCGGAACCTGCGCAGGGATCCAAAATTCAACATCCACTACTCAGCATATATTACAAAGCATCTGACATAAAGAGTCAACTGTCAAAGAGTAATCTACAAGCTACACCTGCTCCCTATCTACACCACCATCTTCATCTCCGGTTCCCCGGCCTTCGGGCATGGCACCTCGCTCATCATCATTCCTGGCGTGCTGCTGCGAAGAGGAGCCCGCCTCGGTGCCAGTCGCAGGAGCTTGCGAAGAGGAACGGCTCGACCTTTCCCTCGCCTGCAGAGAGCGAAGAGTTTGATCAACCAACTGACAAAACTCCTCGTGACACTGTAAAAGTAAAACTGCCGAAGTAAGATACGCTCAATCAATATCAAGTAAACACATAATGAAAACCAACATTACCTTCAACGCTCGACGTTCTGCTTCCGAAACGGCAATTTGCTCCTCGTGAACTTTCCAGAATGTTCTGATAAAGTTACTTGCAATATTCTTCGCGTCAGTGTTGACAGCACTTAAGCACGGCAAATCTTATACTGCAAGCGACAGTATCGTGTGTAGCTTTTTCCTAGGATGAGTATCATGGGTTTTGTCAATCCAGGAAATGAACTAATTGAGAACTAATTAACAAGAGTTTATGGTAAACTAAGGGTATAAAACTAGGCTCTAATCTACCTCTAAACTAACCCTAAACTATATC
This sequence comes from Paspalum notatum, assembly GCA_022530915.1. Lineage (NCBI taxonomy): Eukaryota > Viridiplantae > Streptophyta > Magnoliopsida > Poales > Poaceae > Paspalum > Paspalum notatum. The sequence goes on from CM039688.1 coordinate 15,145,539, forward strand.
TAATCTACGTCTAAACTGTACTAATATATATATAAGATAGGCAATTAGAACAGAACTAAAACTCTAATCAAAGGGTACGTATTAACTACATTCTAATCAAGCTCTAATTGGATCCAAGACATGCATGATAATGGGCGCCACAACAAGATTAAAACAGTGAAATAACTAGTAGCTCAAGGTAGACAAGCATGATCAAGCATATTCATCATAGCTTGATTAAATCAAGATCAATCAACCTAACCCCCTAGATCGGTTTAATCTTTCCCCGGGCTCTACGGTCACTAGTAACCAGGTAATCAACGAGAAACTTTCAACAGGCACGTAATTAGAGAATGCACTTCTAATTACTTTGTATGGTCTAATAACATAATTAGCACAATTAGAACCTCTAATCACCATGATCAAAAGAACTAGATATACAACTATATTATTAGTAAGCTAGATCAATGATCGAGAACGCTAGAAGAATATAACCCTTAATAACATGCTCTAATTAACATGCATCTAGACCAAAAGTTAATTAGAGTTAGAACAAGCATAATTAGAACAAGAAAATGATAATTAGATAAGAACAATGCTTCATTAATAAATTATCATACTTACAACCATGGCAATAGCTCTTGATGATACAATTGGACCTCTGGAGTTAGGTAATTAGAGAGCCATGCAAGACCTCTAATCACCTCTAGGAACTAGAAGAGCCTCTCATCCCTAGCCTAGAACTCAACCCTCAGCTCTCCTCTGGCGGATGTCCCTCTACTCTACATCTTGTCGCCTTGATAATGAATTGGATGCCTCGTCTCGGGGCCTCTACTCGCTATTTATACCCTGAAGAAGACATGGTAAAAAGGAAACCTCGAACCGACGTAGGAATAGGTGGGGTCGGCCGACTAGGGGGTTCTGGTCTGCTGACCAGGATTCCTCCCTCACCCGGTCGTTTTTATCTTTTGCGGGGACGTTGCTTGTCGCCTAAGAAATACTTGTACGGGGCCTCTCGGACTCTTGAGATTCTGGAATCTTCGGTATGGGCTGAGATTTAACGGAATCTTCTAGTCTTTGATATAATTGACTAATTATCCCCTATTTCTTGTAGCTCTTAACACCTTCTTGAAGCTTCAGGGTAGAAAGCCTTGATTAACACAGAGGGGGGTATGAATTAACCAAGCCTTCCTTGTTCATCATCTTCAATGAATGTCATCTTAGCGGTCTTTTCTCACTCGACGTAGATCGTTTGTGAATTTCGCGAAAATTAGTCAAAAAACCTGTAAACATCACATATAGCATATTTCTAAGACAATGTTGCAAAATTCACAATAATCGGTGATGATTGTTAGTAAAAGATATAGTTGACGCATAGAATAAATGAAAAACTATGTAAAATTATACAAAATATTCGTTCATAAACCGCGTCAACAACATCCCCACTCTTAAACCTTGCTCGTCCTCGAGTAAGTCAAGAATCAGCATTGCCCTACATTAACTTTTTCATACCTTAATCTTAATTAATCAAACTAACGAGCTCTCTCAAAATTTTAAGTTTGAAACAGCAAATTATGAAAGAAAAGATATTCAGCTAAGCTCATCCCACAACAAAAGAATTAGCAAGAGTTCAAAATTATCAATGACACATCTCCTCATTTTAGCGATATGTTTTTGAAAAAGATAATCAAACATTTAGAAAAAAATTCTTGCAAAGCCAAAAGAACACACTCAACTTCGAGTCTCTCAATATCTAAATGGTATTCAATAAACACACATATATATATATATTAGGAGCCCTGGGCTCTCAGTAATAAAAGAAGCCCTCATCCAATTATGCATTCTGATTGCAGCCACACCACCCCAAAATCCTCCCCACCGAATCGCACCCCGGCACACCCCGGTCTGTTTCAGTCGATCCACATTGCAACCCGCACCCCAGTCACAATCCTATCCACTCCATCCAATCCGCCGCCGCCCACAACCCCTGCCCGCTGCTGGTGCGGCGGACGGCGTCCCCCGTCGCGGACGGAGATGCCGCGGCTGCGACCAACCCTCGTCGTCGCCCGGTGACCCCGCGGCCGTGACCAACCCTGGCTGCCGCCCCCAACCCGTCGTCACCCGGCGACCCCCACGGTCGCGACCAACCCCAGTACGTCGTCGACCCATCTATCCCACTGCCTCTGTTTCGTCGTCTCCCCCGCGTCCCCCACCCGTCCTCGTCCGATACCGGCTCGACGGACGGCAACCCCACCGCCGCAACCAACCCCCGCTCCGTCCACCAGTCTCCACCCGCCGCACCTGCTTCCCTTTCATCGTCACCGCCACTGCCCCAACCCTAAATCTGGCGTCGGCCGGTGCCGTCATGGCGCACAGCGATCCCACCACCGCGCCCAGCCCTACGTCCGCTGTCGGCCACCAATCTCCACCCCGGATCCGCCTTTTCATCGCTTGAGCGGTCCCGAACTCAATCCCTATCCTTTCGTCATATGCTCACTTTCCGTTGTCAATTGCAGTTCCTCTTGTCTTGATTCGTATCAGTTTCAAATTTTTATTCCATTTTATGCGGTTCGCGACCGGATCGATGGGTGGAGTCGATGGTACTTCTCCTACCGCAACCGGACGGATGGGCGGCGTCAAGCTCGACTACTCATTCGTTGAGGACACTGGCTACGACAGCAGCGCCGGCAGCCGATGTCCTCCTGCGGCCGCTACATCCTCCACTGCATCTGCAGGTTCTTTTTCCTTGTTCCAAATCCCTCAGCCGCTGGATGTGAACTCCGTAGCGATTAGGATTAGAGTTTCAATCACAGCCGTGTATGCGTTCTTGACCCTATTAATAGCAGAAGAAGGATTCCTGTTGTTTTTTGGTTCTGAATCTAACAAAAGTTTCCCCTAGGCTCTTTTTGCCTGATTCTGAATCCAACGAAAGGTTCCTCTGTGCTGCTAGACGTGAACTCCCCACCGATTATGATTAGTAATATGCCTATTGTTTTGTCAGAAAATAGTCTAGATTAGTTGTGAAAATCAGTTAATTAACTCTAGATTAGTCGGGCAAGCGACGTCTGGCATGGCGCAGCCAAGCGCTGCCGAATGCAGCGTGTGCGGCGGCTCCACGCTGAGTGGGTCAGCGGCCGTCCCCGTCACACCGCTGTCCGCCCCTCCACAGCCCTACCGTGCCTCCGCATGGGCGAGCAACGTCCAGCATGGTGCGGCCGGAGCGCAGAGGCGCGACGCAGCGGCAGGCGTGGCCAGCCCCGGCAGCGGCAGGCGCAGCCTTGCAAGGGAGCCTTTTGCCATGTCTGGTCTGGAACAGGCACCTGCCGTCGTTGGTGCAGTTGTCAACCTGGGTGGGAGGCGCACACAAAGCGTCCATGCATGCCGGCAACGGCCTGATAGTAGCGTGAGAGTGACTGGTTACCTTTTCTGCAGGTAACCTATTCGACGAAATGTTTGATGCGATTTGTTGAGTTATTTTCAAATCCTGGTGCTTTCGTCCATGCATGGATGTTTTTTGTCGAAATTTGGCCTCAAGCCATGGTAATGTTCCTCACCATTATCGCAGCCTTTCCATGTGTCTAGATGGCCGTGGACAAGAAGAAGCTTCAACCTTGCTTTGGCTGTAGATGTGCTCCTTGTTGCAAGCGTGATGTGCTGTTGCACATCCCAGATGATGGCTTTGAGCTCAAGAATGCCTCCATGGTGTGTGTAGGTAATTTGAGTGGTGAAAACTCCGGGAGCTTTAGTGTCTTCTCTGTGTCTGAAATCTTATTAGCAACATCACCTGACTGGCAGTGCGTGCAATGCATTTTTGCAGGAATTGCTCTATCCACTTTGAGGCAATTAAGCAACCAATATTATTACATTTCTTAATCGCATCCTATTAGCATTTGATTTTAGCTCGGGTTGGTTTTCAGATAGGTTTTTATGCACATTCTGGTTTCGTTTTATGCTATATGACCCATAGTTGTTCACCTTGCCACTGATGTTCTTGAGTTCATGTAATTTCTCTAGTAATATTGTATGAATTTGTTTAGTGGTACAAGCAAAAATAATAGCAACTAACTGCGAGTTCAATTATTTTTGTGAAATATGCATTATTTATGCCGTTCTCGTTATGTGATTTACTGCATCACTCATGTTCTTAAGTGATTTACTGCATTATTAAGTGATTTTATGCCGTCAATGCTGGATGAAATTAATTCCACATTTTTTTGGAGCCTGGAACTCTATAAATAAATGTTTTTTTTTGCATAAAAGTCGATTATCACTTTTTTTTGCATAACAGAGTCAATGATCTAATGTCAATCAACTCATTCAATCTTGGGTTTTTATCGAGCTATGTCTACGTATACATGTGACTCTTTAATTTATACTCATTCATGGTTTATGTGATTAGAAATTTCTATACTTTCATGCGATTGGAAATATATGCCTTTATGCCTTACATGATTGTATTAATGCCTACCATCGCACTATTTATGCCTACCGTTGCACTGTTTGTATGCACAGTGTTATTCATTGCACAACGGCAGTGATTTTTTTAAATTTCTATGATGGCTGCACCTTCCTATCATCAATTCAAAAAAATCTATTGGTATTTAGAAATATATAAATGGTGTTTTCTATATTTGATGAATGTGATTTCTTTGCGATTCCTATCACTATTTTTTATTTAGGTTCACAGAAATGTAAAACTAACTATTTTCTATGATTCCACTCAATGCTTTTTATGCCTTTTATACTGAGTGGTAGTGCAAAAAGCCGCTCGTTCTCATCTGACTTCAACTTCCCGGGTGTGCCTAGTGATGGTGTGGAGCGTGCTGAGCAGGAGCAACATTTATGCCTTCATATATCCCTTAGGCCACCATTTATGCACTCATTCCTAATTTTTATGTCTTCGTATGTCACTAATTATGTCCATCAGACCACTATTTATGCACACAGTTCCAATTTTTATGCCTTCATATGTGACTAATTATGCCCAGCAGGCCACCATTTATGCACACAGTAGCTCTATTTCTGAACAGGATCATGCATCATTAATCTGAGTGTATCCAATAGTTATAGGAAGCTAGATTAATCTCTCACATCAGGCTATATCTACACTTAATTTCTCAAAAGAAAGCTTGATTAATTTTAGACTTACATCCCAGATTGCATCTTGTGAAGATTTTATGCCTTTCATCTGCACTTATGCCTATTGATGATAGACAGATGTTGTGGTTCATTGTGGAATGACGAGTGTTCTTATCGTGTTAAACTTTTTTCATGGACCCTGGTATTGTTGTCATTGATATTAAAAGGTAGAAATTTTCCTTTGAAAGCCATAAAAGGTGTACTAGCACTAGCAATAATATGCATGTCTTTTTGTAATACTAACATTAACTAATTTGTGTAAATTCGCATTGGTTATATGATTACTACCACTAATTTTTATGCCTCTTTTATGCAAGGTAGTGATGAATGATGAGGTGACAAGTCAACACCAACATAGCAAAGCCCATGGCCTGCTGGCACCTCGTGCTGAATGGCAAGGCCTTCAACTTGACGCTGATGTGTAGAGATGCATGAGATTATGATATATTCATGATGTGCTTGTAAGTATATGGATGAGTGACAGGCAGTGGGAAGCCGTAGTAAGAAAAGGGTTCTTCAACATCCCCGCATCTTTGCAGACGAATAGATCATGCCAAGACCACTACGCACAACTGGATTGCTTGTCATGTACTCGACAGAAGCATTTTATGCTAGTTAAATATTATGTAAGATTATATATTAGATGGTTGGGATTATATTTTGTCCAACTATGCGCTAAACAAGTGCCTTCTATGATAGTGTAGATCCCAAATACTTTGATGGCGAAATGTTTACGTTAAATGCAATAACTTTTATGTGATTTTGTGTTGAACAACTCTATCACTGCGCCATTTCTGCTAATTTATGTGTATCTAGCTGCACCTCGAAGCAGATGGGGCAGTTGTTCTTCATCGAGTTCTCGCTGCAGCAGTGCTGCTCGCACGAACGAGGAGACGCAGAGGAATACTTACTACACTTTTGGCAGTGGAAGTTCTTTCCTCCTACCCTATTGAAATGGACGTGGTTTCAGTTACAGCATATATACTGTAGTAAATTTCAGACGAAAATGGTAGCAGTTTAAGGATCCTAGCTAGTAAGATTGTGGTTGCTATTTGCACCGTAAAGTATTCAAAATGAAAAAAACTGCATCCACAGTATAGATTAAGTACATAAATCCATGACAGTTTGAGCAGAGATTCAGATCCTGCAATGGACAAAAGGGGGTGGGGGTAGGTGGACAAAAGGCAGCTGCACCAGAGGCATGCGGAAGAGAACGGTGCGGCCTGGGGCGACGCGCTGGGTGGGCGAGGGCGAGGGTGGCGTGCGCGTCGGCGGCGAGCGCTGGGACATGGGAGAAGTGGCTTATGCGCCTGAAGCGTTGATGGACGAGGGTGATGGGCGACGTGTGTGGCGGAACCGCCGATTTAATACGGGCTAAGTACACCTGCCACCATTAGCTTACAATGCACTTAGAACGTACTAAACCCGGTCGTCCGTCGAGAGGCCTTCGGCTCTCGATAACACCCTTTCCCAGAGGAACCGACATCATACACATCTGACTCTCGATGGAGCCACAACAGTTACACCATCACAGACAGTTGAAATATAGAATAGATAGATTTAGTTTACAAACCAAGAATGTATATAGTCAAATACATGTCCAAAATATATTTAATGCGGAAGCGTTTTCAAAACATCTCGCAGCGGAAACCAAGTACCTAAGAAGTCTTCATACAGACGAACGAGGCGAGTAGTACCGAGCCCACCGGTTCTACCCTTCTCCAAGCAGCTATCCAAAAGCCGCCAGTACCTGTGAGCCAAAAGTGGGGGCAAACCCTGAGTACTAATTACTCAGTAGGACTTAATGGATGGGGTTTTCGGCTGACGCAAAGCTCAGCTTACTAGCAAGTAGGTCCTTAGCCATTGATTTTAAACTGTACAATGTTGTTGTAGGATAGCGGGGTTTGACAGTCGCTACCCTTTAATCATGATTTTTCCACTATGGTTCAGTGTTATACTATAGCGGGATTTGACAGCCGCTAGTCCTTATCCTGAAACTCATTGGTAACATAAAGTAAGTAATTTGCATGAAGTAAAACAGGTATATCCAATGTGTAGTAGCAAATCATCAATTTTCATAAAACATCTTGCCTCAAACAGTTCTACGTTGCCCGTGTGCGATATTGGCATTCTCACACCTGGTGAGCATCAGCGATTCGAATCGATTTTTATATTCCCGGGAATAACTAGAAAATGCCAGGGGCCCATATGCTTACTCACACGACGGCTTCCCCACATATAGTCCCCCTCCTCCACTTGTCCCATCCCAAGTTCGATTCACTCCCGCCTGACTCCCGGGTTGTGCCCCCATGACGAGCCTGCCGACATCTCGGTCTCCCCGTCATGAGCACCAAGCTCCCCCGGGCCACCTTCCTCTCAACCAGTGGGTAGGAACGTGTTTCTGTTCTTCGGATGGCACAAGTAAGGTTTCACCGGTCCCATTTCCCGGATAAGCATTCTAGCAATGTTATGCCGATCAGCAGGCGAACAGCGAACGGGCCTTATGCGACTCGGGCGGAGTCCACCATACCATCACATCATTTTTCAACTTAGTAATCCCATATCTCCGCCCGGTCTCAATTGAAAGCATAACATAGCAATAATAAATTCATAGTAATGAAGATTCATCATTCGAAAGTAAACCCTACGAGACGAGTGACAGTGCTCACTCGTGTCTACTCGCGCCTAACCATTCTAGGCAGTCGTCCTACGAACCCTAAGTATAGGTGCTAGGGCCAGGGCGGCCGGGAAGTCTAATGCAATTGGTTTCAATCAATCCTAACGCATATGCGTAACTCAAAATAATTTGTTTGTTGGGATTTGCATGGTCCTGCCTACCTTGATTCACTTTAATAAGACCAACAAACTAAGCTACTGTTAGTTTGCCAGGTTGTGAGGCTTCGCCCCAGGCAACCCCTTGATCCCTTGGACAACTCCTCCTTCCAAGCACGACTGATGGGCCCTCCAGGTCATGAATGGGTCTTAGTTGGTCTTTTGGATCACCGTTGGTTGATGTAGACCCGTGCACTTGTTTCTTTATCACGTATCTGCAATAAGCGTCGCTATATGAATAATATGCATGATGCAATACACGAGACGCCTGGAGATCATACACGCATAACTAATCATTCCATGGTTATGCAGAAAAGTGATTGGTAAACATACTCATAGGGTAGTATAGCCATAGGAAATTTTGGTGGAAATTCTTCTAGCATAGCGGATAGCACTTTCCTATTTCATTGACTTAACCATCATATCACTTGTCATTTTCATATCACACGCAAGCAAAGCACCAGTCAAGCATATATCTACACATGCAATGGACTGCTATTACAAGACATCACTCTTAGCACTAGTAACTTGTAGTATTTTTATGATCCTAGGGCGAATACACACTCAAACAGCATATAAATGCACGTTTTCCTATTTTCTTTTTCAACCAGTAGCATTATGTCGATTTCAAAACAGCAACCAAAACAAATATGCACAACCTCATACTTTACTAGTGAGCTACCCATACTGTATAGAGTACATGAAATTACCAGAGGTCATGTTGGAGCATATTTCATGTAACCTTCACTTTCTAAGTTAATTTAATACACAAAACACATACATAAGGGCAAAACAGTAATTAAACAGTCAATGCTAGGGCTACCAAAAATCGCACAGTATCTAGATGCCATAAAAAATCTACTGTCCAAGTTTCATAATTTTTGGAGTTCATTTAGTCCACTTTTTGACATTTATCCTAATTAGTCATGCATACAACAAATCAAGGGCAAAACAGACATTTCACACTTCCACATCCCACCAATCATGTAGATCTACTCAAGAGGAGTCTAACGCAACTGAATTTGTCCATTTTGGATTTTTCTGTGATTTGTTATGATTTTCCGAAGTTCACCGCTAATTTAAATGCATTCAAATGGAAAATCACTCAGACTAGGGACCTAAACGTAATTAACCGTAGACTCCAGGGGGTAGCAGGGAAGATTCTACAGACTCAATGCATAGTGTTTAAACTACCGCGCGTAAAAATGCAAAAACGCAGGGGGTTTCGGGTAAAACTACCCTTCCTTCTTCTTCTTCCTCGGGCCGACGGGCGCGCGCGCGGTGGCCGGGGTTGGGGACGCTGCGCCGGCGCGTGGAGGCCCGGGCTTGAGGCCGATGGGGTCGGGGAAGATGTTCCCGTCCACGGGGACTCGATTCCCCCAGATCTCGTCGCGGAAGGAGGTGAGGACAAGCGGAGCGGCGGCGGTGAACCGAAGCCGCGGGAGCTTGGCGTGGCGCGGCGGCGCGACGTCGATCCGGCGGTCGGGGCGGCGGATGGCGGGGCCAGAGAGCGCTTGAGCTGCGCGGGGACGAGGCGAACCCGGCGGAGTCGAAGTGGTGGCGCGGAGATGGCCCGAGGGTGGCTCTCCACGACGAGCCCGTGGGTGGCACGGGTGCACGCGAGCGGCGCGCGTGGGGAGAGGTGGAGGAGGCGATGGCGGCGGCGGTACCTAGCGCGTTTGGTGCGCGAGGCCGAGGCGGAGCTGGCGGTGGGGGTCTGGAGCACCGGGAGGCGGTGGAGGGTGGTACGCGACGGGGTGAACCGGCGGTGAACCGGAGCGACGGCGGCGCGGCCTTGACGTCGAGCGGAGGTGGATCTCGGCGCCGGGTGGGGGAGAGGCGACGAGGTCTAGGGCATTAGGTGCGCGGTGGAGTGGGGAGTGCGGCGGTGGTGGCCTCGGGGCGAGCGGGGGTCGGACGGCGGCCGGGGCGCGAGCTTGCCGCGGCTCCAATGGTGGCCGCAGCTCTGCGCTCGGGGAGAGGCCGGGCAGGGGAAAGCGAGGGCGAGGGAGTGGGTGGAGAAGGCCGCGGGTGCGCCCAGGTGACGAGGCCGGGGCGCGGTGGGGACGTCGATCCGCGGCGCGGCGTACATCGCTGTACGCCGGCGTCCCCGTGGCGGCCGTCGTACCGGGGTGGAAGGCGACCCTGACGGGTGGGCCCCACCGGTCAGCGACTCAGAGGAAGATCTACTTTTTTTTTGTGTTTTCTCCCTTCCTGTAAATTGCCATTTTGACCTATTTAGAGACCGAATTTGGGAAAGTGGTAATTGGATGAATTATTGTACTCTCAGAGCTCTACAAGTTTGTCAATTGGCTCATATTCAAATTCGGCCGGAAAATATGAAATTTGTTTGAATTTATGCAGCAGCCATAGGTAGGGACAGGGTAGGTCATCTGCTTAGGAGGGGAAAATACCCTAGTTATAGGTCTCAACTCCACTTGCTCCTTTTGACAAATTTGTTTGGGACTTTCTAAACTATATTTAATTTCATTAGGGAAGGTCATGAAAATGACTCTATGGGTAAGAAAATATCAAATTACCAAACTGGACAGAGTAGGGGTGTGTTTCTGGGCTGACAAAGTTTGGTTGAAAAGACCAATTTGAATTCATATTATGACCAGACTCATATTGACAAAGTTGTTTCTTGGATCATTGCCTACAACTTTGTTAATATGATCCTCCTCTAAATCATAACATATTTTGAAGTACAACCCTAATCTTGTTTAGGATTTTGGTAAAACAGCTGATTTACTCTAAGTAAAGCTTTTCTTGTTTTCATCTTTTGAAATATCAAATGAAGTCCAAATACATCCACAATAGATGCATTTGAAAGATGATGGGTTCAATTCCATTTCATATAAAAGAAAATTCTTGAGTTGTATAGTCCAATCAAAAGAAATTTCAGAATCAATTTGGGAATGGGCTGAAATTTCAGATTTGAGAAATTTTGACTTAGTGGTTTATCTACCAATTCCTCATTACTCTCTTAAGCAGGATTTTGTCTTAATTCATCATTAGCTTACGTATAATTTTGTGTACGGCTTCTGAGATGCCAGGGGCATCACAACCCACCCCCCTTAAAGAAATCTCGTCCCGAGATTTGGAGGAAGCGGGGTTCTACGGCTTACTGTGAAATGCAAATAGTTCTGGCGTCGTTGTTCGGGTGCTTCTGTCACTCAGGGTAACACTTAATTCTTCATCCATTTGCTTTGTTAACTGGCTCGTGAAGGGTTAGTGCCTCTTTAACACAAGGTAGTTACAAAGCTTTTTGAATACGTCTAAGGTGGTCTTTTCCAGGTGCTCGGCAAGTCGTGGTTTTTATGAGAGCGAATGAACAAACCACAAGGTCGGTGTGGCCAACGCGAAAACGACAGTGATTTACTCGAATAATGGAACAGGGTTACTCTCTGACTTTGACCCCAAGATTTAGAAACATGATGAATATACAGGTGTTAGAACAATCAGAAGCAAGGTGTACACAATTGGAAGACCGAGCCACGAAGGCTCTTGGGATTCAATGGGTTATCAATGGATGTGCTTTTGAGAGACACATTCATTTCATTCGATAGGGACTGTGTACACATATAAGGTATTAAATCCGAACATTCCTCAAAGAGTAAGATGTGGTGATACATAGCACATTCTACTCATTGTTTCGGGAAAGATGCCGTGGAAAGAGAATAGGACATATTCACCTAGACAAGGTGATGGTTTGTATGATTTCATAGAATTGATCAAGACTGACCAAGAGAAGTATAGGCATATGATGTGCGCTTACTAATGAAACAGTAGTCAGTGTTAGTAAGCTTAACTGAGGATGATTTTCAAAGAAGAACAAAGCAACTTCTTGAAAAGGACGATATGACAAAAGCACTAGCTGAGAACAAAAGCGTAGCGCGGCGGATGGTACTGAATTTCACCTTCAGAAGATGAGGTTCAATATACTCCAGAAAGGAACGTAGGAGAAAGCAGTGGAAACAGTGTTTGGCTGTCTCCACCATTCAGAGAGGGGCAAGTTGGAAGAAGAAATGGAATGACGTAGTAAGACAGTGGGAATGAGATCAAGCATTTCCACACCTATAAGATGTTAACGAAAATCAGGGTAAGCGCAGAGAAATCTGAGATTTGGGACAATGGTTGTGAAGGTATCGTGGAGAATAGAATTGTTCATCCCCGTGAAGCATGACCAGCAAGGATAAACAAAGTCAACGAAAAGATGTGGACGAGTGGGGTCATAAATTTGACTCGTCTCACGGATCGAGAAGACATGGTTCAACAAGGCAAGGGAAAGGTGTGAACGATAGTGGGGTTAAGGTGGATCTTTCCCCACAGACCACGAAGGGCAAGGTGAAACAAAGCAATGAAATGATACAAGGTGGCAGTTGAATTTGAGTAGCTTATTTCCACGAATTAGATGTATAGAGGTCAACGAGGTGTTAGAAGTTGGATAGGAATATTCCACAATTTCAGCGGTGTCATGCCTTGCATGTCTTGATACCAGCGCGCCCCTAGTGGAACCGAGTGACGGCCGTGCACACAGGACCCTAGGTTCCGTCGCGGCACCATAGACTGCTCGGGTAAACACCTCGTCAAGAGCGGTATTTCCATCCAATCTCAGAGGATATGCTAATAACACAAGGTTATAGAGAGACATGAACAAGGAGTTTTACACGCCATAGTACAATGTTTCCGGAGGTATAATTTATCAGATTTATTTGAATCAGAAACAAGGTAACGACAACTAAAGTGTCATGGATTACAAGGACTGAAGTGCCTGAATGACAAAGCATGAAACGTGAGAACTACAAGAGTTCAGAATGCTCCCTTGAAAGTAGAGTTACATCAATCATGAGGGTGGGACACATGCCGACTGCAAAGAGTTGGATACATGGGAAACTCGAGAGTTATGAGAGTCAACCCCCACTCATTATAAAAGTTTTGCGATGACCGCTAGCACACCAACTAGTATCTAGCTAGTACTGCCTAAACGTAAGATTTATACGCCCAGGACGAATGCCCGTTTCTTCTTTCAACCAACTTGGTGCAGTGTTGGTCTTCACGTGGGAAACGCCATGAAACAACAGTCTTGATTCTCCACCGAGTATGAGAACGTCACCAGATTCGAGGTTGATCTTGGTCGCTTGGTCTTTGTCTCCCGTGTCGCCGAACAAGAACTCGGCGGTGTCTCCTATGGAGATGGATATGAAAGGTAAACCTTTGGTAAGGCTACTCTCTGACTCGTCCTTGTCTTGGTGAAGCCCGAGCTTTTCGGAGTTGGTGTAGTAGTTGACAATGCATACGTCCGGGTTAATCTGAGGAAATTCGCTTGCAGTGGAATTCGCAGTTTGAGCAATCATCTTGAAAGCATCTGGTATTGTCGGGGCTTGTGCTCCATCGAATGGACGCGTGGGTCCATATGAGCGTAACGTCGGATCCCAGTTCTTTCCTAGGGACATCATCCATAAGTTCAGCTTGGCACCATTCTTGAGGCTTGGCCTGTAAAATCCTCCTGGGCCCTTACCCAGTTGTCGACACATACGAACCATCCCGATCTGATCTTCAGGCTTGACAAATCCTTTTAATAGAACCATCCCAGGTCGCAGGTGTTGAACTGAGGCTGCTTCGGTGGAAGATTCTCCCGCTTTTCTCTTCTTTTGTTCTCGAGGAATCGTTGTTTTAGCTTTTGCGGACTCTTGGTAATTAGGGCATAAGTCGAAGGGCTGCGTCGAGGGTTGCGACATCTGTAGCAGGAAGAATAAGGCTCCCGTCAATTTGATAGTTTCGAAGGCCAAATGTGGTCATAAGGCAATTTGTATTCATGTGCCAATTAAGTTACGTCCCGAACTTCATCTTCTAAATTTCGTAATTGCTACCTAGATGTAAGCTTGGACTTAAAATGGTTGTAAGTTAATGTCCAGAGTATTTTGCCGAAGGGTCGTTATAGATCAATTTGTTGGTTGAATTTTTTTGCACTACAACTTTTATATATAATACTTGTTTCAAAATGGACATAGGACACGCCCTAAACTGGTACCTCGCTCGTATTTACTTTCAGAGCAAGTAATCTATACATAAGTTGTTTAGAAATTTCCTGCACTACTAGGTTCTTATAATAAGTTTCTGTTGATTTTATTCGTAGTTTGAAATGCATCTTAAAACCGCAGACAGGATTCATATGTAAAATGCTACTACCCAACAAGTATACTTATAGATGCAGTAAGAAATCTAGTTATTTTCAAGCAAAAACAAGTAAGGCACATGAGATGAGATGGAATGATGTATGCTCGTCCTATCCGGTCTCACATCACACTTTCTAAGTATACAACTAGCGATATTCGGTGACATATATGCACGTCTCTCCTTAATGCAACTAGTCGAGTCCTAGTCGTTCTTAGTTTCGCACGTGGTTAGTGTACCTGCAGAAGAATGCATGCTCATACATCACCACATAATGTGGCATCCACGCGTGACCGCTGCGTGGACAACGTTGGTGGGCCGCTGCACCTTTTCCTCAAAGCCTGACTTTCCACCAGTACTGGGGACTGTCGAGAAAAAGGTGGATCCCAAAACCGAATGTAAGTGTGGTGGGTATGAAAGCCTCAAACATGCCCACCACCCTTAAAGAGCTTTTACTTATACAGCATGAATGCAGAGATTACAACTGTCTGCAAAACCCAATAGCTTCCACCAGTACTGGGGACAGCTATGGCCGAAAAGTTGCTTCTCAAAGCGCCGAATATGCATATGAGTTCTATCTAGATCAGAATGTCAGTGATGTCACCTGGATAACACTAACATCCTTAATATGGGCATATCGTATACTCTCATTTTTGAATTACTTGAAAAGGGCTTTCGAAAATAGTTTTGTAAACCAAAACTGGATGATATAGCTGTTGTCTGTGTATGATCGGCTCTGATACCAGCTGTGGCGGAACCGCCGATTTAATACGGGCTAAGTACACCTGCCACCATTAGCTTACAATGCACTTAGACCGTACTAAACCCGGTCGTCCGTCGAGAGGCCTTCGGCTCTCGATAACACCATTTCCCAGAGGAACCGACATCATACACATCTGACTCTCGATGGAGCCACAACAGTTACACCATCATAGACAGTTGAAATATAGAATAGATAGATTTAGTTTACAAACCAAGAATGTACATAGTCAAATACATGTCCAAAATATATTTAATGCGGAAGCGTTTTCAAAACATCTCGCAGCGGAAACCAAGTACCTAAGAAGTCTTCATATAGACGAACGAGGCGAGTAGTACCGAGCCCACCGGTTCTACCCTTCTCCAAGCAGCTATCCAAAAGCCGCCAGTACCTGTGAGCCAAAAGTGGGGGCAAACCCTGAGTACTAATTACTCAGTAGGACTTAATGGACGGGTTTTCGGCTGACGCAAAGCTCAGCTTACTAGCAAGTAGGTCCTTAGCCATTGATTTTAAACTGTACAATGTTGTTGTAGGATAGCGGGGTTTGACAGTCGCTACCCTTTAATCATGATTTTTCCACTATGGTTCAGTGTTATACTATAGCGGGATTTGACAGCCGCTAGTCCTTATCCTGAAACTCATTGGTAACATAAAGTAAGTAATTTGCATGAAGTAAAACAGGTATATCCAATGTGTAGTAGCAAATCATCAATTTTCATAAAACATCTTGCCTCAAACAGTTCTACGTTGCCCGTGTGCGATATTGGCATTCTCACACCTGGTGAGCATCAGTGATTCGAATCGATTTTTATATTCCCGGGAATAACTAGAAAATGCCAGGGGCCCATATGCTTACTCACACGACGGCTTCCCCACATATAGTCCCCCTCCTCCACTTGTCCCATCCCAAGTTCGATTCACTCCCGCCTGACTCCCGGGTTGTGCCCCCATGACGAGCCTGCCGACATCTCGGTCTCCCCGTCATGAGCACCAAGCTCCCCCGGGCCACCTTCCTCTCAACCAGTGGGTAGGAACGTGTTTCTGTTCTTCGGATGGCACAAGTAAGGTTTCACCGGTCCCATTTCCCGGATAAGCATTCTAGCAATGTTATGCCGATCAGCAGGCGAACAGCGAACGGGCCTTATGCGACTCGGGCGGAGTCCACCATACCATCACATCATTTTTCAACTTAGTAATCCCATATCTCCGCCCGGTCTCAATTGAAAGCATAACATAGCAATAATAAATTCATAGTAATGAAGATTCATCATTCGAAAGTAAACCCTACGAGACGAGTGACAGTGCTCACTCGTGTCTACTCGCGCCTAACCATTCTAGGCAGTCGTCCTACGAACCCTAAGTATAGGTGCTAGGGCCAGGGCGGCCGGGAAGTCTAATGCAATTGGTTTCAATCAATCCTAACGCATATGCGTAACTCAAAATAATTTGTTTGTTGGGATTTGCATGGTCCTGCCTACCTTGATTCACTTTAATAAGACCAACAAACTAAGCTACTGTTAGTTTGCCGGGTTGTGAGGCTTCGCCCCAGGCAACCCCTTGATCCCTTGGACAACTCCTCCTTCCAAGCACGACTGATGGGCCCTCCAGGTCGTGAATGGGTCTTAGTTGGTCTTTTGGATCACCGTTGGTTGATGTAGACCCGTGCACTTGTTTCTTTATCACGTATCTGCAATAAGCGTCGCTATATGAATAATATGCATGATGCAATACACGAGACGCCTGGAGATCATACCCGCATAACTAATCATTCCATGGTTATGCAGAAAAGTGATTGGTAAACATACTCATAGGGTAGTATAGCCATAGGAAATTTTGGTGGAAATTCTTCTAGCATAGCGGATAGCACTTTCCTATTTCATTGACTTAACCATCATATCACTTGTCATTTTCATATCACACGCAAGCAAAGCACCAGTCAAGCATATATCTACACATGCAATGGACTGCTATTACAAGACATCACTCTTAGCACTAGTAACTTGTAGTATTTTTATGATCCTAGGGCGAATACACACTCAAACAGCATATAAATGCACGTTTTCCTATTTTCTTTTTCAACCAGTAGCATTATGTCGATTTCAAAACAGCAGCCAAAACAAATATGCACAACCTCATACTTTACTAGTGAGCTACCCATACTGTATAGAGTACATGAAATTACCAGAGGTCATGTTGGAGCATATTTCATGTAACCTTCACTTTCTAAGTTAATTTAATACACAAAACACATACATAAGGGCAAAACAGTAATTAAACAGTCAATGCTAGGGCTACCAAAAATTGCACAGTATCTAGATGCCATAAAAAATCTACTGTCCAAGTTTCATAATTTTTGGAGTTCATTTAGTCCACTTTTTGACATTTATCCTAATTAGTCATGCATGCAACAAATCAAGGGCAAAACAGACATTTCACACTTCCACATCCCACCAATCATGTAGATCTACTCAAGAGGAGTCTAACGCAACTGAATTTGTCCATTTTGGATTTTTCTGTGATTTGTTATGATTTTCCGAAGTTCACCGCTAATTTAAATGCATTCAAATGGAAAATCACTCAGACTAGGGACCTAAACGTAATTAACCGTAGACTCCAGGGGGTAGCAGGGAAGATTCTACAGACTCAATGCATAGTGTTTAAACTACCGCGTGTAAAAATGCAAAAACGCAGGGGGTTTCGGGTAAAACTACCCTTCCTTCTTCTTCTTCCTCGGGCCGACGGGCGCGCGCGCGGTGGCCGGGGTTGGGGACGCTGCGCCGGCGCGTGGAGGCCCGGGCTTGAGGCCGATGGGGTCGGGGAAGATGTTCCCGTCCACGGGGACTCGATTCCCCCAGATCTCGTCGCGGAAGGAGGTGAGGACAAGCGGAGCGGCGGCGGTGAACCGAAGCTGCGGGAGCTTGGCGTGGCGCGGCGGCGCGACGTCGATCCGGCGGTCGGGGCGGCGGATGGCGGGGCCAGAGAGCGCTTGAGCTGCGCGGGGACGAGGCGAACCCGGCGGAGTCGAAGTGGTGGCGCGGAGATGGCCCGAGGGTGGCTCTCCACGACGAGCCCGTGGGCGGCACGGGTGCACGCGAGCGGCGCGCGCGGGGAGAGGTGGAGGAGGCGATGGCGGCGGCGGTACCTAGCGCGTTGGGTGCGCGAGGCCGAGGCGGAGCTGGCGGTGGGGGTCTGGAGCACCGGGAGGCGGTGGAGGGTGGTACGCGACGGGGTGAACCGGCGGTGAACCGGAGCGACGGCGGCGCGGGCTTGACGTCGAGCGGAGGTGGATCTCGGCGCCGGGTGGGGGAGAGGCGACGAGGTCTAGGGCGTTAGGTGCGCGGTGGAGTGGGGAGTGCGGCGGTGGTGGCCTCGGGGCGAGCGGGGGTCGGACGGCGGCCGGGGCGCGAGCTTGCCGCGGCTCCAATGGCGGCCGCAGCTCTGCGCTCGGGGAGAGGCCGGGCAGGGGAAAGCGAGGGCGAGGGAGTGGGTGGAGAAGGCCGCGGGTGCGCCCAGGTGACGAGGCCGGGGCGCGGTGGGGACGTCGATCCGCGGCGCGGCGTACGTCGCTGTACGCCGGCGTCCCCGTGGCGGCCGTCGTACCGGGGTGGAAGGCGACCCTGACGGGTGGGCCCCACCGGTCAGCGACTCAGAGGACGATCTACTTTTTTTTTTGTGTTTTCTCCCTTCCTGTAAATTGCCATTTTGACCTATTTAGAGACCGAATTTGGGAAAGTGGTAATTGGATGAATTGTTGTACTCTCAGAGCTCTACAAGTTTGTCAATTGGCTCATATTCAAATTCGGCCGGAAAATATAAAATTTGTTTGAATTTATGCAGCAGCCATAGGTAGGGACAGGGTAGGTCATCTGCTTAGGAGGGGAAAATACCCTAGTTATAGGCCTCAACTCCACTTGCTCCTTTTGACAAATTTGTTTGGGACTTTCTAAACTATATTTCATTTCATTAGGGCAGGTCATGAAAATGAATCTATGGGTAAGAAAATCTCAAATTACCAAACTGGACAGAGTAGGGGTGTGTTTCTAGGCTGACAAAGTTTGGTTGAAAAGACCAATTTGAATTCATATTATGACCAGACTCATATTGACAAAGTTGTTTCTTGGATCATTACCTACAACTTTGTTAATATGATCCTCCTCTAAATCACAACATATTTGGAGTACAACCCTAATCTTGTTTAGGATTTTGGTAAAACAGCAGATTTACTCTAAGTAAAGCTTTTCTTGTTTTCATCTTTTGAAATATCAAATGAAGTCCAAATACATCCACAATAGATGCATTTGAAAGGTGATGGGTTCAATTCCATTTCATATAAAAGAAAATTCTTGAGTTGTATAGTCCAATCAAAAGAAATTTCAGAATCAATTTGGGAATGGGCTGAAATTTCAGATTTGAGAAATTTTGACTTAGTGGTTTATCTACCAATTCCTCATTACTCTCTTAAGCAGGATTTTGTCTTAATTCATCATTAGCTTACGTATAATTTTGTGTACGGCTTCTGAGATACCAGGGGCATCACAACGTGGCCGTGTGCGTTGGGCGCGACGGCAGCGGCGAGGGCGCGACGGCGAGGGGCGCGGCGGCGGTGTGCGGTGGGGGCGGCGTAGGCGCGCGAGGTTGCGAGGGCGCAGGCGCTGGTGCGGCGGTTTTGCGGCTGCGGGAGTTGTAGAGATTATGGTAACAAACTGGACATGAGATCAATTCATATCTTCATGACAGAGTTTATCGAGGTTTATGCCACGACATAGGTCATTTATGCTGATTTTACATGTCATATTCTATTTTCAAATCAATTTTTCTCTAATTGCAGACCACTGCACAAATTTGCGAAAGAAAACTAGAGCAACTCCATATTTTATGCTTGTCTCTTTATGTTTTTATGCTGAGGAACTACCCTTTTGAGTTACAGAACTTTCAACCTAAAAGCGAAAATTTATGAATTTCAAAAATTTCAAAAAATATAGTCACAGTGGATGCCAAAATGAACATAAAAATATAAGTATTCTATTGGTGAAAACTGTTTGTGAATTAGATATTCGAATAAAAAATTATGGTAGAAAAACTAGTATGATGAAATGAACTGCGTGCATGCATGTGTGCGTCAGTTGGGCAGAATACGTCAGAGTCGTTGGTTCATTCCATTACAGAAGACGAAGCTTACGCTTAATTGTACACAATTTTACTCCACTTTTGCATATATTTTATGCTAAACCGGTCTCCGACCCAGTCCGCGCCCCCGTGCTCGCGGACCACACCCCTCGCCCGTCTCCCTGGTCTGGTTGGAGCTTCCTGATATATATATATATATATATGGAGCTTGGTATGAATCCTAATCAAAACATGTTTTCAAAATATTGTGAAACCAACAAAGAAATCTGCTGGTTTTACTGAGACTTGTGAAAAAAATCATGGAATAAAATAATGTTGAGAAGGAAAGTATGGAACACACACATTTAGAAGAGTGGACATGTGTAAATATTAATGGATGATTTCAAGGCACAGATAAAGTCCTTAAGTCCTTGCTATCAGATTGCACATGGTTAAAATATTTTCTAGAGTAACTATAAACAGGATATCTCTTCCTAATACTAAACAAAAACTAAATATAAAACCCTTAAAAATACTTATAGAATTATTGAGGAGCAACTCAATCTGTTTTTTCTTTTAGGTGACCACTTGGTCTTTTTTTTTGTTTTTTCCTTCTCAAAAATCTAAAATCACATAGCGTATAACAAGGTAGCTCTCCATCCCTACTCTTGAATAATACTTACTCTCGCCCATGAGGATATATCTAAAACAATTTAACTTAGAGGCTGTTTAATAAAAAGAATAATATTTAATCCCTTAAATACTTCAGAAAATAATAGGTTGTGGTCAAGTAGGATACACAAAAAGATAATTTTAGTTTAAGGATAGATATCCAGTGAAGTTTATACTCTCTCCAATGTAGAGAGACATAATGCATTGATAGAAAGGTTAGCAAAGAAAAGATACGCGAAGGAATGACCAGCTTCTAAGTCTCATACCTTAGAAAACAATCTTGATCCAACTCATTTGAAAAACAAATTTGACAAATCTAAGATTTAATATATATATATATATAATATATATAGCTCTGATAGGAATGGCTATTGCAAGATAATCTCATAAAATTGATCATGGCATTTATAAGTAGTAAAAATAAACAAGGAGATGATTATAATAAAGATTAAACTTTTCAAAAATTAAATCATATGGGTTTTTATGAACAATCATAATCAATTACAAATTTGCTGGCTAGTTCAATTAAGCATGTTTTATGAGAGCCCGCTAATTTAACTAATCAAAACCAAAGCGTGATAACGATAAAAGCAGCAACTATCATCATTTTCTTGAAAACATTAATTAATTAAGCATACATCATGGTTATAGCATTAATGACACTATAAATCTAAACTAACACATTAAAAATAAGAGAAACACAAAGGGAGCACCAAATTGATAGATATAGCTAATAGTTGTAGAATTAAATGAAAAGTAAAGGTGTTAGAAATATGTTACCGGATATTCCTTCAATTTTCTTGTCATTAAATAATTTCCTGCAAAACAAATCCATATACTACTCTCGAGGTAACGATCGAGAGTAGAAGCAATTTACCATAATCTAATAATATTTCCAATAATTTTTAACTTGTGGCCTAATTAATTTTAAATAAAAAAAACAAAAATCTAACGGGTGTATGTGAATGCAAACGTGTAATTTTATAAGAGATAAGCATATAAACAAAGACGATGATTGAATCAGGATCCAAACACCATGTTTACATCATGCTTGCTAAGTCTCTCTATAGCCATCAAAACTTTAATTAACCAAGATTAAAACACCATGTTTTCTCAAGTTTATTAACTCATAATAGCATAAGAAAACCAAAGCACATTGCAAAGCTTATAAACTAATCAAATTAAATTATGGATAACTAGCAGGATTAATTAACTTCATCATGATGATCAACAATTTAATCTAAGCACCATGCTTACATAAAATTGCTAAGTAAAACATCGTACAAATATTATCATAAACATTAAAGCATACATCATGAAGTTAATTAAACAACCAAACCAATTATAAACATGCAATTTTAATCTAAATGTAACAGGGTGGTTTATGCACGAAATTAGTAACGTGAAAGGTGGAAAAACATGGTAACATAACGAAGATGGAAAGCTTATCCACGAGAGATATTATTAGCAAGAAACTTTCGATTAAACCTAATGATGATAGTCTCAAATTAAATCTAAACACCATGTTTACATTTAATTTACCAAGAAGAAAACTCTGCAGAGTATAGAAATAAAGCATCCATTATTAAGTTTATAAAAATTTTAAAACTAATAAAATAAGTGTGGAGAAACAAATGATAATGCAAATGCAAGGTGGAAAAGACAATATGAAGTGATGAGATGATGATTATCTAAAACGTTAAATTAAGTTAGCTAGCCACAAACTAAAGATTCAAAGGGTGGTGTTATGCTTCCCATTTCTCTATTAAAAGACTCTAAGACTCTTAACACTAAAAAGAACGGGTTGCCTCCCAAAAAGCGCTTAATTTAAAGTCATAGAGTTAGACTTCTTACTTACCTTCGTTGAACTGAAGCCATGGTCCTTTGAGTAAGAATCCAAAGTGTCCATGCAGCTTGATAACTTGATTGCGCAGCTTCATTGTGTCTTGATCATAGAATCACTTGTGTGCACAATCCTCTACTTGTGTGTTCATGTGCCAAAGTCTTTGAAGCTCCTTGCAACTAAACTTGATTATGAAAATACCATGGAAGCATTGCCCAATCTTTTTTTATCATTGTTGTCACCATCTTACTCAAGTAGTCATCACAATTGTTGCTGCCACCTCCTTCCTCGTGGTACATCTCATTGATTTCGAGCAGAACATACCTCAAAAAATAGATCCATTGGATAGCCTCTTAAATTATATTTTTAACAAGTATTTATGCGTCAAAATCTGATTCCGTATAAAGGAGTAATGCCCGTTTTACTCAAGCACTGCGTTCTGTCCAGATTTCAATTCAGCTCGCGTAGCCTTCAATGATTTGCACATTGCTCCTCGTAGAAATCTCCAAATTGAGTAATTCTTGTTGCGTTGGAAAGAGGACTTCATTGTATTTCTAAATATAAGAAAATATTCTGTCTCTACCTCTTAAGGTCGAGCTCTATGTTGATGATATTTTCAGCTCTCCCGATGTTGATAATTTTCAATCTTTTGGACTTGGATCTTTGTGAAAATTGTCTGAGTCCACCATTGTTCACCTTGAAGCTTCATAGGCTTGATTCTTGTCTTCAATTCCTCCTACATCCAGTCCACTCACTTTTCAATTTAAAACTCAATCCATTATTTGCAAATTCTGATGATGTCTTTTAAGTCAAATCTTTCTATCAATCGTCTCGAATTTGTCTTCTGTTCTTTCACCACATTGATCTTATTGTTTCAAAAGCATATTTGTAAGCCAAGCCATGGTTCAAAGGGGAGGTTGATATGGAAGAGGGTGACCTGATGTCGGTCGACCTAAGGGGGGTCGTCGGCCGAGCCTGGGCCCCACTGGCTTTGCTGGCTACCTCCTTGAATAACTATCCTACAAGGCCTTGTCTTTATGTTGGCTTGTTCTCTCATACTTAAAAGAGGATCCTATGTTGCTATAATTAACATCTTCCACTAATATCTTGATTATTATTTTAGCAACTCTTGGACTAAAGCATATTTTTAGGTATTTTAAGAGATGAAATAGAGGAAGAGCCAAAAGATAGACACAAAGGATAGCCCAAGAACAGGAAACAGGAAGAATGGATGGTCTGGTCTAAAGGATGTTTGTATATATATATACCTACTAATGTAGGTTAATAATATTAATCAAGCAATAATGAGGCACTCAACAGGGTATCAAACACTTTACATATTAACCTTATACGATAAATGCAAAATTAACCTAAGTTTTAATATAATAATCATCATGGCATTGATTAAAGAGAAATATAGAGTCACATGGCTGATTGGGGTTTAAACAAACATTTGATTCATAAACAAATATAACCATAATTCAAGTGAAATCACTTAGCAAAGCACTCAAGCATATTTAAAGATAAATTTGATTCATAAAATCAAACAATGGATAAATAAGGTGATGGGATACTAATTATTTTGGCCAAATTAGAGAAATCATTTTGAAAGAAATAAAATAACATTAGGCTTACATAAAATTCTAACAAAGGTTCTTTTTTAGAGAGACCAAACGTTTTGAAATTTTAAAATTTCAAAGATAATTTTGTGCACATATAATAAATCATGAGAGACATGCGCGTGTACATGTTTAAAATTTCAAAAGCAATTTGCACAAAAATTAATTTTGGGTTAAACCACTTTGTAGGATGAGAAGTGGTTAACTACTTTTGCACAAATCTTGGCTCTCAAATTTTGATTCATATCCAACCCTAAACCTTAAACCTAAGAATCGATGAACTAGCAAACCTCAACCATTTCTAAGCACGAGCAGATTTAATCAACTAATTAAAGTAAAAAGATCTACTAAGAGAACATGAAGAATTCTTAACATCGGCCAATTATCATGTTGGAATTAAGCATTGCAAATCTATGGATCATAGGACATGTATAAACAAGAAGCTAATATAAAGACAAACTTTATTAATCAACCAAACAACATTTTAATGATCATTATGAAACATCTCTAATCAAACATAGGTAAACTTTAATTATATTTATGATTAAAACAAGAATTACCTTAATATTGAAGAAATCAAGTTTAAATCTTGAATCTATGGTGGCTTCATCTTCTTCCTTGGAATACCACGATTGCATGCACCTTCAAGTGTTGGAGAGGAATACTTCTCGTCTTTCCCGAAATTCAGCTCCTTTATTCTGTCACTTTAGTATTTCGACCATAACTTCCTCATTTGAAGTCTAAATAATGCAAATTCGGACTTTACCTTGTAGATCTCGAAAAGATCTACAATTTTGGTATTCGGACTTTCTTCATTTGACGTCGTTAAGATCTTTGAATTGGCTCCACAAGGTGTTGCTGTTTTGAATTCCGAAAATATATCGAGATTTGGTTGGAGCTTTGATTGGTCTTGAAATAAACCTTTTGTACCTTCATCTTACTTGTGCTCAAGCAATCCTTAGCCTTCGGAATCTCCTCGGCTAATCATCTTTGCCTCCGTTTATCTGTAGCTTAGAACAAATAAGCTCCAAAGAACATTACTTTAAAAAAACTTAATTGACACAGTAGACATACCTTTAACACCATAATTACTTCTTCGTAATAGCTGTAGAAAAACTCAATAACGGATCATTGGCTACTAACAGCGTTAGCACCTACTATTAAAGAGGTCCAAACCTTGCTCTCTCTTTTTTTTATTGGACCGAAGCCTATTTTTCCTGCAACGTTAGCGAAAGAAATATATACAAAGAGAAACTATATTCTAATAGAGTTTATAAAAGATTAAACTTATTAAAAGAGTTAAACTTATTCTAAACAAAACTATTTAAGTATAAAATTAAATACAAGAAAATAAATAAAGTGTAATAAACTAAAATAAAATAAAAGGCACAAAATAAGAGGCTAAATTAAGAAAAACACAAAAACAAAAATCTAATGACAGCAAAATTGCTGGGTTAATCTAAACTATGAATGAACATAAGAACGAACGCCGAACACAAGAACACAACTAGAGAATAAGAATGTAACTAGAGCACACTAAGTAATAACTAAGTAAATAGAGACCAAGATTAAAACATTAAGACTTAAACACAAACTAGAGAATTATAAAACATTACTCCCTCTAGGTCCCAAAAGAGTGTCGTTTTGGACATCGACACGGTCTCCCAAACATAAATTTGACCAATATTTTTGTTAGATTAAAAATAAATATCATAAAAAATTTATATTTTTATAAAAATACTTGTTAAGACAAATCTATACATATGACTTTTAACATTCAAAACTAAATCATATAAAAGTTATATATAGTTAAAATTTCAAAAATTTGATTTTTAGTTTTTCTAAAACGACACTTTTTAGGGACCTGGAGGGAGTAACTAATTAGAACTTCTCCCTCGCTCGGTCGTTTCCATCTTTTGCGAGAACATTGCTTGTCGCCTAAGAAATACACGCACTGCAAGAAACAGGAGAAAGTTTGTGGGTTTTATTAAGTTCGTGGGGCTCAAGTCAGCCGACAAACTTATAGTGACCAAGTTCATCGGTTTTCGTTGGACCCACACACTTATAGTAAATTCGTCGACATCTGGGTGCACCCGACGAAGTTAAATAAATTCGTCGGCTGAGAACTGGCGCCCCACGAACTTATATGGCCTCCGTAAAAATGCGCCGAATCCTCCCAAAAACACTGTGCCTCCTAACCCTGTGCCGCCGCGCGACCCGCTCAACCCCGCGCATCTCTGCACCCGCGTCGCTAGACTGGCGCCGCCGCGCGGTTCCGCCTCCCCTCGCCCGCCGTGGAGCCGCGTCTCCTCACCGCAGAGCTGCCTCGCTGCGGCCGTGTCTCCTCGCTGTGGAGCTGCCTCGCCGCGGCCGCTTCCCTCGCCGTGGAGCTGCCTCGCTGCGGCCGCATCTCCTCGCTGTGGAGCTGCCCCGCCGTGGCTGCCTCTCCTCACCGCGGAGCCGCCTAGCCGCGACTCCTCCGCTCCACCATGCAGAGCCGCGTCCCCTCGCCAGATCTGGAGCTGCCTTCCCTTGCCACGGGATCCAAGCGCGCCACCAATCGGCCGGCCAGACCACACACGGGACTCCCCCCTCCCCGATCTCCTCTCCTGTGGCGCCCCCTCGTGGCCTCGTCGTTGTCGACCTCGCGCGGCTGCGCCTCGATTCGGCGGCTCGGCGAGGCGCTGTGCCCGTGCGCTGGCGGCCTCGGCGGCGTGCCGACCCGCATCCGGCCCCTCGCCGACCCCGCGCCTCAGCCTCGGTGGCTCGTCGGCTCGCCGACCCTACGGCCTGCGCGGCTGCGCCAGCCGCCTGCGGCCTTGTCTGCCTCGGCTCTCTGCTGTCTGCCCCCTCGGGTCTCTGCTGTTTACCTGTCTGCTCAAGCTCAAGCTCGCAACTCTCAAGTGCTCAAGCTCAAGCTCAACAATGGACTCGGGCAGCAGCAAAAAACAGAAAGGGAAAAAGGAAAGCAGTAGGCTATGGAAGAGGTACCAGATACTCTTATTTGCAATCTTTATTCAACCTCTTGTTTGCTATGGAAAAAGAAAGGTTAACGGGCTAATTTACTTCAATTCAATCTCTTGTTTGCAGATAATTAAAACTGAGTTGTGGAACAAGATGTCTAATGGTTGGCTTAATGGCTTAATAGTTGTGTATATTGAGAGAGAGATATTTAAAGGAACTGATATTGAATCTATCAAAAAGGCATTTACCCCTGTGAACTCACGAATACATAACCGCATTATTTTTGCCTTAGAGACCTTATGACTTGTTGTCTTTCTCATTTACCCCTGTGAAACTTGTATTACATATTCTGCTTGCAACATTTAATATTCCAATTGTGGCAGGAGTATATAGTAGAGGACCTTGAAGGAGCTGACCAAGTGCCAGACCTTGATCCTAGCCATGTTACAGAGTTAAAGATATTGGGAATGTACTGAACATAGCTGCATACAACACTAGGTATGCAATGTTGCTCTTGTTGCTTTAAAATATTACAACAATAGGTATGCAATGTTGCTCTTGTTGCTTTAAAATATTTACTTAGCTTTATCATTGTTCTTTGATAGTGCCGCTTAAATTGTAGCGAGAGAATGTATGTACACTTGGCTGTCAATCTGAATTTTTTCAATCTAAATTGTAGCGAGAGAATGAAAACATCATTGATATAAAATTGTAGAAGCTTGTTGCTCTTCATCTTAACTGTGCAATCATTCCTTTGATTTAAACCTTTGCTATTAAACATCTTGCAATACTGAAGTACGAGGCCTCCACCACCAAGTCCCCCAACATTGCTGCGAGTATGTTTTTTTTGTCACCCAAAACAATGTTGCTGAATTAAAGTGGGTACATGCTGGTTGCTGAATTATTGTGCCAGGGCTTAATAGGAAACCATGCTAGAGTCATATGCATTGCTGTCTTTATTTGGCTTCCAATAATATCTACACCGAAGAACTACTTTTGTTTTCACCATGGAACACCATTTGATGTATAGTTGTATAGCAATTGTGTGGGCATTTCGCATATGTTTGATGAGCTTAACCATCTGGATTTTTTTTTCTGATTTTACATTGACACATCCGGACCAAATTAGGCTTTTAACACAATTTGATTTTATATTGGCACATCTGGACCAAATTAGGCTTTTGACACAATGCATTTAATTTTGAATTGATCGATGAATTCTTATACAGCTTTATGAACATTTATATCGGAAAGCAATCAAGAAAGGACAGCTTTTTTGTAAACATCATTTTGCATTAGTTGTCTTGCTAATTCTCGAAATTATACTCTCAGATCAAGACTGCATTATACTCGTAAATACCTCTCTCACCTTACAAAATGTTGCAGGTATGCTATCATGGAGCAGCCTTGAGCTTACTGCTGTGCTTGTTTGTATGTTTCTATGTTGTTTTGGATATGTTTCAGAATTGTGATAATATAGACATACATTGAAATTTAAAATCCTGTAGCTGGAAAGCAATTCTACAGATACACGTGTGACCTTTCATGTGTTGGAGGTCTAAAGCCTTGAAAAGTATCTGCCTTGAAGCTCTGTTTTTTGTTTCTGAATGGAGGTGAACACATCAGAAACGCTGGTTGTTGCACATCTGCAAATTGTTGTTTGTCAGTTAACTGTAGGATAATTACCGTACTTGTTAGGGTCCTCATATCAACTTTTGAGCTTTATAGCCATCAGAGTAGCAGTGAGTAACCTTCTATTTGTAGGTTGTTGATTTCATTGCCCCGTGTTTCTTAAATAGAGTGAAGTTTACAGTACCGATGATTTCTGAACAAAAATGGGCATGTTATGGCCTCTGTTCGTTGGGGATATCGAGTTACTGGCTTGCTGTGCTATGTCGATAGCTGAACCTGGTAGTATTCCAGCAAGACTTTTGTGCTATGTCAAGTTACTGTATGGGCATCTTTTTAGCGAATGATCCTCGAAATATGTACATGTGAACTTTACTTTTGATGCAATAAGAAATAATTGTAAAGCTGGCAACATTTATGTATTTTTGATGGAAAGTTCCAAGTCTGTTAAGTACAGATAATCTATAGATAATCTGGAGGTGCTAAGTACTTGTTAGTGGTGCTACTGAATCTGTACTGATGCGTCAGTGACATGTACTGGTTTGTGTACAGGCGTCGCAACACATCAGGCAAATTGCGCATGAACCAAGTGGTCAAATCCCCTATGGTGCTGGGCGACAGCTAGCTATTCTCAGAACTTCAACAAGAGGCTCAGCAGGTTGTAAAAGATTGAATAACATTGTGCTTTTATTAGCATTTGCCGTAGTGTCTTATAGGTTGTAAAAACATTCCATTCCTATAGCCTCTTATACAATTTTCAATCTTTATCAGTCGATGTTATTTTTTATGGACTGTATGTGACTACATATTTCTTGTCTACATATTTATAGCGACCCTATAGTATACCAAGTTGCTATATGAGACTTGATATTCTACTATTTTTCAGTGATTTTTTTTTGAATTTTCTATGAATTATCAGATTTTCTATGGGTACAAAATTATTTTTTAATTAAAAAATAAATAAATTCGTGGACCCATAAAAACCGACGAATTTAAGTGCCACGTGGACTTTAAGTTCGTTGGCCAGGCGGGGCCGACGAATTTAATTGGGC
Source organism: Paspalum notatum (assembly GCA_022530915.1). Lineage (NCBI taxonomy): Eukaryota > Viridiplantae > Streptophyta > Magnoliopsida > Poales > Poaceae > Paspalum > Paspalum notatum. Next base: position 15,175,311 of record CM039688.1, read on the forward strand.
CATGTGGATAAATTTGTCAGCCACTCAAAAACCGACCAACTTACAGTAAGTTCGTGGGGGCCGATGAACTTATCCTGATAAATTCCTAGAGTTAAAAATGACGGATAAGTTCGTCGGTTGGCCAACGAACTTAGTGTAGTAAGTTCATGGGTTTGGGTCTAAATTCGTGCGTATTTGACCCATGAACTTTCTCTGATTTCCTGTAGTGATGTACGGGGCCTCTCGGATTATTGGGTTTCTGAAATCTTCGGTATGGACCGAGATTTAACGGAATCTTGTAGTCTTTGATATAATTGACGTCTTTATTATGTAATTATCCCCTATTCCTTGTATCTGTTGATACCTTCTCGAAGCTTCTGGGTAGAAAGACTTGATTAATACAGAGGGGGCATGAATTAACCAAGCCTTCTTTGTTCATTATCTTCGATGAATGTCATCTTAGCGGTCTTTTCTCACTCGACATAGATCGTTCGTGAATTTCACGAAAATTAGTCAAAAAACCTGTAAAAATCATATATAGCATATTTCCAAGACAATGTTGCAAAATCCACAATAATTGGTGATAATTGTTAGTAAAATATATAGTTGGCGCTTAGAATCAATGAAAAACTATGTAAAATGATACAAAATATTCGTTCATAAGCCGCATCAATGGCCAGCGGAAGTGTTGGCATACTCCGACGGCATAGGCCAGTTGTACCCGGGGTCGCAACTCTTAAATCTTGCTCGCGCTATCGCCCAATAGCTTCAGCACTTCACCCATCACGACACAAAGAGCCACATAGGCACCGATTCTGCCAAAAGTGCGCCCAGCACTACCGAGATCAGTAGCATGGTTGGCAAGCCAGCTAAAAATCTCAGAAGCTCGTGCATCATCAAATTCAAAATCAGCTGGAAAGCACCCTAGACAAAGACATGGCTTCTTTGGCTCTATCGGCACCATCTCTAATAGAGACAGCAACCTCCTCCTTCTCTAGGGTGAGAACCGCAACCTGCTCCTCAGCCAACCGCTTCGCCTCCTGCAGCTCCAGCACCTCTTTTTCCAACTGGGCCTTCTCACCCCGGAGGGCTTCGGCTTCCTGAAGCCTCGGAGCCATTTCAGACGCCGACTCCTCCAATTCCCCGCAGCGCGTCTTCAAATCCCAAGCCTCCTCTGTCAATGTATCTTGAGCAGTTATCGAGGCTCGAAGTTTCTCATTGTCTGAAGCCAAAGCATCCAAACGAGCCTGTAGCTCTTGTTTTTCTTTTTCGCTCTTCTCAACGCACCTTAGGTGTACAGCAGCATTATTCTCCTCAATCTTTATATCCTTCATAGCAGATCGTCGACACGCACGAGCAGCAATAAGAGTCTGAAAAGATCAATTGACCAAAAGGTTAGCAAAAACCATTAAGACCCCAAAGCAAAGGAAACGAAAACAAAAAAAAAACAAAACAAGAACGAACCTTTAGGGCAAGATCTTCGGTAGCTGTAAAAAGATCCCCGACCCGATGCTCTGAAAACTCCTTCTCCATGATAGGAAGGCAAAAAGATCCCTTCACTTCGCGCAACATCCTCTCCTCGCTATCCCCGCTGAACAGGCTTATGCCACTCTTCCTATTTCCCCCCAAGATCTTAGCTTCATCAGGAAAGCCAAGCTCTCGAGCAACGGAGGCTAGGTCCTCGCTACTCACAAGATACCCACTGCTATGATCATTACCGGAGCTTGATGTGCCTTCAGTCGAAGGACTCTTCCCCTTGGATTCAAATTGTGCCTTTGGCGAAGACACATTCGCGGCCTCAAGTGAGGGGCTCTTCCGGACATCGTCCTCAAGAATCTCAATCGTCGCATCACCTCCACTGTCACCTTCGCCGTCGCCCTCACCATCGCTGAAGTCAAGATCTGTTAATGCAGCGTGAAGATAAACTTTCTCTTTCGTAGCTCTGATATGATCCTCGGACATTAAAACAGTCTGTTCAGCTCCGATCGAGTAACTGTGGTACTCGGCCCAGCATCAGAACCTCGGGCTCCAGCACCAAGCAACTCTTCGCCAGTCGCAACACCTGTACCACCATCCGAGCCACCCCCAGGCCACTTTCCTCGGGCTCATGCGACCCGGTCTTTTCCCGATCCGTCGGACTAACACTGCGCGGAGAACAAACTTCTAAGTCCCCTCCCTCTCCGACACACCAGCACCCGTCTTTCTCCTCTTGGTGGAAACCTCCTTCAACACCTTCTTGCCCGCGTTCTGGTTGTCACCTTTCTTAGCTTCGCGGGATCTCTTTTTCCCAGACTTCTCCTCCCGAAGACCAAATTCAATCTCAAAAAACTCGAGCAGTCGATTTCGCCGACGAGTACCCAGGACTTCAGAGCTCTTTTTCCACTCCGCTGGAAAAACCGAATCCAATATACAAATAGCTTTCTTTTCTATCTCTTTGACATCAATCTGCTCCTTCGTCAGATCGAAGCTCCGGGCAAAGTCAGGAACCTGGATCTCCACCGAGGCCTCGGTAGCCCAGTACTCGATACTCCATCTACCCCGCACAGGAAAGATCCCGCAACCGCAGTACTCTTCGACAAGGTCACGAGTACCATAAAGCTCAGCAATCCTCTCCAAAGCAATGATAAATATCTTCGAAACATTAGGTTGCTTCAGTTTCAGAGTAAACTTCTCTGGCAGATTGCCCACCTCTGCAGTACAAAGAGGATGGGGCTTCGATAAATCCAGCCGGTCCAGCTTCAAATAGAACCAAAACTCATGCCATTCATTAACCCACTTGTTGCGATAAGCGACCACAGGATTGCTGACGCTCTGCTGATACTTGAAGTTAATGCAAGCATACAGCAATTCCTTTTCAGAATCCCCCTCCCCGACGGTCTTCGGTTGATGCTGCAAGCAGTGAGTACCAACGAAACCATCGACTGTAGGTCGAAGCCGCATGGTCTTCGCTATCCACATATACACACTCAGCTTCACGAAGGCGTTGGGAGTCAGGTGATGAGTGAACAATCCGTATTCGCGAAGGATATTGCACACATCCCAACCAATTGAAACGCGAAGACCGGTTTCAAAGAAATCACGGAAAACGATAACCTCATCCATCTCAGGCGCCGGGACAGTCGTAGTGGGAACGCGAGCTACACCTTCAGGAAACCATCCTTGCTCAGCCCACTTCGACAAAGACGTCTTTGTTACCCGAGATCAGGGGAACTCCGAGACCTGCGAAGAAACCCACTTAGAAACTTTAGGAGCCATCGCACCAAAAGAATTGGAACTCTGAATCACCTTGTAGCGAAGCCTCCTCCACCAAAACGCCTTCTTCCTTGATCGAGAGCGCCTCAAAGAAGAAAGCACAGACCTTGAAACTGACGGCAGTAACAAAAAATGACCGCCGACCCCTGGTATATATAGACCAAGGGCAGGAACACGGACAGACGCATCACTTGCAGAACTGACGCGATGGTAAAAAAAAACGGGAGAGGAAAAACTGAGCCGGTTTCCTCCCCCTCCTCCGCGTCGCGCAGGAACTAGCACGAGCTCGATTTTAATGCTTAAACCCTTGCTCGTGAGTATAGATGGCAACGGGCAATACCCGAGCGGATACCAGCACCACATTCCCACGCCCGCGAGCAAAAAACCACGCCCGCGCCCGTGCCCGCCACCAGTAACGGGCAGATATTCTTGCCCGCTCCCGCCATCCGCGGATATTTCATGCCCACAGGTTTGCCCATTTACCCTCAAGATCTAAGAAAACTAGGGTTGATGTAGGCACTTACCGAAGCAGTCGAAGAACGGGAGGGGCTCGGGTTGGCGGGCGGCGTGGGGGCTCGATTTGGCCGCTGGCCGGCAGTGTAAGGCCTCGGCCTGGGCCGCGGTCGTCGGGCGCGGGCGGCAGCGGAGGGGCTTGGCCTGGGCCGCGGCCGCCGGGCGATGGCGGCGGCGAAGGGGCTCGGCCTGGGCCACGGCCGCCGGGTGCTGGCGGCGGCGGAGGGGCTTGTCCTGGGCCGCCTGGCACTGGCACTGGCTGGCGGCGGGGAGGGGCTTGGCCTGGAGCGCCGGCACGCTGCGGCCTCGTGGAGGACGGGGACCGGACGCGGCCGCCGGGGTCCGGTGACGGGGAGACGGGAGACCGGGAGAGTGGGGAGTGGAGGTGGAGGCGCCGAGTAAGGGACTGCTGGTGGCCTGGTATCGAGTGGATAGAAGGTTGGGGGTGGCGGCCGTTGATTGCACGATTTGGCTGTAGTTGATCTTGGTATAAGCCAAATCAGTAATGCTATTTTGTTTCAATGTCTAGTGATATTGCAGGGCTAGGAGTGCACATGACACGGAGTTTGCTTCTGGAGTTCATGCGTATAGTCAAGAGAGAAAAATAAGCAATAAACGATGAAGCAATTTTGGAGATTATTTGAGACAGAGGAGCTACGTGCCTGGATGGGTCGACCGAGAGTAAAGGCTGTATCGTGCGCGACGAGTCAGAGTCCTATACGTATTTTGCTACTTAGCCGGAATAAACTTAATAGATCAGAAATATTATATTCCTTTTGCATGTAATCAACAGATACGTGATTTGTTACCTAGCTTCTGTCTTACGCAAAGACCAGCGCCTTATAAATAGAGGCCGTGGCCGATTGAGATTCTTTGAGATCCAATCGACAGAAATTAATAACACACGTTATTTTCTATCTACTTTTCAGCACAGTAGTTTCGTTAGTCTTCCCAAGCCCTAGCAGCCCTGGGGTTTGGATCATCTTTGCCGTTTTGCGCTGAAAAACGGTCGGAACTTCTCCACGAAAGCGAGAAATCTTTGTTGCTTTGCTCGGAAAGCAATCGCCCATCGTCGCGAAAGACGATATTTATCGTGTTGTTGCGCGGATCAATTTCGCGTGCCAACACAATTGGCGACTCCGCTGGGGAAGAAGAAGAAAAACACGATGAGCGGCGACCCCAAGGACCCAAGCGACATCAACCCCAATAACATCATCCCCGTCACGCTCAAGGATTTATCTGAAGAGGAACAACGGAAATCGAACGGGAGCTCGGGGAAGAGAAGATGGAAAAGCTGAAACAAAAACTAGCGTGCTACCAAAAGACGAGGGACGGCGTCTTCAAGAGGGAAGTGGCACCGGCTCCTGCACATGGCTCGAAGGCAAGTAATCCAGTTACGGCCGAAGAAATTGGTCATTTGATTGATGTGTCAGTAGCTAGTAAATTTAGTACAGTTGTTCCAGATTTGCAACATATGGCACGCGCAATTACACAGTCCGTTAACGAACAACTTTGTGGCTTCAAACATAATTTTAATCAAGATCTTCAGAATAATTTAGTTCGCGATGTTCGTTCAGTAGTGCTGCAGGTCAATGACGAACGTCGCGAAAAACAGCCGGTGCATTTTGAAATTAATAATTCGGCTGGTTTGCCGAATATTTTTCAAACATCCACTACACTGGCTAATACTATGCGACCTCTTATTTCGGCAAATAGTGACCAGACCAGCTAGAATTATAATGGTGATTCGGCTAACAATTTTATGCATACAACTAATGCCATTGTTTCTACTTTGGTTCCTCAAAATTCTAGCAATTATGGCCGAAATGTTTCTAATCCTAATTTGCAACAGCCTTATTACACTACAGTAGCCTATGGTACCCCGCCCTTACCACCTATTGGTACTGGGGTTCCTTATGGGCAGTTACCGGGTGCGTGTTTTAATGGATCTCCGCAGCCTATACCACATGCACAATCCTCTTTGCCAGGGTTAACACCGCATACTTATGTTGCATGTACACCACAAGCTGGTCCTTTGCAACCCACCGAGAATTTTAAAGACCAACTTGCTAGTATACTTAGAGAGTTTGGTCTGGAACCTAAGGGCAAAGCACGTGTATATCAGAAACCTTATCCTGATTATTTTGATACTACACCTTATCCTCATGGTTTTAGAATTCCTGATTTTACGAAGTTTACGGGAGAGGATGGTAGAACAACTTTTGAGCATGTGGAACAGTTTTTGGCACAGTGCAGTGAAATTGGCACATCGGACCTGTATAGGGTTAAATTATTTCCTTTATCTTTATCCGGCACAGCATTTACATGGTTTACTTCGTTTGCTCCTAACTCTATTAGAACATGGGCACAATTGGAACAAAAGTTTCATGAGTATTTTTACAATGGTGAAACTGAACTTAGGCTTTCTCATTTAACATCTACTAAGCAAAAATACAACGAGCCAGTTGCTGATTATATTAGGAGATTTAGGGATGTAAAGAACAGGTGCTTCAGTTTAACCATAACTGAAAAAGACTTGGCAGATCTTGCTTTTGCTGGTTTGCTTGCTCATATTAGAGAAAAGATAGAGGGGCAGGAGTTTTCAGATGTTAATCAAGTTTTGCAAAAGGCTTTGGCGCAGGAAAACCGTGCTAAGGAAATCAAACAATATAGCCGGTTTAGAGACAATAGAAATAGGGACAATGAAAAATCTACCGTTAATGTTCTGAACTATGAGAGTGATTCGGCTAGTGATGATGATATTGATATATGCATAGCCGAATGGGTGCATGCGCCTAAGTCAAAACCTTTTGTATGTCCTGCTTTAAAGCCAACACCTTCTAAGAGAGAGGAAGTTAAATATACTTTTGATGTTAGTAAGTGTGACAAGATTTTTGATACATTGCTGCAAGGAAAAGTAATTAGGCTAAAAGAAGGGCATGTAATTCCACCTCCAGAAGAATTGGGCAAAAGGGTTTTTTGTAAATGGCATAATTCTTTTTCTCATGCTACTAATGATTGTAACGTGTTTCGTCGACAGGTGCAATCTGCCATTAACTACGGACGATTGGCTTTAGCAGAAAGCCCTAAGATGAAGCTTGACACTAATCCTTTCCCTATTAATGTTATCGAGTTCGAGAACAAGAGCGTGCTTATTCGGTCAGATCAGGCCGAATCCGCAAAAGGGAAGAAGGTATTGGTTGATGATAATGCTGCTCCCAGGATGATAAAACCAAAAAATCCAGAGGTGGGGGTTTGGAAGGTGAATGAAAACAGGAAACAGATTCCAAAGCCAAGACTTACAGTTAAACAGTTGTTGGACAAATATGCCTCACGCAGGGCCAGCAATGTGTTTAATCGGCTTGGTGGTAGCAAGCGTCCAAGGTCCCCTTCTGGACATGGTTTTGATGGTGACAGATACCGGCAAGGAAATTCATATGCTCAGCCGCCGTATTTTCCATTGGAGCAGACATATTGGGGTTGTGCACCACCTATGTACCAGCAATTTCCTCCCTGGGGTTTTGATTCTTGGACACCATATCCTACACCTACAGTGCCGGTGAGTTTTCGTCCGCCAGAGTGGATTCCAATGCCTGACAAAAGGGCTCGTTTTAATCAAGCAAAACCAAGTGATGCTATTTTAGTTCATGGGGGTCATGGAAATTCAGGCGCTGGAGCACGCAGTACAAGCTGGGGAGTTACGAATGGTGTCACCAGAAGGAAAGAATTTTCGGAGGGCAGTTCGACAACGTACGGTGCGCATGATAAAAATGTTAATACTGGAATGAAGTCTGTATGGATGCCAGTCAAACCTGCAGGCAGTGCAAGTTCAAGTGCTTGTGATAATGATTCAGACACTGCTCCTGATCCAAAAATTGGCGCCATCACCATTGATAAGCCTGGTCTAGCTGCGAGAACTATTCCTGGTCTGGAGAGAGGTATTGCGAGGCTGAGGTTTGGTTCAGTTCAAACTTCAGTAAATTTTGGTGATGGCGTACAGCAACAGCAGCAGCAACCAGGTGTATCTTGGAGAGGGGGTGTTGCAGCAGACAAGCACAGGTTATTTTCAGATGTTGATCGACAGAAGTATCCCAAGGAGGCAGATGCTGGTCTACGAACTAAATCGGCAGGTTCGTATGCTGATCCGACCATGGAGTGCAGCAATGCAGGGGTTTCTAAAAGCGCTACTGAAGAGCATGTTTCTTTGGCCGAGGGCAGTATATTTGCATCAAAAATAGCAAGGCATCATCATAGGTCAGGAAACTTGGGGGGCAGCAGGTTTATGTCAGTTGCGCCAGGAACCAAACCAAAGCCTCGATGGTGCCTAGGAGGACTCACACATACTCAGAAATGACGTGTGCAGCGGCTGCGAGCACTGGAGATTAGAGAAGAGCAAGCTGAGAAGAAACGTGATGAGTGGTTTAATCAAGTCCGACCTATGATGCCTACAAGGATGACATGGAAGGAGAAGCGCATTGCAAAAGAAGAAGGCAGAGTTGCCAAGGACATGGTTATTGATGAGGAATTAGGAAATGAAAAGGATGTCCCTACTGATGTAGAGGTTGCAGAAGAGGAAGGCAGAGCTGCAAAAGATGAAATTGTTGTAGAAAATTCAGAAAATAAAGATGACGCACCCACTGCTATGGATGTCAACGTGGTTTTTGAATTACCAGCTGAATTTCGAGCGCCAGAAATTGAGGTTGCAGAGCTTGTTCTTGGTTCAAAGGATGCTATATTTGAAAAGCCAGAACAAAGCGGGAAACACTTGAAGCCCTTGTTCATCAAAGGTCACTTAGATGGTAAACCTGTAGGTCGCATGCTTGTTGATGGCAGTGCTGGTGTTAATGTTATGCCTTTTTCAGTATTTTCTAAATTGGGTAGAAAAGAGAGTGACCTGATGAAAACTAATATGAGCCTTAGTGGATTTTCAGGGCAATTATCTGAAGCTAAAGGTGTTATTTCTATGGAGCTCACAGTCGGAAGCAAAACGTTGCCGACTGCTTTCTTCGTGGTTGATGTCAAAGGCCGATATAATGTTCTTCTGGGGTGTGACTGTATTCATGCGAACTGTTGCATCCCATCTACCTTACATCAGTGTGTGATTCAATGGGTTGGTGATGATATAGAAGTGATTGAAGCAGATAATTCAGCCTGCATTGCTTTGACTGAGGCAGCTGTTGGTTGGCAGTATGGAGATATGCAATGCTTGACAGGTAGGGATTTATCGGATTATGATTATGTTGCTGTCAATAGGGATGGTTTTGTGCCTGTACGTGTACAGCCGGCTACCGCTCGGCTTAATGATTTATCATTGTAAATAATGAATAAAGAAGACAATATTAAATGGTTGCGAAAGCGCACTGAAGAGTATCGTTGAGGGAAGAACGATATGCATGAAGCTATCGAGGATCTTGATGATATGGAGAAGCTTGGGCAGGGATTCTCATCGGCTGATCCGCTTGAGGAAATTGATATAGGTGATGGAACTGTTCCGCGACCAACCTTTATAAATGCAAGACTAGATGCCGATCAGAAAATCAAGGTTATATATTGCTGCACAAGAGAAGGTGATTGGCGCGGTCTTGGCACAAGAGGACGGTGGGAAGGAGTACATCATTGCATATCTAAGCCGTCGTCCGCTCGACACCGAGAGTCGGGTTCACAAATTGCCGATTCTGGTGATAGTTTTGAATCAGCTGATTGGAGAGTTCCCCTGGTTAATTATTTAAAAGACCCTAGTCAAATAAGGGATCGGAAAATTCGGCGGCAAGCATTGAAATATACTCTATTAGATGCTGAATTATATCGCCGAACAATAGATGGGTTACTTTTAAAGTGCTTAGGTCCTGATCAATCTAGAGTTGCTATGGGTGAAGTGCATGAAGGGATATGTGGGACACATCAGTCGGCTCATAAAATGCAATGGTTGTTAAAGAGAGCTGGTTTTTATTGGCCGACGATGTTGGAGGACTGTTTTCGATATTATAAGGGATGTGAAGCATGCCAAAAATTTGGGAATGTACAGCTAGCGCCCGCGGCTATGTTGCACTCTATTGTTAAGCCGTGGCCTTTTAGGGGATGGGGTTTAGACTTTATTGGTCAAATACATCCAGCTTCGTCTAGAGGTCATCGTTTTGTTTTAGTAGCAACAGATTATTTTACCAAGTGGACTGAAGCGGTTCCTTTGAAAAATATGACTCATAAAGAAGTGATTAATTTTGTGCTAGAGCATATCATTCATAGATTCGGTATTCCTCAAACATTAACTTCTGATCAAGGAGCTTGTTTTATGTCTCATCAATTTCGTGAATTTGCCGAATCTTTTAGAATTAAATTGCTGAATTCGTCGCCATATTATGCTCAAACTAATGGGCAGGCCGAATCTAGTAATAAGACTTTAATTAAGCTTATAAAAAAAAGATCGAAGAACATCCGAAAAGATGGCATGAGGTGCTTTCGGAAGCTTTATGGGCTCATCGGATATCTGAGCATGGTGCAATTCAAGTGACACCGTATGAGCTAGTATATGGGCAGGAGGCTGTATTACCAGTAGAGATTAATTTGCAAGCTCTTAGAATAGCCAGACAAAATGGATTGTTGGCTGCAGATTATAATAGTTTAATGATGGATAGAATAGATGATGTTTCAGAGGAGAGATTGAGGGCCTTGAGGGAAATTGAAAAAGATAAAATTAGAGTGGCTAAAGCTTATAATAAAAGAGTCAAGGAAAAATCGTTTCAGCTTGGAGAGTTAGTATGGAAAACGATTTTACGAATTGGAACTAAGGACAATAAATTCGGCAAGTGGTCACCGAGTTGGGAGCGTCCATATAAAATTGTAGAGATTGTTCCTGGAAATTCATACTTTGTGCAATCTTTGCAGGGACAGAAGCTACCTAAAGCTCTTAACGGAAAATATCTGAAGAAGTACTATCCTAGCGTGTGGCAAGAGGCTTGATGGTGCTTTGGCCCATATGATTGTTAAATATATCACCCTGAGATTAAAAACCGATGATGGCCGATATGATATCTGAAATATCGCCCTGATGAGAAAATAAGAAAGATGGCCGATGTGGTTTGTACATCTTCCTGAGCGATGGTACGGCAGGAACGGCGGTATGTGTTGTTCTGAGGTAAAGTGTTTGGTTGCTATAGTATTTTTGATAAATGAAATTGTACCAAAAACAGGGGGGCATGTGTTGATTGCACGATTTGGCTGTAGTTGATCTTGGTATAAGCCAAAATCAGTAATGCTATTTCGTTTCAATGTCTAGTGATATTGCAGGGCTAGGAGTGCACATGACACGGAGTTTGCTTCTGGAGTTCATGCGTATAGTCAAGAGAGAAAAATAAGCAATAAACGATGAAGCAATTTTGGAGATTATTTGAGACAGAGGAGCTATGTGCCTGGACGGGTCGACCGAGAGTAAAGGCTGTATCGTGCGCGACGAGTCAGAGTCCTATACGTATTTTGCTACTTAGCCGGAATAAACTTAATAGATTAGAAATATTATATTCCTTTTGCATGTAATCAAAATCAACAGATACGTGATTTGTTACCTAGCTTCGGTCTTACGCAAAGACCAGCGCCTTATAAATAGAGGCCATGGCCGATTGAGATTCTTTGAGATCCAATCGACAGAAATCAATAACACACGTTATTTTCTATCTACTTTTCAGCACAGTAGTTTCGTTAGTCTTCCCAAGCCCTAGCAGCCCTGGGGTTTGGATCATCTTTGCCGTTTTGCGCTGAAAAACGGTCGGAACTTCTCCACAAAAGCGAGAAATCTTTGTTGCTTTGCTCGGAAAGCAATCGCCCATCGTCGCGAAAGACGATATTTATCGTGTTGTTGCACGGATCAATTTCGCGTGCCAACAGCGGCTGCTTGGGAGGAGAAAGAAGGGTGGAGTGGGAACCCTAGATTCCTGTATATATATGCATACTTGCTGTGGGTCCACTTGTCAGACGGGTACGCAGGTAAACGGGTGCAGATAGTAAATTTCTTTGACCACGAATAAATATCCATCGGGCGTAAACTCACACCCGTATCCTTACCCGTGGGCGTGAACTCATACCCGTATCCTTGCCCATCGGGTTTATTGCCCACGGGTAGATGGGTATTTCGTGCCCATTGCCATCTTTACTCGTGAGGGGCTAATGTTGGGGGACTAATTTGTTTGCTCAGTTTTTCCTCTGGCAGGGAGCTCCGCAGGTCCTCGTCTTTGCTATGCAGGGGCTCCATAGGTCCTCGTCTTCGTTGTGCAGATCTCTTTGGTAGAGAAGTGGGCTGACTTAACAAGAGGCTACGAGGATGAAAGCCCCAAGCAACTTCGAGGAGAAGTCCCGGCGATAAGATCGGACCGTTGAAGAACCTGACCACCCTGAAGCAAGCGTGGCACTGCAACATGAAGAAAGGGAACAACTTGATACTCAAGCTTTAGTTAAGCCAAGTAGTGCCCAGCCTCCTCAAGTTGAATCGGATGGCGCCGACCGTCAATTGGCGCTGACAACACCAAGCTCAAGGCTACTGTCAGCTGTTGAGGTATGCCAATTTTCAACGTTTTACATCTCGCTTTGCCCTTGTCGTCATCTAAATAGCTCAAACTGTTCCCCGCAGGATATACTGAAGATGCTACAAGGCAGAGTACAACAAGCCAGCATGATTCGGGAGAAGATTTCTGCGTTGCCCAGCCATGAAGTCATCACTCTGAGGCAGTAGCTGACTGATTCTGAAGCCGCTCATAAAGCTGAAACAACAGGTATGTATCCAACCTTCTTGCACTAGTCAATAACTGAGTTCCTGAGCTAATAAATGTTCCTTGACAGCGGCTGCTACTGAGATTACCCGCCTGAAACAAGCTGCTATTGGTCGTGAAGCAGAGTACCGCAACGCTATTCTAGATAGAGACCAAGCTCGCGACACAACAGCCGACTTGCGCAGGCAGCTAGAAAGCGAGAAGAAGCATGAGGTAACTCGTCAAGAATGTCAACTAGCATATTCTCTGCTTGCAGAAGCGTATGAATTTTATCGTTCCACAGGAGGAAATGCAGCAAAAAACTGAAGAATGCCAGCAACTGCAAGCAAAACTTCAAACTGTTCAAGAATCTCGAGACAGTTTTGAGAAATCATTCCGTGATACTGTCAGTTCTTTGGAAGCCTTGAAGAACAGCCATTCCTTGACTCGTCAAGCGCTTGAAAACAAAGAAGCTGAATTAACTGAATCCCAGAATGCCCATGACAACATGAAGAAGGTGCTATCCTCCACAAGGTCTGCATTGAAAGAATCCCGTGATGAGGCCGCACAACAGGCTCAAGTGCTGGAGTCCTTCAAGAAGAATTATGAGACCAGCAAGAAGAACTACAGCAGACTGAAGGATGCCTATGAGAAGGCAAAAGAGGCTGCTCTAGCCGCAAACACAGCTCTAACCAAGATCCTAGATATATGTGCGCCAGAGAAAGACGCGTCGCGTCCCCTGGGTGACCGAATAGCCACCTTTGCGGATGATCTCAAGGCAAGAACCTCTGAGCGAGTAAAAACCATCCTTGCTCGCGTCCTCATGGTGATCAAGAAATCGCAACCTGACATGGACTTGGCGAGTTTGCCAACAAGGATGACGAGCGAGACCCAAGGTACAGAGCATGAGAATGAGGCCCGAGTAGTTGCTGACCTCCTTGTGGATGACATTGAATAGACAATTCTTCCCATGTAATGCAGTGAACTGAGTGCTGTATGTATATGTTATGCTCTTAGATCGGTACTCCAGCTACTATCCTGCAAAAAATAGTTAGTATGCTTATAAATGAAACAAGTAGCCAATGCTTACCTAGAGGTCGTATCTATTAGAGAAAAAGCATAATGTTAAGTCGGCAACACGACTTAAATGAGTACTCGTGACACGGCAGTAAAGATGAAATGAAAATAAACAAGATGACAAGGAGAACATGTGCTGTAGGAAAGAGTAACATGATAAAGCAAAGACATATAGTATCGGGCTGTAGGTCATCGAACCTAGGCCCGTTGTCTTTCTTTGACTGGGGCCTTGATTGCTCCTCAATTGTGAGATCCTGCAAAGGCATGTAGCACCGTGCTGTCGGTCTTCCGACCTAGGCCGATTGCCTTTGTTTTGTTGGGGCCTAGAGTGCTCCCCTAGCATGAGTACGAACGAGAGCATGTAACACCATGCTGTCGGTCGACTGACCTAGGCCAATTGCTCTCGAGGTGGGGCCGAAGTCATCCCCGTCAAGAGTAAGAGTGGGCATGTAACACCGTACTGTCGGTCATCTGACCTAGGTCGATTACCCTCACACCGCGAGTAAATAATGTAAACGAGAACAGTGAAAAAAACATAGAATGCCTGCCCCAAGAGTACTTTATTCATAGAGTATAAGGAGTACAATGAAGGCAGAATGTATGGTGACAAGTGTTCTATGTTCCAGGAGTTTCCAATTGGTGTCCCGTCCATTTGAGATAGACAGTACGATCCTGGATAAGTGACTTCCGTGACAATGTATGGGCCTTCCCAGGGAGGAGACAACTTATGTTGTCCAGTGGTCTTGAGCACCCTGTGTAATACCAATTCCCCTATTGAGAAGGAATGAGGCCTCATGTTTTTATCATGATAACGGCGTAGAGTCTGTTGGTAGCGAGCTAACTGAATAACAGAGTTCAGGCGCTCCTCCTCAAGTAAGTCAATCTCCTCGATGCGTGTTGCCTCGGCTTCAGCAATATCCTTGAAAGCCAGTCGTGGAGCTCCAAACTGTAGGTTGGCGGGTACTACCGCCTCCGACCCATAAACCATGAAGAAGGGCATGTTGCCTGCAAGAGCTTTGCTAGGTTGCGTTCGGAGGCTCCAGACCACGTATGGGAGCACACGTATCCACTTGCCAGCTAGCTTCTCATTCTTGTCGAAGATCTTCTTCTTGAGCGCATCCAGAATCATGCCATTAGCTCTCTCAACCTGCCCATTGACTCTAGGGTGAGCCACCGAAACATACTTGATGTTAATGGACCTTTGCTCACAGAAATCGAAAAATTCTGAACCCGTAAAATTAGACCCAAGATCTGTGATAATGGAGTTCATGATCCCAAAGCGAAAGGTGATGTCTTGAATAAACTCGACAGCTTTGGCGGATGTCAAAGAGGCAATGGGCTTGTACTCGATCCATTTGGTGAACTTATCAATAGCAACCAACACATGAGTGTATCCACCCTGAGCTTTCTTGAAAGGCCCAATCATGTCCAGCCCCCAGTAGGCAAAAGGCCATGACACCGGTATATTCTACAACTGCTGTGCTGGAAGATGGTGTTACTTGGCAAGGTACTAGCAAGCCTCGCAGCACTGCACTAATTCGGCAGCATCCTTCTTCACTGTCGGCCAATAGAATCCGGCCCTGAACGCCTTCCTGACTAATGTCCTTGAGGCGGCATGAAGTCCACAGACCCCAGCATGTATCTCTTTCAACAAACTCTGCCCTGACGAGGTATCTAGGCACTTTAATAGAACTCGTTGTTTATCAGAATATAGCTGGACGATCGTCTTGCTAATCGCTCGGCCTCTGCTTTATCATCTAGAGTCTCTTCATTCAAGATATACTTAATGATAGGGGCCCTCCAATCAGTCGGAATATAACCCAGAGTTAGAATGTGTCGGTCGGGTGGTATATTCAGCTCTTCTAACTGAATAGAGGGATGATGAAGCTCTTGAACGAATATACCAGGAGGCACTTTGGCTCGTGATGAGCCCAGTTTGGATAAAATATCGGCATCCACTTTGCGGTCCCGATCAACATGAATGTACTCCAGGCCTTGGAATCTGGCTTGTAGCTTGCGAACTGCTTCATAGTACTTGTCCATGTATTCTGTAGAACAGTCCCATTCCTTGTTGACTTGATTAATGACCACTAAAGAATCTCCGTAAGCCATCAACCGCTGGATCCCGAGTGATATGGCTATGCGCAAACCATGAAGTAAAGCCTCGTACTCTGCTGCATTATTGGATACCAGGAAAAGAATCTGTAGTACGTACTTGAGTTTTTCCCCTGCTGGTGAGGTGAAGACAATTCCAGCGCCGGCTCCTTCCAGTTTCAACGAGCCATCAAAATACATCTTCCAGACCTCCATAATTTCTGGCTTCTCGGGGACCTGGTGCTCAGTCCACTCGGAGACAAAATCAACCAGCACCTAGGTCTTGATGGCAGTACGAGGACGAAACTCGATGTCGTGAACCCCCAGCTCGCAGGCCCATTTTGCAATACGCCCTGTGGCCTCCCGATTACGCAAGACTTCTCCAATTGGGAACTCAGTAACCACCATGATCTTGTGCTCCTCAAAATAATGACGCAGTTTGCGTGCGGTAATGAGAACTGCATATAATAACTTTTGAACTTGAGGATACCTGATTTTGGAGGGGCTAAGGACCTCGCTGATGAAGTAGACCGGGTGTTGCCTTGGCACTGTGTGTTGTCCATCTGGCCATTCAACCACCAACGCGGTGCTGATCACATGAGTCGTATAGGAGATATAGAGGAGCAAATCTTCAGCTGGTGAGTCGGCCATAGCACGGTTGGGAGATTTGAGTACAGGAGGTGTGGTCAAGAACTTTTTTAGAGCCTCCAATGCTTCCTGAGCCTCTGTGGTCCACTGAAACCGATCTACCTTCTTGAGAAGTTTATAGAAGGGCATGCGACGTTCGCCGAGTCGCAAGATGAACCGACTCAAGGCCGCCATGCACCCAGTCAACCTTTGAGCGTCCTTTTGTGATCTGGGAGGGTGCATCTGGAGTATGGCTTTGACCTTTGTGGGGTTAGCTTCGATTCCCCTATTGCTAACAACAAAACTGAGTAACTGGCCTACGAGGACCCCGAAAACACACTTGGTGGGATTAAGCTTCTACCGGAATTTCCTCAGGCTGTCGAACACCTGTTGTATATCGTCAATGAAATCCTCCGCGTTCTTGGTCTTGATTACGACGTCGTCAACGTAGGCCTCGACACGCTTGCCCCAGTGGTCAGCGAGGCAAGTCTGGATCGCTCTTTGGTGCGTAGCACCAACGTTTTTTAACTCGAAAGACATAGAGGTATAACAGTACGCACCAAAAGGCATGATGAATGCGGTTTTCTCCTGGTCCTTGACTGCTAGGCTAATCTGGTGATAGCCCGAGTAACAATCGAGAAAAGAGAGTAACGCGCAGCCGGCCGTAGAGTCAACGACTTGGTCTATACGAGGCAACCCAAATGGGTCTTTAGGGCAGTGCTTATTGAGATCAGTATAATCAACACACATCCGCTAGTCTTTTTTATTCTTTTTGAGAACGAGTACAGGATTCGCAAGCCACTCGGGATGCATGACTTCTCTAATAAAACCGTTAGCCTTCAGCCGGGTTAACTCTGCCCTAATTGCCTCTCACTTTTCAAGAGTAAATCGCCACAGCCTCTGCTTGATGGGTTTTGCGTTGGGGAACACCTTGAGTTGGTGCTCGGCCAGTTCCCTCGGGACCCCAGGCATATCCGCAGGCTTCCATGCAAACATGTCAGGATTGGCCCTTAGGAACTAGACGAGCGCATCTTCCTATTTGGGAGGAAGAAGAGCGTTGACAGTAGTCATCTTGGTCGCGTTGGAGGGATCGAGGGTTATTTCCTTCGTAGGGACCGCCGGTTGTATTGCTGCACTTGATGCCGCTTCTTGGGTCGGGATCTGGAGGTCTTCCTGCGACATGTGAGCTGCGTCCGCCTTGACCTTCTTCTGCACTGCCATGCTGCTCTGTTCGAGGGCCATCTGGATTGCTTCCTGTACACACTCCGAAGCTCTTTTGAAGTTGGCCCATATGGAGAGAATGCCGGCTGGAGATGGCATTTTGAGGATGAGCTACGGGTAGTGCGGGATGGCCATGAACTTGGCGAGCCTAGGACGCACAATGATGGCATTGTAAACAGAGTTGAAGGTTAGGACCTCGAAATGCAGCGTCTCTATGCAGAAATTTTCCGCAGTGCCAAAGGTGACCGGCAGGTAAATATGCCCAAGCGGGTACTCCCCTGTGCCTGGCTTGATTCCGAAGAACGAGGTATCTGACTTTTTGAGTTCGCTGAGAGGGACCCCCATGTCTTGCAGAGTTTGAGGGAACAGGACATGATGCTTGCCCCGCCGTCGATCAGCACCTTTTTGAGTCGGGTGTCGCTGACTATGGGATTTACCAGCAACAAGTACTTGCCTGGCTCGTCAAAGTTGAGCCATTGATCTGCCCGACTGAAAGAGATTGGCTTGTGGGACCAATCATATGGCTGTGGCGGCTCTGAGGTGGCTGCGTTGATCCGCCGGTCTTCTAGCTTCTGCTGTCGCTTGCTCGCGTGGGCTCCGTACCCTCCCAAGATAAAGTTGACCTCCCTGTTGACATCTGGGAAGCGTTGATTATTGCCTCCATTTGGGCTTTGCGAAGGCTGGTTCCGTGGCGGGGGCAGGGGCGGCAGCGGTGCAGGTTGTGGCATGGGAAGCCGGCCACGTGCCAGCATAGCTTTGAACTCGCGGCAATTCCGGAGAGTGTGGCGCATGTCTTTGTGCATGGGACATGGCTCGTCAAGGAATTGATCAAGCGTTCGGGCGGGAGCAGGAGGCGGGCCGCGTGGACGCACTGGAGTTGGTGCCACGACACGGACCTCCTCTCAAGGCCTCTTCTCCCAGCGATGATCCTGCAGTGAGGATTCTTCGTGCTTCTCTTGCTTGCCTTTGACCCGATCGTCCTGTCGGGGACGGATGAGGTCGCGAGCACGTTCGTCTGCCGTAATGTAGTGATCTGCCTCTTGAAAAAGGCACTCCGAGGTAGTGGGCGCTCTTTCCAGTATGTGTTTGACTAATACCTGATCGTTCGACCCCTGGAGGAAGTCATCGATTACCGTATCCTCAGAGACATCGGGGATGCGATTCCTTAGGGCCTAGAACCACTTGAGGTACGACCGTAGGCTCTCTGAGTCCTTTCATCTGATGGTTTTGAGGTCCCATAGCTGCGCTGGTTTGTCGGAGAGTGATTGGAAATTAGCGACGAACAAGCGATAGAAGTCGCCCCAGTCTTCAATGCAACCCCGCCTGAGGTGGCGAAGCCATTGAAGCGCTTCCTGTCCCAACTTGATTGGGATGTAGGCCGTCATGAGATCTTTCGACGCATTGGCCGCTCAGGCTGCGGTAGTGTACACAGCCAGCCAATTCCATGGGTCCATCTTTGTTTCGAATTTTTTAATGTTTGAGATCTTGAAGTTGAGTGGCCAGTTGACGTCTTGAATCCTCTGACCAAAGGCTGCCACAGCTACTTCAGAGCTGCCAGCTGGGTTGCCGCGGTTCTCATCTGGATGACGTTGCGGGGACTGAGGGCGGAGGTCATCCCCAACCTTGACTCGGGATATGGGCTGTTAATAGAGGCAGCTTCCGAGTGACCTCTGGCAGCTGGAGCACGCTGAGGAGGTCCATAGTCCCGGTCGTAATTTGCTCTCCGATCAAACTCGAGCTGGTGTCGCTGAGCACGAGATTGCTCGATGTTGAGACGCGCATCACGGTTGTCGTTGATGATCTGCCGCGCATCTGCTGCCCCAGGATGCCTGGGCATGAGGTGATCTGCTACCCGAGTGAGAACGTTCTTGATGGCCTCCCCATCTTTGTTGTTGGGGAGGAGCTCGCAGAGCTTGACCAATGCCCCGTCGGCTTAACTTGGAGTTTCCATGACTACTTCGAACTCTTTTAGAAGATTGCGCCCAAGAAGCATGGCCACCCGTCGTCGCCTAGCATCGCCAGCTTTCCAGTCACGACGCTGCTGTCGAACTTCGTTCCTGCGCCGATGGCTCTGAACTTCTTGCTCGTTCTCGCTGTCCTGCGTTACCTCATCTATCGAGAAGGGCAACGTGGGGTCTCTATTGCCCAGGATATGACGACGCCGAATGTTAGGAGGCGGTTTGCCCTCTCCCTCCTGTGGCGATCCTGCAAGGTTTCAGCGAGAACGGGTTGCTCATCGTCTGAGACTGCCTCCTCGATCTCGTTCCCTGGACCGTTGATCATGAGGATCTCAGGAAAATAGAGAGTCGAGCTTGGAAGCGAACTTTCGGGATCATCAGCAAGCGTAGTCTCCACCTCCATGCTGGTATCGGAGGCTGGAGCTGTGGTTGTCGCAGTGGCCGCACCGTGGTCAGAGGCCGTAGGAGTCTCGATGTTCCAGATTACGTGGTGATGCCCCGCATCGCGAGCCTCCTGAGTGACCGCCGAGTGATGAGAGGTCCCGCCATTCTGCCAGCCACGCCAGCGAACGGTTCTCCCCGTTGGGGTAGAGTTGATGACGAGCCCCATGCGAAGGCCAATCAACGGTACATCAGGCTCGCTGTAGACATCATCGTCCAGAAGAGGCATGGACTGAGTTAGATCGGGCGTTGTGGCGGAACCGCCCTGCTTAATCCAAACTAAGCACACCTGCCACCTCTGTCTCACAGTGCACTTAGGCCAGACTAAACCCAGTAGTCCGTCGAGCTACCCAAAGGGCACTCGATGTAACCATTGCCCGAGGATACCGACATCACACACATTCAGCCCTCGAAAGAGCCACAACAGATTACATCATCACAGGCAGTTGAAGTAGAGAATAAGTAGACTTGGTTTACAAACGAAAATAAATAGTCAAATACATGTTCAAATATAGCAGAAGCGGTTGAAAAATACACATGTACAACGGAAGCGTTACAAAACATCTCGCAGTGGAAAATAAAACTCAACTAGTGTTCAAGTAGAGATAAACAAGGCGAGTTGCACCGAGCCCACCGGTACTACCACCTCCAATACAGATGTCCAGGTGTCGTCAGTACCTGTAATCCAAAAGTGGGGGCAAACCCTGAGTACTAATTACTCAGTAGGACTTAATGGAAATGGTTTACGACTGACGCAGAGCTTGCTTACTAAAAATTTGATCCTTAGCTGTTGATTTTAAACAGGATCAAGTTAACATGTGGGAGCAGGATGTGACAGCTGCTTGACTTATCATATAGAGTAGGGTTTTGACAATTGCTTAGTTCAGCCTATCAATAATACTAATCATGAGTATAATAATAATTTGCATGGAAGTAAAGCATGTATATTCAAGCATGTAGTATTCAAAACCATGAATTCATAATACAACATATTCAAGTGGATTACTACTTTGCCCGTCAGTGGTATTGGCATTCTCACACCTGGTGAGCATCAGCGATTCGAATCGATTTTTATATTCCCGGGAATAACTAGAAGCACCAGGATGGCATATGCTTACTAACTCCCAGCGTTCTCATATATGCTTCCCCCATCTCCACTTGTCCCGTCTCAAGTTCGATGACCACTCCCGCCTGACTCCCAGAGCGTGTTGTCGCAGGAGCGTTACCACGGTCACGTCGGGTCAGCCCTCCATTGACACCCGCCTCCGCGGCCACCTTCCTCTCAACCAGTGGGTAGGAACGTGCCCCTCTGCTTGAGACGTCACAAGTAAGACTTTCACCGGTCCATTGATCCCGGATAAGCACCCTAGCAATGTTATACCGACCAATAGGCGAACAACGACCGGCCTTATGCGACTCGGGCGGAGTCCACCATACCTTCCACATTTATCATCATCATTTTTCTTATATAACCATATCTCTGCCCGGTCTCGAGTTAAAACCATGAGCATCCTCATAGCTTTCATCATAGTAACATTTTTTGTGACTTTTGAAAACTCACCTATGCGACGAGTGACTCCATTCACTCGTGTCTACTCGTACCTAGCATTACTAGGCATACTCGTCCTATGTACTTTATTTTAGGTGCTAGGGCCAAGGCGGCCAAGAAGTCTAATGCAAATGGGTTCCAAACAACTCCTAATACAGATGCGTAAGCATTCATCAAATACATTTGCTAGGTAAAGCATGGTCCTGCCTACCTTTGATTTGCTTTAAGAAAACCAACAAACTAAGCTACTGTTAGTTTGCCGGGTTGTGAGGCTTTGCCCCAGGCAACCCCTTGATCCCTTGGACAACTCCTCCGTCCAAACACGACTGATGGGCCCTCCAGGTCGTGAGTGGGTCTTAGTTGGTCTTTTGGATCACCGTTGGTTGAAGCAGTTCCACGCGCTCGTTTCTTGATCACGTATCTATAATGAGCGCCACTATATGATTGACATGCGGGATGATGCAAGAAATGAGTTGCATGAATACGAAGCATACGTATGAATAACCATTTCATGAACAGGCAAAAGGTGGTTGATAAGCTATTTAAATAGAGAGTATTCTTATGGACACAAAGCAAGTACACAATCATTCAATCACACATAAACAAGTTACTGATCATACTCATATTGATAATATGTTAATGCTACGACTTGATAACAACATGCAAAAACAATTTGGATCATTAAGATACATGCATGGAGTAGGGTGATGTTTAATCCGTCTCAATCAAGTGTGGCATAAACATCAGTAGGTAGCGTGCAGCTAGAGATCAACCCACATGTATAATGATAACAATAGCAAACAACCCCTACTCTTATAATTACATAACACATGCCTAATTTATGAATAAAAAGCATTACTTGTGTTCATGTAGTTAGACAACTCCAATTGAGCTCAGATTTTTGGAACATCTAGATTCACACTACATTATGTTACTGTCAAAATTTCAGCCATAAAGGAGTTATAATTTAATTATGAAAATTCTAGCAAGTTGTCAGCCCTATAGCTTCTCGGATTTTTCATAAATTACAGGAATGGTTTCCGAAGGTGAAATTTTACCAGTGAGATATACTTAGTATGGACTACATGTACAAAAACTTACAAGTTAAAACTCTCAAGTTTGACAGGGCATCTATTTTCCATATATTAACCTAGTGCAAATTAAGATGTACATATGAACAGTGTAATTAGCCTTCTCGAATATACTTTCTGAACTCTATGCACCAACATTAAGCTACCAAATTTTCCAGACAATTTTCCTAACAAGTTATGACCACTTTTTCTAATTATCCTTTCCAACATGTATCATTTTATCATTTTCAAATCACCATTAAAACATAACATGCAGGGGCTCATATTTTACCAGTGAGATACTTATACTACTCAAGGTATAGGAAAAATGCTAGAGAGTCAATTTGAGCATATTCCATGTATCCTCCAATTTCTAACTTAAATAATTGCACATAGCACATGTATAATGGTAAAAGGTAACTAAATAGTAAGTGCTAGGGCTACAAAAATTCACATAGCGCTACAATACCACAAGAAAGCTACTATCCAAGTTTCATGCCATTTGGAGTTCATTTAGTCCACTTTTGACTTCTATCCTAATTAATCATGCATGCAACAAGCCAAGGGCAAAACAGATACTTCACACTTCCACATCATACCAATCATGTAGATCTACTCAAGAGGAGTCTAACGCAACTGAGTTTGTCCATTTTGGATTTTTCTGTGATTTTATACAATTTTCCAAAGTTCACAGCTCAATTAAACGCATTTAAATGGAAAACATTAGATCTAAGGACCAGAGCGTAATTAACCGTAGATTCCAGGGGCCTGCACAGAAGATTTCGCTGACTCAGTGAATAGTAAATGGAATCGACGTGTAGAAATGGAAACACACAGGGGGTTTTCTGCAAAACTCCCCTCTTTCTTCTACCTTCGTCCAGGGGGACGACGGCGCGCGACGGCGCGCATTCTCGGCGTGCGGTGCGGTGCGTGGAGGCCCGTGCTTGAGGCCGACAGGGTTGGGGAAGCCGTTCCCGGTCACGGCGAACCCGTCCCCCTTGATCTCGTCGCTCGGGGTGGGGCGAGCAGACGAGGCGAGGCCGATGAACCGGAGGTGAACGCGCGGCGAGGCCGCGGCGGCGCGGGGTCGATCCGGTGGTTGAGGCGGCGAGCGGCGGAGCCGGAGGATGCTAGAGCTGGGCGGTGATGGGCTGAGCTCAGCGGTGTAGAGGGATGCCGTGGGGATGGTTCGATAGGAGCTGTCCACGGCGAGGCCGACGGCGCGGGGCGCGGCTCGGCGAACTCACGTGAAGGAAGATTAAGGAGGCGATCTCGTCGCACTAGAGCTTCGGGGTTTGAAGGAGCGAGGCTAGGCGGGCGTGATCTTGGTAGCGGCTTGGAGGAAAAGGGCCTGAGGGTGCGAGAGGACGGAGCCCACCGCAGTGGCGTTCATGGTGGTGAGGGAGGCCGGCGACCTTCGGCGGGGGAATGCGAGGTGGTGGAGCGGAATCGGATGCCAAGGCCTGGGTGAACCGGTGGAGTGGAGGGCGGCAAGGAGCGGCACGGCGGTGTGGTGGTTCGGGAAGGGGGAAAACGACCGGCGCAACGAGCTCAAGCTCGGGCGGCCATGGCGGACTTGGCGTTCGCGTGTAGAGCGAGCGCAGGGAGGGGGGAGTGAACGAGTGGGGAGTGAGGGCGAGAGGGAACTCGGCCGCGAAGGCGTCCAGGTGCAGCCGGGCCCGAGGCCAGCGTGGGCAGGGAGTAGGGCAGCGGCGCCAGTGCCCGTCGTCCGCATGGCCGCCATGGCCTGGGCACTGGCCGAGCCCCGGATTGACGGGCCCACCCGTCAGTGGGAGGGAAAAAGGAAAAGGAAAAATATGTTTTTCCCCCTCTAGTAATTAGCCTTTTTGACTAGCTTAGAGGCCGATTTTGGGAAAACTCTAATTAGAAGAAATACTCTACTCTTTGACCTATACAGCATTGTCAAAAGGTTCAACTCCAAATTCCTAGTGGAAATTTGATTTGAATTTGAATTTATCTAGCAGCCCCATAGTTGGACAGTTGACCTTTATTACTTTGGAAGTTCAAAACTCATATTTCTGTGCTTTACCTCCCAAAGTACCTCTTGACAACATTGTGTAGAATTACATAACACACAACTTCCTCAATTTGACCTTTGCATGAAAATGGCTGTACGTTATAAAAACATTGAGTTTACTAAACAGGTCAGATTTGGACTGGTTTTCTGTGTTGGTAGAAAATAACCATAAACTCCTTCTAAACTCAATATATGATCAAACTCTAGTTACCAAAGTTGTTCACCAGTAAATGATCTATAAATTTGGTAATATAACCTTGGTCTGAAACCCCACAGATTTTGAACTATAGATACAAATGTGCTCCAAGGTTTGGTAAAACAGAAATTTCACTTTGTGTAGAGGCTTTCTTGTTTCCAACTTTTGAAGTATCAATTGAAGTCCAATCACTTCCACAATAGGTGCATTTGAAAGTGATAAGTTCAATTTCATTCCATAGAAATAAAGATTTTGAAGTTGTATAGTGAAATCAAATGTAATTTCAGAATCAACTTAGGGAAAAGCTGAAAATCCATACTTGGGAAATTTCTGTGTGAGCTGATTTTGGTTATTTCCAAGAGAATTGTGGTGCCATTTATAATTGGTTAATGACATTTCTACCCCATGTTCAGGGTAACAAAAGGGTAGTCCATGACCTGTACAACAACTGTGACAATGGGGCTAAGCTCAGTTGCTTAAGGAAATCTAAAAGTTTTATTAGGGTCCAAATTTTCTCACGATCACAACTAGCACTTATCGAGAAACTTTGGGTTTGATCTTTTAAACCTCCTGTCTTTAGATTTTTGAACATTGTCAAACAGAAAGGTCTAGGGCTACTTTCTTATCCGAGGTTTGGCATTTGGTGTTGAGCTCAAAAGCATGTGAGTGTTGACTTATTCAACCATGAAATGTGTGGTCTTGTATCTTGTGTAGAAAATTTTGACCTAGTGATTTCTCCAGCTATTTCTTGTTACCCTCTAAGCATGACTAAGTCTTAATCCATCATTAGCTTGTCTCTAACTACGTGTTAAGGCTCTTGAGATGCCAGGGGCATCACAGGCGTCCCCCGTTCACCCTTGTCGTTGTTGAGGGGAGCCGAGGCACGGGAGAGAAGCCCCTGGTACGTGGCGGTGGAGTTGCGGAGACCAAACAGGGCGAAGGACTCCACCTGAGTCCTTTTGCGACCCTAGTCAGCCGAAGATGGCCGGGTTTGCTTGGGCACAGGCGGCGGTGGTGGGACCCACAGCGGGTGAGGGAGCCAGGAGCGGGTATCGTTAGGAACTCGCCGCGGGCTCCGCGGAGGGTTGCCTGAGGTATGGGCCTACCGCGGATCTTGAGAGGGTCTTCCTGATGCATGTACCCTCGGCTCCCGACTAATCTGAGTCCAGACTTGAGTCAGAGAGGGCGAGAGTGCCGTGCGGCGAGTTGGTACTGAAGTGGGGATCCTTGCTGGGGCCGCTTGAGTCGGCGCCATCGATGCAGGTCTAGGTTAGCTGGTATTTTATCTAAGTTATAGTACCGCTTGAAAGTTTGACATTTCATTCCACCTATTCGCCCTTGCTTCCCTATAGATTTTTACGATACTCGAAAGACTCTGAGTGAAAAAGCTACAACGAATCTCCGTGCGCTTGCGGAGTAAAATCTGTTACGCTAAGAGACGTCAACAGTCTTCAAGTCGGATTTCACAAACAAAGTGACAATTGTATCATATCGACTTGGAAGTGATCTAAGGAACTTGTGAGAGAAGTCCTCATCCGGCACATCAAAACCAAGACCTTTGAGCTCATTTACAATTTCATTCAACCGGTTGAACATTTTGGACACACTTTCTTCTTTGATCATCACAAATTTATCAAACTTGCCTTTGTACACATAAAGTTTAGCACTCTTAACCATTGTAGTGCCCTCATGAATTTCCATGAGCTTGGTCCAAATCTCATGTGCGGTTCTGAGATTTTTAATCCGGTTGAACTCACCCACATCAAAAGCATCATATAACACATTCATAGCTTGATCATTGACAAGAATATTTTCCTCATTGGTGGGAGTGAGTGTGTCATTCTTAAGAATAACATAACCATCATTCACACTTTTCCAAATTCTTCCACTCATTGTTCTAAGATGAACCGTCATTCTTGTTTTCCAATAATCATAATTATTCCCATCAAAACGAGGCGGTTTCCCCACATGAATATTGTTTCCACTTCCTCTAGCCATAACTAACCTCCGGAATGATTAAACCCGCAAATTAAGGAGTAACCCGCTCTGGTACCACTTGTAGGATCGATATTACCGGCTAGAGGGGGGTGAATAGACGGTAACAACTAAAAACAAAGACACTAGGCAAATTTAATTAGAACCACAAGAGAATTAAATCTTCTAGCCTATGTTGAGCTAAGTGAGTTTGCAACCTAGGGTGACAATAGCAATTCAATCTCTAGTAATGTAAAGCAAAAGAAATGCTTGAATGTAAATGAGTAAGAGAAAGCTCACAACACAAGGCACAAGATTTTTCTCGTGGTCTTGGTGACTTGACGGTCACCCCTAATCCACGTTGAGTGGATTCAATGAAATCCTACCGCTCCCAACCAAGAATCCACTTGGCATACGAGATGGCTCGGACCAATGAACCTCTCCAAACCTAGATATCCACTAGAGTTGCTTTTCACCACTCCAGTGAGGCAAGCGCAACGCCTCTCACAACCACCACCAGGGCTCCTCCACAATCTTCCTTGGAGAGCTCCACGGCAGCCACCACTAAGCCATCTAGGAGGCAGCAACCTCCAAGAGTAACAAGCCAAAGACCTTGCTTGATGATCTCCCTAGTGCCCCCAAAGATCAAACACTTGATGCAATGCACTAGGTGCCTCTCAATCTCACTAGAATGCAATCCCAAGCAATATGAGTGAGAGAGAGGAGAGGGAAGGCTCTAAGATGCTCAACAAGTGTTCCAAATGGCCAAGAGAGTCCCCCCTCGGCCGAGGACCAAGTATATATAGAGCCCACTCCAAAAACTAGCCGTTACAAAGCCTTTCGCGTGAAAACAGAGTTCTCGTGGACTGTCCGCAGTACAAACCTCGGACAGTCCGCCACTCAACCCAATGGCTATACTTCAAAAAGATGCTAGTTAGAGTTGACTGAAAAACAACTGCAGACAGTCTGCCTTATAAGGCCCGGATAGTCCGCAGTACAAGTTGATGCAACACAGAAACCAAGCTCG
Source organism: Paspalum notatum (assembly GCA_022530915.1). Lineage (NCBI taxonomy): Eukaryota > Viridiplantae > Streptophyta > Magnoliopsida > Poales > Poaceae > Paspalum > Paspalum notatum. The sequence continues at coordinate 15,203,062 of CM039688.1, forward strand.
GTTTTGTGTCAAAATTTGCGATAACTGCGGACTGTCCGCGTCCAGGCCTCAGATGGTCCGCAGTACAAAGCTTAGGAGCACTACAAAACCACAGCCGTTTCTGGCAAGCTCCAAAACAAATAACTGCGGACTGTCTGCCACACAGTCCCGGGCTGTCCGCAGTACAAATTTTTAGCCCAGCTAGCACTCGTCTTGCCTTCTTGTTTTCACCTCATCCCCCCCATATTTGAACTAGTACCTTCCCCTATCACCTTGCCTTCTTGTTTTCACCTCATCTTCCCTTATGGTCTCCATATTTCTTCCCCTTGGTGCTTGACCTTTTCTCCCCCTTAAGGTATGCAATCCTTGCATGGGATCTCTCTTCCCCTTGTGATATGCAATGCTTGCTTGGGACTTCTCTGCCCCATATATTATGCATCTTGCTTGCATGGGATTTCTCTCCCCCTTTGTCATCGAGCACCTAAAAGACATAAACACAACCACTAGCAAAGAAAAGCATTAATAGCAAGGGAATATTACTAATGAGGCCATTTTACCCTTTTCTTGCTCTCCTCCTTAATTGATGATACCAATTGAAGCAATCACTTGTAGTGCCATCTCTCCCCTTTGTTATGGACTTATTGCCTTGAATCATCAAGATATCCAATGTGACTTGTGACATAATGTAGGGGATGGTCACCAATTGTAAAAGAAGCTCATTGGAGGTAGAGCCTAGTGACTACAACAAATAGCACTTGAAAGCATGTTAGTCACACAAACACGAATTATAGAGTTGCTCCCCCTAAATGTGTGCAATAGTGTTTGAGTCACATAACCAAGTGTGTGCACTTGTAAATCACAACATGGGGGTCAACATCTACAACTTGAAAATATGACACCAAAAGAAGGGATACCAAGAATAGAAAAGTGTTACCACTTGTAACCCATTTTCTCTTGCAAAGCATGTGCCACGATCAAAATAGTGCATTCCACACACCACAAGTTAAGCTCATGTAAGTTTCTTCAAAGATAGACGATTAGCACAAGCAACAAACCATATGTAAACCTAGGAAGGCACAAGACTAGATACTAATTGCAATAAATAAACATGCTCATGCAAACCTAGAGAGGCATTTGAGCTACAATGATGCATGCGATGGTTTTACCTTGCTCTTTACCTCATTTGTAGGGGAGGGAAATTTGGGTTTCTAATTTTTAATTTCATAATTGGCTCCAATCCAATTTCATGATGCATCCCTAATTATGCACCCCAATAATTACCAAGTCTCCAAATTCCCCATGTCACTTTCTTCTTCTAAGTCTTTGGGACCCAAACCTTTTGGGAGCCTTCCATGGTTTGAATTCATTCCTTTTGCACCCAAATAGGCCGGTTCCATCCTTTGTTACTCTACCCCATGGTATGAGCCACCACCTTACCATTCTTCTTCTTCTCAAGTATGTAGTGGTTGCTCTTTTGCTTTGCCTTGTAGGTGGGCTTGGTGTACACTAGTGAAGCCTTTAATTTTGGAGGGTTCTTGTTCTCCATTGCCTTCTTCATGCCCATAGCATTGCTCTTGGCCTTGTTCTTGCTCTTGCTCTTGTTCTTTTGTTGGGCCATCTCCTCCTTGCATTGATAGGATTTGTGGCCTTCTTTGTAACACTTGAAGCAAGTCACGGTTTCTCCATTCTCAAGCTTCTTCACGCCCTTGGAGGGGTTATCTTGAGGAGGTTAGACTTGATCTTGTGCCTCTTTTCCTTTAAGCCGCCTTAAGTCCACCCTTAGCTTTTACACCTCTTGTTTGAGCTCGTCATTTTCCCTAACAATGAGGTCATCACATGTTTCTACAACCACATTCTCATTGCAAGGTGTTAGATCACAAGAGGTAGTCGCATCTACCTTGATAATTGGAATTGCACAAGGTATAGCACAATGAATAGATGCATCCAATGAGCTTATGAGAGATTCATATTTTAGTTCAAGGTCCTCAAAAAGCTTCTTGAGCTCCCCATGCTCCTTGTCTAACAAATTGAATTTGTTAAGCAAGTTCTCATATCTTGGGACAAAAGAGTCATGGAGCTCTTCATTAGCTTTGAAGGCCTTGATTTCTTCCTTTTGTTTTAGCATATAATCTTGCTGCTCTTTAATTAAACTCATCATCTCACAAACATCATTGGGCTCATCATCGGAGGAGGAGTCATCACTTACATCGCTATTACCTTTGGCCATGAGGCATATATGTGATGACCGGGTGGTGAAGGGCTTGCTTGATTCATCACTTGAACTCCCTTTGCCACCCTTTTTCTCCTTGATAATGGCGGGGCAAGCATGATGTCTTCTTTGCATGCTCTTGTTTTTCTTGCCTGCCATCTTGAATACTCCCACCGCATCTTTTCTTATGCAAGTTTCATAGCCTAGCATGTAGAGTTTCCTCACATGTTTGACTACCTTTGTTTGGTTGAAGATTATGGCCCTTGATGTAGCTTTATCTTCACTTGAGCTTGAGCTTGAGGTTTCATCATCATCCTCATCCTCCTCTTCTTCTTCACTTGAGCTTTGCTCTTGCCGCCTTGGTTGATGCTTGCATGTGTGCTTGATGGCAAGGATCTTTTGGCTTGAAGTGGAGGTGGACTCTTGCTTGATTATCCCCATGGAGTACTCATGGGCCACAATAGTGTTGATGACATGGTTGGGTGTTTTGTTGTCCAAGTCTTCCTTGAGCAAGACGGTCTTGATGATATCATAGTCGGGCTTGCGAAGGTAACGAATGATCTTGCGGTTCACCTCTCCATTTGTCACTTGCTTGAGGCCTAGATTATTGATTTCATTCACAAGAGTGTTCACGCGTGAGAACATAACATGAGCACTTCCATTATCAAGTTGTTTAAAGCTAGTAAGCTCATCGGCGAGAACATGATATTTTTGGTTGGCCACATCCGCTGAGCCCTCATGATTCTCGACAATTTGCTTTCATAACTCACAAGCATTAGGAGAAGCAAACACACGATTGAACACATATCACAAAGAGAGGACAAGAGAGTTGATTTTGCAATCGCATCAAATTGTCTCTCACGAGCAGAGTTGCTACGGGTGCCCTCTTTCGTGATATGCCAAACATCAAGGCCCCGGGCTTGAAGATGTGCTTCCATGAGCACCTTCCACTAAGGGAAGCCCTTCCCATCAAAAAACGGAGCCCTATCGATACTCATCTCTTCCCCGGACATGAAAACTCACTTGGCGGTGAAGCCAACGACACTCCTACGAACTATATCACAAATTTGCCAATGGAATTGGCTATTCTCGCAAGAGATGTGAGACCTAGCTCTAATACCAATTGTAAGGAACGTGCCGGGGTATCCGACCCAAGAGAGGGAGGGGGTGAATTGGGTCATTAATCGCTCAACTAAAACCTAGGGCTATCTAGTGCATAAGATAAACCTATTTCATCCTACACATGCTAGTCAAGTCTAAGGTTTATCTATGTGCTTTCTATCTTAACCAAAAAAACTTGCAACCTAAAGCCAAACCTAATCAAACTAACTAGTAAAGCTAAAGGCACACAAGTAAGTAAATGCAGAAACGTAAATGCGGTAAGTAAAAAGGTAAGGCAAGGGGATGCAAACTCCCAGGGAGACGCGGAGATTTAACGTGGTTCACCACAATGGACTACATCCACGGGCTCGCCACCAAAGGCAATATCCGAACCAAGCACCAAAACTTCCGATCACCGTCTTGCGCTCGCCACACAAGGATCACGGCAAGCAAAGGCTAAGTGACACAAAGCCACCAAGGCTTAGCCACCGCCACAGCCACCGTCTCTCTCGGTCATAAAGTGCCGGAATCTTCACTACTGAGTTTGCAGGGTCTCCTCGTCCCCGCACAAGTTGTCGCTGCCGCTCCACACCAAGAAGGAGGATTTAGCAACGAGCACAATGCTTGCCGCAGCAAGACATCTCTTAATCACTCAACCTTCGAAAGAGCTAAGCCTAAACAAGCACTAATCTCTTACTAAGAGTGCACTAATGCCTTTGATATGGTCAATTAGCACTATGGTGGCATGGAGATGATCTTCAAGTGTTCTTCAACTCATCTATGCTTCAAGTGTCTCCAGCAAGCTCCAATGACCCCATGGATGGGGTATAAATAGGCCCAAAGACCAAAACTAGTCGTTGGCCAACGGTCAGAAAATTAGCTATATAGACCGGATTGTCCATCCTTAGAGAAATGAATGGACTGGACCATTTTTTGCTGCGCAGATACACTTTTGTATTTTGGTCATAACTCTTTGCTCCGAACTCCGATTTCGATGATCTTGGACTTTTTGGAAAGCTTGTGAGGAGTTCTTTGATTTGATTTGTAGATTGATACAGAATTTGATGTTTTCTTCAGCCTGTATCATGTGAGGACCAGATTGTCCGCTCTATGTATTTCAGCAGACTGGGTCTTTGTATTTTGGGCATAACTTTTCACTCCGAACTCCGATTTTGATGATCTTGGACTTTTCGGAAAGCTTGTTAAGAGATCTACAATGCTATGGAAAAATCCATCTTTCTTGATCATCATACTTGTACAAATTTGTTGTTTTTTCTCTTTGTGATTCAACCTTGAAACCTATAAACCCTATAATCACAAGCTTGACAACCTTGTTAGTCCTAGTTACTTGAGTTGTCATCAAATCACCAAAACACTTTGTGAAACATGGCATGTGGCCATTTTCGCTATAGGAACGCCGAGGTCTTGAGTTTATTGAATGTTTTGTACAACTCGTCCGATGGACTATCGGACCGTCCGATGGACTATCGGACCGTCCGATGCTGCAACCATCGGACTATCTGATAGGACTTGGTCTTCTCCTTCTCTTTTGCCCAGATGGTCCGATGCACCATCGGACCGTCCGATGGTGGGACCATCGGACCGTATGATTCGTGTAATTCACACAAGGTCTTGAAACTTCAACTTCAGGCTTCTTCTTGCCACACCTCTCAATGGGGCTTCTCCGGACCTCTTGATGCTAAAAAAAACTAGCCCGCTGATCGGTCAGCGGGACCGCCGAGTCAGGGCATAAGCTTGCAACTTGATAGCAGCTTGGGGTCTTTTCTTGTGTTGTCTTAGACCTTCTTTGAGGTGTTTGTACCCCAAGTACATCTCTCGCACCCTAGGACTTAAAAAAAACACTTGTATGCAAATATTAGTCCCATGACACGTGTTCTCACCTCAACCACCAAAATCACATTAGGAAACTAAGCACAAGGCCTAGAGCTCATTTTTCTTACACACTATATCCAAAGTTAGAATAGACAAAAGGTTAACTAAACTATGAAAATTTCAGATTGGAACGAATTTTCATATATTACAAAACTATCATGGTACCAAGTAAATCATAATTTTCAAAATAAAATTATTGGATGAGAAGCCGAAACTTATTTTTTGTTCCAAAAGCTGAAAATTATTATTGCCAGCAGGTAAATTAGCGCCTGCTCCATTAAGTGTTAAAATTTGCCATGTTAAAATTTTGCCTAACTAATTTGATTTGCTAAAATTCTGATTTAGCCAGTTTTAACATCTAACCAAGAACGCTCTTGGACACGGTGGAGCATTGGATAAGGTTAGTGTCACACCCGGTTTTAGGAACAAAACCAAGTGCTAACCATGTATGTGCCATGATCAGTTCAACCACATACACAGCATAAACAGAAGTAATAACAAAACCAGTACTTTAACTTAAAAGCATAACCAGTATTACAGACCATAAATGTCTTTAATGAAACCGAATATTCTTACCAAAACGAATAACTAAGCGACAGCGAAAGACGACCAATGCTCCACAGGCGACTGACGGTGGCACACTGTTGACAGCACTTAAGCATGGCAAACCTTATACTGCAAGCGACAGTATCGTATGTAGCTTTTCCCTAGGATGAGTATCATGCGTTTTGTCAATCCAAGGAACGAATTAATATTCTCTAATTAACAAGAGTTTAAGATAAACTAAAGGTAAAAAGGTAGTCTAATCTAAGTCTAAACCAATCCTTAATCTAAACCAATCCTTAGTCTAATCTAATAGAAGCTATATTATATTAACATAAGATAAACAATTAGAACGTAACTAGAGTATTAATTAAAGGGTATTAACTAGCTCTCTAATCAAGCTCTAATTGGATCTAAAGCATATGCGATATATGGGTACCACTTCAAGGATAGAGTAGCGAGATAACTAGCAGCTCAAGGTAACCAAGTATGTTCAAGCATATTCATCAAAGCATGATTAAATCAACATCAACCAATCTAACCCCTACATCGAGTTTAACCTTTCCCCAGGCTCTACTGTCACTAGTAACCAGGTAATCGACGAGAAACTCTCAACAGGCATACATAATTAGAGAACGCGTTTCTAATTACTTCACATAGTCTAATAACATAATTAGAGCAACTAGAACTTCTAATCACCATGATCACAAGAACTAGAAACACAACCATATCATTACTAAACTAGATCAGAGATCGAGATCGCTAGATGAATAACACCCTTAATAACATGATCTAATCAACAAGCATCTAGACCTAAAGCTAATTAGAGCTAGAACATACATAATTAGAACAAGAACATGATAATTAGACAAGAACAATACTTCATTAATAAACTGTATCAAGATTACATCCATGATCATACCTTCCCTTGATGATACAATTGAACCTTTGGAGCTAGGTAATTAGAGCACCGTGCAAGGCCTCTAATCACCTCCAGGAACTAGAAGAACTCTAATCCTAGACTAGAAACTCACCCTCTACTCTCTTCTAGTTGTGGTCACTCTTGTCGCCGTCTTCGCACCTTGATAATGAATTGGATGCGTTGCCCCGAGGCCTATGCTCGCTATTTATACCCTGAAGATGTCGTGGAAGAAAAGGCAACTTGAACCGACAGCGGGAGGGGTGGGGTCGGCCGACCAGGAGGGTCAGGGTCGGCCGACCCAGACCCTTTCTGCGTCCTCTTCTTTCCATCTTTCGCGGGGTAGTTTCTTAATGCTTAAGTAATGTTTGTGCGGGGCTTTTGTGGACTCTTGGGCCTCTAAAATCTTCTTTATGGGCCGAGCTTTGATGAAGTCTTCTAGTCTTGATATTAATTGATGATTTTATCGAATAATCATCTTCAATTCCTTGTAGCTCCTGATACCTTTTTGATGTTTCTGATCAGAAAACCTTGATTAATACAGGGAGGAGTATGAATTAGCCAAGCCTTCCTCGATCATCATCCTCAATGGATGTCGTCTTTAGAGGTTGTTTCTTACTCAATGTAGATCTTTGTGAATTTCACAAAAATTAGGTCAAAAATCTGCAAAAATCATATATAGCATATTTCCAAGATAATATTGCAAAATCCACAATAATTGGTGATAAATGTTAGTAAAAGATATAGTTGACGCTTAAAAACCATGAAAAACTATGTAAAATGATACAAAATATTTGTACATAAACCGCGTCAATAACATCCCCACTTTTAAACCTTGCTCGTCCTCGAGTAAGTCAAATTTTATAATTAAGTTAACGCATTGCAACCACACACCAGTTGGTTGCAATAGGAGTCTGCTATTGCCTCCATTTGCAAAATTGGTGGTAATACATGGACAATATTGCCACCAAATATATTTCGATGTAATAATCTAAAACTTTGCTGCAATAGAAAGGTCTATTGCCTCCAATCATGAATTGGTGGCGATATATGAGCAATATCGCAACAAAAATTTTTGTGGTTGCAATAACCTACAAGCGTAGTTGCAATAGGTAGGTTTATTGCCTCACATAAAGTTTCGCTGCAATAAGTGGCCAATCTCGCAACCACATTTTTTTCGTTGGCATATTTCGTTGCTATAGGTATGCACTTTGGCCACCATTTATATCTCGATGCAATTAGTGGCTAATCTCGCAACTACATTTTTTCGTTGGCATATTTCATTGCTATAGGTATGCACTTTTGCCACCATTTATATCTCGATGCAATTAGTGGCCAATCTCGCAACCACAATTTTTCGTTGGCATATTTCGTTGCTATAGGTATGCACTTTTGCCACCATTTATATCTCGATGCAATTAGTCACCAATATCACAACCACATATTTTCGTTGGCATATTTCGTTGCTATAGGTAGGCAATATTGCCACCATTTATATCTCGATGCAATTAGTGGCCAATATCGCAACCACATTTTCGTTGGCCAGGATGTCGGAGCCCCGAAGGATGACGGAGCCGCCGGTGATAGATCCACGTCGAGGGGTGCTCTTGATCTTTGGCTTAAATCCCCCGGCGACTTGGGTCCCGCCACTGCCGGAACCCTCAGCTTTGAATCCACCTGGCTTGGGGCTTCCGGATCTTTAGATACTGGGAGGAACCTACCAGTGACCTCGTCGTGGCCCTGGGCGCGCACCACCCTCTGCCTCTTGGTGAGGCCCATGGTGCACGGCCGGCCGCCGGGTAGCAGTGGGGGAAGGGAGGCGACGATGGGGTGGGGAATCGGGAAGACCAATGGATAAGGCAGATGTGGTGTGGCGGACAGAGCAAGGAGAGGATATCTGCAATATATATGGGTGATTTCGCAGGTTGAATACATAGAAATTTTATTACAAAGTTATAATGAAATCACTGACCTAGCCCAGTGGTGAAATCCTTTCTTTGAGCCCCGTGTGGCCACAGTTCGAATCTTGTGGTGGCAATTGTTTTTAATTTTTTTAATCTTGAAAAGACCAATGTATATTCGTTTGGTCACTTATTACAAACAGTTTCAATCAATCTTGTAGTGGCCATTGTTTTTAATTTGTTTCAATCTTAAAAACATCCAATATTTATTTGTTTGTTCAGCTATATACATTGCATACACCATCCTGAAATATTTATTTTAGTGTTTCTATGCCGTCTTCCATGGAGCCTGATGTTGACATCGCTGGACCAAGGGTGGATATGAAGATGAACAAGGAGCACCGATGAGGGAGGGGATGAAATGCGGAGTGATGCAAGATGGTGCTGATGCTATTCATCGAAGAGCTTTGCCCAATTGAGAAGATGGAGACGAAATGGATGATGAGCGTGCGACTGCTCCCTAGTGAGCGAGAAATCTTACCATCTTACCCAAGTGATATTTTACCGGACCAAAAAAAAAATCCGACCGTATTCTTGTGCACTGAATGTTACATCTGGAAGCTGTTTACAGTCCCAGAAAATTACGAAACATCCAAATGCACCCTTAGCAAATAGTTATATGTAGAACATAAATCATTTTTTGGTTGTAATTCTGCACATTACCAACTCAGCCCATCCATACAGGTGCAATAATTCATAAGACCTTGATATCCATACAGCTCATCCACATTTAGGTATATGAAAAACTCATATATACCATTTACGGATTAAAACTGTAGTACACAAATCATTTAGCAAATAGTTATATGTAGAACATAAATCATTTTTTGGTTGTAATTCTGCACATTACCAACTCAGCTCATCCATACAGGTGCAATAATTCATAAGACCTTGATATCCATACAGCTCATCCAAACTGAGTTCTAGCAACGGATTTACATGGATTACATGACCTTGACGCATGACAGATAAGAACTAAACTAAAATGCAGATGCAGGAACTCTCTAACCTCACTAATGAGGACACCACCTTGTGCGAAATCAAAACGATTCGATTTAAGACCATTAAATAATTCTAGCTGTTTCGGTCGCTGACAGGCATGCGTAACTTCCTGCACTCAAAACATCAGGAGCAGACTCAACCCGGCCAGGCTTGAGAAGAAGCGCTCTCTCCACGAAGCATTGCAAGGCACCTACATTATCATGTGCTTTCAATCTTATACCATGTTTTTAGATCAACAAATGGTGCATCAAGTAGTATAATGTTTCTTACCTTCTTCCGATCACCCCGGGGTGTCATCCACTATGAGTGTGACCTACAAGCACAATTGATGAGTAAGGTTAGTTTAACAGTTAACAACATTCATCATTTTCTAAAAATTTATATTTTATTGACAAAGCAAAACCAAAAAATAGTCACCTTGAACAAATTAGGACAATACGTCTAAACAAATAATTCATCATCCTGTTCGCCTACCGAGTGAACAGGGGCAACATGGCCATCATCAATATATGTGTCATCATCTTCATCAAAATTATCTATTTCTAAATCACATGGTTCCTCGGCTTGGCATTCTGCTTGTGCCTTTTCAATCACAGAAACATCAATGCTTAACCCTTCCATGTCAGACCTAATCCATGTTGTCGGGTTTTCATCTGTGTATGGTACATTCATGTCTTCTACTCCCACGTCCAATGAGTCCAAATCTATTTGTCCTCCGTTATCTCCCTCTGGTGCTTCAGGCATGGCAAACAAGTTTCTAGGTTTGATTCTTACAACAGTAGACCAAACTGGATTTTTTGGGGATTTCACATAAAACACTAGCTCAGCCTGAACAGTCAAGTCAAGCAATTCCTCTTGGTGGCCAACCTAATGTCAAGTTTCTAGCTGATAGATTATGTAGTTTGGGTTACATTACTAGTTAGGAATTCGAATGTTTCAATTTATGTTTTCACACGATTGTTTGGCATTTGTACCTATTACTTGCATTCTAAATGCTTGCACGAGACTCTATATTGCAATTGCTTTTTAAATAATTGCCCATTATTTGAGGCAATATGAATTGCCATTGAATATGTTGCAATATTGTTAATTGGAACATATTTTAGTTGGTGGCGATAGCATGTAATATTTGTTGCCACGAACATTGTTGTGTTACAACAATTTTATACGCCACGATTGGTTTTGGTCGCAACACTGGTTTTCAACATTAATAATATTTGGTTGCGACATTATTTTACAACCATGAATCTGTTTGACGACAACTGTGTTTGTAGTCACCAATTGATTTTGGTTGCAATAGTGTATATGTTGCCACTATTCTTTTTCTTGCAGCACCCAACTAATGCCATGAATTTATTTGGTCGTAAAAGTATGAATTGCCACTATTTGTTTTTCCTGGTAACACTCAACTAATGCCATAAAATATATTTAGTTGCTAAAGTATTTGTCGCCACTATTTGTTTTACCTGCCAACATTCAACTAATGCCATGATTATATTTGGTTGCAAAATTATTTCTGGCCACTATTTGTTTTTTCTGGCAAAAACCAACTTATGCTATGAAACCAATTTGTTACAAAAGTATTTGTCGCCATAGATATATTTGGTTGCCACCGTGTTTGTTGCCACGATTTAATTTTTGTTGCGACATTTTCAATTTCCATGCATGTTTAGAGTGGTAAAAGAGGTTATTACCGCACCATTTATCGTGGTGATTAATGCCAAAAAACGGTGGCAATAAAGGCTATTTCAACGGAAGGAGTGGTGGCAACTAATCGCTACATTCATAGCAATAGATCCTATTCCTACGTATTACTTTGGTTGCGATTTGTATTTAACACAACGACAATTTCGGTGGCTATTTACACAACTAATACTAGGAACCATAAAACGTGGCTATAGCCTCTTGCAACTATGACATATTGCCACGGCTAGCAATGAACACGTTTTGCTGCTATATGTGCTTATTGACACCATTTCACCCCTATTGCAACATTTTTGTGCCGTGGCAACAGGGGTCAAAATTAGTAGTGTTATAAACTAACATCAATCAATCAAACTTAATTTAAACTCTCAAATTTTTTTCATATTTTCGACTAGCAATTTATATAGATAAATAGATATTCATATAAGCAAACCCCACAATTATATAAGAAAAATCGAATTTCATCAATAACAAATCTACTTGTTTTTCAAATAAATTTTTCAAAAAGGATCAAGTATCGAAGATTAAAATATATAAGGCCCAAAAATTACTCTCATCTTTCCAGGCTCTCAATATATATATGGAAAAATAGCCAAACTATAACAATATATAAGTGTAGGCTTATCTGGAGCTCGGTAAGGATCCTAATCAAAATTTAAACTCAATATATTATCAAACTAAGAAAAGAATCTGCTGATATTACTGAGACTTCTCAAAAAGGTCATGGAAATCATAATGATTAAAAAAAAGAAATAAATATAGAAAAGTGGACATATGCAAATAAATTATTGATCTCAAGGCATAAATGAAGTCCTTGTTATCAGATTGCATATGGTTGGAAAATCTTTTGGAGTATTTCTAACAGATTAAGTCATATACCATGAATAGGAAATCAATGAGGAGCAATATATATTTTTCTATACAGCTAATTCTACTTTGACCACTTGGTCTTTTTTTTTATATATATGTATATGTATATGGCGCCATACACATTTTTTTTGCCCCCTCAAAAACCCCTAAAAATGTCAGCAAAACGACAACTCCATCCCCACTCTTAGATAATACTTGTCCTTGAGTATTTTAAACAATAATATCAGGGGAGAACATTATCAAAAAATTCTTTCATACTCCAAAAAATTAATGGGTTGTGGCAAAGGAAGATATATGAAATGATATTCTTGATTTAAGGATGGATATCCAGCGAAGTTTGCAATTTCTTCAATTTAGAGAATTACAATGCATGGATAAAAAAAAGCTAGCAAATAAAAAGATAAACAAATTCGAATGACCAGCTTTGAAGTCTCAAACCCTAGATTCAAATCTTAATTCAACTCAACCAAGAATTAAATTTGATCAAACTATAATTTTAAGAATAAAGCTCTAATAGGTAGGGCCTATATAAAATAATCATCAGAAACTTGATCATAAAGTTGATAGCTCAAAATAAAATTTTAAGGAGATCCATTATGATAAAAAAATCAAAATCAAAACATAAATATCATATCTACTATACAAATGTCAATCATAGTTCAATTAAATTGTATTAATGAGAAACACTCATAATTATACATAAAAACAAATATTTTATTTCATCATAGAAAAATATATGATCATGATTAACTCACACTGAAAATAAAAATAAGAAACACTCATAATTATACATAAAAACAAAAAGAAAATAAAAGAAAATAAAATACTTGATAAGAAATAAAAAAAGAAAATAATAAAAACTGAAGATACAAGTGTAAACCAATGGTCTTCACTGTTGACGCCTCTGGTTCCATAGCCTCAGATTGTGTAACTGCTCATCTATGGTTTGAGTGTTTTGCTCAAACTGGTTAGTATTCATCCTGATCTGATCAATAATCTGATAGTTTTCTGCAGCCATGGTCTCTTTGCCATAAAATGCTTGCTGAGGTATGTTCTAAGTTGCAATGAATTTGGGAGCATGATATCTTGCACTCCTCGGAAGAAAAGCTAGAGGCAGGGGAAACTGTGTTGAGGGATTGAACACTAGGTAGCAGTAGAATCAAATGAACTAACCGGCCGTGGATTAAACACATACATTTTGCAACAACCCTACTTTTTGTAACCCGAAAAATCACTACTTAAAAACTTCTTTTGATTATAATTGTGCATTGCATATAACTTACTAGAATTTAGGAAAATAATTAAATCAATTATCCAACTTGTCAAACATGTACTGTTAAATTGCTTTATGTTTATCCCTATGTAAAACTTTTGCATCATATTTTGGTTTTAATGGTTCTTTGCTTGAGTGTCTAAGTTCAAACCAAATTCAAATCAAATTAATCTAATTGATAAAATAACCAGGAAATCGGACTAAATGGGAAACACCTTTCGGCCTGGCCAGCCCATCAAATGCCGAACCAGGCCCAGCCAACCGACCATCCGCGTGGGCCGAATCGCGGATAGCCGGCCCAGCTCGTCGCCGCGGAACTAACCACTGACCGGTGGGCCGCCTCCACGGTGTCACTGGCAAGCGGGACCCACAGGTGGCTGTTCCCCTTTCTTCTTACCCCACCGAATCGGGCGAGTCGAGCTCGAGCCGGGACGGCGCCGCGCCGTATCACACCCGCCCGACCTCGCCATCTTCTTGCGCACCAAGCCAGGGGAGGGAGAGAGGATAAGGCCAGGCCAACTGCTCCAACCAATGATGGCCGCGCGGGCCCCAAGTCACACGATTTGCGTGATGCTGTCCACCGAGGGCGGGAGAGAGGAAGAAGAGAGAAGGCGTCCGGCCAAATTCCTGCCACCGCTGAGCGAATCCGCCACCACTGCAACCCTAGGGCCCTCCTATAAAGCCTTGCGCGCCACGCCCTCCAACCCTAGCCGCCACTGGGGGAGTTTTTCCCCCTTTCCACAGCTGCCGGGAGACCCTCGGGTGAGAGAGGGTGAAGAGGAAGGCCGCCGGAGCCGGAGAAGACGGGGCGGACCGCCGTCAGAGCCATACCAGCCGAGGAGAAGGAGGCCGTGAGCCCAGAGGAGAGCTGCAACTCCGTCCGCGCAAGGACACCAGCTGCCCAAGCCGAAGCCGTCCGCGACGCCGCCGTACCTAGTGCCGAAGCCGGACCTCGCCGTCGACGACCTACTACCCTCCACCAACGCGAGATCGCCTACTCGCCCCAGACCCAATCACGGTGAGAACCAAGCGCCCCTAGTCCGACCCCCGTCGCGGACCCAGACTCCCTAAGTCCCCTCTGTCCGCGTGCTGCCGCCATGGCGTCCTAGAGCGCCGCCGTCAAGCGGTGTCTCAAAGCCATGGAGGTCATCCTAGTAGCTTGATTTTTGGAGTGCTAGGAGCGTCGCCGCGCTAGTTTGTCGCTGGGGGACCGGTCTTGACCGTGATCTCCGCGGGTCGATGCACTGCGCACGCCGTGTCACACGAAGCCGAGCCCCGCGGCCAGGATCGCCGGCAACCGCGATAGGCCGGTTCTTCGGCATGATGTTGATCTGCGGGGAGGGTTGTCGGTACCGTAGTGAGCTAGAGGCGAGCCGAGTGCCGCCGCGGCTAGGCCAAGTTCGGACGCACGCGCGTGCGCACCGTGATGGCAGACGTGAATCCGCCGGTAGACGTCGCCGCCGACGCGAATGGGGACACCCGCAACCGCGCACGGCTTGGCCCGAGGGCCTGCTAGAGGGGAGACGACGCTAGAGTGACCCGTCACCACGGCCAAGTGACGCTCATGACCGCGAGAGGCCGACCATGGTGACCGGGCCAAGCCCGTGCACGCCGAGCCGCACCGCTTGCGCGGGGCAGCGGGTGGAGCAGCAGTAGGCTTGGACTGATCTGAGGAGGCATGGAGGAGCTAGCGCCGCAAGCAACGTAGATTGAGCGCCAGACGTCGGGGCATGACCTCGCCAGAGGAGGACTCACCGGAGTAGTCGGTCCGGGAGCTGGAGCTCGAGCCGGTGGAGCGGGGAGCGAGCGAGGGAAGAGAAGGATGGGTTCGGCCGGAGGAATCAAGTGCAAAGGGGAAAGCGAGTGAGAGAGGAGCCTCCAGGGAGCAGGCCGCCGGAGGGAAGGTCTCGCCGAGGAGTTGGTCAGAGCTCCGGCGAGCCGGTGGAGCAGAGGCAGGGGGAGACCGAGACGGGCCGTGTGAACAGCCTAGCCATGGGCCTAGGAGGCCGAGACAACGCGCGAGAGAGAGAGGGAAAGAGGCCAAAGTCGGGCGGCGACTTGAGCAGGCCGAGCCAAATGAGCGGGCCGGTCGGCCGGGCCACGCGGAAGAGAGAAAGAGAGACGGGCCGCGTTCGCGGGCCGTGACGCGAGCCATGCCGCGGGAAGCAGAAGGAGGCAGGCCGCGGGCCAGCTGCGTGAGGAAAGATGGGCCGCACCCAGTGGAGGGGACTGAGTCGGCTACTTTCGGCCCAGAGACCAACCCTTTAATCCTTTCGCCTTTTCAATTAATTAAACCTGAATTAAACTAAGAAAAATCATAATAAATTCATCCTAACTCCGAAAAATATGAAATGAATTCCTACTCTCATCTAAAATATTTCTCTATCACATGGGACTAAGTCTCGTTGATTGGTGTTGCATTTTAATTGCTATTTGGTTCTTTCTGATAGAAACTGACTCGTAGTTTAATTCAAACCCAGAGCCGAAGCATCAGTAGGACGACCCAGAGGATCCAGAGTACCTGCCTGAGGAGAACACCGACGAACAAGGTCAGTGAACACCCCGCTTCCATTCCTATAGACATGCGCAACTATTTAGTGTGTAGGATAAATGATTTTGCTACCGCACTAAGCCTACCACAACTGGATGATATTATTTTAATTTGAGCCATGCTTTGCTATGATTAATACCCAACTACCGAAAATAAACATGATATAAGTTGGGTAATATGATTGTGGTGCATGTGATAACTCTTGGCGTGTGTGAAGGGGATGGATTGAGTGTGAGATGGTGGTGAAGCTGGGGTGGCGGGAGTCAGCACCGGAATAATGGGAGAGACTAGAACTCTGCCCTGAGTGGAGTGAGGTGTGAGGTGGTGCGTGGCCCACCGTTGAGGGTGGCAACTGACCCCTGGAAGGCTTGCTCTCGCCAAATGAGGACCGAGTAGGGGTGATAAACCTTGGATATGATACGTGCATACCATATGACCTCAGGCCCGGTTCTTGAACTTCCCCGAAGGGCATGCTACTGTAGGCGTAAGGCAATGGTGTTAGGGGGTAATGGTGGGCGTGCGATGCAGCCACACGTCCCCGATAGACTCGACCCGTGGGGCCCCGGACTACTCGAGCTCACAGTCCTAAGAGTGCAGTGGATAGTATATCCGCACAGTTTTCTAGCTCAAGAAAGCAGGAAAGTGCCAGAAGGGAAGTTCATCTATCGGTGTGATGGGCCCGGGGCAACGGCTGCATTGCCCCCACCCCATCTCGTATGGGTACAGATGTACAAACCTCTGCAGAGTGTAAATCTTTACGTAAAGTCGACGTCCACGATCACGGACGGACCAAGGTTGAGTTATTCACGTCATCTAGCATGGGTTTTCTTCTCTTCTCCCTCAAGTGGTTGAGCACCGGCTAAGGCCGTTGAGGCTTGGGCGGGTGGGAGCTGCCCTTGCCGCAGATGGTAGCTGATTGAGAAAGATGGTAAAGAAGAGGTGTTTGGTGGTGAGATGGATGTGTTGAGACAGGAATAAGGAGAGTGGGATCCGGTCATGAGACCGTCCTCCCAAGAATTATATGAACTATGGTACTATTTTCTCTTTATGCTTTGCTAGGAAGCCAGACCTCATTTTCAATACTAGATAGAATGCTTGGGGTGTTCGATTTAGTGACCTGCACGCTTATCGTGCAGACTCAGGTGACGACGAGCCAGACAACCTCATCACGAGGGACGACTGGTACGAGGACTGAGGGTGGGCTACGCTCAAGGATGCCTGTGGATGAGCCGACTGTGATGCTGCTACTCTGAAGTCTATTTGCTTGTTTGTTTGTTTACCGGCCTGCGAGCCGAAGTATCGCCAACTATGGCATGTATCCTGTTAAATTCGTACTGTATGGATTAGATACTATGCTGAGACATGTTATGTGGTAGCAATTTATGTGTTCTGGGGCTACCACATGATATAAAGAACTTCAATTCCGGCACCGCGGAATTGGGGTTGTTTCACATTTGAGATGATGATCCAGCTCTGAATTCTTCAGCCATGAAATGCTGACTTGGCTGTATAGGTGGTGTCTCCCAGGCACCCCATCCTGATCGGCGGTTGCTGGCTCGATTCCCCTTCCTCAGTCATAAACTTTTCCAACCAATCAGTTCTTCCTTGTGCAAATAAAGCAAGTCTAGGACTAGGAATTCTGAAATTGGTTTTGCTAACAAAGAAACCAGTATTCTTGTTTCCATAAATATACTTTCCTTTCCTCAAGGAATTTTCATCAATGCTAGCTGGTAACTTTGTGAAACTTGGATTAAACACTAAATTGGGGTTCAATGCAGAAGCAATGATAGTAAGATAATGCCCAAATCCAAGTAATCCAGTGTTTCTATTTGTCTGGACAATCCAATGATTGATCATGGAGTTAATTGGATTAACCCCCATAGGCTGACAAAGTGCAATATAAAGCCATTTCAATTCAGCAATCTGCACCTTAGTATCATCAAGCCTCTCTAAAACTCTGACAGTCATAAATCTATAAATGATTCTGATTATGGGATTAATTATTCTCATTCTCTCTTTGGAAGAATTTTCAGCAATTTGTAACCAAAAGCTCTCTAGCATGTCTTGGTTAACCTCAATATTATCAGGTGTATTCTCCCAAAATCCCAATAAAGAACCAATCATACCAAAGGATATATCCACCCAGTCCTCTTTTAATCTAAACTTCAAGGTATTGTTTAAATCAGAGGACCTGACTATATCCATGGTAGTCATAATCTCTAGCGCTGTATCCCTCTGATATGTAGCACTAAGATGAATGAAATTACCCCAGCCCAAATGTTTAAATGCCTTCTCTATGCTTGGAGCAAAATCTAATCGGCCTAGGGAATCGAAGTCTTGATCAAAATTGGAGGTAATGCGATTCTAGCAACTGTTATACCTCTACTCTTCAATAGACGTATGGAGTGAAAATCCTTCCGGCGTGTACTTCCACTGATCTTCATCAACATTCATCGGTTGAGGGGCTTGATCTTGAGCTCCTTGTTGGCTCGAGCACTTCATCGACGTTGACGGCGAAACGGGAAGAACACCCATGTAGACCTTGATCGCGACGAAGACTACGATCGGAGTCGGAACTCCCCATCAAAGAGATGGAGTGCCTCCTTGATGTAGGCCTTGATGAACTATCCTCCTCTTGGAAAGAGCTTCCCCTAGATCAGGTACTCTTGAAAGCCTTCTTGAAGAACTTCTTCATCTTCCTCTCAATTTTTTTCTCTCAAAACTACTACTCTACTTCTTCTCCTGGTGGTTTCTGGACTGGTGGTAGTGGTTCTGGTGATGAAACGCAGCAACATCAACTTCTAATTTATAGGCAAAGAGGTGGCTCAAAGGGGAGGTCAATCTGGTGGAGGGGAGACTGGGGTCGGCCGACATAGGGGGGTCTGGTCGGCCGAGCCAGGTGCTATCTGGCCCTGCTCAAGTCCAAACTTCTCCTGTAAGCTACCCATAGGATTCCTAGCAAAAATAGATGGCTTCTATAGCAAGATTGTTGACATGCATGCAGGTTTTGACAGAAAACCAATCAAGGCTTTAAAGTTTGTCCCCTTGGAAGCTAGTCCTTTGATTCTTTCCTACCAAACTTTTAATTATTACCTATGTCACAATGTTTGCTGGTTATATTATACTAAAGAGGATCCTATGTTGCCTAATTTATTCTTTCTTTATTAAGAAGTTGATTATCTTCACTAATTCTATGTCCTTAATTTGCAATTATGCAATATAAACAAATATATTAATATGCCTACTATAGTAGGCTTTTAAGAGCACACAATGTTTATAACACTTAACATAGATTTTAATTTTAAGATAGTTTTATTTGCTATTCTAAAACCTATGCTTTATTTTGCAT
This sequence comes from Paspalum notatum, assembly GCA_022530915.1. Taxonomy (NCBI): domain Eukaryota; kingdom Viridiplantae; phylum Streptophyta; class Magnoliopsida; order Poales; family Poaceae; genus Paspalum; species Paspalum notatum. Next base: position 15,222,416 of record CM039688.1, read on the forward strand.
AAAAACAAATGTTCGGTTATTTAACCGAATTAATTTCAGAATAAAGATAAGCAACTCAATTCATGAATTGAATTGAATGTACCCATCTTATTTCTTTAGCGTGGCTTAGGTATACGCCTAGTTTTGAATAAATTAGAGAGAAGATTTTGAAATCATAATAATAATTTAGAGATTAAAACCTAAGAAAAATGTCTCTCATTTTCATTTTATAAATCGCTTCAAGAATCGAATCAAATTCAAAAAACCGGCAAAGGCTTCGTAATTTTTCTTTCAAAATTAGACAGCTACGTAAGTGAGAGTAACCATCTATTATTATTGAAACTTAAAATCAAATTTTAACTAATCTAAACTCTTTATTAACTTTGACCAAGGTTTACTTTAACACTAGAATATTTTAAACTAAGAATTATTTCTAAGAAAAGCTAAAAACTAAACTAAATAAAAACTTTCTAAAGATACCTGGTTTGCCTCCCATAAGCGCTTGAGATAAGTCCTTCAGCCTAACTTCTTCTGGGCGCCCGCCAATGTCCCGCGTGGACATTGCAGATGAGTCTTCGTCTTTAAGCTTCGTCCTCTTCAAGTGCTTGACACACCTCAAACCTTGGACGAAATTTGAACGAGCTTGATTCTCCATTGATGTTGAACTTGATCATTCCTTCTCCCACATTGATGTTGGCTTGAGCTGTTCTGAGAAAAGGTCTTCCAAGTATCAATGATGATCTTATGCTTCCTCCTGTCTCTAGAATAACGAAGTCAACTGGTATAAGATTTGCTTCGATCTTGACTGGCACATTCTCAGCTACTCCTTCTGGATATCTGACTAAGCGATCTGCTATCTCTAGACACATGGATGTAGGTTTTGGCTTCGGCAGCTTTAGTTTGTCAAACACTGACTTAGGCATGACACTTACACTTGCTCCTAGATCACAAAGAGCCTTGTCAATGTTGAGTGCACCAATAGAGCACGGGATAGTGAGACATCTCGGTTCTGCCTTCTTCTGTAAAGGAGCATACATGATAGCTGCACTACACTCAGTTGTCAACTTCACACATTCATATGGCATTTCCCTTTTGTTAGCTAGTATATCCTTGAAGTACTTGGCATAAGTGGGAACTTGAAGTGCATCTAACAACGGCATATGGATATATTGGTGCTTGATCACTTCAAGAAGCTTATTGAAATGCTCATCTGTCTTGTTTACTCGAACCCTGCTCTTTTCTGGTAGTATCCTCGTGTCTTCCAGTATCACTTCAGGTTCGTCTTCAATCTGTGCTTCGGCTTCCACTGAACTGGCAAGTCTTGAAGGTAGCTCTGGGTCTCTTGTCTCTTTTCCAGATCCGGTAGTGATTGCTTTAAGTGACTTCTTTGACTGTGGTTGTCCAGGCAACTTTCCTTCGTTCTTGTTTGGGAGTTGCTCTGCAAGTTGAGAGAGTTGATTTTCCATAATCTTCATCATCCCCATTAGATGTTGATTTCAACTTCCCATAGTGATGATTTTGCCATCAATGTTCTCTAGCACCTTGTCCATAGCCTTAAACTTGGAGTGTGTATCCTTGTTGATCTTTGCTTGCTCTTCCATAAAGTCTTTAAGTTGAATCCGTAGAGGAATGACATTCTGAATAGCTGATTCGGCAGTGAACTGTTGTCGATTCTGTCTATAGTTGGACGGAGGAATCCAACCATCATTTCTTGCATAGTCCAAAGCCTTAGCTTCCTCTGGGCAACTTTCCTTTGAATGTCCATATTCTCCACACTCTTCGCAAATCATCATGGCTTCTGTGGACTTCACTTCCTCTGCTCTGCCGCTTTCCATCTTCTCGAGCCTTCTCACGAGTGAGTCGATCTTTCCACCTAAGATCTCCACTTGGTCCACTTCCAGCACACTCTTCACTACTTTAGTGGATGGAGTAGGCGCCACCCTGTCCGCTCCTGTCCCCCAGGCTCCGTTCTCGGTGATCTTCTTGAACAAAGCTTCGGTCTCTATAGGAGTGAGATTGAGAATTGATCCTCTGGACGATGCGTCAATCTGAGCTCTACACACTGCGTTGAGTCCACCATAGAACTTCTGGATTAAGTCCCACTTCTGAAAGTTGTGATGAGGGTAGGCTGACACATAGTCGTTGAATCTCTCGTAAGCTTCATCGAATGTCTCCGTGGGGTATTGCACAAATGTTGAGATCTTGTTGCGCAGAGCTTGAGTCTTCCCAGGTAAAAAGTACTTGGCGATAAAAGCTTGTAGCAACTGCTACCAGTTGTTGATCGTAGTTTTTGGAAGTGTAGACAGCCACTGGTGAGCCTTCCCAATCAGTGAGAATGGGAACAGCCTTGCTCTAATCTGATCATTGGTAACTCCATCGATGTTGAAGGTGTTGCAGATCTGCAAGAACGTCTTCAAGTGTTGATTCGGGTCTTACTTCCCACGGAACGGTTGATTCTGCACCATGCTGATCACTGAGCTTCTGATCTCGAATGCTCTCTGAGGTGGAGTGAGATCTCTGATCTTCAAATCTGCTGAAGTTGGCACACACAGCTCCACGAGCCTCCTTTCTTGATTGTTGTCGTCTTCCATCTCCGGCAGAGTTTCGTCTTATCTCCGAGAAAATCGGGCAGAGCTTCGGGACTTTCTTAGTAACTTCTCTGGATCATCCACATAATTAGTTGGTTTGTTGGACATTGGTCCATCCATCCCTGCTAATGTTAGAGGCAGAAAATATATACGCAGAAAAACTAAAATCTAGAAAATTTACACTAAACTAAAAAGCAATATCATAACTATACATAAAAATTATTATTCACAAAGGATAAATAAAGAAAAATTCAAAAAGGAAAAAGATAAATAAAATTAAATACATGGCGCCAGAATAAAATAAAAAACTAAAATAGATAAATAAAGGAAAAAGCTAAAATATACAAAAACCAAAATTATATACAAAAGATAAAAGATAAAATTACATGTACGAGATAAAAGTTAAATATATACAAACTCATCTTAATTAGAGAATGACTAATTAGTTCTCCGGCAACGGCGGCAGAAAAATTTGTTGACAGCACTTAAGCATGGCAAACCTTATACTGCAAGCGATAGTATCATATGTAGCTTTTTCTCAGGATGAGTATCATGGGTTTTGTCAATCCAAGGAACAAACTAATATTCTCTAATTAACAAGAGTTTAAGATAAACTAAAGGTAAAAAGATAGTCTAATCTAAGTCTAAACCAATCCTTAATCTAAACCAATCCTTAGCCTAATCTAATAGAAACTATACTATATTAACATAAGATAAACAATTAGAACGTAACCAGAGTACTAATTAAAGGGTATTAACTAGCTCTCTAATCAAGCTCTAATTGGATCCAAAGCATATGCGATATATGGGTGCCACTTCAAGGATAGAGTAGCGAGATAACTAGCAGCTCAAGGTAACCAAGTATGTTCAAGTATATTCATCAAAGCATGATTAAATCAAGATCAACCAATCTAACCACCTAGATCGAGTTTAACCTTTTCCCAGGCTCTACTGTCACTGGTAACCAGGTAATCGACGAGAAACTCTCAACATGCATACATAATTAGAGAACGCGCTTCTAATTATTTCACATAGTCTAATAACATAATTAGAGCAACTAGAACTTTTAATCACCATGATCAAAAGAACTAGAAATACAACCATATCATTAGTAAACTAGATCAGAGACCGAGATCGCTAGATGAATAACACCCTTGATAACATGATCTAATCAACAAGCATCTAGATCTAAAGCTAATTAGAGCTAGAACATGTATAATTAGAACAAGAACATGATAATTAGACAAGAACAATACTTCATTAATAAACTGTATCAAGATTACATCCATGATCATACCTTCCCTTGATGATACAATTAAACCTCTGGAGCTAGGTAATTAGAGCACCATGCAAGGCCTCTAATCACCTCCAGGAACTAGAAGAACTCTAATCCTAGACTAGAAACTCGACCATCTACTCTCTTCTAGTTGTGGTCCCTCTTGTCGCCGTCTTCGCGCCTTGATAATGAATTGGATGCGCGGCCCCGAGGCCTATGCTCGATATTTATACCCTGGAGATGTCGTGGGAGAAAAGGAAACTTGAACCGACGTTGGGAGGGGTGGGGTCGGCCGACCAAGAGGGTCAGGGTCGGCCGACCCGGACTCTTCCTGCGTCCTCTTCTTTCCATCTTTCGCGGGGTAGTTCCTTAATGCTTAAGTAATGTTTGTGCGGGGCTTTTGTGGACTCTTGGGCCTCTAAAATCTTCTTTATGGGCCGAGCTTTGACGAAGTCTTCTAGTCTTGATATTAATTGATGATTTTATTGAATAATCATCTTCAATTCCTTGTAGCTCTTGACACCTTCTTGATGTTTTTGATCAGAAAACCTTGATTAATACAGGGAGGAGTATGAATTAGCCAAGCCTTCCTCGATCATCATCTTCAATGAATGTCGTCTTTAGAGGTCCTTTCTTACTCGATGTAGATTTTTGTGAATTTCGCAAAAATTAGGTCAAACACCTGTAAAAATCATATATAGCATATTTCCAAGACAATATTGCAAAATCCACAATAATTGGTGATAAATGTTAGTAAAAGATACAGTTGACGCATAAAAACCATGAAAAACTATGTAAAATGATACAAGATATTCGTACATAAGCCGCGTCAACACACACCAGCCTAGAACTCGTCGTAGTCTTAGAACTTCTGGTTAGGGTCACCGCAGCTCCCTTCTGGATCTACGCAACGGTTGCAATGGACGCAACGTAGTGTAAAACAAGCAAGAATGAGTACATTCCGTACCCAGCAAGTATTCCGTTTAGGCAAAGTGGACTGGCTTTATAGTGGACAGGCATAGCGGTTGCTTTTAGTTGATCAGAATTTTATTACTAGCATTGATTAGTATAAACCCAGCCCATAATTAAAGTAACATAAAAGCAGTAAAGTAAATAAACATAAACCATTGTCAAACTTGTCACCATAGTCCATAATCACCATAGCCATCGGCTATCCTTTTTCTTGTTTAAAAACACTAATCTGTGAGGGTCTAGGCCGCTCATAACCATAAGCACGGCTGATATATCAGTTTTAAACACTCTTGAGAGGTTGTACACTTTACCCACAAGTCATGATCCCCATTTGCCCGGGGTTTGCAAAGCCCCACTTATTCACTAGCATTTGATGAATCGGCAGGGTTTCATTACGAGACCTTTACAAAGAATTCCTAGAGTGTAGCCGCTCGTTCCAGGTTTCCGTTACCTAGGCATAAAAGTCCCCTCCCGAAGGGTGACTGACAAAACCAAATAAACCAAACTGCACCCACTTAGGAGAGCGAGTCTTATACCCATCAACGCCCCTCTTACGCTATCTTTCAGGTAAGCAAACCACCCGCTCTAGTTCATCTAATTAATCGGTCAAGGGCGTCCCATTCCACCTCCTGTGGTTGTACTGTTTTCCTCGGTGGTTGCTCGGCGAACCGATCCTTAGGGTGAAGCACTCGAGCAAAACCCACAAAAATATGCTCAAGTCCCCATGTAGCAAAGTAACCAAACTTTCATCATTATTATACCATTAATTAATCAAGATTAGCAACATGAGTAAGATTTATTGAGCGCTAGCATTTATCTACACATCACAGCCCTCCCATAGGATAAAACATTGACAGGAAAATAAGTGGCTAGTCATCCTTAGGTTGAGCATGCTTGGTTGTGCGATAAAGTAAGTTTTCAATGTGAATAGTATGTAGGTCAAAGAATACTTGCCTTCCTCAGCAAAGACTTGCTCAGGAGCTTCCCAAGATTGATTTTCAACAAACACAACCGGTTCGTCTCCAACACGTTGCACACATACAAGCAATAAGCATAAAATAACTAAAATAGTACACCAATCATCATAAACAGAGACTAAAAAGCATTTAAAATTAATCTACACCTTATTGCAATTCTGTAGGTTCAAGAATCACTCAAAATGGATTTATAATGCAAAAGATATGCATAAAACAAGATAATAGGATTTAAATAAAGGAGATTTGAATCTACAAGGGCCAAACTGTGAAAACCAGGGACCTATAACTAATAGATCTCGACTGAAGGTTGAATAGCGGAAAATCCAGGGGCTCTTTTGCAAGACCCACGGTGCTGACCGGTATTGACTCCGATCGCGTTCACTGTGGGCAGTTGGATCTTGATCCAACGGTTCAAAACAGATCGGGGGAGGGAGAAGGGAGAGAATGGCGGCTTGACCGGCTCCTTCGCTGGGTGCAGCGGCGGCTCGTCAGGGTTCCGCGATTCCATGGCTCCGGTGGCCAGGGCTGACTGGGAAGGGCGCAGGGGTAAGAGGGGTTTGCGGCGAGGCAAGAGAGGCGGTCGCGGCGGCGGCGCATCAGCCAAGGGCGGACGACGATGGGGCGGGGCGGCAGCACAACTCCGGTGAGCAATTCCCGGCGTAGCGGGCCACGATTGAGGACGAGGGTGGGCTAGGAAGACTCCTCACCTCACGGCGAAGCTTCGGTGTAGATGGTTTGGTTGGAGAAGCAGCGACGGCAGACGGCGACGAGAGGCGGCGTCCCTATGCGGACCAACGACGTGCGGTGAGCAGAATTCCGGCGAGCGGGGATGAAACGAAGGCTGGGATTGAGCGGGTAGACTCCCTACCTTGCGACGAAGCTTGGCAACAAGACCTCATCGATGGTGGCTGCCCGTGGACGCAAATCCCGGCAGTGCGAGCTCGCGGACGGCGCGTGGAAGCTAGGGGCAAGGGCGGCGGCTAGGGCTTGGAATTCGGTGGGCACGGACGTCGGGGTTGAGACTACTTACAGGCATGGAGTCCGTGTCTTGCGGAAAGGGCAAACGGGGTGATGTGGCGCGAGAGTCCGGCTCGGCCTAGGCTCGAGTCCGCCTCTGGACTCTTGCCCGTGCGGGCAACGTGCAGGCAAGGAAAGGGGAAAGGGCTGACGGGTGGCCCCCGCATGGCAGTGAGAGAGTGAGAGTGAGGTGCGGGGCTGGGCTGCTGCGTTTAGCGAAGCAGAAACAAGAAAGAAGAAGCAAACCCGTTTTACTACTCTGGCTAGAGACAGAAGAAATAGAACCTTACCAGGAATAATGAGAAAGAAGGAATGACATTTGAAGTATGCAAATGAATTTAATTTTCAAAACAACAATCTCCAAATCACACAATAAAAATATGCAGCAGCATGTATGCATCAAACAAACAATTCCTTTGATTCATTTTACTTAATTAATTAGAAAACAAAGAAAGAATTATGGTGTCATGCCTAAACAACCAATGCTTGTTGAATTTAAATTATTTGGCGAGAAAATTTCATCTACCAAAAATCAGGGTGTTACAAACCTACCCCCTTAAAGCAATCTCGCCCTGAGATTTTAGGATTGGTTAGCAAAGAGTTCTGGGTAATCTGCTCTAAGATCATCTTCTCTTTCCCATGTAGCTTCTTCTGCCGAATGATGATTCCATTTAACCTTGCACATTTTTATTACTCTCTTTCTGGTAACCCTCTCTGCCGTTTCTAAAATCTGAACCGGATATTCTGCATAAGTCAAATCATCTTGCACATTAAGATCATCTATCTGCAATTGTTCTTCAGGTACCCACAAACACTTCTTCAATTGAGACACGTGAAATACATCGTGTACTCCTGATAACCTGTCGGGCAATTCCAGTTGATATGCAACTTCTCCCTTGCGGTCAATTATTTTAAAAGGCCCAATATACCGCGGCGCTAATTTTCCCTTCACTTTAAATCTGTGTAGGCCTCGGATAGGTGACACTTTTAAATACACATAATCTCCTACTTCAAATTCAAGGTCCCTACGGCGATGGTCTGCATAGCTCTTTTGTCTAGTCTGAACAATCCTCAAATTTTCCTTCACTATCTGCACTTGTCGTTCAGCATCTTCTATAATCCCTAGACCAAAAATCTGCTTCTCACCGGGCTGATCCCAATGTAACGGCGTTCTGCATCGTCTGTCGTACAAAGCTTGAAAAGGCGACATCTTGATACAAGCCTGATAACTGTTGTTGTAAGAAAATTCGGCATACGGCAAACTTTTATCCCAGCTGGTTCCATACTGCAACGCACAGTCTCTCAACATATCCTCTAAAATTTGGTTAGTTCTTTCGGTCTGGCCATCAGTTTGCAGATGATATGCTGAACTAAAATTTAATTTAGTATCCATAGACTCATGCAAACGCTTCCAAAAGTGAGATCTAAATTGAGTTCCACGGTCAGACACAATCTTTTTAGGTACCCATGCAGACATACAATCTTGGACATATATAACTCAGCCAACTTAGCTCCTGTATAAGTGGTCTTAATTGGTATAAAATGAACAACTTTGGTTAACATGTCTACCACGACCCATATCGAATCAAAACCACTTTGAGTACGCGGCAAACCGACAATGAAATCCATACCAATTTCCTCCCACTTCCATTCTGGAATTTTGAGCGGCTGTAACAATCCGGCTGGTCTTTGATGTTTGGCTTTCACCCTCTGGCAAATATCACACAACGCTACATATTCGGCGACGTCACGCTTCATGCATACCACCAAAATTTCTGTTTTAAATCTTGGTACATTTTCTCACTTCCCAGATGTATGGAGTAGGCTATTTCATGTGCCTCTTTTAAAATCAACTCCCGTATAGACTTAATGTTGGGGACACAAATCCTACTGCCATACCATACAGTACCATTGGCATCTTCTCTAAATCCAGGTACTTTGTCCAGTTTAATTAACTCCTTTGTTTCTTTGACTTTCTCATCATCAATCTGCCCTTTCCTGATGTCTTGCTCTAACGTAGGCTCAATTTCCATTGTGACGCCCCCAATACTATTAAGAAAACCCAAACTGAGTTGGTCAAATTCTATTGCTAATTCCTCTGGTAATTCTCTAGTCCACAACAAATTAATTTGGCTCTTCCTATTGAGCGCGTCTGCCACTATGTTCGCCTTGCTAGGATGGTAATGTATCTCCAGATCGTAGTCCTTAATTAATTCTAACCACCGTCTTTGTCTCATATTCAGCTCAGTCTGATTAAATATATACTTTAAGCTCTTGTGGTCAGTATAGATATCACACCTCTGCCCGAATAAATAATGCCTCCAAATTTTTAAGGCATGCACCACGGCGGCTAACTCCAAATCATGAGTTGGATAATTTTTCTCATGATCCCGTAGCTGTCGTGACACATATGCAATAACCTTACCCTCCTGCATGAGTACGCAGCCCAGGCCTAGCCGCGAAGCATCACAATATACTAAAAACGGCTTGTGCATGTTAGGGAAAGTCAACACAGGGGCTGTTGTTAACCTCTTTTTCAGCTCCTCAAAAGCTTCCTGACATTCTGGCGTCCACTCGAACTTGGCATTCTTCTCCAGCAAGGCTGTCATTGGCTTAGTGTTGACGGTCATTATTGCACTACCAATGACCATTAACTAACCACAATTATGGAGGAAAACATGCCAAAGTATGGATTAACCCTTGCTACTAACATAGTTCTACAAGTTATGTTGAATATTTGATTGCAGGTGAAAGATTAGCTAAAAACAGGCAAAATATGGCTAAGTCAGGAGGTGACTGGCAAGTGAGCCAGGCCATCCGGCCCCACCCCAGGCCGACTGGCCTGACAATCTGGCCAATTCACTTCATATTCGACCTACATGTGCCTAAGTGACGTGTCAACACAGCTGTGAAGTCCAAATGCCGAAACCAGCACGTCAAGTACCGGAAGGCTTGCCACATCACCGATCCAACACTTGGATTGGTGAAGTCAGCGGTCCTCGGCACTTCAATCCTATGGCTAAGGAAGAAACACAAGTGAGATCAATGGTTGAGGCAAAAGCACAACTATAACCGCCATAACCGCCATGCAACCGACCTAGGGAAGCAATATGGAGCATTGGATGAAGCAAGTCGGTGGATCGGACGGTCACCCGGGCTGCCCGGCCCCACCAGAGGCCGCTCAACCTCTAACTGCCTCTCCAACCGCCACACCGACCTTAGAAGCTATAAATACCCCCCTAGGCCTCACTTGTGAAGTGTGGAAGTTGAGTAGTTCATACTATCGCTTAGTCTAGTAGCACTAGGTTAGTCCTGGGAGCTAGAGTTGGGTCTGAGCTTTTGCCTCAGGGATTCCGGAGTCTTCTTCGAGTCTTGGTAAAGCTCTTGTATCTTTCTATCTTTGTACTCTTGTTACTCCAGTATAATATATACCATTGCTCTATCTTCTGTTATATTTTACTTTACTTCTTAACGCTTGCCTAGTGTGGTGTACCTTTATTGCACACTAGATCCAAGGCTTAGGTTTGTGTTGTTCTTAAGTTATCTGAATCTTGTTAGACTTGCCGGTGCTATAAGCTTGTCTTAGGTTTTTGATCTAAGATTAAGTTAGTTCTCACCCTCTGATCAAGGAAGAGCTTTAGTGTTCAAGTTCTCACTTGAACACTAGTATAGCGTGCCATCTTACCCACGCAGATCTGGTTGGTAGCCTCTCTAGGTGGCAGCTCTAGAGGTCTCAGTATTCCACCCCGTCGTTCGGTAAGCCCGTAGGCGTTAGCCGGGTCTCTTTCGGAGGTCTACTATCTACCCCTTGATCCCTCAAGGCGCTGGAATTTTGCTCAACGCAAGATTATAGCTTGTTTCTAGTTAACTTAGTTCAACCACGAATACTCCTCTGCAGTGGTTAAGTAGTAGAGTTTGGAAATCTAATCTCGCTCGTTGTCCTCCTAGGCAACTACCTAAGTGTTAGGCTTCTTTAGTCCCTGTTTTACTCTTCCCACCATACACTATCTTTTATCTTACCCCCGTTGTAAGAATAGCTAGTGTTTTATCTAAGTTATAGTACTCCTTGAAAGTTCGACATTTCATTCCACATATTCGCCCTTGCTTCCCTGTGGATTTTTACGATACTCGGAATACTCTGAGTGAAAAAGCTACAGCGAATCTCCGTGCGCTTGCGGACTAAAATCTGTTACGCTAAGAGACGTCAACAAGCTTTTTCTGGCGCCGTTGCCGGGGAAGCAATTGGCAATAGAAGCTTGATTTGTTCGAACCTAGGTACTTATAACTTGATACATACTGCTATTTCTTAGCGAGCTTATTTGCCTCTGTCTACTTTATGTTGGGTGATAGAGAGGTGTATGACCGGTTTTTGACCTACCAGCAAACTTTCACAACAATCCGGAGTCGCTGCTGTGGGGGATAGATATCCCCTGGGCCCTCACGGCCTGGATTCAGTGTATGGGCCATCGGAGGGCCCAATAGAGATGGCAGGCTCCCAAACAGGGCGCCGCTTGGTCTTGTGGGCCCGAAGACGGATGACATGCATGAAGACCGGATTTCAGGAAAGACGTGATGAAGCATGGTTCGGACTCTGGATTGCAGAAGCAGCGGGATTCAAGGAAGAAAACATGCAATTGTAGATTTTGCGTACTCCTTTAGGCTTCCAAACAGAGTAGGACTCGTAGATGGAAACTGACTTGTAACCCAAGCCTTGCCAGGACTATATAAGGCGGGTGAGGGACCCCTACGTAGATAATCAATCATCTCATCGCAAACCAGCCACCAGATGCCTTAGCTTTTGTTGTAACCTCGAAGCAAAGGCAATACAACTCGCAGCAAACAGGACGTAGGGTATGCATCTCGCGGCCTGAACCTGTATAAACCCTTGTGTTTCGTCGCATCTCTACGCGAACCATCGAGATACGCCGATTTCGCCACCCCAAAAGCATCACGTGACATACCCCGTGGTGCATTGCCAGTATCAAACACCGACAGTTGGCGCGCCAGGTAGGGGGCGGCGAGATCGACATTAGCTAGCTCCATGGCCGACCACCTCGTCAACGGTTTCGCTCCGGGTGATATGATTCGCTTCGGTTCGATCACCTTCATCGCCGATCACTGCAGCGACCTCCACCAGCTTCGCAACGCACCGGTGCAACCGCGTGTTGTTGTGCGACCATCGACCGCTCCAAGACCTGATGGACGATCTGCACCGCTAGATCGCCACCAGGGACCAACACCTCGTCAGCCTCCACCGACTCAGCGTCAGGCTTCCACATGTTAGCACGAGGCACCGGCTCGTCGCCAGAACTCGCCACCATGGCATGCTGCGTCGGATCATGCTCCCTAGGGTCGCTATGACTCGGGAGCGCGACTTGATGGGAGGGTCTTCCTTAGGCGCGCATCTACATCGACGCCGCCGACTCAAGCGGCTCCAACGACAACCACCACTCCAGCGCCGACCCGCCGCACGGCACTCTCAACTTCTCCGACCCAAGTCTGGACTCGGATTAGTCAGGGGTCGAGGGGGCGTTCCTCAGGGAGTCACCCTCTAGATCCACGGTGGGCCCACACTGCAGGCAACCCTCCGCGAAGCCCATGGCAAGTTCCTGTCGATACCGCCTCCTAGGTCCCTCGACCACTGCAGGTCCCACCACCGCCGCCCGTACCAAAGCGGACTCGACCAGCTTCGCCTGATCAGGGTCGCAAAAGGACTCGAGTGGAGCCTCTTGTCCCCTCCGCTCCGTTCGGACTTCACAACTCCGCCTCCCTGTACCAGGGGCTTCTAACCCGTGCCTCGGCTCCCCTCAACAACGACGAGGGTGCACGGGGGACGCCTGACCTAACTCAGTCCGTGCCTCTTCTGGATGATCGCATCTATTGTAGGCCCGACGCACTGCCGACCGGCCGTCACCTGCAGCTCATCATCGACTCTATCCCGATGAAGAGAACAGTTCGGTGGCGTAGCTCGTAGACCGGCGAGGCCTCCCATCACTCGGCGGACACTTGGGAGGATCGTGATGCAGGCCATCACCATATGATCTGCAGCATCGAGACTCCTACGGCTTCTGATCATGGTGCGACCACCACGACGACCATGGCTCCAGCCTCCAACACCAGCATGGGGAAGGAGACCACGCTCGCCGATGGCTCCGAAGGTTCGCTCCCGAGCTCAACTCTTTGTTTTCCTAAGCTCCTTGTGATCAACAGCGCAGGGAACGAGATCAACGAGGAAGTTTCAGACGACAAACAACCTGTCATCGCTGAGACCTCACAAGATCGCCATAGGAGGGAGAGGGCAAACCTGTCACGCCCAGTTCTCAACCAATGGAACCGGAACAACATATATGTGCCAGGAATGAGTCTCACGTATATTATGAGGTCTCACATATATGTGCCAGCACTGTTGTCCCAGGTTGCCGCTTTGCGAACCGGTCCTTACGGAGAGTGGCTATAAGCAAAACACATGCTCATGCCCCCTAAACCAAGTTGCTAAAAAGCCATTTTTAAAGGATCATGAACCATAGAGGGTCAAACTCAAGATTTGATTGCATAGACCATTAATAAAATTATTAACGAAAGGTAACATGTGTTTGTGCAGCAACTAGCAAAACGTAACCACATGCATCCCAAGGTAACATTGCGATAAAAGAGGCTAGGTATAGTCCTTATTGGCATCCAAAATTAGACACATGCATATGAAGTGATTAAATGATTATTGGGTTGTGTCCATGTTATACTTGCCTTGCTCAAACTGGTCTTGCGGCTGCTGCTCGACACCCTCAAACTGCTGCTCTTCTTCACCAACAAACTGCTCACCGTCTAAACACGTTCACGGCAACATACAAGCATTTCCATGCATACATACATGCAAACAATTATCCAAAGGTGAGAAACAGTACATCATATCATAAAAACAGAAGATAAAACTGTACTAAAAACATTCTACGCATTTCTACGGTCGCTGTTGACGCGGCTTATGGACGAAAATTATACATCATTTTATATTGTTTTTACCTATTATTATGCGTCAACTTTGCCTTTCACTAACAAATAACATAGATTATTGTGGATTTTGCAATATTGTCTTGGAAATTGTCTACTTGTAATTTTTTGCAGGTTTTGGGCCAATTTTAAGCAAAATTCATCAAAGTCTACCTCGAGTAAAAAGACCTCTGAATATTATTCAATAATGGAAGAAGAAGCCCAATTAAAGACCCATCAAATGAAGCCCAATTCTAGAAGACTCGACAAGATCTCGGGATACAGAAGAATCTGGAAGGTTTAGAGTCCGAAAAAGACTCCAGGAAGATTTATATGAAGGTTATCCCGAAGCCCGTGAAAGATGGAAAGCAGAGGAGGTCCAGGGACTCCAGGTCGGCCGACCTGGAGCCCTTTGGTCGGCCGACCCCACCCCCTCCCGAAGGCGGTTGAGGTTTCCTTTTCGGCTACGGCATCCTCAGGGTATTTAAAGCGAAGCTGAGCCCCTGGTCGAGGCATCCAATTCATTATCAAGGCGACAAGATGTAGAGAAGAGGGACAACAACTAGATGAGAGCTGAGGGTCGAGTTTCTAGGCTAGAATTAGGGTTCTTCTAATTCCTAGAGGTGATTAGAGGCCTTGCATGGCTCTCTAATTACCTAGCTCCAGAGGTCTAATTGTATCATCAAGGGTAGGTATGGCCATGGTTGTAAGTATGATACAGGTATATTAATGAAGCATTGTTCTTGTCTAATTACCATGTTCTTGTTCTAATTATGCTTGTTCTAGTTCTAATTAGATTTAGATCTAGTTTGCATGTTGATTAGAACATGTCTTTTAAAGGTTATATTCATCTAGTGTTCTTGTTCTTTGATCTTTGATCTAGCTTACTAATGATATAGTTGTATATCTAGTTCTTGTGATCATGGTGATTAGAAGTTCTAGTTATGCTAATTATGTTATTAGACCATATAAAGTGATTAGGGGTGCATTCTTTAATCATGTGCCTGTTGAAAGCTTCTCGTCGATTACCTGGTTCTAGTGACAGTAGGGCCGGGGAAAGGTTAAGCCAATCTAGGGGGTTAGGTTGATTGATCTAGATCTATTTATGCTATGATGAATATGCTTGATCATGCTTGTTTACCTTGAGCTACTAGTTACTCGTTGTTCTTATCTATTTGTGATGCCCGTTATTATGCTTTGTCTTGGATCCAATTAGAGCTTGATTAGAAGCTAGTTAATACCCCTTAATTAGTGTTCTAGTCTTGTTCTAGTTGTTTATCTTCTATCTTTAACGTAGATTAGATGCAGATTAGATATAGATTAGAGGTAGTTTTAGATCTATACTCTATGCCTTAGTTTACTTTAAACTCTTATTAGTTAGTTCTCAATTAGTTCGTTCCCTGGATTGACAAAACCCATGATACTCATCCTGGGGAAAAGCTACCACGATACTGTCGCTTGCAGTATAAGGTTTGGCGTGCTTAAGTGCCGTCAACAGTCGCGTGAGCGCAAGAATCACTCAAATCGGAGTTAAAACGTGAAAGTTATGCATAAAACGGGCTCCTAGGGGCATAACTGTGATAGAAACAACTAAACCAGGGGCTAGATTTGAAAAATTGAGGACCTATCCGTAAATAACCGTAGCCACCGAGGGGTTTCGGGCAAAAACCGAGTCTGGACGGTGGGTTCAAAAACCAGGGAACTCAGGGGCCAAACCGATAAAAACAGGACTAAAACCTAATTATTTTTCAACGCGGGTGGACCGCGGGTTGATTCCAGAGGAACACAGGGACTTTTCTGTGAAAGTCCCGCGGCTGACCGGGTCTACGCCGACGCGGCGCGCACATGGCGTGACACGTCGGCCTGACGGGTGGGACCGCGCTGTCGGGGTTAAGTGAAGGCGACGTGGCGCTTTGTGATTCCCTGGCGAAAGGGTACGCCGGGTTCTAATTGCGGCCGTTGGCGACAGATCGGACGACCAGGGTGAAAGGGGATGGTGAGGCGCCGGCAGCGACCAAAACCCATGGCGGGGTTCGGCCCGCGCGACGGTGGCTCGCCGGCGTGGTGCACGCCGGGGCCTAGGGGCTGTCCCGCTGGACTAGATCTAGCTGGAAAGGGAGAGGAGGCCGAGGCGGAGCTCACTGAGGGTCCAGCGAGGTCGGGGAATGGGTGGCGGGGCTTGGCGACGATGACCGGCGGACGGGCTCGGACGGCGCTCGCGGGAAGGGGCTTTGGCGTCGCGTCTCCGCGCCCAAAACTCACGGAATGGCTCCGCGAAGCTCCTGCGAATGAGATGGGTGCGGTTAGAAGGGCGGAGATGGATCCACGGCGACGAATCGAACGGCGGAGAGTCTTACCGCGGCAAAGCTCCGGTGGCGAAATGCAAGCGCGTCGGTGCACGGGAGTGGAATTGGAGTGGAGGCGTGGTAAAGAGGGCGAGGGCGAAGCTTGGGGTCGGTTTTATAGGCACGGAGAGGGACGAGGGCATCGTGGCGCGGTGATGCCGCTCGGTTTTGAATGTGCTTGAAGGCAGAGCGGAGGAAGGTGGAGGGGGAAGGGGAAACCGGCGCTGCGGTTGCGGGATTGAAGGCGGGGGTTTAAGGAAGGGAGCGGGTGAGGAGTTGGAGGAAGCTTCCTACCCCCAAGTGACCGGTGAGGCCGCGCAGAAAAGGAAAGAGCGCGCGGAGAATCCGGCCGAAGGAGGAAGACGGGGCTGACAAGTGGGGTCGGGCAATCAGTGGGAGATGGGGCGCGGGCCGACGGCGCGTTGAGGGAGAGGCGCGGCCGAGTGGGCCGGCTACGGCCCAGGCGGAAGAGAGCGGCGGGGTGGCCAGGCCGAGTCGGCCTCTGGCCCAGGCGGAAGGGAGCTGGGTGGCCGGGCTGAGTCGGGCCTGGCCGGCCTGGCTGCCCCCCTTCTCTTTTTTTTTTTCTTTTCTTTTTCTGAATTCTTTTGAATGGAGATAGAAGTAGTTCTAAAATTCAAATGAATTTGAATTTGAACCCTTAATTCAAACAACCAAGAAACAATGCACCAGCATGTATGCACAAGGAAGTTGGGCCTATGATTTATTTTATACAAGTATTCATTTTAAACAAATCATATTGAATGCAACTAAACACATGAGCCTTAGAAAATTAAATAAATTGCTTGTAATTAATTGTAGAAAATGCTGGTAATTAAACTAGGGTGTTACAAACCCGAGATTCTTATAGGTGGCTAGCAAAGAGACGAGGATAAGTTGCTCTCAACTCTTCCTCTCTTTCCCAAGTTGCCTCATCCTCCGTGTGGTGTTTCCACTGCACCTTGCACATTTTGACCCTCCTGTTTCTGGTAACCCTTTCAGATGTTTCAAGAATCTTCACCGGGTGTTTGGTATATGTCAGGTCCTCCTGCACATCCAGACCTTCCAGTGGTGCTTGTTCTTCTGGCACCCTTAAACACTTCTTTAATTGGGACACATGGAACACAAATTGTATTCCAGATAGGTTTGATGGCAACTCCAGCTTATAAGCCACTTCGCCTTTCCTTTCCACTATCTTGAATGGACCGATGTATCTTGGTGCCAGCTTTCCTTTCATATTAAACCTCCGAATTCCTCTCATGGGTGACACCTTCAAATACACAAAGTCATCAACCTTAAAGGTCAAGTCCCTGCGTCGCACATCTGCATAACTCTTCTGTCTGGACTGAGCAACTCTCAAGTTCTCACGCACCATCTTGATCTGCTGTTCAGCATCCCTGATAAGGTCGGGTCCGAACACTTGCTTCTCTCCTGTTTGGTTCCAAAATAGCGGTGTCCTGCACCTTCTGCCATATAGTGCCTCAAATGGTAACTTCTTCAAACTAGCTTGATAGCTGTTGTTATAAGAGAACACGGCGTAAGGCAGACTCTTATCCCAACTGGTTCCGTACTGTATAGCACATGCCCTCAACATGTCCTCTAGAATCTGGTTTGTTCTTTCCGTCTGACCATCTGTCTGTGGGTGATATGCTGTACTGAACCGAAGCTTGGAATCCAAGGAGTCATGCAACTGCTCCCAAATACGAGATGTGAACTGTGAACCTCTATGAGATATGATCCGCTTAGGCACACCATGCAAGCAAACGATTCTGGAGATATACAACTCTGCTAACCTGGCACCCGAATAAGTAGTGTTCACAGGAATGAAATGAGCAACCTTGGTCAATCGATTCACAACTACCCAGATCGAGTTGTAACCTTTCTGAGTCCTGGGTAACCCCACAATGAAATCCATGCTTATTTCCTCCCATTTCCACTCTGGAATCTTCAAGGGTTGCAACGAACCTGCAGATCTCTGATGTTCAGCCTTCACACGCTAACAAGTGTCACACACTGCGACATATTCTGCCGCTACTCTCTTCATCCCATACCACCAGAACCTTTCCTTCAAGTCATGATACATCTTGGTACTGCCCGGGTGAATGGAGTAAGCGGTGTCATGAGCCTCACTGAGTATTAACTTCTTTATACTGCCCACATCTGGCACACAGATCCAGTTTTTGTACCATACGGTACCCTGTTCATCCTCACGAAAGTGTGGCGCCTTGCCCACCTTGATCTGTTCCCGGATCTCCTGAATTTTCTCATCCGTCTTCTGATGTTTCCTTATCTCTTGTTCAAAGGGTAGGCTCTGCTTCAAAAGTTGCTACTGTGGTGTGATGCACGAATCCCAAATTCAAACTCTCAAATTCTGCACATAGCTCAAGGGGCATCTGAAAAGCAACTGCCATATTAACATAACTCTTTCTGCTTAAAGCATCTGCTACCACGTTGGCTTTCCCTGGATGGTAATGTATCTCCAGGTCATAATCTTTAATCAACTCCAGCCATCTTCTCTGCCTCATATTCAGCTCATTCTAGGTGAAGATGTATTTGAGACTCTTATGATCGATGTATATCTCACACCGATTTCCAAATAAATAATGCCTCCAGATTTTCAGAGCATGCACAACAGTTGCTAACTCCAGATCATGCGGGATAATTGACCTCATGCTTTTTTAACTGGCGTGAAGCAAGCAATCACCTTACCCTCCTGCATCAGCACACAACCCAATCCTTCCTTAGAAGCATCACAGTACACGGTGAAACTCTTGGTCAAGTCAGGTAGAGTAAGCACTGGAGCTGTGGTGAGTCTCTTCTTTAATTCATCAAATGCAGCTTGCCTCTCCTTAGTCCAAATAAATGGAACACCCTTCTCGAGCAATGATGTCATCGGCTTTGCAATCCTGGAAAAACTCTCAATAAACCTTCTGTAATATCCTGCTAGACCCAGAAATCCACGAACCTCTTTCACGACTTCTGGCACCTTCCAATCCATGACACTGCTAATCTTGCTGGGATCCACCATTATTCCACCTTTTGAGACTATGTGTCCTAGGAAAGGCACTTGATCAAGCCAAAACTCACACTTGCTCAACTTTGCATACAACTTATGTTCTCTCAACTTCTGCAAAACTAATCTCAAGTGTTCTTCATGTTCTTCTTCTGTCTTGGAATAGATCAATATATCATCAATGAACACCACAACAAACTTGTCAAGATACTCCATAAACACCTTGTTCATAAGATTCATGAAATAAGCAGGAGCATTGGTCAAACCAAAAGACATCACTGTGTACTCATATAACCCAAATCTAGTAATGAAAGCAGTCTTTGGAATGTCGGAAGGACGAATCTTCATTTGATGATAACCAGACCTCAAATCAATTTTTGAGAACACACAAGCACCTTGTAATTGATCAAACAGGTCATCTATTCGAGGTAAGGGGTATTATTCTTGATGGTGACATCATTCAAGGCTCTATAATCCACACACATCCTTTGGGTCCCATCCTTTTTATCAACAAACAGAACCGAAAAAGCCCAAGGTGAAGAACTAGGCCAAATAAACCCTTTCCCTAACAACTCATCTATATTTTCCTTTATTAACTCTTGTTCTTTGGGTGCCACTCTATATTGCCTTTTTGCTATAGGGGCTGTACCAGGTAAAAGTTCTATTAAAAATTCAACTTCTCGGTCAGGTGGCATACCTAGTAACTCATCTAGAAAGACATCCGGGTACTCGCACACTACTCGAATCCCTTCCGTGGGCTTAGCCTCCATCTGATGCAGATAACCAGAAGGTTCTGTGTCACTGACTTCCACTTTCTGACCATCAGGAGCTGTTAAGTGGACAGTTCGCTTGGCACAATCAATTCTGACATCCCACTTAGCAAGAGTTTCCATTCCCAAGATGATATCAATTCCCGCGGAACCAATGATTATCAACTTGGTGCAGAATTCTACCCCCTTATGGTTATGCTAACTTGAGGGCATATTAAACTTGTGCTCAACGTTCCCCCCGGTGTAGATACTACCATGGGTCTACTTGTAGACCTTATAGGAATATTGTACTGCTCAGCATATGATTTGGTAATAAATGATTGCGTGGCACCGGTATCAAAAAGAACTGTAGCAGGGTGAGAGTTGACCAGGAACGTACCAAGCACGACGTTAGGAGCTTCAGCTGTAGACTCAGCTGTCACATGATTCACCTTCCCTTGCCATGGCGCCTTGCCTTGTTGATTGGGGCGCCCTTGCTGCGGCTGGGGAGGGTTCTGCCTTTGGCCCGGTTGCTGCCCCTGTTGGTTACCTTGCACCTTACGGGGACAAGCATTAGCATAGTGGCCCGCTCCACCACACTTGTAGCAAGACCCAACACCTGTAGTCTGATTTGTGGTGGGAGGGGTGGTCTGCACTTGGCGCTGAGCTGGATACATAGGACGAGCTGGCTAACCCTGGTAGCACTGCTAGTACTGGTAGCCTTGCTGTCCTTGAGCCCGTTGCTGCTGCCCCTGCTGCTGTGAGCTCGGACCTTGAGAGAAACGGGGGCGGGTGTTGCTGCTTGATGAAGAGTTGTTGTACTTTCTCTTCCTTTCTTCGATCTCCTGGCGCTTCCTTTCAGTGAAAAGCGCCCTGTCCACCAGTTGATGAAAGCTAGGAAAGGTATGGTTCATCAGCTGGTATTGGAGCTCATCATTTAAACCCTCCAGGAAGTATTCTTGCTTCTCCCTGTCCTCCGCCACCTCTGCAGTGGCATATCTGGCCAACTGAAGGAACTTGTCCCTATACTCAGTCACCGACATGCTGCCTTGCTTCAGGGAAAGGAACTCCTTCTTCTTCATTTTCATCAACCCCGCAGGCACATGGTGGTTGCAAAAATTCTCCCTGAATTGTGCCCACGTGAATGCATCCCTGTCTTGGGGTCTGTAGGATTCCCACCAGTCAAGTGCTGCACCCCTCAACTGTCCAGATCCATACAAGACCCTTTCCCTATCGTTGCACTGTGCTATATCTAACTGGCGTTCCACAGCACGAAGCCAGTCATCCGCCTGTAGTGGCTCTGTAGCATGAGAGAAAGTGGGAGGATGGCCCTTCAGAAAATCCCCACGCCTGTCTCTTCGTGGCGGGGTGGTGGCTGAGCTTGAGCCTGCTGGAGAACTTGCACAGCTTTGGTCATCGTTGCCATCATCTGCATCTGGAGATTATAGAACTGCTCCGGTGTCAGTGGTGGAGGGTGGGCAGTGGGTGGCCACCCCCTTGGTTACCCTGGTTAGCATTCCCACCAGCGGCGTTGCTCCTTGTGTTAACCATCTGATTGTAACAGTGATTCCATGAGCACATAGCTAACATATGGATGCACAAGCGGTATCAACTAAAGATAAAGTAGTAAGAGCAATAGAGTGGATATAATATTTTAACCCCACGAGCTAACTTCATTTGATAACATTAACTTGTTCATGCTGGGACAAATCCCCACAGCTAGATGCAATACTCAACCAAAGCTCCAAATCAAACATAGTTCAAAATAACAAACAACCAAACACCACAACTTTAACTCAAGTTCAACACAACCAACTCAACACGACGACTTATTAAACGTGCTATCGCGATACATGAGGACGACTAGACATCCCGAGGGAGTATCCTAGTGGCACCACCTAACTCTCCAGTGCCAGGCCTCCTGTGAGGGGGAGTCTGAGCTGGGTCCACCACTGGCACCTGAGATGGTGGCCCCGCCACTCGGTCCAGCCGAGCCTGAAGGTGGAACACCTCACCGTTCCGGTGATGGAGCTCCTCGGACACCCTGACGTAGGCAGTGATCAGGGCTGACACATACCGGACCAGCTTCAGCAGGTGCCGGTTGTCCTCACCCCGAATGGACGCTATCTCGTGCTCAGTATCCCCAGACTGCCGACGGGGAAAGTAGCGGTACTGAGACTGGCAGAGTGGGGTGTGGTAGTGCTGGCAGAGGACCCAAGAGCCTGCTGAGCAACGTCCTCCATGGTCATCTCCATGGTCTCGTGCTCCGCGATGCTGTAGTGCCTGCGCAGCACGGTGTGTCCCCCATGGTTGGGGTTAGACTCCAGGACCTGCACACCAGCAGACCAGAGGGTGGTGTGGTCCGGGCGCGCTCGCTGTCGGGCCTGGTAGACGACCTCGTGGGTAGTGTAACCCAAGTCGTAGAGGCAGTCGCGGAGTAGCCCTGGGAACTCCAGGTCGGCACCATGGTGTGGGTGCGTCAGGTCAACCCAGGCGTCAACCTCCCGCTGACCCCCCTCGTCGGAAGGGACGGCCACACGGAACGGCCACTCCGGTGCGGCAGGTGGTGGCGGTGGAGGTGTCGGTGAAGCTGCAGGTACTGCTGGAGAAGGCGGTGGTGTCGGCGCATGTGGTGGAACCGCCCTGCTTAATCCAGACTAAGCACACCTGCCACCACTGGCTCGCAGTGCACTTAGGCTAGGCTAAACCCGGTAGTCCATCGAGAGTCCTGCGGGCTCTCGATAACACCATTTCCCAGAGGAACCAACGTCATACACATCCGACTCTCGATGGAGCCACAACAGTTACAACATCACAGACAGTTGAATAGATATTACATAGACTTTAGTTACAACTAAGTTCGAAATCAAATAGAGTTCAACATAATGTCATACAACAACATAGTTCAAATAGTCTCTCACAGCGGAAATTAAAAGTTCATGTTTCACGATAATTTTCAAAAGACTTGCATAAAAAGAACAAGCATCGAGCCCACTGATGCCGCTCCTTGCCAGATCATGACTCTCCTCATTCCTGATGGGGACACGTCCCAACACCAACATAGGCACAGAAGAGGAACTCCGTACCTGTAAGCCAAAAGTGGGGGCAAAACCCTGAGTACTAATTACTCAGTAGGACTTAATGGATGAGGCTTACGGCTGACGCAAAGCTTGCTTACTAACACCTGAGTCCTTAGCCATTGCTTTTATACAAGATCAAATTAATTAGTGGAAGCAGGATTTGACAGCTGCTTATATTGTTGCACCCGAGCAGGATTTAACAGCTGCTCAAGTCATCATAATTTGGTGGAACATGTTGGATATGGCATAGCATGGCATGAAAGTAAAACCAGTAAAGCATCATAAGTGTGACCAGTATTGCATAAAAATACACCAGGCCTATCCAAACATGTAGTTGTCAAAACCATGACTACTTAATATAGCAATATTCAAATGGATTACTACTTTGCCCGTTAGTGGTATTGGCATTCTCACACCTGGTGAGCATCAGCGATTCGAATCGAGTTTTATATTCCCGGGAATAACTAGAAGCACCAGGATGGCATATGCTTACTACCTCCCAGCGTTCCACATATGCTTTCCCCATCTCCACCTGTCCCGTCTCAAGTTCGATGACCACTCCCGCCTAACTCCCGGAGCGCGTTGTCGCAGGAGCGTTACCTCGGTTACGTCGGGTTCTACCCTCCTTTGACACCCGCCTCCGCGGCCACCTTCCTCTCAACCAATGGGTAGGAACGTGCCCCTTACTTGAGACGTCACAAGTAAGACTTTCACCGGCTCATAGATTCCGGATAAGCACCCTAGCAATGTTATGCCGACCAATAGGCGAACAACGACCGGCCTTATGCGACTCGGGCGGAGTCCACCACACATTATCTCAATTCTTATCATTCAAACCCATATCTCCGCCCGGTCTCCATTTAAAACATAGCATAATCATGGCATGATAATAATGACTTTCATAGTGAGACTTCTTCTTTTTGAAAAGTAACACCTACGCGATGAGTGATCTTTATTCACTCGTGTCTACTCATACCTAGCCATTCTAGGCACTCGTCCTACGAACTCTAAGTATAGGTACTATGGCTAGGGCGGCCAGGGAATCTAATGCAATTGGTTCCATTCAACACCTAATGCATATGCATAATCAACAAATATTTTATTTGCTGGGAATTGTATGGTCCTGCCTACCTTCTTCCTCGCTAGGGTTAGTCTCTTCGGCAGCGGTGTCAGCGGTCAGCTGTGGGTCCTCCTGCTCTTCTTCGGGTTCCTCGACCAGGGGTTGTTCCTGCACCGTCTCTTCTTCGATCGCGGGGTCTATATGCATGGAAGGTGCAGACATGAGTGCAATACGAATGCCGATGTATGCATTTGACGTGGATGAAATGCAGATTTAGTATGCAGCATATACTTCATGGAAAATGACATGTGCATAGTAGTTAAATCAACCTTCCTGCATATACTTAGTGTAAACTATGCACATTTGTGAATTAAATCATGCATCTGAGTTCTATCAGTTCAACTAACCCAAATGAGACCAACTTTTTATGACATGCAGATACTTCATACCCAAGGCTACTGCCAAAATTTCAGCCCAATTGGAGTTATAATTATTTTACTAAAATTCTAGCAATTTCTCAGCCCTACACATTGTCAGAATTTTCATAATTTATTAGAAAGGTTTCTGAAGGTAAAATTTTACCAGTGAACTATACTTAGCACTAACAGTACACACAGAAATTTACAAGTTAAAATTCCCAAGTTTGACAGGACACCTATTTTCCATATATAAATCTAGTGCAGAATTAAAATGTATATAAAAACAGAGTGAGAAGCCCTCTAGCATATACTTTCTAGATTCTACAACACTCCCATATGCTACTGGAATTTTCCTAGAATTTACCTTGCCCATTAGAACCCATTTTTCCATTTATCTAGTTTTCCAAGTCAAGATTTGTCATTTTCAAATCACCATCAAAACGGAACATGCAGGGGCTCATATTTTACCAGTGGGATTCACAAACTATGTATGACATAAGAATAATACTTGTGAGTCATGTTCATCATATTTTGCATGGACCACATTTCCAAACTACCAAATAAAGCATAAAATACATGCAAAATAGTAAAACCATGAATGAACAGTAAGATATTGAGTCACCAGAAATTACCACAGTATCAAAACACCCTAAGAAGGCAACTGACCGAGTTTCATTCCCTTAGGATTTCAACTAAACCATGTTTTCTATTTTTCCTTGATTTATCATGCATGTTCAAAAACTAGGGCAAAACCGTACATGCACATCTCCACATCATATCCACTGTGTAGATCTATTTACCAGGAGTACAACGCAACTGAGTTTACCTTTTTACGATTTTTATTCGATTTTATATGAATTTCCTAAGTTTGAGCCGAAATATAGGAAAAAGAAATGGAAAAACATAGATCCGGGGGCTAGAACATAATTAACCGTAGACCCCAGGGGATAGAACGCAAGAACACCTAGACTTAGTGAATAGTGATAAAAGACTCTGCGTGAAATGCAAAAACCCCGGGGGTTAACTTGCAAAACCCCCGGGTCTTCTTCCTCCTCCCGCCGCGCGCGACGGCGCGGCGGCGCGCGCGCGCCGGCGAGCTCGGGATCGCCGGAGCCGCGACGCGATGCGCATCGGGTGCGCGCAAGCGTGGCGCTCAAGCCGAGCTAGGCCTCGGCGGCGGGGACGGCGAGGGTAGGTCGGGGGAGGCGGTGAACCGAGGGTGCGCGACGGCGTCGGCGGTGTGGCCGTGACGTCGAGCGGCGGCGGATCTAGGCGAGGGGTGGGGGAACGGCGACGAGGATAGGCTCCTCGGGTGCGCGGTGAAGTGGCGCGTGTGTTGAGGGTGGCCTAGGGGTGCGACTAGGGCGGACGGCGGCGGCGCAAGCTCGAGTTCGAGGTCGGCCCGGCCATGGCGGGCGCGACGGGGTGCGACCCGATCTGAGGATTGGGAGAAGGAGGGACGGCGAGGTCTACCTCACTGGGTGTGCAAGAGAGGGGCAAAGCCGATGGCGGCGGTTGGAGGCGCGGAGAGGGACCGAGGGTGAGAGCCAATGGATCGGCCTCATTGCTCTCCTGGTGTGATGAGTGATTGTCAACGGCACAAGTCCTCCGATGGACTGGAGGCCCTCCGATGGACTGGAGGTAGAGGATGACGAAGACCTCGATGGACTGAGGCAAAAGTCCTCCAACGGACTGGAGGCAAGTCTCGGCGTCGGTCGGTCATGGAAGCTCGGTACACGGAGGGGCGGTTCGGCAACGGTGGTGTAAGCCCTCCGATGGACCGCGAGGCAACTCCGATGGACTGGAGAAGCCGGGTGCCACCGTGGTGCTCCAACCCGAGTGCATGGCGCGAAGGTGTGCGAGGGAGGCTTTGGCAGCTTCGACTCAAAACCGCCACCCAAGTTCAAATGACTTGGTGGGTTGGGCTCCGACTCGCCAAGATAGAAGATTGGGCCAAGACCTGGCCTAGGAAGCCCGCAGAATAAAGTTTTCCGGTTTCTGACTTCAAAACCGGGGGAAGCTTCCGGACTACTGGCTATGTGGCGCACATCCAAGCGAGGCGGAGAAACCGAAGATGATCAAGACGTCATCGTAGTCGTCCGATTGTATCTTTTCGGTTTGGCCCCCTCCGGGCATTTTTAAAGTAGGGGTCTTAATGTAATTGTGTCGTTTAGGGCCTAGGGTATAAATAGACTTGAGAGGATCTCTTGGAGCTCATATTGGCAGCCACAAACCCTAGGATTTCCTAACCCTAGCAGCCAAGGTCTAAAGAGAGAAAGAGAGAGGATTTGCTAGGAGATGAGTGCCTAGTTTAGTCTAATCTCATCATTAGTGGGAGGATGATGGGAGGTAGGCTCTAGGGAACTTTTGTAATCTGATTTCATGAATTAATCCAAGGTTCCTTGTTGAGAAATTCCATGTCCTAGAGCAGCAATTTCGTCCCTCCCTCTTTGCCCCCTTTCTAGTCTCGTTTTTTAGTCCTGTTTCTTGGATTTTGGCTCGTTTTGTGTTGTCCAAGGATGAAACCTTTTTTTTGCTAGTATTTTGCCTTGCTAGGACGTGGTGCATCTCACTAGCCAAGTGTTAGAATCATCCAACCACGAGCAAGGGCCGTTCTTGACGTTTCTAGGTTTTTCGGGTTCAACTCACCTACCTCACGAGATCTGCAATTCCCTTGCAACCCTTGACCTTTTCAAGTGGATCTTCTGGGATTTGCTAGGGATGGTCCTTAGGATCATCCATGCAAATTTTTGTGAAGTTTCGTTGAGATTTGACCCGGTTTTGGTTTGGTTTTTGGAGTGCCTATATGCAGTTTTTCAGCTTCAGTTTCAGGCTAGCAGTGAACAAGGGACAGGACAGTCCTTCCTATTGTCCGATGTCCTATAACCTGACTGTCCGAAGTTGCTGATGCTGTGTGCTGCTGCTCGTGCCCTTCTCAGTTGTTTTGGCAGGTCATTTGTCTGAAGTCCATAGATAGGATTGTCCGGTCTTCAGTTTTGTGCTTGCAGTTTTTCCTATCTTGTTGTTTTGTCCGGTCAGGCCCTGATTTTCAGACCTAACTCTCCGGCCTTTAGTGTGTTTTAGCGCTGTTTTGTTCTGCTTGCTGTTGGCTTTGTCCGGTCCTGTCTTTTGCGTCTGAGAGGACTGTCCGGTCAAGCATCCTTGTCTCAATGTTTGGTTTTCAGCTTTCTTGTTCGCAGCTTTGTTCGTATTCATTTTTCTTTTGTCCGGTTAGGGGTGTTTAGCTATAGTTTTTGTTCGCCTTTTTAGTTGTTGCTCTTTTCGTTTTGTTCTTGTGTGTTTTGTTTCTCCGGGTGCTAGTGTGTCCTAGAGTTGGTAGTATTTTCCTACCTCGCAACTTTGCACACTAGGTTTGTTTCCTTTGGTGTAGCTTGTGCTTCCGCTTTCCACCCGATACGTATCTATTCAGTGGACGATATCGGGTGAAGTTTGTGAGTAAGCTTTGGGGGATTTGATTTTGAGTTTTTCAAGTGCTCCTATTCACCCCCTTCTAGTTGCACGTCTCGGTCCTACAAGTGGTATCAGAGCCGGTTAGGTTTCCTATACCTTAACCGGTGACGAAACCGTAGCGACGATGACTTACTCCGGGAAAATTCCCGTCCATGGCTCCGATGGCTATCCCTACTGGAAAGGTAGGATGGAGGCGTTCCTTGTTAGCCAGAGTCAGGACATATGGGATGCTACTCAGAGTATGACTTTTGTGGTGCTTCCAGTCGCTGAGCGTACTACGCAGGATATCGTGGCTCAGCATGAGGCGAATGCCAAGGCTGTTAACTTTCTCTTCTCTGGACTTGGTCCTATGGATTATGAGAGAGTGAGTCACCTTAAGACTGCGCGTGAGATATAGTCACTGCTTAGTGTACACCATGAGGGTACTGCGACGATTAAGGCTAGGCTTGTGGAGACTTACCGGCGCGAATATGAGAATTTTGTCCAGAAGCCGGAAGAGTCAATAGACGACTTGTTTGGTCGCTTTCAGTCGATCATCAACAAGTTACGTGTCAACTCTGCCCCCGCTGCCCTCCCATATACCGATCATCAGCAGGCTGCCAAGTTGCTGTATGCTTTGGATAGAAAAATATTGGAGATCAAGGTGAACTCAATCATTGAGTCGGCAAGGTATGATACGTTAGAGTAGAGGCGCTCTATAGTAAGCTCAAGGCCACCGAGGTAGATTACAAGATGAGGGATTCCCTCGCTTGTACAGGTTCTAAGAGTCTGGCCTTGGCTACCCCCTCTAGTGAGTCTGTCACTAACCCCATGTTACACAACTTCTCGTTTTCTGCCTTGATGTCTGTTACAAAGGAGCAGCTAGCGACACTTGGGGATGATGAGTTGTGTGTGGTGTCTAGTCACTTTCAGCGCGCCTATGACAACCGGATGAGCAAGAAGAGGGGAGAGCGACCCAAGTGCTTCGAGTGCGGAGAGGTCGGCCACTTCATTGCCGAGTGCCCCAACAAGAACGACTACTACAAGAAGGGCAAGAGCTACTCCCGTGACTCCGACAAGTACCACCCCGGCAAGGCAAGCTTTGACAAGCACCACTCCAGCAAGCATGGCTCCGGCAAGCGCCCCTTCGGCAAGAAGAACTTCCGGAAGCCTTTCAAGAGCTACCAGAAGGACAACCGAAAGAGGGACAAGACCTTCTTCGCCGAGATCGGGTTCTGCAGCAGCGGATCTTCTTCCTCTTCATCCTCGTCGAGCTCAAGCGATGAGGAGATTACGTACAGGAAGGACAAGAGGAACGATCAAGGCGGTCCAGCTGGCTTGTCTTCGTCTCCACCAAGTCCAGGTGCAAGAACAAGGACAAGAGGAGCTCGGTTTGCTCTATGGTGCTTGAGGACAAGGAGAACAAGGATGACGGCAGCAACTCTTCTTCCGATGATGAGGTAACTCCTGAGCAAGCCAAAATCCTTGAGATGCTAGAGCAGAACAGCCGGGAGCTTAAGGCCTAGGATAAGATGCTGGAGATGACAGCTAAGAAGCTGCAAAAGTTGAAAGCCCAACTTGCTGAGGCTTTAGAGGAGAATGAGAGGTTGAGGAGTGTGAGACCCCAACCCAGTGAGATTGAGTGCCCTACCTGCGAGTCTTTCATGACGGAGCTTGGTGACCAGAGAGATAGGTATGCCAAGCGGGTAGAGGAGATAGATGAGCTGAAGGCTGAGCTAGGCAAACTTCAGTCCAAACTGGATGAGCCTACTTTGAGTGGAGAACTTGAGTGTGAGTCTTGCCCCTGTCTAGCTAGAGAGCTAGCTATTCTGAAGGAGAAGTTTGAGGGGCAGCTCAAGGAGCTTGAGGAGCTTAGGGCTAGACCTACGCTTTTGGGTGCGTGTATGGTCTGTCCTACTTTGAGAGGTGAGTTAGAGCAGTTGAGAGCTGACTTTGAGGTGCTTTCAGCACCTACTGATACTTGTGAGAACTGCCTAACCCTTAGGATGCAGCTGGTGGATAGGGATGCCACCATTAGGAAGTTGGAGAAAGCTGTTGTGGTTCCCTCCCTAGACTGTGATACCTGTGCTGCCCAGACTGTGATTCTAGAGGATCTGAGGAAGGAGATGTTGTCTTTGCAAAATGACAACAATAGGTTGAGAGAGGTGCTCAGTTGGGTATATGCGAGGCAACCTCAACTAGAGATGATCATAGAGAGCACCAAGAGAGCTGAGGGTGAGACAAGTGGTGTTGGGTTTGGAGAGTGCAGGATTTCGGGTGAGAAGAGTGCCCCAATTAAGGTCAAGACTGCACCTACCCAGCCAGGAGAGACTGTTGATGGTGTTTACCATGAGCCACCCAAGCCTGCCCCAAAGAAGCAGTACTGGACACCCAAGCCTTCTAAGGCTAAGCTGGACAAGATTGTTGAGGAAGAGCTAAAGCCCAAGGGCAAGAAGCCAGTCCAGCAGCCTGAGTCACCCAAGGCCACACCACCTAAGCCCAAGTCCCATCCTAACCCAGTTCCTCGGAGGCCTGTCTACCACTGTGAGTTTTGCCAGCGGAATGGCCACCTAGAGGAGTTTTGCTTCAGGAGGAAGCGGGTTGAGAGGCAGGAGAGAGCTTGGGGGAACCAGGATCAGTTCTACCAGGGTGGTAGGCAAGATTCTCCCCACCGTAGTGAGATGAGAGACCGCTTTGCCGGTGGTGAGAGAGGAGGCGGCTTTCAGGCTCGTGCTCCTGGTGGTGAGAGACGCTTTACCGGCCGAGCTCCTAGTCGTTTTCAGTGCGGCTATGGACCTCGTGACCGAGGCTTTGAGAGAGCTTTCGAGGGTTCACGCTTTGGAGGTCGTGGTTACCCTGATCGTCGTGATGATTTCTTTGATTGTGCTTATCCCACTTTTGAGCGGATGGCTCGGCACTGGTACAGCAGTTTTGGGATTAACCCCAGTGCCGGACCGTTTGCTCACCGTCGCTTTACTTGACTTTGCAGGATCAAGGCATGGAGGACGTGTGGATCATGGACTTCGGTTGCTCTAGGCACATGACAGGGCACCGCAAGTGGTTCTCCAGCCTCAACCCCGTAAGCACCAAGGAGTACATCACATTCGGGGACAATGGTCAAGGTAAAGTGATGGGTGTTGGTTCTGTTTCGCTCTCTGCTAAGCTTTCCCTGAGAGAAGTTGCTTTTGTTTGGAATCTGGGGTTCAATTTGGTCTCTGTTTCGCAACTTCTCGATGAAGGATTTGAGGTTCGGTTTAAAAAGGGTGCGTGCTGCGTTCTTGATGCTGAGGAGACCCTTGTTTGCTCTTTGCTGCCTTTTGGTCAGGTTTTTAGGGTCGACCTCACATCTGTTTCTGGCCCTGCTCGCTGTTTGGTTGCTAGTCCTTCTGCTGATATTTGGAAGTGGCATAGGAGGCTTGGTCACTTGAGCTTTGATCTGCTAGTCAGATTGAGTTCAATGGGTCTAATCCGAGGATTGCCCAAGTTGAGAGCTGAGAAGGACTTAGTATGCCACCCCTGTCGTCATGGCAAGATGGTTGCCGCTTCTCACATTCCTGTGTCTCAGGTTATGACCTCCTATCCGGGTGAGCTACTCCATATGGATACAGTAGGTCCTGCTCGGGTAGCGTCGGTTAGTGGGAAGTGGTACGTGCTTGTTGTTGTGGACGACTTTTCGTGGTTCTCGTGGGTATTTTTCATGGAGTCTAAGGATGAGGCGTTTGGTTTTGTTTGGGATCTGGTACTGAGGTTGAGAAACGAGAGTCATAAGGCCATGAGGGCTATCCGCAGTGACAATGGCGGAGAATTCAGAAACTCTCGGTTCGAAAACTTCTGTCGTGACCTAGGTCTTGAGCACCAGTTTTCTTCTCCATATACCCCACCGCAGAACGGTGTTGTGGAATGCAAGAACCGCACACTTGTTGAGATGGCACGGACGATGCTCGATGAGCATAGGACTCCAAGGCGCTTTTGGGCTGAGGCAGTGAATACGGCCTGTTACATTGCAAACCAGATCTTCTTGCGAGCTTTCCTTGGGAAGACCTCGTATGAACTTCGGTTTGGAGGCAGCCCAGCGTCAAGCATTTGCGAGCGTTTGGCTGCAGGTGCTTTGTGCTTAAGAAGGCGGGGCATTTGGACAAGTTTAAGTCTCGTTGTTTGGATGGGATTTTTCTGGGGTATGCTTCTAATTCTAGGGCTTTTCGTGTGTGGATTTTGGAGGCCAAGCAAGTTGTTGAGACTTGTGAGGTTTCTTTTGATGAAACTATGCCCTGCACAACCCCTGCCTTTGAGATTTCAGGTGATGATGAAGAAGGCACCCCCATCTTTGAGGATGAGGAAGGTGTGGTTGATGTTGGTGATGCAGGAGCCACTGCACCGGCTGCAGCTCCTGCCCCCTCTGCTACGAGCTCAGATGATGAAGGAGGACCCTTGCCCACGGCTTCCTCTTCACTCCCCCGACAGCAAGCTCAAGCAGAGGTTGGCCCCGCTGAGGATGCAGGGGAGGTGACTTCCGAGATTGTTCCATCTCGGCAGGTCCAGCGGGATCACCCTCCTCACAGGATGATTGGAGACATTCACCAGCGTGTCACACGCTCTTCGGTTAACTCTCTAGCCTTTTTCTCCTACTCTGCATATGTTGCTTCTTTTGAGCCCCGGGATGTGTCACATGCATTATCTGATCCTAACTGGGTGAACGCCATGCATGAGGAGTTGGAGAACTTTGAGAGAAACCATGTCTGGGATTTAGTTGAACCTCCACCAAACTGTCGCCCTATAGGTACCAAGTGGGTTTTCAAGAACAAACAGGGCGAGGATGGAATGGTTGTGAGGAACAAAGCGAGATTGGTAACCTAGGGTTTCTGTCAGAAGGAGGGGATAGATTATGAGGAAACCTTTGCCCCTGTAGCTCGTTTGGAAGCCATTAGGATTTTGCTTGCTTTTGCGGCCTCTAAAGGCTTCAAACTGCAGCAAATGGATGTCAAGTCTGCTTTCCTGAACGGGTTCATAGAGGAGGAGGTATATATGAGACAACCTCCTGGCTTTGAGAGTGCTAGATTTTCAGACCGGGTGTATAAGTTGAGGAAAGCCCTTTATGGTCTGAAGCAAGCTCCTAGAGCTTGGTATGCTAGGTTGAAGAGTTTTCTGCTCAAGTCTGGGTTTGTGATGGGTTCAGTAGACAAGACCTTGTTTCTGTTGAGTCGTGGCGGTGACACCCTGATAGTTCAGATATATGTTGATGACATAATCTTTGGTAGTTCATCTCACGCTTTGGTGTCTAGTTTTGCTGAACAGATGAGCAGAGAATTTGAGATGAGTCTTATGGGTGAGCTCCAGTTCTTCCTCGGGCTGCAGATCAAGCAAGGCCCTGAAGGAACCTTCGTCCATCAAGCCAAGTACACAAGAGACATACTCAAGAAGTTTGAGATGGGTGACTCCAAGCCCATGACGACTCCTATGAGTACAAACACGGCGCTTGATGCGGATGAAGATGGGGAGGCGGTGGACCAGAAGGAATTTCGAGAGATGATCGGCTCACTTCTATACCTGACGGCGACCAGGCCGGACATTCAGTTCGCGGTCTGCCTTTGTGCGCGTTACCAGGCGTCACCTAGGACTTCTCACCATCAAGCGGTGAAGCGCATTTTCAGGTATCTGAAATTCACTCCTGAGCTTGGTCTTTGGTACTCGTCGGGTTCTTCTCTTTCTCTTAGAGGGTTCTCAGATGCTGACCATGCTGGCTGCCGGATTGACCGCAAGTCAACCTCCGGCACATGCCAACTCTTAGGAACCTCTCTTGTCTCTTGGTCCTCCCGCAAGCAAGCTAGTGTATCCTTGTCTACCACAAAAGCAGAGTACATAGCTGCTGCTAGCTGCTGCTCCCAGCTTTTATGGATGAAAGCCACCCTTAGTGATTTCGGCCTTAGGTTTGGAAAAATCCCTCTTCTAGTGGACTCTACTTCTGCTATTTCTGTAGCTAAGAACTCCGTCTTGCACTCAAGAACCAAACACATAGACGTGAGGTTTCACTTTCTGAGAGATCACTATGAGAAGGGGGACATAGACTTAGTACATGTAGTTTCTGAAAATCAGTTGGCCGATATCTTTACCAAGTCCCTAGAGTTTGGCGCTTTTGTGCGCTTGAGAGGTGAGCTTGGAGTGTGCTATCCCTTTTAGTCAGGGATAATGTGCTATTCCTTTTAGTAAGGGATAGCTTCTGTAGTTTAGTTTCTGCTTTTATCTGGTTTTTATTTCTCTTTGCTTCTTTTGTATATTGTATCATATCATGCATCGCATTGTATCTTTTGCATTTTCACTTTACTAGCACTAGAGCTCTTTTCGAATGATAAGTTAGTACTTGCTTGTGCTAGATTGTATAGATGCATGCTTGATCATGGTTGGCTAAGCTCTCTTGAGTCTATTGAATACTAGTTGTGAGCTAAGTCATTTTATTCTTTGCAAATCAAAAACCATGATCACCACTTGATTTGGCTACCTAGCATGTGTAGGATTGTTGAATGCTATGCTATCATTTCATACCTGGATATGCTAGTTGTATGCCTTTACCATGTAAATGCCTAAGCTTTTATGACACCTTGCTTAAATTGAAATCTGAATCAAAATACTTACAAGTGGTGTTTTATGTATTGAATTGAGAAAGATCCAGGTGGGTTTGCTTGTCACACTGATCTAGTTCGAGACAGCTTGCCTTTGTACTTTGGCATGAACTTGGACTAGGCTGTGTATGACCAAAACGTTGTCTTAAGCTTCTAATGGTTATATAACCTAGGCGTGGCATTGGTTGGTAAGAAGTGGCAAAAGACAAGTAAATAACCGCTGGCACAAAAAGAACTTGCTTATGAATAACAAATGTATAAATCTGAAATCTGCAAGTCTCTAAAATGCTTATGGCTAGTTGTATATGCTTTGGTTGAGAATAGCACACCTTGTATGCATTGCTAGCATCTTGCTGTTCATGCCTATCTTGCTAGGTGCTATTCATGTTGGTGATACTTTCTATTCGATAACCCTGAAAAACAAGCTTGCTCTTGACATGTGTAAGATAGATTCATTTGAGCTTGTTATATGCTTCCTTGCCCTCACTTGCTCTGTATGCTAGAACTTGTGATTACTAGCTTTCCATCCCTTCTGAGCTCTTTCAGTTACACTCCTTGTATTTCATGGCATATTTTGAGGGGGAGTTGTCTAGTTCAGGGGGAGTTGAGTTCACGGAACCCTTGATATGTCCATTGTCAACAAGGGGGAGAAATTTGGGGAGAGGTTAGTGTACTTCTCCAAGGGGTTCTCCAAGGGAAAGAAATTTAAAATATGGACAAAGGGGGAGAACTCAGGAGAGTTTTAGTTGAGGGGGAGCTTTGCATTCATTTTGCATTTGTGAGGATGCATTTCAGGGAGAGTTGAGCTTTTAGCATGCTCTTTGCATCGGTGCGTTGAGCCTTTTGCCTCTTTCTTGTGGAGTCGATGTTTTGTTTTTCGTTTTGCTTCAAGCTGCCTTGTGTTTTGCCTTTGTTTGGTTTTGGGCAGCTTGAGCATTTCTTTTCTTTTTCCTTTCTTTTTCAGTTTTACGCTTTTCTTTTGTCTTTGTTCTATTTCAGGTTATAGGTTGGAGATGTGTTGACAATGCACTCATCAAGGGGGAGATTGAGAGCCAATGGATCGGCCTCATTGCTCTCCTGATGTGATGAGTGATTGTCAACAGCACAAGTCCTCCAATGGACTGGAGGCCCTCCGATGGACTGGAGGTAGAGGATGATGAAGACCTCGATGGACTGAGGCAAAAGTCCTCCAATGGACCGGAGGCAAGTCTCGGCGTCGGTCGGTCATGGAAGCTCGGTACACGGAGGGGCGGTTTGGCAACGGTGGTGTAAACCCTCCCATGGACCGCGAGGCAACTCCGATGGACTGGAGAAGCCGGGTGCCACCGTGGTGCTCCAACCCGAGTGCATAGCGCGAAGGCGTGCGAGGGAGGCTTTGGCGGCTTCGGCTCAAAACCGCCACCCAAGTTCAAATGACTTGGTGGGTTGGGCTCCGACTCGCCAAGATAGAAGATTGGGCCAAGACCTGGCCCAGGAAGCCCGCATAATAAAGTTTTCCGGTTTCTGACTTCAAAACCGGGGGAAGCTTCCGGACTACTGGCTACGTGGCGCACATCGAAGCGAGGCGGAGAAACCGAAGATGATCAAGACGTCATCGTATTCGTCCGATTGTATCTTTTCGGTTTGGCCCCCTCCGGGCATTTTTGGGTCTTAATGTAATTGTGTCGTTTAGGGCTTAGGGTATAAATAGACTTGAGAGGCTCCCTTGGAGCTCATCTTGGCAGCCACAAACCCTAGGATTTCCTAACCCTAGCAGCCAAGGTCTAAAGAGAGAAAGAGAGAGGATTAGCTAGGAGATGAGTGCCTAGTTTAGTCTAATCTCGTCATTAGTGGGAGGATGATGGGAGGTAGGCCCCTTTCTAGTCTCGTTTTTTAGTCCTGTTTCTTGGATTTTGGCTCGTTTTGTGTTGTCCAAGGATGAGACCTTTCTTTTGCCGGTATTTTGCCTTGCTAGGACGTGGTGCATCTCACTAGCCAAGTGCTAGAATCATCCAACCACGAGCAAGGGCCGTTCTTGACGTTTCTAGGTTTTTCGGGTTCAACTCACCTACCTCACGAGATCTGCAATTCCCGTGCAACCCTTGATCTTTTCAAGTGGATCTTCTGGGGTTTGCTAGGGAAGGTCCTTAGGATCATCCATGCAAATTTTCGTGAAGTTTCGTTGAGATTTGACCCGTTTTTGGTTTGGTTTTTGGAGTGCCTATGTGCAGTTTTTCAGCTTCAGTTTCAGGCTAGCAGTGAACAAGGGACAGGACAGTCCTTCCTATTGTCCGTTGTCCTATAACCTGACTGTGCGAAGTTGCTGATGCTGTGTGCTGCTGCTCGTGCCCTTCTCAGTTGTTTTGGCAGGTCATTTGTCCGAAGTCCATAGATAGGATTGTCCGGTCTTCAGTTTTGTGCTTGCAGTTTTTCCTATCTTGTTGTTTTGTCCGGTCAGGCCCTGATTTTCAGACCTGACTGTCCGGTCTTTAGTGTGTTTTAGCGCTGTTTTGTTCTGCTTGCTGTTGGCTTTGTCCGGTCCTATCTTTTGCGTCTGAGAGGACTGTCCGGTCAAGCATCCTTGTCTCAATGTTTCGGTTTTCAGCTTTCTTGTTCGCAGCTTTGTTCGTATTCGTTTTTCTTTTGTCCGGTTAGGGGTGTTTAGCTGTAGTTTTTGTTCGCCTTTTTAGTTGTTGCTCTTTTCGTTTTGTTCTTGTGTGTTTTGTTTCTCTGGGTGCTAGTGTGTCCTAGAGTTGGTAGTATTTTCCTACCATGGAACTTTGCACACTAGGTTTGTTTCCTTTGGTGTAGCTTGTGCTTCCGCTTTCCACCCGATACGTATCTATTCAGTGGACGGTATCGGGTGAAGTTTGTGAGTAAGCTTTGGGGGGTTTGAGTTTGAATTTTTCAAGTGCTCCTATTCACCCCCCCTCTAGTCGCACGTCTCGGTCCTACAGAGGGGGCCGGCGTAGTGAGCTCGAGGACGTGGCTATGGCGACGGCGCGCGAGCGAGAGAGAGAACGAGTGAGTGAGGTGAGCGGGGGAGGGAATGAACCGGGGCGGTATCCCGTCTAGATGAAGGCGCGGTGGAGCGGGGCGCGGCCGGGGCGATCCATGAGCGCGCGGCGTCGACCCCACGCCGGCGTCCACGCGGTGTTCGCCGACCCGGACAGGGCGGCTGCGCTAACGCGCGGGCCCCACCGGTCAGCGTCTCGGAAGAAGGGAAAAAGGAGAAAATGAAAAATGTGTTTCCTCACCTTCTGTAATTCATCATTTTGACACATTTAGAGCCCGAATTTGGAAAAGTGGTAATTGGATGAAATGTTGCACTCTTTGAACTCTACAACTTTGTCAAAAGGTTCAACCCCAAAATCAGTTTGGAATTATGAATTTCATTTGAATTTGTATGGCAGCCTCATTTTGGATAGGGAACCTTTGATGCTTAGAAATTCAGAAAGTCCTACTTATATGCATTCTTTGCCAATGTGCCTTTGGACAAGATTGTTTAGAAATTCAGAACCTACAACTTTTATAATTTGAGCTTTGCATGAAAGTGGCTGTAGGTTAGAGTAAATTTGGAATTTCAAATCAGCCCTAATTTGAACTGATTTTCTGTACTGTTAGTAAATGACCCTAATCACCTTGTAAACCTCATTATATGACAAGGCCCCAATTATCAAAGTTGTTTATCTCATGTAGATCTACAGTTTTGCCAATATTAACTTCACCCAGATCTTAATAGAATCAAAGATATGACTATAAACATAGCATCACACATAAAATGACAAGGCTTTTCACTTAGTAATATGAACCAAAGTTGTTTCCAATGCACCAACACATGTTATGCTATGATGCTCATGAATGAATGCTTCATGTTTGATGAATGGTTATGCACTTGAGATGCTAGAGCATCACAACCCACCCCCTTAAAGAAAATCTCGTCCCGAGATTTGGCGATGGGTGGATAAGTTAAATTAGGACCCAGTGCATTGTGTTGCGTTTCGAGTAAAAATTTGCATTTAGATGGTTATACAAACTCGTTTGTAGTAGCCGATAGGAAACCCGGGTATCTGGTTTGCAAGTATTCTTCTTGCTCCCAAGTCACTTCTTCTTCGGAGTAATCACTCCATTGAACTTTGTAAAAGTTGATCGTTCTTCTTCGTTGTTCTTTGCTTTTGGTCGAGGATTTTTATAGGACGTTCTTCGTAAGTGAGGTCAGGCTCGATTTGAATTTGAGAGGTGTCCACTGCTTCGTCCGGCACTCTCAAACACTTCTTAAGTTGCGAGACATGAAACACGTCGTGACCCGCAGCCAGATGTGGAGGTAGCTCCACTCGGTAAGCAACTGGCCCACACTTCTCAGTGATCCTAAACGGACCCACGTATCTTGGTGCTAACTTCCCTTTCACACCAAAGCGATGTACCCCTTTCATCGGTGACACCCGAAGGTACACATGATCTTCTACCTCAAAAACCAATGGTCGTCTCCTCTTGTCAGAGTAGCTCTTTTGTCTGGACTGTGCTCTTTTTAGGTTGTTGTGTATAAGTTGAACTTACTCTTCGGCTTGTGTTACCAAATCAGGGCCAAAGATGACCCGCTCTCCTGGTTCGGACCAGTTGAGGGGTGTTCTACATCTCCTCCCATATAGAGCCGCGAAAGGAGCCATTTCTAAGCTCTTCTAGTAGCTGTTGTTATAGGCGAACTCAGCTAGAGGAAGGCACTCATCCCATTTGGTGGAATAAGTTAATGCACAAGCTCTCAACATGTCTTCTAGGATTTGATTTACCCTCTCGACTTGGCCACTGGTTTGCGGATGGTATGCAGAATTGTGAATCGAAGCTCTTATGATCTGTATATATGTGACAAGTGTTGCCCAGCAGATAATGTCTCCATATCTTTAGGGCATGTACCACTGCTGCTAGCTCAAGATCATGTGTTGCATAGTTGGCTTCATGTTTTCTTAATTGGCGAGACGCGTATGCAATTACTCTCCCCTCTTGCATTAGGACACAGCCAAGCCCATTGCCTGAGGCATCACAATATACCTCAAATGGTTTAGTGATGTCTGGTTGAGCTAGTACTGGTGCGGAGGTTAATGACTTTTTCAAGCTCGTGAAGGCCTCTTCACACTTTGGATCCCATAGATACTTCGCGTTTTTCTTGGTTAGGGAGGTCATTGGCTTCACAGTTTTAGAGAAGTCCATGATAAAGCGGCGGTAGTAGCCCGCTAAACCGAGGAAACTCCTAATTTCTGTTACTGTTTCCGGTTGTTTCCAATTCAGTACATCTTTCACTTTACTCGGATCGACGGCTACCCCCTTTTTGGACAAGATGTGGCCTAGGAAACTCACTTCTTTTAGCCAGAATGCACACTTGCTAAATTTGGCATAGAGTTGGTGTTCTCTGAGCCGGGTGAGTACTGTCCGCAAGTGCTCCTCATGCTCTTCCTCACTCTTAGAGTAGACGAGGATGTCGTCAATGAATACGACTACAAATTTGTCCAGCTCGTTCATGAATACTGAATTCATCATATACATGAAGAAGGCTAGTGCGTTGGTTAACCCGAAGGACATGACCAGGTATTCAATAGGCCATATCTGGTGGAGAAGGCTGTTTTGGGTATATCTTCTTCCCTGATTTTTATTTGATAGTAGCCTGACCTTAAATCAATTTTTAAGAACACTTTGGCCCCTTCTAGCTGATCGAATAGAATATCAATGTAAGGTTGTGGGTACTTGTTTTTAATTGTGACGGCGTTTAATGGTCTATTGTCCACGCACAACCTCTTAGCACCTTGGTCTTTCTTCTCTACGAAGAGAGCAGGACAACCCCAAGTTGATGAACTAGGACGAATGAACCCTTTATCCAACTGTTCTTGTAATTGTGTTTTTAATTCTTTGAGTTCATCTGGCGCCATCCTGTACGGCCTCCTTGAAACAGGAGCCGTTCCTGGAATGAGGTCTATCTTAAACTCCACATCTCTATCTGGAGGAAGCCCAGGAAGCTCCTCCAGAAATACGTCAGGGAATTCATACACTACCGGTATCTTTTTAATCTCTTGAAGTTCAGTCGTATTTACTGTGGCCTCTAGATGTTTCTGTTCTGGTATGTGCACCTTTAGTATCTTGGCAGTGGCCTGAGATTTTAATTGCACTTCCATGCTGCCAACATGTAGGATTGCATCGTTTTCTACCATCCAATTCATACCCAAAATAACGTCAATCCCTTGGTGTGGTAGCACCACGGGATTTATGACAAAACTCTCGGGACCGATGTCTATCTTCAATCGTTTGGCCATCAAACCGGTAGCAACAGGGGAACCCGGTGCTGTGATGTGATAATCTTCCTTTAACTTGTACATTTTTATCCCATGCCTCAATGCATATGACTTGCGAAGAAATGTATGTGTGGCTCTAGAATCAAATAACATGACGGCGGGATGACCATTGACGGTGAATGTACCAGCAAGTACCGGCTCTCCAGCTGGGACCTAGTCCATGTGGATGAAGTGAACTCGGCCCGTCTTAGGTGCGGACCCCTTCTGCTTTCCCTGACTGCCACCCGCAGGGGTGGGACCCTGGAGGCGACGAGGTGCCCTGCAGTCCTTGCTGAAGTGTTCGGTCTTGCCGCAGTTAAAACAAGGACCCCATAGGTAGTTCAAGCAACATTAAAAGGTCTTACCGTTACATCACAGTACGATGGTCGCATCGACCAACCATCAAATATTACAGGCTAAATTGTTCCCAAACTACTTCAAATGGCGTACTTAAATGAGCTCTCACATCTCACTTAGTGTATAGTACAACCATAAATCGAAAGCACGGAGCGAAATATTACAAAACAACGCTTTCAACGTGCTATTCCGACAACGTCAGTCCACATCTTCATCATCACATCCTCTTACACCCGGGAGTTCGCGTCCGAAGGATTGTTCTCTCCCTCCTCCTCCATCTCCATGGGCTCTGAGGACTCCTCCTCCTCCAAAGGTGCAGGCTGCTGCAGTGGCTCGTACTCAGCAAGGCGCTGCTGCAGTGCACCCACTTGAGCCTCCAGCTCCTCCACTCGGGTGCGCGTCTCCACGAACCTCTCGAAGTAGAAGCGGGCCCGGTTCTCCGCACGTTGGTACATCCCGCGCGCCTCACGTGCATAGTCCATGCACGCTACCAAGGGGCGGGAGCCGTTCCTGTCCCAG
Source organism: Paspalum notatum (assembly GCA_022530915.1). Taxonomy (NCBI): domain Eukaryota; kingdom Viridiplantae; phylum Streptophyta; class Magnoliopsida; order Poales; family Poaceae; genus Paspalum; species Paspalum notatum. The sequence goes on from CM039688.1 coordinate 15,264,108, forward strand.
AGCTGCTCGCGGCGGTCCTGCCAAGCGTGGTCGAGGTCGCGTGTGGGGAGGAAGCGCAGGACCGTGTGGCCTGCCTCCCACCTGGAGCTCAGTGAAGTGAGGGCTCCCATCACCGCCTTACGGTAAGCCTCCTCCTCGTTGGCCCCGAAAAGGGTGATGGTCTCCTGGCCCGCGAACATCCCTCGGGGAAGGATGACTTGGGCCATGCAGTTGCCCTCCTCGTGTACTGTCTGCACCGAGATGAAAGGACAGGGTCGACGCCCCATCTCTCTCAGAGCCCTGCACAGCAACTGCGACAGAGGGCACTCCTCTCGGCAGCGGGTGTGGAGTAACCCATCCTCCACCACAGGGGAAGTGTGAGTCACGTCCGGGAGGACAGTGGTCCTCGCTCCGGTGGCCTTGCGTGCGGTTTGCTTGGTTCTGACCATCTGTTTAGATAAGCAAAGTTGTGCATTAGTGAGGGACATATTTTTCATGTGAGAGATTATGACAAGGGTATAACGGTGCATCGTATGGAAGGTAAATTTAACATCACGAGTTATTTAATCGCATTTTTAATAACACCCCAATAATAAAAGCAGTAAACATGATGCATGATTCGGATCTAAACGGTCTCACATCACACATCTAAAAGAAAAGTACATATAGCTATCGATATTTCGGTGACATATGCACGGCACTCCCTAATGCAGCTAGTCGTTTCCTGACCGTTCTTAATTTCGCACGTAGTTAGTGTACCTGCAGAAGAATGCATGCTCATACATTACCACTTAGTGTGGCATCCACGCGTGACCGCTGCGTGGACAACGTAGGTGGGCCGCTGCACCTTTTCCTGAAAGCCTGACTTTCCACCAGTACTGGGGACTGTCGAGGAAAAGATGGATCCCAAAACCGAATGTAAGTGTGGTGGGTATGAAAGCCTCAAACATGCCCACCACTCTTAAAGAGCTTTTTCTTATACAGCATGAATGCAGAGTTTTCAACCGTTCGCAAAATCCGATAGCTTCCACCAGCACTGGGGACAGCTATGGCCGAATAATTATTTCTCAAAGCGCCGAATATGCATATGAGTTCTATCTAGGTCAGACTGTCAGCGATGTCACCTGGATAACACTAACATCCTTAGTATGGGCTTATCGTATACTCTCATTTTTCAAATACTTGAAAAGGCTTTCGAAAATAGTTTTGTAAACCAAAACTTGATGATATAACTGTTGTCTGTGTATGATCGGCTCTGATACCAGCTGTGGCAGAACCGCCCTGCTTAATCCAGACTAAGCACACCTGCCACCACTGGCTCGCAGTGCACTTAGGCTAGGCTAAACCCGGTAGTCCGTCGAGAGTCCTGCGGGCTCTCGATAACACCATTTCCCAGAGGAACCGACGTCATACACATCCGACTCTCGATGGAGCCACAACAGTTACAACATCACAGGCAGTTGAATAGATATTACATAGACTTTAGTTACAACTAAGTTCGAAATCAAATAGAGTTCAACATAATGTCATACAACAACATAGTTCAAATAGTCTCTCGCAGCGGAAATTAAAAGTTCATGTTTCACGATAACCAAAAGACTTGCATAAAAAGAACGAGCATCGAGCCCACTGATGCCGCTCCTTGCCAGATCATGACTCTCCTCATTCCTGATGGGGACACATCCCTCCACCAACATAGGCACAGAAGAGGAACTCCGTACCTGTAAGCCAAAAGTGGGGGCAAAACCCTGAGTACTAATTACTCAGTAGGACTTAATGGATGAGGCTTACGGCTGACGCAAAGCTTGCTTACTAGCATCTGAGTCCTTAGCCATTGCTTTTATACAGGATCAAATTAATTAGTGGAAGCAGGATTTGACAGCTGCTTATATTGTTGCACCCGAGCAGGATTTAACAGCTGCTCAAGTCATCATAATTTGGTGGAACATGTTGGATATGGCATAGCATGGCATGAAAGTAAAACCAGTAAAGCATCATAAGTGTGACCAGTATTGCATAAAAATACACCAGGCCTATCCAAACATGTAGTTGTCAAAACCAAGAATTCTTAATACAGCAATATTCAAATGGATTACTACTTTGCCCGTCGGTGGTATTGGCATTCTCACACCTGGTGAGCATCAGCGATTCGAATCGAGTTTTATATTCCCGGGAATAACTAAAAGCACCAGGATGGCATATGCTTACTACCTCCCAGCGTTCCACATATGCTTTCCCCATCTCCACCTGTCCCGTCTCAAGTTCGATGACCACTCCCGCCTGACTCCCGGAGCACGTTGTCGCAGGAGCGTTACCTCGGTTACGTCGGGTTCTGCCCTCCTTTGACACCCGCCTCCGCCGTCACCTTCCTCTCAACCAGTGGGTAGGAACGTGCCCCTTGCTTGAGAGGTCACAAGTAAGACTTTCACCGGCCCATAGATTCCGGATAAGCACCCTAGCAATGTTATGCCGACCAATAGGCAAACAACGACCGGCCTTATGCGACTCGGGCGGAGTCCACCACACATTATCTCAATTCTCATCATTCAAACCCATATCTCCGCCCGGTCTCCATTTAAAACATAGCATAATCATGGCATGATAATAATGACTTTCATAGTGAGACTTCTTTTTGAAAAGTAACACCTACGCGACGAGTGATCTTTATTCACTCGTGTCTACTCGTACCTAGCCATTCTAGGCACTCGTCCTATGAACTCTGAGTATAGGTGCTATGGCCAGGGCGGCCAGGGAATCTAATGCAATTGGTTCCATTCAACACCTAATGCATATGCGTAATCAACAAATATTTTATTTGCTGGGAATTGTATGGTTCTGCCTACCTTCTTCCTCGCTAGGGTTAGTCTCTTCGGCGGCGGTGTCAGCGGTCAACTGTGGGTCCTCCTACTCTTCTTCGGGTTCCTCGACTAGGGGTTGTTCCTGCACCGTCTCTTCTTCGATCGCGGGGTCTATATGCATGGAAGGTGCAGACATGAGTGCAATACGAATGCTGATGTATGCATTTGACGTGGATGAAATGCAGATTTAGTATGCAGCATATACTTCATGGAAAATGACATGTACATAATAGTTAAATCAACCTTCCTACATATACTTAGTGTAAACCATGCACATTTGTGAATTAAATCATGCATCTGAGTTCTATCAGTTCAACTAACCCAAATGAGACCAAATTTTTATGACATGCAGATACTTCATACCCAAGGCTACTGCCAAAATTTCAGCCCAATTGGAGTTATAATTATTTTACTAAAATTCCAGCAATTTCTCAGCCCTACACATTGTCAGAATTTTCATAATTTATTAAGAAGCTTTCTGAAGGTGGAATTTTACCAGTGAACTATACTTAGCACTAACTATACACACAAAAATTTACAAGTTAAAATTCCCAAGTTTGACAGGACACCTATTTTCCATATATAAATCTAGTGCAAAATTAAAATGTACATATAAACAGTGTGAGAAGCCCTCTAGCATATACTTTCTGGATTCTACAATACTCCCATATGCTACTGGAATTTTCCTAGAATTTACCTTGCCCATTAGAACCCATTTTTCCATTTATCTTGTTTCCCAAGTCAAGATTTGTCATTTTCAAATCACCATCAAAACTGAATATGCAGGGCCTCATATTTTACCAGTGGGGTTCACAAACTATGTATGACATAAGAATAATACCCGTGAGTCATGTTCATCACATTTTGCATGGACCACATTTCCAAACTACCAAATAAAGCATAAAATACATGCAAAATAGTAAAACCATGAATGAACAGTAAGATATTGAGTCACTAGAAATTACCACAGTATCAAAACACCCTAAGAAGGCTACTGACCGAGTTTCACTCCCTTAGGATTTCAACTAAATCATGTTTCTTATTTTTCCTTAATTTATCATGCATGTTCAAAAACAGGGGCAAAACCGTACATGCACATCTCCGCATCATACCTACTGTGTAGATTTATTTACCAGGAGTACAACGCAACTGAGTTTACCTTTTTACGATATTTATTCAATTTTATATGAATTTCCGAAGTTTCAGCCGAAATATAGGAAAAAGAAATGGAAAAACATAGATCCGGGGGCTAGAACATAATTAACCGTAGACCCCAGGGGCTAGAACGCAAAAACACCTAGACTCAGTGAATAGTGATAAAAGACTCTGCGTGAAATGCAAAAACCCCGGGGGTTAACTTGCAAAACCCCCGGGTCTTCTTCCGCCTCCCGCCGCGCGCGACGGCGCGGCGGCGCGCGCGGCGGCGAGCTCGGGCTCGCCGGAGCCGCGACGCGACGCGCATCGGGGGCACGCGAGCGTGGCGCTCAAGCTGAGCTAGGCCTCGGCGGCGGGGACGGCGAGGGTAGGTCGGGGAAGGCGGTGAACCGAGGGTGCGCGACGGCGTCGGCGGCGTGGCCGCGACGTCGAGCGGCGGCGGATCTAGGTGAGGGGTGGGGGAACGGCGACGAGGATAGGCGCCTCGGGTGCGCGGTGAAGTGGCGCGTGCGTTGAGGGTGGCCTAGGGGTGCGACGAGGGCGGACGGTGGCGACGCAAGCTCGAGTTCGAGCTCGGCCCGGCCATGGCGGGCGTGACGAGGCGCGACCCGATCTGAGGATTGTGAGAAGGAGGGACGGCGAGGTCTTGCTCACCGGGTGCGCAAGAGAGGGGCGAAGCCGATGGCGGCAGTTGGAGGCGCGGAGAGGGACCAAGGGGGCCGGCGTAGTGAGCTCGAGGAGGCGGCTATGGCGACGGCGCGCGAGCGAGAGAGAGAACGAGTGAGTGAGGTGAGCGGGGGAGGGAATGAATCAAGGCGGTATCCCATCTAGATGAAGGCGCGGTGGAGCGGGGCGCGGCCGGGGCGATCCGTGAGCGCGCGGCGTCGACCGTACGCCAGCATCCACGCGGCGTTTGCCGGCCCGGACAGGGTGGCTGCGCTAACGCGCGGGCCCCACCGGTCAGCGTCTCGGAAGAAGGGAAAAAGGAGAAAATGAAAAATGTGTTTCCTCACCTCCTGTAATTTGTCATTTTGACACATTTAGAGCCTGAATTTGGAAAAATGGTAATTGGATGAAATGTTGCACTCTTTGAACTCTACAACTTTGTCAAAAGCTTCAACCCCAAAATCAGTTTGCAATTATGAATTTCATTTGAATTTGTATGGCAGCCTCATTTTGGACAGGGAACCTTTGATGCTTAGAAATTCAGAAAGTCCTACTTATATGCATTCTTTGCCAATGTGCCTTTGGACGAGATTGTTTCGAAATTCAGAACCTACAACTTTTATAATTTGAGCTTTGCATGAAAGTCGCTGTATGTTAGAGTAAATTTGGAATTTCAAATCAGCCCTAATTTGAACTGGTTTTCTGTGCTGTTAGTAAATGACCCTAATCACCTTGTAAACCTCATTATATGACAAGACCCCAATTAGCAAAGCTGTTTATCTCATGTAGATCTACAGTTTTGCCAATATGAACTTCACCCAGATCTTAATGGAATCAAAGATATGACTATAAACATAGCATCACACATGAAATGACAAGGCTTTTCACTTAGTAATATGAACCAAAGTTGTTTCCAATGCACCAACACATGTTATGCTATGATGATCATGAATGAATGCTTCATGTTTGATGAATGGTTATGCACTTGAGAAGCCAGAGCATCACAACCCACCCCCCTTAAAGAAATCTCGTCCCGAGATTTGGTGATGTGATGTGGGTGGATAAGTTAAATTAGGACCCAGTGCATTGTGTAGCGTTTCGAGTAAAAATTTGCATTAAGATGGTTATACATACTCGTTTGTAGTAGCCGATAGGAAACCCGGGTATCTGGTTTGCAAGTATTATTCTTGCTCCCAAGTCGCTTCTTCTTCGGAGTGACCACTCCATTGAACTTTGTAAAAGTTGATCGTTCTTCTTCTCGTTGTTCTTTGCTTTTGGTCGAGGATTTTTATAGGACGTTCTTCATAAGTGAGGTCAGGCTCGATTTGAATTTGAGAGGTGTCCACTGCTTCTTCCGGCACTCTTAAACACTTCTTAAGTTGCGAGACATGAAACACGTCGTGAACCGCAGCCAGATGTGGAGGTAGCTCCACTCGGTAAGCAACTGGCCCACACTTCTCAGTGATCCTAAACGGACCCACGTATCTTGGTGCTAACTTTCCTTTCACACCAAAGCGATGTACCCCTTTCATCGGTGACACCCGAAGGTACACATGATCTTCTACCTCAAAAACCAATGGTCGTCTCCTCTTGTCAGAGTAGCTCTTTTGTCTGGACTGTGCTCTTTTTAGGTTGTTGTGTATAAGTTCAACTTGCTCTTCGGCTTGTGTTACCAAATCAGGGCCAAAGATGACCCGCTCTCCTGGTTCAGACCAGTTGAGGGGTGTTCTACATCTTCTCCCATATAGAGCCTCGAAAGGAGCCATTTCTAAGCTCTTCTGGTAGCTGTTGTTATAGGCGAACTCAGCTAGAGGAAGGCACTCATCCCATTTGGTGGAATAAGTTAATGCACAAGCTCTCAACATGTCTTCTAGGATTTGATTTACCCTCTCGACTTGGCCACTGGTTTGCGGGTGGTATGCAGAACTGTGAATCGAAGTGGTGCCAAGAACGGTCTGTAAGTGCTCCCAAAAGCGGGATACAAACAGAGAGCCCCTATCTGAAGTGATTGACTGAGGAACACCATGTAAAGAGACTATTCTTGTGATGTATAGTTCAGCATAGGTCTTGGCATGGTAGATTGTTTTCACGGGAATAAAGTGGGCTGATTTTGTGAGTCGGTCAATAATCACCCATATGGAATCATAACCTTTCTGGGTGCGGGGTAAACCCACGATGAAATCCATGTGAATGTCCTCCCACTTCCAAGATGATACGGCTAGCGGTTGAAGCATCCCCGCCGGTTTTAGATGATCGGTTTTTACTCTCTGGCACACGTCACACTCGGACACGTACTTGGCGATCTCCTGTTTCATGCGGGTCCACCAAAACTTTTGTTTTAGATCTTGGTACATCTTATTGCTACCCGGGTGCATGGTGAACATGGAGGTGTGGGCTTCGTCTAGGATTTTCTTTCTCAACTCCATGTCCTTAGGTACCACTAAGCGACCCTTGAACCATAGGACGCCTTGGTCATCAAGCGTGAAGCACGCTCTCTTCTCTTCATCTATACTCTCACAAAGGTATGCCATACTTTTATCTTGTTTCTGTGCCGCTATAATTTGCTCTTTTATGGTAGGCTCTATGATCAAGCTGTAAAGTTCTGCCATCTGCTCAGTGATTACTTTGATCTCATCTATCTCGCAACAGATCACCCTTGCCGTGGGTTGGACTTCAAGCACATGGCAATGTGCCCGACGGCTTAGTGCATCTGCGATGACATTTGCTTTGCCTGGATGGTAGTGGATTTCCAGGTCAAAATCTTTTATCAATTCTAACCATCGCCACTGTCTCATGTTAAGCTCAGGTTGCGTGAGGATGTATTTGAGACTCTTATGATCTGTATATATGTGACAAGTGTTGCCCAGCAGATAATGTCTCCATATCTTTAGGGCGTGTACCACTGCTGCTAGCTCAAGATCATGTGTTGCATAGTTGGCTTCATGTTTTCTTAATTGGCGGGACGCGTATGCAATTACTCTCCCCTCTTGCATTAGGACACAGCCAAACCCATTGCCGGAGGCATCACAATATACATCAAATGGTTTAGTGACGTCTGGTTGAGCTAGTACTGGTGCGGAGGTTAATGACTTTTTTAAGCTCGTGAAGGCCTCTTCACACTTTGGATCCCATAGATACTTCGCATTTTTCTTGGTTAGGGAGGTCATTGGCTTCGCAGTTTTGGAGAAGTCCATGATAAAGCGGCGGTAGTAGCCCGCTAAATCGAGGAAACTCCTAATTTCTATTACTGTTTCCAGTTGTTTCCAATTCAGTACATGTTCCACTTTACTCGGATCGACGGCTACCCCCTTTTTGGACAAGATGTGGCCTAGGAAACTCACTTCTTTTAGCCAGAATGCACACTTGCTGAATTTGGCATAGAGTTGGTGTTCTTTGAGCCCGGTGAGTACTGTCCGCAAGTGCTCCTCGTGCTCTTCCTCACTCTTAGAGTAGACGAGGATGTCGTCAATTAATACGACTACAAATTTGTCCAGCTCGTTCATGAATACTGAATTCATCATATACATGAAGAAGGCTGGTGCGTTGGTTAACCCGAAGGACATGACCAGGTATTCATATAGGCCGCATCTGGTGGAGAAGGCTGTTTTGGGTATATCTTCTTCCCTGATTTTTATTTGATAGTAGCCTGACCTTAAATCAATTTTTGAGAACACTTTGGCCCCTTCTAGCTGATCGAACAGAATATCAATGTGAGGTAGTGGGTACTTGTTTTTAATTGTGACGGCGTTTAATGGTCTATAGTCCACGCACAACCTCTTACCACCTTGGTCTTTCTTCTCTACGAAGAGAGCAGGACAGCCCCAAGGTGATGAACTAGGACGAATGAACTCTTTATCCAACTGTTCTTGTAATTGTGTTTTTAATTCTTGGAGTTCATCTGGCACCATCCTGTACGGCCTCCTTGAAACAGGAGCCGTTCCTGGAACGAGGTCTATCTTAAACTCCACATCTCTATCTGGAGGAAGGCCAGGAAGCTCCTCCGGAAATACGTCAGGGAATTCACACACTACCGGTATCTTTTAATCTCTTGAAGTTCAGTCGTATTTACTATGGCCTCTAGATGTTTCTGTTCTGGTATGTGCACCTTTAGTATCTTGCCAGCGGCCTGAGATTTTAATTGCACCTCCCTGCTGCCAACATGTAGGATTGCATCGTTTTCTACCATCCAATTCATACCCAAAATAACGTCAATCCCTTGGTGTGGCAGCACCACGGGATTTATGATAAAACTCTCGGGACTGATGTCTATCTTCAATTGTCTAGCCATCAAACCAGTAGCAACAGGGGAACCCGGTGCTGTGATGTGATAATCTTCCTTTAACTTGTACATTTTTATCCCATGGCTCAATGCATATGACTTGCTAAGAAATGTATGTGTGGCTCCAGAATCAAATAACACGACGGCCGGATGACCGTTGACGGTGAACGTACCAGCAAGTACCGGCTCTCCGGCTGGGACCTAGTCCATGTGGATGAAGTGAACTCGGCCCGTCTTAGGTGCGGACCCCTTCTGCTTTCCCTGACTGCCACCCGCAGGGGTGGGACCCTGGAGGCGACGAGGTGCCCTGCAGTCCTTGCTGAAGTGTTCGGTCTTGCCACAATTAAAACAAGGACCCCATAGGTAGTTCAAGCAACATTAAAAGGTCTTACCGTTACATCACAGTACGATGGTCGCATCGACCAACCATCAAATATTACAGGCTAAATTATTCCCAAACTACTTCAAATGGCGTACTTAAATGAACTCTCACATCTCACTTAGTGTTTAGTACAAACATAAATCGAAAGCACGGAGCGAAATATTACAAAACAATGCTTTCAACGTGCTGTTCCTACAACGTCAGTCCACATCTTCATCATCACATTCTCTTACACCCGGGAGTTCGCGTCTGAAGGATCATTCTCTCCCTCCTCCATCTCCCTGGGCTCTGAGGACTCCTCCTCCTCCAAAGGTGCAGGCTACTGCGGTGGCTCGTACTCAGCAAGGCGCTGCTGCAGTGCACCCACTTGAGCCTCCAGCTCCTCCACTCGAGTGCGCGTCTCCACAAACCTCTCGAAGTAGAAGCAGGCCCGGTTCTCCGCACGTTGGTGCATCCCGCGCTCCTCACGTGCATAGTCCATGCTCGCTACCAAGGGGCGGGAGCTGTTCCTGTCCCGGAGCTGCTCGCGGCGGTCCTGCCAAGCGTGGTCGAGGTCGCATGTGGGGAGGAAGCACAGGACCGTGTGGCCTGCCTCCCACCTGGAGCTCAGTGAAGTGAGGGCTCCCATCACCGCCTTACGGTAAGCCTCCTTCTCGTTGGCCCCGTAAAGGGTGAGAGCCAATGGACCGGCCTCATTGCTCTTCTGGTGTGATGAGTGATTGTCAACGAGCTCAAGCCCTCCGATGGACTGGAGGCCCACCGATGGACTGGAGGTAGATGATGAAGACCTCGATGGACTGAGGCAAAAGCCCTCCAATGGACCGGAGGCAATGCTCGGCGTCGGTCAGCCATGGAAGCTCGGTACACGGAGAGGCGAATCGGCAACGGTGGTGTAAGCCCTCCGATGGACTGGAGAAGCCGGGTGCCACCGTGGTGCTCCAACCCGAGTGCATAGCGCGAAGGCGTGCGAGGGGGGCTTTGGCGGCTTCGGCTCAAAACCGCCACCCAAGCTACCCAAGGCTTGGTGAGTTGGGCCACGACTCGCCAAGATAGAGAAGATGGGCCAAGTCCGGCCCAGACGGAGATTTCCTAAAGTTTTTCGGTTTCTGACTTCAAAACCGGGGGTGCAAAGGTGGATTGGACTACTGGCCACGTGGAGGACATCCAAAGATTGCGTGGAAGCTAAGAAGATCAAGTCTTCATCGTGGTCGTCCGTCCCCGATATTTCGGGTTCTTTTCTGTTTTAGCCCCTTCGGGCGTTTCTAGTGTTAGGGATCTATGTGTAAAAATGCCAAAACTGAACCGGTGTATAAATAGCCTAAGAGCTGGTCATTAGAGGTAGTCTTGGCAGCTAGGTTTTCATTTCCTTAGGGTAATTTTCGTCCTCAAGCTTTGAGCTCCAAGTTTACGAGGGTTAGGGTGAGATCTAGCCTCCAAATCAAGAGGGAAGGTGAGGGTGGTTGCTTGGGATGAAATCCTTCATTGTAATCTGACCTAAGAGCTCTTTTGAGGCTCATAATCGAAGTGGTTTCGTGCAGCAACTTTGTGTGCTTCTCCTCCCGTTGTTCTCTTTGGTTTTTGGCTTCAATCCTTGGCCTTTTGGGTGTTTGTTTTGGGCAAGGTTGAATCCTTTGTTTTCCTTGTGTTTTGAACTTACAAGGACGTAGAGATTATGTCTTAGAACATCTCAATCCCAAAGGATTGCCACGAGCAAGTTGTTCTTGAGCTTTTCCCTTTCTTGCCCAAATATTCACCTCTTCACGAGATCTGAAATTTCCGCTAACCCGTGATCTTTTTCCATAGATCCTTTGGGAATAGTTTTGGAATGGGGCTAGGATAGCCTGTGCCAATTTTCGTGATGTTTGGAGAAGGTTTGGTCAAATTTCGGATTGCTTTTGCGTGAGGTTTCCTACTGTCCAGTTTTCTTGCTGATTCTGTCTTGTTTGGTTTAGGGGTCAAACCTTCGAATTTTGGGCTGAAATTTTGTGGAGCTCTTTATCAGTGAATCATAAAGCTCCCATAAAAATTTCAGATCATTTGGAGGTGTTTTGACCTGGTTTTGCTATTTTTCTTTTCGGATTAGTCTGTCAGTTTTTAACCACCGGACAGTCCGGTGGTTAACCACCAGAGGGTCCGGTGGCTCTAGGAATTTCATTTCTTGTCCAATTGAGCTGAAAATTTGTGGAGTTGTTCCTTGGCCCCTTATTAACCTCCAGTAAAAATTTCATAATTTTTGGAGTTGGTTTGATAGGGTTTTGATTCGAATCTTTTTGGAGTGTCAGGCTGTAAGCACCGGACAGTCCGGTGGTCAAAACTTGCTCCAATTGGCCTTAAATTTTCTGGAGTTGTTCGCTATTGCCTTGTGAAGGTGTCGTAATTTTGGGGGATTTTTTGGAGCTTCTCTTAAGGGGTTTTGAGATTTATCTTTGCAGCCCTGTTAGTCTAAAAATCTGCAGTTCTCCGGAGTTGGTTCCTTTTGCGCTCTTTTCTTAGCCGTTTGAGCGTGTGCTTCCGCTTGGTGCTTGGTACGTATCTGTTCAGTGGACGGTACCAAGCATGTGTTGTGAGCTAGATACGTATCCTCTCAGTGGACGGTATCTAGTTTCGTTGTGGGCGTTGTTTCCGTTTTGCACTGCGGTGGGGGTTTGAGTTTAAGTTTTCAAGTGCTCCTATTCACCCCCCTCTAGTCGCACGTCTCGGTCCTACAAGAGGTATCAGAGCCGGTTAGGTTTCCCATACCTTAACCGGTGAAGAAACCGTAGCGACTATGACTTACTCTGGGAAAATTCTCGTCCTTGGCTCCGATGGCTATCCCTACTGGAAGGGTAGGATGGAGGCGTTCCTTGTTAGCCAGAGTCAAGACATATGGGATGCTACTCAGAGTACGACTTTTGTGGTGCTTCTAGTCGCTGAGCGTACTACGCAGGATATCGTGGCTCAGCATGAGGCGAATGCCAAGGCTGTTAACTTTCTCTTCTCCGGGCTTGGTCCTATGGATTATGAGAGAGTGAGTCAACTTAAGACTGTGCGTGAGATATGGTCACTGCTTAGTCCACATCATGAGGGTACTGCGACGATTAAGGCTAGGCTTGTGGAGGCTTGGGGATGATGAGTTGTGTCTGGTGTCTAGTTGCTTTCAGCGCGCCTATGACAACCGGATGAGCAAGAAGAGGGGAGAGCGGCCCAAGTGCTTCGAGTGCGGAGAGGTCGGCCACTTCATCGCCGAGTGCCCCAACAAGAACGACTACTACAAGAAGGGCAAGAGCTACTCCCGCGACTCCGACAAGTACCACCCCTGCAAGGCAAGCTTTGACAAGCACCGCTCCAGCAAGCACGGCTCCAGCAAGCGCCCCTTCGGCAAGAAGAACTTCCGGAAGGCTTTCAAGAGCTACCAGAAGGACAACCGGAAGCAGGACAAGGCCTTCTTCGCCGAGATCGGGTTCTGCAGCAGCGGATCTTCTTCCTCTTTGTCCTCGTCGAACTCAAGCGATGAGGAGATCACGTACAGGAAGGACAAGAGGAACGATCAAGGCGGTCCAGCTAGCTTGTGCTTCGTCTCCACCAAGTCCAGGTGCAAGAACAAGGACAAGAGGAGCTCAGTTTGCTCCATGGCGCTTGAGGACACGGAGAACAAGGATGACGGCAGCAACTCTTCTTCCGACGGTAACTCCTGAGCAAGCCGAAATCCTTGAGATGCTAGAGCAGAACAGCCGGGAGCTTAAGGCCCAGGATAAGATGCTGGAGAAGGTAGCTAAGAAGCTGCAGAAGTTGAAAGCACAATTTGCTGAGGCTTTAGAGGAGAATGAGAGGTTGAGGAGTGTGAGACCCCAACCCAGTGAGATTGAGTGCCCTACCTGCGAGTCTTTCATGACGGAGCTTGGTGACCAGAGAGATAGGTGTGCCAAGCGGGTAGAGGAGATAGATGAGCTAAAGGCTGAGCTAGGCAAACTCCAGTCCAAACTGGATGAGCCAACTTTGAGTGGAGAGGTTGAGTGTGAGTCTTGCCCCTGTCTAGCTAGAGAGCTAGCTGTTCTGAAGGAGAAGTTTGAGGGGCAGCTCATGGAGCTTGAGGAGCTTAGGGCTAGACCTACGCTTTTGGGTGCGTGTATGGTCTGTCCTACCTTGAGAAGTGAGTTAGAGCAGTTGAGAGCTGACTTTGAGGTGCTTTCAGCACCTACTGACACTTGTGAGAACTGCCTAACCCTTAGAATGCAGCTAATGGATAGGGATGCCACCATTAGAAAGTTGGAGAAAGCTGTTGTGGTTTCCTCCCTAGACTGTGACACCTGTGCTGCCCAGACTGTGGTTCTGGAGAATCTGAGGGAAGAGATGTTGTCTTTGCAAAATGACAACAACAGGTTGAGAGAGGTGCTTAGTTGGGTATATGCTAGGTAGCCCCAACTAGAGATGATCATAGAGAGCACCAAGAGAGCCGAGGGTGAGACAAGTGGTGTTGGGTTTGGAGAGTGCAGCACTTCGGGAGAGAAGAGTGCCCCAGTTAAGATCAAGACTGTACCTACCCAGCCAGGTGAGACTGTTGATGGGGTTTACCATGAGCCACCCAAGGCTGCCCCAAAGAAGCAATACTGGACACCCAAGCCTTCCAAGGCTAAGCTGGACAAGATTGTTGAGAAAGAGCTTAAGCCCAAGGGCAAGAAGCCAGTCCAGCAGCCTGAGCCACCCAAGGCCACACCACCTAAGCCCAAGTCCCAGCCTAACCCAGTTCCTAGGAGGCCTGTCTACCACTATGAGTTTTGCCAGCGGAATGGCCACCTAGAGGAGTTTTGCTTCAGGAAGAAGCGGGTTGAGAGGCAGGAGAGAGCTTGGGGGAACCAGGATCAGTTCTACCAGGGTGGTAGGCAAGATCCTCCCCACCGCGGTGAGATGAGAGACCGCTTTGCCGGTGGTGAGAGAGGAGGCGGCTTTTAGGTTTGTGCTCCTGGTGGTGAGAGACGCTTTACCGGCCGAGCTCCTAGTCGTTTTCAGCGCGGCTATGGACCTCGTGACCGAGGCTTTGAGAGAGCTTTCGAGGGTTCACGCTTTGGAGGTCGTGGTTACCCTGATCGTCGTGATGATTTCTTTGATTGTGCTTACCCCACTTTTGAGCAGATGCCTCGGCACTGGTACAGCAGTTTTGGGACTAACCCCAGTGTCGGACCGTTTGCTCACCGTTGCTTTACTTGACTTTGCAGGATCGAGGCATGGAGGACGTGTGGATCATGGACTCCGGTTGCTCTAGGCACATGACAGGGCACCACAAGTGGTTCTCCAGCCTCAACCCCATGAGCACCAAGGAGTACATCTCATTCGGGGACAATGGTCAAGGTAAAGTGATGGGTGTTGGTTCTGTTTCGCTCTCTGCTAAGCTTTCCCTGAGAGAAGTTGCCTTTGTCTGAAATTTGGGGTTCAATTTGGTTTCTGTTTCGCAACTTCTTGATGAAGGATTTGAGATTCGTTTTAAGAAAGGGGCGTGCTGCGTTCTTGATGCTGGAGACCTTTGTTTGCTCTTTGCTGCCTTTTGGTCAGGTTTTTAGGGTCGACCTCACATCTGTTTCTGGCCCTGCGCGCTATTTGGTTGCTAGTCCTTCTGCTGATATATGGAAGTGGCATAGGAGACTTGGTCACTTGAGCTTTGATCTACTAGTCAGGTTAAGTTCAATGGGCCTAATCCGAGGATTGCCCAAATTGAGAGCTGAGAAGGACTTAGTTTGCCACCCCTATCGTCATGGCAAGATGGTTGCCGCCTCTCACATTCCTGTGTCTCAGGTTATGACCTCCTATCCGGGTGAGCTACTCCACATGGATACAGTAGGTCCCGCTCGGGTAGCGTCGGTCAGTAGGAAGTGGTACGTGCTTGTCGTTGTGGACGATTTTTCGCGGTTCTCGTGGGTATTTTTCATGGAGTTTAAGGATGAGGCATTTGGTTTTGTTCGGGATCTGGTACCGAGGTTGAGAAACGAGAGTCATAAGGCCATGAGGGCTATCCGCAGTGACAATGGCAGAGAATTCAGAAACACTCGTTTTGAAAACTTTTGTCGTGACCTAGGTCTTGAACAGCAGTTTTCTTCTCCATATACCCCTCCGCAGAACGGTGTTGTGGAACGCAAGAACCGCACACTTGTTGAGATGGCACGGACAATGCTCGATGAGCATATGACTCCGAGGCGCTTTTGGGCTGAGGCAGTGAATACGGCCTGTTACATTGCGAACCGGATTTTCTTGCGAGCTTTCCTTGGGAAGACCTCGTATGAAATTCGGTTTGGTAGGCAGCCCAGCATCAAGCATTTGTGAGCGTTTGGCTGCAGGTGCTTTGTGCTGAAGAAGGCGGGGCATTTGGACAAGTTTGAGTCTCGTTGTTTGGATGGGATTTTTCTAGGGTATGTTTCTAGTTCTAGGGCTTTTCGTGTGTGGATTTTAGAGGCCAAGCAAGTTGTTGAGACTTGTGAGGTTTCTTTTGATGAAACTATGCCCTGCACAACCCCTACCTTTGAGCTTTCAGGTGATGATGAAGAAGGCGCCCCCATCTTTGAGGATGAGAAAGGTGCAGTTAATGATGGTGATGCAGGAGCCACTACACCGGCTGCAGCTCCTGCCCCCTCTGCTACGAGCTCAGATGATGAAGGAGGACCCTTGCCCACGGCTTCCTCCTCACTCCCCCGACAGCAAGCTCATGCAGAGGCTGGACCCGCTGAGGACGCAGGGGAGGTGACCTCCGAGATTGTACCATCTCGGCAGGTCCAGCGGGATCACCCTCCACACAGGATGATTGAAGATATTCACCATCGTGTCACACGTTCTTCGGTTAACTCTCTAGCCTTTTTCTCCCACTCTACATATGTTGCTTCTTTTGAGCCCCGGGATATGTCACATGCATCATCTGATCCTAACTGGGTGAACGCCATGCATGAGGAGTTGGAGAACTTTGAGAGAAACCATGTCTGGGATTTAGTTGAACCTCCACCAAACTGTCGCCCTATAGGTACCAAGTGGGTTTTCAAGAACAAACAGGGTGAGGATGGGATGGTTGTGAGGAACAAAGCGAGATTGGTAGCCCAGGGTTTCTGTCAGAAGGAGGGGATAGATTATGAGGAGACCTTTGCCCCTGTAGCTCGTTTGGAAGCCATTACGATTTTGCTTGCCTTTGCGGCCTCTAAAGGCTTAAAATTGCAGCAAATGGATGTCAAGGCTGCTTTCCTGAATGGGTTCATAGAGGAGGAGGTATATGTGAGACAACCTCCTGGCTTTGAGAGTGCTAGATTTCCAGACCGGGTGTATAAGTTGAGGAAAGCCCTTTATGGTCTGAAGCACGCTCCTAGAGCTTGGTATGCTAGGTTGAAGAGTTTCCTGCTCAAGTCTGGGTTTGTGATGGGTTCAGTAGACAAGACCTTGTTTTTTGTGAGTCGTGGCGGTGACACCCTGATAGTTCAGATATATGTTGATGACATAATCTTTGGTGGTTCATCTCACGCTTTGGTGTCTAGTTTTGCTGAACAGATGAGCAGAGAATTTGAGATGAGTCTTATGGGTGAGCTCCAGTTCTTCCTCGGGCTGCAGATCAAGCAAGGCCTTGAGGGTACCTTCGTCCATCAAGCCAAGTACACAAGGGACATACTCAAGAAGTTTAACATGGGTGACTCTAAACCCACGACAACTCCTATGAGTACAAACACGGCGCTTGATGCTGATGAAGATGGGGAGGCGGTGGACCAGAAGGAATTTCAAGGGATGATCGGCTCACTTCTGTACCTGACGGCGACCAGGCCGGACATTCAGTTCGCGGTCTGTCTTTGTGCGTGCTACCAGGCTTCTCCTAGGACTTCTCACCGTCAAGCGGTGAAACGCATTTTCAGGTATCTGAAATTCACTCCTGAGCTTGGTCTTTGGTATTCCTCGGGTTCTTCTCTTTCTCTTAGAGGGTTCTCAGATACTGACCATGCTGGCTGCCGGATTGATCGCAAGTCAACCTCCGGCACATGCCAACTCTTAGGAACCTCTCTTGCTCTTGGTCCTCTCGCAAGCAAGCTAGCGTATCCTTGTCTACCACAGAAGCAGAGTACATTGCTGCTGCTAGTTGCTGCTCCCAGCTTTTATGGATGAAAGCCACCCTTAGTGATTTTGGGCTTAGGTTTGGAAAAATCCCTCTTCTAGTTGATTCTACTTCTGCAATTTCTGTAGCTAAGAAACCCGTCTTGCACTTTAGAACCAAACACATAGACGTGAGGTTTCACTTTCTGAGAGATCACTATGAGAAGGGGGACATAGACTTAGTCCACGTAGCATTTGAAAACCAGTTGGCAGATATCTTTACCAAGCCCCTAGAGTTTGGCGCTTTTGTGCGCTTGAGAGGTGAGCTTGGAGTGTGCTATCCCTTTTAGTCAGGGATAATGTGCTATTCCTTAAGGAATAGTTTCTATAGTCTAGAATTTGCTTTTATCTTGCTTTTATTTCTCTTTGTTTCTTTTGCATATTGTATCATATCATGCATTGCACTGTATCATATGCATTTTCACTTCACTAGCACTAGAGCTCTTTTGAGATGATGAGTTAGTACTTGCTTGTGCTAGATTGTATAGTTGCATGCTTGATCATGGTTGGCTAAGCTCTCTTGAGTCTGTTGAATACTAGTCGTGAGCTAAGTCATTTTATTCTTTGCAAATCAAAAACCATGATCACTGCTTGATTTGGCTACCTAGCATGTGTAGGAATGTTGAATGCTATGCAATCTTTTCATACCTGGATATGCTAGTTGTATGCCTTTGCTATGATTATGCCTAAGCTTTTATGACACCTTGCTTAAATTGAAATCTGAATCAAAATGCTTACAAGTGGTGTCTTATGTGCTGAATTGAGAAAGATCCAGGTGGATTTGCTTGCCTCACTGATCTAGTTCGAGACAGCTTGCCTTTGCACTTTGGCATGAACTTGGACTAGACTGTGTATGACCAAAACCTTGTCTTAAGCTTCTGATGGTTATATAACCTAGGCTTGGCATTGGTTGGTAAGAAGTGGCAAAAGACAAGTAAATAACCCCTGGCACAAACAGAACTTGCTTATGAATACAAATGTTTAAATCTGAAATTTGCAAGTCTATAAAATGCTTATGGCTAGTTGTATATGCTTTGGTTGAGAGTAGCACACCTTGTATGCATTGCTAGCATCTTGTTGTTCATGCCTATCTTGCTAGGTGCTATTCATGTTGGTGATGCTTTCTTTTCATTACACACTCTTGATATGTGTAAGATAGATTCATTTGAGCTTGTTGTATGCTTCCTTGCCCTCACTTGCTCTGTATGCTAGAACTTGTGATTACTAGCTTTTCATCCCCTGTGAGCTCTTTCAGTTGCACTCCTGCATTTCATGGCATATTTTGAGGGGGAGTTATCTAGTTCAGGGGAGTTGAGTTCAAGGAACCCTTGATGTGTTCATTGTCAACAAGGGGAGAAATTTGGGGACAAATTAGTGTATTTCTCCAAGGGGAAGAAATTTAAAAATATGGACAAGGGGGAGAACTCAGGAGAGATTTAGTTGAGGGGGAGCTTTGCACTCATTTTGCATTTGTGAGGATGCATTTAAGGGGAGTTGAGCTTTTAGTATGCTCTTTGCATCGGTGCATTGAGCCTTTTGCCTCTGTCTTGAGGAGCCGATGCTTTACTTTCTTTTGTTGTCTCATTGTGCCCTGTTTCTTTACTTGTATTTGGTTCTTGGGGATTTTGAGCAACTTTCTTCTTTCTTTCTTTCTTTTTCGGTTTTACGCTTTTCTCTTGTCTTTGTTCTATTTCAGGTTACAGGTTGAAGGTGTTGACAATGCACTCATCAAGGGGAAGATTGAGAGCTAATGGACCGGCCTCATTGCTCTCCTGGTGTGATGAGTGATTGTCAACGAGCTCAAGCCCTCCGATGGACTGAAGGCCCTCCGATGGACTGGAGGTAGATGATGAAGACCTCGATGGACTGAGGCAAAAGCCATCTAATGGACCGGAGGCAATGCTCGGCGTCGGTCGGCCATGGAAGCTCGGTACACGGAGGGGCGGATCGGCATCGGTGGTGTAAGCCCTCCGATGGACCGCGAGGCAACTCCGATGGACTGGAGAAGCCGGGTGCCACCGTGGTGCTCCAACCCGAGTGCATAGCGCGAATGCGTGCGAGGGAGGCTTTGGCGGCTTCGGCTCAAAACCGCCACCCAAGCTACCCAAGGCTTGGTGAGTTGGGCCACGACTCGCCAAGATAGAGAAGATGGGCCAAGTCCGGCCCAGACGGAGATTTCCTAAAGTTTTCCGGTTTCTGACTTCAAAACCGGGGGTGCAAAGGTGGATTGGACTACTGGCCACATGGAGGACATCCAAAGGTTGCGTGGAAGCTAAGAAGATCAAGTCTTCATCGTGGTCGTCCGTCCTCGATATTTCGGGTTCTTTTCTGTTTTAGCCCCTTCGGGCGTTTCTAATGTTAGGGATATATGTGTAAAAATGCCAAAACTGAATCGGTGTATAAATAGCCTAAGAGCTGGTCATTAGAGGTAGTCTTGGCAGCTAGGTTTTCATTTCCTTAGGGTAATTTTCGTCCTCAAGCTTTGAGCTCCAAGTTTAGGAGGGTTAGGGTGAGATCTAGCCTCCAAATCAAGAGGGAAGGTGAGGGTGGTTGCTTGGGACGAAATCCTTCGTTGTAATCTGACCTAAGACCTCTTTTGAGGCTCATAATTGAAGTGGTTTCGTGCAGCAACTTTGTGTGCTTCTCCTCCCTTTGTTCTCTTTGGTTTTTGGCTTGAATCCTTGGCCTTTTGGGTGTTTGTTTTGGGCAAGGTTGAATCCTTTGTTTTCCTTGTGTTTTGAACTTACAAGGACGTAGAGATTATGTCTTAGAACATCTCAATCCCAAAGGATTTCCACGAGCAAGTTGTTCTTGAGCTTTTCCCTTTCTTGTCCAAATATTCACCTCTTCACGAGATCTGAAATTTCCGCTAATCCCGTGATCTTTTTCCATAGATCTTTTGTGAATAGTTTTGGAATGGGGCTAGGATAGCCTGTGCCAATTTTCGTGATGTTTGGAGAAGGTTTGGTTAAGTTTCAGATTGCTTTTGCGTGAGGTTTCTTGCTGTCCAGTTTTCTTGCTGATTCTGTCCACTTTCAAGTCTTGTTTGGTTTAGGGGTCAAACCTTAGATTTTTGGGCTAAAATTTTGTGGAGCTCTTTATCAGTGAATCATAAAGCTTCCATAAAAATTTCAGATCATTTGGAGGTGTTTTGACATGGTTTTGGTATTTTTCTTTTCGGGTTATTCTGTTAGTTTTTAACCACCGGACAGTCCTGTGGTTAACCACCAGACGGTCCGGTGGCTCTAGGAATTTTATTTCTTGTCCAATTGAGCTGAAAATTTGTGGAGTTGTTCCTTGGCCCCTTGTTAACCTCCAGTAAAAATTTCATAATTTTTGGAGTTGGTTTGACTGGGTTTTGATTCGAATCTTTTTGGAGTGTCAGGCTATAAGCACTGGACAGTCCGGTGGTTAACCACCGGACAGTCCGGTGGTCAAATCTTGCTCCAATTGGCCTGAAATTTTCTGTAGTTGTTCCCTATTGCCTTGTGAAGGTGTGGTAATTTTGGGGGATTTTTTGGAGCTTCTCTTAAGGGGTTTTGAGATTTATCTTTGCAGCCCTGTCAGTCTGAAAATCTGCAGTTCTCCGGAGTTGGTTCCTTTTGCGCTCTTTTCTTAGCCGTTTGAGCGTGTGCTTCCGCTTGGTGCTTGGTACGTATCTATTCAGTGGACGGTACCAAGCACGTGTTGTGAGCTAGATACGTATCCTCTCAATGGACGGTATCTAGTTTCGTTGTGGGCGTTGTTTCCGTTTTGCACTGTGGTGGGGGTTTGAGTTTAAGTTTTCAAGTGTTCCTATTCACCCCCCTCTAGTCGCACGTCTCGGTCCTACAAAGGGTGATGGTCTCCTGGCCCGCGAACGTCCCTCGGGGAAGGATGACCTGGGCCATGCAGTTGCCCTCCTCGTGTACTGTCTGCACAGAGATGAAAGGACAGGGTCGACGCCCCATCTCTCTTAGAGCCCTGCACAGCAACTGCGACAGAGGGCACTCCTTTCGGCAGCGGGTGTGGAGTAACCCATCCTCCACCACAGGAGGAGTGTGAGTCACGTTCGGGAGGACAGTGGTCCTCGCTCCGGTGGCCTTGCGTGCAGTTTGCTTGGTTCTAACCATCTGTTTGGATAAGCAAAGTTGTGCATTAGTGAGGGACATATTTTTCATGTGAGAGATTATGACAAGGGTATAACGGTGCATCGTATGGAAGGTAAATTTAACATCACGAGTTATTTAATCGCATTTTTAATAACACCCCAATAATAAAAGCAGTAAACATGATGCATGATTCGGATCTAAACGGTCTCACATCACACATCTAAAAGAAAAGTACATATAGCTATCGATATTTCGGTGACATATGCACGGCACTCCCTAATGCAGCTAGTCGTTTCCTGACCGTTCTTAATTTCGCACGTAGTTAGTGTACCTGCAGAAGAATGCATGCTCATACATTACCACTTAGTGTGGCATCCACGCGTGACCGCTGCGTGGACAACGTAGGTGGGCCGCTGCACCTTTTCCTGAAAGCCTGACTTTCCACCAGTACTGGGGACTGTCGAGGAAAAGATGGATCCCAAAACCGAATGTAAGTGTGGTGGGTATGAAAGCCTCAAACATGCCCACCACCCTTAAAGAGCTTTTTCTTATACAGCATGAATGCAGAGTTTTCAACGGTTCGCAAAACCCGATAGCTTCCACCAGCACTGGGGACAGCTATGGCCGAATAGTTATTTCTCAAAGCGCCGAATATGCATATGAGTTCTATCTAGGTCAGACTGTTAGCGATGTCATCTGGATAACACTAACATGCTTAGTATGGGCTTATCGTATACTCTCATTTTTCAAATACTTCAAAAGGCTTTCGAAAATAGTTTTGTAAACCAAAACTTGATGATAACTGTTGTCTGTGTATGATCGGCTCTGATACCAGCTGTGGCGGAACCGCCCTGCTTAATCCAGACTAAGCACACCTGCCACCACTGGCTCGCAGTGCACTTAGGCTAGGCTAAACCCGGTAGTCCGTCGAGAGTCCTGCGGGCTCTCGATAACACCATTTCCCAGAGGAACCGATGTCATACACATCCGACTCTCAATGGAGCCACAACAGTTACAACATCACAGGCAGTTGAATAGATATTACATAGACTTTAGTTACAACTAAGTTCGAAATCAAATAGAGTTCAACATAATATCATACAACAACATAGTTCAAATAGTCTCTCACAGCGGAAATTAAAAGTTCATGTTTCACGATAACCAAAAGACTTGCATAAAAAGAACGAGCATCGAGCCCATTGATGCCGCTCCTTGCCAGATCATGACTCTCCTCATTCCTGATGGGGACACGTCCCTCCACCAACACAGGCACAGAAGAGGAACTCCGTACCTGTAAGCCAAAAGTGGGGGCAAAACCCTGAGTACTAATTACTCAGTAGGACTTAATGGATGAGGCTTACGGCTGACACAAAGCTTGCTTACTAGCATCTGAGTCCTTAGCCATTGCTTTTATACTGGATCAAATTAATTAGTGGAAGCAGGATTTGACAGCTGCTTATATTGTTGCACCCGAGCAGGATTTAACAGCTGCTCAAGTCATCATAATTGGGTGGAACATGTTGGATATGGCATAGCATGGCATGAAAGTAAAACCAGTAAAGCATCATAAGTGTGACCAGTATTGCATAAAAATACACCAGGCCTATCCAAACATGTAGTTGTCAAAACCATGAATTCTTAATACAGCAATATTCAAATGGATTACTACTTTGCCCATAAGTGGTATTGGCATTCTCACACCTAGTGAGCATCAGCGATTCGAATCGAGTTTTATATTCCCGGGAATAACTAGAAGCACCAGGATGACATATGCTTACTACCTCCCAGCGTTCCACATATGCTTCCCCCATCTCCACCTGTCCCGTCTCAAGTTCGATGACCACTCCCGCCTGACTCCCGGAGCGCGTTGTCGCAGGAGCGTTACCTCGGTTACGTCGGGTTCTGCCCTCCTTTGACACCCGCCTCCGCGGCCACCTTCCTCTCAACCAGTGGGTAGGAACGTGCCCCTTGCTTGAGACGTGCACCCTAGCAATGTTATGCCGACCAATAGGCGAACAACGACCGGCCTTATGCGACTCAGGCGGAGTCCACCACACATTATCTCAATTCTCATCATTCAAACCCATATCTCCGCCCGGTCTCCATTTAAAACATAGCATAATCATGGCATGATAATAATGACTTTCATAGTGAGACTTCTTTTTGAAAAGTAACACCTACGCGACGAGTGATCTTTATTCACTCGTGTCTACTCGTACCTAGCCATTCTAGCCATTCTAAGTATAGGTGCTATGGCCACGGCGGCCAGGGAATCGAATGCAATTGGTTCCATTCAACACCTAATGCATATGCGTAATCAACAAATATTTTATTTGCTGGGAATTGTATGGTCCTGCCTACCTTCTTCCTCGCTAGGGTTAGTCTCTTCGGCGGCGGTGTCAGCGGTCAGCTGTGGGTCCTCCTGCTCTTCTTCAGGTTCCTCGACCAGGGGTTGTTCCTGCACCGTCTCTTCTTCGATCGCGGGGTTTATATGCATGGAAGGTGCAGACATGAGTGCAATACGAATGTCGATGTATGCATTTGACGTGGATGAAATGCAGATTTAGTATGCAGCATATACTTCATGGAAAATGACATATGCATAGTAGTTAAATCAACCTTCCTGCATATACTTAGTGTAAACCATGCACATTTGTGAATTAAATCATGCATCTGAGTTCTATCAGTTCAACTAACCCAAATGAGACCAAATTTTTATGACATGCAGATACTTCATACCCAAGACTACTGCCAAAATTTCAGCCCAATTGGAGTTATAATTATTTTACTAAAATTCCACTAATTTCTCAGCCCTACACATTGTCAGAATTTTCATAATTTATTAGAAAGGTTTCTTAAGGTGAAATTTTACCAGTGAACTATACTTAGCACTAAATGTACACACAAAAATTTACAAGTTAAAATTCCCAAGTTTGACAAGACACATATTTTCCATATATAAATCTAGTGCAAAATTAAAATGTACATATAAACAGTGTGAGAAGCCCTCTAGCATATACTTTCTGGATTCTACAACACTCCCATATGCTGGAATTTTTCTAGAATTTACCTTGCCCATTAGAACCCATTTTTCCAATTATCTAGTTTTCTAAGTCAAGATTTGTCATTTTCATATCACCATCAAAACTGAACATGCAGGGGCTCATATTTTACCAGTGGGGTTCACAAACTATGTATGACATAAGAATAATACCCGTGAGTCATGTTCATCACATTTTGCATGGACCACATTTCCAAACTACCAAATAAAGCATAAAATACATGCAAAAGAGTAAAACCATGAATGAACAGTAAGATATTGAGTCACCAGAAATTACCACAGTATCAAAACATCCTAAGAAGGCTACTGACCGAGTTTCACTCCCTTAGGATTTCAACTAAACCATGTTTCCTATTTGTCCTTGATTTATCATGCATGTTCAAAAATAGGGGCAAAACCATACATGCACATCTCCACATCATACCCACTGTGTAGATCTATTTACCAGGAGTACAACGCAACTGAGTTTACCTTTTTACGATTTTTATTCGATTTTATATGAATTTCCTAAGTTTCAGCCGAAATATAGGAAAAAGAAATGGAAAAACATAGATCCGGGGGCTAGAACTTAATTAACCGTAGACCCCAGGGGCTAGAATGCAAGAATACCTAGACTCAGTGAATAGTGATAAAAGACTCTGCGTGAAATGCAAAAACCCCGGCGGTTAACTTGCAAAACTCCCGGGTCTTCTTCCTCCTCCCGCCGCGCGCGACGGCGCGGCGGCGCGCGCGGCGGCGAGCTCGGGCTCGCCGGAGCCGCGACGCGACGCGCATTGGGTGCACGCGAGCGTGGCACTCAAGCCGAGCTAGGCCTTGGCGGCGGGGACGGCGAGGGTAGGTCGGGGGAGGCGGTGAACCGAGGGTGCGCGACGGCGTCGGCGGCGTGGCCGCGACGTCGAGCGGCGGCGGATCTAGGTGAGGGGTGGGGGAACGGCGACGAGGATAGGCGCCTCGGGTGCGCGGTGAAGTGGCGTGTGCATTGAGGGTGGCCTAGGGGTGCGATGAGGGCAGACGGCGGCGACGCAAGCTCGAGTTCGAGCTCGGCCCGGCCATGGCGGGCGCGACGAGGCGCGACCCGATCTGAGGATTGGGAGAAGGAGGGACGGCGAGGTCTACCTCACCGGGTGCGCAAGAGAGGGGTGAAGCCGATGGTGGCGGTTGGAGGCGCGCAGAGGGACCGAGGGGGCCGGCGTAGCGAGCTCGAGGAGGCGGCTATGGCGACGGCGCGCAAGCGAGAGAGAGAACGAGTGAGTGAGGTGAGCGGGGGAGGGAATGAACCGGGGCGGTATCCCGTCTAGATGAAGGCGCGGCGGAGCGGGGCGCGGCCGGGGCGATCTGTGAGCGCGCGGCATCGACCGTACGCCGGCGTCCACGCGGCGTTTGCCGGCCCGGACAGGGTGGCTGCGCTAACGCGCGGGCCCCACCGGTCAGCGTCTCCAGAAGAAGGGAAAAAGGAGAAAATGAAAAATGTGTTTCCTCACCTCCTGTAATTCGTCATTTTGACACATTTAGAGCCCGAATTTGGAAAAGTGGTAATTGGATGAAATGTTTCACTCTTTGAACTCTACAACTTTGTAAAAAGGTTGAACCCCAAAATCAGTTTGCAATTATGAATTTCATTTGAATTTGTATGGCAGCTTCATTTTGGACAGGGAACCTTTGATGCTTAGAAATTCAGAAAGTCCTACTTATATGCATTCTTTGCCAATGTGCCTTTGGACAAGATTGTTTAGAAATTCAGAACCTACAACTTTTATAATTTGAGCTTTGCATGAAAGTGGCTGTAGGTTAGAGTAAATTTGGAATTTCAAATCAGCCCTAATTTGAACTGGTTTTCTGTACTGTTAGTAAATGACCCTAATCACCTTGTAAACCTCATTATATGACAAGACCCCAATTAGCAAAGTTGTTTATCTCATGTAGATCTACAGTTTTGATATGAACTTCACCCAGATCTTAATAGAATCAAAGATATGACTATAAATATAGCATCACACATGAAATGACAAGGCTTTTCACTTAGTAATATGAACCAAAGTTGTTTCCAATGCACCAACACATGTTATGCTATGATGCTCATGAATGAATGCTTCATGTTTGATGAATGGTTATGCACTTGAGATGCCGGAGCATCACAGCGCACACGGGGAAGGAGGTGTCAGTGTCGGCAGGCGTGGCGATGGAGCCTCCTCTCGCGCATCATCGTCGCCGTCTGAGTCGAGGTAGTAAACTACCTCCACCGGGTCCTCCTCCTCCTCCTCAGGGTCAGTGTCCGCCGGAAGCAGACCATTCCCGTCAAAGGGGTGTGGCGCCTAGTCCATGGGAGCGTACTCGAAGGGTGGTGGTGGCAACGGCTCGGGCAGCTCCGGTGACGGAGGCTCGATCTGCTGTGGTGGACGAGGTACTGGGGTGCGCCGGGGGGTCGGTGGTGCAACACGGCGAAGGCGGCCCCCGGTACTCTTGCAGGCGGTTTGCTTGCTGCGTGCCATGACCTATAAGGAGGATGGAGTAAGATGGAGATCAGTTCCATATGATTGAATGAATAAAGCAAAAAGTAATAATTTAACATAGAGTGAACATATAATTTGATAGCGAAAATAAAATTTTCATAAAACAACAAAGGGGAAAAAGGGGAGTGAGATCCTTATTTACGTCCGTTTCTAACTAGGCTTCCGTCCTACAGTCAACACGGCTATGATACCACTTTGTCACGCCCAGTTCTCAACCAACGGAACCGGAACAACATATATGTGCCAGGAATGAGTCTCACGTATATTATGACAATAGTGACATCACAGAACGTGCAAAGATAAAATAAAACGTTTACATAGAGTATATCATCACTTTATTACAATAAGACAACATGTCTATAACCAGAGTCATAGCGGAAGCGTAAACGAAAACAAAACGAGCCGCCACAGGGACGTCGACTGGGGGACGGGTACGCCTAGAACTCACTGAAGTCCTGAACATACTCCTCGAAGTCTTCTTGGACTGAGCAGCGGTTGGGTTCCAGCCAACAGTAGGTTGAAATAAAAGAAGAAGCGTGAGTACTTCAACTCGTACTCCACAAGCATAACATGGACTATGAGGCTCTAGGGTTGGCTGACACGTTGCATGAGCTTTTAGTTGGTCAAGTTTTATTAAACAACTAGTTACTACAAGTGAGTAGGTAAACCATTAAGCCCAAGATATTGCATAAGAACATTATTCAACAAGTTTATCATAAGAACCACGTGCAAACCCAATAGAACCACTAATCTGCATAAAGGATGTGGGCCGCTCATAACTGTGAGCACGGCTGACATGCCAGTTTTACACTCTCGAGAGGTCGTACATCTTTACCCATGAGTCGTGGGCTACGCTAGTGGTCCACCCCATTACCTTAGATGAGATGGCTAGCAAGCACACTACGGGCCTTTACAAAGATCACGTTGGTAAGGTGTAACCGCTAAGGTTTCAGGGTCCGCAACTATGGAGCAAGCCTCAAGGGGACATAAACGCACTCAACCCAAGTAGCGCGAGGGCCACAGAAGCTCACCTCCCCTCTTGCCCCGTCGGTAAGTTACTCCCAAACCAATGCAACCTAATTAGTTAGCCAAGACTGTCCCATTCCAGTCTCATGGTAGCACTGTTGTCCCAGGTTGTCGCTTTGCGAACCAGTCCTTACGGAGAGTGTCTATAAGCAAAACACATGCTCATGCCCCCTAAACCAAGTTGCTAAAAAGCCATTTTTAAAGGATCATGAACCACATAGGGTCAAGCTCAAGATTTGATTGCATAGACCATTAATAAAATTATTAACGAAAGGTAACATGTGTTTGTGCTGCAACTAGCAAAACGTAACCACATGCATCCCAAGGTAACATTGCGATAAAAGAGGCTAGGTACAGTCCTTATTGGCATCCAAAATTAGACACGTGCATATGAAGTGATTAAATGATTATTGGGTTGTGTCCATGTTATACTTGCCTTGGTCAAACTGGTCTTGCGGCTGCTGCTCGACACCCTCAAACTGCTGCTCTTCTTCACCAACAAACTGCTCACCGTCTAAACACGTTCACGGCAACATACAAGCATTTCCACGCATACATACATGCAAACAATTATCCAAAGGTGAGAAACAGTACATCATATCATAAAAGCAGAAGATAAAACTGTACTAAAAACATTCTACGTATTTCTACGGTCGCGTGAGCGCAAGAATCACTCAAATCGGAGTTAAAACGTGAAAGTTATGCATAAAACGGGCTCCTAGGGGCATAATTGTGATAGAAACAACTAAACCAGGGGCTAGATTTGAAAAACTGAGGACCTATCCGTAAATAACCATAGCCGCCGAGGGGTTTCGGGCAAAAACCGAGAGTCTGGACGGCGGGTTCAAAAACCGGAGAACTCAGGGGCTAAACCGATAAAAACAGGACTAAAACCTAATTATTTTTCAACGCGGGTGGACCGCGGGTTGATTCCAGAGGAACGTGGAGACTTTTCTGCGAAAGTCCCGCGGCTGACCGGGTCTACGCCGACGCGGCACTGACGCAGCGTGCATGTGGCATGACACGTCGGCCTGACGGGTGGGACCGCGCTGTCGGGGTTAAGTGAAGGCGACGTGGCGCTTTGTGATTCGCTGGCGAAAGGGTACGCTAGGTTCTAATCGCGGCCGTTGGCGACAGATCGGACGGCCAGGGTGAAAGGGGACGGTGAGGCGCCGGCGGCGACAAAAACCCATGGCGGGGTTCGGCCCGCGCGGCGGTGGCTCGCCGGCATGGTGCACGCCGGGGCCTAGGGGTTGTCCCGCTGGACTAGATCTAGCTGGAAAGGAAAAGGAGGCCAAGGCGGAGCTCACCGAGGGTCCAGCGAGGTCGGGGAACGGGTGGCGGGGCTTGGCAACGATGACCGGCGGACGGGCTTGGGTGGCGCTCGCGGGAAGGGGCTTTGGCGTCGCGTCTCCGCGCCCAAAACTCGCGAAACGGCTCCGCGAAGCTCCTGCGAATGAGATGGGTGCGGTTAGAAGGGCAGAGATGGATCCACGGTGACGAATCGAACGGCGGAGAGTCTTACCGCGGTAAAGCTCTGGCGGCGAAATGCAAGCGCGTCGGTGCACGGGAGTAGAATTGGAGTGGAGGCGTGGTAAAGAGGGCGAGGGCGAAGCTTGGGGTCGGTTTTATAGGCACGGAGAGGGACGAGGGCGTCGTGGCGCGATGATTCCGCTCGGTTTTGAATGTGCTTGAAGGCGGAGCGGAGGAAGGTGGAGGGGGAAGGGGAAACTGGCGCTGCGGTTGCGGGATTGAAGGCGGGGGTTTAAGGAAGGGAGCGGGCGAGGAGTTGGAGGAAGCTTCCTACCCCCAGGTGACCGGTGAGGCCGCGCAGAAAAGGAAGGAGCGCGCGGAGAATCCGACCGAAGGAGGAAGACGGGGCTGACAGGTGGGGTCGGGCGATCAGTGGGAGACGGGGCACGGGCCGATGGTGCGCTGAGGGAGGGGCGCGGCCGAGTGGGCCGGCTTCGGCCCAGGTGGGAAGAGAGCGGCGGGGTGGCCAGGCCGAGTCGGCCTCTGGCCCAGGCGGAAGGGAGCGGGGTGGCCGAGCCGAGTCGGGCCTGGCCGGCCTGGCTGCCCCCCTTCTCTTTTTTTTCTTTTTTTTTCTGAATTCTTTTGAATGGAGATAGAAGTAGTTCTAAAATTCAAATGAATTTGAATTTGAACCCTTAATTCAAACAACCAAGAAACAATGCACCAGCATGTATGCACAAGGAAGTTGGGCCTATGATTTATTTTATACAAGTATTCATTTTAAACAAATCATATTGAATGCAACTAAACACATGAGCCTTAGAAAATTAAATAAATTGCTTGTAATTAATTGTAGAAAATGCTGGTAATTAAACTAGGGTGTTACAAAACCGCATCCGCAATATCCAGCGTCACCACCTCCTAGGCAATAGAGACCCCACACTACCCGTCTCAATAGACGAGGTGACGCGGGATAGCGAGAACGAGCAAGAAGTTCAAAGCCATCGACGCAGGAACCCGGCCCGACAGCGGCGTCGTGACTACCAAGCTCGCGAAGCTAGGCGACACCGCGTGGCCGCACTTCCTGGGCGCAATCTTCTGAGGGAGTTCGAAGGGGTCATAGAGACTCTGAGTCAAGTTGGCGGGGCGCTAGTTAAGCTCTGCGAGCTCCTCCCCAACAACGAGGATGGGGAGGCCATCAAGACCGTTCTCACTCGGGTGGCGGACCACCTCATGCCCAGGCAACCTGGGGCGGCTAACGCGCGGTAGATCATCAACGACAACCGCGATGCACGTCACAGTATTGAGCAATCTCGTGCTCAGCGACATCAGATCGAGCTGAACCGGCGTGCAAACTACGACCGGGATTATGGCCCCCCTCAGCATGCCTCGACAACCAAGGGTCACTCGGGAACTGTCTCCGTCAACAGCTCCGTGCCTCGAGCCAGGACTGGGGATAACCTCCGCCCCCAGTCCCCGCCGCGTCGACCAAATGAGAACCGTGGCAACCTGGCTGGCGGTACCGAAGCAGCCGTGGCGGCCTTTGGACGGAGGATTTAAGACGTCGACTGGCCGCCGAACTTCAAGATCTCAAACATTGAAAAATTCGAGACCAATATGGACCCACGGAATTGGCTGGCCGTGTACACTATAGTGGCCCGGGCAGCCAATGCATCGAAAGATCTCATGACGGCCTACGTCCTGATCAAGTTGGGACAGGACGCACTTCAGTGGCTTCACCACCTCAGGCGGGGTAGCATCGAAGACTGGGGCGATTTCTGTCGCCTGTTCATTGCCAACTTCCAATCACTCTCTGACAAGCCGGCATAGCGATGGGACCTCAAAACCATTAGGCGCAAAGACTCAGAGAGCCTGCAATCGTACCTCAAGCGGTTCTAGGCTCTCAGGAATCGTATCCCCGATGTACTTGAGGATACGGTGATCGACGACTTCCTCCAGGGGTTGAATGATCAAATCTTCATCAAGCATATACTGGAAAGAGTGCCCACTACCTCAGAGCACCTTTTCCTAGAAGCAGACCGCTACATCATAGTGGACGAACGGGCTCGTGATCTTGTCCGGCCCCGACAGGACAATCGGGGCAAGGGCAAACAAGAGAGACACGAGGAACCCTCGCGGCAGGATCGTCGCTAGGACAAGAGGCCTCGAGAGGAGGTCCGAGTCGTGGCGCCATCTCCAGCGCGTCCACGTGGCCTGCCTCCTACTCCAGTTCGGACCCTCAATCAACTACTCGACGAGCCGTGTCCTGCGCACAAAGACATGCGCCACACCCTCCGGAACTGCCGCGACTTCAAAGCCATGCTGGTGCACGGCTAGCTTCCCTTGGCGCAGCCTGCAGCGCCGCCGCCGCCTCCACCGTGGAACCAGCCTCCGCAACGACCAAACGGAGGCAACAATCAACGCTTCCCAGACGTCAACAAGGAGGTCAACTTCATCCTGGGTCGACACAGAGCCCACGCGAGTAAGCGGCAGCAGAACTAGAAGACCGGCGGATCAACGCGGCCACCTCAGAGCCGCCGCAACCATACGATTGGTCCCACGAGCCAATCTCCTTCAGTCGGGCGGATTAGTGGCTCAACTTCTACGAGCCACGTAAGTACCCGCTGCTGGTCAATCCCATTGTCGGGGACACCTGATTCAAGAAGGTGCTGATCGACGGCGGTGCGAGCATCAATGTCATATTCCCTTGAGCTCTACAAGACATGGGGATCCCTCTCAGCCAACTCAAGGGGTCGGATACCCCGTTCTTTGGAATCGTGCCAGGCGCAGGCGAATATCCACTCGGGCACATCTACCTGCCCGTCGCCTTCGGCACTGTGGAAAATTTCCGCATTGAGACGCTGCGTTTCAAGGTCCCGATGTTCAAGTGCGTCTATAACGCCATCATCAGATGCCCTGGGCTAGCCAAGTGCATCGCCATCCTGCACCATCCGTACCTCATCCTCAAGATGCCAGCTCCACGCGGTGTTCTCTCCATTCGGGTTGATTTCAAGGGAGCATTAGAGTCCGTGCAGGAAGCAATCCAGATGGCCCTCGAGTAGAACAGCATGGCAGCCCAGAAGAAGCTCAAGGCCAACGCAGCTAACGTGTCACAAGAAGACCTCCAGATCCTGACTCAAGAAGCGGCGTCAAGCGCAGAATTCAGCCGGCGGTGCCGACGAAGGAAATAAGCCTCGATCCTTCGGACGCGACCAAGACGACAGCCATCAACGCGCTTCTTCCTCCCAAATAGGAAGATGCGCTCGTCCAGTTCCTAAGGGCCAACCACGACATGTTTGCATGGAAGCCGGCGGATATGCCTGGGGTCCCAAGGGAACTGGCCGAGCACCAACTCAAGGTGTTCCCCAACGCAAAACCCATCAAGCAGAGGCTGCGGCGATTTACTCCTAAAAAGCGAGAGGCAATTAGGGCTGAGTTAACCCGGCTGAAGGCTGCCGGTTTCATTAGAGAGGTCATGCATCCCGAGTGGCTTGCAAATCTTGTACTCGTTCTCAAAAAGAATAAAAAAGACTGGCGGATGTGTGTTGATTATACCGATCTCAATAAGCACTGCCCTAAGGACCCATTCGGGTTGCCTCGTATAGACCAGGTCGTTGACTCTACGGCTGGCTGCGCTTTACTCCCTTTTCTCGATTGTTACTCGGGCTATCACCAGATCAGCTTGGCAATCGAGGACCAGGAGAAATACGCGTTCATCACACCATTTGGTGTGTACTGCTATACTTCTATGTCATTCGGGTTGAAGAACGCTGGCGCCACGTATCAACGAGCGATCCAGATGTGCCTCGCTGACCACTGGGGCAAACGCGTCGAGGCTTACATTGACAACGTCGTGATTAAGACCAAGAACGCGGAGGATTTCATCGATGACCTACAGCAGGTATTCGACAGCCTAAGGAAATTCCGGTGGAAGCTTAATCCCACCAAGTGCGTCTTCGGCGTCCCTGCAGGCCAGTTACTCAGCTTTGTCATCAGCAATAGGGGAATCGAAGATAACCCTAAGAAAGTCAAGGCTATACTCCGCATGCATCCTCCCAGATCACAAAAGGACGCTCAAAGGCCGACTGGGTGCATGGCGGCCTTGAGTCAATTCATCTCGCGACTTGGCGAACGTGGCATGCCCTTCTACAAACTCCTCAAAAAGGTAGATCGGTTCCAATGGACCGCGGAGGCCTAGGAAGCTTTGGACGCTCTGAAAAAGTTCTTAACTATGCCTCCTGTACTCAAATCTCCCAATCAAGCCACGGCCGACTCACTAGCTGAAGATTTGCTCCTCTACATCTCCTGTATGACTCATGTGATCAGCACTGCACTAGTGGTCGAGCGACCAGATGGACAGCACACGGTACCCAGGCAACATCCGGTCTACTTCATCAGCAAGGTCATCAGCCCCTCCAAAGTCAGGCATCCTCAAGTTTAGAAGTTATTGTATGCAGTTCTCATTACCGCACGTAAATTGCGTCACTACTTTGAGGAGCATAAGATCATAGTGGTCACTGAGTTCCCAATTGGAGAGGTCTTACGCAATCGGGAAACCACAGGGCGTATCGCTGAGTGGGCTTATGAGCTGGGGGCTCACGACATCGAGTTTCGTCCTCATACTGCTATCAAGACCCAGGCCTTGGTCGATTTCGTCTCTGAGTGGACTGAGCATCAAGTCCCTGAGAAGCCAGAAATCATGGAGGTCTGGAAGATGTATTTCGATGGCTCATTGAAACTGGAAGGAGCCAACGCTGGTGTTGTCTTCACCTCACCAGCGGGAGAAAAACTCAAGTACATACTGCAGATCCTCTTCCCGGTCTCGAATAATGCAGCCGAGTATGAGGCTCTACTTCACGGTCTGCGCATCGCCATATCACTCGGCGTTCAGCGTCTGATGGCCTATGGAGACTCTTTGGTGGTCATCAATTAGGCCAACAAGGAGTGGGACCATTCCACAGAAAGTATGGATAAGTGAGAGCCAATGGACCGGCCTCATTGCTCTCCTGGTGTGTTGAGTGATTGTCAACGAGCTCAAGCCCTCCGATGGACTGGAGGCCCTCCGATGGACTGGAGGTAGACGATGATGAAGGCATCGATGGATTGAGGCAAAAGTCCTCCAATGGACCGGAGACAATGCTCGGCGTCGGTCGGCCATGGGAGCTCGGTACACGGAGGGGCGGTTCGGCAACGGTGGTGTAAGCCCTCCGATGGACCGTGAGGCGACTCCGATGGACTGGAGAAGCTGGGTGCCACCGTGGTGCTCCAACCCGAGTGCATGGCGCGAAGACGTGCGAGGGAGGCTTTGGCGGCTTCAGCTCAAAACCACCACCCAAGTTCGAATGACTTGGTGGGTTGGGCTCCGACTCGCCAAGATAGAAGATTGGGCCAAGACCCAGCCCAGGAAGCCCGCAGAATAAAGTTTTCTGGCTTCTGACTTCAAAACCGGGGGAAGCTTCCGGACTACTGGCTACGTGGCGTACATCCAAGCGAGGCGTGGAGAAGAAGAAGATCAAAGCGTCATTGTAGTCGTCCGATTGTATCTTTTACATTTCAGCCCCTTTCGGGCATTCTAGAGTAAGGGTCTTAGTGTTAATTGTGTCGTCAGGCCTAGGGCTATGAGAATAAGGGTCTTAGTGTTAATTGTGTCGTCAGGCCTAGGGCTATAAATACCTAAGTGGCTAGTCATTTAGGTGACTCTCCCACCATTAGAAAACCCTAGGCTCCATTTCCATACAGCCATGTGCCTAAGAGAGAAGAGAGAGCATTAGGGCTAGGATTTGAGTCCCCTAGCTAGTGTTCTTCTCACAAGTGGGAAGGATGAAGGGTGGTAGGCTGTAGGAACCTTGTATGCACTTAATTTTGTGATTAATCCAGTGATATTCCTTTGAAATTGAAGTGCTTGTGTGCAGCCCTCTCTTCCTCCCCTCTCTAGTTTGGTTTTTGGGTTCAACCTTTGGCTTTTGGGTGTTTGCTTTGGCCAAGGGTGAATCCTTTCTTTTGCCGGTGTTTTGGACTTGCCAGGACGTGGAGATTATGCCGTAGTGCATCTCAAACTTGCAGGTTTGCCACGAGCAAGTCAAATTTGAGTTTCTCACTTTTCTTGCTCAAGGCTTTCCTGTTCACGAGATCCGAAATTTCCGCTAATGCCATGATCATTTTGAGTTGATCTTTTGAGAATAGCTTTGGAATAGTGCTCAGATAGCCTGTGTCAACTTTTGTGAAGATTGGACAAGGTTTGGTCAAGTTTAGGGTTTGAGAGGCTCAAGTTCCAGACCCCACCGGACAGTCCGGCTCTGCTACCGGACTCTCCGGCGTCACCGGACAGTCCGGCGCAGGCCACCGGACGGTCCGGCGTTGGGAGTCCCAGCCGGCTGCTACCGGACCATCCGGTCCAGTCACCGGACAATCCGGTTCCACCGAACAGTCCGGTGACCGCTACCGGACAGTCCGGCAGGAGCCTGTCTGTGGGCTGTGACGTTTTTCGTTGAGGTTTTCGCTGCCCGGCTTTTGCTTCGACCTCACTTTTAGTGTTCCTTGTTGCTGCCCATACTCTTAACCTGCTGTGAACTAGTAGGGTGCATTTCAGTGCGTTGAGTGGCGAACAAGTCACTAGTGTGTGAGTCGTTGTTCCGATAGACTTGCGATCTCATGATCGTTGAGTCTTGTGCTTTCGCTCACTTGGTATGTACCCATTCAGTGGGCAACACCAAGTGCTGCTAGACATGTTTCCTTTCAGTGGATGGTGTCTAGCGCTTGTTGTGTAAAGTAGTTGTCAGTCTGCACCGGGGATTCGTGAGTTTGAGTTTTTAAGTGCTCCTATTCACCCCCCTCTAGTCGCACATCTAGGTCCTACAAGTGGTATCAGAGCCGGTTAGGTTTCCTATACCTTAACCGGTGAAGAAACTATAATGACCATGACTTACTCTAGGAAGATTCCCGTCCTTGGCTCCGATGGCTATCCCTACTGGAAGGGTAGGATGGAGGCGTTCCTTGTTAGCCAGAGTCAGGACATATGGGATGCTACTCAGAGTATGACTTTTGTGGTGCTTCCAGTCGCTGAGCGTACTACGCAGGATATTGTGGCTCGGCATGAGGCGAATGCCAAGGCTGTTAACTTTCTTTTTTCCGGGATTGGTCCCATGGATTATGAGAGAGTGAGTCACCTTAAGACTGCGCGTGAGATATGGTCACTGCTTAGTGCACACCATGAGGGTACTGCGACGATTAAGGCTAGGCTTGTGGAGACTTACCGGCGCGACTATGAGAATTTCGTCCAGAAGCCGGGAGAGTCAGTAGATGACTTGTTTGGTCGCTTTCAGTCGATCATTAACAAGTTGCGTGTCAACTCTGCCCCCGCTGAGCTCCCATACACCGATCATCAGCAAGCTGTCAAGTTGCTGTATGCTTTGGACAGAAAAGTATGGGAGATCAAGGTGAACTCAATCATTGAGTTGGCAGGGTATGATACGATAGGAGTAGAGGCGCTCTATAGTAAGCTCAAGGCCACAGAAGTAGATTACAAGTTCAGGGATTCCCTTGCTTGTACAGGTTCTAAGAGTCTGGCCTTGGCTACCTCCTCTAGTGAGTCTGTTGCTAACACCCTTATGCACAACTTCTCGTTTTCTGCTTTAATGTCTGTGACAGAGGAGCAGTTGGCGTCACTTGGGGATGAGGAGCTATGTCTAGTGTCTAGTCGCTTTCAGCGCGCCTATGACAACCCGATGAGCAAGAAGAGGGGCGAGCGGCCCAAGTGCTTCGAGTGCGGTGAGACCGGCCACTTCATCGCTGAGTGCCCCAACAAGAACGACTACTACAAGAAGGGCAAGAGCTACTCCCGCGACTCCGACAAGTACCACTCTGGCAAGCCGAGCTATAACAAGCACTGATCCAGCAAGCACGGCTTCGGCAAGCGTCCCTTTGGCAAGAAGAATTTCCGGAAGGCTTTCAAGAGCTACCAGAAGGACAACCGGAAGCGGGACAAGGCCTTCTTCGCCGAGATCGGGTTCTGCAGCAGCGGATCTTCTTCCTCTTTGTCCTCGTTGAGCTCAAGTGATGAGGAGATCACGCACAGGAAGGACAAGAGGAACGATCAAGGAGGTCCAGCTGGCTTGAGCTTCGTCTCCACCAAGTCCAGGCGCAAAAACAAGGACAAGAGGAGCTTAGTTTGCTCCATGGTGCTTGAGGACAAGGAGAACAAGGATGACGGTAGCAACTCTTCTTCCGTTGATGAGGTAATGTCACACTCCAAAATTTCTAATTTTGGAATGTGAATAGATAACAATGAATAAAATGAAGGATTTCTTAGTTTTCTAAAATTTTTGAACTTGTAAGTTTTGTTGGATTGAGAGAAAAGTATGCTTTAAACAGTTTTTTTTAAATAAAATTTGTTTGTTTGTTGCATTCATGCCGAATTGCATAGTGTTTATGTGTGTAAAATGAGGTTTCAAAATATTTTCAAAATGGTCTAGGTTTCGAGTCCATCTCAATCCATATCTCTAAAATCCTACTCCTTTTCCTCTTTGCCAACTCACGTTCAATCTCTGAAGTTTCATCAACTCAAAACCATAATCTAATCTTGTCGATCATTCTCTATACCAAGTCATTTCTTTCAATTGATCCGAGACATTTGAAACCCAAGACGATATCACCCGAACCTCACTCTCTTCTCAACATCATTGATATCTCATCTTCACGTTTACCTTTTTATCATTTATTCTCGTTGACATCATTCTCTCTCTATAGTAAAACTCAGTGTCATTCTCAAGCTCAAGTCCAATTGACACTCTCTTCCATCTCTCTTTCCATAGACCCGAGAATTTTCTAATTTGGATCTAGTTGATGCCGTCAAATTTTCTCCCTTCTACTTTTCTCTCCCATGAGCGGCAAACATAAGACCCATTCTAATGTTACTAATGGGTCAAGGCCCAAAGTTTACTCTCATTTTGGCCTTGGGCCAAGGTCGAAATTCTTTGTTCTCTTCCCACCTTTCACCATATCTTGGGACAGCCCTAAACAAGCCCGAAACAGCCTAAAAACAACACTTTCCTCCCCTCCTCATGTCTCCCCTTCTCCCTGGTCACCCCTACCCACCTTAGCCACCCCTTCCCCAGTTTTTCACGAAGAAACCAAAGAGTGGAACCCTCCTAGTCGCCCCTACTCCCTGCTGGATGCCCCTCCCCTCTCCCTTCACCTCCCCCTTTTAATTGCTCTTAAATTCCTGCTATCACTCCCTCCCTTAATTCCTCTTTTATGTTGTTCAGTTTTCCCTCATCAAGTCCATGAAGAAAGGATGAGAGTCCCCATGGCTACTCCTCTCCCCTGTCCCATGGCGCCCTTCCATCTTCCTCCTCCCTTCCTAAATGGAATGCCACCATGGAGAATCCATGCAGCTGCTGCGATCATCGTTCCGGGCACCGGTGTCGTCGAGCCTTTCGTTGTGCTGCAAGTGCCGTGCATATGGGTGAGCTATGCCCCTTGCTTCCCTCTCTATCTTGGTCATATCGCTCATGCCCTTCCTACACAGGAGCCCTACAGAACTCTCTTGGAGATCACCGATGATATCCAAGGCTGCAGCCCCGAGAAACTGCATGCAGCAACGACTTCTCCATTGTTGGTCACCAAGTTCATCCCTGAGCTGCCACCAACCGCATGGTGAGAACCCCTTAATACCTCCCTGTGTAGATTGCTTGTTTCCCACTGCAAATCATGTTGCATAGATCGAATCCCATCAAGTTCCGGCAAGGTTTACCCATTTGACGTCTCGCTGCAGTCATGGATAGCCATGTTGCCCTAATTGGCACGGGTGTTTCCCATCATTCCAGTGATCTGATGGTCATGCCCTTCAATCAGATCTTGTATCTTGTCCTTGAATACATACCCGTAAATGGTTTGTCCATCGGAGCCACGGAGACCAGCTTTTCGGTGGTCGACGTGCCCGCTGCTCTTGCTGTCCAAGACAGCAGTATTGCTGCCTTTCTTTCATGTTTTGCCAGTGATCCGCCAGTCTAACGGTTGAGCCCTTTAACTGAGGCGTACCTAATATCCTTGTACACACCTCCATGGAATGGTTTGTCCATAGGTTTAGCGGTGCAAGAGTAACAGCCGTCGCCGTGCTTGCTGTCACTGCAGTCCAGACAGCAGCACTGCTGCCATTTGGGTGCCTGTTTTCTCAATGATCCACGAGTCCAATCATCAAGCCCTTTGACTGAGACATGTCTTATATCCTTAATCATGCTCCTGTAAACTAGCTTGACCATTGGTGCAGCAATGAGAAAGTTATGGCTGTCGCCGTGCTCGGTGTTGCTGCTGTCTTGGCAGCAGCACTGCTGCCCCTTTGATGTGCACTTTCCCAGCTATCCAGCAGTCAATTGCCGATCCCTTGCACCAATACATGCCTTATAATCCCAAACACCTCCTTGTATTTTTCTTTTGGTATATGACCCCTAGAGTTCATGGTTTCATCGGCCTTCATGCTTAGTGACACTGCTGTCCAAATCGACAAGTATACCTCTTTTGCACAAGCGTTCTCCACCAAACCAGATTGGTTATGGGCAATCCCTTTGGTTTGAATGTATGTTACATACCTGCACACAACCTCACAAAGTGGTGCAATGATTGGTGCTGGTCGGACAGGTTTGTGGTGTTTTTAGTTCTTGTTGCCCAGCTGTCTGCAGATTTCAGCATGCACGCCGGTTAACAAATCCATGTTCCCCGATGATCCAACAATGCTCTTGATGTATCCTTTGGTAAAAGTGTGTTGCCAAGAACCCTCTACACTATACTGAAATATCACCATCATACTCCTGCATGAAGAATCCATTTGACACCTCCACCGACAACCACCCTGCTGATCCGTTGTCCCTTGGAATGTTTCAGCAAATCTACCCACTACCTCCATCTCAGTCATGGCATGTTTTACTCTAGAAGTACAACCTACTTACCAAAGTCTTTCTGCAAGTACTTGTCCCTTAACCCATGATCATCTTGTTACACTCATCGGTCATTCGACAAATGTCAAACTCATCACAAACTCTCAGTATGATGTTTTCCATACACTACCAAATCCTTTTGTTCCAACTTTCATATCCTTCATCATGAGTCTATCCTTTTCTAACCATCCTTATCTTCTTCGTTTGTTCTAGTTGTTGCGCTCTCATGTCAGTAGTAACGACTAGCATTCTTTTTATGTTCTTTATCAAATTATTTATTTCTATGGTGTATTGTTCTTAGTTTCCCTTTGTTTGTTGTTTCAGTTGTTTGCGCTGAGGATCGATGTGTGTGAACAGCAGCAAGAGTACTTTGAGGAAGGCAAGTATAACGTGAACACAACTTAATAACCATTTAATCACTTCATATGCATGTGTCTAATTTTGAATGCCAATAAGGACTGTACCTAGCCTCTTTCATCGATATGTTTACCTATGGGATGCATGTTGGTTAAGTTTTGCTAGTTGCTGCATGAACACATGTTACTTTTGTTAATAATATTGTTAATGGATCTATGCAATATAATTGTTGAGCTTGACCCTCTGTGCTGTGTGCTTGAGTGGTTCATGTCTCCTTAAAATTGGCTTTTTAGCAACTTGATTTAGGGGGCATGAGCATGTGCTTAGTGGTTTGCTCATAGCCGCTCTCCGTAAGGACCAGTTCGCAAAGTGACAACCTGGGACAACTGTGCTACCATGAGTGTAACATCCTGGATTTTTGAAAACACAAAATTTTGAAATTTTTAAAACTTTTTATTAAACAAAGAAAATGTGTTTACAACCAATCAAAAATATGTTAATATCAAACCTAAACAACATTTTGAGTTGGTAAATTTCTGACAAATAAAATTAAATGAATGTTTGTTTGACTGGTTGATTGAGTGTCGGTTTAATTTTGAACCGTAGTTCAAAAATTAAACCGTTATCCCTAAATCTTCAATCTTCCTATCATCCTTTACTCTATCTACTCTATATCTACTCTGTATCTTCTATCGTCTCTCACTTTATCGAACCCGTCACCTTTATCGTGACTCTCTCAAAAATCCAAACTCTCGTATCGATCTTTATCCAATGCGGAGATTTGGATTGGAGCTTTGCTCGCAATCCTAAATCACCGGTTCGATCTTAGATGTGATGCGAAGCCACTCAGTCGACAGAGCAAAACCCTAAATCCATCGGGGACAAATTATCTACGATATATTTCTTGAAGTATGTATCCCCTTTCCAAGAACTGAGAATTTGAGGCGACGTGATATTTTCAATCTGCCAGATTAAATTCTTTGCAATTTACTTCGGGTCCGGAATTGCTACTCGCCTCAAATAAATCAAATCACCGAAATAAATTAAATCTAATTTATTTAGCGGGGTCCTATCCATGCTCATGCTACTGCGTGATTTTCTCGACTAAACGAATCCGAAGATCTTCGCCCAACTGAAAAGTGGCGAAATGAATTCTCGGCGACTTCATCTCACGGCCAAATATCCTATCTCATCTGTATGTCGAAACAATTATTTGTGACACCAATTCTCGGATCTTTGAATTAGTTCCTTGGTAAATTAATTCGGTTCCGAAAAACAATCTAATTTATCTGTACTTTAATCTTTGAAATAAATTCTATCTAATTTATTTCACAATCCAAATTTAGCTCCAAATCTAAGGCCCATCTATCCACCTCCATGGCTGCCATCTACCTCCCTCCAGGCACCACCAACGTCCAGCAGCGCTCCCTCTGCTCTCTGCCTCCTCCCTGACAGCAGCAAGGGGAAAGGCCATGGCGTCGCCAGCCACCACTCCTACAGGCTACCCTCCGTCTTCCTGGTGCTCGACATCTGTTCGATGAATTGACCAACAGGGCAGCAGCAATTGATACCTCTTTGTCCATGCTGATCTACAACCTAGGCACCTACCAAGTGTTCGAGAGTTTGTCGCAAGGTGAAACCTCACTCTTGGTTCAGTTATGCTCCTTTATTTGTCACAAACTCAATCTTATTAATTTTGGGTGCTGCGGTGTTCGCTGCAATGTCGGTGACCTGCTTTGCGAGATGACACCCACGACCGTGGATTGAACCGCGATACCGAGGACGATGCTGATTGGTACGACGTCACCTCTTCACGGCATCAACTCGTTCCGGCATCGAATCTCGCCCCTCCTCAAGCCCTCGGTGAGCACATCGACCTTACCCTACTATGATGCCGGCCTTCGAGCCGATGAACCTAGTGTTTGATGTCGGTCGGCCATTGTGCCGATGAGCATTTCTCTTATGCACATGCCTATCCGGCCTTCATGCTGCACTTCTTTTGCAGAGCACGCTTTCCTCGTGCTGTCACGGTATGCCACGGGCACACGTCGTGGACATAATTGTGCAGCACACACACATTCAATCAATTCTCTTACGGCATGCACGAGTCGTGAGTTATTGCTCGGTACAGTTGTTATGCTGCCGAACATTCTAACTTTCCTAATACACTAGCTCATAAGCATGACCACGGTTTTCTGGCTACTACGGGCTGCACTTGTAGCATCGCCAATGCTCTTAATCCAGTCAACTCGCTCTTTTGTGCACGGCCACATGCTTTAGCTCGTCACGGCCGATGTCCGCCTTCCAATCACTTAATCACACTCTTTTGGCAGTGCATGGCCATGAGCTCTTGCTCGTTATGGCCATTACTCGTCTCA
This sequence comes from Paspalum notatum, assembly GCA_022530915.1. Classification (NCBI taxonomy): domain Eukaryota; kingdom Viridiplantae; phylum Streptophyta; class Magnoliopsida; order Poales; family Poaceae; genus Paspalum; species Paspalum notatum. Next base: position 15,307,339 of record CM039688.1, read on the forward strand.
TATTTAATCTGACACGCATTTGCACACAGCCTCGAGCCGTAGCTCGCCTCGGCCGTAGCTATCACCAATTCATTTCTAGTTTACGCGTGACGTCACGGCCATGAGTGTTACTCACTTCAGCCACAGCTCACACTCCTACCAACATCTTTCGGTTTATCTAAACGTGACTAAGGGTTTCCGCGCATGACTTCCTATGCGGTGGATTTAACCTAAGCGGTTTCGTTCGCTAGTTCCTTATTACTAATTGGGTTCAGATCTGGATTCTATCCGACCCAATTTGAGTAATTTAAATTAACTCAGCCCTCTCACGCTTTAGTAGTACTGAACATTACTAGGAAATCCACACCGTACCTATGACGCACATCTCTCATATACTCGCTGAATAATTTAATCTCTCTCGAGTTATGTTGTGGAAGGGTGATGTGAGACTTCTCTCACATCACTTAAGGCTAGTATGCCTTGTGTCGATACACCCATGAAATCATCCCACTCACATAATCCTTGATTAATCATCGACACCCTTGCTTTCAAGGACTTAGTCAACATCACGTTATTCCGCCTACAACTCTTATCCAATGATCCTCTAATTCTAATCCGATCTTTCCTCCCATTGTCCTAATCTCTATTTTGTTATGTGTTGTATGCTTAGTCCTTATGTTGTGTTCTTTTCTCTGTTTTGTTGTTTGCACCGAGTGGTACCGTTGGAGATTTAGGACGCGCATCGGAGGGTACGAGATCATGAAGACAAGGGAGACTACACCGGAGCTTGAGACCGATCTGCTCTACTCCAAGTCATCATTCAGACACTTCCCTGCTTCAAATCCTATAGACACGCAAATATGCTGCTCCTTTAATTATGATCATGCTTGCTTTGATAACCCAAAGATAGGGAGCCTACTTCCATTTAGCCACATACCCTGATTGCTATTATTCTACTACAACTAAATAAAATGAATATGATGTGAGATTGGGTGATATGATTGTGGGATGTGATAACTCTTGGCGTGTGTGGAGGGGATGGGTTGAGAGCGAGATGGTGTGTGAGAATGGGTGGCGGGAGTCGGCACCGAAAATTATGGGAGAGACTAGAACTCTGCCCTGAGTGGAGAGAGGTGTGTGGTGGTGCGTGACCCACCGTTGAGGGTGGCAACCGACCCTTGGAAGGCTTGCTCTCGCCAGTTAAGGACCGAGTAGGGGGACATGTCACCCGGAACTATGACTCGTGCATACCATGCAACCTCAGGCCCGGTTCTTGAACTTCCCCGAAGGGCATATTACTGTAGGCGTAAGGCGATAGTGTTAGGGGGCGATGGTGGGCTTGCGATGCAGCCACACGTCCCCGATAGACTCGACCCGTGGGGCCCCGGACTACTCGAGCTCACAGTCCTGAGAGTGCGGTGGATAGAATATCCGCATAGTTTTCTAGCTCAGGAAAGCAGAAAAGTGCCAGAAAGGGAAGTTCATCTATCGGTGTGGTGGGCCCGGGGTACTTTACCCCCGTCCCATCTCGTGTGGCTATAGATGTACAAAAACCTCTGCAGAGTGTATAATCTATACGTATAGCCGCCGTCCCCGGTCAAAGGACGATCCCTTGGTGACCCTCCTCTAACTAGCATGGGTTTTCTTCTCTTCTCCCTCGAGTGGTTAGACACCGGCTATGGCCTTTGAGGCTTGGGCGGGTGGGAGCTTCCCTTGCCGCAGATATTGACGGGGGAGAATACAAAACCCCCAGAGGAAAGAAGCCCAAGAAAGGCCTGCACAGCCCCAGATCGAAGGCCCACGGCCTTACCCAACGCACAGCGACCGGGGGAATGAGCCGATCCGACCCTCGCCCCATACGCTCGTACGGGACGGAGGCGACCGACCTTCCCATGAGGCGGCCGATCCTCAGATCAAGGCTCGGGCGAGGCGGTGAATCCCGACCGATGCCGTGCCCGATGTTGGGACCCACCGGCATGCGGCCCATGACCAGGCAGCGGAAAGTCCACTCATGGGTCCGGATGATGGGACGACACGCTGCCCTCCTGCGCCCACGCCTGCTACGACGGAACGGCGTCTCGCTGCCACCGCCTGCCAGGCGCGTGCCTGCACGCGTACTCTTTGTGACAAGATGTGCCATCAACCACTTGACGCCGCTCGCCTGGAACACACGGCACGACGGGGCTAAGGGGGTGACGCCGGATATAGGTTGACCCTATAAAACAAGATACCTAGCAGGGTGTGGCGAGGCCGGCAAAACCGAACAAGCGCAAGAGACAGGACCACCGAGCCCCGCCTCGTACGGACTTACGAGGCGGGAGGCAACCGACCGACCTTCACCCCTCGGCAGGGCGCGATGATACACGGTGCACCATTACGGACCGACGGAACGACTCGCCAGCAACGCTCCGTAGTCGGATAATCCGCCACCTAACACCACGCCCGTCTGACGCCAAGAGCTAAAGAAAGGAGGCCAGGACGGACGGGACGGAACACCCTCCCTATGCGGCTCTCTGACTCCGTGAGAATAGAAGCATTCGCAGGTACACCGAACCCCCGGCACAGCTCAGCTACAGGATCCCAGACAGACGACCTCATCGCGCGTGACAAAGGCGTTCCAGGAACGCACGGGCTTCTGACAGGACTCTTGTAGCAAGGGGACCCACGTGTCAGGGTCCCCCCTCCCCTTTGTATCCCTTCTTCTCTTTCCCTGGAACTGTAAGCTCCCCCCTTGAACTATAAAAGGAGGGGAAGCGCTCATGAGTAGGGGCAAGGATAGCAAGGAACACCACAAAGAGCACAGAGGCCAAGTAACAGGGAGACCCCCTCCGCTGCGCTTGCGCCCACTGTAACACCTCCACACACCTCATAATACAAGAAACACACTCCACTGGACGTAGGGATTCATCCCGAGCTAGTATAAACCTTCGAGTCTACCGGCTCACCATTCGGAGCGAGTCCGTGCTGACATCCCCCGCCGAACAACAAATCTACTGCTTGTGTCACCCCGGTTCCCGGAACCACGACAGTTGGCGCGCCAGGTAGGGGATCTTCAGCGCGCCTAAGCGACATCATCGCTCTGATGGCATCATCATCCACCTCCGTCGGCAACAAGGTCCTCGCACCAGGGAGCCGCATCACCTTCGGCACCTTCACCTTCGTTGCCACCGCCGCTAGCAAGCTCCGCCTCGTCGACCCTACTCCATCCATCGACGCCCTCACTCAGGGAATGGATGACCTCCAAATCGTGGACGCTCCGCGCGACACGACGATGGGAGAAGCCGTGCACTCGACGCCCGCCGACCTCAACATGGAGGCGCTCGTCGACTGTGCCAACGCGCTCCTCCACTCGACCTCCACTTGTGAGGATCGCGATCAAGTGCTCTATGCACTCGCGAACGTGGTAACCCAGCTGCATGGGAACCCACCGCTGCCGTCCATGGCGGTGCTCCAAGGCACTGCCCCGGACTCGCCCCTCGCAGCGAGGAAGGAAGGACCCATACGCCCCGCGCCTGCCGGAATCAAGGCAGATAAGCAGAGGCTGAAGCGACGCACCGCTGCGCTCAAGCGCCGCCCCGAGACGCGCATCGCAATCTACGAGGACGGGACGCCTCGTCAATCGACCCTCGTGGCCATGGCGGGCCACTACCCGACGTCCGTCCATGACCTCCTAGAAGATGTTTCCAGCAGCGGGTCCGTCTCCAGCTCGGACGAAATCACCCCGCCGCCCTCCCGTAGGTGGAGATGCTGGAGGTCAAAAGACCCCCAGCCAAGAGGTGGAGTACCAGCGTGAACGCTAGGCGCTCACCCTCGCGCGCGAAAACGAGCTCCGCCAGAAGGAGAAGGAGATCGACGACCTCGAACATAGGCTCGAGGAGCTCCACAATGAGGTGGGGCGGCGCTAGCATTAGGGCGAAGGGCCCCGCGGGCGCCACGTCTACAACCAGCTCCTTCAAGGGAGCGACGGGACCCCATATTTCCCGCGCCCCGATCAAAATATCGCCGCCGCCGCCATGATGCTCCAGGCAATCCCGGAGCCCAGCGAGCCTGCCGCCAAGGCCACGCTCCAAAACCTTCGCAGCCTCGTGTAAAGGGCAGCGGTGCAACAGGCCGAGTTGGCAAATCAGCCAACGGCGGATACGGATGCACGCACCACGAGGACGGCGACCACATAGGGTAATGGGGCACGGGCGTCCGCGAGACCCGTCAAGGATCGCCTGGGCGACAAGCGTGACGCCCGCGACACCCTCAATGCCCGCCGAAGGGAGCGGGACAACGTCGCACACTCGCGCACCCCGGACGCAAGACGCGAGTATGGATCCGGTCCAACTAGACCAGGGCCACGTGCTTTCGGGAACGCGATCCGCGAGGCGCAGTTCCCCTCACGAGTGCGTGCACCCACCAACCTCACCAGGTATGACAGGTCCACGAACCCGGCTGTATGGCTCGAGGATTATCGACTCGCCTGCCGACTAGTAGGGATCAGGAATGATTCTCTGATCATCCAGTATCTCCCCATCCACCTCGGGGACACGCCTCGAGCGTGGCTCGAGCACTTGCCCGAGGACACCATCCATGACTGGGAAGGCCTCAAGAAGGTCTTTGTAGGAAACTTCCAGGGGATGTACAAGCGCCCCGGGAGCTCCTAGGACCTCAAGAGCTACACCCAGAAGTCCGGAGAAAGTCTCCGGGACTACATCCGGGGATTCTCTCAGAAGAGAAACGAGCTCCCGGACATCACTGACGCCGACGTCGTCAGTTCCTTCACTTACGGCACTACGAACGAGGCGCTCGTCCACGAGCTCGGTCGTGGGCGCCCCAAGACAACGGCCGATCTTCGCAACATAGCCACCATGTTTGCCGATGGCGAGGACGCGGTCGGCGCCATCTTCCGCAAGGGAAGAACCTCCCGTGATGACGGGGAGGGAACAAGCGGCGCCAAAAAAGACCGATGCGAGCGCCGCGGCAAGCGCCAGAGGGACGAAAGGCATCAGAGGGACGACCGCCCACACCACGGGAGAAATGAAGTCACCGCAGCCGACCGACCTCCCAAGCCTCCGGCCAAGTCCAGCAACGAGCACTTCCAAAAGCTCATGGACGGGCCGTGCCAGAACCATGGGTTCCCGGTGCGTCACAAGCTTCGGGAATGCGAACTCCTCAAGCGCTTCGTCGGCAACCCTTCGTAGAAGAAGGCAAAGACGGAGGAGGCCGCCCAGATGGCGGAGAAAAAGGACGACGCCGAGGCATTCCCCGAGACGACGGGATGCCTCATGATCTTCGGGGGGCCGGAGTCCTACGGCGACAAGCGCAAGCTCAAGCTTGCGAACCGCGAGGTAAATGCCGTAAATCCCGCCGTCCCTGAATACCTCCAATGGTCGGAAGAGCCGATCACCTTCGATCGACGTGACCATCCGAACAAAGTTCCGCACCCCGGGACCTACCCGCTCGTCGTGGAGCCGATCATCGGCCCCAAGCGCCTCACAAGGGTACTCATGGACGGCAGAAGCGGCCTCAACATCATGTACGTTGAGACGCTCGACGCGATGGGAATCCCCAAGGCAAGCCTGCGGCCCAGTCACGCCCCATTCCACGGCATCATCCCAGGCCAGCAGGCCTACCCCCTCGGGCAGATCACGCTGCCCATCACATTCGGCGACCCTTCGAACTTCCGCACGGAGCGGTTGCAGTTCGAGGTGGTCGACTTTGCGGGGTCATACCACGCGATTTTGGGACGGCCATGCTACGCCAAGTTCATGGCCATCCCAAATTACACATATCTCAAGCTAAAGATGCCCGGTCCGCATGGGGTCATCACTGTAGGCTCTTCCTTCAAAGAAGCCTACAAGTGCGAGCGGGCCAACTGCGAGCTTGCCACGTCCCTTGTGGCGTCCAAGGAGATGGCCAACCTCAAGAAGGTCATGTCAACGGGTGCCCCCGAGGCAACCAAAGAAACACCCCCAGACGTCCCCGAGATGTCCAAAGCTGGGGGAGGCACCTTCAAGCCCTCTGAGGACACGAAGGAGGTGCCGCTCGATCCTGCCGACCCTTCCAAGAAGGTCAGGATCGGGGCCACACTTTCCCAGAAATAGGAAAGCGCGCTCGTCGACTTCCTCCGAGCCAACCGGGACGTCTTTGCTTGGAAGCCTGCCGATATGCCAGGAATCCCCCGGGAGGTCACCGAGCACTCCCTAAATGTCCGACCGACCGCAAGACCGGTCGCCCAACGCCTTCGCAGATTCAACGAGGAGAAGCGTAAGGCAATAGGGGAGGAGATCACTAAGCTTTTAGCCGCAGGATTCATAAAAGAAGTGCAACACCCAGAGTGGGTTGCCAATCCTGTAATGGTTAAAAAGAAGAATGGGAAGTGGAGGATGTGTGTCGACTACACGAGCCTGAACAAGGCATGTCCAAAAGACCCTTTCCCTCTACCTCTCATTGACCAAGTGGTTGATTCCACCGTAGGTTGTGAGTTGCTATCCTTTTTGGACGTGTACTCTGGCTACCACCAAATCGCGATGAAAGAAAGTGACCAGCTCGCCACTTCTTTCATCAGTCCCTTCGGTCCCTTCTGTTTCGTATCCATGCCGTTCGGCTTAAAGAATGCGGGAGCAACATACCAGCGATGCATGCTCCTGTGTTTCGTCGATCAGGTAGGACGAAATGTGGAGGTCTACGTCGACGACATAGTCATAAGGACCAAGGAATCCGATGGCCTCATAGCCGACCTTGAGGAAACCTTCGTGAACCTCCGTAGGTTCCGGATTAAACTCAACCCCGAAAAATGCGTTTTTGGGGTCCCCAAGGGTAAACTCCTGGGCTTCATGGTCTCCGAAAGGGGAATCAAGGCTAACCAAGAAAAAATTGACGCCATTCAAAGAATGGGCCCCATTTGAAACCTGAAGGGAGTGCAACGACTGGTAGGATGCGTCGCCTCGCTCGGCCGCTTTATATCCAGGCTCGGCGAACGAGGGATGCCGCTCTACAAGTTGCTAAGAAAGGGAGATCGCTTCTCCTGGACCCCGGAGGCCCAAATGGCCCTGGACAAAATCAAGGCTTTTCTCACGACTCCTCCGGTGTTGGTCGCACCCGACCTAACAGAGACGCTGCTTTTGTACGTCGCCGCCACCACACAAGTGGTCAGCGCGGCCCTGGTCGTAGAGCGAGTGGAAGAGGGCCGAGCGCTCAAAGTACAGAGGCCTGTCTACTTCATCAGCGAGGTTTTAAGCGAGTCCAAGGCTCGGTACCCGCAAGTACAGAAGCTCCTCTATGCGGTGCTCATCGCCAAGAGGAAGCTTATCCATTACTTCGACCGACACCCGGTGACGGTCATCTCCACTGCCCCTTTGGGCGAGATCATCCGTAACCGTGACGCGACAGGACGCATCGCGAAATGGGCACTCGAGCTCAACGGGCTTGACATTACCTACCTGCCAAGAACTGCGATCAAATCGCAGGCCCTGGCAGATTTCGTCGCCGAATGGACCGAAGCACAAGAACCACCGCCAGTCGAGGATCCAGAGTACTGGATCATGTACTTCGACGGGTCCTATCTCAAGACCGGCAGCGGGGCAGGCATTGTCCTCATTTCCCCGCAGGGACATAGGCTGCGGTACACCATACGGCTCCACTTCCCATCCACCAACAACGTGGCCGAATACGAGGCCCTGGTAAACGGGCTCCGTATAGCAGCAGAGGTGGGGGCAAGGCGCCTCCTCGTGCGAGGAGACTCAAAGCTCGTGGTCGACCAGGTCATGAAGGCGGCCGAGCCTCGCGACCCCAGGATGTGTGCCTACAATAAAGAGGTACGCAAGCTGGAAGAAAAATTTAAAGGTTTCGAGCTCGAGCACAACTATCGACGCTTCAACGAGGAAGCCGACCGACTCTCAACCATATCGTCCGGTTGGGAACCAGTTCCAGAAGGAGTTTTCGCCTCTGACTTTTATAAACCTTCCATCACAACCAAATCGTCGGACGAGGAACCAACGGCAATTCCCCCCGACCCTGCCACACAGGCTCGGGGGCTGGTAGCTGTTGTCGGGGGTCCAGACTGGCGTCTCCCCATCATGAACCGACTCTCCGATGGCATTCTACCCGAGGACGCGACCGAGGCCAGACGCGTGGCCCGCAGAGCAAAGTCCTTCGTTATTGTTAATGGAGAGCTCTACAAAAAGAGCGCCTCCGGGATCAAACAGAGGTGCATCCCCACTGATGAGGGGAAGCAGATCCTGGCCGAGATCCATGGAGGCATCTGTGGGCACCACGCGGCCCCAAGGGCACTGGTAGGAAAGGCTTTCCGGCAAGGTTTCTACTGGCCGACAGCCATGGCTGATGCCGAGCAGGTCGTGCGGACCTACGAAGGATGCCAATTTTTTGCCAGGCAGATTCACATGCCTGCGCAGGCACTCCAAACTATCCCCATCACGTGGCCCTTTGTGGTCTGGGGCCTGGATATGGTTGGACCCTTCAAAAAAGCGCCCGGGGGCTTCACCCACTTGTTCGTCGTTGTCGACAAATTCACCAAGTGGATAGAAGCCAGACCCATCGCGCTGCTCACGGCGGCCAACTCCGCTTCCTTCTTCCGTGACATCGTTTACAGGTTCAGAGTACCAAACTCCATCATAACCGACAATGGAGTCCAATTCAAGGGTCATGACTTCCTCCATTCTGTGACCAATTCAACATCAAGGTCGAATGGGCCGCCGTGGCGCACCCATGGACCAACGGCCAAGTTGAGCGAGCCAATGGCATGATCTTACAAGGGCTCAAGCCCAGAATCTTCGACTGATTGAAAAAGTTCGGCAGAAAATGGGTGGCCGAGCTTCCCGCCGTCCTCTAGAGCTTGCGCACAACCCCATCTAGAGCCACTGGATGCACCCCCTTCTTCTTGGCATACGGCGCTGAAGCCGTACTCCCCACGGAGCTCGAATATGGATCCCCTAGGGTCCGAGCGTACGACAGCGAGCGACAAACGACGGACGCCGAACTCGCCAACGACCTCCTAGACGAGGCAAGAGAGGCAATAGTCGTCATGTCGGCCAAATACCAACAAGACCTGCGACGCTACCATGACCGTCAGGTCCGCAGCAGGTCCCTCAACGTTGGTGATCTAGTACTAAGAAGGGTCATGGACACCAGAGGCAAGCACAAACTCACCCCGCCATGGGAGGGACCTTACATCATCGCCAAGGTCCTACGGCCAGGCTCCTACAAACTCAAAGACTCCGACGGTAACATCTTCACCAATGCATGGAACATTGAAAACCTGAGGAGATTTTATCCGTAGACTACTGTTCGCTCCCCCACATGACTAAGTTGGCCAAACCAACCTATCGGTCGCCTTTCCCAACTCGGGGGCTGGGAGTGAACCAGGCAGACATACTGCCCGACCCAAAAGGTCAATTCGCGGGAGTCCAGGCGCTGCCCCGGAGCCTCCACAAGTCGCAAAAATTGATGAAAATAAAAATTACAAGACAAGTACGGGAGCTATTTATTCTTCTGATTCGAAAAACTTTCATTACATCAATATTTGGATCAAAGGGAGCTCTGGGCCCCGCCTCCTGGGGCCAGAGTTGGAAAGGGGTCACGCGCATCTTGCGTCGGCGGAGATGGCCCCCGGACGTTGGCTCTTGTTGGAGTCAGGTTCTTGATGCCTCTGCGGCAGGGAAGGTCACGAATCTCCCCACTCAAGAACCTTCCCACTCAACAAGAGCCATCACCCCTTCCTTGTGAGGTGTTTTCGCCGTGCGGTGAGCGTCAAAGAAGGGGGGAACCCTCCTCGGCGCTCCACCACATAGGGCCTGCCGCCACCAATGAGCATCCTCTTTTGGGAGCTCAACGTGAGGGTCAGGCACCCAACGACGCACCTAAACCAAGGAGAGGGTGCCCGGAAAGCCACTGAGAGCATGCAGAGCGGAGGGCTAGACTTTGATAGTCGCCCCCCTCACCACCGTCACGCCGACGACTTCTCAGCTCCAGCTCCCGCCGACGGCAGGACGCGTGACCCACCAGGCGGTGGCAGGGCAAAACCCCCGCACCACCGTCCGGCGCCGGATCCTCATGGACAACCTCACCTAGGCAACCACCAAAGCCTCTCCCGAGAGGACTGTTGACAGCACTTAAGCATGCCAAATCCTTATACTGCAAGCGCACAGTATCGCGGTAGCTTTTCCCCAGGATGAGTATCTTGGGTTTATCAATCCGGGATTAATTATGTTTAAAATGCTATTAATCAATTATTAACAATATTACTATATAAATCTAATATATCTAATAAGCTTAAATAAGAGATAAAGGTTATCTAATTACAACTAATAAAGACTCTAATTCTACTCTAATCAAGATCTAATCTATATTCTAATCTATTGCATAAAAGGTATAAGCAAAGACTTAAACTCGGGGTATATAGGATTTAAACAGGCAAAAGGATCCACAAGAGATATGAGACAAACTACTAAAGTACTATGAACCACCTTGACTTAGATCTAAACATTAAGCATAGAATAAGCATGAACATGAATGTCAAGAACCTACTCGAACCTTTCCCCGGGCTCCACTGTCACTGGTAACCAGGTAATCGACGAACTAGTAAACCCTAACTATGCCTAACATGAGCAGATTAAATCTACTAAAAGACATGTGAAGTACTTAACAGTGGCCACTGATTTACACAATTAGACAACAAGCATTGCTAAGCATAGATCATGAACAAGCATAAACAAGAAGCAAAGTCTAAAAGACAACTTTATAGATCCATAATCAAGGTTTTATCATAGTACAGAAGAAGTTCGAGGGGTTTACTCAAGATACATCGGAATTCGTGACCCAAAGTCGTCGAGATTAACTAGACGAAGAAGTCGACGAAAGACGAACTCGATCTGCCCTCGGGATGCCAGGGGTCGGCCGAGCCAGACCCCTAGGGGTCGGCCGACCTCCCTGGGTCCTGCCTCCTCTTGCTTCCTCCTTTCGCCGAGATGTTCCTCCCGCCGAGTTGAACTCCTTTGGCCCTCGAGCTCTGCCCTAGCCTCTCGGTTACAATGGATTTGTGGCGAGTCTCTCCCTCATCTCCCTAGATGGAGCCCTCTATTTATATCTCGAAGGAAACCCTATACATGGAAACTAATAGGTCGGTTCTAAGAGTCCTAGAACACCTCATACATCTATTTCCAAGTATAATCAAGCTTCTAGAAGAGTCCCGGTCGTCCATATCTTTCCTTGCTTGATGACGAAGTCTTCTCTCTTTAATTCCCGAAATAAACCTTCCCGGTTCTGCAACTTGTAGTAAATCGACCATAACTTTGCCTTCCGAAGTCCAATAAATGCAAACTCGGACTCTAAATTGTAGAGCTCGAAGAGATCTACAACTTTGGTATTCAAACTTTCTTCATTTGACGTCGTTAAGGTCTCCAAATTGGGCTCACAAGTTGCTGCTGTTATTGACTTCGCGAATATTTCAGGAATTGCCTTTCCTAGCAACCTTCATCTTCTAGAATACTCCTTTAATTGGGCTTTATCCTTCAATTGGGCTTCATTATCCTTTTGCACTTGGGCTTTGCTCATCTTAGCATAAATCCTATTTCCGAGAATTCTTCAAATATATCAATTATTACCTGATTTCCTGCAGAAAATGAATAATGCACAAAAACAAAGAGCATTCTCGAAAACGGGGTTAATTGTTAGTAAAATAATAATAAATCACAATATTAATTCATTAAACGGCATAAAATCATATGAAATTATAACATAAATTTAGTACTTAAGCCGCGTCAACAATATCCCCACACTTAGATCATGCTAGTCCTCGAGCATAGGATCGATAAATCTTAAAATAAACTCTCAACTAAATTTATGTTCATTCTAAACAAATACCCATCAAAAATAACTTTACTTCAGAAATCACTCAAATCATAACATGGGAATATTTATTTAACTTTCATGCATATAGATCCCCACAAGATTTATCGAGATTAAATAAATCATAACTATGCCAAAGTCTCTTTTCAGAATATAAAAGAGGTTTTTCAATATATTTTTTTAGAAAAAGCAAAAACTCTTCAAATGATCAAGAAATTACTAATCCCTTTTAATCAAGCTCTCAAAAAGACACTCTATATAGGTGGCTATCTTAAAAGATAACACTCTCTCTCTCTCACCAAGGAAATATATGTGGAGCTTGGTAAAGGCCTAGCAAAGTTAAACATTTTATTGTTCAAATAAGTTATCTTTCTAAAGCTCAATCAATCAAATTAAACAACCTTGGTCATCGAGAATAAAGAAAATAATATATATAGACAAAGGAAAAGAAGATATAGATAGTGGACATGTGCATATAGATGATGAAATTGGAATAAATTCCGGAATTTTTTTGCACATGGTTGGAAAAGGTGAAAGTCTTTGCCCATTAATTTTTAAACAACAATATGTGAGACTTTCAAAGAAACTAACTTTTAATTTTATATAAATTTTCTCCCCCTTTTCTCCTTTTTCCTAATTCTACCTCTCTTTTCCTTACCCTTTTTTATTTATTTCGGCCACTTGGCCATTATTTTCTCCCTCTATTTTTTTCTTCTTTTCTTTTTTTCTTTTTTTTTTCGACAACTTGGTCTTTCCCCTTTTTTTTTAACTAGAACCTCTTCTCTTTCTCCTTTTTCATCTCAAAAAGTCCCTTTTTATTTCAATTTTAATTAATGAGCAAAAACCTCACTTAAATAGGTAAAGATAGACAAATGAGATGAAAGGTTTATAAGGTAAAGGAATTGCTTATTATTTTTAAGCAATTGGAATATAATAAGGCTAGCAAACGATGAAAAATATCAATGACCAAGAATTATTTTAAATGATCAAAATTACTAAAGAAATCAAACTTAATCAAACTCACATGAAATAACTTGCTTATAAAGTGGACTTAAAACTAAGCTCTAATAGGTATTTAAAAACTCTCTCTTGATTAAGGGATGTAAAACTTGATCAAATAAAGATAATTTTAAACAAAAGATTTTTATAAACCCCTCTAATTTTTTTCTTAATTGGAAACTTTGGCAAAGCTATAAAACATCATCTCCCAACAGAACATGGGTTATACATTATTAGTCATTTTAGTAATTCCCATATTACTCTAATCATGATAACTTAGGCAAAATTAAATATCAAAGTAATTGCATAGAATAAACTTAAATAAAGTGAGACAAAATTATCACTAAATATTAATACTTTATTAATAAAAAGAATATTCATAATAACGCCATCCCAGCAACTCACACCTAATAGAAAATAATAAATAAATAAAATAAATGATAAATGGGCGTTATTATTTCAAACGCTTTATTCTTCTAAAGGGGAAAATACATCCCCACACTTAGCTAATGCTAAGTGTCCTAATCATCTTCGGTGTCCCACTCCCAGCCATCCTCTGGATCGAGTGGATCTTCCTTTGGTCCGTAGAAATCGGGCTCTTCATCCTCTGGTTCATCCCAAACTTCATTTGGTTGATAATATGGATTATTCAGCTTGAAGTTGATGTTCTCAAGAGTATTGTTCAGGTGTTGCATCTCCCTCAGTAGAAAGCCCACTTCTCCCTTCATGCGCCTAGTGAAACTCTCAACATCTCTCCTGATTCCGATCATCTCAGTGGAAAGCCTGTTTTCGAGATCATCTATAACAGCGAAGGTGTCACTATTCTTTTGCACAAGAGCTCTAATGGCCTCTCTACACTTGGCACAGCAACGTTGTCCATCCCCACTTGTACCCCCCAGATGGTAAGTGTCAATTCTAGGGACAACATGCACTGAACTTACTTCTTCACAGTCAACCTCTTCTGGATAATCACTTTCATCAGAGTGGATGGTCCCTCCTTCGCTGACTGAAGACTCCGCATAATTGATCTTCTTCTTGCCTTCATTCCGCTTGGACCGCTTCATCTCTACCGGCTCAATGGATAGCTTGGACAACCTTTTCGAAACATCACGACGTCTTTTAGCTGCGGTACATACCCTCTCAATTTCCTCATCGTCAGAGAAGACGACCTGAGAAAAATTGTTGCGAGCACCCTTGAAAACAAGGTAGGTCGGCCGACCCTCGGCCTTCTGGTCGGCCGAGCCTGGCCTCTCGCTAGTCCCCTCGCCTCCGTTCTTCTCGAGTTGCTTCTCCATGGCTCTGAAAATTGTTGAGGCTATGGTTTGGTTGTGTTTGATTTTGATGTCTTGATGCAAAGGTCTGCCTATGGTTTTATACTCCGGAGAAACGATAGTTTTGGCAGGAAAAATTTCCAATCCGACTCGAACTCCAATCCAAAACAACTCAGAACACCGCGAGACATCGCATACCAAAAATTGAAATGAATCCGACCCGAAAACCCCCCATGTCGGCCGAGTTGGGCCTCTCTGGTCGGCCGACCTGGGCCTCTCCTCTGGCTGCTGGGCCTCAGATTTGGTCGGTAAGTTTATTTATTAAATAAAAATATTTATGTACAGAAAAATTTGAAAAATATTTAAACTACGTAACTAAAATATATACAAAGGATAGGTTACTTATGGAAATCTAAGGGTCATATCTATGGTAACCAACTCTAACTTCTTTGAAAATGAAAGTCTCGATATAATTGATGTCAAATTTTTCCTCTTCAACGTAGACCTTCAATCTTTGTCCATTTACCATATACTTGTTCCCTTCAAAATCCATAATGGTAACAGCTCCGGCAGGTGATACGTCATGAACAATATAAGGTCCATCCCATTTACTTTGTAATTTTCCTTTTCCAAATAATTTGAATCTTGAATTATAAAGAAGAACCTTATCACCTGGCTTAAACTCCTTCTTGACGAGCTTCTTGTCAAACCATCTCTTAATCCTCTCCTTATAAATGGTAGCATTATGATAGGCTTGCAAACGAGCTTCATCAAGGGTACTTAATTGAATCCTTCTTTTAACTAAGGCGGCATCTAGGTCTAAATTTAATTCCTTAATTGCCCAATAAGCTTTATGTTCTAGCTCAACTGGTAAATGACAAGTCTTTCCATAAACTAATTGATAGGGTGTCATTCCAATAGGTGCTTTAAATGCAGTCCTATAAGCCCAAAGAGCATCATTAAGCTTCTTTGACCAATTTTTGCCTCCTTTAATTATCGTCTTTTTAAGGATTTCTTTTAATTGTTTATTTGATGTTTCGGCTTGGCCATTAGTCTGTGGGTGATAAGCTGTAGAAACTCTATGTTCAATTCCCATCTTAGCCAGATAATCCGTAAACTCCTTACCAATAAAATGCGATCCTCCATCAGAGATAATTACTCTAGGTACTCCATATCTTGGAAAGATGTTATTCTTGATCATCTCTATGGACTCTTGCGTTGATGCTTTCTTACATGGCAAGGCTTCTACCCACTTTGAGACATAATCCACAGTTACTAAAATATACTCATATCCATGTGAATTCTCAAAGGGTCCCATAAAATCCATTCCCCAAACATCAAATAAATCAATCTGTAGATTGTATGTCAAAGGCATAGAATTTCTAGCTGTTATATTTCCAGTTCTCTGACACTCAGGACAAGAAGCGACAAATTTCCTTGCATCCTCATGCATTCCTGGCCAATAGAATCCACTCGCCCATATCTTAGCCTGGGTTCTGAAATGTCCATGATGCCCCCCATATTCTGCAGCGTGACACTTTCTCAAAATCTCACTTCTCTCATCTGCAGGTACGCATCTTCTGAGGACTCCATCAGATCCAAATCTATATAAATAGGGTGAATTCCAATAAAATTTCTTGGCTTCGGCAAGGACTTTCCTTTTTGAATTATAGTTGAGATGAGTCAATGGCTCTCCTTTAATGGCTCTAATTACGTCTAACATCCAAGAGTCCTTGTCTATAACTGCATAAAGGGTGTCGTCTCTTAATGCATCTTCAATTGGTGGACCTCCTTTACTATGGCTCATCCTAGACAAGTGATCTGCCACTACGTTCTCAACTCCCTTCTTGTCTCTGATCTCTACATCGAATTCTTGTAACATAAGGATCCATCTAATTAAACGAGGTTTAGCATCTTTTTTAGTTAAAAGGTATTTGATAGCAGCATGATCAGTGTAGACTATAACCTTTGAATTAACTATGTAGGATCTAAATTTCTCAAAGGCAAAAACTACTGCTAATAACTCCTTTTCAGTGGTTGCATAATTAACTTGGGCCTCGTTAAGAGTCTTGCTGGCATAATAAATGGCATGTACTCTTCCGTCTTTTCTCTGCCCCAGCACAGCTCCTACGGCATAGTCACTGGCATCACACATGATCTCAAAGGGTAAATTCCAATCAGGTGGTTGAATGATAGGTGCCTTAACTAGTAATTCCTTAATTTTTCTAAAGGCTACTTCACACTCATCAGTAAACTCAAATGGAACGTCCTTCTGGAGTAGGTAATTCAGTGGCTTAGCTATTTTAGAAAAATCCTTAATAAATCTCCTATAAAACCCAGCATGTCCGAGAAAGCTTCTAAGAGATCTAATATCTGTAGGTGGTGGCAATCTTTCTACAGTCTCTATCTTGGCTTTATCTACTTCAATTCCTTTCTCAGAAATGATGTGTCCCAACACAAGTCCTCTTCTTACCATGAAATGACACTTCTCCCAATTCAACACTAAGTCTACTTCTCCACATCTCTTCAGAACTTTCTCTAAATTCTTTAGACAGTGGTCAAAACTAGTGCCGTGAACTGAGAAATCGTCCATGAAAACCTCCATGATATCCTCAATGAAGTCTGAGAAAATGGCCATCATACACCGTTGAAATGACGCTGGTGCATTGCATAATCCAAAGGGCATTCTCCTATAGGCAAAGGTTCCATAAGGACAAGTGAAAGTTGTCTTGTGTTGATCGTCTGGATGGATAGGGATTTGAAAGAATCCAGAATAACCATCTAAATAGCAAAAATGGGTATTCTTAGCAAGTCTCTCTAGCATTTCGTCAATAAAGGGTAAAGGGAAGTGATCTTTCTTAGTGGCTTTATTAAGCTTCCGGTAATCTATACACATTCTCCAACCAGTGACAGTCCTTTGTGGAATTAATTCATTATTCTCATTTTTAACTACAGTTAAACCTCCCTTCTTAGGCACACAATGAACTGGGCTAACCCACTCACTAGTTGGTACTGGGTAGATAATTCCGGCGTTTAGTAATTTGATTACTTCCTTCTTCACTACAGATCTCATTTCGTTACTCAGTCTCCTTTGATTGTCTACCACTGGTTTGTGGTCTTCTTCCATTGGAATCCTATGAGTACAAAATGCTGGGCTAATTCCTTTAAGATCTGCTAGAGAATAACCTATTGCCTTCTTATGTTCCCTCAACATTCCTAGCAGTCTTTCCACCTCTTCTGGACTTAGCTGGTCACTAATTATTACAGGATAGGTTTTATCTTTTCCTAAGAATTCATACTTAAGTCCTTCGGGTAGTGGTTTAAGCTCAACATCGGGCGCCTCCTGTGGATTAAGGTCTCCTAATGGTTCTACAGGAATGTCTTTGGTTTCTTCTTGATTAAGGTCAAGTTGTTTAGTGGCAATGGTTGTTTCCTCAGAGAAGAATCCTTCTTCTCCTCCTTCTAATACTAATTTTAATGGCTCTCTAAAGGCATTAATATAATTAATACTCTCTATCTCCTCTATATCGGGAGTGAGATTAATAGGCACTTTAGATGCCGGTAGGAAATCAAAGTCATATTTTAATCCATTAATATTAATATTGATTTTTCCTTTATCATTATTTACTACGGCATTAACCAACTTAAGAAAAGGTCTACCAAGAATTATATTAATATCATTATCGTAGACATTAATTATATAAAAATCAGTTGGTATAATATTATTAGCAAAGTTAACTTCAACATCTTTAATTAAGCCTACAGGTCGAATTATTTCATTATTAGGAAGTTTAATCTTAATACTAGTAGAAACTAAGTGTGGTTTATCACTTAAAGTACAATAAACTTCATAGCTCATAGTACTTACCTGGGCTTCCATAGAGCAGTGAATATTGTTGAAGTCTTCTTTGTTGATGGAGCAAGAAATACCAGTCGAAGATTCTTCTGGCTCCAGGTGGACGATAACCTCCTCAGTTAGTGATGACTCCGGCTTGACACCAATCACCCGCTTCACTTCAGAAACAAAGTCACTGTCCAGCTCCTCCTCTTGGAATAATTTCTGCAGCACCTCCCCTGTACTTAGATCATCTGAGCTTCTCCTTAGTGGTACCTCTGGTGGAAACAGCTCTTTCTCTTCTTCTAAGACATCCAGTGGAAGTGGTCCTGCACATGTCAGTGTATCTCCAAAGTCTACTGGCATCCAGCTCGTCTTGTCGAATTCTGTCAGTGGTTTTGCACTAGCAAGGCTTCCAAAATCTGAACACTCTGTCTTCACTTGTGGTGCAAAACACTCGTACTCCTCTTCCTCAGCTGCATAAGACACTGGAGTCTTTCTGGCAGGTTGTTGCTCCTTGTAGTTAGCATATGTAGACGTCACTCCTGCTAGCTTCTGCTCTTCATTCTCCCTCCTATCTCTTTCAGCCTTCGCGGTCAAGCAGCAATCTGACAGAATCTTCATAGCTTCATCTACATTTCGGCTCAGCAGTGATCCTCCAGCACAGATGTTCACTTGCTTGAAGTCTCTAGTGTTTAGACTGAAGTAGAAGGTTGAAATGATTGTCTCCTCGTCAAAGTTAATGGGTGGTCCTTGTGTCCTCAGTTCTTCCAGTCTGTCCCATGCTTCATCAAGGTCTTCACTCTCAAGTTGCTTGAAGTTTATGATTGCTTTCTTCAACAGGTGTACTTTTATTGGAGAAAAGAATCTTTTGGTGAACTTCACTTTGAGAGCGTCCCAATCGCCTTCAGCTTCTATTGATGCAGTGTCGTACCACTTTCTGGCTTTGTCTTCCAATGTAAACGGAAAGAGATTCCACAAAACCCATTCTTCTGGAACTCCGTCTTGATGGAATGTGCGACACACTTGCACTAGCCTCTTCAAGTGAGTGTACGGGTTCTCATCGTCTTCACCACTGAACGGATGTTCGGCAGCAATTCGGATGATTCCTGGCTTCAGCTCGTAGGATCCTGATTCCGGCTGCAGATTTAATCTTTGGAACTTCAAATCTTCCGCTCTTGGAGTTAAAAACTCCCCAAGCGTCAATTTTCTGCCCAACGTAGTCATACCTGAAATTTAAACAAAAACAAAAACAAAGATCTATGACAGCAAAAATTTGCTGTACTTTAGACCAAATTAAATCCAAACAAAATAACAGAATTTAAAATTTCAGAATTTAAAAATTACTCCTAATTTCGAAAATTGTAAAATAAAATAAATCTAAAACACTAATTAATAACAAAATTAACTAAAAACAATAAACAAAACTAAATATTAAAACTAGAAGTAGCAAAAACTTAATAAAAGATTAATAATAATTTAAACGATAATTATTCCCCGGCAACGGCGCCAGAAAAGCTTGTTGACAGCACTTAAGCATGCCAAATCCTTATACTGCAAGCGCACAGTATCGCGGTAGCTTTTCCCCAGGATGAGTATCTTGGGTTTATCAATCCGGGATTAATTATGTTTAAAATGCTATTAATCAATTATTAACAATATTACTATATAAATCTAATATATCTAATAAGCTTAAATAAGAGATAAAGGTTATCTAATTACAACTAATAAAGACTCTAATTCTACTCTAATCAAGATCTAATCTATATTCTAATCTATTGCATAAAAGGTATAAGCAAAGACTTAAACTCGGGGTATATAGGATTTAAACAGGCAAAAGGATCCACAAGAGATATGAGACAAACTACTAAAGTACTATGAACCACCTTGACTTAGATCTAAACATTAAGCATAGAATAAGCATGAACATGAATGTCAAGAACCTACTCGAACCTTTCCCCGGGCTCCACTGTCACTGGTAACCAGGTAATCGACGAACTAGTAAACCCTAACTATGCCTAACATGAGCAGATTAAATCTACTAAAAGACATGTGAAGTACTTAACAGTGGCCACTGATTTACACAATTAGACAACAAGCATTGCTAAGCATAGATCATGAACAAGCATAAACAAGAAGCAAAGTCTAAAAGACAACTTTATAGATCCATAATCAAGGTTTTATCATAGTACAGAAGAAGTTCGAGGGGTTTACTCAAGATACATCGGAATTCGTGACCCAAAGTCGTCGAGATTAACTAGACGAAGAAGTCGACGAAAGACGAACTCGATCTGCCCTCGGGATGCCAGGGGTCGGCCGAGCCAGACCCCTAGGGGTCGGCCGACCTCCCTGGGTCCTGCCTCCTCTTGCTTCCTCCTTTCGCCGAGATGTTCCTCCCGCCGAGTTGAACTCCTTTGGCCCTCGAGCTCTGCCCTAGCCTCTCGGTTACAATGGATTTATGGCGAGTCTCTCCCTCATCTCCCTAGATGGAGCCCTCTATTTATATCTCGAAGGAAACCCTATACATGGAAACTAATAGGTCGGTTCTAAGAGTCCTAGAACACCTCATACATCTATTTCCAAGTATAATCAAGCTTCTAGAAGAGTCCCGGTCGTCCATATCTTTCCTTGCTTGATGACGAAGTCTTCTCTCTTTAATTCCCGAAATAAACCTTCCCGGTTCTGCAACTTGTAGTAAATCGACCATAACTTTGCCTTCCGAAGTCCAATAAATGCAAACTCGGACTCTAAATTGTAGAGCTCGAAGAGATCTACAACTTTGGTATTCAAACTTTCTTCATTTGACGTCGTTAAGGTCTCCAAATTGGGCTCACAAGTTGCTGCTGTTATTGACTTCGCGAATATTTCAGGAATTGCCTTTCCTAGCAACCTTCATCTTCTAGAATACTCCTTTAATTGGGCTTTATCCTTCAATTGGGCTTCATTATCCTTTTGCACTTGGGCTTTGCTCATCTTAGCATAAATCCTATTTCCGAGAATTCTTCAAATATATCAATTATTACCTGATTTCCTGCAGAAAATGAATAATGCACAAAAACAAAGAGCATTCTCGAAAACGGGGTTAATTGTTAGTAAAATAATAATAAATCACAATATTAATTCATTAAACGGCATAAAATCATATGAAATTATAACATAAATTTAGTACTTAAGCCGCGTCAACAAGGACCCGAGGTGGAACGCCCGCGCGCGCAGGAGGCGCACAGGTACGAGGTCACTGGAGGGTGTTCTAGGTACAGGTGGCGTATACGAAGCCACTCATAGCCAAAACCCGGCGCGCATACGAAGACACTCATAGCCAAAGATGCAGGAATCATGGGGAAGACCAGGCTATCCTAAGGTCGGCTTTCCCCGCCCGGGACAAAAACCTTGAACCCAGGCAACCTTGCTCGCTACAAAGGAAGGAAAGTCGCTCTCCCATGGAACAAGCAAACCCCATGGTTTGTAGGGACTCGAGAGGCTTTGGCTGTCTGGCTCTAGATGCTTTCCTTGGGAGGAATCCCCCCTATTTATAGTCACGGCAGACAGCGGGCGAGCACCCTGGCCGGCCTCACAAGTTCCCTGTAGAGGGTCCAACAGACGCTACCGGGGCTCGCCGTACCTCTGCCTCGCTCTGGAGACGCGACGGCCCTGCCAAGGGGCGCACCTTTGCCTCGCTCTGGAGACACGACGGCCCTGCCAAGGGGCGCAGAGGCATCCGATGCCCTGACCCGTTGCAGACGACACGACTACTCGAAACAAAAAATACGCAAAGATACCACGCGCTGCGTCCGGCGCTGCCACGGCCACAACACGCCTCGGGCCAATAAAAAGAGCGGTACCAGAGACACACTCGGATAACCGGGCAAAACAGGGGAAACGAGATGGGCCCCCAGGATTGCCACGTCAGATGGCCCCCGGCATAGGTCGGCATGAGGCGTGTAAGGGCCACGGCAAGAGCGACGTGGACGGAGGCGACCCCTTCACCCGCACGCGGGATGTTGAAAGATAAGAAAACTCTACCCCTAGCTGTTTCATTCGATTTTTACTCGCGTACCAGTAAAACAAAGTGACCGAACAAGGTCACCTTGCTTTACTCGGGGGCTGGGAACGTACTATCCGTACACGTTTTCCCTTACCCTCACAAAAAAAAGAGGAGGGCCGGCCTAGCTGCCTGACCTCCCCCTCAACTCAGTACCTTTTTCTTTAAGCCCCGTCGCCCAACCTTTCCTCTAAAAATTCCCCGAGCCTAGATCAGCCCCCAAAGGCCCGCCTATGCCTCAAAGGTCCCAGCGACCGCGGCTACGGCGGTCTAAGGCGAGGCACACGATTGCAACGGCAAAAACATGTGCGAATTTTTAGAAACAAAGGGCAAAGGCACGGGATTAAATTAAAAGTACGTCGGCCACCAGTAACAATGAAAGTTAATTACAAACACATTGTTCAAATTCCTGACAAGAAATTAGTCCGCCAATGGGTTTCGCAGGAGGGCCGGCGGATCGACGTGGCTCGAGACCATCAGGGCGTGGGGGCGGACTTCGTCTTCAATCCTCTCCACCTCCTCGTCGGCGACCCCAGCGGCGAACCCCTCCACGATCGGCCCGAGCACTGGACAGAGCTCCCTAAAGTGGGAAACCGCCTGCGCAAAGGACAGGCTGCTCCTAAAGAAGGCAGCCTGCCGCACGACGCGCTCGACGTGCTCCAGAAGCCCCACCACCCGCTCCAGCAGCGGTGCGGGCGACGGCGGCGAAAGCCAAGCGTACGCCGAGCCAACCACCTCCCGAAGGCTCTGGAGCTCCCCTCGCAGCTCTGAAAAGAAAAGCACAACAAAATCACGAGCGACCCTCAAGCGAAATCAAGAAACCGCCTCAAAACACCGCTCACCGGCAATGACGGAGGCCTGGACAGAAAGCTCCATGCGGGACCGCTCGTGCGAGCCCGTCACCTCAAGTAGGGCCTGCTCCGCCTCAGTGGCCCGCCGCGTCGCGGCCGTGAGCTCCCGGCGCAATGCCAGGGTATCGTTCATGGTGGCAGTGCGCTCCGCTCGAAGCTGCTCTGTCTCTCGACGGAGGCTCCCTGCCTCGGCGCGCAGCGAGGACGCTTCAGCCAAAACACTGTCAAGACGCATGGCCAACGTGCTCGCCTGCCGGACGGCAGCGGGCCTCGCCTCCTGCGAGCGCGAGGCATCCGTGCGCGCCTGCGCCGCTTTAGCCGAGGCGGCGCCGAGTGAAGAGATGCGCTCGGTTGCCCACGCCAATAGAGCCTACAACAAAAAAAGGTTCCACGGATCAGAAAGATCCAAAGAGACACCGATACCAAGGAGGACGAAAGGAGATCACGTACCGCCCCATGACGAAGCACGCGCTGAGAGATCGCTTCCTCAGCACGGCTCGCTGCTGCCAGCGCCGTCCAGAGGGATTCCAAAACCGTCCCCACGTCGACGGCCGCGCTGGTGGACGCCTCCTGCACGATCCCGCAATCCATCGCCTCCTGCTCCGCGGAGAGAGACGGAGACCCCTCCCGGACAGCTGGAAGCAACCAGGGAGGGGTAAACAGACGGACGGCACCCGATGGAGGAGGCCCAGGAGGGGGTGACGGCAGCGGAATCATCACGCCACCCGAGTCCGCGGCACCCTCGCGAGCAGGCTCCAGCTGCTCCGGCACCGCCTCCCCCACCGGATCTGCCGCGGTGACCCTCGGGTCCACCGGCGATGCAACAAGGGTTCGGAGGATCGACGCCCCCGGCGAGGAAGGAGCCACCGCGGACGATGACGCCGCAGATGACGCCCCCTGGCAAGCAGCCCGTGCGGCCTCCGAGAGCGACTTATGCGGGATAAAACGACTACACCAAAAGCATTCAACCATGTAAAACAAGAACGGGGGAAACCACGACCACGACAGAGAGGTGGGAAGATCGCTCACCGAGAAGACCGCGGCGTGGGAAAGAGATGCCTCCAACCTCGAGACGCTGTGTGGCGGAACCGCCCTGCTTAATCTAGGCTAAGCACACCTGCCACCTCTGGCTCGCAGTGCACTTAGGCTAGACTAAACCCGGTAGTCCGTCGAGCTACCAAAAAGGGCACTCGATAAAACCATCGCCCGAGGAGACCGACATCACACACATTTAGCCCTCGAAAGAGCCACAACAGATTACATCATCACAGGCAGTTGAAGTAGAGAATAAGTAGACTTAGTTTACAAACCGAAGATAATAGTCAAATACATGTTCAAAGATAGCGGAAGCGATTTAAAAATATACATGTATAGCGGAGTCGAATTCAGAGTATGTATAGCGGAAGCATTTTCAAAAAATCTCGCAGCGGAAACAATATACTTAAATAGTCTTCATGAAGAGATAAACAAGGCGAGTAGCACCGAGCCCACCGGTTCTACCACCTCCAACACAGTTATCCAGTTGTCTTCAGTACCTGTAAGCCAAAAGTGGGGGCAAACCCTGAGTACTAATTACTCAGTAGGACTTAATGGAATTGGCTTACGGCTGACGCAAAGCTTGCTTACTAAGAATTTGATCCTTAGCTGTTGATTTTAAACAAAATCAAGTCAACATGTGGAAGCAGGATTTACAGCTGCTTGCTTTATCATATAGAGTAGGATTTGACAGCTACTTAGTTTATCATATCAATAATACTAATCATGAGTATAATAAAAAGCTGCATGAAAGTAAAGCATGTATATTCAAGTATGTAGTATTCAAAACCATGAAGTCATAATACAACATATTCAAGTGGATTACTACTTTGCCCGTCAGTGGTATTGGCATTCTCACACCTGGTGAGCATCAGCGATTCGAATCGATTTTTATATTCCCGGGAATAACTAGAAGCACCAGGATGGCATATGCTTACTAACTCCCAGCGTTCCACATATGCTTCTCCCATCTCCACCTGTCCCGTCTCAAGTTCGATGACCACTCCCGCCTGACTCCCGGAGCGCGTTGTCGCAGGAGCGGTACCTCGGTTACGTCGGGTTCTGCCCTCCTTTGACACCCGCCTCCGCGGCCACCTTTCTCTCAACCAGTGGGTAGGAACGTGCCCCTTGCTTGAGACGTCACAAGTAAGACTTTCACTGGCCCATAGATTCCGGATAAGCACCCTAGCAATGTTATGCCGACCAATAGGCGAACAACGACCGGCCTTATGCGACTCGGGCGGAGTCCACCATACCATCCATATCATCATCATCATCATTTTTCTCATATAACCATATCTCCGCCCGGTCTCGAGTTAAAACCATGAGCATCCTCATAGCTTCCATCATAGTAATAGTTCCTGTGACTTTTGAAAAATCACCTACGCGACGAGTGACTCCATTCACTCGTGTCTACTCGTACCTAGCATTACTAGGCATACTCGTCCTACGCACTCTATTGTAGGTGCTAGGGCCAGGGCGGCCAAGGAGTCTAATGCAAATGGTTTCCAAACAACTCCTAATGCAGATGCGTAAGCATTCAACAAAATCATTTGCTAGGTAAAGCATGGTCCTGCCTACCTTTGATTCACTTCAATAGAACCAACAAACTAAGCTACTGTTAGTTTGCCGGGTTGTGAGGCTTTGCCCCAGGCAACCCCTTGATCCCTTGGACAACTCCTCCGTCCAAACACGACTGATGGGCCCTCCAGGTCGTGAATGGGTCTTAGTTGGTCTTTTGGATCACCATTGGTTGAAGTAGTTCCACGCGCTCATTTCTCGATCACGTATCTGAAATAAGCGTCACTATATGAATGCCATGCATGATGCAGTGGACGAGATGCACGAATATCAAGCACACACGTTGAACAGTCATTGCATGGTTAGACAGAAAGGTGATTGACAACCATTTAAACAAGATCATCCTTGTGGACATAAAGCTAACATAACCCCTATAATTAGAGACACGCAATACAACACTCGAACTAATGCATGAGCAAGATATCAAATTAGATTGTTCGTTATCATTTCATGTGTAAGCAAAACGTCACACAAGTATATGATTACACATGTAGTGACTTACTATACCATTCTCCTAGCATGAGTAACAGTAATACATTCATGAACTGATAACAAGCATATCCAATCACATGGCTAGCTAGTAAGTCATTTATCGTAAAGAAACCATGTTGGGTACTACGGGGATGGAACCACACAATGATATCGCAAGGCTAAAACATTATTCGGTGTTTTGTTTGGAATAAGTTATTTAACATGAAAAGATTACTTCATGCACACATGG
Source organism: Paspalum notatum (assembly GCA_022530915.1). Taxonomy (NCBI): domain Eukaryota; kingdom Viridiplantae; phylum Streptophyta; class Magnoliopsida; order Poales; family Poaceae; genus Paspalum; species Paspalum notatum. The sequence continues at coordinate 15,333,503 of CM039688.1, forward strand.
GAAACATTTACTAATGATGTCACACATTTCGGTTATCTTATGGATTAAGGCCCTATATTAACCTTAAGTGTGTTACACAGTAAACGAATTAACCCCTCAATCAAGTGTGGCATAAACAACAATAGATAGCTTGTAGCTAGACATCAACTTTTATGTATAATGATGGCAAATGCAAATTAACACCGACTGTTATAATTAAACACCATATGCTCACTTTATGAATAAGAAGCATTACTTGTGTTCATATAGTTAGACAACTCTAAACGAGCTCAGATTTTTATGACATGTAGATTTATACTACATTAGGCTACTGTCACAGTTTTAGGACAATAGGAGTTATAATTATTTTATTAAAATTACAACACATTCTCAGCCCTACACATTGCCAGAATTTTCATAAATTATAGGAATGATTCCTGAAGGTGAAATTTCACCAGTGGGCTATACTTGGTATGAACTGTATGTACAAAAATTTGCAAGTTAAAACTCCCAAGTTTGACAGGACATCTATTTTCCCTATATTATCCCTAGGTGAATTTAAGATGCGCATATGAACAGTGTGAATGGCCCTCTAGCATATACTTTCTGGACTCCATGCATCAATCTTAGGCTACCATCTTTCCCATAGAATTTTCCTAGCCATTTATGACCACTTTTTCTATTTATCATTTCCATCATGCACCATTTTATCATTTTCAAATCATCATTAAAACTTAACATGCACGACTTCATATTTCACCAGTGGGGTACTTATACTATCCAAAGTATCTGAAAAATGCTAGAGAGTCAATTTGAGCATATTCCATGTAACCTCTAACTTCTATGTTACATAAATACACATAACACATGTATAAGGGTAAAAGGGTAATTAAACAGTAAGTGTTAGGGCTACAAAAATTCACATAATGTTATAATGCCACAAGAAAGCTACTGTCCAAGTTTCATGGCCTTCGGAGTCCATTTAGGTCACTTTTGTCATTTATCCTATTTAATCATGCATGCAACAAACCAAGGGCAAAACAGACATTTCACATATCCACATCATACCCATTCGATAGATCTATTCAAGAGGAGTCTAATGCAACTGAGTTTGTCCATTTTGGATTTTTCTGTGATTTTATATGATTTTTTGAAGTTCACTGCCGAAATAAAAGAGTTTAAATCGAAAACCTTAGATCTGGGATTTAAACGTGAATAAACCTAACTTCCAGGGGCCTGCAAGGAAAGAAACTGAGACTCAGTCAATAGTACATAACAAAGAGGAACAAAAAGGAAAAAGGTCAGGGGGTTTTGGGGAAAACCCCCCTCCTTTCTTCTTCCTCTAGACCGGGGCGCGCAGGGGGTGAACGCGCGGCGCCACCGGCGTTCCGGCGCTCGCGCCGGCGTGTGGAGGCGCGATCTTGAGGCCGAGCCGGGCGCCTGAGGTACTCCAGGCCACGACGACTCGCTTCCCCAAGGTCTAGTCACGCGAAGTGGCCGGAATCGTCGGGAACGTGCGCGAACCGGAGCGACGATGACGGCACAGAGCGTTGCGGCACATCGCTCGATTCGGCCGTACCGGTGGAGGAAGGAGGCCACGGTTGGGCGTGTGAGCTGCGCGAGGGCGAGAGGAGCACAGCGGTGGTGGATTGGGGCGCGGGGATGGCTCGTAGGGGGCTGTCCACGGTGTGGTCGAGCTCCGACTCGGGGCGACCATGGCGGGTGCCGCGGTTGGAGAGGGGCTAGGGCAATGGCGGAGGCCTAGGCCTTGGGTAGAAGGCGCGCGGGCTGAGTGGAGTGCAACGCGCTCGCTAGAAGGGCGGGAGGAGGCGGCCTAAGGCGGTGGTGCGGCGAGCTCGAGCTCGCGGTGTCCATGGCGGCTGCGGCTCTGCGGCTGTGGGCGCCCAAGCAAGAGGCCAGGGGGAGGAGATGGAAACCGAGTGAGCGAACGGGGACGCGTTCTCGTCCAGATGAAGCCGGGGCTGAGGCTCGATCCGCGGCGTGGGGCACCGTCCGTACGTCGGCGGCCGCGTGGTGGCCGTCGGCCCGGCCACGGTGTCGCGCCGGCCGGCGGGCCCCACCGGTCAGTGACCGCGGGAAAATGGAGAAAAAGGAAAATAGAAAGTGTGTTTTCTCCCCTGCTGAAAATCGCCTTTTTGACCAATTTAGAGGCCGATTTTGGAAAAACCCCAATTGGAGGAAATGTTCCAATTTTCAAGCTCTACAATTTTGTCAATAGGCTCAGCTTCAGATTCTAAGTGCAAATATGAATTTCATTTGAATTTAGGTTGCAGCTCCCAGTTTGGACAGGGTACCTCTACTGATTGTGAGAATCAAAAGTCCTATCTCTGGTCTTTACCACCCAAAGTGTATATTGAAAAGTTTGTTTAGAATTTTAATATCTACAACTTCTCTAATTTGATATTTGCATGAAAGTGGCTGTAGGTTACATAAATATTGAGATTACTAAACAGGTCAGATTTGAGCGGGTTTTCTGTGTTGGTATAAAATGACCCCAAACTCCAATTAAAACTCAATATATGATCAAGCTCTAATTACCAAAGTTGTTCTCCAGTTTATGACCTAGAAGTTTGGTAATATGACTTTGGTCTGAAACCCCACATATTTTGAATTATAGACACAATTATGTTCCATGGTTTATTAAAACAGAAATTTCACTTTGTGGAGAGACTTACTTGTTTCAAACTTTTGGGGTATCAAATGAAGTCCAATCACTTCCACAATAGGTGCATTTGAAAGGTGATAAGTTTAATTCCACTTCATAGAAAGGAAGATTTTGAAGTTGTATAGTGAATTCAAAAGTAATTTCAGAATCAACTTAGGGAAAAGCTAAAAATCCATACTTGTGAAAATTCTAAGTGTGGGTTGATCTAGTTGTTTCCATGAGATATTTGGGTGAAAATTTGAGTGAGTAGACGATAACTTTGATCCCAGCTCAGTGTAGCAATAGGATAGTCCATAGCATGTACAACAAGTTTGTCAACGGAGTTGAGCTCGGGTACTTAATGAATTTGAAAGCTTTATTAGGGCTCAAGTTTGCTCACGATCACAACTGGCACTTATCAAGAAACTTTGGATTGGACCTTTTAATCCTCCTGTCTTTAGATTTTTGAACATTGTCCAACAGAAAGGTCTAGGGCTACTTTTCTTATCCGAGGTTTGGCATTTGGAGTTGAGCTCAAAAGTATGTGAGTGTTGACTTATTCAACCACGAAATGTGTGGTCTTGTATCTTGTGTAGAAAATTTTGATTTAGTGGCTCCTCCACGTGTTTCCTGTTAATCACTAAGCATGATTAAGCCTTAATCCATCGTTAGCCTTCATCTAACCGTGTGTTAAGGCTTCTGAGATGCCAGGGGCATCACACGCTGTCCCCAGCAGCACGTTCGCACTTGCTGGTGAGGGGACGGACGGCGCGTCGACCCTCAAGGGCGGCCCTGGCGCATGAGAAGCAACGGGGGCCACGCTCGCCCCCACTGGCAGCGACGACTCCGACCCAGGAGGCGACCCCTGGACGGACGCCGTTACCAAAGCGCCCGAAGAAGAGCCGGCAGCGAGCTCGGCCGACGCCCCTGATGGCAACACAGGCACCCCCGAGCCTCCGGACTCCTCCACCGGCACGGTTCCTGGCGATGCCACGGACGTCGACGTCGAGACCGCGACAGGGACGCCGGACCCTTCCTGCTTCGGCGAGGACGGCACTTCCACGACCGGCTCCACCCACGCCTGAACCACCGTAGCCGGAACGGGAATGCGCTGAGACTCCCCCGCCGACCCTTGAGACCCTCTCAATGGGGGCACGGCGCCCGCCGCCGGCGGAGTCATGATCAGCATCGTCTCAGGGAGGACGCCCGAGCCAGAACACTCCCCAATCTCGCCAGCGAGCGGCACGGCTTCAAGCGTATCATCCGAGGACCACTCCTCGTCGGATGATGTGGTAGAAGGAGTTGGCGAGCGACCCTCCTCCCGGGCGCGCTCCCTCTTCTTTTTATCGCGGACGAGCTGATGGCGTTTCTCGCGCTCCTCCACCAAGTACGCCTCCACCTCCCTCTTTTGCTTTCGGTCCGCCTTCACGGTGGCATCCTCAGGAAGAGGGGCGGGGGACGGCTTCATAGAACCAATGCCCTGAAACCACACGAGGCGCGGCGTTAGTAAGCCTAGAAGCACCCATCACACAACCCGGTAAAAGAAACTCACCAAGTCCTCTTTGATCGAATGGTTGAGGGCCAGAGGACCGCCAAAGAAGTTCACCGTCGAGGTCCCCTCGGTGATGGCGATCATACGGAGCTGGATCTCTACAGGAGTAAGCTCCTCACCAAAGATTCGGTCTGGATCAGCCGCGCCGGTATACTCCCACATGGGAAAACGACGGAACCGAAGCGGTTGGACGGCCCTCCGAATGAAGGTCGAAACCCGTACCACGCCGGTCAAGCCACGGCGACGGAGGAGCCCTATCTTCTCTAAGAGGAACCCCACCTAGTTGGCGCTCTTCTTTTCACGACCCCAGTCCCATTGGACCCGCCTTGAGGGGGCGGCACCGGTAAAGGCGAGGACCCTCCCGATGTATCCGGGCGGGGGCATGACCCCTTCCGCCAGGGGAGGGTCGCCTAGGTTCTGAACATAGAACCATTCCCCCGAGTACGTATGGATGGAAGACGGGAAGGGAATCTGAAGGTAGTCTTGCCGACGGCCGTTGCGCAGCTGGATGGTCACGACGCCGACAAGGGACTGCCCGCCTTGCCCCTGCGAGAGCTGGGGACGAAACAGGTAGCACCACAACTTGAAGTGCGGCGCTATCCCGAGGAAGGCCTCGCACAGCGTGATGAAGCACGCCATGTGAAGCACGACGTTGGGATTCAAGTGCTGAATCTTCAAGCCGTAAAAGAAGAGGAGCCCCCGCACGAATGGATGCAGGGGGAGACCAAACCTGCGCTCGTAGAAGGGCGCGAGAACGACGACCTCGTTCCCCCGGGGATCAAGCAGGCTACCGAGCTCAGGCAGCCGCGATCCCGACACCGTCCGAGGGGGAGGAAGCCTTTCTTCTCCAAGAGCGCCAGGCGCGTCCTGGGAGTCGTGCACCGGGGGAATGAAGCCATCGGCGGCGGTGAAGAAGCGCGCAGGAACCGACGAGGAACGCGAGGAAGGAGAAGGCAAACAGCAGAGGCGGAAAAGAGGCAAGTAAACGATCTAATTCTCTCCTTTCCCCTTATAAACCTGCGCAGAGGATAACGAGGAAACGAGGGACAAGCGGACGTGGAGGGCCGTCGACGGGCCCACCACTACGCATTTACTACCACGACCCCCGGCGTCTCCTCAAAAACGGGGCCACGATCGCGCCCCGGCTTCTCTCGAACGGTGTGAGAAGACTGAGAGACGGGACGGCCCGCCTCCCTCAAAAGGTACGACCCCTAAGCTACCCCGCTTGCATTAAATGAGATGGCAGGGAGCCGGCATCGACGGAACGACACGCGGACGGGTCCTTTACGCCAGAGCGATCCTTGGGTAAGCATAAACCTGACTCCAAACCAATGCATGATCCAGCGCATAGAGCAAGGGACGGTCGGCAGGCAAGCTCCCAAGCGAGCTACATGCCAAGTGAGCCGGCATAAGGCCATTTGCCCCGATCATATCCGAGACCATACCTCAAACTCTCTTGCGGTAACCCAGCTGATGGGGTGGCCACGTGGCCCCCCTTTGGACAGACTCCTGACCGAAGGGCCGGAACAAGATCGAGTAAGGAAAGGTTTTTTCAATGAGATGCCCCCAGCGGGTCGAGCCCCTCAACGGGATAACTCGCCACGACCGTTCTAAACCGGAAGAACCGTCGGATCTCACTCGGACTACCCGCTATTAGCTCGACGGCCGCCGCACCCACGCCAACCTGGCTGGTGATGGTCGGCCCAACCTTCAAAAGGTCAAACGGACAGGCCTTCCGGAGGGGGTCGCGCCAAGAATCCCGTTCGAAACTAGGTACTCAGGAAACTCTCCTGAAAACCTGACGATGGGCTTAAAAGACAAAACCTGTGCAATACCCATAACGGCTTTACACACACGGGTCCCTGACAACCCCCGAGCGATTCCTCATGAAATCACTCGGGGGCTCGGGGGCTACATCCCACGGGTGCGCTTGCGCGCCTCCCCTAAGAGTGAGCCTCCGACCAACCACAAAAGGATTGATCGAAGGCTCGGGGGCTACATCCCACGGATGCGCTTGTGCGCCTCCCCCTAGAGTAAGCCTCCAACCAACCACAAAGGATTGATCGAAGGCTTGGAGGCTACTGACGGGGGAGAATACAAAACCCCCAGAGGAAAGAAGCCCAAGAAAGGCCTGCACAGGCCCAGATCGAAGGCCCATAGCCTTACCCAATGCACAGCGACTGGGGGAACGAGCCGATCCGACCCTCGCCCCGTACGCTCGTACGGGACGGAGGCGGCCAACCTTCCCAGGAGGCGACCGATCCTCAGATCAAGGCTCGGGCGAGGCGGTGAATCCCGACCGATGCCGCGCCCGACGTTGGGACCCACCGGCATGCGGCCTACAACCAGGCAGCAGAAAGTCCACTCATGGGTCTGGATGATGGGACGACACGCTGCCCTCCTGCACCCATGCCTGCTACGACGGAACGGCGTCTCGCTGCCACCGCCTGCCAGGCGCGTGCCTGCACGCGTACTCTTTGCGACAAGATGTGCCATCAACCACTTGACGCCGCTTGCCTGGAACACCCCGCCACGATGGGGCTAAGGGGGTGACGCCGGATATAGGTTGACCCTATAAAACGAGATACCTAGCAGGGTGTGGCGAGGCCGGCAAAACCGAACAAGCGCAAGAGACAGGACCACCGAGCCCCGCCTCGTACGGACTTACGAGGCGGGAGGCAACCGACCGACCTTCACCCCTCGGTAGGGCACGATGATACACGGTGCACCATTACGGACCGACGGAACGACTCGGCAGCAACGCTCTGTAGCCGGATAATTCGCCACCTAACACCACGCCCGTCTGACGCCAAGAGCTAAAGAAAGGAGGCCAGGACGGACGGGACGGAACACCCTCCCCATGCGGCTCTCTGACTCCATGAGAATAGAAGCATTCGCAGGTACACCGAACCCCCGGCACAGCTCAGCTACAGGATCCCGGACAGACGACCTCATCGCGCGTGACAAAGGCGTGCCAGGAACGCACGGGCTTCTGACAGGACTCTTGTAGCAAGGGGACCCACGTGTCAGGGTCCCCCTCCCCTTTGTATCCCTTCTTCTCTTTTCCTGGAACTGTAAGCTCCCCCTTGAACTATAAAAGGAGGGGAAGCGCTCATGAGTAGGGGCAAGGATAGCAAGGAACACCACAAAGAGCACAGAGGCCAAGTAACAGGGAGACCCCCCTCCGTTGCCCTTGCGCCCACTGTAACACCTCCACACACCTCATAATACAAGAAACACACTCCACTGGACATAGGGATTCATCCCGAACCAGTATAAACCTTCGAGTCTACCGGCTCACCATTCGGAGCGAGTCCGTGCTGACATCCCCCGCCGAACAACAAATCTACTGCTTGTGTCACCCCGGTTCCCGGAACCACGACAGATATAGTATGTTGAGTGTGGATGTTATGGAAGAGGTGTTTGGTGGTGAGGTGTGTATGTGTTGGTATGAGTGATGAGCATGGGAACCGGTCGTGTGACCGAATTCCTGTATGGAACAATGATATAATAATCTGGATAATGCTACTTTTTATACATTGCGCTTGCATAGGAAGCCTAGAGCCTTCCACTTGTGCCAGTCCCTTTTATTTTTATGCTGCCGCTTAGGGGAGTGTCTCAGGGTGGCCTGCGCTACTGGCGCGCAGGTTTTGGAGATGAACTGGATGATGACCACTACTATGGCGGACGAAGATGAGCTGGATGATGGATGTGAAGACCTAAAGGTTGCCGTGCTACGCTCAAGGATGCCTGTGGAGATGGACGTGAAGACCAGTTTTACGCAAACTATACTCTGATCTCTATTGTAAGAACGCCTCAGTCCCGTTGGACTTGTATCGGCTGTGGTCAATAATGTATAAATGTAATAGTAATCGAAGTTCTGGTTGTGATATCGACTGATACACGTGATTCACGATAGCACTATGTATCCTGGGACTATCGTGAAAAGCAAAAGGCTTGGATTTCGGCAACGCGGAATCCGGGTCGTTTCAGTTGGTATCAGAGCCGAGCTTGACCGTAGCTCACAACCCTAGTTAGCATGGATGCAACTAAGGACTAATTTATAAAAGTCTACTTTAAACCAACATTTATTTGAACCTTACCTACACTTCTGTCTGAATCTCACCTTTTTTTTGTCTATTTTGAACTAAGATTTTGGCTCCACTTAAAGGTAGGAAACCTTTTGTTTTGTATGCGAAACAAATTTTGAGTTTGAAACTATTTATCTAAGCCTTTCAACTCATTTTAAAACTGAATTTTGATCTAACTTGTTTTTGACTAAAACTTTCAAAATGGTTTCAATTCAAATTTTGGTTTCAAAAGGATTTATGCAAACAAAATATTGCGAAACCGTTTTGGTTTACACTATTTTCTAAACCCTCAAGTTTGATTTAAACTTAGTTTTGGTTTCAAATGGATTTTACTAAAACTTTAAAACCTTCAAGTTGTTTCAAACTAAGTTTTGGTTTCAAAGGGATTTGAAATAAAACTTTAAAACTTGTTTGAACCCTGTTTTGTTTTCTCTCTCCAAAGTTGTCTAAACTAGTTCATTCTGTTTCGAACTCAGTCTTGATTTCTAACTCAACGAATTTGAAACTTTAGAATTCGAGACAACTCCCCCTTGCCTAATTCTCAAGTTAACAATGAGACCCTTGGATTTCTAACCCTTAATTAGAAGATCGGCTCTGTACACACCCTCCTCGATGACAACGTTGTAGCTATCGATTGCTTGTCGTGATGTTTGCAATGTTTGATGCTTGTGTGTTAGAATCTTAAGGACTTGTGTGCTAAAACGTGTTTTTCGAAAAACCTTGTCAAACCCTTGCTCGGCTTGATTCAAGATGGAGCTTTCATGTTAAAGAATTCAACATGTTTATGGAATCCTTCGAAGTAACAAGTATAAGATGCAGTAAGAATCGGGCTCAAAGCTTCGACGACTAGCCAACTCTAGTCAAGCAACATGGACGAACCTCGTCATGATGATGACCCGTTGGAATATAACACCAATTAAGATTCCTAGATAACCTTGGAATTACAAGACCACGAATAGTCTCGAATAAATGTTCGAAACGTGATAGCGAGAAGCCGCATATATGAAGGTATCAAAGTGCGGGCTGAGATGCCTAGGGTTTTGGAATTATTGAACCACAAAGCTTCACAAGAAAGTGGTATGAAGCTGTTGGAAAAGAAGATAAAGAAGAAAAAGCTTCACATGGAATAGGAGCAAACAAAGGACGCCATGAGTAAATGGCTAAGATTAGAGAAATGGAACTAGAACCGGCATGAAGAAAGCTCGACGATAAGTATATCACCCTTGAGTTTATAATTGCAATAATATACCTCGGATGAGGAAAAGAAGAGATAATTGGATTAAGCAATCTGTGTCAAGTTGAAGGATTCAACTCCTCGAGACAATGAAGTGAAGATTGACAGCCTACCCACCCAGTACTCCTTTAATCTCGAGGACGAGATTCTTGTGAGGGGGGGAGACTGTAACATCCTGGATTTTTGAAAACACGAAAATTTGAAATTTTTAAAACTTTTTATTAAACAAAGAAAATGTGTTTACAACCAATCAAAAATATGTTAATATCAAACCTAAACAACATTTTGAGTTGGTAAATTTCTGACAAATAAAATTAAATGAATGTTTGTTTGACTGGTTGATTGAGTGTCGGTTTAATTTTGAACCATAGTTCAAAAATTAAACCGTTATCCCTAAATCTTTAATCTTCCTATCATCCTTTACTCTATCTACTCTATATCTACTCTGTATCTTCTATCGTCTCTCACTTTATCGAACCCGTCACCTTTATCGTGACTCTCTCAAAAATCCAAACTCTCGTATCGATCTTTATCCAATGCGGAGATTTGGATTGGAGCTTTGCTCGCAATCCTAAATCACCGGTTCGATCTTAGATGTGATGCGAAGCCACTCAGTCGACAGAGCAAAACCCTAAATCCATCGGGGACAAATTATCTACGATATATTTCTTGAACTATGTATCCCCTTTCCAAGAACTGAGAATTTGAGGCGACGTGATATTTTCAATCTGCCAGATTAAATTCTTTGCAATTTACTTCGGGTTCGAAATTGCTACTCGCCTCAAATAAATCAAATCACCGAAATAAATTAAATCTAATTTATTTAGCGGGGGCCTATCCATGCTCAGGCTACTGCGTGATTTTCTCGACTAAACGAATCCGAAGATCATCGCCCAACTGAAAAGTGGCGAAATGAATTCTCGGTGACACCAATTCTCGGATATTTGAATTAGTTCCTTGGTAAATTAATTCGGTTCCGAAAAACAATCTAATTTATCTGTACTTTAATCTTTGAAATAAATTCTATCTAATTTATTTCACAATCCAAATTTAGCTCCAAATCTAAGCCCCATCTATCCAACCCTAACCCTAACTGTTCTATAAATATCTCACACCCTTCTTTTCTTTTTCTCGTTGATCTCCTAATCACAGAAATGCACCGCCGCCACCATCTCCTCTCTGTGTTCTTCTTTTCCCCCACCCAAGGTGAGAGGGAGCAGTTCACACCTCTCCCGTCCATGGCCTCCACCTCCTGCGCCTCCTCCTTGCCTCTCCATCACGCAGCAGCAGCCCCTCTCCTCCCTGGCAAGCAACAGCAGGCCAGCAGCTCACCCCTTCTTCACGTGAGGAAGCAGAGCACCATCTCCATGGCCGCCGTCCTTCCCAAGCAGCAGCCCCCCTCCTTCCTCTTCTCCGTGAGCAGCAGCACCTCCCTCCCTCTTCCATGGCGTCACCCCTTCCTGCATCCTCCATGGTGCCCCTGTCCTCACACCCTCCCCCGCAGCAACTAAGTGCTCTCTCCTCTCCACCTCCGGGCGCGACCCCCTTCCTCCTGCAGCCGCCGCCCACCTCCATGGCTGCCATCTACCTCCCTCCAGGCACCACCAACGTCCAGCAGCGCTCCCTCTGCTCCCTGCCTCCTCCCTGACAGCAGCAAGGGGAAAGGCCATGGCGTCGCCAGCCACCACTCCTACAGGCTACCCTCCGTCTTCCTGGTGCTCGACATCTGTTCGATGAATTGACCAACAGGGCAGCAGCAATTGATACCTCTTTGTCCATGCTGATCTACAACCTAGGCACCTACCAAGTGTTCGAGAGTTTGTCGCAAGGTGAAACCTCACTCTTGGTTCAGTTATGCTCCTTTATTTGTCACGAACTCAATCTTATTAATTTTGGGTGCTGCGGTGTTCGCTGCAATGTCGGTGACCTGCTTTGCGAGATGACACCCACGACCGTGGATTGAACCGCGATACCGAGGACGATGCTGATTGGTACGACGTCACCTCTTCACGGCATCAACTCGTTCCGGCATCGAATCTCGTCCCTCCTCAAGCCCTCGGTGAGCACATCGACCTTACCCTACTATGATGCCGGCCTTCGAGCCGATGAACCTAGTGTTTGATGTCGGTCGGCCATTGTGCCGATGAGCATTTCTCTTATGCACATGCCTGTCCGGCCTTCGTGCTGCACTTCTTTTGCAGAGCACGCTTTCCTCGTGCTGTCACGGTATGCCACGGGCACACGCTGTGGACATAATTGTGCAGCACACACACATTCAATCTATTCTCTTACGGCATGCACGAGTCGTGAGTTATTGCTCGGTACAGTTGTTATGTTGCCGAACTTTCTAACTTTCCTAATACACTAGCTCATAAGCATGACCACGGTTTTCTGGCTACTACGGGCTGCACTCGTAGCATCGCCAATGCTCTTAATCTAGTCAACTCGCTCTTTTGTGCACGGCCACGTGCTTTAGCTCGTCACGGCCGATGTCCGCCTTCCAATCACTTAATCACACTCTTTTGGCAGTGCATGGCCATGAGCTCTTGCTCGTTATGGCCATTACTCGTCTCATATTTAATCAGACACGCATTTGCACACAGCCTCGAGCCGTAGCTTGCCTCGGCCGTAGCTATCACCAATTCATTTCTAGTTTACGCGTGACGTCACGGCCATGAGTGTTACTCACTTCAGCCACAGCTCACACTCCTACCAACATCTTTCGGTTTATCTAAACGTGACTAAGGGTTTCCGCGCATGACTTCCTATGCAGTGGATTTGACCTAAGCGGTTTCGTTCTCTAGTTCCTTATTACTAATTGGGTTCAGATCTGGATTCTATCCGACACAATTTGAGTAATTTAAATTAACTCAGCCCTCTCACGCTTTAGTAGTACTGAACATTACTAGGAAATCCACACCGTACCTATGACGCACGTCTCTCATATACTCGCTGAATAATTTAATCTCTCTCGAGTTATGTTGTGGAAGGGTGATGTGAGACTTCTCTCACATCACTTAAGGCTAGTATTCCTTGTTTCGATACGCTCATGAAATCATCCCACTCACATAATCCTAGATTAATCATCGACACCCTTGCTTTCAAGGACTTAGTCAACATCACGTTATTCCGCCTATAACTCTTATCCAATGATCCTCTAATTCTAATCCGATCTTTCCTCCCATCGTCATAATCTCTATTTTGTTATGTGTTGTATGCTTAGTTCTTATGTTGTGTTCTTTTCTCTGTTTTGTTGTTTGCACCAAGTGGTACCGTTGGAGATTCAGGACGCGCATCGGAGGGTACGAGATCATGATGACAAGGGAGACTACACCGGAGCTTGAGACCGATCAGCTCTACTCCAGGTCACCATTCAGACACTTCCCTGCTTCAAATTCTATAGACACGCAAATATGCTGCTGCTTTAATTATGATCATGCTTGCTTTGATAACCCAAAGATAGGGAGCCTACTTCCATTTAGCCACATACCCTGATTGCTATTATTCTACTGCAACTAAATAAAATGAATATGATGTGAGATTGGGTGATATGATTGTGGGATGTGATTACTCTTGGCGTGTGTGGAGGGGATGGGTTGAGAGCGAGATGGTGTGTGAGAATGGGTGGCGGGAGTCGGCACCGGAAATTATGGGAGAGACTAGAACTCTGCCCCGAGTGGAGAGAGGTGTGTGGTGGTGCGCGGCCCACCGCTGAGGGTGGCAACCGATCCTTGGAAGGCTTGCTCTCGCCAGTTAAGGACCGAGTAGGGGGACATGTCATCCGGAACTATGACTCGTGCATACCATGCGACCTCAGGCCCGGTTCTTGAACTTCCCCGAAGGGCATATTACTGTAGGCGTAAGGCGGTAGTGTTAGGGGGCGATGGTGGGCTTGCGATGCAGCGACACGTCCCCGATAGACTCGACCCGAGGCCCCGGACTACTCGAGCTCACAGTCCTGAGAGTGCGGTGGATAGTATATCCGCACAGTTTTCTAGCCTAGGAAAGCAGGAAAGTGCCAGAAAGGGAAGTTCATCTATCGGTGTGGTGGGCCCGAGGTACTTTACCCCCGTCCCATCTCGTGTGGGTACAGATGTACAAAAACCTCTGCAGAGTGTATAATCTATACGTATAGCCGCCGTCCCCGGTCAAAGGACGATCCCTTGGTGACCCTCCTCTAACTAGCATGTGTTTTCTTCTCTTCTCCCTTGAGTGGTTAGACACTGGCTATGGCCGTTGAGGTTTGGGCGGGTGGGAGATTCCCTTGCCGTAGATATAGTATGTTGAGTGTGGATGTTATGGAAGAGGTGTTTGGTGGTGAGGTGTGTATGTGTTGGTATGAGTGATGAGCAGGGGAACCGGTCGTGTGACCGAATTCCTGTATGGAACAATGATATAATAATCTGGATAATGCTACTTTTTATACATTGCGCTTGCATAGGAAGCCTAGAGCCTTCCACTTGTGCCTGTCCCTTTTATTTTTATGCTGCCGCTTAGGGGAGTGTCTCAAGGTGGCCTGCACTACTGGCGCGCAGGTTTTGGAGATGAACTGGATGATGACCTCTACTACGGCGGACGGAGATGAGCTGGATGATGGATGTGAAGACCTAAAGGTTGCTGTGCTACGCTCAAGGATGCCTATGGAGATGGACGTGAAGACCAGTTTTCCGCAAACTATACTCTGATCTCTGTTGTAAGAACGCTTCAGTCCCGTTGGACTTGTATCGGCTTTGGCCAATAATGTATAAATGTAATAGTAATCGAAGTTCTGGTTGTGATGTCGACTGATACACGTGATTCACGATAGCACTATGTATCCTGGGACTATCGTGAAAAGCAAAAGGCTTGAATTTCGGCAACGTGGAATCTGGGTCGTTTCAATGAGACTGGTATGGGACGGTCTTACCTGATTAATTAGATCATTTTGGTTTGGGGTAACTTACCTGCGGGGCAAGAGGGGGAGTAAGCTTTTGTGGTCGCTGCATTACCTTAGGTTGAGTGTGCTGAGTGCTTCTCCCTTTGAGAGGCGGACACCACAATTGCGGCGCTTGATTCCTTGCGGTTACTTTTTACCAACGTGATCTTTGTAAAGGCTTCGTAGTGTTGCCTGCTAGTCATCTCATCTAAGGTAATGTGATGAACTCTTAGCGTAGCACACGACTTGTGGGTAAAGATGTACAACCTCTCGAGAGTGTAAAACTGACATGTCAGCCATGCTCACGGTTATGAGCGGCTCAGATCCTTTATGCAGATTAGTGGTTCCTAGTTGGTTGGGAAGGTGGATCTTATGTTAATAATATTGACTAATGTTCATATGCAATATCTTGGGTTTAATGGTTTATCTACTCACTTGCAATAATTAGCTGTTTAATAAAATTTGACCCACTAAAAGCTCATGCTTTGTGTCAGCCAACCTTAGAGCCTCATGATTCATGTTATGCTTGTTGAGTACGAGTTGAAGTACTCACGCTTGTTCCTTTACTTTTATCCTTGTTGGGGGGAAAATTCTAACCGCTGCTCAGAAGATGAAGGCCTAAAGGAGTACAATTGAAGGTTCATGGAGTTCTAGGCGAGCGACCCCCAGTAGGCTTCCCTGTGGACGGCTCGGAGTTTTAGTTAAGCTTCCGCTACTCTGTGTTAAAAACTTGATGTCTTTATGTAATTTTTGTTTAAACGATATGTAATAAAGCATTGTCTATGATATCACTGCTAATTGTCTCTATATGTGTGAGATTAGATCCTGATACACATATGGGTTTGCTCTGGTTTTGTCCGTTGAAACCAGGGTGTGACAAAGTGGTATCAGAGCCGTGCTGACTGTAGGACGCAAGCCTAGGTAGCAATGGTCATCGCTAAGGTTATATTTTCTCTATATTTTGAAAATCTTTCAACTATGTGACCTTTTGCCTATCTCTTGTTGCTCAAAATTCATCTTCTTCTCTCTATTAATAAAACAATCATCCTCTCTTATCTTTGTTTAAAATCTTTAGTCTTTGACCAATACGATATACAAGGCAAGTGAAGATGTTCGTGAAGTTTGAGCTCAACATCTTATCGTCAGCTGAAGGACGCTAAATGTGAAGTTGAAGAACCCATGTTATGAAGTGATTCCTCCAACATTCAAGTTTGCAAGAATGGTAGCTTTAGTGCTTTGAGTTGTATAAGTTCACCTAAGCCTTTAATATCGCTAGATAAACGATGCTAAGGTTTAAATACTAGTGTGCTTGCATAAGGGCCCAATCATGTTAGTGTGCTCCTAAGTTGGTTGCTTGTTATTGTGTTATATGTTTGATTTGGTTCTTTCTAATGATTGCTGATGTGTTGCTGACCTCTTTGGTCTACAATGACATCGTTAGATAGGTGAGTTTCTTCTATCTATGTCCTTGCTTTCTTATCTACTTGTCCCTTCTGTCTGTTCAATATCTCAATGGTATGGTGAACGCCAGAGAAGAATGCATGAGACAAATGGTGACAAGTCAACATTCTAATCTCATCCGCTTTCTTCAAGTGTGAAGACGAACTACATAAGATTGCTGCAAGTATCATTCTGTTAAGGGGAGTAGATCCCAATTACCAGCAAGAATCACTGAAGGGTAGGAGAATAAGAAATAAGTTGGAACTATGGTTGAAAAACAAGAATAAATGTTGGAAGAATGGAAAACACCTCAGGATGTGAAGGACATCAGAAGCTTCCTTAATATGGCATGGTATTATTGGAGGTTCATTAAGGATTCTCAAAGATTTCAGAGCAACCGATAACCTTGTTCGAGAGAAATGCTAAGTTTCTACGGACTTCAGATCACCGAGATACATCTGAATTGTTGAAGAGAAGGTTGACTAACACACCAGTTTTATCTCAGCCAGATGTCCACAAGAGATCTCAGTGTATGGGGATGCATCATGACAAGGTCAAAGATGTGTTTTGATACGAGTCATAGTTCTTGCATCTGAAGGAACATGAAGGGAATGACT
Source organism: Paspalum notatum (assembly GCA_022530915.1). Classification (NCBI taxonomy): domain Eukaryota; kingdom Viridiplantae; phylum Streptophyta; class Magnoliopsida; order Poales; family Poaceae; genus Paspalum; species Paspalum notatum. The sequence continues at coordinate 15,349,996 of CM039688.1, forward strand.
GAACTCATAATCTGGAGTAGCAGGTGTTGTTCGTGCTTTAGAGATTTGTAAAGTTATATCAATATAGCTTTGAGTTTCAGATGCCTTTGGAGTACCGTGTGGAGCTAAAAGATTCAGTTTTGGATTCTTGAATTCAACCAAGGGAGTTACAATGGAGGTAGAACCTATCTTGAAGCATGTGACTATAAAAAGTTAGTCATAGGGTAAAAAAATCAATGGGATCAAGGAACAACTTGAAGAAGGTAAAGCATCAATCGAAGCATTATATGGTAGAAAGCGCAGAACACCATTACACTCGAACACCAGCTTGGAGAGGAATATTTTATTGGGCCAAGAGTTATAAAAGATAAAGAACAAGAAGTACGAACCATCCAAGAGAAACCAAGAGTAACTCAGTCGAGGCAGATAATTTGAAGGGCAACTATGTCTATTTCAAGGTGTCACCTATCAAAGGTCTCCGCAAATTCCAGGTTGAAGAAGAGTTATCACTCAAATACTTTATACTACTCAAGATCCATGCAAGTAGAAGTGAAGTTGTTTATCAGCTTGAGTCACCAGCTAGATTGTCAGATGTGAATAATGTGTTTCATATCTATTAGTTGAAGAAGTGCATCAAGGTACCAGAAGAACAAATACCGTTAGATGAGCTCAGTGTGCAAGGTGACCTTAGCTATGCAGAACATATAACTCAGATCAGATACATAAAGTTGCAGAAGAGTTACAAGAAACAAGGTGATCAAAATGTGCAAAGTTAAATGAAGCCACCCGAAGCAAGAAGAGTTGAAAGTACTTCTTGTTAAGGGGGGTAGGTTGTCACACCCCAAAATTTCTAATTTTGGGATGTGAATAGATAACAATGAATAAAATGAAGGATTTCTTAGTTTTCTAAAATTTTCGAACTTGTAAGTTTTGTTGGATTGAGAGAAAAGTATGCTTAGTTTGTTTTTTCAAATAAAATTTGTTTGTTTGTTGCATTCATGCCGAATTGCATAGTGTTTATGTGTGTAAAATGAGGTTTCAAAATATTTTCAAAACGGGCTAGGTTTCGAGTCCATCTCAATCCATATCTCTAAGGTTGTCCCCAATGGGAATCCCTAAAGGGGTTCCCTAAAACACTGTTTTGCACTGTTTGACATAAATGCTGCATTGTAGACAGAGAGGAAGGTAGTTGGAATAGTGATAGGGAATGGGATTTGAGGAGTGTTGTTGGAGACAGGCTAAAATCCTACTCCTTTTCCTCTTTGCCAACTCACGTTCAATCTCTGAAGTTTCATCAACTCAAAACCATAATCTAATCTTGTCAATCATTCTCTATACCAAGTCATTTCTTTCAATTGATCCGAGACATTTGAAACCCAAGACGATATCCCCCAAACCTCACTCTCTTCTCAACATCTTTGATATCTCATCTTCACGTTTACCTTTTCATCATTTATTCTCGTTGACATCATTCTATCTCTATGTTAAAACTCAGTGTCATTCTCAAGCTCAAGTCCAATTGACATTCTCTTCCGTCTCTCTTTCCATAGACCCGAGAATTCTCTAATTTGGATCTAGTTGATGCCGTCAAATTTTCTCCCTTCTACTTTTCTCTCCCATGAGCGGCAAACATAAGACCCATTCTAATGTTACTAATGGGTCAAGGCCCAAAGTTTACTCTCATTTTGGCCTTGGGCCAAGGTCGAAATTCTTTGTTCTCTTCCTACCTTTCACCATATCTTGGGACAGCCCTAAACAAGCCCTAAACAGCCTAAAAACAACACTTTCCTCCCCTCCTCATGTCTCCCCTTCTCCCTAGTCGCCCCTACCCACCTTAGCCACCCCTTCCCCAGTTTTTCACGAAGAAACCAAAGAGTCAAACCCTCCTGGTCGCCCCTACTCCCTGCTGGATGCCCCTCCCCTCTCCCTTCACCTCCCCCTTTTAATTGCTCTTAAATTCCTGCTATCACTCCCTCCCTTAATTCCTCTTTTATGTTGTTCAGTTTTCCCTCATCAAGTCCATGAAGAAAGGATGAGAGTCCCCATGGCTGCTCCTCTCCCCTGTCCCATGGCGCCCCTCAATCTTCCTTCTCCCTTCCTAAATGGAATGCCACCATGGAGAATCCATGCGGCTGCTGCGATCATCGTTCCGGGCACCGGTGTCATCGAGCCTTTCGTTGTGCTGCAAGTGCCGTGCATATGGGTGAGCTATGCCCCTTGCTTCCCTCTCTATCTTGGTCATATCGCTCATGCCCTTCTTGCACAGGAGCCCAACAGAACTCTCTTGGTGATCACCGGCGATATCCAAGGCTGCAGCCCCGAGAAACTGCATGCAGCAATGACTTCTCCATTGTTGGTCACCAAGTTCATCCCTGAGCTGCCACCAACCGCATAGATCGAATCCCATCAAGTTCCGGCAAGGTTTACCCATTTGACGTCTCACTGCAGTCATGGACAGCTATGTTGCCCTAATTGGCACGGGTGTTTCCCGTCATTCCAGTGATCTAATGGTCATGCCCTTCAACCAGATCTTGTATCTTGTCCTTGAATACATACCCGTAAATGGTTTGTCCATCGGAACCACGGAGACCAGCTTTCCTTTCTTTCATGTTTTGCCAGTGATCCGTCAGTCTAACGGTTGAGCCCTTCGACTAAGGCGTACCTAATATCCTTGTACACACCTCCATGAAATGGTTTGTCCATAGGTTTAGCGGTGCAAGAGTAACGGCCGTCGCCGTGCTTGCTGTCACTGCAGTCCAGACAGAAGCACTGCTGCCGTTTGGGTGCCTGTTTTCTCAATGATCCACGAGTCCAATCAGCAAGCCCTTTGACTGAGACATGTCTTATATCCTTAATCATGCTCCTGTAAACTGGCTTGACCATTGGTGCAGCAATGAGAAAGTTATGGCTGTCGCTATGCTCGCTGTTGCTGTTGTCTTGGCAGTAGCACTGCTGCCCCTTTGATGTGCACTTTCCCAACTATCCACCAGTCCAATTGCCGATCCTTTGCACCAATACATGCCTTATAATCCCAAACACCTCCTTGTATTTTTCTTTTGGCATGACCCCTAGAGTTCATGGTTTCATCGGCCTTCAAGCTCAGTGCCACTGCTGTCCAAATCGACAAGTATACCTCTTTTGCACAAGCGTTCTCCACCAAACCAGATTGGTTATGGGCAATCCCTTTGGTTTGAATGTATGTTACATACCTGCACACAACCTCACAAAGTGGTGCAATGATTGGTGCTGGTCGGATAGGTTTGCGGTGTTTTTAGTGCTTGTTGCCCAGTTGTCCGCAGATTTCAGCATGCACGCCGGTTAACAAATCCATGTTCCTCGATGATCCAACAATGCTCTTGATGTATCCTTTGGTAAAAGTGTGTTGCCATGAACCCTCTACACTATATTGAAATATCACCATCATACTCCTGCATGAAGAATCCATTTGACACCTCCACCGACAACCACCCTGCTGATCCGTTGTCCCTTGGAATGTTTTAGCAAGTCTACCCGCTACCTCCATCTCAGTCATGGCATGTTTTACTCTAGAAGTACAACCTCCTTACCAAAGTCTTTCTGCAAGTATTTGTCCCTTAACCCATGATCATCTTGTTACACTCATCGGTCATTCGACAAATGTCAAACTCATCACAAACTCTCAGTATGATGTTTTCCATACACTACCAAACCCTTTTGTTCCAACTTTCATATCCTTCATCATGAGTCTATCCTTTTCTAACCATCCTTATCTTCTTGTTAATCGTTTGTTCTAGTTGTTGTGCTCTCATGTCAGTAGTAACGACTAGCGTTCTTTTTATGTTCTTTATCAAATTATTTATTTCTATGGTGTATTGTTCTTAGTTCCCTTTTGTTTGTTGTTTCAGTTGTTTGCGCTGAGGATCGATGTGTGTGAACAGTAGCAAGAGTACTTTGAGGAAGGCTAGTATAACGTGAACACAACCTAATAACCATTTAATCACTTCATATACATGTGTCTAATTTTGAATGCCAATAAGGATTGTACCTAGCCTCTTTCATCGATATGTTTACCTATGGGATGCATGCTGGTTAAGTTTTGCTAGTTGCTGCGCGAACACATGTTACTTTTGTTAATAATATTGTTAATGGATCTATGCAATATAATTGTTGAGCTTGACCTTCTATGCTGTGTGCTTAAGTGGTTCATGTCTCCTTAAAATTGGCTTTTTAGCAACTTGGTTTAGGGGGCATGAGCATGTGCTTAGTGGTTTGCTCATAGCCGCTCTTCATAAGGACCGGTTCGCAAAGCGACAACCTGGGACAACCGTGCTACCATGAGACTGGTATGAGACGGTCTTAGTTGATTAATTAGATCATTTTGGTTTGGTGTAACTTACCTGCGGGGCAAGAGGGGGAGTAAGCTTTTGTGGTCGCTGCACTACCTTAGGCTGAGTGTGCTGAGTGCTTCTCCCTTTGAGAGGCGGACACCACAATTGCGGCGCTTGATTCCTTGCGGTTACTTTTTACCAACGTGATCTTTGTAAAGGCTTCGTAGTGTTGCTTGCTAGTCATCTCATATAAGGCAATGTGATGAACTCCTAGCGTAGCACACGACTTGTGGGTAAAGATGTACAACCTCTCGAGAGTGTAAAACTGACATGTCAGCCATGCTCACGGTTATGAGTGGCCCATATCCTTTATGCAGATTAGTGGTTCCTGGTTGGTTGGGAAGGTGGATCTTATGTTAATAATATTGACTAATGTTCATATGCAATATCTTGGGTTTAATGGTTTATCTACTCACTTGCAGTAATTAGCTGTTTAATAAAACTTGACCCACTAAAAGCTCATGCTTTGTGTCAACCAACCTTAGAGCCTCATGGTTCATGTTATGCTTGTTGAGTACGAGTTGAAATACTCACGCTTGTTCCTTTAATTTTATCCTTGTTGGGGGAAAATTCCAACCGTTGCTCAGAAGATGAAGGCCTAAAGGAGTACAATTGAAGGTTCATGGAGTTCTAGGCGAGCGACCCCAGTTGGCTTCCCTATGGACAGCTCGGAGTTTTAGTTATGCTTCCGCTACTCTGTGTTAAAGACTTGATGTCTTTATGTAATTTTTGTTTAAACGATATGTAATAAAGCATTGTCTATAATATCACTGCTAATTGTCTCTATATGTGTGAGATTAGATCTTGGCACACATATGGGTTTGCTCTGGTTTTGTTCGTTGAAACCAGGTGTGACAGGTGACTCCTGAGCAAGCCGAAATCCTTGAGATGCTAGAGCAGAACAGCCGAGAGCTGAGAGCCTAGGATAAGATGTTGGCGAAGGCAGCTAAAAAGCTGCAGAAGTTGAAAGCCCAACTTGCTGAGGCTTTAGAGAAGAATGAGAGGTTGAGGAGTGTGAGACCCCAACCAAGTGAGCTTGAGTGTCCTACCTGCCAGTCTTTCATGATGGAGTTTGGTGACCAGAGGGATAGGTATGCCAAGCGGGTAGAGGAGATAGATGAGCTGAAGGTTGAGCTAGACAAACTTCAGTCCAAAATGGATGAGCCTACTTTGAGTAGAGAGCTCGAGTGTGAGTCTTGCCCCTGTTTAGCTAGAGAGCTAGCTGTGCTGAAGGAGAAGTTTGAGGGGCAGCTCATGGAGCTTGAGGAACTTAGGGCTAGACCTGCGCTTTTGGGTGCGTGTATGGTCTGCCCTACTTTGAGAGGTGAGTTAGAGCAGTTGAGAGCGGACTTTGAGGTGTTGTCAGCACCCACTGAATCTTGTGAGACCTGCCTGACCCTTAGGATGCAGCTGGTGGATAGGGATGCCACCATTAGGAAGTTGTAGAAAGTTGCTCCTGTTTTTCCCTCCCTAGACGGTGACACTTGTGCTGCCCAGATTGTAGTTCTGGAGAACCTGAGGGAGGAAGTGTTGTCTTTGCAAAATGACAACAACAGGTTGAGAGAGGTGCTGAGTTGGGTATATGCTAGGCAGCCCCAACTAGAGATGATCATAGAAAGCACCAAGAGAGCTGAGGGTGACTTGAGTGGGTTTGGGTTTGGAGAGTGCAGTACCTCAGGTGAGAAGAGTGCCCCTATTAAGATCAAGACTGCACCTACCCAGCCCGGTGAGACTGTTGATGGGGTTTACCATGAGCCACCCAAGGCTGGCCCAAAGAAGCAGTACTGGACACCCAAGCCTTCCAAGGCTAAGCTGGACAAGATTGCTAAGGAAAAGCTTAAGCCCAAGGGCAAGAAGCCAGTCCAGCAGCCTGAGCCACCCAAGGCCACACCACCTATGCCCAAGTCTCAGTCTAACCCAGTTCCTAGGAGGCCTGTCTACCACTGTGAGTTCTGCCAGCGGAATGGCCACCTAGAGGAGTTTTGCTTCAGGAGGAAGCGGGTTGAGAGGCAGGAGAGAGCTTGGAGGAACAAGGATCAGTTCTACTAGGGTGGTAGGCAAGATCCTCCCCATCGCGGTGAGAGGAAAGACCGCTTTGCTGGTGGTGAGAGAGGAGGCGGCTTTCAGGCCTGTGCTCTTGGTGGTGAGAGACGCTTTGTCGGTCGAGCTCCTAGTCGTTTTCAGCATGGCTATGGATGTGACCGAGGCTTTGGGAGAGCTTTCGAGGGTTCACGCTTTGGAGGTCGTGGTTACCCTGTTCACCGTGATAATTTTATTGATTGTGCTTACCCCACATTTGAGCAGATGGCTCAGCACTGGTACAGCAGTTTTGGTACTAACCCCAGTGTCGGACCGTTTGCTCACCGTCACTTTACTTGACTTTGCAGGATCGAGGCATGGAGGACGTGTGGATCATGGACTCCGGTTGCTTTAGGCACATGACAGGGCACCGCAAGTGGTTCTCCAGCCTCAACCCCGTGAGGACCAAGGAGTACATTACATTCGGGGATAATGGTCAAGGTAAAGTCTTGGGTGTTGGCTCTGTTTCGCTCTCTACTAAGCTTTCCCTGAGAGAAGTTGCTTTTGTCCGGAATCTGGGATTCAATTTGATCTCTGTTTTACAACTTCTCGATGAAGGTTTTGAGGTTCGTTTTAAGAAGGGTGCGTGCCACGTTCTTGATGCTGAGGAGACCCTTGTTTGCTCTTTGCAGCTTTTTGGTCAAGTTTTTAGGGTCGACCTCACATCTGTTTCTGGCCCTGCTCGTTGTTTGGTTGCTAGTCCTTCTGCTGATATATGGAAGTGGCATAGGAGACTTGGTCACTTGAGATTTGATTTGCTAGTCAGGTTGAGTTCAATGGGCCTAATCCGAGGATTGCCCAAATTGAAAGCTGAGAAGGACTTAGTATGCCATCCCTGTCGTCATGGCAAGATGGTTGCTGCTTCTCACATTCCTGTGTCTCAGGTTATGACCTCCTATCCGGGTGAGCTACTCCGTATGGATACAGTAGGTCCTGCTCGGGTAGCGTCGGTCAGTAGGAAGTCGTACGTGCTTGTCGTTGTGGACGACTTTTCGCGGTTCTCATGGGTGTTTTTCATGGAGTTTAAGGATGATGCGTTTGGTTTTGTTCGGTATTTGGTATTGAGGCTGAGAAACGAGAGTCATAAGGCCATGAGGGCTATGCGCAGTGACAATGGCGGAGAATTCAGAAACTCTCGTTTCGAAAACTTCTATTGTGACCTAGGTCTTGAGCACCAGTTTTCTTCTCCATATACCCCACCGCAAAACGGTGTTGTGGAACGTAAGAACCGCACACTTGTTGAGATGGCACGGACGATGCTCGATGAGCATAAGACTCCGAGGCGTTTTTGGGCTGAGGCAGTGAATATGGCTTATTACATTGCGAACCGGATCTTCTTACGAGCTTTTCTTGGGAAGGCCTCGTATAAACTTCGGTTTGGTAGGCAGCCCAGCATCAAACATTTGCGAGCGTTTGGCTGTAGGTGCTTTGTGCTTAAGAAGGCGGGGCATTTGGACAAGTTTGAGTCTCACTGTTTGGATGGGATTTTTCTGGGGTATGCTTCTAGTTCTAGGGCTTTTCGTGTGTGGATTTTGGAGGCCAAGCAAGTTGTTGAGACTTGTGAGGTTTCTTTTGATGAAACTATACCCTGCACAACCCCTGCCTTTGAGCTTTTAGGTGATGATGAAGAAGGCACCCCCATCTTTGAAGATGAGGAAGGTGCGGATGATGTTGGTGATGCAGGAGCCACTGCACCGGCTGTAGCCCCTGCCCCCTCTGCTACGAGCTCTGATGATGATGAAGGACCCTTGTCTACGGCTTCCTCCTTACTCCCCCTATGGCAAGCTCATGCAGAGGCTGGCCCCACTGAGGACGTAGGGGAGGTGACCTCCGAGATTGTTCCATCTCGGCAGGTCCAGCGGGATCACCCTCCACACAGGATGATTGGAGACATTCACCAGCATGTCACACGCTCTTCGGTTAACTCTGTAGCTTTTTTCTCCCACTCTGCATATGTTGCTTCTTTTGAGCCCCAGGATGTGTCACATGCATTATCTGATCCTAACTGGGTGAACGCCATGCATGAGGAGTTGGAGAATTTTGAGAGAAATCATGTCTGGGATTTAGTTGAACCTCCACCAAACTGTCGGCCTATAGGTACCAAGTGGGTTTTCAAGAACGAACAGGGTGAGGATGGAATGGTTGTGAGGAACAAAGCGAGATTGGTAGCCCAGGGTTTCTCTCAGAAGGAGGGGATAGATTATGAGGAAACCTTTGCCCCTGTAGCTCGTTTGGAAGCCATTAGGATTTTGCTTGCCTTTGCGGCCTCTAAAGGCTTCAAACTGCAGCAAATGGATGTCAAGTCTGCTTTCTAGAACGGGTTCATAGAAGAGGAGGTATATGTGAGACAATCTCCTAGCTTTGAGAGTGTTAGATTTCCAGACCGGGTGTATAAGTTGAGGAAAGCCCTTTATGGTCTGAAGCAAGCTCCTAGAGCTTGGTATGCTAGGTTGAAGAGTTTTCTGCTCAAGTCTAGATTTGTGATGGGTTCAGTAAACAAGACTTTGTTTTTGTTGAGTCGTGGCGGTGACACCCTAATAGTTCAGATATATGTTGATAACATAATCTTTGGTGGTTCATCTCACGCTTTGGTGTCTAGCTTTGCTGAACAGATGAGCAGGGAATTTGAGATGAGTCTCATGGGTGAGCTACAGTTCTTCCTCGGGCTGCAGATCAAGCAAGGCCCTGAAGGAACCTTCATCCATCAAGCCAAGTATATAAGAGACATATTCAAGAAGTTTGAGATGGGTGACTCCAAGCCTATGACGACCCCTATGAGTACAAACACGGCGCTTGATGCTGATGAAGATGGCGAGGGGATGGACCAAAAGAAATTTCGAGGAATGATCGGCTCACTTCTGTACCTGATGGTGTAACACCCTGGTTTAAATACCAGCTTTTTACAAATTAATTGCAAGCAATTTATTTAATTTTTCTAAGGTTTATGTGCTAGTTCGCATTCATCATGATTTATTTAAATTAAATAAATGCATAAAAATAACATAGTCTTATCTTCCTTGTGCATACATGCTGGAGCATTGTTTCTTGTTTGATTGAATTAAGGAATTAAATTCAAATTTATTTGAGTTATTAGAGCTACATCTCTTCCAATTCAAAAGAGTTCAAATACAGAAAAGAAAAAGAAAAAGAAAAAAAAAGAGAGAGAGCCAAGCCGACCGGCCGGCCCAAGCTTACCGGCCAGCCCAGCTCCCCGCCCCCCTCTTCCCGCCTGGGCCCCGAGCTGGCCCAACCCCGCGCCCACTCCCCCTCAGCGCGCAGTTCGGCCCACTAGGCCGCGGTCGCGCCTCCCTCTCCCCGCACCTCGCGCCCGCTGACCTTTGGGTCCCACGGGTCAGGCCCGTCTCCCTCCTTCCGCCGGAGATCCCGCGCCTTCGCTCGGCCACGCGCGCAACCGAAGTTGGATGTTTTTCCTCCCGAATCCACGCCCACGTCCCCTTCCTTTAGTGCCCTCCCTTCAATCCCGAGGTCGCCGCCCCGGTTTCCCCTTTTCCCTCCCTTCCTTCACTGCGCCTTGACGAGCTTTTAAAGCCGCCGGCCACCTCTTCGGTGTACACCGCGTTCTAGCGTCCTAAACCCCTATAAAACCTGACCCCGAGCGTCGCCCCGAGCCCCTTTACCACTCCACCCCTCCAATTTCACTCTCGTACCTTGACGCGCCCGCAATCCGCCGCCGGAGTCCCACCTCGGTAAGCCGCTCTATCGCCCAATTCCTCACCGGCGAGCCGTCTTCGGCCCTCTAACCACCGCCAACTTGTTCGCAGGAGCTTCGGGAAGCCGTTTTGTGGGATCTAGTCGCGAGCACGCCACTCCGAAGCCTCTGCCCGCGGACGCCGTTCGAGCCGTCCGCCGTTCCCCATCGCGAGCTCTCCCCGCCGCCTCCCCGCTTCCCTCGATCCCTCGGTGAGCTCCGCCTCGGCCTCCTCTCTCTCCCGAGCTAGGTCTAGTCCAGCGAAACCGCCCTTAGGCCCCGGCGCACCTTGCTCCCGCGAGCCGCCGCCGCGCCGGCCGGACTACACCGTGGGGAATGGTCACCGCCGGCGCCCCCCTTCTCCCGTTCAACCCTAGCCCTCGGATCTGATCTGGGCGGCCGAGATCATAACGTGCCATACCCCTTCGTGGGCCAACCACCGAACGCCACATCGCCCTCCACTTATCCGACTCAGCCGGGCCCCGCGCGTCAGGCCGCGTGTCACGCCACGCGCGCGCCGCGTCAGCGCCGCGCCAGCGTAGACCCTATCAGCCGCGGGACTTTCGCAGAAAAGACCCCGCGTTTCTTTGGAATCAACCCGCGGTCCACCTGCGTTAAAAAGTAATTAGATTTAAGTCCTGTTTTCTTCGGTTTGGCCCCTGGACTCTCCGGTTTTTGAACCTGCAGTCCAAGCATCGGTGGTTTTGCCCGAAAGCCCACGGCGGCTATGGTTAATTACGGATAGGTCCTCGGTTTTTCAAATCTAACCCCTGGTTTCTTTGTTTCTATCACAGTTATGCCCCTAGAAGCTTGTTTTATGCATAACTTTCACGTTTTAACTCTGATTTGAGTGATTCTTGCGCTCACGCGATCGTAGAAACGCGTAGAATGTTTTTAGTACAGTTTTATCTTCTGTTTTTATGATATGATGTACTGTATCGCACCTTTGGATAATTGTTTGCATGTATGTATGCGTGGAAATGCTTGTATGTTGCCGTGAACGTGTTTAGACAGTGAGCAGTTTGTTGGTGAAGAAGAGCAACAGTTTGAGGGTGTCGAGCAGCAGCCGTAAGACCAGTTTGAGCAAGGCAAGTATAACATGGACACAACCCAATAATCATTTAATCACTTCATATGCATGTGTCTAATTTTGGATGCCAATAAGGACTGTACCTAGCCTCTTTTATCGCAATGTTACCTTGGGATGCATGTGGTTACGTTTTGCTAGTTGCTGCACAAACACATGTTACCTTTCGTTAATAATTTTGTTAATAGATCTATGCAATCAAATCTTGAGCATGACCCTCTGTGGTTCATGTTCCTTTAAAAATGGCTTTTTAGCAACTTGGTTTATTGAGCATGAGCATGTGTTTTGCTTATAGCCACCGTCCTTAAGGACTGGTTCGCAAAGCGACAACCTGGGACAACAGTGCTACCATGAGACTGGAATGGGACGGTCTTGGCTAACTAATTAGGTTGCATTGGTTCGGGAGTAACTTACCGACGGGGCAAGAGGGGAGGTGAGCTTCTATGGCCCTCGTGCTACTCGGGTTGGGTGCATTTATCTCCCCTTGAGGCTTGCTCCACAGTTGCGGACCCTGAAACCTTAGCGGTTACACCTTACCAACGTGATCTTTGTAAAGGCCCCGTAGTGTGCTTGCTAGCCATCTCATCTAAGGTAATGTGGTGGACCACTAGCGTAGCCCACGATTCATGGGTAAAGATATATGACCTCTCGAGAGTGTAAAACTGAAATGTCAGCCGTGCTCACGGTTATGAGCGGCCCAGATCCTTTATGCAGATTAGTGGTTCTGTTGGGTTTGAAAGTGGTTCTTATGTTAATGTTGTTGAATAATGTTCTTATGCAATATCTTGGGCTTAATGGTTTATCTACTCACTTGTAGTAACTAGTTGTTTAATAAAAACTTGACCAACTAAAAGCTCATGCTCTGTGTCAGCCAACCTTAGAGCCTCATAGTTCATGTTATGCTTGTGGAGTACGAGTTGTAGTACTCACGCTTGTTTCTTTTATTTCAACCTACTGTTGACTGGAACCCAACCGCTGCTCAGTTCAAGAAGACTTCGAGGAGTATGTTCAGGACTTCAATGAGTTCTAGGCGTACCCGTCCCCCAGTCAACGTCCCTGTGGCAGCTCGTTTTGTTCCGTTTACGCTTCCGCTATGACTCTGGTCTAAAGACATGTTGTCTTATTGTAATAAAGTGATGATATACGCTATGTAAACGTTTTATTTTATCTTTTATGCACGTTCTGTGATGTCACTATTGTCATAATATATGTGAGACTCGTTCCTGGCACATATATGTTGTCCCGGTTCCGTTGGTTGAGAACTGAGCGTGACAAAGTGGTATCAGAGTCGTGTTGACTGTAGGACGGAAGCCTAGTTAAAAACAGACGTAAATAAGGATCTCACTCCCCTTTTCCCCTTTGCTGTTTTATGAAAATTTTATTTTCGCTATCAAATTATATGTTCACTCTATGTTAAATTATTACTTTTGCTTTATTCATTCAATCATATAGAACTGACCTCCATCTTACTCCATCCTCCTTTTAGGTCATGGCACGCAGCAAGCAAACCGCCCGCAAGAGTACCGGGGGCCGCCTTCGCCGTGTTGCACCACCGACTCCACGGTGCACTCCTGTACCTCGGCCACCACCACGGATCGAGCCTCCGTCACCGGAGCTGCCCGAGCCGTTGCCAACACCACCCTTCGAGTACGCTCCCATGGACCAGGCGCCACACCCCTTTGAGGGGAATGGTCTGCTCCCAGCGGACACTGACCCTAAGGAGGAGGAGGAGGAGAATAAGGAGGAGGACCCGGTGGAGGTAGTTTACTACCTCGACTCAGACAGCGACGATGATGCGCGAGAGGAGGCTCCATCGCCACGCCTGCCGACACCGACACCTCCTTCCCCGCATGCACCGACACCACCGCCTTCTCCAGCGGTACCTGCAGCTTCACCGACACCTCCACCGCCACCACCTGCCGCACTGGAGTGGCCGTTCCGTGTGGCCGTACCTTCCGACGAGGGGGGTCAGTGGGAGGTTGTCGCCTGGGTCGACCTGACGCACCCACACCACGGTGCCGACCTGGAGTTCCCAGGCCTACTCCGCTACTGCCTCTACGACCTGGGTTACACTACCCACGAGGTTGTCTACCAGGTCCGGCAGCGAGCGCGCCCGAACCACACCACCCTCTGGTCTGCTGGTGTGCAGGTCCTGGAGCCTAACCCCAACCATGGGGGACGCACCGTGCTGCGCAGGCACTACAGCATCGCGGAGCACGAGACCATGGAGATGGCCATGGAGGACGCTGCTTAGCAGGCTCTTGGGGTCCTCTGCCAGCACTACCACACCCCACTCTGCCAGTCTCAGTACCTCTACTTTCCCCGTCGGTAGTCTGGGGATACTGAGCACGAGATAGCGTCCATTCGGGGTGAGGACAACCGACAGCTGCTGAAGCTGGTCCGGTATGTGTCAGCCCTGATCACTGCCTACGTCAGGGTGTCCGAGGAGCTCCATCACCGGAACGGTGAGGTGTTCCACCTTCAAGCTCAGCTGGACCGAGTGGCGGGGCCACCACCTCAGGTGCCAGTGGTGGACCCAGCTCAGACTCCCCCTCGCAGGAGGCGTGGCACTGGAGAGTTAGGTGGTGCAACTAGTATACTCCCTCGGGATGACTAGTCGACCTCAGGTATCGCATTAGCACGTTTGGTTAAACTTGAGTTAAGTTGTGATGGCTGGGTGTTTGTTATTTTGAACCATGTTTGATTTGGATCTTTGGTTGTGTGTTATCCAGCTGTGGGGATTTGTCCCAGCATGAACAAGTTAATGTTATCAAATGAAGTTAGCTCGTTGGGTTAAAATATTATATCCACTCTATTGCTCTTACTACTTTATCTTTAGTCACTACTGCTTGTGCACCAATATGTTGGCTATGTGCTCATGGTGTCTCTGTTACAATCAGATGGTTAACACAAGGAGCAACGCCGCTGGTGGAAATGCTAACCAGGGTAACCAAGGGGGTGGCAACCCACTGCCCAACCCTCCACCACTGACACCGGAGCAGTTCTATAATCTCCAGATGCAGATGATGGCAACAATGACCAATGCTGTACAAGTTCTCCAGCAGGCTCAAGCTCAGCCACCACCCCCGCCACCTAGAGATAGGCGTGGAGATTTTCTGAAGGGCCACCCTCCCACTTTCTCTCATGCTACAGAGCCACTATAGGCAGATGACTGGCTTCGTGCTGTGGAACGCCAATTAGATATAGCACAGCACAACGATAGGGAAAGGGCCTTGTATGGATCTGGACAGTTGAGGAGTGCAGCACTTGACTGGTGGGAATCCTACAGACCCCAAGACAGGTATACATTCACCTGGGCACAATTCAGGGAGAATTTTCGCAACCACCATGTGCCTGCGGGGTTGATGAAAATGAAGAAGAAGGAGTTCCTTTCCCTGAAGCAAGGCAGCATGTCGGTGACTGAGTATAGGGACAAGTTCCTTCAGTTGGCCAGATATGCCACTGCAGAGGTGGCGGAGGACAGGGAGAAGCAAGAATACTTACTGGAGGGTTTAAATGATGTGCTCCAATACCAGCTGATGAACCATACCTTTCCTAGCTTTCATTAACTGGTGGACAGGGCGCTTTTCACTGAAAGGAAGCGCCAGGAGATCGAAGAAAGGAAGAGGAAGTACAACAACTCTTCATCAAGCAGCAACACCCGCCCCCGTTTCTCTCAAGGTCCGAGCTCACAACAGCAGGGGCAGCAGCAGCGGGCTCAAGGACAGCAAGGCTACCAGTACCAGCAGCGCTACCAGGGTCAGCCAGCTCGTCCTATGTATCCAGCTCAGCGCCAAGTGCAGACCACCCCTCCCACCACAAATCAGACTACAGGTGTTGGGCCTTGCTACAAGTGTGGTGGAGCGGGCCACTATGCTAATGCTTGTCCCCGTAAGGTGCAAGGTAACCAACAAGGGCAGCAACTAGGCCAAAGGCAGAACCCTCCCCAGCCGCAGCAAGGGCGCCCCAATCAACAAGGCAAGGCGCCGTGGCAAGGGAAGGTGAATCATGTGACAGCTGAGTCTGCAGCTGAAGCTCCTAACGTCGTGCTTGGTACGTTCCTGGTCAACTCTCACCCTGCTACAGTTCTTTTTGATACCGGTGCCACGCATTCATTTATTAGCAAATCATATGCTGAGCAGTACAATATTCCTATAAGGTCTGCAAGTAGACCCATGGTAGTATCTACACCGGGGGAAACGTTGAGCACAAGTTTAATATGCCCTCAAGTTAGCATAAACATAAGGGGGGTAGAATTCTGCACCAAGTTGATAATCATTGGTTCCGCGGGAATTGATATCATCTTGGGAATGGAAACTCTTGCTAAGTGGGATGTCAGAATTGATTGTGCCAAGCGAACTGTCCACTTAACAGCTCCTGATGGTCAGAAAGTGGAAGTCAGTGCCACAGAACCTTCTGGTTATCTGCATCAGATGGAGGCTAAGCCCACGGAAGGGATTCGAGTAGTGTGCGAGTACCCGGATGTCTTTCCTGATGAGTTACCAGGTATGCCACCTGACCGAGAAGTTGAATTTTTAATAGAACTTTTACCTGGTACAGCCCCTATAGCAAAAAGGCAATATAGAGTGGCACCCAAAGAACAAGAGTTAATAAAGGAAAATATAGATGAGTTGTTAGGGAAAGGGTTTATTCGGCCTAGTTCTTCACCTTGGGCTTTTCCGGTTCTGTTTGTTGATAAAAAGGATGGGACCCAAAGGATGTGTGTGGATTATAGAGCCTTGAATGATGTCACCATCAAGAATAAATACCCCTTGCCTCGAATAGATGACCTGTTTGATCAATTACAAGGTGCTTGTGTGTTCTCAAAAATTGATTTGAGGTCTGGTTATCATCAAATGAAGATTCGTCCTTCCGACATTCCAAAGACTGCTTTCATTACTAGATTTGGGTTATATGAGTACACAGTGATGTTTTTTGGTTTGACCAATGCTCCTGCTTATTTTATGAATCTTATGAACAAGGTGTTTATGGAGTATCTTGACAAGTTTGTTGTGGTGTTCATTGATGATATATTGATCTATTCCAAGACGGAAGAAGAACACGAAGAACACTTGAGATTAGTTTTGCAGAAGTTGAGAGAACATAAGTTGTATGCAAAGTTGAGCAAGTGTGAGTTTTGGCTTGATCAAGTGCCTTTCCTAGGACACATAGTCTCAAAAGGTGGAATAATGGTGGATCCCAGCAAGATCAGCAGTGTCATGGATTGGAAGGTGCCAGAAGTCGTGAAAGAGGTTCGTGGATTTTTGGTTCTAGCAGGATATTACAGAAGGTTTATTGAGAGTTTTTTCAGGATTGCAAAGCCGATGACATCATTGCTCGAGAAGGGTGTTCCATTTATTTGGACTAAGGAGAGGCAAGCTGCATTTGATGAATTAAAGAAGAGACTCACCACAGCTCCAGTGCTTACTCTACCTGACTTGACCAAGAGTTTCACCGTGTACTGTGATGCTTCTAAGGAAGGATTGGGTTGTGTGCTGATGCAGGAGGGTAAGGTGATTGCTTGCTTCACGCCAGTTAAGAAAGCATGAGGTCAATTATCCCACTCATGATCTGGAGTTAGCAGCTGTTGTGCATGCTCTGAAAATCTGGAGGCATTATTTATTTGGAAATCGGTGTGAGATATACACCGATCATAAGAGTCTCAAATACATCTTCACCTAGAATGAGCTGAATATGAGGCAGAGAAGATGGCTGGAGTTGATTAAAGATTATGACCTGGAGATACATTACCATCCAAGGAAAGCCAACGTGGTAGCAGATGCTTTAAGCAGAAAGAGTTATGTTAACATGGCAGTTGCTTTTCAGATGCCCCTTGAGCTATGTGCAGAATTTGAGAGTTTGAATTTGGGATTCGTGCATCACACCACAGTAGCAACTTTTGAAGCAGAGCCTACCCTTGAACAAGAGATAAGGAAACATCAGAAGACAGACGAGAAAATTCAGGAGATCCGGGAATCAAGGTGGGCAAGGCGCCACACTTTTGTGAGGATGAACAGGTACCGTATGGTACAAGAACCGGATCTGTGTGCCAGATGTGGACAGTATAAAGAAGTTAATACTCATTGAGGCTCATGACACCGCTTACTCCATTCACTCGGGCAGTACCAAGATGTATCATGACTTGAAGGAAAGGTTTGGGTGGTATGGGATGAAGAGAGCAGCGGCAGAATATGTCGCAGTGTGTGACACTTGTTAGCGTGTGAAGGCTAAACATCAGAGATCTTCAGGTTTGTTGCAACCCTTGAAGATTCCAGAGTGGAAATGGGAGGAAATAAGCATGGATTTCATTGTGGGGTTACCCAGGACTTAGAAAGGTTACAACTCGATCTAGGTAGTTGTGGATCGATTGACCAAGGTTGCTCATTTCATTCCTGTGAACACTACTTATTCGGGTGCCAGGTTAGCAGAGTTGTATATCTCCAGAATCGTTTGCTTGCATGGTGTGCCTAAGCGGATCATATCTGATAGAGGTTCACAGATCACATCTCGTTTTTGGGAGCAGTTGCATGACTCCTTGGATTCCAAGCTTCGGTTCAGTACAGCATATCACCCACAGACAGATGATGGTCAGACGGAAAGAACAAACCAGATTCTAGGGGACATGTTGAGGGCATGTGCTATACAGTACGGAACCAGTTGGGATAAGAGTCTGCCTTACGCCGAGTTCTCTTATAACAACAGCTATCAAGCTAGTCTGAAGAAGTCACCATTTGAGACGCTGTATGGCAGAAGGTGCAGGACACCGTTATTTTGGAACCAAATAGGAGAGAAGCAAGTGTTCGGACCCGACCTTATCAAAGATGCTGAACAGCAGATCAAGATGGTACGTGAGAACTTGAGAGTTGCCCAGTCCAAACAGAAGATCTATGCAGATGTGCGACACAGCGACTTGACCTTTAAGGTTGATGACTTTGTGTATTTGAATGTGTCACCAATGAGATAAATTCGGAGGTTTAATATGAAAGGAAAGCTGGCACCAAGATACATCGGTCCATTCAAGATAGTAGAAAGGAAAGAAGAAGTGGCTTATAAGTTGGAGTTGCCATCAAACCTATCTGGCATACACAATGTGTTCCATGTGTCCCAACTAAAGAAGTGTTTGAGGGTGCCGGAAGAACAAGCACCACTGGAAGGTCTGGATGTGCAGGAGGATCTGACATATACTGAACACCTAGTAAAGATTCTCGAAACATCTGAAAGGGTTACCCGAAACAGGAGGGTCAAAATGTGCAGGGTGCAGTGGAAACATCACACGGAGGATGAGGCAACTTGGGAAAGAGAGGAAGAATTGAGAGCAACTAATCCTGGTCTATTTGCTAGCCACCTATGAGAATCTCGGGGGCGAGATTCCTGTTAAGGGGGTAGGTTTGTAACACCCTGGTTTAAATACCAGCTTTTTACAAATTAATTGCAAGCAATTTATTTAATTTTCCTAAGGTTTATGTGCTAGTTCGCATTCATCATGATTTATTTAAATTAAATAAATGCATAAAAATAACATAGTCTTACCTTCCTTGTGCATACATGCTGGTGCATTGTTTCTTGTTTGATTGAATTAAGGAATTAAATTCAAATTTATTTGAGTTATTAGAGCTACATCTCTTCCGATTCAAAAGAGTTCAAAAACAGAAAAGAAAAAGAAAAAGAAAAGAGAGAGAGAGAGCCAAGCCGACCGGCCGGCCCTAGCCGACCGGCCAGACCAGCTCCCTGCCCCCTCTTCCCGCCTCGGCCCCGAGCCGGCCCAAGCCCGCGCCCCCTCCCCCTCAGCGTGTCGTTCGGCCCACCAGGCCGCGGCCGCACCTCCCTCTCCCCGCGCCTCGTGCCCGCTGACCTCTGGGTCCCACAGGTCAGGCCCGTCTCCCTCCTTCCGCCGGAGATCCCGCGCCTCCGCTCGGCCACGCGCGCAACCGAAGTTGGAAGTTTTTCCTCCCAAATCCACGCCCACGTCCCCTTCCTTTAGTGCCCTCCCTTCAATCCCGCGGTCGCCACCCCGGTTTCCCCTTTTCCCTCCCTTCCTTCACTGCGCCTTGAGGAGCTTTCAAAGCCGCCGGCCACCTCTTCCGTGTACACCGCGTTCTAGCGTCCTAAACCCCTATAAAACCTGACCCCGAACGTCGCCCCAAGCCCCTTTACCACTCCACCCCTCCAATTTCACTCTCGTACCATGATGTGGCCGCAATCCGCCGCTGGAGTCCCGCCTCAGTAAGCCGCTCCGCCGCCCAATTCCTCACCAGCGAGCCGTCTTCAGCCCTCTAACCAACTCCAACTTGTTCACAGGAGCTTCGGGAAGCCGTTCTGTGGGATCTAGTCGCGAGCACGCCACGCCGAAGCCTCTGCCCGCGGACGCCGTTCGAGCCGTGTGCCGTTCCCCATCACGAGATCTCACCGCCGCCTTCCCGCTTCCCTCGATCCCTCGGTGAGCTCCGCCTCGGCCTCCTCTCTCTCCCGAGCTAGGTCTAGTCCAGCGAAACCGCCCTTAGGCCCCGGCGCACCTTGCTCCGGCGAGCCACCGCCGCGCCGGCCGGACTACACCGTGGGGAATGGTCGCCGCCGGCGCCCCCTTCTCCCGTTCAACCCTGGCCCTCGGATCTGATCTGGGCGGCCGAGATCATAACGTGCCATACCCCTTCGTGGGCCAACCACCGAACGCCATGTCGCCCTCCACTTATCCGACTCAGCCGGGTCCCGCGCGTTGGGCCGCGTGTCACGCCACGCGCGCGCCGCATCAGCGCCGCGCCAGCGTAGACCCGGTCAGCCACGGGACTTTCGCAGAAAAGACCCCGCGTTTCTCTGGAATCAACCCGCGGTCCACCTGCGTTGAAAAGTAACTAGATTTAAGTCCTGTTTTCTTCGGTTTGGCCCTTGGACTCTCCGGTTTTTGAACCCGCAGTCCAAGCATCGGTGGATTTGCCCGAAAGCCCTCGGCGGCTATGGTTAATTATGGATAGGTCCTCGGTTTTTCAAATCTAACCCCTGGTTTCTTTGTTTCTATCACAGTTATGCCCCTAGAAGCTTGTTTTATGCATAACTTTCACGTTTTAACTCCGATTTGAGTGATTCTTGCGCTCACGCGATCGTAGAAACATGTAGAATGTTTTTAGTACAGTTTTATCTTCTATTTTTATGATATGATGTACTGTTTCTCACCTTTGGATAATTGTTTACACGTATGTATGCGTGGAAATGCTTGTATGTTGCCGTTAACGTGTTTAGACGGTGAGCAGTTTGTTGGTGAAGAAGAGCAGCAGTTTGAGGGTGTCGAGCAGCAACCGCAAGACCAGTTTGAGCAAGGCAAGTATAACATGGACACAACCCAATAATCATTTAATCACTTCATATGCATGTGTCTAATTTTGGATGCCAATAAGGACTGTACCTAGCCTCTTTTATCGCAATGTTACCTTGGGATGCATGTGGTTACGTTTTGCTAGTTGCTGCACAAACACATGTTACCTTTCGTTAAAAATTTTGTTAATGGATCTATGCAATCAAATCTTGAGCTGGTCTTGGCTTAGCAACTTGGTTCATGTTCCTTTAAAAATGGCTTTTTAGCAACTTCGTTTAGGGGGCATGAGCATGTGTTTTGCTTATAGCCACCCTCCTTAAGGACCGGTTCGCAAATCGACAACCTGGGACAACAGTTCTACCATGAGACTGGAATGGGACGGTCTTAGCTAACTAATTAGGTTGCATTGGTTCGAGAGTAACTTACCGACGGGGCAAGAGGGGAGGTGAGCTTCTGTGGCCCTCGCGCTACTTGGGTTGAGTGCGTTTATCTCCCCTTGAGGCTTGCTCCACAATTGCGGACCCTAAAACCTTAGCGGTTACACCTTACCAACGTGATCTTTGTAAAGGCCCCATAGTGTGCTTGCTAGCCATCTCATCTAAGGTAATGTGGTGGACCACTAGCGTAGCCCACAACTCATGGGTAAAGATGTACGACCTCTCGAGAGTGTAAAACTGACATGCCAGCCGTGCTCACGGTTATGAGCGGCCTAGATCCTTTATGCAGATTAGTGGTTCTATTGGGTTTGAAAGTGGTTCTTATGTTAATGTTGTTGAATAATGTTCTTATGCAATATCTTGGGCTTAATGGTTTATCTACTCACTTGTAGTAACTAGTTGTTTAATAAAAACTTGACCAACTAAAAACTCATGCTCTATTTCAGCCAATCTTAGAGCCTCATAGTTCATGTTATGCTTGTGGAGTACGAGTTGTAGTACTCACGCTTGTTTCTTTTATTTCAACCTATTGTTGGCTGGAACCCAACCGCTGTTCAGTTCAAGAAGACTTCGAGGAGTATATTCAGGACTTTAATGAGTTCTAGGCGTACCCGTCCCCCAGTCGACGTCCCTGTGGCGGCTCGTTTTGTTCCGTTTACGCTTCCGCTATGACTCTGGTTTAAAGACATGTTGTCTTATTGTAATAAAGTGATGATATACGCTATGTAAACGTTTTATTTTATCTTTTATGCACGTTCTGTGATGTCACTATTGTCATAATATATGTGAGACTTGTTCCTGGCACATATATGTTGTCCCGGTTCCGTTGGTTGAGAACTGGGCGTGACAGACGGCGACCAGGCCGGACATTCAGTTCGTGGTCTGCCTTTGTGCACGTTACCAGGCGTCTCCCAGGACATCTCACCGTCAGGTGGTGAAGTGCATTTTTAGGTATCTGAAATTCACTCCTGAGCTTGGTCTTTGGTATTCCTCGGGTTCTTCTCTTTCTCTTAGAGGGTTCTCAGATGCTGATCATGCTGGCTGCTGGATTGATCGCAAGTCAACCTCCGGCACATGCCAACTCTTAGGAACCTCTCTTGTCTCTTGGTCCTCTCACAAGCAAGCTAGCGTATCCTTGTCTACCACAGAAGCAGAGTATATAGCTGCTGCTAGTTGCTGCTCCCAGGTTTTATGGATGAAAGCCACCCTTAGTGATTTCGGCCTTAGGTTTGAAAAAATCCCTCTCCTAGTTGACTCTACTTCTGCTATTTCTGTAGCTAAGAACACCGTCTTGCACTCTAGAACCAAACACATAGACGTGAGGTTTCACTTTCTGAGAGATCACTATGAGAAAGGGGACATAGACCTAATCCATGTAGTATCTGAAAACCAGTTGGCCGATATCTTTACCAAGCCCCTAGAGTTTGGCGCTTTTGTGCACTTGAGAGGTGAGTTTGGAGTGTGCTATCCCTTTTAGTTAGGGATAGTATGCTATTCCTTTTAGTAAGAAATAGCTTCTGTAGTCTAGAATTTGCTTTTATCTTGCTTTTATTTCTCTCTGTTTCTTTTGCATATTGTATCATAGCATGCATGACATTCATGTATCATATGTATTTTCACCTACACTAGCACTAGAGCTCTTTTGGTATGTTGAGTTAGTACTTGCTTGTGCTAGATTGTAAAGATGCTTGCTTGATCATGGTTGGCTAAGCTCTTTTGAGTCTATTGAATACTAATTGTGAGCTAAGTCATTTTACTCTTTGCAAATCAAAAACCATGATCACCACTTGTTTTGGCTACCTAGCATGTGTAGGAATGTTGAACACTATGCTATCTTTTTATGCCTGGATATGCTAGTTGTATGCCTTTGCTATGGTAATGCCTAAGCTTTTATGACACCTTGCTTAAATTGAAATCTGAATCAAAATGCTTATAAGTGGTGTCTTATGTGCTGAATTGAGAAAGATCCAATTAGGTTTGCTGGTCACACTGATCTAGTTCAAGACAGCTTGCCTTTGCACTTTGGCATGAACTTGGACTAGGCTGTATATGACCAAAACCTTGTCTTAAGCTTCTGATGGTTATATAACCTAGGCTTGGCATTGGTTGGTAAGAAGTGGCAAAAGACAAGTAAATAACCCCCGGCACAAAAAGAACTTGCTTATGAATACAAATGTCTAAATCTGAAATTTGCAAGTCTCTAAAATGCTTATGGCTAGTTGTATATGCTTTGGTTGAGAGTAGCACATCTTGTATGTATTGCTAGCATCTTGTTGTTCATGCCTATATTGCTAGGTGCTATTCATGTTGGTGATGCTTTCTTTTCCATAACCCTAAAAAACATGCTCCTCATCTGTGTAAGATAGATTCATTTGAGCTTGTTAGTGCTTCCTTGCCCTCACTTGCTCTGTATGATAGAACTTGTGATTACTAGCTTTCCATCCCTTCTGAGCTCTTTCAGTTACAGTCCTTGCATTTCATGGCATATTTTGAGGGGCAGTTGAGTTCAAGGAACCCTTGATGTGTCCATTGTCAACAAGGGGGAGAGATTTTGGAGTATTGGACCCAAGGGGAGGACTTTGGGAGAGAATTTTAGTTGAGGGGGAGCTTTGTACTCATTTTGCATTTGTGAGGATGCATTTCAGGGGGAGTTGAGCTTTTAGCATGCTCTTTGCATCGGTGCGTTCCTAAATTTTATTTTCAATACTATAAAATAATTAAAATGTTTTATCAATTTATTAAGGATTTTTGTGATTAGAATGAGCATTCAAATGATTTTCTAAAATATAAAGTTTAAAGTGAATAAAATAAATTTAGGTCAACCTGTTGTTGCATTCATGCCGTTGCACTATTTTATGTTGAGTGATTGCCTAAGGATTTGAATTCAAATTTATTTGAATCCATAGATTTGGTTTTGGTTTAAAAGAAAAAGGAGAGGGAAAAGGAAGGAAAAAGAAAAAAAAAGGCAGCCCATCCAGCCAAACCAGCCTACCCCGGCTTTCCCCTTCCTGGCCCGCTCGCGTTTTCCCCCCTCTTGGGCCGGCCTGCCCCTTCACCCATTGGGCCCAAGCGAGCCAGCCCATCACGCCCTACCTTCTCCTTCCCTATCTGCCTGGTGGCTCCGCGCCTGTATGCAGCTGACCGGCGGGCCCTCACCGTCAGGTCTTCCTCCAACCTCCGGCCGAACGCCCCGCTCGCTATCTCTCTGTCAATGGCCCTCAAGCCGCGGCCACCCTCTCTCTCTTTCCCTGACCATGGCCCTCTTCCGCCTTCCCCACGGCCATGCTGGGCCCGCATGCCAGCGCCCCCCTTCGCGAGCGACGCGGATTCACGCGGAATCGCCCGGGACTCGAGTCCGAGTCGAGTCGGACCCGGGAGAGCTCGCACCGCCATTTCCAAATCGGGCCACAGTCCGACTCGCTGCCGCCCTATAAGAGGATTTTCCAAACCGCCGCCTCGTCCCTTTTTGCTCCCACACCCTAGCGCCAACCCTAGCCGCCGCGCTCGCCCTCAATTCCACCGCCAAAGCGCCGCCGTGGTGAGATCCTCCGCCGCCA
This sequence comes from Paspalum notatum, assembly GCA_022530915.1. Lineage (NCBI taxonomy): Eukaryota > Viridiplantae > Streptophyta > Magnoliopsida > Poales > Poaceae > Paspalum > Paspalum notatum. The sequence goes on from CM039688.1 coordinate 15,374,518, forward strand.
AATTGGCCGCCGTTGAGTCTCCTCCGGCCTCTATTGACCCCTCCTCACCTTCGCAGGTTCTTCGCGAAGCCGTTCTGTTCATCCTGGACGCTCACAATCACCTCCTTCCCGTCGTTCCGCGATGCTGACAGGCCACGGCCGCTTGAGCTCGTCGCAGAGCCTCTCCGCCACCTGCTGACCTCCTCCGAGCCCTGTGGTGAGACTCCCCTTGATCTCTTCTCACTCCGGGGCGAATCCTCGTCGTTGCTAGCCCTTCCAGGAGCCCAGGACGCGCTGCTCCAGCGAGCCACCGCCGCGGGAAGGTGGACTCCGCCGTGGTCCTTGGCCACTACCGGCGAGTCCCTTTCCCCGATCAATCCCAATTGTTAGATCTTGATCCAACAGCTCTCATCCGCCGGAGACTCGGTCAATACCGGTCAACAGCCGGTCAGCCGTCGTTCTTTTGCAAATAAGCCCCTTTGTTTTGTCAAAATCAACCCGAGGTCCTTTCCAGTAGAAAGCAAGCTCCTTACTGTTTTAGCCCTGGTTTTCGAAAACTATCTGCAATTAGGTCCTATGACATTCCAAAGCTCATAACTTTCCCGTTTTAAATCTGTTTTCGACGATTCTTGCGCTCACGAGTTCGTGGTGATGCATAGAATAGTTTTATAAATGTTTTATCTTCTATTTTGATGATATGATGTACTGTTTCTTATAGTTTATACTTGTTTGCTTGCATGTGTGAACTTGTATGCCTGTGTGGTGCCTCGATGAACGTTTAGACGCTGTTCTCTTCATCCAGAAGACATCTAGAAGTGCAATATCAAGATCAAGATCTAGAAGACTTTGAGCAGTGATTTTTTTTTTATAAAGGAAGGCAAGGATAACATAAACACCACCCAATAACCTTTTAATCATTGCATGTGCATTTAAATTTGTATGCCTGTAAGGTTTTACTTAGCTACTTTTATCCTTATATATCTACCTTTTGGGATGCATATGGTTAAGTTGTGCTAGGTGCTGCGTGAACACATATCTTTATGCTAATTAATTTTGACTAATGGTTCTATGCAATTAATGTGAGCTTGACCCTCTATGCTGTGTGCTTGAGTGGTTCATGTCTCTTGTAAAACTGGCTTTTTAGCAACATGGTTTAGGGAGCTTGAGCAATGTGCTCGTGTGCTTTTGCTAGTTTTCTCCCTAAGGACCGAATCACAAAGCGACCACCTGGGACAACAGTGCTACCACAAGGCTGGAATGGAACGGACTTAGCTGATTAATTAGGTTGTTTTGGTTTGGGAGTAACTTACCTGCGGGGCAAGAGGGGAGGTGAGCTTCTGTGGCCCTCGCGCTGCTTGGGTTGAGTGTGCTTTACGTTACATGTATGTGCTTCTCCCCGTGAGGCTTGCTCCACGGTTGCGGAACCTGAAACCTTAGCGGTTACACCTTACCAACGTGATCTTTGTAAAGGCTTCGTAGTGCGCTTGCTAGTCATCTCATCTCTAGTAATGTGATGAACTCCTAGCATAGCTCACGACTTGTGGGTAAAGATGTACAACCTCTCGAGAGTGTAAAACTAACATGTTAGCCATGCTCACGGTTATGAGTGACCCAGACCCTTCCCAGTGATTAGTAGGATCCTTGGCTGAGGTTCCTTGGTTTTTGGTTGTGGTTCTGATAATGGTTATATCTGTTTAATCTTATTTAATTCTTATGCAATATCTTTTGGGGTAATGGTTTATTTACTCATGTTTAGTAAATAGTTGTTAATAAAATTTGACGAACTAAAAGCTAATGCAGTCAGTCAGCTAACCTTAGAGCCTCATGGTTTATGCTATATTTGTTGAGTGCGAGATGTACTCACGCTTGCTTCTTTATATTTATTCCTTGTTGGGGGGAAAATTCCAACCGCTGCTCAGAAACATGAAGGCCTGAAGGTGTACAAATGAAGGTTCGTGAAGTTCTAGGCGTGCGACCCCTAGTTGGTTTTCCTGTGGATGGCTCGAAGATTTAGTTACGTTTCCGCTTCTTTGTGTATGTCTTATGTTACATGTTGTTTAACGTTATATAATAAAGCATGTTCTGTTATATCACTGTATATTGTCTCTATATGTGTGAGATTAGATCCTGGCACACGTATAGATTTGCTCTGGTTTGTCTTTTTAAAACCAGGGTGTAACAGTGGAGCCTTTTGCCTCTGTCTTGAGGAGCCGATGCTTTGCTTCTTTTTTGCTTCAAGCTGCCTTATGGTTTGCCTTTGTTTGGTTTTGGGCAGCTTGAGCATTTCTTTTCTTTTCCTTTCTTTTTCGGTTTTACGCTTTTCTTTTGTCTTTGTTCCATTTCAGCTTACAGGTTGGAGATGTGTTGACAATGCACTCATCAAGGGGGAGATTGAGAGCCAATGGACCGGCTTCATTGCTCTCCTGGTGTGATGAGTGATTGTCAACGAGCTCAAGCCCTCCGATGGACTGGAGGCCCTCCAATGGATTAGAGGTAGACGATGATGAAAACCTCGATGGACTGAGGCAAAAGTCCTCCAACGGACCAAAGGTAACGCTCGGCGTCAGTCGGCCATGGGAGATCGGTACACGGAGGAGCGGTGCGGCAACGGTGGTGTAAGCCCTCCGATGGACCGTGAGGCAACTTCAATGGACTGGAGAAGCTGGGTGCCACGGTGGTGCTCCAACCCGAGTGCACAGCGCGAAGACGTGCAAGGGAGGCTTTGGCGGATTTGGCTCAAAACCGCCACCCAAGTTCGAATGACTTGGTGGGTTGGGCTCCGACTCGCCAAGATAGAAGATTGGGCCAAGACCCGGGCCAGGAAGGCCGCAGAATAAAGTTTTCCGGTTCTAACTTCAAAACCGTGGGAAGCTTTCGGACTACTGGCTACGTGGCGTACATCCAAGCGAGGCGTGGAGAAGAAGAAGATCAAAGCATCATTGTAGTCGTCCGATTGTATCTTTTACATTTCAGCCCCTTTCGGGCATTCTAGAGTAAGGGTCTTAGTGTTAATTGTGCCGTCAGGCCTAGGGCTATAAATACCTAAGTGGCTGGTCATTTAGGTGACTCTCCCACCATTAGAAAACCCTAGGCTCCATTTTCATACAGCCATGTGCCTAAGAGAGAAGAGAGAGCATTAGGGCTAGGATTTGAGTCCCCTAGCTAGTGTTCTTGTCACAAGTGGGAAGGATGAAGGGTGGTAGGCTGTAGGAACCTTGTATGCACTTAATTTCGTGTATGGTCTATCCTACTTTGAGAGGTGAGTTAGAGCAGTTGAGATCTGACTTTGAGGTGCTTTCAGCACCTACTGACACTTGTGAGAACTGCTTAACCCTTAGGATGCAGCTGGTGGATAGGGATGCCACCATTAGCTGCTCCTGTTTTTCCCTCCCTAGACTGTGACACTTGTGCTGCCCAGATTGTAGTTATGGAGAATCTGAGGGAGGAGGTGTTGTCTTTGCAAAATGACAACAGCAGGTTGAGAGAGGTGCTGAGTTGGGTATATGCTAGGCAACCCCAATTGGAGATGATAATAGAGAGCACCAAGAGAGCTGAAGGGGACTTGAGTGGGTTTGGGTTTGGAGAGTCCAGCACTTTGGGTGAGAAGAGTGCCCCAATTAAGATCAACACTGCACTTACCCAGCCAGGTGAGACTGTTGATGGGGTTTACCATGAGCCACTGCGCTAGACACTCAACAGCAGCTTGAGTCCCTGCGCCAGCAGTTCCAGCTTGCTCCGCCGCCTGCAGCCTCCCTGCCTCTCACTACCTCAGACACCAGCCTCCAGAGCCCGTTCGCCTCGCTAGCCACTCTGAGCACTTCACCGATACACTTCTCCTACTCAGAGTTGCTAGCGAGCCAGCTGAGGATGGAGTTGACGCAGCTTCCGGCACGTACGCTTCAGTTTGACTCTTCTCCGCCGACGCTGCCGGATCTGCCTCTCACCATAGCACCAGATACTCAGCTACAGACGTCCGGGCAGCCTCCGATCAGCAGTGTGCCTCAGTCCTCTCCTCTGCCAGAGGCGTCCGAGCCGTCGGCTGCCGAGGCCACTCCAGAGTTCCAGTCCGCCACCCAGTTGACAGAGCCCAGCTTTCACACTGCCTCTACTACTTGCTCGACGACGGGTGCTACTGCTCCGGCCACGACGACGACGCCGACCCTCACCGTGTCTGCCCCGCTCGAGGCTCCAGGCACCGTGTCACCCTCTGACATTGAGCGGGCAGTTGACGATGCAGCGGCAGACAGTGACTCCGACTCCTTGTCGCGCTTCATCCTGTCCTCTCAGAAGGACGGCCCCCGGTTTCCCGACCCTCCGGCGTCTTAAGACTCCCTTCTTGGTGCTTGACGCCAAAGGGGGAGAATAGTCTTAGGGGGAGTTTAGGGGGAGAGTCAGTAGAGCTAGAGACTGTCTAGCAGTCAGGGGGAGTTTTTGAGAGAAATCTTTTGTTGTATGATGGATTTTATTTTGGAGATTGACCCATGTCATGACATTTGGCTTTTGAGCATGATGTATGTTCTCATGACTATGGTTCTTTGATTGTGGTTGTGACTTTATGTGTTTATATTCATGTTTTACATTGAGCTTTACGTTTACTTTCTTTACTTTACTAGCTCTACTCGTTTTGTTGTCATCAATCACCAAAAAGGGGGAGATTGTGAGAAACAAGCCCTAAGAGGTAGAGGTTTCGGTGATTAATGACAACATAATGTCGTTTACTAATGAGTTCATGCTTTGAAGGTTTTGTATTAGTATTTGAGCTCATTGGTTGATTAAAAGAGACCCCCAATTTCAAATTCTAATGGACGGCTTGTGGTTTAATCGAGCTAGCAAGAAGATCGGGTGTTTCCCTAGCTCTAAGTGCCAATAGGTGAAGAAGGGCACTTAGTTTTCATTTTGCTAAGCTTTAGTCGAGCCGTGCTATCAAGAGGGGTTGAGGTGAGTAGCTTGAGTCACTCCATTTTGAGAATTCTCTAACTTTCGAGTGCATCTATGTCCTAAAGCTCAAGCACCTTAAAACATGCCAAAAGACACTCACCTTTGTCAAATAAGTCAAGAGAAAGCCCTCCGAAAACTTTACAAAACTTCGTTTGAAAACAGCGCTGAAAACCAAATTTTTATGTACCACCGGACTGTCCGGTGGCGCAAAAACTTAGCGCTAAGGTTATGTCGTTCGGCTGAGCTTTAATAGCCACCGGACTGTTCGGTGGATCACCACCGGACTGTCCGGTGCCACCACCGGACGATATAAATTGAGGGCTGTGTTTTCCTTCGTCCCAGGCGAAATGGACCACCGGACTGTCCGGTGGCTCACCACGGGACTGTCCGGTACACCACCGGATGATATAAACTGAGGGGATGCTAAGTGGGCTATGCAAAACTCTCCACCGGACTGTCCGGTGGCTCTAAGGCCCTTGGCGCGAAACGGGTTTTTGAATTTTATATACCACCGGATTGTCCGGTGGCAACGCACCGGACTATCCGGTGGGTTCGCAGAAAAACGGTTGAGGCTCCCCCTCCCCTCATTTGCTACCTTTGCAACCCAGGAACACTCACATACACTCAAAGTTCATTTACACCACCAATTCCACACAAAATCTTGAGCTTTGGGCAAGAGACTTGAAGAGAAGAGAACTCCTTGATTGGAGTTGAATCAACTGAAGCCAAAGCTTGTTACTCTTGGTGATTGCGATCACCTAGACGGCTGCGGTCGTGCGTTTCGCGAGCTCCCGAAGCTTGTGGGAGAAGCGGAGTAAGCCCTTTGCGAAGGGAGTGTAGCCGGTTCAAGCTCGCCGGTCCGGAGCGGAGAAGAGCTTCATCAAGAAGAGAGCACTTGGTTCGCGGATCAAGGGGCTGCTTGACCTTTGCGAAGGTGACTTTGCCAACGTCATTCCTTACGAGGTTTGAGGCCGGGATCCTTGCGAGGAGCCCGCGAGAGCAAAGCCTTGCGAGGGGCGCCAAACGAGGAGTAGGGGGTAGAGACCGTGTGTCTCCCCGAACCTCGGGAAAAAAATCCTTGTGTCTTCTCTTTACTTTCCGCTCTTTACTCTCCTAGAATTGCATGCTTGGCTCTAGGTTGCAAACCTTTTGTGCGTGTAGTTCATTAGGATCACTTGTTTAGGCACTAGGGTGAATTGGGACTTGTGCGATAGGATTTATTTTTGAATTTCAAAATTAGAAGTCCAATTCACCCCCCCTCTTGGACATCTTGATCCTTTCATGCGAGATGTACTCACGCTTGCTTCTTTATATTTATTCCTTGTTGGGGGGAAAATTCCAACCGCTGCTCAGAAAGATGAAGGCCTGAAGGTGTACAAATGAAGGCTCGTGAAGTTCTAGGCGTGCGACCCCCAGTTGGTTTCCCTGTGGATGGCTCGAAGATTTAGTTACGCTTCCGCTACTCTGTGTATGTCTTATGTTATATGTTGTTTAACGTTATATAATAAAGCATGTTCTGTTATATCACTGTATATTGTCTCTATATGTGTGAGATTAGATCCTGGCACACATATAGTTTTGCTCTGGTTTGTCTTTTTAAAACCAAGGTGTGACAAAGTAGTATCAGAGCCATGCTGACTGTAGGACGCAAGCCTAGATAGAACTGGTAGTTTTAAGGTCAAAATTCTTATATATATATGGTCCTTGGTCTTTCTATCCTTCCTACTCCTTATCTGTTGCTTGCTTATCTCCTCTTCGTCTAATATCTTTTCACTTCACTCTTGTCCAATATCTCGTTGCTCTCCTCTCCTCTGTCTTGTTGATCTTTTCTTCTAGAAATCTCTACTTCTCTTATGCTCAATCGGTAGTTGGTTTTTGCTAAGTTGAAGGTTTCTAGTAGGTTTCCCCTTACAGTTGTAAGACCGACTAGATGCGATGTGATGCGGTGTGTTTGTTCTGTTTGTTATTATGATTATGGTTGATTTGGATCTTTGTATTGTATGTGTTTGAGTTTTGGAGTAATGCCCATGACTTAAACGTGCCTTAAAAACCTATGTTTTAATAAAACTTAGATCGTTCGGGTAAACCATACATTCTCTCTTACTCCCTTCTACTCATATCATAAGTGTTGGCGGATCAGATGGATGGCTATGGACGATCAAGCAGTAGCAAAGCCAGTTGTCGGAAAGACAACAACTCCACATGAGCACCAATGGGAAGGCAAGAGTTGAAGCACCTTAACCTTGTTCTCTATGATAGCCAACCCGAATCTCGGGACGAGATTCTTGTTAAGGAGGGTAGATTTGTAACACCCTAAATTTTATTTTCAATACTATAAAATAATTAAAATGTTTTTATCAATTTATTAAGGATTTTTGTGATTAGAATGAGCATTCAAATGATTTTCTAAAATATAAAGTTTAAAGTGAATAAAATAAATTTAGGTCAACCTATTGTTGCATTCATGCCGTTGCACTATTTTATCTTGAGTGGTTGCCTAAGGATTTGAATTCAAATTTATTTGAATCCATAGATTTGGTTTTGGTTTAAAAGAAAAAGGAGAGGGAAAAGAAAGGTAAAAGAAAAAAAAAGGCAGCCCATCCGGCCAAACCAGCCCACCCCGGCTTTCCCCTTCCTGGCCTGCTCGCGTTTTCCCCCCTCTTGGGCCGGCCTGCCCCTTCACCCACCGGGCCCGAGCGAGCCAGCCCATCACGCCCTGCCTTCTCCTTCCCTATCTGCCTGGTGGCTCCGCGCCTGTATGCAGCTGACCGGCGGGCCCTCACCGTCAGGTCTTCCTCCAACCTCCGGCCGAACGCCCCGCTCGCTGTCTCTTTGTCAATGGCCCTCAAGCCGCGGCCGCCCCTCTCTCTCTCTCCCTGACCATGGCCCTCTTCCGCCTTCCCCACGGCCATGCTGGGCCCGCATGCCAGCGCCCCCCTTCGCGAGCGACGCGGATTCACGCGGAATCGCCCGGGACTCGAGTCCGAGTCGAGTCGGACCCGGGAGAGCTCGCGCCGCCATCTCCAAATCGGGCACAGTCCGACTCGCTGCCACCTTTTAAGATGATTTTCCGAACCGCCGCCTTGTCCCTTTTTGCTCCCACACCCTAGCGCCAACCCTAGCCGCCGCGCTCGCCCTCAATTCCTGCGCCGAAGCGCCGCCATGGTGAGATCCTCCGCCGCCAAATTGGCCGCCGTTGAGTCTCCTCCGGCCTCTATTGACCCCTCCTCACCTTCGCAGGTTCTTCGCAAAGCCGTTCTGTTGATCCTGGATGCTCGCAATCGCCTCCTTCCCGTCGTTCCGCGAAGCCGACAGGCCACAGCCGCTTGAGCTCGTCGCAGAGCCTCTTCGCCACCTGCTGACCTCCTTCGAGCCCTGTGGTGAGACTCCCCTTGATCTCTTCTCACTCCGGGGCAAATCCTCGTCGTTGCTAGCCCCTCCAGGAGCCCAGGACGCGCTACTCCGGCGAGCCACTCCTGCGGGAAGGTGGACTCCGCCGTGGTCCTTGGCCACTGCCGGCGAGTCCCTTTCCCCGATCAATCCCAACTGTTAGATCTTGATCCAACAGCTCTCATCCGCCGAAGACTCGATCAATACCGGTCAACAGCCGGTCAGCCGTCGTCCTTTTGCAAATAAGCCCCTTTGTTTTGTCAAAATCAACCCGAGGTCCTTTCCAGTAGAAAGCAAGCCCCTGTTTTTACTGTTTTAGCCCTGGTTTTTGAAAACTATCTGCAATTAGGTCCTATGACGTTCAAAAGCTCATAACTTTCCTGTTTTAAATCTGTTTTCGATGATTCTTGCGCTCACGAGTTCGTGGTGATGCGTAGAATAGTTTTATAAATGTTTTATCTTCTGTTTTGATGATATGATGTACTATTTCTTATAGTTTATACTTGTTTGCTTGCATGTGTGAACTTGTATGCCTGTGTGTTGCCTCGATGAACGTTTAGACGCTGTTCTCTTCATCTAGAAGACATCTAGAAGTGCAATATCAAGATCAAGTTCTAGATGACTCTGAGCAGTGATTTTTTTTATAAAGGAAGACAAGTATAACATAAACACCACCCAATAACCTTTTAATCATTGCATGTGCATTTAAATTTGTATGCCTGTAAGGTTTTACCTAGCTACTTTTATCCTTACATATCTACCTTTTGGGATGCATATGGTTAAGTTGTGCTAGGTGCTGCATGAACACGTATCTTTATGCTAATTAATTTTGACTAATGGTTCTATGCAATTAATGTGAGCTTGATCCTCTGTGCTGTGTGCTTGAATGGTTCATGTCTCTTGTAAAACTGGCGTTTTAGCAACATGGTTTAGGGAGCTTGAGCAATGTGCTCGTGTGCTTTTGCTAGTTTTCTCCCTAAGGACCGAATCACAAAGCGACCACCTGGGACAACAGTGCTACCACAAGGCTGGAATGGAACGGACTTAGCTGATTAATTAGGTTGTTTTGGTTTGGGAGTAACTTACCTGCGGGGCAAGAGGGGAGGTGAGCTTCTGTGGCCCTCGCGCTGCTTGGGTAGAGTGTGCTTTACGTTACATGTATGTGCTTCTCCCCGTGAGGCTTGCTCCACGGTTGCGGAACCTAAAACCTTAGCGGTTACACCTTACCAACGTGATCTTTGTAAAGGCTTCGTAGTGCGCTTGCTAGTCATCTCATCTCTAGTAATGTGACGAACTCCTAGCATACCTCACGACTTGTGGGTAAAGATGTACAACCTCTCGAGAGTGTAAAACTAACATGTTAGCCGTGCTCACGGTTATGAGTGGCCCAGACCCTTCCCAGTGATTAGTAGGATCCTTGGCTGAGGTTCCTTGGTTTTTGGTTGTGGTTCTGATAATGGTTATATCTGTTTAATCTTATTTAATTCTTATGCAATATCTTTTGGGGTAATGGTTTATTTACTCATGTTTAGTAAATAGTTGTTAATAAAATTTGACGAACTAAAAGCTAATGCAGTCTGTCAGCTAACCTTAGAGCCTCATGGTTTATGCTATATTTGTTGAGTGCGAGATGTACTCACGCTTGCTTCTTTATATTTATTCCTTGTTGGGGGGAAAATTCCAACCGCTGCTCAGAAACATGAAGGCCTGAAGGTGTACAAATGAAGGTTCGTGAAGTTCTAGGCGTGCGACCCCTAGTTGGTTTTCCTGTGGATGGCTCGAAGATTTAGTTACGCTTCCGCTTCTTTGTGTATGTCTTATGTTATATGTTGTTTAACGTTATATAATAAAGCATGTTCTGTTATATCACTGTATATTGTCTCTATATGTGTGAGATTAGATCCTAGCACACGTATAGATTTGCTCTGGTTTGTCTTTTTAAAACCAGGGTGTAACAGTTGAGCCTTTTGCCTCTGTCTTGAGGAGCCGATGCTTTGCTTCTTTTTTGCTTCAAGCTGCCTTATGGTTTGCCTTTGTTTGGTTTTGGGCAGCTTGAGCATTTCTTTTCTTTTCCTTTCTTTTTCGGTTTTACGCTTTTCTTTTGTCTTTATTCCATTTCAGCTTACAGGTTGGAGATGTGTTGACAATGCACTCATCAAGGGGGAGATTGAGAGCCAATGGACCGGCCTCATTGCTCTCCTGGTGTGATGAGTGATTGTCAACGAGCTCAAGCCCTCCGATGGACTGGAGGTAGACGATGATGAAGACCTTGATGGACTTAGGCAAAAGTCCTCCAATGGACCGGAGGCAATGATCGGCGTCGGTCAGCCATGGGAGCTCAGTACACGGAGGGGCGGTGCGGCAACGGTGGTGTAAGCCCTCCGATGGACCGTGAGGCAACTTCGATGGACTGGAGAAGCTGGGTGCCACCGTGGTGCTCCAACCCGAGTGCATGGCACGAAGACGTGCGAGGGAGGCTTTGGCGGCTTCGGCTCAAAACCGCCACCCAAGTTCGAATGACTTGGTGGGACTCGCCAAGATAGAAGATTGGGCCAAGACCCGGCCCAGGAAGCCCGCAGAATAAAGTTTTCCGGTTTCTGACTTCAAAACCGGGGGAAGCTTCCGGACTACTGGCTACGTGGCGTACATCCAAGCGAGGCGTGGAGAAGAAGAAGATCAAAGCGTCATTGTAGTCGTCCGATTGTATCTTTTACATTTCAGCCCCTTTCGGGCATTCTAGAGTAAGGGTCTTAGTGTTAATTGTGTCGTCAGACCTAGGGCTATAAATACCTAAGTGGCTGGTCATTTAGGTGACTCTCCCACCATTAGAAAACCCTAGGCTCCATTTCCATACAGCCATGTGCCTAAGAGAGAAGAGAGAGCATTAGGGCTAGGATTTGAGTCCCCTAGCTAGTGTTCTTCTCACAAGTGGGAAGGATGAAGGGTGGTTGGCTGTAGGAACCTTGTATGCACTTAATTTCGTGTATGGTCTGTCCTACTTTGAGAGGTGAGTTATAGCAGTTGAGAGCTGACTTTGAGGTGCTTTCAGTACCTACTGACACTTGTGAGAACTGCTTAACCCTTAGGATGCAGCTGGTGGATGGGGATGCCACCATTAGGAAGTTGGAGAAAGCTGCTCTTGTTTTTCCCTCCCTAGGCTGTGACACTTGTGCTGGCCAGACTGTAGTTCTGGAGAATCTGAGGGAGGAGATGTTGTCTTTGCAAAATGACAACAGCAGGTTTAGAGAGGTGCTGAGTTGGGTATATGCTAGGCAACCCCAACTGGAGATGATAATAGAGAGCACCAAGAGAGCTGAGGGTGACTTGAGTGGGTTTGGGTTTGGAGAGTGCAGCACTTCGGGTGAGAAGAGTGCCCCAATTAAGATCAAGACTGCACCTACCTAGCCAGGTGAGACTGTTGATGGGGTTTACCATGAGCTACCCATGGCTGCCCCAAAGAAGCAGTAATGGACACCCAAGCCTTCCAAGGCTAAGCTGGACAAGATTATTGAGGAAGAGCTTAAGCCCCAGGGCAAGAAGCCAGTCCAGCAGCCTAAGCCACCCAAGGCCACACCACCTAAGCCCAAGTCCCAGCCTAACCCAGTTCCTAGGAGGCATGTCTACCACTGTGAGTTCTGCCAGTGGAATGGCCACCTAGAGGAATTTTGCTTCAGGAGGAAGCGGGTTGAGAGGCAGGAGAGAGCTTGGGGGAACCAGGATCAGTTCTACTAGGGTGGTAGGCAAGATCCTCCCCACCGCGGTGAGATGAGAGACCATTTTGCCAGTGGTGAGAGAGGAGGCGGCTTTCAAGCCCGTGCTCCTGGTAGTGAGAGACGCCCTGCCGGTCGAGCTCCTAGTCGTTTTCTGCGTGGCTATGGAACTCGTGACCGTGGCTTTAGGAGAGAGTTCGAGGGTCCACGCTTTGCTAGTCGTGGTTACCCCGATCGTGGTAGGAGGGATGATTTCTTTGATAGTATTTACCCCTCGTTTGAGCATATGGCTCGGCACTGGTTTAGCAGTTTCACTAACCCCAGTGTCGGACCGTCTTCCCCTCCATACTATCGTTGATCTTGCAGGTTTGAGTTCTGGAGAACATGTGATGAGTGAGAGTTGATGGTTCTCCAGGCTTTGAGGTTACTCATGGGCTTATATCCTTTGTACATTTGAGAGCCTTCCTCATTGCTCTCCTGTGTATTTTGTATAGCTTGTTCCATTTTTTTTGTGTTTCTTTTGGTACTTAAATTTCTTGCTTGTATGCTTGGTGGACTAGCCACATATCATGCTAGCTTTCCTAATGCTAGTTGTATGCCTCCTTTGTTAGTCTAGTCTTCCTTGTATGCTTGCCTGTGATCTTTGTGAATCTCGTGCCATGCTTTCTCAGTTTTGACATGTTATCCACTTGTGTTTAGTTTGACTATTCTTAGCTTGTTCTTCTCTTTAGTAGATTTTGCATGCTAGGTTTGTTTTTGTTTTGGTGGGTTAGCCACATGACTTGCTAGCTTGTGTGATCCTTTCTTATACCATATCATGCTAGTTTGTTTGTGTTGGTGGACTAGTCACCTTTATCTGTTAGCCTGTGATAGCTCATGAACATCATGCCATGTGACATTTCAAGCGGCTTTTAGCTGAGAGCCTTTCAAGTGGCATTGTTCTTGGCATGATATTCATGCGATATCACTTTTGTGATGCTTGCACTAGCATATTCTCATGTAGTCTAGCTACCTTGTATCATGACTTGGTTAGCTTTGCCTTGGGTAGTGTAGATTTGTGCCTAATTGTTTTGCTTGAGCTAGCTTTCCCTTGTGTTTGTGAGTTTTGTATATATTTGCTCACTTTGTTTTGCAGGAATCTTGCTTTATGCTTAATCCCACAAGTGGTACTTTCCACAAGTGGCTTCTGTTATGCATGTTTGTCTGCTTTAACCCCCTAACTTGAGCCATGGACTATCATAGTTCATTGGTTTCTTTTGGTTCTCTTGTTTCCAGCTTTTGTACAGCTAGTAGGCTCATTTTGAGGAGGAGCTTCATCACTATTTTATCACCTTGGAGGAGGACACTTGTACTACTACTTCCACTACTACACGTGTTCCACCTCTACAAGGATTGCTTCTTGCACATACAGAGATGGACCCGCTGAGGACGCAGGGGAGGTGACCTTAGGGCGTGCATGCACCCTGAAAGGTCCAGCTGGATCACCTCCAACTTTTGAGCTTGTTAGGTATATGATGTGGTTCTTGTCTTCCTTTGGGTAGACATTGGTCTTGGCTTCTTCGATGACTTTTTCTGCATGTTTGGATCATAGCATGCATGACATTCATGTATCATATGCATTTTCACTTACACTAGCACTAGAGCTCATTTGGAATGACTAGCCAGTACTTGCTTGTGCTAGTGTGTACAGTTGCTTGCTTGATCATGGTTGGCTAAGCTCACTTGAGTCTGTTGAATACTAATTCTGAGCTAAGCCCTTTTATTTCCTAAAATCCAAAAACATGATCACCACATGACTTGGCTACCTAGCATGTGTAAGTTTGTTGAATGCTATGCTATCTTTTCATACCTGGATATGCTAGTTGTATGCCTTTGCTGATAATGCCTAAGCTTTTATGACACCTTGCTTAAATTGAAATCTGAATCACAATGCTTACGAGTGGTGTCTTATGTGCTAAATTGAGAAAGATACAGGTGGGTTTGCTTGTCACACTGATCTAGTTTCAGACTGCTTGTCATTGCACTTTGACAAGAACTTGGACGAGGCTGTGTATGACCAAAACCTTGTCTTAATCTTCTGATGGTTCTTTGAACTTAGGCTTGGCATTGGTTGGTAAGAAGTGGCAAAAGACAAGTAAATAACCCCTGGCACAAAGAGAACTTGCTTATGAATACAAATGTTTAAATCTGAAATTTGCAAGTCTCTAAAATGCTTATGGCTAGTTGTATATGCTTTGGTTGAGAGTAGCACACCTTGTATGCATTGCTAGCATCTTGTTGTTCATGCCTATCTTGCTAGGTGCTATTCATGTTGGTGATGCTTTCTTTTAAACTACCCTGAAAAACATGCTTGCTCCTGATCTGTGTAAGATAGATTCATTTGAGCTTGTTGTTGCTTCCTTGCCCTCACTTGCTCTGTATGCTAGAACTTGTAACTACTAGCTTTCCATCCCTTCTGAGCTCTTTCAGTCACACCCCTTGCATTTCATGGCATATTTTGAGGGGGAGTTGTCTAGTTTAGGGGGAGTTGAGTTCAAGGATCCTCGATGTGTCCACTGTCAACAAGGGGGAGAAATTTGGGAAGAAATTAGTGATACTTCCAAGAGGAGAAATTTAAAAATATGGACAAAAGGGGAGAACTCAGGAGAGATTACAAAAGGGGAGAACTCAGGAGAGATTTAGTTGAGGGGGAGCTTTGCATTCTTTTTTTTTTTTTTGCATTTGTGAGGATGCATTTCAGGGGGAGTTGAGCTTTTAGCATGCTCTTTGCATCGGTGCGTTAAGCCTGTTGCCTCTGTCTTGAGGAGCCGATGTTTTGTTTTCCTTTTTGCTTCAAGCTGCCTTGTGTTTTGCTTTTGTTTGGTTTTGGGCAGCTTGAGCATTCTTTTCTTTTCCTTCTTTTTCGGTTTTATGCTTTTCTTTTGTCTTTGTTCCATTTCAAGTTACAGGTTGGAGATGTGTTGACAATGAACTCATCAAGGGGAAGATTGAGAGCCAATGGACCGGCCTCATTGCTCTCCTGGTGTGATGAGTGATTGTCAACGTGCTCAAGCCCTCCGTTGGACTGGAGGCCCTCCGATGGACTGTAGGTAGACGATGATGAAGACCTCGATGGACTGAGGCAAAAGCCCTCCAATGGACCGGAGGCAATGCTCGGCGTCGGTCGGCCATGGGAGCCCGGTACACGGAGAGGTGGTTCGGCAACGGTGGTGTAAGCCCTCCAATGGACCGTGAGGCAACTTCGATGGACTGGAGAAGCTGGGTGCCACCGTGGTGCTCCAACCCGAGTGCATGGTGCGAAGGCGTACGAGGGAGACTTTGGCGGCTTCGGCTCAAAACCGCCACCCAAGTTCGAATGACTTGGTGGGTTGGGCTCTGACTCGCCAAGATAGAAGATTGGGCTAAGACCCGGCCCAGGAAGCCCGCTGAATAAAGTTTCCCGATTTCTGACTTCAAAACCGGGGGAAGCTTCTGGACTACTGGCTACGTGGCGTACATCCAAGCGAGGCGTGGAGTAGAAGAAGATCAAAGCGTCATCGTAGTCGTTCGATTGTATCTTTTACATTTCAGCCCCTTTCGAGCATTCTAGAGTAAGGGTCTTAGTGTTAATTGTGTCGTCAGGCCTAGGGCTGTAAATACCTAAGTAGCTGGGCATTTAGGTGACTCTCCCACATTTTAGAAAACCCTAGGCTAGGTTTCCAAACAGCCAAGTGCCAAAGACAGAAGCAAGAGCATTTGGGCTAGGATTTGAGTCACCTAGCTAGTGTTCCTCACACAAGAAGGAAGGATGAAGGGTGGTAGGCTGTACGAACTTTGTATGAACTCAATTTCGGGTTTAATCCAGTAATATTCAGCAGAAATTCGAGCTCATGTGTGCAGCCCTCTTCTCCTCCCCTTTCTAGTTTGGTTTTTTGGGTTCAATCCTTGGCCTTTGGGTGTTTGCTTTGGCCATGGGTGAATCCTTTCTTTGCCGGTGTTTTAGACTTGCAAGTACGTGGAGATTATGCCCTAGTGCATCACAAACCTGCAGGTTTGCCATGAGCAAGTTGAATTTGAGTTTTCCTCTTTTCTTGTCCAAAGCTTGCCTCTTCACGCGATCTGAAATTCCCGCTAATCCCGTGATCATTTTGAATTGATCTTTTGGGAATAGCTTTGGAATAGTGCTCAGATAGCCTGTGTCAAATTTCATGAAGATTGGACAAGGTTTGGTCGAGTTTAGGGTTTGAGAGGCTCAAGTTCCAGACCCCACCGGACAGTCCGGCGCAGGCCACCGGACGGTCCGGCGTTTGGAGTTCCAGCCCGGCTGCTACCGGACCGTCCGGTCCAGTCACCGGACTTTCCGGTTCCACCGGACAGTCCGGTGGCCGCTACCGGACAGTCCGGCAGTAGCCTGTGTGGTAGTTGTGGCGTTTTTCGTTGAGTTTTCGCTGCCCAGCTTTTGCTTCGACCTCGCTTTTAGTGTTCCTTGTTGCTGCCCATACTCCTAACCTACTGTGTACCAGTAGGGCGCATTTCGGTGCGTTGAGTGGCGAACAAGTCACTAGTGCGTGAGTCGTTGTTTCGCTTGACTTGCGATCTTGTGA
Source organism: Paspalum notatum (assembly GCA_022530915.1). Taxonomy (NCBI): domain Eukaryota; kingdom Viridiplantae; phylum Streptophyta; class Magnoliopsida; order Poales; family Poaceae; genus Paspalum; species Paspalum notatum. The sequence continues at coordinate 15,391,118 of CM039688.1, forward strand.
TCGTTGAGTCTTGTGCTTCTGCTCGCTTGGTGTGTACCCGTTCAGTGGGCGACACCAAGTGTTGCTAGACACGTTTCCCTTCAGTGGACGGTGTCTAGCGTTTGTTGTGTGAGGTAGTTGTCAATCTGCACCGGGGGTTCGTGAGTTTGAGTTTTTAAGTGCTCCTATTCACCCCCTCTCTAGTCGCACGTCTCGGTCCTACAAACTCTATTATCACAGATCTGGGGTCCAACTTCACGGGTTCAGAATTCTTCGATTTCTGCGAGCAAAGGTGTATTCGCATCAAGTATGTCTCGGTGGCTCATCCTAGAGCCAACGGGTAGGTCGAGCGAGCTAATGGCATGATTCTGGATGCACTCAAGAAGAAAATCTTCGACAAGAACGAGAAGCTAGCTGGCAAGTGGATTCGTGAGCTCCCATATGTTGTCTGGAGCCTTCGAACGCAACCTAGCAAAGCACTCGCAGGCAACACGCCCTTCTTCATGGTCTATGGGTCAGAGGCAGTGTTACCCGCCGACCTACAGTTCGGAGCCCCACGATTGGCTTTCAAGAATATTGCCGAGGCCGAGGCAACACGCATCGAGGAGATTGATTTACTCGAAGAGGAGCGCCTGAACTCTATTATTCAGTCGGCTCATTACCGGCAGACTCTACGACGTACCATGATCGCTACACGAGGCCTCGCTCCTTTTCAATAGGAGACCTAGTACTATGCAAGGTGCTAAGGACTACTGGACAACATAAGTTATCTCCTCCCTGGGAAGGCCCATACATTGTCACACAGGTCACTCGTCTAGGATCATATCGTCTATCTCAAATGGACGGGACACTAGTCAGGAACTCTTGGAATATACAGCATCTGCGCAGGTTCTACGCGTAAAGCTTTTCTGTGATTTCTAGAATTAGCAGTCAGTATCGTTCTCTGTACTCTACCCTCGTTGTACTTTTTATACTCTATGAATAAAGTACTCTTGGGATAAGTATTCTATGTTTCTCTCTGTTTTTCGCTTGCATTACTCACTCGCTATATAAGGGCAATCGACCTAGGTCAGTTGATCGACAGTACGGTGTTACATGCCCACTATTACTCTTGACGGGGGATAACTCTAGCCCCCACCACGAGAGCAAGTGGCCTAGGTCAGTCGATCGACAGCACGGTGCTACATGCTCTCATTCGTACTCATACTAGGAGAGCACTCAGGGCCCCAACAAAACAAAAGCAATCGGCCTAGGTCAGTTGACCGACAGCACGGTGCTACATGCCTTTGCAGGTCCTCACATCGGGGAGCAATCAGGGCCCCAGTTGAACAAAGACAACGAGCTTAGGTTTGACGACCTATAGCCCACTACTGTATGTCTGTCATATAACTCTTTCTCGCAGTGCACTCTTTTCTTTATCGTCATGTTTACTCTCTTTCTCATATTTATTGTATTATCTCAAGTCACGTTGCCGATTTAACACGGTCTTTTCTCTAACAGGCATGGCACACAGGTAAGCACATTTGTTTCGTTTATACACATACTAACTCTGTTTTGCAGGACAATAATTAAAGGTACCGACCTATGAGCACAATATATACAACATTCTGTTCATGGCATTACACGTGGAATCATTGTCTATTCATCATCACCCACAAGGAGTTCAGCAATCATTCGGGCCTCATCCTCATGCTCGGTATTCTGGGTCTCGTTTATTATCCTCGCTGGCAAACTTGTTAAGTCAACGTCAGGCTGTGATTTCTTGATTACCATGAGGACTCGAGTAAGGACGGTTTTTACTCGCTCAGAGATCTTAGATTTCATGTCATCCATAAAAGTTGCTATTCGTTCACCTAGTGGACGAGGCGCAGCTTTCTCTGGTGCACATATGTCTAGAATCTTGGTCAGGGTTGTGTTGGCGGCTAGAGCAGCATCCTTTGCCTTCTCATAGTCATCCTTCAATTTGCTGTAGTTCTTCTTGCTGGTGTCGTAGTTCTTTTGGAAGGATTCTAGCACTTGAGCTTGCTGAGCAGCCTCGTCGCGGGATTCTTTTAGTGCAGACCTCATGGAGGAAAGCACCTTCTTGATGTTGTCATAAGAATTCTGGACTTCAGTTAACTTGGCCTCTTTGCCCTCAAGGGCTTGACGAGTCAAGGTATGACTACTCTTCAGGTCTTCCAATGAATTGACAGTATCACAGAATGATTTCTCAAAACCATCCCTGGATTCCAGTATAGTTTGGATTTCTACTCGCAGCAGCTGGCATTCATTGGTCTTTTGCTGTATCTTCTCCTGTGGAACGATATAGTTCAAATGCTTTTGTGAGCAAGGAATATGCTAGTTGGGTTTCTTGGCGAGTTACCTCATGACTCTTCTTCTCGCTGTCAAGCTGCCTGCGCAGGTCGGCTGCTGTGTCGCGAGCTTGGTCTCTATCTAGGATGGCATTACGGTATTCTGCTTCACGAGCTACAGCAGCTTGTTTCAGGCGGGTAATTTCATCAGCAGCCGTTGTCAGGGGGCATTTATAAGCTCGGGAACTCAGATATTGGCTAATGCAGAAAGGTTGGTTACAAACCTGTTGCTTCAGCCCTTCAAGCAGCTTCAGAATCTGGCAGTTGCTGCCTCAAAGTAGCGATTTCATCACTAGGCAATGCAGCAGCCTTTTCCTGAATCACTCAGGCTTGCTGTATCCCATCTTGGAGTATCCTCAGTATATCCTGTGGAGAGCAATTTCAGTTATTCAAGTGACTACAAGGGCAAAACAAGACATAATGCGTTGGAAATTGGCATACCTCAACAGCTAGTAGTAGCCCTGTGCTTGGGGATGTTGGTACTAATTGACAATTGATGTCATCTGCCTCAACTAGAGGAGGTTGGGCATTGCTTGCCTCAACTACAGCTTGAAGTTGTTCTTCCTCTGTAGATTGCATCTCTGTATTTGCTTCAGGGAGCTCAAGTTTATCAACATTCTTTTCTATCATTGTACCTGGCACCTCTGAAGTTGGCTGGGGAGCATCTGCTGCATTGACCTCAATCTGTTGCTCCCAAATGAAGTTATTCTCTGGAAAGGGATCGGACACAGTTGCTTGTTGAGCCTCTTCTGAAGCTGCACTAGTTAGTGCTTCTTGCCAGTTATCAGTTGGTGCTTGACTCTCATTCACAGCATCAACGGCCTCAACCATTTGGGTATCAGTCTCGACCTCAGGAATATGTGTTGGCACTGTGACTGTATGGCCCTCGGTCACCTTCTCCTTAGGTGCCAGCTCTATTGAGGCCCGGGGGCTTAGTTTCTCAGGCTGATATTCCTTGGGGCACACTGACAGTGGATCACTATCGTCATCGGTACGCAATGTGTATGGGAATCTGCAGGCATCTTTAATAATCTGATCCAAATCCAAGTCCTCTGCAGTTAAGTCTATTTCGTCTTCATTCGGAGGGAGGATGGTTGGAGTTTGGGCCCCACTGGCATCGTCATGATGTTTCTTGGAACGCCTCTCACGGTGACGCAACTGTACCTCTACTTCTTCCTCATCCTCATCAATCAGGTGACTCCAGTCTACTCCGACTGACGAATCATCAGTTTTTGCTACTGTGTGAGAAGGGTACCTGGATTTCTTGCTAGTCTTTCCTGATGACTCGGTGGAGCTTGTGACGTCCTTGATAGTCCTCTTGCTTGTCCTCTGTTTACGTGGCACTGCGGCACCAGTGGCCTTTGCCTTGGTATGCCCTTGACCAGCTGCAGCTCGAGTCTTAACACCACTTGGGGCGGCTGTATGCTTGGGGCTGCCTTGATGATGTTGCTCCCACCTGTCTCTTGCGCAGTCTGAGCTTCATGTTGTATCACTATGAAGTTGTCCCTCATCATTCCCTGCATCATGGGCAGCAGCAACAACAGCTTCCATCTCCTCAGTGGATAGCTCGGACTGGCGCTTGGATAGCCTATCAGTGCCAGAAAGCGATGGGTCTGACAGAAACTTGGATATATTGCTCTGCATTAAACTCTTCATGTCAGGGGGTGATTGCAAGTAAGACTGAATACAGAAACAAGAGACAAATCATTTACATTTGGAGTTGGATTCTAGGCAGAATAGGGCTTAGGGGTACCCTCGTTGTGAACTTCACCTCTGAGTATCAATTCCACTCGAGCCTTGACATCTTCTTCAGTCATAGCTCGGGTCGTTTCTCTAGTTGGATCACTGGCTCCAACATATAGATAGGCAGGGTATATTCTATCCTTCAGTGGCTGAATGTAGCAGTACACGAAGTCTATGACCACAGCATGAGCAGTAAGGCCATCTTCTTTCAGTCTGGCTATTTCTTCTAATAGCACGTTGACCTCAGCTTGTTCTTTGGCAGTTGGACCTTCCTCCCAGCTTGCTAGTTTACTGTCAGGCTGCCTGCTAGACCTCGAAGGCAGTGAATCTGGGTACACGGAGGGGCGGATCGGCAACGGTGGTTTAAGCCCTCCAATGGACCGCGAGGCAACTCCGATGGACTTGAGAAGCCGGGTGCCACCGTGGTGCTCCAACCCGAGTGCATGGCGCGAAGGCGTGCGAGAGAGGCTTTGGTGGTTTTGGCTCAAAACCGCCACCCAAGCTACCCAAGGCTTGGTGAGTTTTGCCACAACTCGCCAAGATAGAAAAGATGGGCCAAGTCCGGCCCAGACGGAGACTTCCTAAAGTTCCCTAGTTTCTGACTTCAAAACCGGGGGTGCAAAGGCGGATTGGACTACTGGCCACGTGGAGGAAATCCAAAGATTGCGTGGAAGCTAAGAAGATCAAGTCTTCATCGTGGTCGTCCATCCCCGATATTTCGTGAAGATTGGTGAAGGTTGGTCAAGCTTTGGCTTCGGAAGTTCAAGTTTCATGTGGCTGTTTTTCTGTCTATCTATAACGTCCGATGGCTGTCTATTTAGTCCAGTGGTTGGTTCTGTGATCAAACCTGCTCCAAATGACCTAAAATTTTGTGGAGCTCTTTTCTTGTGAATCATAAAGATCCCATAAATATTTCAGAATTTTTGGAGGTGTTTTGGCCAGGTTTTGGTATTTTTCTTTTGGGGTTGGTCTCTCAGTTTTTTAACCACCGGACAGTCTGGTGGTTAACCACCGAACTGTCTGGTGGCTCTAGGATGTATATTCCATGTCCAATTGAGCTAAATATTTGTGGAGTTGTTCCTTGTCCCCTTATTAACCTCAAGTAAAAATTTCATAATTTTTGGAGTTGGTTTGATAGGGTTTTGATTCGAATCTTTTTGGAGTGTCAAGCTGTAAGCACCGGACAGTCCGGTGGTCATAACTTGCTCCAATTGGCCTGAAATTTTCTGGAGTTGTTCCCTATTTCCTTGTGAAGGTGTGGTAAGTTTTTGGGGTGGTTTGGAGCTTTGCTTCTAGGGTTTTGAGATTTTTCTTTGCAGCCCTGTCTGTCTGAAATCTGCAGTTTCCCGGAGTTGGTTCCTTTTGCGCTCTTTTTCTTAGCCGTTTGAGCGTGTGTTTCCGCTTGGTGCTTGGTACGTATCTGTTCAGTGGACGATACCAAGCACGTGTTGTGAGCTAGATACGTATCCTCTCAGTGGACGGTGTCTAGGTTTGTTGTGGGTGTTGTTTCTATTTTGTACTGCGGTGGGGATTTGAGTTTAAGTTTTCAAGTGCTCCTATTCACCCCCCGCCCCTCTAGTCGCACGTCTTGGTCCTACAAGTGGTATCAGAGCCAGGTTAGGTTTCCCATACCTTAACCGGTGAAGAAACTGTAGCGACTATGACTTACTCTGGGAAGATTCCCGTCCTTGGCTCCGACTATCACCTTAAGATTGCGCATGAGATATAGTCACTGCTTAGTGCACACCATGAGGGTACTGCGACGATTAAGGCTAGGCTTGTGGAGACTTACCGGCGCGAATATGAGAATTTCGTCCAGAAGCCGGGAGAGTTAGTAGATGACTTGTTTGGTTGCTTTCAGTCGATCATCAACAAGTTGCATGTCAACTCTGCCCCCGCTGCTCTCCCATATACCGATCATCAGTAGGCTGTCAAGTTGCTATATGCTTTGGATAGAAAAATATGGGAGATCAAGGTGAACTCAATCATTGAGTTGGCAGGGTGTGATACGATTGGAGTAGAGGCACTCTATAGTAAGCTCAAGGCCACCGAGGTAGATTACAAGATGAGGGATTCCCTCGCTTGTACAGGTTCTAAGAGTCTGGCCTTGGCTACCCCCTCTAGTGAGTCTGTCACTAACCCCATGTTACACAACTTCTCGTTTTCTGCTTTGATGTTTGTTACAGAGGAGCAGCTAGCAACACTTGGGGATGATGAGTTGTGTCTAGTGTCTAGTCGCTTTCAGCACGCCTATGACAACCGGATGAGCAAGAAGAGAGGAGAGCGGTCCAAGTGCTTCGAGTGCGGAGAGGTCGGCCACTTCATCGCCGAGTGCCCCAACAAGAACGACTACTACAAGAAGGGCAAGAGCTACTCCCGCGACTCTGACAAGTACCACTCTGGCAAGCCAAGCTTTGACAAGCACCGCTCCAGGAAGCACGGCTCTGGCAAGCGCCCCTTTGGCAAGAAGAACTTCCGAAAGGCTTTCAAGAGCTACCAGAAGGACAACCGAAAGCGGGACAAGGCCTTCTTCGCCGAGATCGGGTTCAGCAGCAGTGGATCTTCTTTCTCATCGTCCTCGTCGAGCTCAAGCAATGAGGAGATCACGTACAGGAAGGAGAAGAGGAACGATCAAGGAGGTCCTGCTGGCTTGTGCTTCGTTTCCACCAAGTCCAGGCGCAAGAACAAGAATAAGAGGAGCTCGGTTTGCTCCATGGCGATTGAGGACAAGGAGAACAAGGTTGACGGCAGCAACTCTTCTTTCGATAATAAGGTAACACCTGAGCAAGCCGAAATCCTTGAGATGCTAGAACAGAACAACTGAGAGTTGAAAGCCCAGGACAAGATGCTTGAGAAGGCTGCTAAGAAGCTGTAGAAGTTGAAAGCCCAACTTGCTGAGGCTTTAGAGGAGAACGAGAGGTTGAGGACTGTGAGACTCCAACCCAGTGAGATTGAGTGCCCTACCTGCGAGTCTTTCATGACGGAGCTTGGTGACCAGAGAGATAGGTATGCCAAGCAGGTAGAGGAGATAGATGGGCTTAGAGCTGAGCTAGGCAAACTCCAGTCCAAGCTGGATGAGCCTACTTTGAGTGGAGAGCTTGAGTGTGAGTCTTGTCCCTGTTTAGCTAGAGAGCTAGCTGTGCTGAAGGATAAGTTTGAGGGGCAGCTCATGGAGCTTGAGGAGCTTAGGGCTAGACCTATGCTTTTGGGTACGTGTATGGTCTGTCCTACCTTGCGAGGTGAGTTAGAGCAGTTGAGAGCTGACTTTGAGGTGCTTTCAGCACCTACTAACACGTGTGATAACTGCCTAACCCTTAGGATGCAGCTGATGGATAGGGATGCCACCATTAGGAAGTTGGAGAAAGCTCCTCCTGAGTTTCCCTCCCTAGACTGTGATACTTGTGCTACCCAGACTGTGGTTTTGGAGGATCTGAGGGAGGAGGTGTTGTCTTTGCAAAATGACAACAACAGGTTGAGAGAGGTGCTCAGTTGGGTATATGCTAGGCAACCCCAACTAGAGATGATCATAGAGAGCACCAAGAGGGCCGAGAGTGAGACGAGTAGTGTTGGGTTTGGAGAGTGCAGCGCTTCGGGAGAGAAGAGTGCTCCAGTTAAGATCAAGACTGCACCTATCCAGCCAGGTGAGATTGTTGATAGGGTTTACCATGAGCCACCCAAGGCTGCCCGAAAGGAGCAGTACTGGACACCCAAGCCTTCCAAGGCTAAGCTGGACAAGATTATTGAGGAAGAGCTTAAGCCCAAGGGCAAGAAGCCAGTCCAGCTGCCTGAGCCACCCAAGGCCACACCACCTAAGCCTAAGTCCTAGCCTAATCCAGTTCCTAGGAGGCCTGTCTACCACTGTGAGTTCTACCAGTGGAATGGCCACATAGAGGAGTTTTGCTTTAGGAGGAAGCGGGTTGAGAGGCAGGAGAGAGCTTGGGGGAACCAGGATCAGTTCTACCCGGGTGGTAGGCAAGATCCTCCCCACCACGGTGAGAGGAGAGACCGCTTTGCTGGTAGTGAGAGAGGAGGCGACCTTCAGGCCCGTGCTCTAGGTGGTGAGAGACGCTTTACCGGCCGAGCTCATAGTCATTTTCAGCGCGGGTATGGACCTTGTGACCGAGGCTTTGAGAGAGCTTTCGAGGGTTCACGCTTTGGAGGTCGTGGTTACCCTGATCGTCGTGATGATTTCTTTGATTGTGCTTACCCCACTTTTGAGCAGATGGCTCGGCACTGGTACAACAGTTTTGATACTAACCCCAGTGCCGGATCGTTTGCTCACCATCGCTTTACTTGACTTTGCAGGATCGAGGCATGGAGGACGTGTGGATCATGGACTCCGGTTGCTCTAGGCACATGACAGGGCACCGCAAGTGGTTCTCCAGCCTCAACCCCGTGAGCACCAAGGAGTACATCACATTCGGGGACAATGGTCAAGGTAAAGTGATGGGTGTTGGTTCTGTTTCGCTCTCTGCTAAGCTTTCCCTGAGAGAAGTTGCTTTTGTTCGGAATCTGGGGTTCAATTTGGTCTCTGTTTCGCAACTTCTCGATGAAGGATTTGAGGTTCGTTTTAAGAAGGGTGCGTGCTGCGTTTTTGATGCTGAGGAGACCCTTGTTTGCTCTTTGCTGCCTTTTGGTCAGGTTTTTAGGGTCGACCTCACATCTGTTTCTGGCCTTGCTCGCTGTTTGGTTGCTAGTCCTTCTGCTGATATTTGGAAGTGGCATAGGAGGCTTGGTCACTTGAGCTTTGACCTGCTAGTCAGGTTGAGTTCAATGGGCCTAATCCGAGGATTGCTCAAGTTGAGAGCTAAGAAGGACTTAGTATGCCACCCCTGTCGTCATGGCAAGATGGTTGCCGCTTCTCACACTCCTATGTCTCAGGTTATGACCTTCTATCCAGGCGAGCTACTCCATATGGATACAGTAGGTCCCGCTCGGGTAGCGTTGGTCAGTGGGAAGTGGTACATGCTTGTCGTTGTGGATGACTTTTCACAATTCTCATGGGTATTTTTCATGGAGTTTAAGGATGAGGCGTTTGGTTTTGTTCGGGATCTGGTACTGAGGTTGAGAAACGAGAGTTATAAGGCCATGAGGGCTATCCGCAGTGACAATGGCGGAGAATTCAGAAATTCTCGTTTCAAAAACTTCTGTCGTGACCTAGGTCTTGAGCACCAGTTTTCTTTTCCATATACCCCACCGCAGAACAGGGTTGTGGAACGCAAGAACCGCACACTTGTTGAGATGCCACGGACGATGCTCGATGAGCATAGGACTCCGAGGCGCTTTTGGGCTGAGGCAGTGAATACGGCCTGTTACATTGCGAACCGGATCTTCTTGCGAGCTTTCCTTGGGAAGACCTCGTATGAACTTCGGTTTGGTAGGCAACCCAGCGTCAAGCACTTGCGAGCGTTTGGCTGCAGGTGTTTTGTGCTTAAGAAGGCTGAGCATTTGGACAAGTTTGAGTCTCGTTGTTTGGATGAGATTTTTCTGGGGTATGCTTCTAGTTCTAGGGCTTTTCGTTTGTGGATTTTAGAGGCCAAGCAAGTTGTTGAGACTTGTGAGGTTTCTTTTGATGAAACTATGCCCTGCACAACCCCTGCCTTTGAGCTTCCAGGTGATGATGAAGAAAGCACCCCATCTTTGAGGGTGAGGAAGGTGCGATTAATGATGGTGATGCAGGAGCCACTGCACCGGCTGCAGCTCCTGCCCTCGTTGCTACGAGCTTAGATGATGAAGGAGGACCCTTGCCCACGGCTTCCTCCTCACTCCCCCGATAGCAAGCTCATGCAGAGGCTGGACCCGCTGAGGACGCAGGGCAGGTGACCTCCGAGATTGTTCCATCTCGGCAGGTCCAGCGGGATCACCCTCCACACAGGATGATTGGAGACATTCACTAGCGTGTTACACGCTCTTCGGTTGTTTCTCTAGCCTTTTTCTCCCACTCTGCATATGTTGCTTCTTTTGAACCCAGGGATGTGTTACATGCTTTATCTGATCCTAACAAGGTGAACGCCATGCATGAGGATTTGGAGAACTTTGAGAGAAACCATGTCTGGGATTTAGTTGAACCTCCACCAAACTGTCGCCCTATAGATACCAAGTGGATTTTCAAGAACAAACAGGGTGAGGATGGGATGGTTGTGAGGAACAAAGCGAGATTGGTAGCCCAGGGTTTCTATCAGAAGGAGGGGATAGATTATGATGACACCTTTGCCCCTGTAGCTCGTTTGGAAGCCATTAAGATTTTGTTTCCCTTTGCGGCCTCTAAAGGCTTCAAACTGCAGCAAATGGATGTTAAGTCTGCTTTCCTGAACGGGTTTATAGAGGAGGAGGTATATGTGAGACAACCTCCTGGTTTTGAGAGTGCTAGATTTTCAGACCGGGTGTATAAGTTGAGAAAAGCCCTTTATGGTCTGAAGCAAGCTCCTAGAGCTTGGTATGCTAGGTTGAAGAGTTTTCTGCTCAAGTCTGGGTTTGTGATGGATTCAGTAGACAAGACCTTGTTTTTGTTGAGTCGTGGCGGTGACACCCTGATAGTTCAGATATATGTTGATGACATAATCTTTGGTGGTTCATCTCACGCTTTGGTGTCTAGTTTTGCTGAACAGATGAGCAGGGAATTTGAGATGAGTCTTATGGGTGAGCTCCAGTTCTTCCTCGGGCTGCAGATCAAGCAAAGCTTTGAGGGTACGTTCGTCCATCAAGCCAAGTACATAAGGGACATACTCAAGAAGTTTAACATGGGTGACTCTAAACCCATGGCAACTCCTATGAGTACAAACACAGCGCTTGATGCTGATGAAGATGGGGAGGCGGTGGACCAGAAGGAATTTCGAGGGATGATCGGCTCACTTCTGTACCTGACGGCGACCAGGCCGGACATTCAGTTCGCGGTCTGTTTTTGTGCGCACTACCAGGCTTCTCCTAGGACTTCTCACCGTCAAGCGGTGAAGCGCATTTTCAGGTATCTGAAATTCACTCCTGAGCTTGGTCTTTGGTATTCCTCGGGTTCTTCTCTTTCTCTCAGAGGGTTCTCAGATGCTGACCATGCTGGCTGCCGGATTGATCGCAAGTCAACCTCCGGCACATGCCAACTCTTAGGAACCTCTCTTGTCTCTTGGTCCTCCCGCAAGCATGCTAGTGTAGCTCTTTCCACCACTAAAGCAGAATATGTTGCTGCTGCTAGTTGCTGCTCCCAGCTTTTATGGATGAAAGCCACCCTTAGTGATTTCGGCCTTAGGTTTGGTAGGATCCCTCTCCTAGGTGACTCTACTTCTGCTATTTCTGTAGCTAAGAACCCCGTTTTGCACTCTAGAACCAAACACATAGACGTGAGGTTTCACTTTCTGAGAGATCACTATAAGAAGGGAGACATAGACTTGATCCATGTAGTATCAGCAAACCAGTTGGCCGATATCTTTAGCAAGCCCCTAGAGTTTGATACTTTTACGCGTCTGAGAGGTGAGCTTGGATAGTGCGCTATTCCTTTTAGTAAGGAATAGTTTCTGTAGTTTAAATTTTGCTTTTATCTGCTTTTATTTCTCTTTGTCTCTTTTGCATATTGTATCATATCATGCATTGCATTGTATCATATGCATTTTCACTTCACTAGCACTAGAGCTCTTTTGGAATGATGAGTTAGTACTTGCTTGTGCTAGATTGTATAGATGCTTGCTTGATCATGGTTGGCTAAGCTCTCTTGAGTCTGTTGAATACTAGTTGTGAGCTAAGTCATTTTATTCTTTGTAAATCAAAAACCATGATCACCACTTGATTTGGCTACCTAGCATGAGTACGATTGTTGAATGCTATGCTATCTTTTCATACCTGGATATGCTAGTTGTATGCCTTTGCTAAGTTAATGCCTAAGTTTTTCTGACACCTTGCTTAAATTGAAATCTGAATCAAAATGCTTACAAGTGTGTCTTATGTGATGAATTGAGAAAGATCCAGGTGGGTTTGCTTGTCACACTGATCTAGTTCGAGAGAGCTTGCCTTTGCACTTTGGCACGAACTTGGACTAGGCTGTGTATGAACAAAATCTTGTCTTAAGCTTCTGATGGTTATATAACCTAGGCTTGACATTGGTTGGTAAGAAGTGGCAAAAGACAAGTAAATGACCCCTGGCACAAAAAGAACTTGCTTTTGAATACAAATGTCTAAATTTGAAGTTTGCAAGTCTCTAAAATGCTTATGGCTAGTTGTATATGTTTTGGTTGAGAGTAGCACACCTTGTATGCATTGCTAGCATCTTGTTGTTCATGCCTATCTTGATAGGTGCTATTCATGTTGTTGATGCTTTCTTTTCATTAACCCTGAAAAACAAGCTTACTCTTGATATGTGTAAGATAGATTCATTTGAGCTTGTTGTATGCTTCCTTACACTCACTCGCTCTGTATGCTAGAACTTGTGATTACTAGCTTTTCATCCCTTCTAAGCTCTTTCAGCTGCACTTCTTGCATTTCATGGCATATTTTGAGGGGGAGTTATCTAGTTCAGGGGGAGTTGAGTTTAAGGAATCCTTGATGTGTCCATTGTCAACAAGGGGGAGAAATTTGGGGAGAGATTAGTGTACTTCTCCAAGGGGAAGAAATTTAAAAATATGGAAAAGGGGGAGAACTCAGGAGAGATTTTGTTGAGGGAGAGCTTTGCATTCATATTGCATTTGTGAGGATGCATTTCAAGGGGGGTTTGAGCTTTTAGCATGCCCTTTGCATCAATGCGTTGAGCCTTTTGCCTCTGTCTTGAGGAGCTGATGCTTTGCTTTCTTTTGTTGTCTCATTGTGCCCTGTTTCTTTGCTTGTATTTGGTTCTTGGGCATTTTGAGCAAACTTTCTTCTTTCTTTCTTTCTTTTTTGGTTTTACGCTTTTCTCTTGTCTTTGTTCTATTTCAGGTTACAGGTTGAAGGTGTTGACAATGCACTCATCAAGGGGGAGATTGAGAGCCAATGGACCGGCCTCATTGCTCTCCTGGTGTGATGAGTGATTGTCAACGAGCTCAAGCCCTCCGATGGACTGGAGGCCCTCCAATGATTGGAGGTAGATGATGAAGACCTCGATGGACTGAGGCAAAAGCCCTCCAATGGACCGGAGGCAATGCTTGGCGTCGGTCGGCCATGGAAGCTCGGTACACAGAGGGGCGGATCGGCAACGGTGGTGTAAGCCCTCCGATGGACCGCGAGGCAACTCCGATGGACTGGAGAAGCCGGGTGCCACCGTGGTGCTCCAACCTGAGTGCATGGCGCGAAGGCGTGCGAGGGTGGCTTTGGCGGCTTCGGCTCAAAACCGCCACCCAAGCTACCCAAGGCTTGGTGAGTTGGGCCATAACTCGCCAAGATAGAAAAGATGGGCCAAGTCCGGCCCAGACGGAGACTTCCTAAAGTTTCCTGGTTTCTGACTTCAAAACCGGGGGTGCAAAGGCGGATTGGACTACTGGCCACGTGGAGGACATCCGAAGATTGCGTGGAAGCTAAGAAGATCAAGTCTTCATCGTGGTCGTCCGTCCTCGATATTTCGGGTTCTTTTCTGTTTTAGCCCCTCCGGGCGTTTCTAGTGTTATGGGTCTATGTGTAAAAATGCCAAAATTGAACCGGTGTATAAATAGCCTAAGAGCTGGTCATTAAAGGGAGTCTTGGCAGCTAGGTTTTCATTTCCTTAGGGTAATTTTCGTCCTCAAGCTTTGAGCTCCAAGTTTAGGAGGGTTAGGGTGAGATCTAGCCTCCAAATCAAGAGGAAAGATGAGAGTGGTTGCTTGGGACGAAATCCTTCATTGTAATCTGACCTAATACCTCTTTTGAGGCTCATAATCGAAGTGGTTTCGTGCAGCAACTTTGTGTGCTTCTCCTTTTTGGCTTCAATCCTTGGCTTTTTGGGTGTTTGTTTTGGCCAAGGTTGAATCCTTTGTTTTCTTTGTGTTTTGGACTTGCAAGGACGTGGAGATTATTTCTTAGAACATCTCAATCCCGAAGGATTGCCACGAGCAAGTTGTTCTTGAGCTCTCCCCTTTCTTGCCCAAATATTCACGTCTTCACGAGATCTGAAATTCCCACTAATCCCTTGATCTTTTTCAATAGATCTTTTGTGAATAGATTTGGAATGGATCTAGGTTAGTGTGTGCGAAATTTCGTGAAGATTGGTGAAGGTTTGGTCAAGTTTTGGCTTCAGAAGTTCAAGTTTCATGTGGCTGTTTTTCTATCTGTCTATAACGTCCGGTGGCTGTCTATTTAGTCCGGTGGTTGGTTCTGCGACCAAACCTGCTCCAAATGACCTGAAATTTTGTGGACCTCTTTTCTTGTGAATCATAAAGCTTCCATAAAAATTTCAGAATTTTTGGAGGTGTTTTGACCTGGTTTTGGCTTTTTTTTTTGGTTGGTCTGTCAGTTTTTTAACCACCGGACAGTCCAGTGGTTCTTGTCCAATTGAGCTGAAAATTTGTGGAGTTGTTCCTTGGCCCCTTCTTAACCTTCAGTAAAAATTTCATAATTTTTGTAGTTGGTTTGATAGGGTTTTGATTCGAATCTTTTTGGAGTGTCAAGCGGTTGTGATGCTCCGGCATCTCAAGTGCATAATCATTCATCATACATGCAACATTCATCATAAAGCATCATACATTAGCATGCACTTGAACCCTAAATCAAACTTGGTTGATATGCAACTTGTCGAAACCTGTTTTCTGCATGTATGTCTCTGTGATTGTGCCCATAACTTTTATTCTATTAAGTTGTGGATGAAACTCATATTGACAAACTTGCAGACAATTTTATGGTGAACAACTTTGGTAATTGGTGCTTTGACATGCATAAAGGTTTGCATAGAGATTCAGGGCTTTTTCTTTCAGCATGTGAATTCTGTCCAAATATGACCTGCTTAGTAATTTTAAATTTTCTTGATCTTAAAGCCAAAACCATGCAATGCTGGTATTGAGAAAGTTGTAGATCATGAAATTCTGAACAACCTTGGTATAAAACTTCTTTTGTGAAATTGTCTAGAAAATGGACTTTTAGAATTTCCAAGCTGGAGGGTTTTGTTGGTCAAACCTTGGTCAGCAATTTAAATTCAAATTTACACCATATTTTTGAATATAATATGGTATGCAAGTTTATAAAGAAAATGTAGAGAAACAAATTTAGAACATTTCATCCAATTGGGTCTTTTTCAATATCGACCTCTAACCTGTTCAAAATGGGAGATTTCAAACAGAGGTTTTTGCGGTCAACTGGGATTTTTCAATTTCGGGATTTTTAATTCACCATTTGTCTCACTGACACGCGGGCCCCACCGGCTGACCGCGTCGGATTCCCGCGCCCGCGGTTGGAACGCGTCGCGCCAGTGGGCCCCACCCTCGCGCGTCGTCCATACACCTGGTCCATGGACGGGTCACTCAATTCCCCGCCTCGGCCCCACCGATCAGCCTCTGCCGGTCTACGGACCCATTCCGCGCACCCACCACCGCCCTCTCTCCCCTCTCGGCTCCACCCACGTGGCGGCCATGGCCTGCCCGCGCCGCGCCGACGCCGGCCGAAGCCAATGCCGTGCCCGGAGCCGCACCTGGACGGTTTCCCGGCCGCCTTCACTCCGCTCGCCCTTCTCGCTCCCTCTTTACCCCCTCTCTGCCCCTCACTCCCTCGCTCTCTGCCTCTCCCCTTCCGCACCGAATGCCGCCACCCGCCATAGCCGCAAGCTCGGAGTCCGAGCTGTGCCGGCCGCTCCGCAGCTCCTCGTGCCTTCAGATCACCGCCATTGTATCCGCCTCCACCTCCCCCTCCCCCTCCCAAGCACAGAGTGCCCGCCGCCATCGCCACCGCGGTGAGCTCATGGCACCCGCCGCCTCAAGCCGCCTCCCACCCCGCCGACGCACGCCTCGCACGGCCCGCGCCTCCTTCCATCTTCCCCGCACGGTCTCGCCCCTCGCCCTCGCCTCCAACCACCCTCCCCGCGAGCGCACCCCACGACCACCATCGCCGCCGGCCTCTCGCCGTGGACAGCAACCTCCTGGCCTACCCCTTGCCCCCAAGACCCCACCCCCCCGGAACCCTCGCGCCGCCGCGTAGCTCCCACGCCCGACGCCGACCCCAATCGTACCCTACCCCGACCGGAATCGAGCCAAGACACCGCACACCGCCGCGCCGTCGCCATCTCGGTTCACCGCCGCTGCTCGCCTCTATTCTTCACCGCCGGCGACGAGGTCTATCCCACGGTGTCCGCCGTAGCGCTGGCCACCTCCTCGACCCGACTCGGCTCCAAGACCCCGCCCCGACGCGCCGCCCCGCACGCGGGAACACGAGCCGCGCCACCCCGTTCGCCCCGGCATTGTTTTTGCAGAAAACCCCTCCCCTTTTTGCATATTTTAGCACTGTTGATTTTGTCTTGAATAACTTCTAAATACACCCCTGGATCTATTAGGGTTTCGCGTTTTTAATCGAGCCTTCGCATTCTTGCAGATCTAACCTCGGGTTTTAGGAGATTCTCATGCACTGTGCACTGAGTCAGGATAATCTTCTGTTCTAGCCCCTGATGTATACGGTTAATTACGTTCAAGCCCTCGTTCTGTAAGTTTTTCTATTTAATTCATTTATATTGAGCTGTGAACTTTGAAAAATCATAACAATTCAAAGAAAAGTCCAAAATGGACAAACTCAGTGGCTATGGGCTCCTCTTGAGTAGATCTACAGGATAGGTATGATGTGGATGTGTAAAAAGACTGTTTTGCCCCTAGTTTAGTGCATGCATGGTGTAGGTAAATAAATGGTAAAAATAGACCAAATGAACTCCAAAAATTATGAAACTTGGACAGTAGCTTTGTTATGGCATCTAGGTACTGTGTGATTTTTGGTACCCCTAGCATTGACTGTTTAATTACTGTTTTGCCCTATGCATGTATTTTGTGTATTTATTTGACTTGGAAAATGAAGGCTACATAAAGTGTGCTCAAATGTAACCTCTGGTATTTTTCATGTGCTTCACATAGTATGAGTAACTCATTGGTGGAATATGAGGTTGTGCATGCATGTTTTAACTGCTGTTTTGAAATTGACAAAATGATACTTGCAAGACTTGATAATTAGAAAAAGTGACTTTAGAGTGCAAAGATAATTCTATGAAAAATCTGGTATGCTACTGGTATGATAGGGATTCCAGAAAGTAATTTTGTGCATTTTATTACTGCTGTTTTGATTTATATGATTTTCATGGTGAAATAAAATATGGAAAATAGATGTCCTATCAAACTATGGATTTTGTACTTGCTGATTTTTGTATGTAATGTTTATGCAATAAGATGCTTGCTGTACAAATTTCAAGTCTAGAACCGACTCTTACAAATTATGAAAAATCTGAGAAGCTATAGGGCAGATAACTTGTTGGAATTTCAATAAATTAATTATAACTTGTTTGTAGCTGAAATTTTGGCAGTAGCGCTATGAAGTATGTTTCTGCATGTGGTAAAAATTTGAGATCAATTTGAGTTGTCCAACTACATGAACTCATGAGTGTATTATATTTATAAAGGTGTTTTTGAGAGACACCTTCATTCCATAAGGACTGTGTACACATATAGAACAATAATTCGTAATAACTTCAAAGATAAAATATGGTGATGGTTTGTACGATCTCTTAGTGATGGGTTGTATGATTTCTTACCAAAGTCGTTACGTTTTCTTATTTTGGGATGTATTTAAACAAAGAGTACTCGAACCCATTCTTCACAAACTGCTTGATCATGCATTATATTTCATTGACACCTCATGCATACATTTGCAATTCGTGGTACTCATGATTGCACTAGGTCGTGCATATAACCTGTATCATATGCATGTTTTTGCATTCTCTTGCACTCACTTGCATTTTATCATGCATATAGACCCCGCGTGCAAGGAGCTATCATCGCAGGAGAAACCAGTGATCAAGGAATCGGACGATAGGCTATATTCGGAGCAAGAAGACGAAGGGTCGCTGATTAAATCCGTCCCTGTTTCAAGGGGGTTGCCTAGGGCAAAGCCTCACAACCCGGCAAACTAACTTAGTTTAGTTTGTTGGTTTTCTTAAGAGCAATCAAAGGTAGGCAGGACCATGATTTCTCCCAGTTAATACCATCGTGTTTGATGATTACGCATCTGCATTAGGAGTTGCTTGAAACCAATTGCATTAGACTTTCTGGCCGCCCTGGCCCTAGCACCTATACATAGAGTTCGTAGTACGAGTGTCTAGAATTGCTAGGTACGAGTAGACACGAGTGAATGAAGTCACTCGTTGCGTAGGTGATTTTTATAAATCTCAGAAATCTTACTATGATGCAATTTATGATTATTATTGCTGATGTTAAATAGAGACCGGGCGGAGCGTAAGTTTACTTTTGGGGTGTACGTTGTTGTTATCCGGCTCCGCCCAAGTCGCATAAGGCCCTTCCGCTGTTCGTCTGCTGATTGGCATAACATTGCTAGAGTGCTTATCTAGGACATGGGCCTGGTGAAAGTCTTACTTGTGCCATCCGAAGAACAGAGACTTGGTCCTACCAGACTCTAGGGGCGCTCACTCTCATGGAGGGCTGACCCGTCGTGGTATCGCTCTGTGAGGGCTAAACCTAGGGAATGGCGGGTTGGAATCGAACTTGGGATGGGACAAGTGGAGATGGGGACTATATGTGGGAACGCGATGGCTAGTAAGCATATACCCCTGGCATTTTTAGTTATTCCCAGGAATTAAAAATCGATTCGAATCGCTGATGCTCACCAGGTGTGAGAGTGCCAAATATCACTGTCGGGCAACGTAGTAATAACTGTAACATGTTGTTTATTAAATCACGCTTTCCAATACAACATGCTTGGATGTGTATGATCTGTCCCACGATTCATGGTGTCGCCTATCCACGGAATAGAGGTCGATGGACCTGGGAGGTGCTTTGAAGTCGAGGGAGGGCTGACCTGACGTACTGTGGTATCGCTCCTGAGACGGCTACTCCCAGGGGTTGGATGGAGGCACTGCGAATCTTGGGATGGGACATGTGTTTGATATACTATTATGCAAGTTACTGATGGTTCTCATGTTTTACTTTCCTGCAAGTATTTACTTTATGATATAAATGATCTTCATGATTAATGGATAGCAGTTCTCAAATCCTGCTATCTTATGTCCACATGACTTTGTTTAAGAATCAACAGCTAAGGATCCACATGATTAGTAAGCATGCTTTGCGTCAACCGTAAGCCCCATCCATTAAGTCCTACTGAGTAATTAGTACTCAGGGTTTGCCCCCACTTTTGGATTACAGGTACTGGCGACATCTGGATAGCTGTGTTGGAGGTGGTAGTACCGGTGGGCTCGGTGCTACTCGCCTTGTTCATCTCTTCGTGAAGGCTACTTAAGTATATTGTTTCCGCTACGAGATTTTTGAACGCTTCCGATATATATATATATATATATAGTATGTATATTTGGAGCCTAGGCTCCCTTTAGCTATAGGAAACCCTGCCCCAACCAACCGAGCTAGCCAACCCGCACCTGGTTGAACCGCACCACTCGGTCCTGAAAGCCCGGAACCGGCTCGCCCCGCTCCACCCGCACATCCACTGGATCATACAAATACCTGGTTCTAAACCCTAGGTCGCCGGCTTCCGAGACCCCAGCCGCCGGCCGCCGCCTAGCAGAGATCCTCAAACCCTCACCACGCCGCCCGGCCCTCCCCCTCGCTTCACCTCTGGCGTGGCCACCTGCCCCTCTCCCATTCCTCCGCGGGCGCAAGCGGCGTTCGGGTGTGGCGTGGCCGGCAACGCGGTTTCTGGCGCAGCCGCGCGCTGCTGTACACGGTGAGCAGTGGCGCCGCTGGGTCGACGGCCGATGCACGCAGCGCGCTCCCGCCCTCGATTTCCTACTGGAGACGAGCGGCAGCCAGTCGTTCTCCTCCCCGGCACCAGATCGAGCTCCGCCAGGTCGTCTGCCTCTCCCCTCTCTTCCTCATCAAATCTCGGTGCTTCGAATCTATGGCGACTAATGGCGACGGCCGCTCCCCTCATAGGTGGCAAAGCCGATCTGGAGATGGCCCCTCACCGGCAACAGGCAGGCGGATCCGCCACGGAGACCGGGGTCGGCTGGTGGCAAACGGATCCGGGCAGGAGAAAGGTCGCGGCGGCTGGAGCAGGCGACGTGGCTGACGGATCTGGCGAGGAGGCATCCAGCAGTGAACTATTTATGCCTACCGTAGCACTTTTTATGCATATCATTGCAATATTTTATACACACCATTGAACTATTTATGCCTACTATTGCACTATTTATGCCTTCCGTGATTGTATTTATACATACCGTTGTACTATTTATGCATACTGTTGCACTATCATGTGATTAGAAATTTCTATACTTTGATTGGGAATATTTATGCCTACCATTGCACTATTTTATGCCCTACATGATTGCATTTATCCCTACCTTTGCACTATTTATGCATTTGATTTTATTCACTATTTATGCTACCATTGCACTGTTTATGCCATGCTTTTCCTACCATTATACTATTAATGCCTACCGTCGCACTATTTATGCATATCATTGCAATATTTATGCCTAACATTGGACTATTTATGCTTTTGATTTTTATTCAATCTGGCAACGATTATTCGATTTACATACCATTGTATTTGATTTATACGATTACTGATGAAATTATGTGGTCATTTTTATGGTCGATGAAAGCTGTTTATATGCAAGTTTGTGTAGATTTTTATGGTTTTATACGATTACTAGCACTGATTTGTATCATTTTTTGATACGAGGTAATGATAAATGATCAGCGGCCATGGAGGGAACATAGAAGTTCTAGGACTCGGCAATATGGCAGCGGTCATGGCGGCATTCTCTTCTAGCATGGTGTAAAACATGTTATTTGTTGTCTTTATTATTTTAATTGTTCTCAATGAAAAACTTATGTGAAGAAGTATTTGATCGGTTCTTCAAAATCTATTATTATTGCAATGAAGAGAATTTATGACTGCGAACATACGTTTTTATGCTCTGTCAACGAACGGAGTTTGCCGGCAGCTAGTATTCGGTGTAAAATCATTGTATTATGAGTATAAATATTTTCAGTTTTAAAATCATTGTAGTCAACCTTCCTTCCCTTGTCGGCGATACCCCCTACCGATCTGTTGCAGCGCGCCCCACGTCCACTACTTGAAAGCGGCACTCACGGAAACCGCCCGCCAATCACGAGCGCAGTTACGCCCGAGACGTTGATTACGCAACATCGTCCAAACAGCGTAAAAACCTGAATTTTACGCAGATCCATGCTCTTGTTTACGCTGTTGTGAATAACAATTTACGCTACCAGTTTAGAACTTTTTTAAATGCATGGATGAATAAATGAACGTCATTAAAAGCGTAAATTTATGACTTTAAAAAATTTCAAAAAAATATAGTCACAATGGAGGTCAAAACGTGCGTAAAAATGTCAACATTCCAATGGTGAAAACCATTTGTGAATTGGATGTTTGAATAAAAAATTATCGTAAAAAAACTAGTGTGATGGAATGGACTGCATGCATGTGTGCGCCAGTTGGCAGAATGTGTCAGAGTCAGTTCCTTCCGATACAACAGAAGCCGAAGTCTATGCTCATTTATACACAGTTTTACGCTACTCTTGCTACGGTTTTACGCTAAACGGGTCCTGACCCAACCAGCGCCACGTCTTCCACCTGAACGCGGCACCACGGAAACTCCCCGCCAATCACGCGTGCAGTTAAACCCCTGACGCCGATGACGTGACGTCGCAGAAACGCATAAAACTTTGATTTTTACGCACTCCAGTTCTATTCTTTACGCAGTTTTCCATAGCAATCTACGCATTTTAACCCAGGCCACTCTGGTCGGACCGTTTGCGGTCCCTCGGGCTGACCTGACCAGGATTCCCGCCTCGGGGGCCCACCCCCCGCGCCCCCACCTTTGGGTTGACCTTCTCGTGGGCCGACCCCCTGTCTGGTGCGTCTGGCTCGGTGGGGAGGCTCGGGCTTCCTGCAACTGATGGAAGCCAATGGGCTTCCTTTATACCGACCCTATATATATATATACACTCTGAATTCGCTTCCGCTATATTTTGAACATGTATTTGGTTTCATACATTTGGTTTGTAACTAAAGTCTATTATTCTTTATTTTAACTGCCTGTGATGATGTAATTGTTGTGGCTCCTTCAAGAGTCGGATATGTTTGACGTCGGTTCCTCGGGAAATGGTGTTATCGAGAGCCCAAAGGACTCTCGATGGACTACCGGGTTTAGTCTGGCCTAAGTGCACTGCGAGCCAAAGGTGGCAGGTGTGCTTAGTCTGGATTAAGCAGGGCGGTTCCGCCACAGCTGTAAGCACCAGACAGTCCGGTGGTTAACCACCGGACAGTCCGGTGGTCACAACTTGCTCCAATTGGCCTAAAATTTTCTGGAGTTGTTCCCTATTGCCTTGTGAAGGTGTGGTAAATTTTTGGGGTGGTTTGGAGCTTTGCTTCTAGGGTTTTGAGATTTTTCTTTGCAGCCCTGTTTGTCTGAAATCTATAGTTTTCCGGAGTTGGTTCCTTTTGCGCTCTTTTTCTTAGCCGTTTGAGCGTGTGCTTCTGCTTGGTGCTTGGTACGTATCTGTTCAGTGGACGGTACCAAGCACATGTTGTGAGCTAGATACGTATCCTCTCAGTGGACGGTGTCTAGATTCGTTGTGGGTGTTGTTTCTGTTTTGTACTGCGGTGGGGGTTTGAGTTTGAGTTTTCAAGTGCTCCTATTCACCCTCCTCTAGTCGTACGTCTCGGTCCTACAATCTGGAAGAGGGATATCCTAGTAAACAGATTTGCGATTCTTCCGCAACTCAAAACTAGCCCCTCCAGTAACTTGTAGCACCCCATCCCTCAGGCCGGCTTTGCAATGGTATAAATGTTTCCACAGGCCAAAGTGTGGGATGATTCTGAGGAATGCTTCACAGAGATGGACGAAGATCGACAGTTGTAGTACAGAGTTGGAATTCAGATGGGTATGGTTGATTGAATAGAATTGTAGTAGGCCTCACACGAATGAGCAGACAAGAAGGCCTAACCCACGGATAAAGAACGGCATGAACACCATCGCCTCATAAGTGTCCTCGGTTGGAGCAGTATCATCTTTCTTCTCGCATATCCTCTAGTTTGCCACCTCCTTCGGTGGCAGGACGCCCATAGCTACCAGTGATTGTAGCATGGGCTCGATAACAGTGGAGGGACGGTATGCTAGGTACGGTGAAGGCAGCTGCCGGTTCTCGTTATGGGGCAGACACTCACTAGTGTTTTCGTGCTCACTCAAGGTCTTCTTCTTGGGGGCCATGGGGTGCAGATGTTTTTGTTGGTTTGGGGATTCGGGCAGTGAAAGCAGTAGTGCTCTAAGTTTCAGTAATGGTGGCGGCGGACTCAGTGGGGAAGAATGGCAACACAGTTCTCAGATGGATGAGATTGGTTCAGGGTATAGATCTCAAATAACCCTGACGCCGTTAGTAACAGTCCTCGAAAAGCTGACGGAAACCGTGACTATCGTTATCTTCACTCGGATTTCATGTTATTGGTGTTTCAGTCGAGGTTTTTTCTAAGGATAGGTCAGTGATTTCAGTCGGAATGATTCTTAAAACAGAGCGGCTATTTAGTTGGTTTTCTTGGTGCAAGTTCATGTTCTCTATCACTTGGAGAATGAGGTCTCTGTAACGGACGTCAACTCAACATAGTAAACTGGGTATTGCCTGTACTCTGGGCATAGTGGTGTATGCATTCTTCAGTCGTTTTACGGTTTCATCTTTACTTCATGAACTCAGAAGTTAAGATTTGACTCGGATGCATGTTTTTTTCAAGACAAGAACATACAAAAGATCTCAAGAGTGAAGGATAATGCGATGGATTTCATTATATAAACATAGTTCATTACAATGGTGGTGATTATATATAGGCGGATTATCCTAAACTACTACTACTAATCTATGGTGGTGGAGATGGACGGCCCGGTGGCGCACTTAGTGGCCGGTAGATGGCCCGGCCGGAGGCCCGCTGATGCGGCGGCACTTGGAGGCCGGAGCGTCAGCCTCGTCTCCGCCATCGTGGCCATCGTCGTCGCCGTCGTGGTCGCCCGAGCCATCATGGCCGCCGGGGGCATCGTCGTCGTCGTCGTCGTCGTCAGAGTCCTCCTCCTCCTCGCTGTCCTCCTCTTCGTCGTCGGAGGAGTCCTGGAAGGCGACGCGGCGGAGGCCACGGAGCTTGGAGCGCTCCTTGGCGTTGTAACCATGGGAGTTGTCGGTGTTGGGCTCCGACTCGACCTCCCACGGTGGTGTCTCCTCTAGGACCGGTTCCTCCTCGCTGAGGAGCCATCGTCGGAAGAATCCCCGTCGTACGCGCCTCCGAAGAGCGCGTCGTTGGAGTCCTCATACTCCTCCTCGCTAGCGCGCGCACGCTTCTTGCCCTTGCCTCCGGCCATGGTGAGGACGAAAAGGAGAAGCCCTCGAGGTTTTTTCTTGGTTGAATGAGTACTCAGTGGAGGCATAATGGATGGCCAGGCCATCGCTCTGCTCTTATAGTGCGATTACTCCGCTTCGTTTTCTGTGAACGCGATTCAAGAGGCTGCGTCGTTTCGACTTCCGCCGCCCGTCGGTTATTTTCTTGCGCAACAAAGGCTGCTGCGTGTTTGGAAGATTCCTATTTTCTAGGGAAGTTTGTGGGTAATTCCTCAGTACCCCCTGTTTGTTTCCCTGTGGGTTAACCCCATGGGGTGCGGGATTTGTGGAAAAAGTATTCTTTTTCCTTAAATCCAAAAAGCAGGAGGTTTGGGTCGGCTTTCTATGACTCGAAAAGTTGGGAGAGAAATGGTAACTCGGATGAGGGGATTCGCTATTCCTCAAGTTGACTCGGCACTTAGGGAATGCGATTGATAAGTCTGAATGAAGGGTTTAGATCTTCAATCTGATTGATACTCAAGTCAACTTGAAGCTCGGGAGCTACCCCATGGGGTGCACCTCGCGGTGCACCATGAGAAATAGTGTGTTGTTAACTCGGGCGTGGGACTCATGGACAGTATGTTATTCTTATTAGAGTCTCGAGGCAATTAATTCCTAAATTAACTCGAGCCTCAGGGGCTTGTGGGGGATAGATATCCCCTGGGCCCTCACGGCTTGGATTCAATGTATGGGCTGTCGGAGGGCCCAATAAAGACGGCAGGCTCCCAAACAGGGCGCCGCCTGGTCTTGTGGGCCCAAAGACGGATGACGTGCATGAAGACCGAGTCAAAGTGCTACGATTTTAGGAAAGATGTGACAAAGCATGGTTCGGACTCTGGATTGCAGAAGCAGCGGGATTCAAGGAAGGAAACATGCAATTGTAGATTCTGCGTACTCCTTTAGGCTTCCAAACAGAGTAGGACTCGTAGATGGAAACTGACTTGTAACCCAAGCCTTGCCAGGACTATATAAGGCGGGTGAGGGACCCCTACGTAGATAATCAATCATCTCATCGCAAACCAGCCACCAGACGCCTTAGCTTTCATTGTAACCTCGAAGCAAAGGCAATACAACTCGCAGCAAACAGGATGTAGGGTATTACGGGTGTGATTGGATGCCAATGTGGCCTTTGGCCTGGCTACAGCCCAGATACAGGCTCTGTAGAGCCGGGGCACAGGCATACAGGCATGTATGTTTGGATTACTGTAATTGTTAGGGCCTTGTCCGAACACGATTCTGTTTGGTTGCTTGCACCAGTATAGAGATGGGATGGGAATAAAAAATAAAAAAATAATTCTTTTGAAAATATAATGTCAAGAGTGGTCTAGTTTTGTAGATAAAAATATCACGAATATAAATATGAAATCGGTTTTGTGATTAAATGTTTTAATTAGAAGATATAAACAAAAAATAGGAAAAAAAGGTTCTTGGTTTGCGTGCCAAAGCTCCAGCTGCACCAACCCAGCCTGGCTCGGCAGCGAAGCTCATCCTCCGCGTTTCCGTAGAGCCTGGCTGCGGGAGCCTTCTTGCATCTGTGGAGCCTGGCCACGTGCTGTCTCCAGGACACCAAACAACATGACGTTGCATGTGCAGAGCCTTGCCGGCCTGCGGACCAGGCATCCAATCACACCTTACGCATCTCGCGGCCCGAACCTGTATAAACCCTTATGTTTCGTCGCATCTCTACGTGAACCATCGAGCTACGCCGATTTCGCCACCCCAAAAGCATCACGTGACACACCCCGTGGTGCATTGCCGATATCAAACACCGACAGCTGCTCAGAAGGAGAGTCCGTCAGAAGACGATCCACGGGCAGAGGCCTATGCCAGCTACATTAGAGTTTGGATCATCAAGCACAACCGACACGACACACATGGCTGAGAAGACCATTCGCGAGTTCTCTGTCCCATCCAGCAACAACATTCCTGTCACACCCGATTTCCAACGAACAAAACCGGGTGTGACAAATTGGTATCAGAGCCGTGTTGACTGTAGGACGAATGCCTAGTTTAGTACTGGACGGATTTAAGGATTTTCACTTCTCTTTGCCTTACTTGCTGTATATTTTATCTTATTTACTAATCATTTTCTTTTATTCCTTCTATCATAATAGAACTGATCTTAAACCCTTTCTATCATTCCTGTAGACGATGGCTCGTACCAGGTTGACCGCACGGAAGAGCATTGGAGGACAAGGCATGCCCCCTCACTATGTACCCCCAGCGGAGCAAGTGGACAATCAAGAAGAAGAGGAGTTCTACAACACCGACGATGCCAACTCCGGTAGCGAGTCAGGAGGAGAGGACATCCCCGCGCCAGTAGCTCCAGTTCCAGAGGTGCCACCTGCACCCCAGCAGCAGCAGGAGGAGCCCCTGCGCCCCAGCCTGAGGCGCCCAGGTGGCCGTACCACGCCGTCCTTCCTCTGGCGACCCAGCTCGTCCGCCCCGACTTCGCACAGGAGGGAGTGGCGACCATTCCCGCCTGGCATGCTACGAAGGTCTACCCCATCGGCAACGGACAGTACCACGAGCTCCTGCAGGAGTGCCTCTACGCCGCTGGACTGACTACGCACGACGTCGCCTATGAAGTCATGCACCTGGAACACCCAGACTACAACGAGCAGTGGTTGGCCAAGGCACAGGTCAGGCGCCCCAATGCTGTCTACGGAGGGTACATTGTCGAGACCAAGCACGAAGCCCCGACGCCCCATGAGACTATAGGAGCTGCCATGGAAGATGCTGCACGTCAGGCCTTGGGAGCAGTCCGTCACAAGTACCATACCGCTCTCAACCAGACTGCGTGGCGCTACTTTCCACGTCGTGAGCAAGGGAAGGCAGACCACGTGATATCTTTAGCAGCAGGAGAGGATGATGATCGCTTGAAGATGATGGTTCGACTTGTGGCGGCCCTGAACTCCCAGTACGACATCTTAATGGATGAGCTTCACCGAGCACACGACGAGATTGTTGATCTATGAGCCCGAGCTGCAGGAGTGACAGGAGCAGACCCAGTGGTGCCTTATGTGGAGCGCGCTGAGTCACCTGACCGCAAGAGGACCCGCTATGGAGAGCCGGACAGCGTCACTAGGATCCTTCCTCATGAGGATTAGGTTTACCATTATGAGTCTTCGTTAGTACGTTCTTTTTGAGTCAGTTATGTCGAGTTCGTGTGTTGAAACTTTGAGTTAATGTTTAGTGCTTGGGTGTTTGTCATTTTGGTTCATGCTTGAGTTGGTTCTTTGTTTGATTGCTAGTCTAGCTGTGGGGATTGTCCACAGTAAGCAACTATGAAGACCAAGTTAATTATTAAAAGAGTTAGATCATTTTGGATTATAAATAGCCATCCACTCTATTGCTCTCTCTACTTTATCTCACTTTTGTTTATCTTTTGAGATCTGGTTTACTGGCACTTATGATTTTCATCATGGATGTATGCAACAACTGTTTACTCACGATATCTCAATTACTACAATCAGATGGTGAACACAAGGAGAGGTAATGTCCCAGAGGACAACAACCAAGGCAATGGGCAACCACTGCCCAATCCACCTCAGCTCACTGCAGAACAATTCTACAATCTCCAGATGCAGATGATGAACACCCTCAACAATACTGCTCAAGCTCTGCAACATGTTCATGCCAACCAACCTCAGCAGCAGAGGGACAGGCGTGGAGATTTCCTGAAGGGGCATCCACCTACCTTCTCTCATTCAGCAGATCCGCTGCAAGCAGACGACTGGCTCTGGGCAGTGGAGCGGCAACTTGATATTGCTCAGTGTAATGATCAAGAAAGAGTTCTGTATGCTTCAGGGCAGCTTCGAGGAGCCGCTCTAGACTGGTGGGAGTCTTACAGGCCACAGGGCAGGGAGTGTTTCACGTGGGCTTAGTTCCGTGATAGATTCAGGAGCCATCATGTGCCTGCTGGTATAATGAAAATGAAAAGAAGGAATTTCTTTCTCTGAAGCAGGGGAGTATGACTGTGACGGAGTATCGTGACAAGTTCCTGCAACTGGCTCGCTACGCCCCTACAGAGGTTGCTGAAGATAGTGGCAAGCAGGAACACTTCATGGAAGGACTTAGGGACACTTTTCAATTACAGTTGATGAATGGCCACTACAACAACTTCAATCACCTAGTGGACCGTGCCCTACTCACTGAGCAGAAGAGTCGGGAGATAGAAGACAGGAAGAGAAAGTTTACTCCTACTCCTACCAATGGCAGTAATCGCCCTCGTCAACCACAGCAGCAGGGATATCAGCAGCGCCAGCCACAGCAGCAGAATCTGGGCCAGCACTATCAATAGCAGAACCAGCAGTCTCGCCCGCCACAGCAAGGTCCGCGTCAGGGACCACCTAATTCTTCTACCCCAAATCAGACATTGGTTCCGGTGGCCCAAAATTGCTACAAATGTGGGGAATTTGGGCACCTTTCTCCTAATTGCCCTCAGAAGACGCAACCCAACCAGCAAGGTCAAAAGCAGAACCCCCAGCAACAACAGCAACAAGGGCACCCTAACCAGCAGAACAAAGGGCCATGGCAGGGCAAGGTGAATCACATGACGGCCGAGGCGGCAGCTGAAGCTCCCAATGTCATCCTCGGTACGTTCCTAGTCAATTCCAAACCTGCTACATTATTATTTGATACGGGTGCTACACATTCTTTTATCGCGAAGTCATTTGCCGAGCAGCATAACATAACCATAAGCTCTATAAAAAGACCCATGATAGTGTCATCACTAGGGGAAAAATAAATACCAGTTCAATCTGTTCCAAGGTTAGTATTAACATAAGGGGGGTAGAGTTCCGCACTGGGTTGATAGTTATAGACTCAGTGGGCATTAACGTCATATTGGGTATGGAAACTCTTAACAAGTGGGGAGTCAAGATAGATTGTGCTAGTCGAACCGTTCACTTGACAGCACCAGATGGTCAGAAATTAGAGATCAGTGCATCAAGTCCTACCGGATACTTACATCAGATGGAGGTCAAGCCCGGATGGTATTCGGGTGGTGTGTGATTATCCAGATGGTTTTCCAGACGAGTTGCCAGGTATGCCACCTGACAGAGAAATTGAGTTTGTAATAGAACTTTTACCTAGTACAGCACCCATTGCAAAGAGGCCATATAGGATGGCACCCATAGAGTAGGAAGAAGTTAAAAAGAACATAGATGAATTGCTAGCCAAGGGTTATATTAGACCTAGTTCCTCTCCTTGGGCTTTCCCAGTCTTGCTTGTTGAAAAGAAAGATACCAATGAGAAGCGAATGTGTGTGGATTACCGAGCCCTGAATGAAGTTACAATTAAGAACAAGTATCCTCTCCCCCGTATCGATGACTTGTTTGATCAACTCCAAGGTGCTTGTGCCTTCTCTAAGATTAATCTGAGGTCGGGTTATCATCAATTGAAGATCCGTCCCTCAGATATTCCAAAGACGGCATTCACCACTAAATATGGTTTATATGAATGTGGTAATGTCTTTTAGTTTAACCAACGCCCCTGCCTACTTCATGCATCTGATGAATAGAGTATTCATGGATTATCTAGATAAATTTATAGTGGTTTTTATTGACGATATTTTGATATACTCCAAGACAGAGGAGGAATATGAAGTACACTTGAGATTAGTGCTACAAAGATTGAGGGAACATAAGTTGTACACCAAGCTGAAGAAGTGTGAGTTTTGGATTGATGAAGTGCCCTTCCTTGGTCACATTATTTCCAAGGGAGGAATCGTAGTGGATCCACGCAAGATCAGTGCTATAACAAACTGGGAAGTACCACAAACGCCAAAGGAGGTCCGTGGATTCTTGGGTTTAGCAGGATATTATCGGCGATTCATTGAGAACTTCTCCAAGACAGCGAAGCCCATGACTTCTCTGCTCGAGAAGGACGCAGCATTCAAGTGGACAGCAGATAGACAAGCTGCCTTTGATGAGTTGAAGAAGAGGTTGACGACCGCACCCGTATTGACACTACCTGACCAACAGAAGAAGTTCATAGTATATTGCGAAGCTTCCAGGGATGGTTTAGGATGTGTCCTAATGCAAGAGGGCAAAGTGGTTGCTTATGGATCACGGCAATTGCGCAAGCATGAAGTGAACTATCCAACCCATGATCTAGAACTTGCAGCAGTGGTGTATGCTTTGAAGATTTGGCGACACTATCTTTTCGGACAGCGTTGTGAGATATACACTGATCATAAGAGTCTCAAGTACATCTTCACACAGAACGAATTGAATATGCGTCAGCGAAGGTGGTTAGAGTTGATCAAGGATTACGATCTGGAGATACACTATCATCCTGGCAAGGCTAATGTGGTAGCAGATGCTCTGAGCCGGAAGAGTTACGCCAATATGGCTTTGGGTTTCCAGATGCCACCAGAATTATGTGAGGAATTTGAAAGTTTGAACCTAGGATTCCTAAGCCACACCACAGTGGCAGCATTTGAAGCAGAACCAACCCTAGAAGAAGAGATCAACAAGTATCAGAAAGAGGATGAGAAGCTCTAGGAGATCCGTGAGTCACTCAAGAAAGGAGAAGCACCTGATTTCAAAGAGGATGAGCGAGGTACCTTGTGGTATAAGAATAGAATCTGTGTACCCAACGTTGATAGTATTCGGAAGTTGATATTGAGCGAGGCACATGATACAGCTTACTCCATTCATCCTGGGAGTACTAAGATGTATTATGACCTCAAGGAGAGATTTTGGTGGCCTGGAATGAAGAGGGCAGTAGCTAAGTATGTGACAGTGTGTGATACTTGTCAAAGGGTGAAAGCAGAACACTAGAGACCAGCAGGGTTGTTGCAGCCATTGAAGGTTCCTGAGTGGAAATGGGAGGAGATCACTATGGATTTTATAGTAGGGTTACCTCGCACACAGAAGGGTTATAACTCAATATGGGTGGTGGTGGATCGTTTAACCAAAATAGCTCACTTTATACCTGTGAACACCACCTACTCAGATGCAAGATTGGCAGAACTATATATATCTAGAATTGTGTGTCTGCATGGCGTACCCAAGAAAATTATATCCGACAGGGGGTCACAGTTCACTTCCCGCTTCTGGGAACAATTGCACGACTCATTGGACACAAAGCTCAGGTTCAGTACCGCGTACCATCCACAAACGAACGGGCAAACAGAAAGGACCAATCAAGTACTTGAGGATATGTTGAGAGCATGCGCTATACAGTATGGGACCAGTTGGGATAAGTGCTTACCTTATGCTGAATTCTCATATAATAACAGCTACCAAGCTAGTCTCAAAAAGTCACCATTCGAAGCTCTATATGGAAGGAGGTGTAGAACCCCCTTGTTCTGGGATCAGATTGGGGAAAACAAGTGTTTGGCCCTGGAATTATAGAAGACGCAGAACAGCAGTTGCGAGTGGTACAGAAGAACCTAAAGATTGCTCAGTCAAGACAAAAGAGTTATGCTGATAACCGCAGAAGGGAGTTGAACTTCAAAGTTGACGATTTTGTGTATCTAAAGGTGTCACCAATGAGGGGAGTTCATAGATTCAACATGAAAGGGAAGTTAGCCCCCAGATATATTGGACCGTTCAAGGTGTTGGAGAAGAAGGGTGAGGTAGCCTATCGTCTAGAATTACCTCCGAGTTTATCAGGAGTACATCATGTGTTCCACGTATCTCAGTTGAAGAAATGTTTGAGGGTACCTGAAGAGCAAGCTCCCTTGGAAGATTTGAATGTACAGGAGGACCTGACTTACACTGAACATCCAGTTAAGATTTTGGAGACATCTGAAAGGATCACTAGAAACAAGCGGATCAAAATGTGCAGAGTGCAGTGGAGTCACCATATAGAAAAGGAGGCAACTTGGGAACGAGAGGATGAAATGAAAGAAGCATACCCTAATCTCTTTGCTAGCCAACCTATGTGAATTTCGGGGCGAGATTCCTGTTAAGGGGGGTAGGTTTGTAACACCCTAATTTTAATTCGAGTAATTTTCGCAATAAACATAGTATGGTTTATTCAATTTTCTAGGTTTTTATATGCCTAGGGTTGCATTTAATGATTTATTTTATCAAACAAGTAATTAAAATGAATCATAGTGTCAACATGTGTGTGCATTCATGTTGGTGCATATTTCTTTTGGGTGCATGAAATAAGGTTGGAATTCAAAATCTTTTGAATTCATAGTTTGTGTCTTTGTCTAAATAGGAAAAAGAGAGAAAATAGAAGAGAGAAATAGAAAAGAGGGAAAAAGGAAAAGATCAGAGCAGCCCAAACCGGCCTGCCAGCTCGGCCCGCTCCCTTTCGGCCCCCCCTCGTGGCCCAGCTCGCGGGTGAGCTGGCCCAGCTACGCCGTCCTCCCTCTTTCTCTCTCTAACCCATGGGCCCGGGTTGTAAGTCCCGTCCCCTTCCTCACTCCCTCCGCTCGCTCTCACCGGTGGATCGCCCCGCCTCTCTCCCCCTGGTCGATGGCCCCTCTCTGCTACCCCGCGCGTGCGCCCAGGCCCGCATGCCAGCCCTCGCTCCTCTCCTGACGCGGAGACGACGCGGTGGACTCGATTCCAAGCCAAAGCGGACTCCAAGTCCGGATAGCCTCGCGCCGCCATGCCTCCCCCGCAAGAAACTTAGTCGGTTCCGCGCCGTCGCCCTAGCCCTGGCCCTATAAAAGGCACCCGGCCTCCGCCGCCACCACACCATCACCTCAAGCTCTCAGTCCAAGCCCTAGCGCCCTCTCGCCGTCGATTTTCGCCACTGAAGCCGCAAGGTAAGCGCCGCCGTCGTCGCGCAATTCGTCACCGTTGCTCCCTCTCCGACGTCCCTAACTCCATCTCCGCACTCGCAGATCCATCCCGGAGCTCTGCCGCCGGTTCCAAACGCTCGGAGCTACCTCCATCTCGCCGGCCCACGACACCCGACTCCGCCGTCCGCTGCCACCCGTCGCCGACCCGCTTCCGGCCACTCTCTGCCGCCCACGATCCCACGGTGAGGTTTGCCGTGCTTCACTCTCCCTCTCTAGCTAACCCTCATCCCGAGCCGCGCCCTCGTTCGCGAGAACCGTGCGCACCGGAGATGCTCCGCCTCTCCCTTTGGTTGCCGCCGGCAAACCTCTCCCCCTCCACCCGTGGCCGCCGGATCCAATTTGGACGGGCCGGATCAAACCTCAAACCCATCTAATCTAAGCCGCCCGATCTGGATCCAGCCGTCCAGGCGCGCCGGTGACCGGTCAATACCGGGCAGCGCCGGTCAGTGCTGCCTCTTTTGCTAAAGAGTCCCTGCCTTTCTCAGTAATCAACCCGCAGTCCACCGTAGTTCAAAAGTAATTAGGTTTAGGTCCTTTTCTTTATGTTTTAGCCCCTGACCTTTTGGAAATTAGAACCCGCCGTCCCAGGGCCGCCGGTTTTGCCTGTAGGCCCTCGGGAGGTCCTTTTATTTATGCATAAGCCCTCGGTTTTATCAAATAAACCCTAGATCTAAGTTTTTAATCGCAGTTATGCCCCTAGAACCTTGTTTTATGCATAACTTTCACGTTTTAGATCCGATTAGAGTGATTCTTGCGCTCATATGTTCGTAGCAGTATGTAGATTAGCTTTATATGAGTCTTATGTTCTCTTTTTATGTAATGGTGTACTGTTTCTTATCGTTTTGCCATTGCTTGCATGTATGTATGTACGTGGATGTTTGTATGGTGCTATGTTCGCGAGTAGACGTTGAACAGTCCGTGGAGTTCGCAGAGCCACTTCCTAATTTCTTTGAGCAGAAGTCGGATAACCCCGAGGAAGGCAAGTATAACTTAAACAACACCTAATAACTGTTATATACTGCATGTGCATTTAATTTTGTGTACCCTTAAGGTCTACCTAGCTACTGTGACCCTTTATATCTACCTTTTTGGAATGCATTTGGGGTTAAGTTATGCTAGGTGCAGTGCAAACTCTCATACCTTTTGTTAATTAACCTTGTTAATGATTCTATGCAATTAATGTGAGCTTGACCCTCTGTGCTGTGTGCTTGAGTGGTTCATGTCTCGTTTAAAACTTGCTTTTTAGCAACATGGTTTAGGGAACCTGAGCAATGTGCTCGTGTGCTTTTGTGGTTCTCTCCGTAAGGACCTGTTCATAGAGCGACAACCTGGGACAACCGCGCTACCACAAGACTGGGATGGGGCAGTCTTAGCTCAGTAATTAGGTCATTTTGGTTTGGGGTAACTTACCTGCGGGGCAAGAGGGGGAGCAAGCTTCAGTGAACCTCGCGCTCCTTGGGTTGAGTGTGCTTTACGTTATATGTATGTGCTTCTCCCCTTGGAGGCTTGCCTCACCGTTGCGGCGCTTGATTCCTTGCGGTTACTCTTTACCAACGTGATCTTTGGAAAGGCTTCGTAGTGTGCTTGCTAGTCATCTCATTTCCGGTAATGTGATGAACACCTAGTGTAGCTCATGACTTGTGGGTAAAGATGTGCAACCTCTCGAGAGTGTAAAACTGACATGTCAGCCGTGCTCACGGTTATGAGCAGCCCGGATCCTCCTTTTGATTAGTTGTTCCCTGGTTATGGTTCTGGTTATGGTTATGTTCTTTAATATGGTTAATTTTCTTTATGCAATGACTTTGGGCTAATGATTTATCTTACTCAACTTTAGTAAATAGAAGTTAATAAAACCTTGTCAATTAAAAGCCCATGCAATCATGTCAGCTAACCTTAGAGCCTCATAGTTTATGTTATATTTGTTGAGTACCTTGTACTCACGCTTGTTTTATATTCATTCCTTGTTGGGGGGACAAATCCAACCGCTGTTCAGTTGATGGAGATGCCGAGGAGTACACACAGGGCTGTGATGAGTTCTAGGCGTCCGTTCACCAGTTGACGTCCCTGTGGCGCCCTTAGTTATCTTTTACGCTTCCGCAATGTTTTGTTATAACTCTGAGTTTAAGACATGGTCTTTATTATGTAATAATGATGTTAACTTTATGTACGCTTTTATTCTTTGACATGTGTCTGTGATGCCATTGTAATTTGTCATACATATGCGAGACTTGATCCTGGAGCATATGTATACTTGCTCGGTTTTGTTCGTTGGAAACCGGGTGTGACAATCCCTACGGGGCCCAGTGTGACTGTTGGAGATGGATTCGAGCTCAAGCCAGGTGTCATCCACATGGTCCAAGCTAGCTCATTCTGCGGATTGGCGTCGAAGGATGCAAACAGCCATCTTCAGCAATTTCTGGATATATGCAGCACTTTCACCATCAAGGGTGCAACCACCAATGCTGATCGGCTTCGCCTCTTCCCATTCTATCTGATAGGGAAGGCGAAACAGTGGTTCTACCTGAACCGCAACAACTTGACGACTTGGGAGGCATGCTCCAATGCCTTCCTTGCAAAGTACTTCCCTCTGGGGAAGACAACCTCACTGAGGAACTGAATCTCGAGCTTTAGGCAGCTCGCTGATGAGTCTATGGCGGAGCCATGGGAGAGCTACAAGAGTAAAACGCCGCCTGCCCCCACCATGGTATGGAACAATGGTTGATAATCTAGAATTTCTTTCACGGACTACACCAGTCCGCGCAAGAACACCTCGATGCAGCCGCTGGAGGATCATTCTTATCCTTGAGCATTGCCGCTGCCCGCACTCTCATCGAGTAGATGGCAAGCAACCAAGGATGGAGAGAGGAGAGGGCAAACAATAAGCCCCGTGGAGTCCACCATATTGACGGCTCTAACATGCTTGCCGCCAAAATGGACCTCCTGCTAAAGAAGCTGGAGGGCGCTCCTGAAGCTGTGCCGGTCTAGGCACTGGATTCTCGCATGACTTGCGAGCATTGGGGGAACACCGGCCACATGGGGAACAACTGCCTCGAAAATGGATCGGAGGACGTCAACTTCATCAACAACAATGGCTTCAGCAACGGGCCTCGTCCTCAACCAGGTTGGAACTCATGATCCAACTTACCTTTCACTGGTCAAGGTATGTCTTCTGGCAGTTCTCAGCAGTTTAATAAAAATTCTTTTGATCAAAAAGCTGTGAACGATAGCATTAGTAAGAAGTTCCATGCGAATGATAGAGGTTCTTGAATCTCTGTCAAATCAATTGGAAACTCTGAATAGTGCCATGAAGAACCAACTAAGCTTTAATAAAATGTTAAAAACCTAGATAGCTTAGCTTGCCGCTGCTCTACCTAGTCCTACTTCGGGGAAGCTTCCAGGACAGCCCGAGCCACCCCCGAAGGAACATATAAATGCTGTAACCACTAGGGGTGAAGGTCTACACAAGACCCCCCACATCCTAGAGCTGTAGGAAAAGAACAGGGAAAGCGGGCCGCACCAGAGGAAGAAGATGAGGTGGATCGTGAACCACCACCGGTGAAGGAAGCACCGAAGTCAGCTCCGCATGAGTTTTATGACAGCACAATGCACCCTTTTCCTCAAAGGCAGAAAAAGCCTCGGTCGACGATCAGTTCGGCAAATTCGTTGAGGTAATTAAAAAGTTATATGTCAATATTCCATTGCTAGATGCGATGCAGGTGCCTACGTATGCTAAGTACCTGAAGGACATCCTCAACAACAAAAAGCTGCTGCCATCGACCGAAGTTGTGCACCTCACGGAGGAGTGTAGCGCTGCTATACTCAACCAGCCACCTGAAAAGGAGAAGGATCCTGGGAACCCCTCCATATCATGCTCAATCGGAACCTAGAACTTTGGTCAAGCTCTCTGTGATCTAGGAGCAAGTGTCAGCGTCATGCCAAAGGTAGTCTTTGATAAACTTATGCATGCTACACTTGCCCCTACTGCTATGTGCCTGCAGCTAGCGGATCAATCGATTCGTTACCCCGTCGGGATCACCGAAGATGTCCCGGTGAAAATCCGAAACTTCATCATCCCAGTGGATTTCGTGGTGCTAGACATGGAGGTAGACACAAAGACGCCGCTCATCCTTGGGCGACCATTCCTAAGCACCGCTGAAGCCAAAATTGATGTTGGAGCTGGAGAAGTCCACCTCAACATCAATGGCAGACGGGAGACGTTCGGTTTCAAACCGAAGGTCGAACAGTGTCGACAGGTAAAAACTTTCAAATTTAAGTGTCAGGCTCCCCGCGAGACACCAAGAGAGAAGATCGAGCTTTCGCCAAGCAAGCCGAAGATGGACTCCCTCCTCGTAGCCATGGAAAAGCTCCTGTACGATGGAGAAGCCCGCAAGCTCAAAGCTGATCGCAGAGCCGAGTCACTAAGACATGCCTCACTGGCTCAGTCGCCGACAAAGGAATCACGAGACAAAGCTCCTGAAAAGAAGGTCACCGCCAAGGCAACGAACACATCCCAAGAATGGCAGAAGAAGGAAGTTGAGACACCAAAGCCAAAGCCAGAGAAGATCAAAACTCAGAAACAAAAGGCTGTGGCAACCAAGAAGGTTTGGCGAGCAAAAGTTGCAGCCCAGACGGCCACTAAGTCTCCATCAAGCACTGACACTGCACCGAAGGTATGACTTGCCCTCGCCAGGAGGTAAACTGGCATTATCCCCTGTTGACGGTCGTAATCTCACGATGTCAACCGTCAATTATCCACCAAATGAAGCTAAACATATGAAATATATGGACTAACCCTTGCTACTAATGAGTTCCACAAGATGTACATGAATATTTGGATGCAGGTACCAAAAATCACTCAAAAAGGTTGGAAATGCACCAAATATCAAAGATGGGCAACATTGGTGACTGGGCCATGGCCGCCCGACCATACACCATGGCCGACCAACCATGGTTGGTGGCCGCTCGACCACCCTCCAGGGTGGAATTGGGTCCACGACCACGTGGAATGGTCCCTTGTCCACTTCATGTACCATGTCATCGATCTAGTGTCAAACAAACATAAAATGGTGAAGATCCAACCATACAAGAGAGCATCCAATGTATCCTGTAGGACCGAGACGTGCGATTAGAGAGGGGGGTGAATAGAAGCACTTAAAAACTCAAACTCATGAACCCCCAGTGCAAACTGACTGACACTACACACAACAAACGCTACACCGTCCACTGAAAGGAAACGTGTCTAGCAGCACTTGGTGTCGCCCACTGAACGGGTACACACCAAGCAAGCGGAAGCACGAGACTCAACGATCACAAGATCGCAAGTCTAGCGAAACAACGACTCACGCACAAGTGACTTGTTCGCCACTCAACGCACGGAAACGCGCCCTACTGGTTCTCAACAGGTTAAGAGTATGGGCAGCAACAAGGAACACTAAAAGCGAGGTTGAAGCAAAAGCCGGGCAGCGAAAACCCAACGAAAAACACCACAGCCACCACACAGGCTACTGCCGGACTGTCCGGTAGCGGCCACCGGACTGTCTGGTGGAACCGGATGGACCGGTGACTGAGCCGGATGGTTCGGTAGCAGCAGGGCTGGAAACCCTACGCCGGACTGTCCGGTGGCCTGCGCCGTACTATTTGGTGACGCCGAATAGTCTGGTAGCAGAGCCGGACTGTCCGGTGGGGTTTGGAACTTGAGCCTCTCAAACCCTAAACTTGACCAAACCTTGTCCAATCTTCACGAAATTTGACACAGGCGATCTGAGGACTATTCTAAAGCTATTCCCAAAAGATCAACTCAAAATGACCACGGGATTAGCGGAAATTTCAAATCTGGTGAAGAGGCAAGCCTTGGGCAAGAAAAGTGAGAAACTCAAATTCGACTTGCTCGTGGCAAACCTGCAGGTTTGAGATGTACTAGGGCATAATCTCCACGTCCTTGCAAGTCCAAAACACCGGCAAAAGAAAGAATTCACCCATGGCCAAAGCAAACACCCAAAAGCCAAGGATTGAACCCAAAAACCAAACTAGAAAGGGGAGGAGAAGAGGGCTGCACACATGAGCTCGAATTTCTGTTGAATATTACTGGATTAATCACGAAATTGAGTTCATACAAAGTTCCTACAACCTACCACCCTTCATCCTTCCCTCTTGTGTGAAGAACACTAGCTAGGGGACTCAAATCCTAGCCCTAATGCTCTTGCTTCTCTCTTTGGTACTTGGCTGTTTGGAAACCTAGCCTAGGGTTTTCTAAATGTGGGAGAGTCACCTAAATGACCAACCACTTAGGTATTTATAGCCCTAGGCCTGACAACACAATTAACACTAAGACCCTTACTCTAGAATGCCCGAAAGGGGCTGAAATGTAAAAGATACAATCGGACGACTACGATGACGCTTTGATCTTCTTCTTCTCCACGCCTCGCTTGGATGTACGCCACGTAGCCAGTAGTCCGGAAGCTTCCTCCGGTTTTGAAGTCAGAAACTGGGAAACTTTATTCTACGGGCTTCCTGGGCCGGGTCTTGGCCCAATCTTCTATCTTGGCGAGTCAGAGCCCAACCCACCAAGTCATTCAAACTTGGGTGGCGGTTTTGAGCCGAAGCCGCCAAAGCCTCCCTCGCACGCCTTCGCGCCATGCACTCGGGTTGGAGCACCACGGTGGCACCTAGCTTCTCCAGTCCATTGGAGTTGCCTCGCGGTCCATCGGAGGGCTTACACCACCGTTGCCGAACCGCCCCTCCGTGTACCGAGCGCCCATGGCCGACCGACGCCGAGCATTGCCTCCGGTCCATTGGAGGGCTTTTGCCTCAGTCCGTCGAGGTCTTCATCATCTACCTCCAGTCCGTCGGAGGGCCTCCAGTCCATCAGAGGGCTTGAGCTCGTTGACAATCACTCATCACACCAGGAGAGCAATGAGGACGGTCCATTGGCTCTCAATCTCCCCCTTGATGAGTGCATTGTCAACACATCTCCAACCTGTAACCTGAAATGGAACAAAGACAAAAGAAAAGCGTAAAACCGAAGAAGAAAGGAAACTAAAAGAAATGCTCAAGCTGCCCACAAACAAAGGCAAAAACACAAGGCAGCTTGAAGCAAAAAGAAAACAAAGCATCGGCTCCTCAAGATAGAGGCAAAAGGCTCAACGCACCGATGCAAAGAGCATGCTAAAAGCTCAACTCCCCCTTGAAAGGATCAAGATGTCCAAGAGGGGGGTGAATTGGACTTCTAATTTCGAAACTCAAAATTAAATCCTATCGCACAAGTCCCAATTCACCCTAGTGCCTAAACAAGTGATCCTAATGAACTACACGCACAAAAGGTTTGCAACCTAGAGCCAAGCATGCAAGTCTAGGAAAGTAAAGAGCGGAAAGTAAATGCGGAAATGTAAAGATAAGACACAAGGATTTTTTCCCGAGGTTCGGGGAGACACACGGTCTCAACCCCCTACTCCTCGTTTGGCACCCCTCGCAAGGCTTTGCTCTCGCGGGATCCTCGTAAGGATCCCGGCCTCAAGCCTCGCAAGGAATGAGGTTGGCAAAGTGACCTTCGCAAAGGTCAAGCAACCCCTTGATCCGCGGACCAAGTGCTCTCTTCTTGATGAAGCTCTTCTCCGCTCCGCACCGGCGAGCTTGAACCGGTTACACTCCCTTCGCAAAGGGCTTGCTCCGCTTCTCCCACAAGCTTCGGGAGCTCACGAAACGCACGACCGCAGCCGTCTAGGTGATCGAAATCACCAAGAGTAACAAGCTTTGGCTTCACTTGATTCAACTCCAATCAAGGAGTTCTCTTCTCTTCAAGTCTCTTGCCCAAAGCTCAAGATTTTGTGTGGAATTGGTGGTGTAAATGACCTTTGAGTGTATGTGAGTGTTCCTGGGTTGCAAAGGTAGCAAATGAGGGGAGGGGGAGCCTTTAAATTGGGTGGAGCTCCAAAACTAGCCGTTGGGGAGCTCCAACCGTTTTTCTGCGAACCCACCGGACAGTCCGGTGCGTTGCCACCGGACAGTCCGGTGGTATATAAAATTCAAAAATCCGTTTCGCGCCAAGGGCCTTAGAATCACCGGATAGTCCGATGGTTGACCACCGGACTGTCCGGTGGGGGAGAGTTTTCCATAGCCCACTTAGCATCCCCTCAGTTTATATCGTCCGGTGGTGTACTGGATAGTGCGGTGGTGAGCCACCGGACAGTCCGGTGGTCCATTTCGCTTGGGACGAAGGAAAACACTGCCCTCAGTTTATATCGTCCGGTGGTGGCACCGGACAGTCCGGTGGTGAGCCACCGGACAGTCCGGTGGCTATTAAAGCTCAGTCGAACGCCATAACCTTAGTGCTAAGTTTTTGCGCCACCGGACAGTCCGGTGGTGAGCCACCGGACAGTCCGGTGGTACATAAAAATTTGGTTTTCAGTGCTGTTTTGAAACGGAGTTTTGCAAAGTTTTCGGAAGGCTTTCTCTTGACTTATTTGACACAGGTGAGTGTGTTTTGGCATGTTTTAAGGTGCTTGAGCTTTAGGACATAGATGCACTCGAAAATTAGAGAATTCTCAAAATGGAGTGACTCAAGCTACTCACCTCAACCCCTCTTGATAGTACGGCTTGACTAAAGCTTAGCAAAAAGAAAACTAAGTGCCCTTCTTCACCTTTTGGCACTTAGAGCTAGGGAAACACCCGATCTTCTTGCTAGCTTGATTAAACCACAAGCCGTCCATTAGAATTTGAAATTGGGGGTCTCTTTTAATCAACCAATGAGCTCAAATACTAATACCTTCAAAGCATGAACTCATTAGTAAACGACAATAGGTTGTCATTAATCACCGAAACCTCTACCTTTTAGGGCTTGTTTCTCACAATCTCCCCCTTTTTGATGATTGATGACAACAAAACGAGTAGAGCTAGTAACGTAAAGAAAGTAAACGCAAAGCTCAAAGAAAAACATGAATAAAAACACATAGAGTCACAGCCACAATCAAAGAACCATAGTCATGAGAAAATCCATCATGCTCAAAAATCAAATGTCATGACATGGGTTAAGATCCAAAATAAAATCCATCATACATCAAAAGATCTCTCTCAAAAGCTCCCCCTGACTACTAGACCCTATCTAGCTCTACAAACTCCCCCTAAGCTCCCCCTAAGACTATTCTCCCCCTTTGGCGTCAAGCACCAAGAAGGGAGACCTACAACGCCGGAGGGTCAGGAAGCTGGGAGCCGTCCTTCTGAGACGACAGGATGAAGCGCGACGGGGAGTCGAAGTCGCTGTCTGCCGCTGCGTCATCAACTGCATGCTCGATGTCAGAGAGTGGAACTGTGCCTAGAGCCTCGAGCGGGACAGAGACGGTGAGAGTCGGCGTCGTCGTCGTGGCCGGAGCAGTGGCACCAGTCGTCGAGCACGTAGTGGAGCAGTGTGGAAGCTAGGCTCGGCCGACTAGGCTGGAGACTGGAACTCTGAAGTAGCCTCTGCAGGTGACGGCTCAGACGCCTCTGGCACCGGAGAAACCTGAGGAGCACTGCTGACTGGGGGGTGCCCTGAGGTCTGGAGCTGACTGTTTGGCGCTGTGGTGAGAGGCAGATCCGGCAGCGTCGGCGGAGAAGAGTCGAACTGAAGCGTACGTGCTTGAAGCTGCGTCAACTCCATCCTCGGCTGACTCGCTAGCAACTCTAAGTAAGAGAAGAGGATCAGGGAAGTGCTCAGAGTGGTTAGCGAGGCGAACGGACTCTGGAGGCCGGTGTCCGAGGTAGTGAGCAGCAGGAAGGGTGTAGGCGGCGGAGCAAGCTGGAACTGCTAGCGCAGGGACTCAATCTGCTGCTGAGTATCTGTCCAGAGGCCTGCGACCAGTGAGTGAACTGTGGAGAGGATCCACGCCTGCTGCTCGGCCGACTGCTGCTGGACCTGGAGAAAGCGCTCGTCACTCTTCTACTGCGTTAGCTGCTGCTGCTGCAGAAGGAGTGCAAAGCGCTCATCGCTGCGTCGCTGCTGCTCTGCAAGGCGCTCTGCCAGGCGCTTGCCTGCCTGCTGCTGCTGCTGCTGGATCATCATCTAGAAAATAGATGCGATATCCGTAGGTGTCGCAACCTGAGCAGCTGTGACTAACGGTGGTGGTGGGGGTGGTGGAGGAGCACGTGAGCCACATGCCTCATGATCATGAGAGAGAAGTGGCAGGGGCGGCGCACGCTCGTCGTCTGAGCTGTCGTCCCCACTATCTATATCTGCAGCAGTCTCTCCCCCTGTCTCTGGTGCAGTCTCTGTCTCTGAAGGTCTGGGGAGAGACGCATCACGGGGTCCCTCTGGAGGTGCAGGCCCTTGCACCGGCGCTCTAGGAGCGGGCGGTGCACGAGCCTTGTGTAGCGGGAAGTTCGTCGTGATCTACCTGTACAACCTCATCTGCGGGAGGGGGGAGGACCCTGGATCATCATCAATCCGACTGAGCATGTGTGAAATGTAGTGAGCATATGGGAAGCTCTTGTGAGACCCCATCCCGTCGGTGATCACATCCTCCATCTCTGCGATGAGGAAGTCCACTACACAGAAGGGGATCCGCTGAAGTAAAGCACGGACGAGGTGCTTCTGTAGAGTCGTGATCCCCTCTTTGTAACCAAGTCATGGGAGGAGAGTGCGGCGCATCGCCCTGTGAATCACTCCAACCTCTAGGGTAAGCTGATGTGGTGTCCTCTCCTGTGCCCCCTCCCTAAACAAGCAGCGCACCTCGTCGTCGGTCAGTGCTGTACGCTTATTCTTTGAGCGACGAGGTGGCTTAGAGTCTTCGTACACGTCGGTGTGCAGGCGGTGGTCTGACAGCTCAAGCTCAAGAAGTAGTGCCACGTTC
This sequence comes from Paspalum notatum, assembly GCA_022530915.1. Taxonomy (NCBI): domain Eukaryota; kingdom Viridiplantae; phylum Streptophyta; class Magnoliopsida; order Poales; family Poaceae; genus Paspalum; species Paspalum notatum. The sequence goes on from CM039688.1 coordinate 15,435,252, forward strand.
TGCCTGTGGAGATGGACTGGGTGACCCTAGAACATGAACTGAATATAATCTCTGTCCTCACCGACGTAGAGGGTCGCATAGAACACGCGGACCCAGTCCTCCATGTAACCGTGCACGTGCTCTAGAAGTCCTATCAGGCCGGGAATGTGCTCAAAGAATCGGTATAGGTTCTGTCCAATAGCTGTCCCCATCCTCGGAATACTCAGAACCACATGGGGAAACAGTCCCATCCCTGCTGCCCTGGAGCTCTCGTAGAGCGAAGCTTGGTCGAGTGTCTGGAAACGAGGATCCACTCGCTGATCCCTCTGCTCGGGTTGCCACTGAGCAGAAGTGAGATAGTAGCGAAGCTTTTTGAGCTTCCTACCCTCGTATGCCCTGTAGTCTGATAGTCAGGCCTGTCCAAGGAGAGCGGGTGGCGCCGGTAGTGAAGAGAGGACATAGCCCTCCCAGGCTGACGAGGGCGGTGACTGCTCACCTTGCTCAAGCGGCTCGTCCTGCGTCTGGCCCTGGCTCTCATGCTGTGCTCTGGCCGCAGCCTTCCTAGCCCGGGCCTCTTGGGCCTCCTGCTGTGCTATGATCTCAGCGGGGGAGACCGTCCCACATCTCGGACGCTCCTGGGGCTGGCTAGGAGGAGTGGCTTGCTTGGTGCGAGCACTGTGAGGAGTCGGCGGAAGTGGTCGGCCGCTGCGAGGAGGGTTCTGCCTCTGCTCTCCAATCCGTATCCCTCCCGCACGGCGACTCTGCATAGCATCAAAGGCATCCGCAGCTCGCTCAGCAGCCTCGGCCTCTCGCTCTGCCAGAGTCATCCTCTTCTTCTTGGGAGGCTCAGGAACTTGCGCTTTGCCCTTATCTCCCTTCTCACGACCCATCTGGAACACACATTCAAGGAATGGATAGACGAGAAGAATTAGGTACATGGAATTTTAACTAAGCAAGGTGAGACCTAGAGCAAGAATTAGACTTTTGGAAAATACGGCATGCATGTCATGTAAATAACTTCAAGAAAATGAACCAAAGTGTGTGACCATCTCACACTAGGGATAGTTTTCTTGATTCCATAAGCACATTGACATGTAAAGGTAATCCAATTTGCAAACCCATGCCACAAATCCCTAAGAAAAGAAGCCCTAACTTGAAACCTAGTGAGCAAAGATAGCATAAGATCAAGAAAAGAAGGATTGCTCACCGAGATCGGGGGAGAAGAAGATCGAGGACGAGGAACAGGTGACCGGAGGAGGGGCTCTGTGGTGGCACGGCTAGGGGGTGTAGGACCGAGACGTGCGACTAGAGGAGGGTGAATAGGAGCACTTGAAAAACTCAAATTCAAACCCCAAAATGCTCTCTCACAAAAGCACACGCACAACCGATACCGTCCACTAAACAGATACGTATTGGGTACAAAGCGGAAGCACACACCACCTAGACGAACACAACAAAGCACACATAAAATGAAACAAGCTACAAAGCTTGCAAGTGTCGCAAACTAGCCACTCAACACACTGAAGCGTGCCTCACTTAGAAAAGTGGGTGAAGAGTATGGGCATGCAGTATTTGACACAAAACAAGGTTGAAGGAAACAAAAAACAAGGCAAAAACAAAGACCAAACACCACAAACCCTAAATCGGACAGACCTACGGACAAAACTGCTCAAAACGCGAAATGCAGAAAAGAAGCAAAGGAACGGACAGTCCGGTCTTTCCTAGAAGGCTTGACCGGACAAAACAAGAAGGAACGAACCACGCACGCAGAAAACAGCAGACCGGACAGTCTGGTTTGGCAAACCGGACAAACAAACCTGAGACACACACAAGAGGTGGCCGAACCTCGGTTTCTCCGTCACACAGACCGGACAATCTGCTTGAACAGACCGGACAAACGGACAGATTGTCCGGTCAGTTCTTGCTGCTGGCCCGAGTCTGGAACAGAGAAAACAGCCCAGGAACCCACCAAAAAACAACCAAAACCAAACCAAAACTCAACCAAACTCTATGAAAATTTGCACAGAGAATCTTGAATCCATTCCAAAGTAAACCCCCAAAGAATCAACTCAAAATGATCTAGGGACTTACGGGAATTGCAAATCTCGGGGAGAAGGTTGAAAAAGACGAAAAAAAACGAAAAACGCCAAGAACAACTCTTGCTCGTGATTAAAAGATTTTAGCACAAGGCTAGCAAGATGCACCACGTCCTAGCAAGGCAAAATACCGGCAAAAGAAAGGTCTCATCCTTGGACAACACAAAACGAGCCAAAATTCAAGAAACGGGACCAAAAACGAAACTTGAAAAGGAGCAAAGAGGGAGGAACGAAATTGCTGCTCTAGGACATCGAATTTCTCAACAAGCAGCCTTGAATTGATCACACAATCTGAGTACACAAATTCCATAGAGCCTACCTCCCATCATCCTCCCACTAATGACGAGATTAGACTAAACTAGGCACTCATCTCCTAGCTAATCCTCTCTCTTTCTCTCTTTGGACCTTGGCTGCTAGGGTTAGGAAATCCTAGGGTTTGTGGCTGCCAAGATAAGCTCCAAGGGAGCCTCTCAAGTCTATTTATACCCTAGGCTCTAAACGACACAATTACATTAAAACCCCTACTCTAAAAATGCCCGGAGGGGGCCAAACCGAAAAGATACAATCGGACGACTACGATGACGTCTTGATCATCTTCGGTTTCTCCGCCTCGCTTGGATGTGCGCCACGTAGCCAGTAGTCCGGAAGCTTCCCTCGGTTTTGAAGTCAAAAACCGAAAAACTTTATTCTGCAGGCTTCCTGGGCCAGGTCTTGGCCCAATCTTCTATCTTGGCGAGTCGGAGCCCAACCCACCAAGTCATCTGAACTTGGGTGGCGGTTTTGAGCCGAAGCCGCCAAAGCCTCCCTCGCACACCTTCGCGCCATGCACTCGGGTTGGAGCACCACGGTGGCACCCGGCTTCTCCAGTCCATCGGAGTTGCCTCGCGGTCCATCGGAGGGCTTACACCACCGTCGCCGAACCGCCCCTCCGTGTACCGAGCTCCTATGGCCGACCGACGCCGAGACTTGCCGCCGGTCCATTGGAGGGCTTTTGCCTCAGTCCATCGAGGTCTTCATCATCTACGTCTAGTCCATCGGAGGGCTTGAGCTCGTTGACAATCACTCATCACACCAGGAGAGCAATGAGGCCGATCCATTGGCTCTCAATCTCCCCCTTGATGAGTGCATTGTCAACACATCTCCAACCTGTAACCTGAAATAGAGCAAAGACAAAAGAAAAGCGTAAAACCGAAAAAGAAAGGAAAAAGAAAAGAAATGCTCAAGCTGCCCAAAACCAAACAAAGGCAAAACATAAGGCAGCTTGAAGCAAAACGAAAAACAAAACATCGGCTCCTCAAGACAGAGGCAAAAGACTCAACGCACCGATGCAAAGAGCATGCTAAAAGCTCAAACTCCCCCTGAAATGCATCCTCACAAATGCAAAATGAATGCAAAGCTCCCCCTAAACTAAAACTCTCCTGAGTTCTCCCCCTTTGTCCATATTTTAAGACTTCTCCCTTTGGAAGTACACTAATTTCTCCTCAAATTTCTCCCCCTTGTTGACAATGGACACATCAAGGGTTCTTTGAACTCAACTCCTCCTGAACTAGACAACTCTCCCTCAAAGTATGCCATGAAATGCAAGGAGTGTAACTGAAAGAGCTCAGAAGAGATGGAAAGCTAGTAATCATAAGTTCTAGCATACAGAGCAAGTGAGGGCAAAGAAGCATATAACAAGTTCAAATAAATCTATCTTACACATGTTAAGAGCAAGCTTATTTTTCAGGGTTATCGAAAAGAAAGCATCACCGACATGAATAGCACCTAGCAAGATAGGCATGAACAGCAAGATGCTAGCAATGCATACAAGGTGTGCTACTCTCAACCAAAGCATATACAACCAGCCATAAGCATTTTAGAGACTTGCAGATTTCAGATTTATACATTTGTATTCATAAGCAAGTTCTTTTTGTGCCAGGGGTTATTTACTTGTCTTTTGCCACTTCTTACCAACCAATGCCAAGCCTAGGTTATATAACTATTAGAAGCTTAAGACAAGGTTTTGGTCATACACAGTCTAGTCCAAGTTCATGCCAAAGTGCAAAGGCAAGCTGTCTCAAACTAGATCAGTGAGACAAGCAAACCCACCTGGATCTTTCTCAATTTAGCACATAAGACACCACTTGTAAGCATTTTGATTCAGATTTCAATTTAAGCAAGGTGTCATAAAAGCTTAGGCATAATCATGGCAAAGGCATACAACTAGCATATCTAGGTATGAAAAGATAGCATAGCATTCAACATTCCTACACATGCTAGGTAGTCAAAACAAGTGATGATCATGGTTTTTGATTTGCAAAGAATAAAATGACTTAGCTCACAATTAATATTCAACAGACTCAAGAGAGCTTAGCCAACCATGATCAAGCAAGCATCTGTACAATCTAGCACAAACAAGTACTAACTCATCATTCCAAAAGAGCTCTAGTACTCGTGAAGTGAAAATGCAAATGATACAATGTGATGCATGATATGATACAATATGCAAAAGAAGCAAAGAGAAATAAAAGCAAGATAAAAGCAAATTCTATACTATGGAAGCTATTCCTTACTAAAATGAATAGCGTATTATCCCTGACTAAAAGGGATAGCACACTCCAAGCTCACCTCTCAAGCGCACAAAAGCGCCAAACTCTAGCGGCTTTGTAAAGATATCGGCCAACTGGTTTTCAGAAGCTACATGCACTAAGTCTATGTCCCCCTTCTCATAGTGATCTCTCAGAAAGTGAAACCTCACGTCTATGTGTTTGGTTCTGGAGTGCAAGACGGGGTTCTTAGCTACAGAAATAGCAGAAGTAGAGTCCACTAGAAGAGGGATTTTTCCAAACCTAAGGCCGAAATCACTAAGGGTGGCTTTCATCCATAAAAGCTGGGAGCAGCAGCTAGCAGCAGCTATGTACTCTGCTTCTGTGGTAGACAAGGATACACTAGCTTGTTTGCGGGAGGACCAAGACATAAGAGAGGTTCCTAAGAGTTGGCATGTGCCGGAGGTTGACTTGCGGTCAATCCGGCAGCCAGTATGGTCAGCATCTGAGAACCCTCTAAGAAAAAGAGAAGAACCTGAGGAGTACCAAAGACCAAGCTCAGGAGTGAATTTCAGATACCTGAAAATGCGCTTCACCGCTTGACGGTAAGAAGTCCTAGGAGACGCCTGGTAACGCGCACAAAGGCAAACCACGAACTGAATGTCCGGGCTGGTCACCGTTAGGTACAGAAGTGAGCCGATCATCCCTCAAAATTCCTTCTGGTCCACCGCCTCCCCATCTTCATCAGCATCAAGCGCCGTGTTTGTACTCATAGGAGTTGTCATGGGTTTAGAATCCCCCATGTCAAACTTCTTGAATATGTCCCTTGTGTACTTTGCTTGATGGACAAAGGTTCCTTCAGGGCCTTGCTTGATCTACAGCCCGAGGAAGAACTGGAGCTCACCCATAAGACTCATCTCAAATTCTCTGCTCATCTGTTCAGCAAAACTAGACACCAAAGCGTGAGATGAACCACCAAAAATTATGTCATCAACATATATCTGAACTATCACGGTGTCACCGCCACGACTCAACAAAAACAAGGTCTTGTCTACTAAACCCATCACAAACCCAGATTTGAGCAGGACACTCTTCAACCTAGCATACCAAGCTCTAGGAGCTTGCTTCAGACCATAAAGAGCTTTCCTCAACTTATACACCCGGTCTGGAAATCTAGCACTCTCAAAGCCAGGAGGTTGTCTCACATATACCTCCTCCTCTATGAACCCGTTCAGGAAAGCAGACTTGACATCCATTTGCTGCAGTTTGAAGCTTTTAGAGGCCGCAAAGGCAAGCAAAATCCTAATGGCTTCCAAACGAGCTACAGGGGCAAAGGTTTCCTCATAATCTATCCCCTCCTTCTGACAGAAACCCTGGGCTACCAATCTCGCTTTGTTCCTCAAAACCATTCCAACCTCACCCTGTTTGTTCTTGAAAACCCACTTGGTACCTATAGGGCGACAGTTTGGTGGAGGTTCAACTAAATCCCAGACATGGTTTCTCTCAAAGTTCTCCAACTCCTCATGCATGGCGTTCACCCAGTTAGGATCAGATAATGCATGTGACACATCCCGGGGCTCAAAAGAAGCAACATATGCAGAGTGGGAGAAAAAAGCTAGAGAGTTAACCGAAGAGCGTGTGACACGCTGGTGAATCTCTCCAATCATCCTGTGAGGAGAGTGATCCCGCTGGACCTGCCGAGATGGAACAATCTCGGAAGTCACCTCCCCTGCGTCCTCAGCGGATCCAGCCTCTGCTTGAGCTTGCTGTCGGGGGAGTGAGGAGGAAGCTGTGGGCAAGGGTCCTCCTTCATCATCTGAACTTGTAGCAGAGGAGGCAGGAGCTGCAGCCGGTGCAGTGGCTCCTGCATCACCATCATTAACCACACCTTCCTCATCCTCAAAGATGGGAGTGCCTTCTTCATCATCACCTGAAAGCTCAAGGGCAGGGGTTGTGCAGGGCATAGTCTCATCAAAAGAAACCTCACAAGTCTCAACAACTTGCTTGGCCTCTAAAATCCACACACGAAAAGCCCTAGAATTAGAAGCATACCCCAGAAAAATCCTATCCAAACAACGAGACTCAAACTTGTCCAAATGCCCCGCCTTCTTCAGCACAAAGCACCTGCAGCCAAACGCTCGCAAATGCTTGACGCTGGGCTGCCTACCAAATCGAAGTTCATGCGATGTCTTCCCAAGGAAAGCTCGCAAGAAAATCTGGTTCGCAATGTAACAGGCCGTATTCACTTCCTCAGCCCAAAAGCGCCTCAGAGTCCTATGCTCATCGAGCATCGTCCGTGCCGTCTCAACAAGTGTGTGGTTCTTGCGTTCCACAACACCATTCTGCGGAGGGGTATATGGAAAAGAAAACTGGTGTTCAAGACCTAGGTCACGACAGAAGTTTTCGAAACGAGAGTTTCTGAATTCTCCGCCATTGTCACTGCGGATAGCCCTCATGGCCTTATGACTCTCGTTTCTCAACCTCAGTACTAGATCCCGAACAAAACCAAACGCCTCATCCTTAGACTCCATGAAAAATACCCACGAGAACCGCGAAAAATCGTCCACAACAACAAGCACGTACCACTTCCCACTGACCGACGCTACCCGAGCGGGACTTACTGTATCCATATGGAGTAGCTCACCCGGATAGGAGGTCATAACCTGAGACACAGGAATATGAGAAGCGGCAACCATCTTGCCATGACGACAGGGGTGGCATACTAAGTCCTTCTCAGCTCTCAACTTGGGCAATCCTCGGATTAGGCCCATTGAACTCAATCTGACTAGCAGATCAAACCTCGAGTGACCAAGCCTCCTATGCCACTTCCAAATATCAGCAGAAGGACTAGCAACCAAACAGCGAACAGGGCCAGAAACAGATGTGAGGTCGACCCTAAAAACCTGACCAAAAGGCAGCAAAGAGCAAACAAGGGTCTCCTCAGCATCAAGAACGCAGCACGCACCTTTCTTAAAACGAACCTCAAATCCTTCATCGAGAAGTTGCGAAACAGAAACCAAATTGAACCCCAAATTCCGGACAAAGGCAACTTCACTCAGGGAAAGCTTAGCAGAGAGCGAAACAGAACCAACACCCATCACTTTACCTTGACCATTATCCCCGAATGTGATGTACTCCTTGGTGCTTATGGGGTTGAGGCTGGAGAACCACTTGTGGTGCCCTGTCATGTGCCTAGAGCAACCGGAGTCCATGATCCACACGTCCTCCATGCCTCGATCCTGCAAAATCAAGTAAAGCGACGGTGAGCAAACGGTCCGGCACTGGGATTAGTCCCAAAACTGCTGTACCAGTGCCGAGCCATCTGCTCAAAAGTGGGATAAGCACAATCAAAGAAATCATCACGACGATCAGGGTAACCATGACCTCCAAAGCGTGAACCCTCGAAAGCTCTCTCAAAGCCTCGGTCACGAGGTCCATAGCCACGCTGAAAATGACTAGGAGCTCGGCCGGTAAAGCGTCTCTCACCACCAGGAGCACGAGCCTGAAAGCCGCCTCCTCTCTCACCACCAGCAAAGCGGTCTCTCATCTCACCGCGGTGGGGAGGATCTTGCCTACCACCCTGGTAGAACTGATCCTGGTTCCCCCAAGCTCTCTCCTGCCTCTAAACCCGCTTCCTCCTGAAGCAAAACTCCTCTAGGTGGCCATTCCGCCGGCAAAACTCATAGTGGTAGACAGGCCTCCTAGGAACTGGGTTAGGCTGGGACTTGGGCTTAGGTGGTGTGGCCTTGGGTGGCTCAGGCTGCTGGACTGGCTTCTTGCCCTTGGGCTTAAGCTCTTCCTCAACAATCTTGTCCAGCTTAGCCTTAGAAGGCTTGGGTGTCCAGTACTGCTTCTTTGGGGCAGCCTTGGGTGGCTCATGGTAAACCCCATCAACAGTCTCTTCTGGCTGGGTAGGTGCAGTCTTGACCTTAATTGGGGCACTCTTCTCACCCGAAATGCTACACTCTCCAAACCCAACACCACTTGTCTCACCCTCAGCTCTCTTGGTGCTCTCTATGATCATCTCTAGTTGAGGTTGCCTCGCATATACCCAACTGAGCACCTCTCTCAACCTGTTGTTGTCATTTTGCAAAGACAACATCTCCTCCCTCAGATCCTCCAGAATCACAGTCTGGGCAGCACAGGTATCACAATCTAGGGAGGGAACCACAACAGCTTTCTCCAACTTTCTAATGGTGGCATCCCTATCCACCAGCTGCATCCTAAGGGTTAGGCAGTTCTCACAAGTATCAATAGGTGCTGAAAGCACCTCAAAGTCAACTCTCAACTGCTCTAACTCACCTCTCAAAGTAGGACAGACCATACACGTACCCAAAAGCGTAGGTCTAGCCCTAAGCTCCTCAAGCTCCATGAGCTGCCCCTCAAACTTCTCCTTCAGAACAGCTAGTTCTCTAGCTAGATAGGGGCAAGACTCACACTCAAGTTCTCCACTCAAAGTTGGCTCATTCAGTTTGGACTGGAGTTTGCCTAGCTCAGCCTTCAGCTCATCTATCTCCTCTACCCGCTTGGCATACCTATCTCTCTGGTCACCAAGCTCCATTATGAAAGACTCGCAGGTAGGGCACTCAATCTCACTGGGTTGGGGTCTCACACTCCTCAACCTCTCGTTCTCCTCTAAAGCCTCAGCAAGTTGGGCTTTCAACTTCTGCAGCTTCTTAGCTGCCTTCTCCAGCATCTTATCCTGGGCCTTAAGCTCCCGGCTGTTCTGCTCTAGCATCTCAAGGATTTCGGCCTGCTCAGGAGTTACCTCATCATCGGAAGAAGAGTTGCTGCCGTCATCCTTGTTCTCCTTGTCCTCAAACGCCATGGAGCAAACCGAGCTCCTCTTGTCCTTATTCTTGCGCTTGGACTTGGTGGAGACAAAGCACAAGCCAGCTGGACCGCCTTGATCATTCCTCTTGTCCTTCCTGTACGTGATCTCCTCATCGCTTGAGCTCGACGAGGACGAAGAGGAAGAAGATCCGCTGCTGCAGAACCCGATCTCAGCGAAGAAGGCCTTGTCCCGCTTCCGATTGTCCTTCTGGTAGCTCTTGAAAGCCTTTCGGAAGTTCTTCTTGCCGAAGGGGCGCTTGCCAGAGCCGTGCTTGCTGGAGCGGTGCTTGTCAAAGCTTGCCTTGCCGGAGTGGTACTTGTCGGAGTCACGGGAGTAGCTTTTGCCCTTCTTGTAGTAGTCGTTCTTGTTGCGCACTCGGCGATGAAGTGGCGGACCTCTCCGCACTCGAAGCACTTGGGCCGCTCTCCCCTCTTCTTGCTCATTCGGTTGTCATAGGTGCGCTGAAAGCGACTAGACACCAGACACAACTCATCATCCCCAAGCGTTGCTAGCTGCTCCTCTGTAACAGACATCAAAGCAGAAAACGAGAAGTTGTGTAACATGGGGTTAGTGACAGACTCACTAGAGGAGGTAGCTAAGGCCAGACTCTTAGAACCTGTACAAGCGAGGGAATCCCTCATCTTGTAATCTACCTCGGTGGCCTTGAGCTTACTATAGAGTGCCTCTACTCCAATCGTATCATACCCTGCCGACTCAATGATTGAGTTCACCTTGATCTCCCATATTTTTCTGTCCAAAGCATACAGCAACTTGACAGCCTGCTGATGATCGGTATATGAGAGGGCAGCGGGGGCAGAGTTGACACGCAACTTGTTGATGATCGACTGAAAGCGACCAAACAAGTCGTCTACTGACTCTCCCGGCTTCTGGACGAAATTCTCATATTCGCGCCAGTAAGTCTCCACAAGCCTAGCCTTAATCGTCGCGGTACCCTCATGGTGTGCACTAAGCAGTGACCATATCTCTCGCGCAGTCTTAAGGTGACTCACTCTCTCATAATCCATGGGACCAAGCCCGGAGAAGAGAAAGTTAACAGCCTTGGCATTCGCCTCATGCTGAGCCACGATATCCTACGTAGTACGCTCAGCGACTGGAAGCACCACAAAAGTCGTACTCTGAGTAGCATCCCATATGTCCTGACTCTGGCTAACAAGGGACGCCTCAATCCTACCTTTCCAGTAAGGATAGCCATCGGAGCCAAGGACGGGAATTTTCCCAGAGTAAGTCATCGTCGCTACGGTTTCATCACCGGTTAAGGTATAAGAAACCTAACCGGCTCTGATACCACATGTAGGACCGAGACATGCGACTAGAGGGGGGTGAATAGGAGCACTTGAAAAACTCAAATTCAAACCCCAAAATGCTCTCTCACAAAAGCACACGCACAACCGATACCGTCCACTGAACAGATACGTATCGGGTGCAAAGCGGAAGCACACACCACCTAGACGAACACAACAAAGCACACACAAAATGAAACAAGCTACAAAGCTTGCAAGTGTCGCAAACTAGCCACTCAACACACCGAAGCATGCCTCACTTAGAAAAGTGAGTGAAGAGTATGGGCATGCAGTATTTGACACAAAACAAGTTTGAAGCAAACAAAACACAAGGCAAAAACAAAGACCAGACACCACAAAACCTAAATCGGACAGACCTACGGACAAAACTGCTCAAAACGCAAAATGCAGAAAAGAAGCAAAGGAACGGACAGTCCGATCTTTCCCAGAAGGCTTGACCGGACAAAACAAGAAGGAACGAACCACGCACGCAGAAAACAGCAGACCGGATAGTCTGGTTTGGCAAACCGGACAAAAGACCGGACAAACAAACCTGAGACACACACAAGAGGTGGCCGAACCTCAGTTTCTCCGTCACACAGACCGAACAATCTGCTTGAACAGACCGGACAAACGGACGGATTGTCCGGTCAGTTCTCGCTGCTGACCTGAGTCTGGAACAGAGAAAACAGCACACGAACCCACCAAAAAATGACCAAAACCAATCCAAAACTCAACCAAACTCTATGAAAATTTGCACAGAGAATCTTGAATCCATTCCAAAGTAAACCCCCAAAGAATCAACTCAAAATGATCTAGGGACTTACGGGAATTGCAAATCTCGCGGAGAAGGTTGAAAAAGACCAAAAAAAACGAAAAACGCCAAGAACAACCCTTTCTCGTGATTAAAAGATTTTAGCACAAGGCTAGCAAGATGCACCACGTCCTAGCAAGGCAAAATACCGACAAAAGAAAGGTCTCATCCTTGGACAACACAAAACGAGCCAAAATTCAAGAAACGGGACCAAAAACGAAACTAGAAAAGGAGCAAAGAGGGAGGAACGAAATTGCTGCTCTAGGACATTGAATTTCTCAACAAGGAGCCTTGAATTGCTCACACAATCTGAGTACACAAGTTCCCTAGAGCCTACCTCCCATCATCCTCCCACTAATGATGAGATTAGACTAAACTAGGCACTCATCTCCTAGCTAATCCTCTCTCTTTCTCTCTTTGGACCTTGGCTACTAGGGTTAGGAAATCCTACGGTTTGTGGCTGCCAAGATAAGCTCCAAGGGAGCCTCTCAAGTCGATTTATACCCTAGGCCCTAAACGACACAATTATATTAAAACCCCTACTCTAAAAATGCCTCGAGGGGGCCAAAACGAAAAGATACAATCGGACGACTACGATGACGTCTTGATCATCTTCGGTTTCTCCGCCTCGCTTGGATGTGCACCACGTAGCCAGTAGTCCGGAAGCTTCCCCCGGTTTTGAATTCAGAAACCGGAAAACTTTATTCTGCGGGCTTCCTGGGCCAGGTCTTGGCCCAATCTTCTATCTTGGCGAGTCGGAGCCCAACCCACCAAGTCATCTGAACTTGGGTGGCGGTTTTGAGTCGAAGCTGCCAAAGCCTCCCTCGCACGCCTTCGCGCCATGCACTCGGGTTGGCGCACCACGGTGGCACCCGGCTTCTCCAGTCCATTGGAGTTGCCTCGCGGTCCATCGGAGGGCTTACACCACCGTCGCCGAACCGCCCCTCCGTGTACCGAGCTCCCATGGCCGACCGACGCTGAGACTTGCCTCCGGTCCATTGGAGGGCTTTTGCCTCAGTCCATCGAGGTCTTCATCATCTACCTCCAGTCCATCGGAGGGCTTGAGCTCGTTGACAATCACTCATCACACCAGGAGAGCAATGAGGCCGATCCATTGGCTCTCAGGGGGCCGGTGGCAGGGTGCGGCGGCGGCGCGGCGAGGAGGTTGTGCGGGCGGCGGCGGTGTAAGACGGCACGGGCACAGATGGCGCGGCGCGGGACGGCGGTGACCGACGGCGCGGAGTGTCGGTGGCTCGACGATGGAGGAGTGGTGGCAGCGGTGGAGCGGCGGTGGCGGTGGAGCGGCGGCGACTGGTGGAGCGGCGGCGGCGACCGACGGTTAGGGCACGGGAGGCGATGGGCGCGGGGTCGAACGGGTGTGAGAAAGAGAGGTGTGGGCCCCGCTGAGTAAAAGTTTATATGCGATCCACTGGGCCCGGCATGAAGCCACCGGACGAAATATGCTGCCCCGCCGGACAGTCCGGTGGACACCGCCGGACGAAATAAACCGAGGCAAGGATTGTTGAAAAACGCCAAAGAACCATCCACCGGACAGTCCGGTGGTGAGCCACCGGACTGTCCGACGGCTCCATTGGACGAAATAGGCCGAGAAGGAAGCTTCTTGAGGCGAGACGGTACCGCCACCGGACAGTTCGGTGGTTAGCCACCGGACTTTCCGGCGGGTACCGTCGGACGATATAGATTGAGATGGTTTTTGGTTGAAAAGGAAGTGACCCACCGAGCAGTCCGGTGGTGTGCCACCGGACAGTCCGGTGGCAATGCACAGACACCGTTCGTGCTGAAAGACTCCTTTTCTTGTCCAACTTTTGGGAGATTCAAACAAACACAAGTATGGACAATACAAGGTGAAACCCTTACCCCTCAAATCCTCTAAGATAGATGCATTCTCTCATGCTATATTTAGTTTTGGTTTTTCAAGCATAAAATCCAAGTTCAAGAAAATTGGCAATTAAGATCCAAACATGTATGAGTCTATCCGTAGGAGAACTAGAGATGATTAACTCCTGTCCCGGAGGGATTTGACTCAATAAGCGTGATGAACGACGCTAGACCTTTGATTTATTCTCTTTTCATGACTTGAGATTCTTGCACATGAAACAAGTCTCCATATCATGAAGAGTGCTCCTTTGTGACACTACCGAATGCAATGCACGTGCAAGCTACAACAAGCATGGATAGGAATTGAAACATGCGTGCACATCTATATGACAAGGAATGCAATGCACACGGAATCTGAAAACTACACTTGCCACATTTACTCCCCCCGCAAGCTTCTTCAAGAGGAGCCTTTCAACAAGCCATGAGCGAAACCAAGTTCCACCGGCTCATGCTAGACCCTTGCTCCTCTCTATCTTACAGCGGTTAGGCAAGTACTTACTCCTATATGATGCAAATTATATGGTAAGGCAACTTACATGATCGTTCTAGCATCTAGCACGTTTAGCTCACCACGTAGCCTACAAAAGTTACTCTCATCTAGTGGCTTGGTGAAGATGTCCGCCAATTGCTCCTTAGTGCCCACATTTCGCAAGAGGATGTCTCCCTTTGCAACGTGGTCCCTTATGAAGTGATGGCGGATATCTATGTGCTTGGTTCGAGAGTGTTGGACCGGATTGTTGATAAGCTTAACCGCGCTCTCATTGTCACAAAGGAGAGGGATCCTAGAGAGCTCCACTTCATAGTCCTTGAGCGTTTGCTTCATATATAGGAGTTGGGCACAAGAGGACCCTGCTGCTATATACTCCGCTTCCGCAGTGGACAAGGATACGCAGTTTTGCTTCTTAGATGACCACGAAACGGGTGAGCGCCCTAGCAAGTAGCAACCCCCGGAGGTACTCTTATGCTCAACACGGCATCCGGCAAAGTCCGAATCCGTGTAGCCCAAGAGTTCAAAACTAGCGCCCTTGGGGTACCACAAACCTATACTAGGGGTGTGCTTGAGATACCTTAGAATTCTCTTGACCGCGGTGAGGTGAGACTCCTTGGGATTGGCTTGAAACCGGGCACACAAGCACACACTAAACATGATATCCGGCCTAGAAGCACACAAGTAGAGAAGCGAACCTATCATGGACCGGTAGAGAGTTTGGTCCACCTTGATGCCACTCTCTTCGGGGTCGAACTTTGTGTTAGTTGCCATTGGAGTTTCGATCGGCTTGCAATCATCCATCTTGAATCTCTTGAGTAGGTCTCTTGTATACTTTTCTTGATAGATGAAAGTCCCATCTCTTAGTTGCTTGATTTGAAACCCAAGGAAGAAAGTGAGCTCCCCGATCATCGACATTTCAAATTCCTTTGCCATCATCTTGCCCAATCCCTTGCAATACTCTTCATTGGTTGAGCCAAAAATGATATCATCAACATAGACTTGACATATAAAGAGTTCATTGTCCATCTTCTTGGTGAATAGAGTGGTGTCAACTCGGCCAATTGTGAATCCTTTTTCTATGAAGAAGTCCCTAAGCCTCTCATACCAAGCTCGAGGTGCTTGCTTCAATCCATAGAGGGCTTTGGACAACCTATACACATAAGCGGGATGATTTGGGTCTTCAAAACCGGGTGGTTGCTCAACATATACTAGCTCATTGATGTATCCATTGAGAAATGCACTCTTCATATCCATTTGATATAGCTTCATGTCATGATGGGATGCATAAGCTAGAAGGAACCGAATAGCCTCTAATCTTGCAACCGGTGCAAAAGTCTCTCCAAAATCTATTCTTTCAACTTGAGAGTATCCTTTTGCCACAAGCCTTGCCTTGTTTCTCACAATGTTGCCTTCATCATCTTGCTTGTTCCTAAAGACCCACTTAGTTCCAATCACTCTAGCACCCTTTGGTTTAGCTTCAAGTGTCCAAACTTCATTTCTTGTGAAATTGTTAAGCTCTTCATGCATGGCATTTACCCAATCCGGATCACTCAAAGCTTGGTCAATTGTTGTTGGCTCAATACTAGAGACAAAGGAGTAGGCTTGAACAAATGCGGCGGTATTGCGAGACCTTGTTGTTACTCCTCTTGTTGGACTACCAATGATGAGTTCTTTGGGGTGTCCACTTGTAAGTTGACTTCTTCTTTGAGGTGCCACTTGAGGTGCTTGAACTGGTGTACCACAATCTTGAGCCTGCTCATTGATTTGCTCTTGAGGTACATGAACATCTTCATTTGGAAGAATCTTGTCTTGTTCACTACCATCTTGAGGTGCCATGGAAGAGGATGGTTGATCAATAGTTTGCACTTCATCTTCATCCTCTTTAGGCTTGATATCACCGATTGACATATTTTTCATTGCCTCTACAAGTGGTTCCTCATCTATATCCACAACATCAACATGTGCTCCTTGGGAGCCATTAGATTCATCAAATTCCACATCATACGTCTCTTCAACCATGCCGGTGGCATTGTTAAATATGAGGTATGCTTTGGACTTTGATGAGTAACCAAGTAAAAAACCAATATCACAACACCTTTGGAACTTACCCAAGTGTTGGCGCTTCTTGTAGATATAGCATTTGCACCCGAACACCCAGAAATATGAGATGTACAATCGGTTGGATGCATAGCAAGCGGTGTTGATTGCTTCGGCCCAAAACTTCTCACTTGTGCCATATTTATCAAGCATTGATCTTGCGAGAGTGATGAGTGTCCTATTCTTTCTCTCCACTACACCGTTTTGTTGAGTGTATGTAGCGGAGAACTCATGTTTGATTCCAACTTCATCACAATACTCTTCAATGTTGGTATTGTCAAACTCTCTTCCATTATCACTTCTAATCTTTACAATTGAAGTGTTGAATTCATTTTGAGCTCTCTTGGCAAACTTGCTAAAAACATGAGCCACTTCGGTTTTGTCTTCAAGAAAGTAAACCCATGTATATCTTGAGAAGTCATCAACAATGACAAAACTATAATTATTGCCACCAATGCTTGTATAAGTGGTAGCACCAAAGAGATCCATATGAAGTAGCTCTAGTGGCCTTGAGGTTGACATGAATGTCTTGCTTGGATGAGTATTTGCAACTTGTTTGCCGGCTTGACATGCACTACACAACTTGTCCTTCTCAAAAGTGATATCTTTTAAGCCTCGGACCAAATCCTTCTTCATGACCTTCTTGAGTGTGCTCATTCCAACATGAGCTAGCCTTCTATGCCACAACCAACCCATTGAGTTCTTGGAGAATAAGCATGCTTGCAAATTGGCCTTCTTTTTGTTGAAATCAACAAGGTAAAGATTATTATGTCGGAATCCCTTGAAGACTTCTTCACCATCATCAATCTTGCTCACAATAACTTCATTTGGCTTGAATAGGCATTGGAAACCCAAATCACATAATTGACCAACCGACAATAGATTGAAATTCAAGGAGTCAACTAGCAAAACATTAGAGATTGAATATTCACTTGATATCTCAATCTTGCCCAATCCTTCAACCTTTCCCTTGGAGTTGTCACCAAATGTGATCTTGTCATATTCCTCCACATTATCACTAAGTGAGGTGAACATCCGGGAATCACCGGTCATATGTTGAGTGCATCCACTATCCATCACCCAATGTGATCCTCCGGTCTTATAGTTCACCTACACACAGGCAAATCAAGCTTGAGATTTGGGCACCCATCTAAGAATAGGTGCAACCTTTGACTTAGGCTTGGGTGTCCATTTCTCATTTGAATCAACATTCTTGGGAATAAGAGTCTTGGGCACCCATAGCTTCTTGGGCCTTGTCTCATCCTTCTTGCCTAGGAATTGGACCTTCACTTGTCCATTTGACAATCTCTTGACCAAGTAGTGAGCATCAAAAGCAAACTCCCTCAATTGCTTGTTAAGTTTCTTGGGCAGTGCTTTGCACTCAAACATGAAGTGTCCCTCTGTCAAACACTCGGTGCACCACTTGGGCTTTTCAATCTTGATGGAGGGTGGTGGCTTGCAAGTGTCCTTGAATGGTGGATAGCCAAGACCATTCCTCTCAAAGTTCACGGCTTGGAATGACAACATCTCATGATACTAGGTGTTACCCTTAAGCAAAGAACCATAGCCGGATTGCACACTTTTCACTTCTTGCTTGAGTTTGTCATTCTCATCCTTGAGCTTGATGAGAATGCTTGCATATTTCTCACTTGTAATCTTGTTCTTGCATTGGATGCAACTTTTGGCTTCATGGAGCACATTGGGGGATTTGCTCATTTTGTTCTTGAGCTTCTCAAGTTCCATCACTAGCTTCTCATGCTCACTCTTGGGCACACATGTCTTCTCACAAGATTTGATGTCATTGGGAGATTCATCAATCTTGTGAATAGAGTTGATTTCTTGAAGTGTTGCCTTTAGCTCTTTTCTTGCTTCATCAAGCTCAATGCTATGGAGTTGTAATATGTGATTTCTCTCACAAAGATCTTCATGAGTGGTTGCCAACTCTCTATAGCACTTGTTCACCTCATCTAGTGTCTCATTGAGCTCCTTAATTTCTTGAGTTTGCTCAATGTGAGACTTCTTGATCATGTTGTAGCCCTTGTCTTGAGTTTCTTTGTTCATCTCAAGCTCCTTTTTGCTTGATGCAAGCTTCTTGTTGACTTCCTCAAGACAAGCAATTTTCTTCTCCATTTGATCAAACTTGTCATGATCATAGCTTGTCACTATCTCATTGCACTTGATCTTGAGACTCTTGTTCTCAACTTTTGCCTTATCGAGCTTAACACTTAACTTGCTAAGAGCTTTGTTTTGTTCTTTGACTAAGCTAGCAAGTTCATCATAGGAAGGCAAGTCATCATCATCGGAAAAGTCATCAAAGGTTTTTACCTTGTCTCCCTTGGCCATAAGGCATAAGTGAGATGTGGATGAAGAAGTTGGTGAAGCCGGAGTTGGTGTAGTGGTGGTGGCTATGGCAAACCCGGCAACAACTTCACTTTCATCTTCACTTGAGTCCGATGGGTTGCTTGAAGAGTCCTCATCAGTCATCCACTCCCCTATATAAGCTTTGCCCTTCTTGAAGAATTTTTTCTTGAATTGTTTGGGGGCCTTCTTCTTGTTCTTCTTCTCATCATCACTTGACTCATCATTTGAGTCATTCTTGTACTTCTTCTTTTCTTGCTTCTTCTTGGTGGCAACTCGGCATTGATATGAGAGATGGCCAAGTTTACCACACTTGTAGCACTCTGATTCTTCAAGCTTCTTCTTGGATGGGAAAAACTTCTTCTTGCTTGAGGAGTACTTGATGCCTTTCTTGTCAAGGCGACCCAAGGCACAAGTGACCTTGTGCACAAGCCGGGCCACCTCATCATCGCTATCCTCTTCTTCTTTCTCATTTTCTTCTTGGGTGTCCACCACAATGATTTTCTTGAGGGTGGATTTCTTTACTTTTGATGAGCTTGCCTTGAGGGCAATGTCCTTCTTCTTGCTTGGAGGCTTCGCATCCGGTGTGATGTGCATATACATCTCATGAGCATTGATCTTCCCAAGCACACCGGACGGAGTAGCCTTGGAGAGGTTGGTTTGGTGAAGAACCGTGACAATGTGGCCATATTTGTCGACCGGAAGGAGGTCCAATATCTTCCTTGCCACATCATCTTCCTTGATTTGAGTCAAACCAAGACCGTTGATCTCCTCTACAAGCACATTCAAGCGAGAATACATTTGATTAGCATTTTCATGAGGAAGCATACGAAAATCACTTAGCTTCTTGCTAAGAGTACTATGGCGTTGCTCTCTCTCGCTCAAGGTTCCCTCATGGAGCACACAGATCTCTTCCCATAGTTTGTGCGCGTCCTTGATGGTTCTCACACAATTGAAAACCTCTTTGCATAAACCACGGAAGAGAACATTACGAGCCTTGGCATTCCACTTCTCGTAATTTTGCTCTGACGTTGTGGGCTTATCCTTATCGACCACAGCGGGAAAGCCGGTGACGGCCACAGTATAGAGTAGTGGATCAATGGCTTCCATGTACGACTCCATACGGACCTTCCAATATGGGAAGTCGTCGCCATTGAACATGGGCGGAGGGCCTTCCCCACTAGACATCTTGCTCAAGGTGGTGAAGCCTTAACCAATGAGCACTCGGCTCTGATACGAATTGAAAGGATCAAGATGTCCAAGAGGGGGGTGAATTGGACTTCTAATTTCGAAACTCAAAATTAAATCCTATCGCACAAGTCCCAATTCACCCTAGTGCCTAAACAAGTTATCCTAATGAACTACACACACAAAAGGTTTGCAACCTAGAGCCAAGCATGCAAGTCTAGGAAAGTAAAGAGCGGAAAGTAAATGCGGAAATGTAAAGAGAAGACACAAGGATTTTTTTCCCAAGGTTCGGGGAGACACACGGTCTCAACCCCCTACTCCTCGTTTGGCGCCCCTCGCAAGGCTTTGCTCTCGCGGGCTCCTCGTAAGGATCCCGGCCTCAAACCTCGCAAGGAATGAGGTTGGCAAAGTGACCTTCGCAAAGGTCAAGCAACCGCTTGATCCGCGGACCAAGTGCTCTCTTCTTGATGAAGCTCTTCTCCGCTCCGGACCGGCGAGCTTGAACCGGTTACACTCCCTTCGCAAAGGGCTTGCTCCGCTTCTCCCACAAGCTTCGGGAGCTCACGAAACGCACAACCGCAGCCGTCTAGGTGATCGCAATCACCAAGAGTAACAAGTTTCGGCTTCACTTGATTCAACTCCAATCAAGGAGTTCTCTTCTCTTCAAGTCTCTTGCCCAAAGCTTAAGATTTTATGTGGAATTGGTGGTGTAAATGACCTTTGAGTGTATGTGAGTGTTCCTGGGTTGCAAAGGTAGCAAATGAGGGTAGGGGAGCCTTTAAATAGGGTGGAGCTCCAAAACTAGTCGTTGGGGAGCTCCAACCGTTTTTCTACGAACCCACCAGACAGTCTGGTGCGTTGCCACCGGACAGTCCGGTGGTATATAAAATTCAAAAACCCGTTTCGCGCCAAGGGCCTTAGAGCCACCGGACAGTCCGGTGGTTGACCCTCGGACCGGACAGTTTGGTGGAGAGTTTTGCATAGCCCACTTAGCATTCTCTCAGTTTATATCGTCCGGTGGTCCATTTCGCCTGGGACTACGGAAAACACAGCCCTCAGTTTATATCGTCCGGTGGTGGCACCGGACAGTCCGGTGGTGAGCCACCGGACAGTCCGGTGGCTAATAAAGCTCAGCCGAATGACATAACCTTAGCGCTAAGTTTTTGCGCCACCGGACAGTCAGGTGGTGAGCCACCGGATAGTGCGGTGGTACATAAAAATTTGGTTTTCAGCGCTGTTTTCAAACGGAGTTTTGTAAAGTTTTCGGAGGGCTTTCTC
This sequence comes from Paspalum notatum, assembly GCA_022530915.1. Taxonomy (NCBI): domain Eukaryota; kingdom Viridiplantae; phylum Streptophyta; class Magnoliopsida; order Poales; family Poaceae; genus Paspalum; species Paspalum notatum. The sequence continues at coordinate 15,456,111 of CM039688.1, forward strand.
TTGACTTATTTGACATAGGTGAGTGTGTTTTGGCATGTTTTAAGGTGCTTGAGCTTTAGGACATAGATGCACTCGAAAATTGGAGAATTCTCAAAATGGAGTGACTCAAGCTACTCACCTCAACCCCTCTTGATAGTACGGCTCGACTAAAGCTTAGCACAAAGAAAACTAAGTTCCTTTCTTCACCTTTTGGCACTTAGAGCTAGGGAAACACCCGATCTTCTTGCTAGCTCGATTAAACCACAAGCGGTCCATTAGAATTTGAATTTGGGGGTCTCTTTTAATCAACCAATGAGCTCAAATACTAATACAGAACCTTCAAAGCATGAACTCATTAGTAAACGACAATAGGTTGTCATTAATCACCGAAACCTCTACCTTTTAGCACTTGTGCATCCTCACACCCCTGAAATGCATCCTCACAAATGCAATATGAGTGCAAAGCTCCCCCTCAACTAAATCTCTCCTGAGTTCTCCCCTTTTATCCATATTTTTAAATTTCTCCCCTTGGATAAATTTCTCCCCTTGGAGGTAAGTCTCCCCAAATTTCTCCCCCTTGTTGACAATGGATACATCAAGGATCCTTGAACTCAACTCCCCCTGAACTAGACAACTCCCCCTCAAAATATGCCATAAAATGCAAGGAGTGTAACTGAAAGAGCTCAGAAGAAATGGAAAGCTAGTAGTTACAAGTTCTAGCATACAGAGAAAGTGAGGGCAAGGAAGCATATAACAAGCTCAAATGAATCTATCTTACACATATCAAGAGCAAGCTTGTTTTTCTGGGTTAATGAAAAGAAAGCATCACCAACATGAATAGCACCTAGCAAGATAGGCATGAACAACAAGATGCTAGCAATGCATACAAGGTGTGCTACTCTCAACCAAAGCATATACAACTAGCCATAAACATTTTAGAGACTTGCAAATTTCAGATTTAGACATTTGTATTCATAAGCAAGTTCTTTTTGTGCCAGGGGTTATTTACTTGTCTTTTGTCACTTCTTACCAACCAATGCCAAGCCTAGGTTATATAACCATCAGAAGCTTAATACAAGGTTTTGGTCATACATAGCCTAGTCCAAGTTTATGCCAAAATGCAATGGCAAGCTGTATCAAACTAGATCAGTGTGACAAGCAAACCCACCTGGATCTTTCTCAATTCAGCACATAAGACACCACTTGTAAGCATTTTGATTCAGATTTCAATTTAAGCAACGTGTCATAAAAGCTTAGGCATTCACTTAGCAAAGGCATATAACTAGCATATCCAGGTATGAAAAGATAGCATAGCATTCAACAATCCTACACATGCTAGGTAGCCAAATCAAGTGGTGATCATGGTTTTTGATTTGCAAAGAATAAAATGACTTAGCTCACAATTAGTATTCAACAGACTCAAAAGAGCTTAGCCAACCATGATCAAGCAAGCATCTGTAAAACCTAGCACAAGCAAGTACTAATTCATCATTCCAAAAGAGCTCTAGTGCTAGTGAAGTGAAAATGCAAATGATACAATGCGATGCACGATATGATACAATATGCAAAAGAAGCAAAGAGAAATAAAAATAAGATAAAAGCAAAAACTAAATTACAAAAGCTATTCCTTACTAAAAGGAATAGCATACTATCCCTGACTAAAAGGGATAGCACACTCCAAGCTCACCTCTCAAGCGCACAAAAGCACCAAGCTCTAGGGGCTTGGTAAAGATATCGGCCAACTGGTTTTCAGATGCTACATGGACTAAGTCTATGTCCCCCTTGTCATAGTGATCTCTCAGAAAGTGAAACCTCACGTCTATGTGTTTGGTTCTAGAGTGCAAGATGGGGTTCTTGGCTACAGAAATAGCAGAAGTAGGGATTCTCCCAAACCTATGGCCGAAATCACTAAAGGTGGCTTTCATCCATAAAAGCTGGGAGCAGCACCTAGCAGCAGCTATATACTCTGCTTCTGTGGTAGACAAGGATACGCTAGCTTGCTTGCAAGAGGGCCAAGAGACAAGAGAGGTTTTTAAGAGTTGACATGTGCTGGAGGTTGACTTGCGATCAATCCAGCAGCCAGCATGATCAGCATCTGAGAACCCTCTAAGAGAAAGAGAAGAACCCGAGGAATACCAAAGACCAAGCTCAGGAGTGAATTTCAGATACCTGAAAATGTACTTCACCGCTTGACGGTGAGAAGTCCCAGGAGAAGCCTGGTAGCGCGCACAAAGGCAGACCGCGAACTGAATGTCTGGCTTGGTCGCCGTCAGGTACAGAAGTGAGCCGATCATCCCTCGAAATTCCTTCTGGTCCACCGTCTCCCCATCTTCATCAGCATCAAGCGCCGTGTTTGTACTCATAGGAGTCGTCATGGGTTTAGAGTCACTCATGTTAAACTTCTTGAGTATGTCCCTCGTGTACTTGGCTTGATGGACGAAGGTTCCTTCAGGGCCTTGCTTGATCTGCAGCCCAAGGAAGAACTGGAGCTCACCCCTGAGACTCATCTCAAATTCCCTGCTCATCTGTTCAGCAAAACTAGACACCAAAGCGTGAGATGAACCACCAAAAATTATGTCATCAACATATATCTGAACTATCAGAGTGTCACCGCCACGACTCAACAAAAACAAGGTCTTGTCTACTGAACCCATCACAAACCCAGACTTGAGCAGGAAACTCTTCAACCTAGCATACCAAGCTCTAGGAGCTTGCTTCAAACCATAAAGGGCTTTCCTCAACTTAGACACCCGGTCTGAAAATCTAGCACTCTCAAAGCCAGGAGGTTGTCTCACATATACCTCCTCCTCTATGAACCCATTCAGGAAAGCAGACTTGACATCCATTTGCTGCAGTTTGAAGCCTTTAGAGGCCGCAAAGGCAAGCAAATTCCTAATGGCTTCCAAACGAGCTACAGGGGCAAAAGTCTCCTCATAATCTATCCCCTCCTTTTGACAGAAACTCTGGGCTACCAATCTCACTTTGTTCCTCACAACCATCCCATTCTCACCCTGTTTGTTCTTGAAGACCCACTTAGTACCTATAGGGCAACAGTTTGGTGGAGACTCCACTAAATCCCAGACATGGTTTCTCTCAAAATTCTCCAATTCCTCATGCATGGCGTTCACCCAGTTAGGATCAGTTAATGCATGTGACACATCCCGAGGCTCAAAAGTAGCAACATATGCAGAGTGGGAGAAAAAAGCTAGAGAGTTAACCGAAGAGCATGTGACACGCTGGTGAATGTCTCCAATCATCCTGTGAGGAGGGTGATCCCGCTGGACCTGCCGAGATGGAACAATCTCGGAGGTCACCTCCCCTGCGTCCTCAGCGGGGTCAGCCTCTGCTTGAGCTTGCTGTCGAGGGAGTGAGGAGGAAGCCGTAGGCAAGGGTCCTCTATCATCATCAGAGCTCGTAGCAGAGGGGGCAGGAGCTGCAGCCAGTGCAATGGCTCCTGCATCGCCAACATCAACTGCACCTTCCTCATCCTCAAAGATGGGGGTGCCTTCTTCATCATCACCTGAAAGCTCAAAGGCAGGGGTTGTGCAGGGCATAGTTTCTTCAAAAGAAACCTCACAAGTCTCAACAACTTGCTTGGCCGCCAAAATCCACACACGAAAAGCCCTAGAACTAGAAGCATACCCCAGAAAATTCCCATCCAAACAACGAGACTCAAACTTATCTAAATGCCTTGCCTTCTTAAACACAAAACACCTGCAGCCAAACGATCGCAAATGCTTGACGCTGGGCTTCTTTCCAAACCAAAGCTCATACGAGGTCTTCCCTAAGAAAGCTCGCAAAAAGATCCGATTCGCAACATAGCAAGCAGTATTAACTGCCTCAGCCCAAAAGCACCTAGGAGTCCTGTGCTCATCGAGCATCGTCCGTGCCATCTCAACAAGTGTGCGGTTCTTGCATTCCACAACACCATTCTGCGGTGGGGTATATGGAGAAGAAAACTGGTGCTCAAAACCTAGGTCACGACAGAAGTTTTCGAATCGTGAGTTTCTAAATTCTCCGCCGTTATCACTGCGGATAGCCCTCATGGCCATATGGCTCTCGTTTCTCAACCTCAGTACCAGATCCCAAACAAAACCAAACGCCTCATCCTTAAACTCCAAGAAAAACACCCACGAGAACCGCGAAAAGTTGTCCACAACGACAAGCACGTACCACTTCCCACTAACCGATGCTACCCGAGCGGGACCTACTGTATCCATATGGAGTAGCTCACTCGGATAGGAGGTCATAACCTAAGACACAGGAGTGTGAGAAGCAGCAACCATCTTGCCATGACGACAGGGGTGGCATACTAAGTCCTTCTCAGCTTTCAATTTGGGCAATCCTCGGATTAGGCCCATTGAACTCATCCTGACTAGCAGATCAAAGCTCAAGTGACCAAGTCTCCTATGCCACTTCCATATATCAGCAGAAGGACTAGCAACCAAACAATGCGCAGGGCTAGAAACAGATGTGAGGTCGACCCTAAAAACCTGACCAAAAGGCAGCAAAGAGCAAACAAGGGTCTCCTCAGCATCAAGAACGCGGCACGCACCCTTCTTAAAGCGAACCTCAAATCCTTCATCGAGAAGTTGCGAAACAAAGACAAAATTGAACCCCAGATTCTTGACAAAAGCAACTTCTCTCAGGGAAAGCTTAGTAGAGAGCGAAATAGAACCAACATCCAACACTTTACCTTGACCATTGTCCCCGAATGTGATGTACTCCTTGGAGCTCACGGGGTTGAGGCTGGAGAACCACTTGCAGTGCCCTGTCATGTGCCTAGAGCAACAGGAGTCCATGATCCACACGTCCTCCATGCCTCGATCCTACAAAGTCAAGTAAAGTGACGATGAGCAAACGGTCCGGCACTGGGGTTAGTACCAAAACTGCTGTAGCAGTGCCAAGCCATCTGCTCAAAAGTGGGGTAAACACAGTCAAAGAAATCACCACGACTGGAGTAACCACGACCCTCAAAGCGTGGCCTCTCAAGCTCTCTCACAGACCCTCGGTCACGAGGTCCATAGCCGCGCGGAAAACGACTAGGGGCTCGACCGACAAAGTGTCTCTCACCACCAGGAGCACAGGCCTAATAGCCGCCTCCTCTCTCACCACCAGCAAAGCGGTCTCTCCTCTCACCGTGGTGGGGAGGATCTTGCCTACCACCTTGGTAGAACTGATCCTGGTTCCCCCAAGCTCTCTCCTGCCTCTCAACCTGCTTCCTCCTGAAGTAAAACTCCTCTAGGTGGCCATTCCGCTGGCATAACTCACAGTGGTAGATATGCCTCCTAGGAACTAGGTTAGGCTGGGACTTGGGCTTAGGTGGTGTGGCCTTGGGTGGCTTAGACTGCTGGACTGGCTTCTTGCCCTTGGGCTTAAGCTCTTCCTCTATGATCTTGTCTAGCTTAGCCTTGGAAGGCTTGGGTGTCCAGTACTGCTTCTTTGGGGCAGCCTTGGGTGGCTCATGGTAAACCCCATCAACAGTCTCCCCTGGCGGGGTAGGTGTAGTCTTGAACTTAACTGGGGCACTCTTCTTACCCGAAGTACTGCACTCACCAAACCCAAACCCACTCAAGTCACCCTCAGCTCTCTTGGTGCTCTCTATGATCATCTCTAGTTGGGGCTGCCTAGCATATACCCAACTCAGCACCTCTCTCAACCTTCTGTTGTCATTTTGCAAAGACAACACCTCCTCCCTCAGATCGTCCAGAACTACAGTCTGGGCAGCACAAGTGTCACAGTCTAGGGAAGGAAAAACAGGAGCAGCTTCCTTCAACTTCCTAATGGTGGCATCCCTATGCACCAGCTCCATCCTAAGGGTCAGGCAGGTCTCACAAGAGCCAGGGGTGCAGACAGCACCTCAAAGTCAGCTCTCAACTGCTCTAACTCACCTCTCAAAGTAGGACAGACCATACACGCACCCAAAAGCGCAGGTCTAGCCCTAAGCTCCTCAAGCTCCATGAGCTGCCCTTCAAACTTCTCCATCAGCACAGCTAGCTCTCTAGCTAGACAGGGGCAAGACTCACACTCGAGCTCTCCACTTAAAGTAGGCTCATCCAGCTTGGACTAGAGTTTGCCTAACTCAGCTCTCAGCTCATCTATCTCCTCTACCCGCTTGGCAAACCTATCTCTCTGGTTACCAAGCTCCGTCATGAAAGGCTCGCAGGTAGGGCACTCAAGCTCATTGGATTGGGGTCTCACACTCCTCCACCTCTCATTCGCCTCTAAAGCCTCAGCAAGTTGGGCTTTCAACGTCTGCAGCTTCTTAGCTGCCTTCTCCAGCATCTTATCCTGGGCTTCAACTCTCGGCTGTTCTGCTCAAGCATCTCAAGGATTTCGGCTTGCTCAGGAGTTACATCATCATCGGAAGAAGAATTGCTGCCATCATCCTTGTTCTCCTTGTCCTCAAGCGCCATGGAGCAAACCGAGCTCCTCTTGTCCTTGTTCAAGCGCTTGGACTTGGTGGAGACGAAGCACAAGCCAGCTGGACCTCCTTGATCGTTCCTCTTGTCCTTCATGTGCGTGATCTCCTCATCACTTGAGCTCGACGAGGACGAAGAGGAAGAAGATCTACTGCTGCAGAACCCGATCTCGGCAAAGAAGGCCTTGTCCTGCTTCCGGTTGTCCTTCTGGTAGCTCTTGAAAGCCTTCCGGAAGTTCTTCTTGCCAAAGGGACGCTTGCCGAAGCCGTGCTTGCGGGAGCGGTGCTTATCAAAGCTTGGCTTGCCGGAGTGGTACTTGTCGAAGTCGCGGGAGTAGCTCTTGCCCTTCTTGTAGTAGTCGTTCTTGTTGGGGCGCTCGGCGATGAAGTGGCCGACCTCTCTGCACTCGAAGCACTTGGGCCTCTTTCCCCTCTTCTTGCTCATCCGGTTGTCATAGGCGCGCTGAAAGCGACTAGATACTAGACAAAGCTCATCATCCCCAAGCGTCGCCAACTGCTCCTCTGTAACAGACATCAAAGCAGAAAATGAGAAGTTGTGTAACAGGGGGTTAGTAATAGACTCTCTAGAGGGGGTAGCCAAGGCTAGACTCTTAGAACCTATACAAGCAAGGGAATCCCTCAACTTGTAATCTACTTCTGTGGACTTGAGCTTACTATAGAGCGCCTCTACTCCTATCGTATCACACCCTGCCGACTCAATGATTGAGTTCACCTTGATCTCCCTTACTTTTCTGTCCAAAGCATACAACAACTTGATAGCCTGCTGATGATCGGTGTATGGGAGCTCAGCGGGGGCAGAGTTGACACGCAACTTGTTGATGATCGACTGAAAGCGACCAAACAAGTCGTCTACAGACTCTCCCGGCTTCTGGACGAAATTCTCATATTCGCGCCAGTAAGTCTCCACAAGCCTAGCCTTAATCGTCGCGGTACCCTCATGGTGTGCACTAAGCAGTGACCATATCTCTCGCGCAGTCTTAAGGTGACTCACTCTCTCATAATCCATGGGACCAAGCCCGAAAAAGAGAAAGTTAACAGCCTTGGCATTCGCCTCATGCCGAGCCACGATATCCTGCGTAGTATGCTCAGCGACTGGAAGCACCACAAAAGTCAAACTCTGAGTAACATCCCATATGTCCTGACTCTGGCTAACAAGGAACGCCTTCATCCTACCCTTCCAATAGGGATAGCCATCGGAGCCAAGGACGGGAATCTTCCCAGAGTCAGTCATGGTCGCTACAGTTTCTTCACCGGTTAAGGTATAGGAAACCTAACCGGCTCTGATACCACATGTAGGACCGTGACGTGCGACTAGAGGGGGGATGAATAGGAGCACGTAAAAACTCAAACTCACGAACCCCCAGTGCAGACTGACTCACACTACACACAACAAACGCTAGACCACTGAAAGGAAACGTATCTAGCAGCACTTGGTGTCGCCCACTGAACGGGTACACACCAAGCAAGCGGAAGCACGAGACTCAACAATCACAAGATCGCAAGTCTAGCGAAACAACGACTAATGCACAAGTGACTTGTTCGCCACTCAACGCACCGAAATGCGCCCTACTGGTTCTCAGCAGGTTAAGAGTATGGGCAGCAACAAGGAACACTAAAAGCGAGGTCGAAGCAAAAGCCGGGCAGCGAAAACCCAACGAAAAACACCACAGCCACCACACAGGCTACTGCCGGACTGTCCGGTGGAACCGGATGGACTGGTGACTGAGCCGGATGGTCCGGTAGCAGCGGGGCTGGAAACCCTACGCCGGACTGTCCGATGGCCTGCGCCGGACTGTCCGGTGACGCCGGATAGTCCGGTAGCAGAGCCGGACTGTCCGGTGGGGTCTGGAACTTGAGACTCTCAAACCCTAAACCTGACCAAACCTTGTCCAATCTTCATAAAATTTGACACAGGATATCTGAGCACTATTCCAAAGCTATTCCCAAAAGATCAACTCAAAATGACCACGGGATTAGCGGAAATTTCAAATCTGGTGAAAAGGTAATCCTTAGGCAGGAAAAGTGAGAAACTCAAATTCGACTTGCTCGTGGCAAACCTGCAGGTTTGAGATGTACTAGGGCATAATCTCCACGTCCTTGCAAGTCTAAAACATCGGCACAAGAAAGGATTCACCCATGGCCAAAGCAAACACCCAAAAGCCAAAGATTGAACCCAAAAACAAACAAGAAAGGGGAGGAGAAGAGGGCTGCACACATGAGCTCGAATTTCTGCTGAATATTACTGGATTAATCACGAAATTGAGTTCATACAAAGTTCCTACAGCCTACCACCCTTCATCTTTCCCTCTTGTGTGAAGAACACTAGCTAGGGGACTCAAATCCTAGCCCTAATGCTCTTGCTTCTCTCTTTGGTACTTGGCTGTTTGGAAACCTAGCCTAGGGTTTTCTAAATGTGGGAGAGTCACCTAAATGACCAGCCACTTAGGTATTTATAGACCTAGGCCTGATGACACAATTAACACTAAGACCCTTACTCTAGAATGCCCGAAAGGGGCTGAAATGTAAAAGATACAATCAGACGACTATGATGACGCTTTGATCTTCTTCTTCTCCACGCCTCGCTTGGATGTATGCCACGTAGCCAGTAGTCCGGAAGCTTCCCCCGGTTTTGAAGTCAAAAACCGGGAAACTTTATTCTGCGGGCTTCCTGGGCCGGGTCTTGGCCCAATCTTCTATCTTGGCGAGTCGGAGCCCAACCCACCAAGTCATTCGAACTTGGGTGACAGTTTTGAGCCGAAGCTGTCAAAGCCTCCCTCGCACACCTTCGCGCCATGCGCTCGGGTTGGAGCACCACAGTGGCACTCAGCTTCTCCAGTCCATCGGAGTTGCCTCACGGTCCATCGGAGGGCTTACACCACTGTTGCCGAACCGTCCCTCCGTGTACCGAGCTCCCATGGCCGACCGACACCAAGCATTGCCTCCGGTCCATTGAGGGCTTTTGCCTCAGTCCATCGAGGTCTTCATCATCTACCTCCAGTCCATCGGAGGGCCTCCAGTCCATCGGAGGGCTTGAGCTCGTTGACAATCACTCATCACACCAGGAGAGCAATGAGGCCGGTCCATTGGCTCTCATATCCGAGGGTCACAAAGTGTTGGGACGAGGATTGGTGATATCAAGGATCCGAGGGAAGAAACATGCAACAAATCGGAGGCAGACACGTGGCCGCCCGACCACGTGACATGGCCGGCCGACCACCCCTCGACGCATTTTTCACGTGCAACCAACCGTCCTAACTGCCAACCGACGTGGGGGAGCAAGATCAGCCGTTGGATCAACTAAGGCGGTGGATCCCATGGCCGTCCGGCCATGGGGGGTGGCCGCCCGACCACCCACCTAGGTCGGCCGGCCACCGACTTGGTCCCTCCACCGACCTAGTACACATATAAATACTCCCCTCACTTTCTAGGCTATAAATAGGCCCCGAGAGCTCATTTGTAAAGTGTGGAGTTGAGTTGAGAGTTCTATCTAAGAGTTCTTCACTCTTTTCTTAGTAGTTAGGATAGTCCTGGGAGGTAGAGTTGAGTCGAGCTTTGCCTCGGAGTCTCCGGAGTTATCTTCGAGTCTGTGGTAAAACTCTTGTATCTTTTGGATCCAGATTATCTTCAATATAATTCAGTTATATTTTACTTTATTTCTATCTCCTGCAAGTGTGGTGTACCTTTATTTTGCATACTTGCTAGGCTTAGATTGTGTTTCACTTAGTTATTCAAGTCTTGTTATTCTTGCGGGTGCTATAACTCAACCCTAGACTTAGACGCTAGGCTCTGGCTAGATCCACTCCTCTAATCCAGGAAGATCTATTGCTGTTCAAGCTTCGCTTGAACACGTTTATAGCTTGCCATCCTCTCCACGCAGCTTTGCTTGGTAGTCCCAGTCGGTGAAAGCGTGTGGTGTGCCTGTGTAGTCCAGGCCCGTCGTTCGGGAGGCCCGTAGGTGTTAGCCAGACTCTCTTTCAGGACCTACTATCTACCCCCTGGTACCCTCGAGACTCTGGAATTTCACTCGATGCAAGACCCTGGCTTGTTTACTTGAATAGCTTAGTTAGACACGGATAATCTTTGCAGCCGATTAGAATAGAGTTTGGTGACTTTATCTCACTCGTTGTCCTCCTAGGCAACTATACCTTTCTACAGATAGCTTAGATAGATATCCTCCTCCACCATACACCTATCTTTATCACGTTTACCCCTGTTCAACTACTAGTTGGTATAATTTATCCAAATTTACAGTTCATTCGATTTGAGTTTATTCAATTACACTCTTGAGCCTACCGCTTCCCTGTGGAAATTTACGATACTTGGAATACTCTAAGTGAAAGGCTACAGCGGTCTCCGTGTGCTTGCGGAGTAAAACCTGTAAAGGCTAAGAGACGCCAACAAGCTTTTCTGGCACCATTGCTGGGGAAGCAATTATCCAAGAGATAATTGATATCTCATTTCGAACCTGTATACATGATAAATTTTACTGCTGGTTGTTAGCAGGCTCACTTTGCTCTGTTGTTTTGTTGTGGTTGCAACAGAGAGGTGTATGACCGGTTTCGACCTGCCGGTAAATTTCCACGACAACCTAGAGTCACTGCTCCATAAAGTCCGTCGCAAGACTATTCACGGACAGAACCAAGTACTTCAACTAGTACTCTATGTTTCACCACCATGGCTGAAAAGACTATCCGTGAGTTCTCCATCCCCTCGAGTAGCAATATCCCCAAGGGACCTGATGTTCAAGTGGGAGAGGATTTTGAACTCAAACCGGGGGTGATTCACATGGTTCAAGCCATCCCTTTCTGCGGACTAGCTACGAAAGACGCCAACAATCATCTGCAGCAGTTCCTGGAGATCTGCAGCACGTTCAACATGAAAGGAGCGTCACTGGATGCCGTCAAACTTTGTCTCTTCCCATTCTCTCTTATTGGGAAAGCCAAACAGTGCTTCTACCTCAACAGAGCAACAATCATAACTTGGAACGCATGTTCTGATGCTTTTCTAGCGAAGTATTTCCCACTAGGGAAAACTAACGCATTGAGGAATAAGATCTCGAGTTTCCAACAGCTCACTGATGAAACCGTGGCTGAAGCTTGGGAATGTCTGCAAGAGTATATTGCAGCGTGCCCACACCACGGGATGCAAGAGTGGCTGATCATCCAGAGCTTCTTTCATGGGCTTCACCGCTCAGCTCAGGAACACCTGGATGCAGCTGCTGGAGGATCCTTCCTTTCCTTGAGCATCTCGGCGGACAAAAACCTCATTGAGAAGATGGCCACCAATCAAGGATGGAGAGAAGAAAGGTCTAGCACCCGTTCTTGAGGCATCCATCAGATCGAGAGCACTGACATGCTCGCCACAAAGATGGATTTGCTATTAAAGAAGCTAAGCAAAACTCTAGAAGCCGCTCCGGTGCAAGCCCTCAATGCTCACATGACTTGCGAAGTCTGTGGGAATACGGGGCACTCGGGGAACAGCTGCCTCGAGACGTGCCCCGAAGATGCGAACTTCATCGGTAATAGTACCAATAGCTTCAACAATGGGAATCGTCCTCAGCCAGGACGGAATTCACGACCACATCTCCCTTTCTCTGGACAAGGTAACTCTTCCAATTTGCAGCAATTTCCTAAGAGTAACTACACTTTTGATCAGAAAGCTGTGAATGATAGCATTAGTAAAATGTTCCATGCTAATGATAGGATGTTTGAGTCTATATCTTTACAAATGGAAACTTTGAATAGTCCTATGAAAAACCAACTTAGCTTCAACAAAATGCTTGAAACTCAAATAGCTCAGTTGGCTGCTGCTTTACCTAACGCAAATCTGGGTAAGCTGCCTAGGCAACCTGAAGCTCCTCCCACGGAGCACATAAATGCAGTAACCACTAGGGGTGAAAAGTCCACACAGGACCCCCCCTTCTCCTAGTCGTGCACGTAAAGAGCAGGAGAAGACAGCCGAGCCCGAAGACAAGGTTGCAGAGGTAAATACGCCTGGCAAGGAGGAAAAGTCAACAAAACATCTACCCCATGAGTTTTATGACACTACGGTGCTACCATTTCCTCCAAGAAACAAGAAGGCTGCCGCTGACGAACAATATAGTAAGTTCGTTGAGGTCATTAAGGAGCTTTATGTCAACATACCCCTGCTAGATACTATGCAGGTACCGACATACGCAAAGTATTTGAAAGATATCCTCAACAACAAGAAACCCCTACCGTCAATGGAAATTGTGCACTTAACAGAGGAGTGTAGCATAGCTATACTCAAGAAAAAGGACCCTGGCAGTCCCACCATCTCATGTTCAATTGGAACCCAGTACTTTGACCAAGCGTTGTGCGATCTTGGAGCCAGTATCAGTGTCATGCTGAAGGTCACCTTCGACAAGCTGAATCACGAGGCACTCGTCCCCACGGCTATGTGCCTTCAGCTTGCAGATCAGTCCGTTTGATACCCCGAAGGAGTCAGTGAGAACGTCCCGGTGAGAATCCGGAATTTTCTCATCCCAGTGGACTTCATGGTACTCGACATGGAGATCGATTCAAAGACCCCGCTCATTCTTGGGCGGCCGTTTTTGAGCACTGCTGAAGCGAACATTGACGTCGGAGCAGGAAAAGTTCACCTAAACATCAATGGCAAGAATGAGACTTTTGCCTTCAAGCCAAAAGTTGAGCAATGCAACAAAGTGCACACTTTCAAGTGCCAAGCTTCACAGAACGCACCCAAGGTCAAAGCTGAGACCAATGATCAGAACTCAACGGAAGACAGCCTTGTTACATTCATGAAGAAGAAACTCAAATTCGAGGCTGAATTCCAACAAAAAGAATATGAGAGAGCTATGCAAAGCAAAAGATCGAGAAAAGAAGAGACATGCCATGACAAGCCCAGTCCCGCACCAGGAGGCAAAGCTCCTGAGAACAAGGTCGGCACTGACAACGAGCTAACTACTCTGAGCCGGCGCAAAGGAAAGAAGCCACACCGAAAGGCAGCCCCCAGCTTTGGTGGTGACCAAATCCCAAGAGGCAAAACATGGGCTCCCCTCGCCAACAGGTAAATTGGCACTACCCTCCGACGGCATATTTATTTTCCCACCAAAGTCTAATTTTTACAACTCACTGCATGTTTAAATTTTCGCATTTAAATTTTATTTTGCATAAGTTTAATTCCTTACACCCTGCATTTTCGAAAAAAAAAAGAGAAGGGATGGCCGACCGGCCACCACCACTAGCCGGTCGACCAGGCCAAGTGGCCGCTCGGCCACACTCCACCTCCATCCCTCTCTTCTTTCTTCCCCTCTTGCTAATCACCCTCCTCTCCTTTTCTTTTGCTAATCACCTCCCTAATGGATGCAGCACTCGGCCACTTGATCTTGTCCTTCGCACTTTCGGTGCATGCATGATCCTCCCACTCACTCGAGAGCCAAGTGCATGAGCACCATGCATGGCCGCCCGGTCTAGGCCTGTGGCCGCCCAGACACCTGCCTGCTTCCTTTCGGCGCACACCACCTCCACTTCTCCTGCACGAAAGATCAAGTGTGCCTGCAACCTTGGCATGGCCGGTCGACCGGGGCTAATGGCCGCCCGGCCACCCTGCATGGCCGCCCGGCCCTTGCATGCACCTCTGTATGCACCTCCTCGCCTATAAATACGTGCACTCACCTCCTAGCTCAGTGCACCATGCAGCAGCACGCTTCTCCCTCTCTAATCTTTCACTTAGTGCTTAATTAAGCTCTCTAGCTTAGTTAAAATAATGCCCAAATAAAATTTGGTTAGCCAAATAAAATTCCGGCAACACTCTCCCTCTCTTTTTTGAAGCAGGACAAGAACGTTTTGTGGAGGCTCTGCCCTTTTTTAGACGACTAACCCGCTAATGCTAATTTTTATTGTCGTCTATCCTTCGGGTATCGTGTATTGCTTGTGTGCCTTGCAGGATGAAGAATGCATTTAAGAAGGCGAAGAAGGCCGTTAGCAAGGCAGGACAACACATCTGTTGGTCGTCCTCAGAGGGTGGCTCTGGCTCGGCAAGTGGGCATGCTGCCTCCGAGAGGATGTCCATCAGCACGGAGGAGCCTGAAGAATTCTAGACGTCGTCCACCCACCGACCAATACTCATCCTCAACTCACAGCTCGTGCCGCGTACTGAGGAGGAGGCCAAGGCATTAAGAATTTTAAATCAAAAGACTTATGCCTTGACCAAATGTTTCGATGGGAACCTCCTCGTCGACATCGGCATGCGGGAGGAGTTTAACGAGGTATTTGAGGCCATTGGGTGGAGCGACTTCACAGAAATCCCAGAGGGAGGAATCATCCTCCTCACCAAAGAATTCCTCATGACACTCCGCACCGACACCCGAAGGGATGGTACGTACGTCTGGTTCCACCTTTTCAATACTGATTATGAGCTTACTCTGCGCCAGTTTAGCAACTTGCTTGATTTCTCGCCTCAATGCACTTTGAGTGAGGATTTAGCAGGGTTTAATTCAGCAGAGTTTTGGAAAGAATTAGTTGGACCAGATGCTCCCAGGAAAAAGAGCATCACTCACATTAGGCACCCCACTTTGCGGTTTTTAGCCCGCTGGCTCACCATGGTTGTTTTCCCACGAGATGATACCCGCTGTGTCACAGTAGAGGATGTTAGATGTCTCTATGCCATATGGAAGAAAATAAAATTTGCCCCTATACTTAGCATGGTTCGCCACTAGCAAGGACTAGCTCAGAGTGGTCATATCATCTCGATCACATCATTCGTGACAAGGATCACCAACGGGTTGGGAATGCTAGCAAATGCTACCGTTTCCTTCATGCCAAATGACCCTACACGAGTAGTCAAAGAGTCACACTTCATCCATGCACACTTTTTGAGGAAGGACACAAACGGGAACTACATCATGATGTTTAGAGGCTGCGACTTTGAGTTGCCACTCCCAGCACCGCAGCTCAAATTATACTCTGTGAGAACACTAACCATGCAGCTGGAGCCCGAGCCAGAACCAGGAAGAAACAGTGTCTCCGGAGTCATGACTCGCGCCCAACGACGCCGAGCAGAGGAGCAAATCCGCAAGGCCAACGAGGATGCACACCAGCCAGGAGCCGCACCTGCATGGGCTCACCCAAGCACACCTGCTTAGGAAGCCAACCCATAGGGTTCCTGGCACAGCTCGTGGAACTCCATTGTGCCCTCCGTCGACCCGACACCGTCACATCATAGCGAAGGTGTGTACTCTTATGGTCATGGTGCAGGTCTGTCCCATTCTGCCTGCTACACTGGTGGTGAACTCGATGGGAACTTCACCGCCCTTTTTGGGGCGTTAGATCTCCAAGAGCATCTCACCTTGGGGATGATGGACAGCATTGCTGACATTCAGCAGCAACAAGGAGTCGACCACAACTTGATCCTAGAGACGAGAGCGACTGTCGACTGCATGCACGAGCAGAACCTGATGTACTACAACTGGAAAGGGTTCTTTCCCGAGTAAGCTTCATTGAAGCTTGGGGGGGAGAACCCAACAGCTAAGGTATGTGTGTTCCATCGTCGCCTTGTTTACCCTATACCTTTTTCTCGAACATGTCTAGTTCTATCTGCTTTACCATGAGAGAAGTGCCCGTTGTATCTTTTAATTCCAGTAGTTAAAAAACATGTGTATCCTAATAAATAACTCCCCTGCTTAATGTTAAATTCACTTGCTAGCTTCGTTTTGGAAATGATGAATAGTTGCTCTATCAAGTGAATGGTTAAATTCTTGCATGACAACTTATGCTTAGCCTAGTCTCATGTTGGTGAATAAAGACAAGTAAACCCAAAGTTTTACCTTGTGGATGCCATTTGTGATAACTAGTCTAAGTTGTTGAGAGATAATGATATGACTTAAATGTGGGATGATTCTTTCATGATCCTACTAGGATGAATGTCTCAGTTTTTTATCTTTGAAAATAACAAAATAAAGCTCCCCATGGTTAAAAAGTCCTACCAGAGCCATATATGCTTCAAATGTTCTAAACCAGCTACATAGAGCTGCTTAGATATGCTTTGAGCTTTGTCAAATTTTGAGTCTCATCGAGTAGAAATATCATCTCCTGTTGATAGCTGGAGTACAAAAGAAATAAATGCAAGTGATCCATTCCGGACTTTGCATCCACCAAAAGTCTCCAAATACTTCTCATAATCCCCTAGCCTTCAAATCTCAAGGAGTAAGGGTATGGAGCCCAAAAGAAAAATGCATGCATAAGTATAGCAAAAGAAAAAAAAATGCGTGCAAAAGCACGGCAAAATGAAAAGTATGCAAGTTCAAGCATGGCAAAAAGAAATAAAGGCTCCATATCCCCTCCAAATCTATACAATGCTATAGGGATAAAAATTTAGGGAAGGAGACACTTTGTTCCACCACTCATACTCCAGTGATCAAACAGAAGAAATGATAGAGTACACTCTTTGGTCCAATCTTTGACCTAGCAAAATAAACATTCTAAGCGTGCCACATTCTCCCCCACCTAAAGCTCCACAAAAGCCTTAGTGTAAGAAAATGTTGGCCAAAATCATGGCGTTTGGTGAGGAAATAATTCTGAGCGATCAAGAGTACCATGGGGAAGCTTCTTTGTTTTGGAAATCTTGAAAACACCTGAGAAGGACATCCAAAAAGAATGAGTTAGAAACACTCCTACAATAAAGTCATTCTGTCTCTCAACCGCCCAAGGCAAGCAAAAAGATGCACCACAGGTATGACGCAAGGTGAGCTTTGATTATTTCACTTCTTGAGGCAAAGGTTTAAGTAATAAGTTGCATATAAGAATTTTCCTTCGCTTTCGATATTGTAGCAACTCCTGATCCACTTTCAGTCTTAGCTTTGCTCGAGGATGAGCAAAAGTCTAAGCTTGGGGGGGTGTTGACGGTCGTAATCTCATGATATCAACCGTTAATTATCCACCAAATGAAGCTAAACATGTGAAATATATGGACTAACCCTTACTACTAATGAGTTCCACAAGATATACATGAATATTTGGATGCAGGTACCAAAAATCACTCAAAAAGGTTGGAAATGCACCAAATATCAAAGATGGGCAACATTGGTGACTGGGCCATGGCCGCTCGACCATGCACATTGGCCGGCCGACCATGGTTGGTGGCCGCCCGACCACCCTCTAGGGTGAAATTGGGTCCACGACCACGTTGAATGGTCCCTTGACCACTTCATGTGCCATGTCATCGATCCGATGTCAAACAAACACAAAATTGTGAAGATCCAACCATACAAGAGAGCATCCAATGTATCCGAGGGTCACAAAGTGTTGGGACGAGGATTGGTGATGTCAAGGATCCGAGGGAAGCAACATGTAACAAATCGGAGGCAGACAAGTGGCCGCCCGACCACGTGCCATGGCCGGCCGACCACCCCTCGACACATTTTTCACGGGCAACCAACCGTCCTAACTGCCAACCGACGTGGGGGAGCAAGATCAGCCGTTGGATCAACTAAGGCGGTGGATCCCATGGCCGCCCGGCCATGGGGGGGTGGCCGCCCGACCACCCACCTAGGTCGGCCGGCCACCGACTTGGTCCCTCCACCGACCTAGTACACATATAAATACCCCCCTCACTTTCTAGGCTATAAATAGGCCCCGGGAGCTCATTTGTAAAGTGTGGAGTTGAGTTGAGAGTTCTATCTTAGAGTGCTTCACTCTTTTCTTAGTAGTTAGGATAGTCCTAGGAGTTAGAGTCGAGTCGAGCTTTGCCTCGGAGTCTCCGGAGTTATCTTCGAGTCTGTGGTAAAACTCTTGTATCTTTTGGATTCAGATTATCTTCAATATAATTTAGTTATATTTTACTTTATTTTTATCTCCTGCAAGTGTGGTGTACCTTTATTTTGCATACTTGCTACGCTTAGATTGTGTTTCACTTAGTTATTCAAGTCTTGTTATTCTTGCGGGTGCTATAACTCAACCCTAGACTTAGACACTAGGCTCTGGCTAGATCCACTCCTCTGATCCAGGAAGATCTATCGTTGCACGTTTATAGCTTGCCATCCTCTCCACGCAGCTTTGCTTGGTAGCCCCAGTCGGTGACAGCGTGTGGTGTGCCTGTGTAGTCCATGCCCGTCGTTCGGGAGGCCCGTAGGTGTTAGCCAGACTCTCTTTCGGGACCTACTATCTACCCCCTAGTACCCTCGAGACTCTGGAATTTCGCTCTATGCAAGACCTTGGCTTGTTTACTTGAATAGCTTAGTTAGACACGGATAATCTTTGCAGCCGATTAGAATAGAGTTTGGGGACTTTATCTTACTCGTTGTCCTCCCAGGCAACTATACCTTTCTACAGATAGCTTAGATAGATATCCTCCTCCACCATACACCTATCTTTATCACGTTTACCCTTGTTCAACTACTAGTTGGTATAATTTATCCAAGTTTACTGTTCATTCGATTTGAGTTTATTCAATTACACTCTTGAGCCTACCACTTCCCTGTGGAAATTTACGATACTCGGAATACTCTGAGTGAAAGCCTATAGTGGTCTCCATGTGCTTGCGGAGTAAAACCTGTAAAGGCTAAGAGACGCCAACATCCCCCACTGCATATTTGATTTTCGCGCGTTATATTTCCTTCTCTTTCATGCACCTACTTTGAATTTCACCATTGCATGTTTGAATTTTCATCAAATTTTTGATTATGTTTGCATTTAGTTAGTTCTAATTTTGCGAAAAAATATATACTTTTCGGAGCCGCTCGGCCCCACCTAGGCCGGCCAGCCCCCACTTCCTCTCCCACGTGCACCAGGAGCCACAGGGCTTTGGGCCCAGGTCACCCGGCTCCTCCTGAGCCACCCGGCCCCCTGGCCCCCCTCTGCCCCCTCGGTTCATGCACGCATGCACTAAGTGCCGCAGGAACTCGAGCCTCGGTGCCGCCCGGCTCCTGCTGGCGCCGCCTGGCCCCCCTGCGCACCGACGCCGCCCGTTGCCGCTGCACCGTTGGAGTCCCATCGCCACGCACCGCACCCACCAGGCTAGGGGCATAGCCCCTAGGCCGCCCGGCCACCCACCGGCGTCGCCCGGCCTGAGGCCAAGCCGCCCGGCCTGCCCCTGCCTGCCTACTTGCTCCCTCGCGCGGCTATAAATACGTGCATGCACTCCCTTCTTCTTCGCACCGCTCAGCAGCGCGAGCAACTCCTTTCTCCCCCCTAAACACTCTCTTAAGTACTAGTTAGTCACTTAGTTTTAATTCCAGCACTTAGTCAAAATTCCACCCAATAAAATAAGTGCTACACCCTCGGCTTTTGGACGTTTTGTGGAGGCTCTGCCCCGCAAGGACGACTAACTCTTGGACGACTAACCGCTAACGCTAATCATTCGTAATTGCTTTGTCCCTTGTGTAGCCTATTGTCTATTTTTGCAGGATGTCTTCTTTCTTCAGGAAAGCGAGGAAGGCCCTGAGCAACACAGGGAAGGGGCTCCACCTGAAGTTCCCGTCTTTGTCGGACGAGCGCTCACGCTCTCGTTCACAAAGCGGAAGCTCCAGGACTCCAGCAGCATCCGACAGGATGTCTGTCAGCGGTACATGCAGCCGCCAGGACCAGGAACAAGATGAAGGAGTTTCTTCTCAGCAACAACCACAGCGCCGACTAATGAACCTGCAGGACATCGACATCCAAGGCGATGAGGAAGCTCAGACGTTACAAGCTCTTACCACCAAGAACCAAGTGCTTCGACGCCTTCTTCCTCGTCGAGATAGGTATGTTGGACCCGTTCATTAAAGCCTTTGATTATGTGGGTTGGTCGGATTTCGCTAACATTACAGAGGAAGGATCTGTCCTTCTCACACAAGAATTCCTGATGACTCTCCGCATAGATAAGCATACAACAGGTACGCTTATAAATTTCTGCCTGTTCAACACTGAATTTTTTGTCTACCCACGGCAGTTTGCTGACCTCCTGGGCTTCCACTCTAACTGTTCGTTGAGTGACCCAGCCGGATATGATATGAAATCTTTTTGGGTGGAAATTTGTGGAGAGTATGGAAAGGGGAAACACAGCACCACCAAAATTCACAATCCCACTCTGAGACTCTTAGCTCGCTGGGTCTCGCTCATCGTCTTCCCGAGAGGCGAGGTTCGTTGTGCACCCAACGAAGACCTCAAGTGCCTCTATGCCATGGTCAAAAAGAAGCGCTATGCTCTGGTCCTCGACATTGTACACCACTGGATGGACATGAGAGCGACCAACACCACCATAAGCATCACTTCCTTTGTCACCAGGATAGCAGCCAACTTGGGCCTCCTAGAGAATGCCCAACTTGACTACCTTCCCGACGACACATCACACTATGTGGGGGAGCAGCACTTTGTCCAGGCACATTTCATGAGGCGAGACGCCGTAACTGGGAGAATAATCAGGACATGGTTCGGGCACAGTCTTGAGCTGCCGCTTCCAGCACCGCAGTTCGACATGTACACTGTTAGAAGCTTAACCATGCAGCTAGATGTGGAGGCACCACGCCAAAGCATTGGCGGTGTCATGACCAGAGCCCAGCGACGGCGAGCGGGGAAGTTACACCACAGAGCCCGAGGAGAAGATTCCGAGGAACCCATCCATGCTTCCATACCATCTGAGTATCCTGGTACTTCCCCAGTACCGGTGACGAGAGTTCCTACCAGCCTTCCCATAGTACACAATACTACAGAGGCGGTAGTGCATCACATGCACTCAGCAGAGACCTAGGACACTCTGCTTCAGCCCGATACCACATACCTGACATGGCCGACATCAACTCCGCAATGGGGGGATGAACTTGGGCCAATACGATCAGAGGCTGTATCAGCAGGTAGGTGACATCTACCAACGCATGGAAGACATGGGTCAACGGCTCCAAACCAACACGGAAATGCTTCAGAACCTGAACGAGCAAGTTGGAGCCGGCTTCCTCAATGCTCAGAACTTCTTCAACTACTACTACCAAAACCCCTAGCTTCATTGAAGCTTGGGGGGATGGTAGATCGTTATGAGCATGCCTCCTCGCGCCTATGTCCCCTTAGAGTAAGGTGTCCCCGTCTCTTGTCCCTGTCTCCTTCCATGTGCAGCAGCAGTACCCCTGTCTGACCAAGCAGCAGCATCACCCGTCCTACCAGTACCAGCAGTACCCCGTCCGACCGAGCAGCAGCATCACCGTCCAACCAAGGTAAGTACTTTCAATAATGTTTTTATGTATTTCCCTTTTATTGTTCTATCTAAAAAAGTGTCAATAAAAGTAACTCCCAACTTTGATGCATATATTCTTCATATGGAAATGATGAATAGTTGCTCTATTATGTTCATACATAGTTCTTTATGCACGTTCTACACTTAGCTTAATTTTGAGCTCGTGTGTATAAGTTGAAAACTTGATCTTGTACTTAGTGGATGCCATTTGCATAACCTTGTCTAAGTTGTTGTGACAAATGATATGGCTAAGCACTAGGTTTTCTCCACATGCCCCTAGTAAGATAAACATCTCAGGTTTATTCTTTTGAAAAATAAAATGAAGTTCCCCCATCGGTTTTGAATACCTACCAGAACCAAATACACTGAAATATCTGAGCCCATCTTGTTTAAGCTACTTCAAGTTGTTTTGAGCTTTGTCAAATTTTGAGTCTCTTAGAATGGAATCATCTCTATCTTGTGAATTGTTGGAGCAAAAATCTACCACCACAAATGCATTTACCTATCCTGGGTATGCATTCATATATCTCCAAAATAATACCCTTAGCCTTACTCCTTCCAATCAAAAATAGTGAGAGTATGGAGCCAACAAAAATATGAGAAAAAGAAAAGCATGCTAGTCAAGCATGGCAAAAAGAGAGAAAAATACAAAAAGGCTCCATATTCATACCTATCAATCAAAAAGGAGAAGGAAAGGAAACAAGGAGATTCATCTATCCATCCACCAAATAAAGCTCCAATAATGAATAAGGCTAGATGATTTAGTACATTTCTTTGGTCCAATCTTTGGCTTTGCAAAACAAACGACTTAAGTAAGCTAAGTTCTTCCATGACCCTAAGCTCCACATAAGCCTTAGTATAGGAAGTTCTTAGCCATGCTCTTGGCTTCAAATGGTGAGGATACACTTTGAGCGATCAAGAGTACCTTTGGGGAAACTTGTTTTCTTTTGAAAAATCTTTAAAACACCTGAAATAGGAATCCCAAAAGGCATGCTTGGAGCAAAACCTGCAGCTAAGTCGTTCTTCCTCTCAACCGCCCAAGACATGGTAGAACAAAAAGATGTGAGGACCGAAAGAGTGACCTAGAGGGGGGTGAATAGGTCGACACCTAAAAACCTATGACCCCAAAAACCCTCTCTTCTCACCCGTGTAGGATCACGTAGCTAGAACAAGCTACCAACCCTAAGACACGTCAAGGAAAGCACTACACAGCACTCGCTCAAACGCCGAGAGAAAGCGACGCAAAACGAGCCTAGAACCGCCGGGAGCAGGAACCACCGAACAGTCCGATGCCAACGCACCGGACAGTCCGACGGCACCACCGGACAGTCCAGTGCCTAACCGTCGTACAGTCCCACCGGACGGTAAAGACTAAGGGCTCGACCCTCGAGTCCAACCCACCAGACAGTCCGGTGCACCACCGGACAGTCACCGAACGAAAAAGGCTGAGGGCTTGACCCTCGAGCAGCACCGCCGGACAGTCCGGTGGCTCACCGCCAGACAGTCCGATGGCTGCTAAAAGCCTGAGAGGCCGAGCCTTGTAGACTCCGCCCGGGCTAAACCCTAGGCCACCGGATAGTCCGGTGCCTACCCACTGGACAGTCCAGTGGTATGAAACAGGGTAGCCTGAGGGGAGAAAACAGCCCGAGAATCCTCAAAATTGATCCAAATCTCAGTCAAATGGACTCCAAACTTCACCAAACTTTGCAAGGACTTTGTCTATGCCATGGAGATGCTTTCCCAACAGATCAAGCTCTAGGCTTAAGTTTTTCTCCACGGATTTGACTTGTCCTCGAAGTGAAGTCCACTTGCCAAGAACAAAAGAGGAGAGGCTGCTCGTGGATTCAAAGATTGGGCAACACAACCACAATCAAAACCACATCCTAGCAGTCCAAAACACTGGCAATAGAAAGATCTTACTCTTGCCCAAAGCCAAACACACCAAAAGGCAAGAAAACGAAGAGCTTGGGGATTCGGTGGAGGGAGGTGTGGCGATGACGGGGCACGCGTTGGGCGAAGGGGAGGCGGCCCGAGGTGACTAGCATAGTGAGCTCGCCGTGGCTAGACCATGGCGAGTGGCCACGGCGTGCACGCACGCGGAACGGCTAATGGTGGCGGGGCGAGGCCGAGGAGCAGCGGGGACGGTGAAGGAGCTCGAGGCGACTGCGGTGGGGACGGTGGCTGGGCTAGCGGAGGCCTACCGGGGCGGCAATGCGAGCTTAACCGAGCTCGGCCATGGCAGCTCGGGAGCGTCCCGCGAGAGAGCGAGTGCGGGGAGAGAGCAAGAGTGAGGCAGGGAGCGAATGGGGACGGGAGAGCGTCCAGCTGAAGAGGGGCGCGGACGCGGTTCGGCCAAGGCGGGGCGTCGATCCGCGGCGAGA
This sequence comes from Paspalum notatum, assembly GCA_022530915.1. Classification (NCBI taxonomy): domain Eukaryota; kingdom Viridiplantae; phylum Streptophyta; class Magnoliopsida; order Poales; family Poaceae; genus Paspalum; species Paspalum notatum. The sequence continues at coordinate 15,480,096 of CM039688.1, forward strand.
CGGCAGCGCCCGTACACCGGCGTCTCCATGGCGGCCATTGGCTGGGGAGCCGCGGCGGCACTAACGGTGGGTCCCACCGGTCAGTGACCGAAGGAGCTGGGAAAAGAAATGTGTTTTCTCTAGTTCTGTAAATCGCCATTTTGACCTAGTTAGAATCCGATTTTGGAAAAGTGCCAATTGAATGAAATGTTCTACTCTTTGAACTCTACATCTTTGTAAAAAGGTTCAACACCAAATTCTAAGTAGAAAAATGATTTATACATGAATTTATATAGCAGCCTTCAGTTAGGACAGGGAACTTTTATTACTTGGGAAAATCACAACTCCTATTTCTGGGCATTATCTCCCAAAGTGCCTTTTGACAACATTGTTTAGAATTTCATAACCTACAACTTCTTCAATTTGATCTTTGCATGGAAATGGCTGTAGGTTATAGAAACATTGAGTTTACTAAACAGGTCAGATTTGGACTGGTTTTCTGGGTTGGTAGAAAATGATACTAAACTCCACTTAAACCTCATTATGTGACCAAGCTCTAACTACCAAAGTTGTTCACCAGTAAATGATCTATAAGTTTGGTAATATAACTTTGGTCTGAATCCCCACAGATTTTGAACTATAGATACAAATGTGTTCCAAAGTTTGGTAAAACCGAAATTTCATCTTGTGTAGAGTCTTCCTTAGTTTCAACTTTTGAGATATCAAATGAAGTCCAATCACTTCCACAATAGGTGCATTTGAAAGGTGATAAGCTTAATTTCACTTCATAGAAAGGGAGAATTTGAAGTTGTATAGTGGAATCAAAAGTAATTTCAGAATCTACTTTGGGGTAGGCTGAAATTCTAGGGTTGGGGAATTATTCTTAGACTCTCTTGGGCTGATTTCCAAGAGAAGTGTGGTGCCACTTATAATAGGTTAATGACAGATTTAAACTAGGTTCAGTGTAACAAAAGGGTAGTTCATAACATGTACAACAACTTTGACAATGGGGTTGAGCTCAGGTACTTAATGAATTTGAAAGTTTCATTTGGGCCCAAGTTTTGTCTCGATCACACTTGCTACCCTTGGAAAAAACGTTAGTTGGATTTGGTTTGATCTTTTAAACCTCTTGTCTTTAGATTTTTGAACATGGTCAAACAGAAAAGTCTAGGGTTACTTTCTTATCCGAGGATTTATATTTGATGTCGTGCTCAAAAACATGTGAGTGTTGACTTATCCAACCACGAAATGTGTGGTCTTGTATCTTGTATAGAAAATTTTTGACTTAATGACTTCTCCACATATTTCTCGTTACTCTCTAAGCATGATTAAGCCTTCGTTCATTATTAGCTAGCCTCTAACTGTGTGTTAAGGCTTTTGAGATGCCAGGGGCATCAGAACCCACCCCCCTTAAAGAAATCTCATCCTGAGATTTGGAGGAAGCGGGGTTCTACGGCTTACTGCGAAATGCAAATGGTTTTGGCATCGTTGTTCGTGTGCTTCTGTCATACATGGTAACACTTAATCCCTCATCAATTTGCTTTGTTAACTGGCTCGTGAATGGTTAGTGCCTTTTTAACACAAGGTAGTTACAAAGCTTTTGAATAGGTCCAAGGTGGTCCTTCTCAGGTGCTCGGCAAATCGTGTTTTATATGAGAGGGAATGAACAAACCGCAAAGACGGTGTGGCCATGGTGTGAAAACGACAGTGATTTATTCGAATAACGGAACAAGGTTACTCCCTGACTTTGACACTAAGATTTAGAAACGTGATAACTATATAGGTCTTAGAACATTTGAAGCAAGGTGTACACAATCGGAAAGATCGAACCATGAAGGATCTTGCGTTTCAAAGGGTTACCAATGGATGTGTTTTTGAGACGCACATTCATTTTATTGGATAGGGACTATGTACACATATAAGACAACAATTCTTAGGTAACTTCAAAGAAAAGGAGTGGTGAGGTTCAACACATCTTGTCCTTGGCAGCGAGAAATGTGCGCGAGGGTTAATTTAGACTTAACCAAGTGATGGTTTTTATGATTTCTTAGCGTTGGCAAAACTGACCCAGTAAGGTCTGGGTAGATGACGTGTACTTACTATCAAGTCGATCTGCAAGACTAGTAAGTCCACCTTCGAGGATAATTCCACAGGGGGAGAAATGCTCACGGAAAGGGGTGTGGCTGCATCAATAGCCAAGAACAACAGCTAGTGTAGAAGGCGTCCTTAGAATTTACCCTCGGGGAATTAATTTCGTCGAGTCGAAGGAAAAGATGCAAGTGAAACAGGGGAGCGGAATTGATCATTTCCACAAACCAAAGAAGTGGGGTTAAACCAAGAGGAAAAATGTAACCGCTAGTAGGATCGTGGTAGTCTTCTTTCATGAGTTGTGAAAGTAACGTGCAACAACACAATGGAAGTAGGTGAACAAGGATCGAACGTATAATGGTTCATTACCATAGATCAATGGAAGAAAGGGTTAAGCAACCGTAATGAAAGATATGAACGAGGCGTGGGATTGAGGTGTATCGCTCCCAAAGATCAAGAAAGGCAAGGTGAAACAAAGCAATGATATGACATATTGCAGGGCTGGAAATAGAGTCGATCATTTCCGTGAAGTGGACGCATAAAGATCACTAATGGGTGGAAGATGGATGTGAATGTTCCACGATTGAAGCGGCGTCTCGCCTTTGCAAGTCTCGATACCAGCGCGCACCTAGTGACACAACCGGGTGACGACTGTACACGCGGGGTCCTAGGTCCCGTCGCGGCACCATAGATTGCTCGGGGTAACACCACATCAAAGGGGGTCCAACCATACCATTTCCAGAACCATGGGGATCGCAAGGTCACAACACGGAATGAAATAGAGGTTTGACGACAGCATTAGAGCTTTGGTCTCATAAAGCGTAACATGTGAACGATATAGATCCATGAAACGAGGCATACGGTCTTCAAGGTTTTGGAGCATCACAATAATTAGCATTGGAAACATCATGACGACAACGTAGAGCATCATGGGTTACAAAGACTGAAATTCCTGGATGTTAGAGCTCGAAACATGACAACTTAAGAATTCAGAATGCATCACAGGACAAACAAGATACGGTAGTCACGAGGATTTGGCACGTGCTGATTCTAAGGAACTAGGTACTGGAGACACCTATTGGCTATGAGAATCAGAATCTTCTTATTACAAAAGCTCACGATTATTGCCATCGTACGAACTGGTACCTAGCTAGTACTGCCTAAACGTAAGATTGATACGTCCAGGATGAAGGCCCGTTTCTTCTTTCAACCAATTTGGTGCAGTGTTGGTCTTCACGTGGGAAATGCCATGAAACAATAGCCTTGATTCTCCACCGAGTATGAGAACGTCACCAGATTCGAGGTTGATCTTGGTCGCTTGGTCTTTGTCTCTCGTGTCGCCGAACAAGAACTCGACGGTGTCTCCTATGGAGATGGATATGAAGGGTAAACCTTGGGTAAGGCTACTCTTTGACTCGTCCTTGTCTTGGTGAAGTCCGAGCTTCCCGGAGTTGGTGTAGTAGTTGACGATGCATATGTCAGGGGTAATCTGAGGAAACTCGCTTGCAGTGGAGTTCGCAATTTGAGCAATCATCTTGAAAGCGTCCGGTATTGTCGAGGCTTGTGCTCCATCGAATGGACGTGTGGGTACATATGAGCGTGCTATCGGATCCCAGTTCTTTCCCAGGGACATCATCCATAAGTTCAGCTTGGCACCATTCTTGAGGCTTGGCTTGTAAAATCCTCCTGGGCCCTTACCCAGTTGTCGACACATACGAACCATCTCGATTTGATCTCCAGTCTTGACAAATCCTTTTAATAGAACCATCCCGGGTCACAAATGTTGAACTGAGGCTGCCTCAGTGGAAGACTCTCCTGCTTTTCTCTTCTTATGATCTTGAGGTATTGTTGTTTTAGCTTTAGTGGACTCTTGATAATTTGGGCATAAATCGAAGGGTTACGTCGAGGGCTGCGACATCTGTAGCAGGAAGAATAAGGCCTGTGTCAATTCAAGAATCTCAGAAGTTTGGTATGGTCATAGTGCGCTCATATTTCCTTGCTCGAGAAAAATGTAATAAAAACGACCCCATCACAACGCGTGACACAACTCTTCATCGCCTCCTTTCAAATGGGAACAGGTTGCGGTTAGCTTTTGGAAGGAACCCAAAAGGGATCTGGTAGAAACTCCAAATACGAAGGCCGTGGGAAGTTTTGCATCCTACATCGTTGGCATAGACGATGTTTACTAGTTCTACCTCGTTATGGTCTAGAACTCAAACTATTCAGCTAGCCAAGATCTGCCCAGGTCATGGTAAAAATAGAAAACACTTTGCAAACTTCATGTACTTCATCTTTCTTATGGATGCCTATGGCCAGTTCTATATTCAAAGGTCTCAAAACTTCAAGTTGTCAGATTTGGTGTAATGGCCCCGATGTGGAGTTCTGACCTAAAGGGATTGTGAGTCATCTTTACATACACCTTTGAATCAAAACTCAAGTAGGGAGGTTATTTGTTTTGTTGTTCTCGACAGCTTTGTTATAGAAAGTTTCCAGTAAAAAGCGTTTGTATTAGTGCAGAAGGTAGAACTTCGGCAAGGGTCACAATTTCACGTTTTATAAGCACCTTATACCATGTTTCAACTAGTTCTTCTCGGATTTTCATTCACATAACATCATTAGCATCATACATGCAATTCTCATGTTAACTCGTTATTACAACAACCAGGCGTACGATCACATATGAATCTAGTCATTTTCAATCCAACACATAGCAAAGCACATGAGATGAGATGAAATGATGCATGATTCGTCCTATCCGGTCTCACTTCACACCTCCTATGTGTATTATATTAGCTAGCGATATTTCGGTGACATAAATGCACGCCCCTCCTTAATGCAACTAGCCGTTCTCTAATCGTTCTTAATTTCGCATCGCACGTAGTTAGTGTACCTACAGAAGAATGCATGCTCATACATTACCACCTAATGTGGCATCCACGCGTGACCGCTGCGTGGACAACGTAGGTGGGCCTTTGCACCTTCTCTCAAAGCCTAACTTTCGACCAGTACTGGGGATTGTCGAGAGTAAGGTGGATCCTCAAACCAAATGTAAGTGTGGTGGGTATGAAAGCCTCAAACATGCTCACCACCCTTAAAGAACTTTTACTTATACAGTATGAATGCAGAGTTTACAACCGTTCGCAAAATCCAATAGCTTCCACCAGTACTGGGGATAGCTATGGCCAAAAAGTTGCTTCCCAAGTGTCGAATATGCATATGAGTTCTATCTAGGTCAGAATGTCAGTGATGTCACCTGGATAACACTAACATCCTTATACGGGCATAGCGTATACTCTCATTTTTGAATTACTTGAAGATGGGTTTTTGAAAATAGTTTTGCAAACCAAAACTTGATGATATAACTGTTGTCTGTGTATGATCGGCTCTGATACCAGCTGTGGCGGAACCGCCCTGCTTAATCCAGACTAAGCACACCTGCCACCTCTGGCTCGCAGTGCACTTAGGCCAGACTAAACCTGGTAGTCCGTCGAGCTACCCAAAGGGCACTCGATGTAACCATCACACGAGGATACCAACATCATACACATTCAGCCCTTGAAAGAGCCACAACAGATTACATCATCACAGGCAGTTGAATTAGAGAATAAGTAGACTTAGTTTACAAACCGAAGATAAATAGTCAAATACATGTTCAAATATAGCGGAAGCGATTTCAAAACATACATGTATAGAGGAAGCGTTTCAAAACATCTCACAGCGGAATAAAACTCAACTAGTCTTCATGTAGAGATAACCAAGGCGAGTAGCACCGAGCCCACCGGTACTACCCTCCTTCAACGATTTTGTCCAAAAGTCTTCAGTACCTGTAAGCCAAAAGTGGGGGGCAAACCCTGAGTACTAATTACTCAGTAGGACTTAATGGAATTGGCTTACGGCTGACGCAAAGCTTGCTTACTAAGAATTTGATCCTTAGCTGTTGATTTTAAACAGGATCGAATTGACACGTGGGAGCAGGATTGACAGCTGCTTGATTATCATGTAGAAGTAGGATTTGACAGCTACTTTGTTTATCCTATCAATAATACTAATCATGAGTACAATAATGAGTTGCATGAAAGTAAAGCATGTATATTCAAGCATGTAGTATTCAAAACCATAAATTCATAAAACAACATATTCAAGTGGATTACTACTTTGCCCGTCAGTGGTATTGGCATTCTCACACCTGGTGAGCATCAGCGATTCGAATCGATTTTTATATTCCCGGGAATAACTAGAAGCACCAGGATGGCATATGCTTACTAACTCCCAGCGTTCCACATATGCTTCCCCCATCTCCACCTGTCCCGTCTCAAGTTCGATGACCACTCCCGCCTGACTCCCGGAGCGCGTTGTCGCAGGAGTGGTACCTCGGTTACGTCGGGTTCTGCCCTCCTTTGACACCCGCCTCCGCGGCCACCTTCCTCTCAACCAGTGGGTAGGAACGTGCCCCTTGCTTGAGATGTCACAAGTAAGACTTTCACCGGCCCATAGATTCCGGATAAGCACCCTAGCAATGTTATGCCGACCAATAGGCGAACAATGACCGGCCTTATGCGACTCGGGCGGAGTCCACCATATCATCCATATCATCATCATCATTTTTCTCATATAACCATATCTCCGCCCGGTCTCGAGTTAAAACAATGAGCATCCTCATAGCTTTCATCATAGTAATATTTCTTGTGACTTTTGAAAAAAATCACCTACGCGACGAGTGACTCCATTCACTCGTGTCTACTCGTACCTAGCATTACTAGGCATACTCGTCCTGCGTACTCTATTTTAGATGCTAGGGCCAGGGCAGCCAAGGAGTCTAATGCAATTGGTTCCAAACAACTCCTAATGCAGATGCGTAAGCATTCATCAGAATACATTTGCTGGGTAAAGCATGGTCCTGCCTACCTTTGATTCACTTTAATAAAACCAACAAACTAAGCTACTGTTAGTTTGCCGGGTTGTGAGGCTTTGCCCCAGGCAACCTCTTGATCCCTTGGACAACTCCTCCATCCAAACACGACTGATGGGCCCTCTAGGTCGTGAGTGGGTCTTAGTTGGTCTTTAGAATCACCGTTGGTTGAAGTAGTTCCACGCGCTCGTTTCTTGATCACGTATCTGTAATGAGCGCCACTATATGATTGACATGCGGGATGATGTAAGGAATGAGATGCATGAATACGAAGCACACGTATGAATAACCATTTCATGAACAGGCAAAAAGGTGATTGATAAACTACTTAAACAAGGAGTACCTTTATGGGCCCAGATCAAACATATACTAAATCGACCGTATGATTGCACTTATCCAGTTAGTGATCATACGACAACCGTATTAATGATGTGAGCCGGTAAAAGCGAGTAATATATCATGGAATACTAAGTTGGGTGAGGTGGTGTTTATTTTCATTCAACAACAAGTTGAAATCATACACTTCATGGACTGATAATAAGCATATCCCATCACATGCCTAACTAGTAAGTTGTTTATCGTAAAGCAGACATGTTGGGTACTAAGTGGAAGAAAACCACACAGGGATGATGCAAAGTTAAAACATTATTAAGTGTTTTGTTTGGAACGAGTTGTTTAATCATGAAAAGACTACTTCATGCACACATAGGGGAACATTCATTAATGATATCACACATTTTGTTTACCTGATAGATTAAGGCCCTATATTAACCTTAAGTGTTTTACACCGCAAATGAGTTCATCTCTCAATCAAGTGTGGCATAGACAACGGTAGATAGCGTGCAGCTAGAAATCAACCCACATGCATAATGATATCAATAGCAAACAACACCTACTCTTATAATTACATAACACATGCCTACTTTATGAATAAAAAGCATTACTTGTGTTCATATAGTTAGACAACTCCAATTGAGCTCAGATTTTTGGGACATCTATATTTACGCTACATTATGCTACTGTCAAAATTTCAGCCATAAAGGAGTTATAAATTAATTATGAAAATTCTAGCAATTTATCAGCCCTATAGCTTCTCAGATTTTTCATAAATTATAGGAATGGTTTCTGAAGGTGAAATTTTACCAGTGGGCTATACTTAGCATGAACTGCACATACAAAAATTTACAAGTTAAAACTCCCAAGTTTGACAGGACATCTATTTTTCATATATTAGTCCTAAGTGAATTTAAGATTTACATATGAACAGTGTAATTAGCCTTTCCGAAAATACTTTCTGGACTCTATGCACCAACATTAAGCTACTATAGTTTCCAGAGAATTTTCCTAGCAGGTTATGACCACTTTTTCTAATTATCCTTTCCAACATGTAGCATTTTATCTTTTTCAAATCACCATTAAAACTTAACATGCACAATCTCATATTTCACCAGTGGGCTACTTATACTACCCAAAGTATATGAAAAATGCCAGAGAGTCATTTTGAGCATATTCTATGTAGCCTGCAATTTCTAAGTTAAATAAATGCGCATGACACATGTATAATGGAAAAAGAGTAATTAAACAGTAAGTGCTAGGGCTACAAAAATTCACACAGTGCTACAATGTCACAAGAAAGCTACTGTCCAAGTTTCATAGCATTTGGAGTTCATTTAGTCCACTTTTGACTTTTATCCTAATTAGTCATGCATGCAACAAACCAAGGGCAAAACAGACATTTAACACCTCCACATCCCTTCAATAGATCTATTCTAGAGGAGTCTAACGCAATTGAGTTTGCCCATTTTGGATTTTTTTGTGATTTTATATGATTTTCCAAAATTCATAGTCAATTTAAATGCATTTAAATAGAAAAACATCAGATCTAAGGACTAGAACGTAAATAACCGTAGACTCCAGGGGCTAGCGGGTAAGAATCGCCGAACTCATACCACAGTGCATGAAACAAATTCGTGAAACTTCAGAAAGGCGGGGGCCGGATCGCAAAATTCCCTTTCTTCTTCCTCGGGCCGACGGGAGATGGCGCGCGACGGTCGGGGTTGGAGGCGCTGCGCCGGCGGCGGTGAGGCGGCACTTGGAGTCGAGCAGGTCCGAGGGGGTGTTCCCAGCGATGGGCTACCTCTTGGGGTAGATCTCGTCGTCGGCGATGGAGAGGAGAGGCGGCACGGCTATGGTGAACTGGGGGTGAACGCACGGAGAGGTCGCGGCGGCGCGAGGTCGATCCAACCGTGGGGTGGTGGGTCGAGGGCGGTGAGGGGCGCCTGAGTTGCACACGGTGACGAGTAACACGGTGGTGGTGGCGTGGTGGCGTGGGGATGGCCCGAACGGGGCTCTCCACAGCGAGTATGGCAGCGGCCGGTGCGGTGTGTGACGGCGCACGTGGAAGAGGGTCGAGGAGGCGATGGCGGGGGACGAGAGCTTGGGGATTCGGTGGAGGGAGGTGTGGCGATGACGGGGCGCGCGTTGGGCGAAGGGGAGGCGGCCCGAGGTGACCAGCGTAGTGAGCTCGCCATGGCTAGACCATGGCGAGTGGCCACGGCATGCACTTACGCGGAACGGCTAGTGGTGGCGGGGCGAGGCTGAGAAGCAGTGGGGACGGTGGAGGAGCTCGAGGTGACTGCGGTGGGGATGGTGGCGGGGCTAGCGGAGGCCTACCGGGGTGGCGGCGCGAGCTCAACCGAGCCCGGCCATGGCGGCTCGGGAGCGTCCCGCGAGAGAGCGAGTGCAGGGAGAGAGCAAGAGTGAGGCGGGGAGCGAATGGGGACGGGAGAGCGTCCAGGTGAAGAGGGGCGCGGACGTGGTTCGGCCGGGGCGGGGCATCGATCCGCGGCGTGAGGGCAGTGCCCGTACACCGGCGTCCCCGTGGCGGCCGTTGGCTGGGGAGCCGCGGCGGCACTGACGGTGGGTCCCACCGGTCAGTGACCGAAGGAGTTAGGAAAAGAAATGTGTTTTCTCTAGTTCTGTAAATCGCCGTTTTAACCTAGTTAGAGTCCGATTTTGGAAAAGTGTCAATTGAATGAAATGTTCTACTCTTTGAACTCTACCTCTTTTTCAAAAGGTTCAACACCAAATTATAAGTATAAAAATGATTTATACATGAATTTATATAGCAGCCTTCAGTTAGGACAGGGAACTTTTATTACTTGGGAAAATCACAACTCCTATTTCTGGGCATTATCTCCCAAAGTGCCTCTTGACAACATTGTCTAGAATTTCATAACCTACAACTTCTTCTATTTGATCTTTGCATGAAAATGGCTGTATGTTATAGAAACATTGAGTTTACTAAACAGGTCAGATTTGGACTGGTTTTCTGGGTTGGTAGAAAATGATACTAAACTCCACTTAAACCTCATTATGTGACCAAGCTCTAACTACCACAATTGTTCACCAGTAAATGATCTATAAGTTTAGTAATATAACTTTGGTCTGAATCCCTACAGATTTTGAACTATAGATACAAATGTGTTCCAAAGTTTGGTAAAACAGAAATTTCATCTTTGTAGAGTCTTCCTTAGTTTCAACTTTTGAGATATCAAATGAAGTCCAATCACTTCCACAATAGGTGCATTTGAAAGGTGATAAGCTTAATTTCACTTCATAGAAAGGGAGAATTTGAAGTTGTATAGTGGAATCAAAATTAATTTTAGAATCCACTTTGGGGTAGGCTGAAATTCTAGGGTTGGGGAATTATTCTAAGTATAGACTCTCTTGGGCTGATTTCCAAGAGAAGTGTGGTGTCAGTTATAATAGGTTAATGATAGATTTAAACCAGGTTCAGTGTAACAAAAGGGTAGTTCATAACATGTACAACAACTTTGACAATGGGGTTGAGCTCAGGTACTTAATGAATTTGAAAGTTTCATTTGGGCCCAAGTTTGGTCTCGATCACACTTGCTACCCTCGGAAGAAACGTTAGTTGGATTTGGTTTGATCTTTTAAACCTCTTGTCTTTAGATTTTTGAACATGGTCAAACAGAAAAGTCTAGTGTTACTTTCTTATCCGAGGTTTTATATTTGATGTCGTGCTCAAAAGCATGTGTGTTGACTTATCCAACCACGAAATGTGTGGTCTTGTATCTTGTATAGAAAATTTTTGACTTAGTGACTTGTCCACATATTTCTCGTTACTCTCTAAGCATGATTAAGCCTTTGTTCATTATTATTTGGCCTCTAACTATGTGTTAAGGCTTTTGAGATGCCAGGGGCATCACAAAATCTCTCCCCCTTGTTGACAATGCACACATCAAGGTATCTCTAACCCAAATCATGAAGTTCAAATGTCACAAGTGAACAAAATGAGCTCATTCTGGGATGAAAAGCTAGTAAATACAAGTTCTAGCATACAGAGCATGTGTGGGCTACGGGGCATGCAACAAGCGCAAATGAACCTATCTCACACAGTTCAGGAGCAAAGCATGTAGTTCAGGTTTGGTTAAAAGAAAGCATCACCACAAGAATAGCATCTAGCAAAATAGGTATGAACACAAAATGCTATCTATGCATACGAGGTGAGCTAATCATATCCAAAGCATACATAAACATAGCCATAAGCAATTTGAGACTTGCACTTTTGAATTTGATACCAATTAAATTTCAGCAAATTTCACTTAGGTGCCAGGGGTTATTTGCTTGTCGGACCACTTCTTACCAACCAATGCCAAGTCTAGGCCTAGAAAGACCATCAGGAGCTTAAGACAAGGTTTTAGTCATTCACAGCCATGGCCAAGTTCTCACCAAGGTGCAAAGATGAGCAGTCTCATGCCAAGTCAGTGTGACAAAGCAAACCCACCTGGATCTTTTCATTTCAGCTCAAAAGATACCAAATACTTGATATTTTAATTCAAATTTTCAGATTTAGGCAAGGTATCATAAATGCTTAGGCAAACAACTTGCAAAGGTAGACAACCAGCAAAACCAAGTATGGAAAGATAGCATAAGCATTCAACATTCCTACACATACTAGGTAGCCAAGTCTAGTGGTGATTATGTTCAAAAATTTTCAGGAAAACAAAATGACTTAGCTCATAAAAAGCATTCAATAGATCCGAACGAGCTCAAGCCATCCATGATCAAGCAAGCAATGTACAATCTAGCACAAGTAAATACTAACTACTCATACCAAAAGAGCTCAAGTGCTAGTGTATACTACAAATGTACATGATGCAATGCATGAATATGATACAAGATGCATAAAGAAGCAAAAGAAAGCAAAAAGCAAAGGAAAAACCAAAATAAAACCTAAAAGCTACCAGAACTCCCCCTGACTAAAAGGGAAAGCAAACACCTAACTCCCCTCTCAACCTAGCAAAGGTCTCTAAATCAAGGGGTTTGGTTAGGATATCAGCCACTTGGTTTTCACTCGCCACTTTCACTATATCTATCATGCCCTTTTCATAGTTATCTCTCAAGAAGTGATATCTCACATCTATGTGCTTAGTCCTAGAGTGAAGAACTGGGTTCTTAGCAACACTAATAGCACTGGAACTATCACACAAGATGGTAATCCTTCCATAGGTAAGGCTATAGTCTCTCAAGGTAGCAAGCATCCATAGGATCTGGGAGCAACAGCTAGCAGCGGCAACATACTCTGCCTCAGATGTGGAAGTGGCTACACTAGACTGCTTACGAGAAGACCAGGAGACTAGAGAAGTACCCAAAAACTAACAAGTACTAGAAGTAGACTTGCGGTCTATCCGGCACCCAGCATGATCCGAATCCGAAAAGCCAAGGAGGGAAAGAGAAGAGTCCGCGGAGAACCAAAGCCCAAACTCCGGGGTGAACTTAATGTACCTCAAGATCCGCTTGACAGCGGTGCGGTGTGACTCCCTCGGGGACGCCTGAAAACGAGCACACAGACCTACAGCGAACTGTATATCTGGCCTCGTAGCAGTCAAGTACAGCAGCGACCCGATCATCCCTCGGTACACCTTCTGGTCAACCTCCTTGCCATCTTCATCAGCGTCCAAAGCAGTAGACGTACTCATCGGAGTCATCTGAGGTGAAGCATCTGCCATCTCAAACTTCCGGAGTAGGTCCCTCATGTACTTGCTCTGGTGGACGAAGGTACCCTATGGAGTCTGCCTGATCTAGAGCCCAAGGAAGAACTGAAGTTCCCCCATCATGCTCATCTCGAACTCCCTACTCATCTGCTCAGAAAACTTGCTACACAAAGCATGAGAAGAGCCACCAAAGATGATATCATCCACGTAAATCTAAACAATCAAAAGATCTTTGCCATGCTTAAAGAGAAAAAGAGTCGTGTCTACACTCCCCATCTGGAAACCCTGGTCAACTAGAAATTTCCTAAGTCTCTCGTACCAAGCCCGGGGAGCTTGCTTCAGGCCATACAAAACCTTCTGCAACTTGAACAATCGGTTAGAAAATTTGGGATGCTCAAAGCCTGGGGGTTGCCTCACATAGACCTCTTCCGCTATAAACCTATTTAGGAAGGCACTCTTCGCATCCATCTAAAACATAGTCTATCCTCTCTTTTTGGCAAAAACCTTGAGCAACAAGTCTTGCCTTGTTTCTCACCACAACTCCATCCTCTCCCTGTTTGTTTTTGAAAACCCATTTGGTTCCTATAGGATTGTAGTGTGGTGGAGGGTCAACTAAAACTCAAACTTGGTTCCTCTCAAAATTTTCTTACTCCTCATGCATGGCATTGACCCAGTTTGCATCAGATAAAGCATGTCCAACATCATGAGGCTCAAAAGAAGCAACAAATGCAGAATGTGCAAAGTGAGCAAGAGAAGTAGACCTGGATCTAGTAACTCTCTGTAACATCCCTAATTTTTGTAAACCAAAAATCACTACTTAAAAATTTTGTTTCCAATTTATGTTTGTTGCATTGCATTTAGCATAGATAATAGGAAAAACTAATTAAAATAGATAACCAATGCTAGATATAATTAGTTAATTAATTTTGTTTAGGTTGAACCTTGTTCTTAAACTTATGCATCATATTTGGTTCTTCTTGGATATTTGTTTGAGTGAGAGTTAAATCAAATCAAATCAATTCAAACAAATGCAAATCTGGAATGAAAATCAAAAGGAAAATGGAAAGGCCATTTCGGCCCAGCGTCAGCCAAGCCAGCCCATCCGGCCCAACCAAGAACCAGCCTGCTCCGCGCCACTGCCAGGCGGGCCACCGCCTTCGCAGTCACTGACGGGTGAAGCCCACCCGTCAGCTTTCCCTTCCACCTCCACCGAATCCCCTCTCTGCTCCTTGCTTTCTCCGCCCGAGCCGACCCGCGCTTGAGCGATAGCTGCCCCGTCGCCTTGCACGCCAAGAAGAGGAGGATAGGGCCACCAGCTGGCTCTTCCCACCTGCCGCGGATGGTGGACCCCGGTTCACGTGTCTCGCATGACCCTGTCGAGAAGCCAGAGCGCGCGGGAGAGAGAGAGAACTCCGCCTCGCCAATCCGCCTCCGGCCGAGCCGATTCCGTCTTTGCCCACACCCAAGACCTAGGCACCGCTATAAGTAGGAAGCCGCACCCGCTTGGAACCCTAGACCACCTGGGGTTTTTCCCTTTTCCGCCGCCATTGCTGAGGGACAGTGAGAGAGGGTCGAGCAAGCCGGGATCGGAGGCCGGGAAGACGGAGACGCTGCCGATCGAGCCAAGAAGAGGAGCCGCCAGAGCCCGATGTCGTTCGTGCTGCGAGGAGGCCAACCGCCGGGAAGGAGCTGCAACGTCGCCGACCCAGAGCTGTACATCGACGCCGTACCCCGTTGCCGGAGCCGCTGTACCTCAACGCCAAGACCGCCGCCGTCCGCTACCTCTTCACCGCCGAGATCGACTACTCGTCCGCAAGCCAAGCCCGGTGAGCACCCAAGTCCCCTTGACCAATCCCTCGCTGATGTCCTCATCACTCGCCGCGGACCGGATTCCCTCGGAATCCTCTCTGTTCCGCGTGCTCACCGCCGACGTGGCTTTCCTGGAGCCGGCCTTTGAGCCGTGTCTCATGCCATCGCCGCTGTCATGGCCGTTTGTTCAACGCGCCGTGCTCGCTAGTGTCGTCGGTGTGCCGGTCTTGAACCGCGCCGCCGCACACCCTCGTCGCCGCGACCGGATTGGTCCTGAGTTCGCGAGCGTGCCACGCCACATCGCACAGCCGCCCGCCTAGCGCCGCCCTGGCCCATGTCTTACCTCTTGATGCCGTTGTGCACGGGCCGCCACTCTTGTTCGCCAAACCAAACCATGGAAAGTTCCGCCTCGCTGTCGCGGCCGGACTCGTTCCATGCTCGCGCGCGCTTACGCCGAGCCCACGTACCCGAACCGCCCTCATCCTGCGACGCCCGCACGCCGCGAACGCCGTGACACGGGAAGCCGTTGTGTGCTGACCGCCCTGTCGCCATCTCGTGCAGGAACCCTACCTAGCCGTCTCGGCCAGACTAGTTCCGGGCTCGCGCATCTTCGCCTTGCGCCGTCGCGTGCCATGCTCGGTGTCCACGCGCACTCAACCCGCACGCGGCGCCCACCGTGTTCCCTGTGTCTGCGCGCGCTCAAAACCGCCAGTGGTGACCGCCGTGTCCGAGCCCTCGCCGCCGAGACAATTTGAGACAGATCCACCTCGCCATCGCGGCCGGAGTCACTCTGTGCCGCGCATCCTTGTCGTGCCATCGAGCGCCATGACCTCATAGCCGCATGCTCTTGACCACGCGCGGTGTCTGTCGTGTCCCTACCTGCCGGTCGAGCGGACACCAGCGGGAAGCCCGGGCTTCGTGCCGTAGTGTGTGCAGGTGGAGAAGATCGCGCCCTGGCGCGTTGTTGCCGCCGTGGCGAGCGCCGCCGGCGGGAAGCTTCTTGGAGGCTTTCTGCCGAGCATCTATAGCGCGGGGTGGGAGAGGAGACAGAGAGAAGGCAGATCGCGGTCCGGTGTCGGGCCGAAATTCGCAGGCTGAGCCTCGCGGTGAGGAAAGAGAAGGAGGTGGGCTGCATTCGAGGGCCATCTCAGCCGGATCCGCCTCTGGGCCCAAGAAGCTAGTGTGGGCTGCCCTGTCAGGAAGCCAACCGGGCTGGGTAAGGGGAGAAAGAGAGTGGGCCGTGCCCAAGGAGGAAACCGAGTGGGCCAAGTTTCGGCCTAGACCAGCCCCGCCCTTTGGAAAATTTCTAGAAAATACTAAACCCCGATTTAAACTTAGGAAATTCATAATAAATTCATACGAAGTCCAAATATTATGAAATCAATTCCTAAATTCATCTAAAATCAAGCTCTACGAGTTAGCACTATTGTTTGAGTGATGTTGGTTCTTTATGTATCTTATTTGGAGTTTGTGTGCATTCGATTTATTCGGTCTTTCGCGTATAGGTCCGGAGGATCTCTCGGAGGACCCTGATGAGTACGACTACTTCGACCACACCGGAGATTTAGAGCGACCAGCTCTACCGAGGTCGCCATTCAGACACTTCCCTCGCTTCATAACCCATAGACACGCAACTTGCTACTGCCACTTTTATTATTTATGCTTGCTGTTAACCTAAAGATAGGGAGCCTGTATCCATGTAGTCACTATTACCTTGCTTGCTACATCACCACCATTATACTACTATAACTAAGTAAAATGAACATGATGTGAGATTGGTGATATGATGGTGGGATGGGATAACTCTTGGCGTGTGTGAAGTGGATGGGTTGAGAGCGAGATGGTGTGTGAGAATGGGTGGCGGGAGTTGGCACCGGAAATTATGGGAGAGACTAGAACTCTACCCCGAGTGGAGAGAGGTGTGTGGTGGTGCGCGGCCCACCGCTGAGGGTGGCAACCGACCCCTGGAAGGCTTGCTCTCGCCAATTAAGGACCGAGTAGGGGGACATGTCACCCGGAACTATGACTCGTGCATACCATGTGACCTCAGGCCCGGTTCTTGAACTTCCCCGAAGGGCATATTACTGTAGGCGTAAGGCGATAGTGTTAGGGGACGATGGTGGGCTTGCGATGCAGCCACACGTTCCCGATAGACTCGACCCGTGGGGCCCCAGACTACTCGAGCTCACAGTCCTGAGAGTACGGTGGATAGTATATCCGCACAGTTTTCTAGCTTAGGAAAGCAGGAAAGTGCCAGAAAGGGAAGTTCATCTATCGGTGTGGCGGGCCCAGGGTGGTTGGCCACTGCCCTCGTCCCGTCTCGTGTGGGTATAGATGTACAAAATCCTCTGCAGAGTGTATAATCTATACGTATAGCTGCCGTCCCCGGTCAAAGGACGATCCCTTGGTGACCCTCCTCTAACTAGCATGGGATTTCTTCTCTTCTCCCTCGAGTGTTTGGAAACCGGCTGCGGCCATTGAGGCATGGACGGGTGGGAGCTGTCATGCCGCAGATGTAGTATGATGAGTGTGGATGATATGGAAGAGGTGTATGGTGGTGAGGTGTGTATGTGTTGGGTTGAGTGATGAGCAGGGGAACCGGTCGTGTGATCGAATTCCCGAATGGAACAATGATATGGTAAACTGGATAATATTATTTATATACTTGCTTGCATAGAAAGCCTAGAGCCTTCCACTTGTGCCAGTCCCTTTTATTATTACGCTGCCGCTTAGGGGAGTGTCTCAGGGTGGCCTGCGCTACTAGCGCGCAGGTTTTGGAGATAAGCTGGATGACGACCTCTTCTTCGACGGAAGGCGATGAGATGGACGACGATCATTCCCATGAAGGACGGAACAACTAAGGATCATGGTGCTTCACTCAAGGATGCTTGTGGAGATGGACCCGAAGACTTACTTTCCGCTGCTAGATTACGATTTCTGCTTGATTCAGTCCTGTTGGACTTGTACCGGCTTAGACCATTAATGTATAAATGTAACGTTATTCGAAGCTGTGGATGTGATACCAATTGAGACATATGAATTGCGATAGCTTATGTGTATCCTGGGACTATCGCAATGAGTAAAGGCTTGGATTTCGGCATCGCGGAATCCGGGTCGTTTCACTCTCTCATTCAGACCACCAATGATGTTCCTTGAAGGGTGATCCCGCTGGACCATCCGAGACCGCTGTGGCTCGGTGGTCACCTCTCCAACGTCCTCAGCAGGCCCTGCTGCATGTACAGGTGGATCGAGTAGAGGTTGCTCCCATGTGGTCAAAGGAGAAGTTACTGGAGCTCCCTCATCGTCCTCTGAAAGTGAAGCAGCAGGTTCTAGAGCTGCAGCCTGCGCAGTGTCACCAGAAACACCAACATCTTCCTCATCATCCTCAAAGATGGTAGTACCTATCTCATCATCACCTACAAGCTCAAAACCAAGGGTTATGCAAGGCATAGTTTCATCAAAAGTAACTTCATAAGTCTCAACAATCCTACCAGAGTCCAAGAGCCAAACACGGTATGCACGCAAATGCGTGGCATAGCTAAGAAAAACTCCGTCAGAACTGCGAGGTTCGAACTTGTCCAAGTTCCCCTGCTTGAGCACAAAGCACCTGCAGCCGAACACCCACAGGTGGCTCACTTTAGGCTACCGCCCAAATCATAGCTCATACGATGTCTTGTTAAGGACATCTCATAGGAAAATACGATTTGACACGTAGCACGCGGTGTTGATTGCCTCGGCCCAAAATTTCCTAGGAGTCCTATGCTCGTTGAGCATCGTCCTAGCCATTTCAACAAGGGTCTGATTCTTGCGCTTAACCACCCCGTTCTACTGGGGAACATATGGAGACGAAAACTGGTGTTCAAGACCTTGGCTATGGCAAAAGGTTTTGAAATGATCATTCTTGAACTCTAAGCCATTGTCACTGCGTAATGCTCTCATGGCATGACCAGACTCATTTCTTAACCTCAAAACCAAGTCATGAACAAACTCAATGGCCTCATCCTTCCTCTCCATAAAATGCACCCAAGACCAACGAGAAAAGTCGTCCACGATCACAAGAACGTACCACTTCCCACCAACAGACCGCACCCGAGAAGGTCCCATAGTATCCAAGTGGAGCAACTCCCCAGGGCAAGCCATCATCACCTGATTAACAGGTGTGTGAGAAGCTGCCACCATCTTCCCGTGGCGACAAGGATGGCACACAAGATCACGCTCACTCTTCAATTTGGGCAATCCTCGAATTAGATCAAGTGAGCTAAGCTTTGCAAGCAAATTAAAGCTCAATTGACCAAGCCTCCTATGCCACTTCCATAAATCAGAGGAGGGACCGGCCACCAAACACCGAGAAGGACCAGAGGAGCTCAAGAAGTCAACACGAAAAACCTTCCCAAAAGGCAAAACAGGACAAACCAAAGACTCTCGAGCATCCAAAACACGAGAACAGCCCTTCTTAAAGCGCACCTCATATCCTTCCTCGAGAAGTTGCGAAATAGAGAGAAGGTTGTAACCAAGGTTACCAACCAAAGCAACATCCCTCAGGATAAAACTCTCAGAAACTGGAATAGCACCAACACCTCTTACCTTCCTTGTACCTTGTCCCCAAAAATGATATGCTCGCTAACCATCTGTGATTACCGGTCATATGGCGCGAACAACCGGAATCCATTAGCCATATGTTCTCCAGGCCCCCGTCCTGCATCAATAGCGGTTCATGGGGTGAGCATATGGTCGGACACTGGGGTTAGTCTGAAAAGAAGCAAACCTGTGCTGAGCCATCTGCTCAAAAGAAGGGTTAGCAAAATCACAGTCAAACATCCCTTGTCCCCAATCCCGCGGAGCCTGAAACTGCCTATCACCATGTCTATCAAAGCATGGTCTCTCAAAGCCTCGGTCAGGTGAACCGTAGCAGTACTGCTCACGACCCGATGCCCTGCCGGCAAAACGTCCACCACCACCTGGAGCACCACGAGGAAAGTGGTCTCCTCTACCTCCACCTACACGATGTGGCCCGCGGTCTCGCCTATCTTCACGCCGATTCTCAACAGCAGGTCTACCACCCTGGTAGTACCTGTCCTCATTCCTCATCTCAACCTCACGCCTCTCAGCCCTTAACCGGCGGTAGCAAAACTCCAGCAGGTGACCCTCTCTATGGCAGTAGTCACACACGTACCTCTTGGGTGGAGCACCCTTTGGTTGGTTTTGGTTCTTGGGCTGGCTCTTTGGCTCTGGAGTGGGCTTAGAAGGAACATTCCTCTTAGCACCTTGCTTGGAGCTCTCAGGAGGTATCTCAGGTGGGTTTCTCTTAGGCAAAGTGTCAAGTGGGTTCCTCACAAAGTTAGGCTTGGGAGTCCACACTTGTTTCTTAGGTGGCTCCTTAGGCTTGTCAGTCCACACACCATCCTTGGGGTTGTTGGGCTGAAAGTTGGGCTTGTTGTGGGTTAAAGGAAACTTCTCACTCAAAGGTACCCCACTCAAGTCACCAATCTTCCCATACAACTGATCAAAATCAGCCTGGGTGTAGTGATAGCCAACCCCCAACTTGTCACTCAGCTTGAAGGAGGAAACAATCATGCCAAGCTGTGGTTTCCTAGCAGAAATCCAACTGAGAATGGTTCTAACATAGGTGTTCTCATCCTCCAGCTGAACCTTCTCAATGGCTAAAGCATCAAGCAAGTCTCCAAGATCCTTACACTTAGAGCAAGCAACACTAGTAGGGCTAGCAGTCTTTTCAGACATCCTCAAAGCAGCCCTACTTTCTTCAAACTCCTTTCTAAGTGTAGGGCAAACATCACACTTGGCAAGCAAAGTTGGCCTAGCCTTCAACTCCTCTAACACTGCAGTAGTAGAATGAAGCAAATCTACATTACTAGCATGCTTAGAACGGAGATTTGCAATTTCAATAGCTAGAACCTGACAATCAGTGCACTCTATCTCATTGGCTACAGCACAAGCCTCCTTAGCAACAGACAGATCATTCAAGGCACAATCAAGTTTAGACTTCAGAGTCTCAAGCTCAACCTCTAGAGTAGCAACCCTAGCATTTGCAGCTCTAAGATCCTTAGCTACTACTCTAAGCAAGCAATCCTGGTTTTTCAAAGCAATAAACATAGCATCCTCATCATTTTCATCATCGCTCACCTTGGGGTCTGTGGAGGAGCTGTTGCAGATACCAGAGTCGGTGGAGTCAGCTTGATCACCCTTGATCGCCATGGTACAGTAGCCGATCTCGTCACCAAAGAAGCAGAGTCTAGCGTGCCCGACGATCTTCTTCTCACCATCGTCGCTGTCAGAGCTGGAGTCACTGGAGCTGTTGTCGCAGTCACTCAAGCTGGCGAGGAAAGCACGATCTCGCTCTTGAGCATGCTTCTGGTACTGCTTCACGAACTCCCTCTTGCTGAAGTACGGTCGCTTCTTCTTGTCGCCCTTGTACTTGCCCTTCTTCTTGTCGGAGGTGTACTCGCCCTTGTACTTGTGATCACTCTTGTCGGCGGAGTACTTCTCCTGTACTCTCCTTTGGGGGCAGTCGGCGATGAAGTGGTCCGTCTTCGCACACTCATAGCACTGGAGCTTGTCACCTCTCTGTGGCTCATCCTGTTGGAGTAGAGGTGCTGGAACTTGTTGGAAAGTAAGCACAGCTGATCATCATCAAGTGCCTCCAGTTCCTCCTCCTTAGCTGCAATCAAATACAAAGCATAGCCAACAGAAGGGTTAGCATTAGCAGCACCACCACTACTAGGACCAGACATAAGAGCTAGGGACTTTGGAGTTGGTCCGCTCATTCTGGACTGCGCCTGAGCATCAACCTCCAAAGCCTTCAACTTGCTATACAGCTCGTTTGTGGTGAGAGTCTCATAGCCACTTGACTCGACTATAGACTCCTTCATTTGCCAAATACTATGATCCAAGGCAAAGAATAGCTTGGAAGCCTGCTCATGGTCGTCGTACGGCAAAGCCCCATTTCTTGCATTAGCACGAATCTTGTTGGCAATCGATTGAAACTGACTGAACAAATCGTCAATGCTCTCACCAGGTTGCTGGGAGAAATTCTCGTATTCTCGCTTGTACGTCTCGTACAGCCTGGCCTTGACCTGACTTGTCCCCTCATGGAAGTTTGCAAGGGTAGTCCAGATCTCATGAGCCGTCTTAAGATGACTCACTCTATTGAACTCAGAGCGGCTTAGGGCTGTCAAGAGGAAATTCCTAGCCTTGTTGTTTGCTTCGTGTTCCCACTGCTGCAGCTGAGTAACACGCTTCTCAAGCACCTCAAAATCAGCACATTGACAAATATCCTAGACGGACGAATGTTGGCTCTAGAGGAATGCCGACATGTGGATCTTCCAATATGAGTAATCGGAGCCATCGAACCCTGGAATCTTGCCAACGGACTGATCCATGGTCGCCCTCGATGGATCTAGAACCGATTAAGGTATAGAAGACCCTAACTTGGCTCTGATACCAATTGAGGACCAAAAAAGCGATCTAGAAGGGGGTGAATAGGTCGACACCTAAAAACCTATGACCCCAAAAACCCTCTCTTCTAACCCGTGTAGGATCACGTAGCTAGGACAAGCTACCAACCCTAAGACATGTCGAGGAAAGCACTACGGAAGCACTACACAGCACTCGCTCAAACGCCGAGAGAAAACGACGCAAAACGAGCCTAGAACCGCCGGGAGCAGGAACCACCGGACAGTCCGATGCCAACGCACCGGACAGTCCGACGGCACCACCGGACAGTCCGTTGCCTAAGCGTCGGACAGTCCGGTGCCACCCACCGGACGGTAAAGACTGAGGGCTTGACCCTCGAGTCCAACCCACCGGACAGTCCGGTGCACCACCGGACAGTCCGGTGCACCACCGGACAGTCCGACACCAAGCCGTCGGACAGTCTGGTGCCACCCACCGGACGAAAAAGGCTAAAGGCTTGACCCTCGAGCAGCACCGCCAGACAGTCCGGTGGCTGCTAAAAGCCTGAGAGGCTGAGCCTTGTAGACTCCACCCAGGCTAAACCCTAGGCCACCGGACAGTCCAGTGCCTACCCACCGGACAGTCCGGTGGTATGAAATAGGGCAGCCCAAGGGGAGAAAACAGCCCGAGAATCCTCAAAATCGATCCAAATCTCGGTCAAATGGACTCCAAACTTTGCAAGGACTTTGTCTATGCCATGGAGATGCTCTTCTCAACAGATCAAGCTCTAGGCTTAAGTTTTTCTCCACGGATTTGACTTGTCCTCGAAGTCAAGTCCACTTGCCAAGAACGAAAGAGGAGGGGTTGCGCGTGGATTCAAAGATTAGGCAACACAACCACAATCAAAACCACATTCTAGCAGTCCAAAACACCGGCAATAGAAAGATCTTGCTCTTGCCCAAAGCCAAACACACCAAAAGGCAAGAAAACGAAGACCAAAATCCAATCAAGAGAGGGGGAAGAAAGAACACACAAGGTACTGCACGAAATCCATCAATTGACATCCTCAAAGAGGTCTAAGATCCAGATTACAAGATGAATCACATTCACCAAGCAGCTACCCTCATCATACCCACTTTTTGTCGAGGCTAGATCACTCAAACCTCACTAGACCTTGATGCTCTTGCTTGGAGACCTAAAACCTAGGGTTTTCTAAGCCCTAAGCATAACTCAACCAGCCAAGAGAGAGAGATTAGACAGCCATCTCCCTTATTTATACTACAAGACTCTTTCTAGGCTGTTTTGCAAACAGCCCCCTAAGATACAGACGCAATTACACTAAAATGCCTGTAGAGGCCAGAAAAGACGCAGGAAACTCAGATGAACGGCCACGATGGAGTCCTTGATCTTCTTTGGCTCGAAGTAATCTCCCGATGTCCTCCACGTGGTCAGTAGCTCATCCCTTTGGATAACTACCGGTTTTGGGATACCGGCAACCAGCCCCTGGTTTTGACGGTGGAACCAGGAAACGATTGTTGGGCCTCCACTTGAGTGATTTTACGGCTCACGACACCGTCTCGCACCCACGGTCGCACTTGTGGGCCGAGCCTAACTTGGGCCTCCACCCAAGCCACCTGCCAGTCCACTCGGCAAGGCTTTTGTCATGCCAAGTCCACTCTGGCGCCGCTTCTCAATCCACTCGAGAGGGCTTCTCCTCCAGGTCACACTTAGGAGGTGCTCGCTCATCCTTCAGCAAGTCGTCGGTGTTGACAAGCGCTCATCACAGCCAGGACGAAAGACCAGACTCGGTACACTTGAGTCCCTCAAGATGCACCACAAGTATGAGTAAGAGTGATCATTGCATACACTATGGTTCGAGGTAAAAGCATGGGTGTCATCTGTGCATGACTCCTATTTATGAGCATCGATATTGCAGCAACTCCTGATCCATAACCCATCTTGGCTTTACTCGAGGACGAGCAAAGGTCTAAGCTTGGGGGGTGTTGACGGTCATTATTGCACTACCAATGACCATCAACTAACCACAATTATGGAGGAAAACATGTCAAAGTATGGATTAACCCTTACTACTAACATAGTTCCACAAGTTGTGTTGAATATTTGATTGCAGGTGAAAAATTAGCTAAAAACAGGCAAAATATGGCTAAGTCAGGAGGTGACTGGCAAGTGTGCCAGGCCGCCCGGCCCCACCCCAGGCTGCTCGGCCTGATAATGTGGCCAATTCACTTCATCTTCGACCTGTATGTGCCTAAGTGACGTGTCAACACAGCTGTGAAGTCCAAATGCCAAAACCAACACGTCAAGTACTGGAAGGCATGCCACATCACCGATCCAACACTTGGATTGGTGAAGTCAGCGATCCTCGGCACTTTAATCCTGCGGCTAAGGAAGAAACACAGGTGAGATCAATGGTTGAGGCAAAAGCACAACTATAACCGCCATAACCGCCATGTAACCGACCTAGGGAAGCAATATGGAGCATTGGATGAAGCAAGTCGGTGGATCGGACGGTCACCTGGGCTGCCCGACCTAGGGGTGGAGCCGCCCGGCCCCACCAGAGGCCGCCCGACCTCTAACTGCCTCTCCAACCGCCTCACCAACCTTAGAAGCTATAAATACCCCCCTAGGCCTCACTTGTGGAGTGTGGAAGTTGAGTAGTTCATACTATCGCTTAGTCTAGTAGCCCTAGGTTAGTCCTGGGAGTTAGAGTTGAGTCTGAGCTTTTGCCTTAGAGATTTCGGAGTCTTCTTCGAGTCTTGGTAAAGCTCTTGTATCTTTCTATCTTTATACTCTTGTTACTCCAGTATAATATATACCATTGCTCTATCTTGTGTTATACTTTACTTTACTTCTTAACACTTGCCTAGCGTGGTGTACCTTTATTGCACACTAGATCCAAGGCTTAGGTTTGTGTTATTCTTAAGTTATCTGAATCTTGTTAGACTTGCCGGTGCTATAAGCTTGTCTTAGGCTTTTGATCTAAGATTAAGTTAGTTCTCACCCTCTGATCAAGGAAGAGCTTTAGTGTTCAAGTTCTCACTTGAACACTAGTATAGCGTGCCATCTTACCCACGTAGATCTGGTTGGTAGCCTCTCTAGGTGACAGCTCTAGAGGTCTCAGTATTCCACCCCATCGTTCGGTAAGCCCGTAGGCGTTAGCCGGTTCTCTTTCGGAGGTCTACTATCTACTCCTTGACCCCTCGAGGCGCCGGAATTTCGCTCGACGCAAGATCCTAACTTGTTTCCAGTTAACTTAGTTCAACTGCGAATACTTCTCTGCAGCGATTAGATAGTAGAGTTTGGAAATCTAATCTCGCTCGTTATCCTCCCAAGCAACTACCTAAGTGTTAGGCTTCTTTAGTCCCTATTTTACTCTTCCCACCATACACTATTTTTTTATCTTACCCCCGTTGTAAGAATAGCTGGTGTTTTATCTAAGTTATAGTACTGCTTGAAAGTTCGACATTTCATTCCACCTATTCGCCCTTGCTTCCCTGTGGATTTTTACGATACTCGGAATACTCTGAGTGAAAAAGCTACAGCGAATCTCTATGCGCTTGCGGAGTAAAATCTGTTACGCTAAGAGACGTCAACATTTAGCAGTTTTAGAAAATCCTTCAATGAAGCGTCGATAATATCCAGCCAATCTGAGAAAACTTCTGATCGCCTTGACATCTTCCGGCACCTCCCAATTTTGTACTTCAGCTACCTTATTTTGATCAACGGCAATCCCTCCATTGGATATAACATGACCGAGAAATTGGACCTCCTTCATCCAGAAGTCGCACTTCCTAAATTTTGCATACAGCTTCTGTTCACGGAGTTTCTGCAACACAAGCCTCAAATGTTCCTCATGTTCGGCTTCCGTCTTGGAATAAACCAGAATATCATCAATAAGACCACGACAAATTTATCCAGATATTCCATAAACACACTATTCATCGTATACATGAAGAAGGCTGGGGCATTAGTGAGACTAAAGGATATAACAATATACTCATGTAAACTATAGCGACTAATGAATGTCGTTTTAGGTATGTCCGAAGGCCTAATCCTTAACGGATGATAACCAGACCGTAAATCAATTTTAGAAAAGACACAGGCACCCTTGAGCTGATCAAATAAATCTTCAATTCTGGGCAGGGGATATTTATTCTTTACTGTGACAGCATTAAGACCTCTATAATCGACACACATTCTCAGCGAACCATCTTTCTTCTCAGTAAGCAGTACAGGTAAAGCCCAAGGTGAAGTGCTCTTGCGAATAAATCCATTTTCTAACAGTTCATCTATTTGTTTCTTTACTTTGAGCAATTCAACACCAGGTATTCTATATGCTTTCTTATAAATTGGTGCAATTCCAGGAACAAGCTCAATAGAAAATTCGATGTCGCGTTTAGGTGGCATACCTGGCAGTGAATCTGGAAAGACGTCGGAAAATTCTGACATGACTCTTATGCCCTCTAGTGCTGAAGCATCCATAGCATTAACTCGTGATTGCGGACCTGGAATTGGAACCTCTAGGCGTGCTCCGTTTGGTGTAGTTAAAATTAATTTCTTCTCAGCACACATGATTATTCCATTGTGTCTTTGCAGCCAATTCATACCCAGGATGACATCTATCCCACTTGACTCCAAAATTTTAAGCTCAGCGGGAAATTCTACCCCCCCCCCTTAAATTTATTTTAACCATGGGACACATAGTGTCAACCTTTATCTCTCCACCCGGTGAACTGACTAGCATGGGACGTTTCATGGTTGCTACTGGTATTTCATATTTATTTTTGTATCAAGCAATAACAAAAGAATGCAATGCTTCGGAATCAAAAAGAATTGAGGCAGGATGCGAATCATCTAGGAACGTAACTAGCACCACGTTGGGAGCCTCCTGCACAGCTTCTGCAGCAAGATAATTCACTTGTCCACTTGCATTGCGCAACTGACCAGACGCCGGAGTGGTGGCGCCTCCACTTGGGGGTTGCTGTAGAGTCTGTTGTGGAGCGTTCCTCTGCGGGCAGAACTTGGAGCGGTGGCCGGTTCCACCACACTTGAAGCAGGTATTGCTCCTTGGCTGTATGGGCGTGCCGGCCTTCACAGGAGTGCTGACAGGGGTCTGCTGCCGGGAAGTCTGACAGGTATTAACCTCCTCTAGACAGTAGCAGGACAGCTGTAGAAATTTGTCCCGATACTCACTGACAGACATAGCACCCTGAGTGAGTGCCAGAAACTCCTCCTTCTTCAATGACATCACACCAGCAGGAACATAGTGTGCTCTGAACCTCTCCGTAAACTCTTGCCAGGTCATAGTGTTGGGGTTGTTATTTGCCAAGCGGTATGATTCCCACTATTGCTGAGCGGCACCCCGTAGCTGGTGAGGACCGTAGAGAACTCTCTCCTGATCGGTGCACTGAGCGACGTCCAGCTCCCGCTCTACTACGCGGAGCCAGTCTTCTGCATCCATGGGGTCGGCAAATTGAGTAAACACAGGTGGGTGTCCTTTCAGAAAATCCGTGCGTCTATCACGCGGTTGCGGCGGCGGTGGCGGGGGTGGCTGTTGTTGCGGCTGGTGCATTCGGAAGCTCCATAGTCATGATCAGCTGCTCCATAGTAATTGGCGACGGTGCATTCGGAAGCTCTCCACCTCCGCGACCTCCTCTACCTCCACGTCCACGGCCACGACCACGTCCATCTATAGGTCCAAAATATATCATCAATTCAGTCAATTTAAGCTTTTATCCATAGTATAAAACATACGCAGAAATAACTGACGTGATTTTTTTTACCAGCTAATGCATGAGTCGAACGTCCTTGGGATTTTTTTTTTCTTTAACCAGCAGCCTCGCTGATCGCTAGAAGCTAAGGTGTCTCCCATATTTTTTTTTCTTGCGTTAGGGGCTAATATATCATCCATATTTATAATTTCCGTACCAGCAACTCCATTGATCGAGCAGCAGGCTAACCAGATATGTACAGGTAGAACATGGCCCCTTTTTTTTTCTATCTCTCAGCAGCCTCAAGCATTAAGTCATGATGATAAGGATTGAAAGGTACGGACAGGACATAGTGTATTCTCCCAAACTATCTTTATTAAACTTTTAAGCACAAAGCAAATAAAAATTAAATTGCGGACATCACCCCGCAACTTAAACACTCGTAACAAAGATCCAAATCATCCGTATGACACCATCACAAGCAAACGTGCATACTTTTAAACGATCTGAGACTATCCAAACTAACTAAACTAGACGATGCTAATAGACCCTATTACAATGGTAACTCTCCTAAGGATGCCGGATGTAGGTCCTTGCTGCTGGGTCATTGTAACGGACCATCTTCCTTGGTGGGTAGTAGATGAGATTGAACACTTGCATGCCTGGCGTAATTTGTGCACGCAGTCTTGAATTTTCCAGCTTTGCCGCGCGCAACTCAGCAGCAAGAGCAATGTAATCGGTGTTGAGCGCGACAAGGTAGTCGATGGTGGCTTGAAGGCGCGGGTTCTGCTCCGCGGCAGGAGTAGCGATCCACGTGTCGAGTCCAGCTGAGGGAGATATCGCGACGCGCCCCGTATTCGTCCAAGATGCTGATCTCTACGGCCATGTCCCACTCTTCTTGGTAGATGCGGTGATAGTAGCGAGTCTCCACATAAGTGATCCATGCGCGGCCAAGCCAGAGCCTCACCAACACCTCCCGTAACATCCAGGGAAATGGCAGTGGGTAGTCGAACCAATGGTGAACGGTCTCGATCCAGCGGTCTCTGTCTGCATCCTGCTACTGCTGGACTTGTCCTCCATCTTGGTCTTGAGCTGCGGCAAGGTCTTTTGGAACAACAGGTGGCACTTCTGGCTGCGATTCCGGCTCTTCCTGGGGCTACTCATGTGATGGCGCCACAGGGCGTACAAGTGGCTGCTCCTCCCATGGTTCCGACTGCACTTCTTTGGGCTACTCTTCAAACTGCTCCTCGTCAGACAAATCTGTCATTAGCTCCTCTGGGTCTTTCTCATCAGAGCCTTCCCACACTTGTGGCGGTGGAGATGGTGGCATTGGAGTAGGCAACCTGATCCTGTTAGGTCCGCCAAAACCACGTCCACCAACACGCATGCGGGTAGTGCGCTTAAAACTCGACATCTGCAGACCCACAACGAAAGCAAACGTAAGAATAAGCTCTATTATTGGATTGATAAGCAGATATGTAAAGTCATAATTGAAGTAGACAAGCACAGATATCAAAATAGCATATATTACAAGTATTTGAATGGAGAAAGCAAGAGCAAGATAAGCAAAATCCTTAAAAACGACCAATTCTACTCTAGGCTTGTCCTACGGTCAGCACAGCTCTTGTACCACTTTTGTCACACCCGATTTTAGGAACAAAACCAAGTGCTAACCATGTATGTGCTAGGATCAGTTCAACCACATACACAGCATAAACAGAAGTAATAACAAAACCAGTACTTTAACTTAAAAGCATAACCAGTATTATAGACCATAAATGTCTTTAACGAAACCGAATATTCTTAATGAAACGAATAACTAATCGACAGCGGAAGACGACCAATGCTCCACAGCCGACTGACGGTGGCACACCAGCCTAGAACTCGTCGTAGTCTTGGAACTCCTGGTTAGGGTCACCGCAACTCCCTTCTGAATCTGCGCAACGGTTGAAATGGATGCAATGTAGTGTAAAACAAGCAAGAATGAGTATACTCCGTACCCAGCAAATATTCCGTTTAGGCAAAGTAGACTGGCTTTATAGTGGACAGGCATAGCGGTTGCTTTTAGTTGATCATAATTTTATTATTAGCATTGATTAGTATAAACCCAGCCCATAATTAAAATAACATAAAGGCAGTAAAGTAAATAAACATAAACTATTGTCAAACTTGTCACCATAGTCCATAATCACCATAGCCATCGGTTGTCTTTTTTCTTATTTAAAAACACTAATCTGTGAGGGTCCAGGCCGCTCATAACCGTGAGTACGGCTGATATATCAGTTTTAAACACTTTCGAGAGGTTGTACACTTTACCCACAAGTCATGATCCCCATTTGCCCGAGGTTTGCAAAGCCCCACTTATTCACTAGCCTTTGATGAATCGGCAGGGTTTCATTACGAGACCTTTACAAAGAATTTCTAGAGTGTAGCCGCCCGTTCCAGGTTTCCGTTACCCAGGCATAAAAGTCCCGCGAAGGGTGACTGACAAAACCAAAAAAACCAAACTGCACCCATTCAGGAGAGCGAGTCTTATACCCGTCAACGCCCCTCTTACACCATCTTTCAGGTAAGCAAACCATCCGCTCTAATTCATCTAATTAATCGGTCAAGGGCGTCCCATTCCACCTCCTGTGGTTGTACTATTTTCTTGGGTGGTCGCTCGGCGAACCGATCCTTAGGGTGAAGCACTCGAGCAAAACCCACAAAAATATGCTCAAATCCCCATGTTGCAAAGTAACTAAACTTTCATCATCATTATACCATTAATTAATCAAGATTAGCAACATGAGTAAGATTTGTTGAGCGCTAGCATTTATCTATACATCACAGCCCTCCCATAGAATAAAACATTGACAGGAAAATAAGCGGCCAGTCATTCTTAGGTTGAGCATGCTTGGTTGTGCGATAAACTAAGTTTTCAATGTGAATAGGACGTAGGTCAAAGAATACTTGCCTTTCTCAGCAAAGACTTGCTCAGGAGCTTCCCAAGATTGATTTTCAGCAAACACAACCAGTTCGTCTCCTATACGTTACACACGTACAAGCAATAAGCACAAAATAACTAAAACAGTACACCAATCATCATAAACAGAGACTAAAAAGCATTTAAAATTAATTTACACCTTACTACGATTCCGTAGGTTCAAAAATCACTCAAAACGGATTTATAATGCAAAAGATATACATAAAACAAGATAACAGGAATTAAATAAAGGAGATTTGAATCTACAAAGGCCAAACTGTGAAAACCAGAGACCTATAACTAATAGATCTGGACTGCGGGTTGAATAGCGGAAAATCTAGGGGCTATTTTGCAAAACCCACGGCGCTGACCGGTAATGACTCCGGTCGCGTTCACTGTGGGCGGTTGGATCTTGATCCAACGGTTCAAAACAGATCGGGGGGAGGAAGAAGGGAGAGGACGGCGGCTTGACCGGCTCCTTCGCTGGGCGCGGCTGCGGCTCGCCGGGGTTCCGCGATTCCGCGGCTCCGGTGGCCAGGGCTGACTGGGAAGGGCGCAGCGGCAAGAGGGGGTTGCGGTGAGGCAAGAGAAGCGGTCGCGGCGGCGGCGCATCAGCTGAGGGCGGACGACGACGGGGCGGGGCGGCAGCACAACTCCGGCGAGCAATTCCCGGCAAAGCGGGCCACGATTGAGGACGAGGGTAGGCTAGGAAGACTCCTCACCTCACGGCGAAGCTTTGGGTGTAGATGGTTTGGTTGGAGAAGCAGCGACGGCGGATGGCGACGAGAGGCGGCGTCCCTATGCGGACCAACGGCGCGCGGTGAGCAGAATTCCGGCGAGCGGGGATGAAACGAAGGCCGGGATTGAGCGGGTAGACTCCCTACCTTGCGACGAAGCTTGGCAACAAGACCTCGTCGATGGTGGCTGCCCGTAGACGCAAATCCCGGAAGTGCGAGCTCGCGGACGGCGCGTGGAAGCTAGGGGCAAGGGCGGCGGATAGGGCTTGGAATTTGGTGGGCACGGACGTCGAGGTTGAGACTACTTATAGGCATGGAGTCCGTGCTTTGCGGAAAGGGCAAACGGGACGATGCGGCGCGAGAGTCCGGCTCGGCCTAGGCTCAAATCCGCCTCTGGACTCTTGCCCGTGCGGGCAACGTGCAGGCAAGGAAAAGGGAAAGGGCTGACGGGTGGCCCCCGCATGGCAGTGAGAGAGTGAGAGAGAGGTGCGGGGCTGGCTGCAGCTGCTGCGTTTGGCGAAGCAGAAACAAGAAAGAAGCAAGCCCGTTTTACTGCTCTGGCCTTCCCAGAAATAATGAGAAAGAAAGAATGACATTTGAAGTATGCAAATGAATTTAATTTTCAAAATAACAATCTCAAATCACACAATAAAATTATGCAGCAGCATGTATGCATCAAACAAATAATTTCTATGATTCATTTTACTTGATTAATTAGAAAACAAAGAAAGAATTATAGTGTCATGCCTAAGCAACCAATGCTAGTTGAATTTAAATTATTTGGCGAGAAAATTTCATCCGCTAAAAATCAGGGTGTTATAGTTAGACTATTTCAGGTTCCGGCTCGTGTCATTTCTTTGTTGAAGAACTATTGTTAATCATGTAAATCTGGAGAAAGATGACGCAGGGTGGGAACAGGTGCGTCCACCGCCGGTTGGGTCGCAGCAGCGGTGGCCACAGGAACAGGCGCCAGCTCTAGGCCCAGCCCAGCCGCCCAGAGCTATCGGTTTGGTTGGACTGAAGGCACGCGTCATCCAGCAAATCCTGGGGTCGCCGTGCCACGCTCCGCGGGCGCCACATCGGCACAGCGCCTCCTGCGGTTTGCGGGGCCCGCGGCTTAGCATCACAGTACTGCCACGTCTGTGCCGACGGGATTCCAACGGCCGTCAATATCGACGGAGGGCTAAGCTGCTACATGCACTACCTACGAGCATGCTACGCCCCTTTTGTAGGTAGGCATCCGGTTTATTCGAAATTTTAATTGGGGAATTCAAATTCTGCAAAATATAATTAGACGTTGTCGTAAATCATCTCTCTCAAGTTCTCCAAGTTTGGACACTCAGAGTGATCCTAGGAGGTACCTATTGTTTAGTGAGTAGTTCGACTACACAGCCAACTAAATTTATTAAAAACAGATTACATGGAATTAAACGAGATTAAACAAACACGGGCAACGCAGTTGACTATTAAGTAGCGTATGCACGGAGTACAGAACCATTTATGGCAACGCTGAGAACACTTGAATCACTGTGTGTGAAATCTCTCGATTTTTCAATAAATTCTATTTACCACGCTTCAAAACCATACCTCCTATGGTTTTAGATATAAGTCATGGTTTCCTTTATTCACAACTATAATTACTTGTTTTATTAAAAACTTTATATAAATATATAAAAAGTTAAGTCATCTCTAAACTCATATAATGATAAAACAAATCACAACAAAACAAATAATAATTTACAATTGTATGCACTATGGTTTTACTAAATGTTGCTAACTCTAACGAGCATTAGTCTTACAACCTAGTTCTACATAGAAAACTAATTTATCAAACTAGTCTAGAAATATAAGCACACAATTGTAATAATATAAATGCGGAAGCTAAAAAGATAAGTATAGTGATACAACCTCCTGATAATGATGGTGGCGATAGCACAAATTAGAGACGCGAAGATTTTTTTTACCGAGCTATAGAGAAGGTGCGCAAACTTTTCCCTGGTCCTCAGCCTTGCTCTCGCTTAGTCTGCACAACGATTAAAACATAGATTTGTGAAAAGATCAAGGTTGGCAAGGTGACCTGCATTAAGGTTAAAGCTTCTGGTTGGGTAACTTTGGATATCCCTGGTGCACTCTCAGGGTCTTCTGCAGGCCTTTCACGGACGCTCACCACTGTCTCCGCTAAGTTGAGCTTTGGCCAGAACGTTGTGGGCTTCCCTCTCTCTCGTAAGCAAGGTGGTGGCCACTCCACAACTTGGATGGTCTCGCAAGACTACAAGCAAGCACACATGCTAAGACATTCACAAATCTCACTACAACACTTGGTTACAACTAAAAGCTATGCGCTAAGCAAGGCCTAAGCAATAGGTCGCGCGCACAAGCTATGCCAAAGTATGCATAATTAGCTCTTTCGACGAATTAGGCTTCAAAAAATGTGTGTCAATACTATAATAAACTCAGGAGTCACTAGGTGAAAGCTACAATTCACATACTTGTTCTCACCAAATGGTACACCACCTGACCGTGCATTGCGTACATTTGAACTGGTCATTGTAGTCAACCATCGAAACTCCATTTGACCGTTGTCGATCATCGGACCATCCGGTGCATGTAATCGCCCGAGGTCTTGATTTGTTCATGTCTCGCACTATAATTTCCGATGTAATCACCGGACCATCCAGTGTGTGCTACACTGGCCCATCCGGTGTGTGTAGTCTGCACGCGGTCGCTTTTTCTTTTTTTTTTTTGCCAATACCGTCTAGTGTGTGTATTTCTCATCGGGTCTCCAGTCTTTAGTTTGGCAACGTTTTCTTCTCGCCAAACCGTCCGGTGTATATCACCGTACCGTCCGATGTGTGAAAAAATGTGGCCCAATGACTGCCATGTCAGGACTTCATGGTTTTTATCTTTCATGTTTATGTCTTGTGTTTGTTCCTCAAGTCTATCTCTTACACCTTGGAACTTGAACTACATACTTGTATGCACGTTACTCCCAAATATTCTATGTTATCACTTCTACTGTCGAAATCATATTAGGCACCCTAAACACGAGGCTTAGGCCACATTTTCCTTGCAAGTTATATTTAAAATTCGAGGGAGTATAACGTTATCACCTTCCATTTGGAAATAGCTTAGTCAGTGGTTCCCGTCGCTTGACAATTACCATGTCAAATGGACATGCTTCAGGACAACGAAATTTTATGGAATACACCACTTCACACTGCCGCGCTTTAAATTGGTTCAATACCATTATGAATCATCGCTATTTGCTTGATCGCCTAATTTTAGGACAGAGGTTGAAGACGAGAGCGATCTGAAAATTTCATCCAACTTCTCCCATCCAAAAGCTAAGAAATAATTAAAGTATTAAGTGTGGTGTGATCAAAGTATATACCCATTACTGACCCAATTTGAACATTAGCATGTTGCAGATCCATACCTTCCGGTGACCTCAACCTAAATAGGGCTTTGGTCTCGTTGTCTTGCGTACACGTAGCAGGATAGTAACGAGAGCGGCGACACGCCGTGACGGCCGTTTCTCTCCCGCCGTATTCTAGAGATCTCCATCCACCTCTCGCTCCCTCTCTCCCTTTCTCGCAAAAAAGAGGTGGCGACCGCGAGAGCACCAGCTAAAACCACACAGCGCCGAGACTGAGAGACTGGGAAGAGAGAGAAGGGGAAACGCTCGCTTCTTCTCGTAGCTTTTCTTCCTTTTGCTTTGGATGCCATGGCCGATCCGGCAGAGGAGACCCTCGCCTCGCCGCCGCCGACCCCGGCGCCCCCCACCGAGGGTGGCTTGGACCTGCCGGCAGCTGACGCTGCCACACCACCGGATGATAAAGTGTCACCTCCGTCGCCGGAGGCAAGGTCCCGGGGCTTCAGGCTTCTTGGAGAGGACACCTCCGTGCACAAAGCTCTTGGGGGCGGTAAAAGTACGGAGTTCTTTCCTCTTTTCGATTCTGTACTTTTTGCTCTCCAATATAGCGTCTGCTGTTAGCTTGGAATTTTGCTTGTTTTTTTCTGGTTATCTTTCAATTTGAAATACTTAGGAAACCACATATGCGAACACACGGGATAAACTTATCGGTTACTTAATCACTATAATTTTGTTTGCGAAAATTTATGCAAATCAATCTGTGCAGGTTATTATGTGTGCTAAAATTTGTTCAGGACAATAACGTTTATGCTAAAAATTATTGAATTTTTTAATGAATTATATTTTTTAATGAACTATGAAAAAATTATTTGTTATGTTAGCTGTCCTTTTTCTTTTGACGTGGTGTGAGCAGTTCTTCGTTATTTTGATGTTGGGTGCCACGGTGAGCTTTACTTGAGGAAAACCATGCCACGGTCAGCTTTACTCGGAGGAAAACCAAGTTTACTCGGCTTGGTGCTAAAATGTTTTTTTTTTTTTTTTAAGTCTTCTCCTCTGAACCCGCCTTCCTTTGGTTTATTTAATTTTTGGATGTGGAATGGCTGTTCAAACTTATCCATATTGTTAACCTCCCGTAGATGTAACTCACAGCTATCTAGCTAGAGGAGCGTTATGTGATGGTCATGGTCTCCTTTTGTCTTTAAAGGTTTCCTTTGTTGTTGATAAAAATACTAACTTGTACGTACTAATAATTCATGCTTCAGCAAAGCTTTCAAAATCAGTAATATTAAGAAAGTCTGATAATTTACTAGTACCAAAAAACATATCTACAAGATTACTGATCGAAAGAATCTAAATACTAGTTCCTCCCTAGGAAACAGCTTCCAAACAGACGAGGTATTTTACGGTGCTTGGAATCAATGATAGACATTCATTAGTCATGATCTAATGGTTATAAATAAAGAGGAACCAACTGTAAGGAACCAAAGTGGTGGACCGGAACCTAAAATTGGTGGTTTGGAACCAAAGAAATGGTGGACCGGAACTCAAAAGTGGTAGACTGGGACTCAAAACAATATGGAGGAACCTGAGGACTGGAAGTCTGGAACTCAAAACAACATGGAGGAACCTGAGTTCCTTCCAAGCACCATAAAAAATCTCCAAACAGAGAGATATGCTACCAGAATCTTTATTTTCATTATTTATTAGACCTTTAGATGCAATGTCTTGGTGACAAGTATAAAAGGGGCAATTTGGACTTTTGTATTGAAACAGATGTCATCTGTCCATTTTTCCTTGGGGAAGCAATGTTATGACCGAAAAGATCTTATGGCTTTGCGATCACTTATAAAAGTGGTGTCTGACACTTTGACTAGTGGCAACACCGATTGAATTATAAAAGTGAATAACACTTAACCATATGACTTCTCGATCACTTATACTTAAGGATTGAGACAATCTGCTTTGTGTAGCAAAGTTAATTTTGAACATGTCGCCACACACACAGTGATGTTTGCTATTATGCGTGTATTTTCTAGTTCTGGCAGAAGAGTAACTGAACTCATTGTGAATGATCCAATTACTCTATTGTAAAGTGTTAATTTGTTTGTGAAAAAAAAAAGATCATCCTACTGAAACTAGGAGAGGTGAGAACTATAGAATAAACATGTCAATCTAAGTGTACTAAAAACGGTTGCATAACACTAAATGTCATCATTGTATCTTTAACCAGCGTAGTACTTTCTCCCAATTAAAAAGGGAAAATATATAGTGCCAGAGTTTGAAGGAATCACTATTAGGGCAGGAGGGTGTCAGTGTCAGGTAGATGGAAAATCTTGAGATCTTTGCACATCATTCTTGTACTAGTGTAATGCCGCGCGCATTGCGCGCGCATGCTACGCAATGTTCTTTTAGTTGGTGTATTGCTTGGGACCACATTGTTGTAGGCCTCTAATATATACATCGTTTTTCAATGAATTAGGACACCTAACTCAAAAGAAATATAAACATATCTTATGGTGGTAATATATCTTTAAGGTAATAGGAAGCAGGCAGAATTTGTGTGTGCCCATGCCCGCTAAGCATAGTGGAATATTATAACACATGGATAGAGAGTTTTGGCCATGAGATAACATCATCAGATAGGATAAATGCCTTCATTTACATCAAATAGGATAATCAGTAGGTCGATAAGCTAAACAGGTACCATGACCTGATTAATTTACATGCAAGACTTAAGAATATCTAAGTGCGAGGCACCACTGCCAACAAAGATCGCTTACCATAAGCTAAATAGTTAGCGACCTGGTAAATTTACATGCAAGACTAAAGAACATCTAAGCGTGTTCCATCACTGACAACAAAAATCATCGCCTACTGTAACCTGTTTCTCGTAGTCCAATCGGGCTGCTGGTCCTTAGTCACTTAGTATTCTTGATCTTTGTCACTGCCCACAGCAACATGTAAAACCCTAAAATCACAATCAGCATGTGCAGCGGAACTATACCTTCTTGTAGTAGCAGTTTTCCTATCAACCCTGTAATGCGCCATAGGCCTACAAAATACACATGGATTTATACGGTTTAATGTATCAAGGCAGAAGAGGAAGAATAGACCTTATGTGTTGCTATCGAGTAAATTATTTTAGATGGAGAGAGCGAAGCCTAAAAACTGAATTGGACATTACAACCAGGCCAAACGGAGGAGACAGGTTTGAGTCAATGCACCTTGCTAGATCACCGTCAGCTCATATTCGCTGAAGTGTCAGGAACATGTCCCAACCTTGATGCCAGAGCTCAGCCATGGTGCGGCACACCATGGGCAGGAACCTGCCACACCCACATAGAAGCAAAAAGGTATGAGATCTGTTTAGAAGAGACGCCATAAAAATGGCCAACAATAATATACCGTAACAGACAACAACACAGATAGAAATATTCAGTCATATAGACTCGATCAAGATAGAGCCCAATCTTCTTTAAGCATGCATGAAGGTTTATTGAAATCGCAAAGGCATATGTATATATGCAAACGGTAAGAAAGAAGGTGGATCATTCAAGATACCTAGCAAGTTGTTAGAAACCACCGGTGAGCAAAATGGGAGAACTCATGAGCATGGAGGAAGGTGTCGACCTCTGTGTCTTCTTTTTCTGGATTTTTGTGCCCAAAACCATGGGGTCAAGTTTGCAATTAAGCGGTATAAGTTTTATCGGAAAACGCAGGAGAGCTGCGCTTCATTAATATAAGAAGATAAGAGGGTACAAGAACCCTACAACACACGAACACACTCACTCGCCCCACTCACACACCAACACACACACACACACAGCACTGACCCAAGACACAAACACAAAGCTCAAACGCCCAGAGCTGTAACTAGGCACACAGGAAAAAATCTACCCAGGGGAAGTCAAGAGGGATAACCCTCGAGCCCCTGCCATGGCCCACAAACGGCGCTCCCCTTCAGCGATGACTAAGGCCACATCAACGCTCGGAGCTGATCCATCAAAAACACACTTATTCCGGTGGTTCCAGAGAGTCCAAGCCCCAAGAATGACTAGAGAGTTGACGCCTTGCACTGCCAGACTCGTTGTAGCAGTGCTAGCTCTTTCCCACCAAACAAGAAAGGAAGTATCTGCAGGTTGTGGGGATAAAGCCTGAAGGTTGACCTGCCTTAGTAATTTAAACCAAAACTCCCTTGCGAACACGCAACCAACCAGGAGATGATCAATGGTTTCCTCTTCTTGGTCATAGAGTGGACAGCAGGCCGTGCAAGGTAGCCCACGACGCAAGAGACGATCAGCAGTCCAACATTTCTTATGAGCGGCTAACCACACAAAGAATCGGCATTTAGGTGGAGCCCATGACTTCCAGATTTTTTCCCAATAAGTGGACAGCCGACATTTTTAGATCAATGAAATAACTCTGAAATGAAGCTGACTATGAAAAAGCACCCTATCATCTGACAATGAAGGCGCATATATATGAACACGCACACATGGATTGGGAGGGACAGGGAGACTGACCATATCTCTGCACCAATCCCATGTGGGAAGCCTCCTTCTACCATTACCAATATATTGATTTTCCTCACAAATGCATTAATAGCAGTTCTATCCAGTGGCCTAACTGAACGAATATTGATTACCTGAACAAAGAATTACTAAAGAATAAGGATATGATGGCTCCACAAGAAAAGAGATATGTGCACAAGACTACTGCAGAAGAAAATGCAGAAAAAGGAAGAAGAAATTACCTCGGTGCTGATACCCTACTTGGTCAAGATATCTGCGGCCCAAAAAATGGCAGTACATGAGAATACAACCAGAACCACCAACAAGATATATTTATATAGCTAAAACGTAGGCAGATTCAATCACGAGGAGCCGCTCCGTGGAGTAGCCGCACGCCTCCGCTCCCGGCACGGAGCCGCTCCGGCGCGCGCAGTGGCTGCACGACGGTGCATCTGACGGCCGGCGACGAGGAGCGGGGTGGAGTCGCACCCAGGGCCAAGAAGCTCTAGGTGTTTTCTTGGTCTTTAATCTTGTACAAACCTACTGCATGTACCTGAAAATAAAAATGACTGTAGTTACCTGAAGTTTATGGTAGGTCAGGTTTAGGACAGGAGGGGGTTAGCATTGTGGTTGAAAAGAGATACACAACAATAATTGATAATTTGATTTTGGTTGAAGTATGGCTAGTTCTTTGGAGTTCATTTGCCTTAAAGGTTTTGTTAGATGATTATTGACTATGCTTTCTTGTAATCAAAAAGGGGGAAAAGGAATATTGTGCTAAAGCTAGGGAGATCATGAGTAGGGTGGGAAGTGTCTGTGCTTGACAGCACTGAAGGAGGAAGACGAATCCTAAGACGGATAAAAAGTTCTAGTCAAATATCCATATTTGTAATGCAAGCCTTACTGCCAGATCAGGAAGTTAATTGTTGTTTAACCAAGAGTTCAAATGCTTGCCAACATGCAATCAGTTATTTTTTTTTTTCTGTTTTTCCACGGGGACGGCTGAGTTGGGTATTGGGCCATTGGGGGCATGTGGATGCCTGATAGGACTCAAGACACTTGGTAAAACAGAGAAATATAAGTTACTAGTAGTACCTCTGCAGAAGCTCACAAATATGTAAAAGTTTTTCTAAGAATTCAAATTACTAAATTCATGTTGTATAAGCCCAGAATTTGCCAAATTGGTCATGATAATCAGTATTCAGTACATGGCAGACTAATGGGATATTTTTTTTCCCATTCCACTCCAATCCCAGAGTTGCCAAACTAGTCCTTAAATGAATAAGCTAGATATTTTTTCCGTATGGTTGTACATGTGCCTTATTATTCCTGACTAATGGTATCAAACTTATGTACGAAGTACGAAGACATATTTTAAGTCCATAATGTAACCTCAATCGAGAGAAATGCCTGCAATTTAGCTTAGATCCTCACTGTTGTTTTTTGTTCCAACACTGCTTGCGGAAAACTTTGTGCAGCTGCGGATGTGCTATTATGGAAAGACAAGAAGACCTCTGCTGTAATAATAGGCGGTGCGACTATCATTTGGGTTCTGTTTGAAGTGCTTGATTACCATCTCTTGACCCTGATATCCCATGTACTGATTGGTGCCCTGGCCATCTTGTTCCTGTGGTCCAAATCTACTACATTTACCAAGAAGTGAGTCGAGACATCATGATCCTTGCATATTCTGTTTAAGACAGAACATCTTATTTAGTGCGGTGTTGCTTCTGCAGGAGCCCAGCAAATGTTCCAGTAGTGCAGATTCCGGAAGATCTTGTTGTGAATGTTTCACGAGCACTATGCAATGACATGAACAGAGCGCTTCACTTGTTCCGGGAGATCGCACTAGGGCATAATCTGAAGAAGTTTCTGGGTGTATGTTTGTGTGCTTATAGAAACATTTGATTTTAAGCCTCATGCTGGGGTTTGAGATTGTTCAAGTATCTCTTGCGTTCTCTCAGGTGATCGTGGGGCTGTGGGTCCTCTCAGGAGTTGGAAGCTGCTGTGACTTCCTCACCTTGATATACATTGGTAAGTATCTTCGAACCTGCACGGTAGTTATTACAAAATTTCTCACCCGGTAAGTTGCTGGACTGATCAGTTGGCCATTGAAAACAGCCGTCCTGATGCTCCACACGGTGCCAATCTTGTACGACAAGTACCAGGACAAAGTGGACCATTTTGCTGGAAGGGCGCACACCGAGGCCCGCAAGAAATATGAGGTGTTGGATGCCAAGGTCCTGAGCAAGATCCCGAGGGGCCCATCCAAACCGAAGAAGCAGAACTAGGATGAACTGCGGAGACGCCGTTCTCTGAATGCTGGCATCCTTCTGCGTGAATGTTGGGTTTGAGGTTTGCAAGATATATGTAATCTTTATCTGGTGGCTGCCGGCGCTTGGTCATTCCGCTGCCAGCGATGCTGATTGTGGATGGATGCTGCTGTTTGTCTTTGTGACGCCAGTTGATGCTACTTAGGTACTCTTATGTATGTATGTATGTCTGTGCGTGCGCGCGCACGCGTTCGGATGCTACGTTTTTATTTATGCAGTAGCTTGTAAATTTCGGTGGTAAATAAATCCTTGTTACTCGGTGATCTCTGTGGGGCGATGGTGTTCTCTGTGGGGCGATGTATGCTTCACTAGTGTTATGTTGAAGTGTAGTTTATTGATATCACACAACTTGATTAACCTCATCACATGTTTACAATATATAGCTTGTACATGCATAGAAACTGAAAGAGAAACTGGAGAAAGACGAAGGGCAACAGTCTGAATACACGTAGTCTGGACCGAAAATCCATAAACGCAGACGACGGTAGACCTTTGGTGAAGAGAGGTAGACCTTTGGTGAAGAGATCGGCGAACTGAGAGGAAGTTGGCATATGTAGAACGCGAACAACACCAGCGGCTTCACGTTTTCGGACAAAGTGAAGGTCGATCTCGATGTGTTTGGTGCGCTGATATTATACCTTTGGTGACGAGATCGACGAACTGAGAGGAACTTGGCATATGTAGAACGCGAACAACACCAGCGGCTACACGCTTTTGGACAAAGTGAAGGTCGATCTCGATGTGTTTGGTGCGCTGATATTATATCGAATTGGAGGAGCGCTGATGTTACATCGGATTGGACGAGAGAGACGGCACTCACATTGTCGCAGACTCGCAGTAGACTAGTGTGGTACGCGGACGAGGGTGGTGGAGCTCCTGAAGAAGCTGGCGGAGCCCAGAAGCTTCGGTAAGTGCATTCGCGAGGAGAGATAGACACCACACATTGTCGCAGACTCGCAGTAGACTAGTGTGGCACGCGGAGGAGGGTGGTGGAGCTTCTGAAGTAGCTGGCGGAGCCAAGAAGCTTTGGTAAGTCCATTCGCAACTACACGATATTCAGTCTCGGTACTGGAGTGAGAAACCATGAGCTCACAGTTCCTAGGCCAGAAAATCTGGTTATCACCAAAGAGCACAGCATACCCTGAAGTAGAGCATGCGTATCGGGACAGCCTGCCCAATCGGGGTCAGTGTAGACGATGAGAGCTGATGATGCTTGTTGTCGTTCGCGACACCAAGATGCCGTATAGACACCTCAAGAGTAGAGAGAAGCGTAGGGGCGTGGGCACTATCGCTGAGAACGGTGGAGCTCGGAGACACGAGAGATTTAGAGAGGTTCGGGCCACCCTAGAGGTGTGACATCCTACATCCTCTTTGGTGTGTTACTATAAAATGGAGAGCAAGATTACAAGTCAAGTGTCCAAAGGCGTAGACGCTCGAGCAAATTGTGAGGCTAAGTCCTATAAGTGGGAGGGGGTTCTCCCTAATGCGCAGTGGTCTCTCTTTTATAACACAAGAGAGCAGGCCCCGCTACAAGTCTGTATGTATAAATAATTTATGAGGTGTGGTGCAGGCTAGAAATAGTACTGAGTAGATATGGTGCTGGTATAGAGCTGGTGGAGAGAAACTATTGTATCCGTGTCCATTTAGTGCACGCGTGCAGGCTCAGCATGTTGCACGTTGTTTTCCTTATCTCCATAGTCAAAAGGCGTTTGTCTTGTCATCTTGTAAGACATATTAGGCTAAATCTAGGGGCTCCCCTATCCTCCATCTCCTATTCCACCTACCATTTTCTCTGTCTACAGTACCAGAATTAATTACACACAGTGCATAGAGGAGGCATTTGAGAGAGGTGTTGGTTTTAGCCTTAGAGTAGGTATTGTCATAAATGCAGCATGCATGCAAGAGCAGCTCCACAACCCCACAAAGTTTCTGCACGAATTGTAGACAGCCCCAGAGACCTTGGAGACTACTGCAAGCTTGCTGGGCTAGCCCCAGGAGCCCCAGGGCTGCTGCGCGCTTTCTGGGCAGCCTCGGGAGCCCTCGGGGCTGAAAACAGTACAGAGAGGTGATGGTTGTCCCTGCAGCCAAGTGGATGGAGAAGTCAAAAAGCTCTTGCAGCATTTGTGCTTACTTGTGGGTTGTACAGAGAGTCATATAATGGCTACATAGTATGAATGACCGCTTCACTTGTGTGCAGGCTTGGGCAGGCTAGACGTGTGCACAGGCACAACACGGTGTTGCTACCCCCAGACGGCATGCATGCTCCTTTGTATGCGCAGCTTCCATGCCACACAAGTTGAAATGTGAATGTCAAATCCACACTATAGCCATGCTGCAGGGCTGCAGCTAGGTAGGAAGCTTGATATGTAGGATATAAATACTGCCCAACCTGTTGTATACCTATAGTCTGCTGCTACTTATTAATTGCGCACGGTGGGATGCTTATCCAAGCAATGCGCGCACAGAGCCAGGTGGTGGCCAGGTGCGAGGCTGAACCGGGGGCTGGCAACGTGGCAAGGGAGCCCCGGAGGCCCCCCGGGGTTGCATGCTGGTTGCATGATGCCAGATTTTTTTTGTACTTAGCTAACATATGTTATTTTGTTGTAAAAAAAGGCAGCATATGAGAGTACCCCCTATTCGATATCACTGACAATGTCGTGCAGCTAAGAAAGAGCCCGAGGTCCGTGGTGCCCAATAGATAATGAAGAATGCACTTCACTGCAGTGAGGTGAGGCTCTCTCGGGTCTGCGTAGGTGATGTCAGGGCGAGTGAAAGTCAAATACTGGAGTGCTCCAACCAAACTGTGATACAAGGTCGGGTCAGCCACAAGATCCCCATCAAAAGAAAGATTGGCTTGACCGTCCACGAGAGTGGTGCATGGCTTGCATGCAGTCATGCCTACACACTCTAGGAGGTCGAGAGCATACTAGCACTGTGAGCATCATCCAGGACGGAGAGCGTGTAGCAACAATACCTAATAAATGATGTAACGGACCAAGATTCTTCATTGGGAAGG
This sequence comes from Paspalum notatum, assembly GCA_022530915.1. Lineage (NCBI taxonomy): Eukaryota > Viridiplantae > Streptophyta > Magnoliopsida > Poales > Poaceae > Paspalum > Paspalum notatum. The sequence goes on from CM039688.1 coordinate 15,524,978, forward strand.
AAGCCTGTAAAGCAGTGAGAAGCTGACGAAGCAATGTAGCAGATGAGGCCATCAAGACAATCATAGAGAAGTAGATAGGCTGTACCAGAATCCCGTTTGTACATAAATAAGGAGGTGTTGGACTTAGCCTCGAGAAAACCTAGAGTATGTAGGTGAGTAGCAAAGCAACTGTACCGGGCGTGAGGGGTCTGCTTGAGACCATATAGGGATTTGTTGAGGCGACAAACATGGGGTGAGTCACATCAAAAAAACAAGAAGGCTGAGAGCATAACATAATCTCTGAGGGACTGCCACGGAGGAATGCATTCTTGATGTTGAGTTAATGGATAGGCCAATTGTTGGAGAGAGCCAAACTGAGAACAATGCGGATAGTGGCCGGCTTCACAACAGGACTGAACGTCTCATCAAAATCAACACCAGGACGTTGTGTAAATCCACCGAGCTTTATAACGGTCAAGAGTACCATCAGAGTTGAGCTTGTTCCAAAAAATCCATCTGCCAGACACGACATTGGCATGAGGAGGCCATGGTAGCAATGTTTAGATGTTGATGGTAGTCAAATCCTGAAATTCCTCCTCCATGGTGCCACGCCAATTAGGATCAGTAAGTGCACTACGGATAGAAGTTGGCACATGTGGAAGAGTGGCCGCATGAAGGTTCTTGCTAGGCTGCCTGAACCCACTCTTGGTGCGAGTATGCATGACATGATCGTTGATAGTGGGAGGTACGAGGACTGCACTAGGAAGCAGCACAGGGGCAACAAGGTGCAAGCGCGGCATGCGAGCAGAGCGTGCCTGCCCCACACTAGCCTAGTGCCAAATTGTTGGAGAACCAGGTGACTATCCCAGCAAGAAAGGAGGTCCACCAAGCAGTGGTAGCCCAGGAGAAGGGACCCACTAGGTGGCAGCCCACCAGACAACGGTAGCCCGGTGGAAATTGGCAACGACGATGGGGGTGATCTCGGCAAAAGGAAAGGAGGACTCATCGAAGACAACATGGTGAGAGATGATGACACAGTTTGTAGTGAGGTGAAGACATCTATAGCCTTTGTTGTCGGATGAGTATCCTGAAAAGATGCACAACGTGGAGTGAGGAGCAACTTTGTGAGGTGTAGTGGAAGAAAGGTTAGGATAACACCAGCACCCAAAAACCTGAACATGATCATAGGACGGAGGATGACTATGGAGGGTATAGAAGGGCATGGAGAAGTGAAGGATGGAGGTTGGGTGGCAGTCACTACAGGAAAAAACCTATTTTTTCATGGGCCAAAACCCACGAAATTAAGTCTTTTTCGTCGGTCTGCAGACGAAAATATTACCAGAAACAAAAATGGACGAAATTGCAGAAGTAAATTCGTGGGCCCTCAACCCAATAGGCAGAGAAAGGTGTGCCTGAAAAAGGAGGGAGTGAATGATATTGTTGAGTGTGCGGAGAATCTGCTTAGCTTTACTATTTTGCTGCAAGGTATAGGGGCAAGAGATGTGGAGATGAACCCCGTGGCTGAGAAAGAAGGTACGTGTGGATGACTTGTCAAACTCACGACTGTTATCACATTGCATGCTTTTGGTAGAGTGGCCAAACTGAGTAGTAACAAAAGCAAAGAAATGTGCAATGGTGGAAAACGTGTTGGATTTAAGATGAAGAGGAAAATTCATAGTGGTAGTGATCTTCAAGTATGACAAGGTTGTATTTAAAACCAGTCACACTCGGTATGGGGCAGGTCCACAAATCACAGTGCACAAGGTCAAAAGGTCGTGGAGCTCGTGACTGAGAGCAAGAAAAAGGGAGATGAACATGACGACCAAGTTGACATGCATGGCAAATATCTGTGCTAGTATTTTTATTACATGAAATAGCAGAAGAGCTAGCAAGTCGAGACAAGGCCGCATGGCTGAGGTGACCAAGACGGCAGTGGTACAAGATGAGGAGACACACTAGTGAGAAGGGCTTCTGGAGATGTGCCGACAGGTGAAGGGCACATTAGGTACAAAGAGCTTGAGCTATTTCACCTAGCGATCACGCTCTAGGTTCTGAGATCCTTCACAGAAAACCCAAGAGGGTCAAATTCAACGGAACAATTGTTGTCAGTTGTAAAATGACGCACATAAACAAGATTCTTGATAATATGAGGAGGGACAAGAACATTGTTTAGGTGAAGGTTACCGACACAAGTTAACCTAGTGGTTGTGATAGTAAGATGGGTCTCGTCGTCCACAACAATAGATGAAGGGGTGGAGGAGGAGGGCAGGTGAGAAAAAGACAATATACCAGAGGTGGAGACCATGTGAGAGGTAGCATCGGAGTCCATGTACCAATCCCTAAATGGAGGTGCAAGTGTCATGGTATTAAAGGTAGTAGCGAGTGCTTGCCGATCCCATGGGCCAAAACCACCTGTAGGAAGAGGAGCCGAAGTTGCTGGAGATGACGGTAGGCCGCAGTGATGACCCAAGGAGGCCTGCACCGGGTCACACAAGTGAAGCTAGAGTAGGCCATGCCATAAGACCCTGCTGGGGAGGCCTAGGCAGGGTTGATCCACCGCGCCACCCTTGGACCGACCAGGCCACATTTGAATGGTCTCTGTCTAAGGGTTATACACTGTTGGCCAGGCCACCGGGTGTGGGCTAGGCCTAGGCGTGCTGCCAGTTACACCTCCAGGGGAAGCACCAGTCCCACGCGGCCGCTAGGTGATGCACCACCACTGCCGCCACTCCCACGCTGACGATGGTGGTTGGCACCACTGGAGCTGCCACCGGATCCCCCACCACCACCAACACTACCAAAGCTCCCACTGCCGCTGGAGCTTAAGGTGGGAGCAGGGAGCATGGTGGCCGCGACGAACGCCATGGTCGGAGAAGATGCGGGCATCGTCAAGGTGAGTTCATTGAGAAGCAGCTCAGAGCAGATCTCGACGAAGGCAGGCAGGAGCGTTGCCGCTAGTGGAAGAGGTGTAGGTTGTGGAAGCGTTTAGAGAGACCACATAGGACATTCATGGCGAGAGCGCGGTTGGGGACGTTCTCTCCCAACTCGATGAGGGAGTCAGTGAGGGTCTTCAAGCACTGGCAGTAGTCGGTGATGGAGAGTGAGCCTTGGCACAGGGTACGAAACTCAGTGTCGACAAGAAGGACACAAGTTTCGCGGTTGTTGGTGAATTGCTGGTCAACCGCGACCCAAGCGCCGCGAGTGGAGAGTGTCGCCATCGTGACTGTTGGCGGCTCTTAGCTTACCGGATTTTACTCCGCAAGCGCACGGAAACTGTTGTAGCCTTTCACCCGGGAGTATTCCAAGGTATCGTATTTATCCAAAGGAAAGCATTGAGATAGAGCTATCAAACTGTCATTCATCCAGCTCTTACTACTAATTCCTATCAACCGATAGCTAGGAAAGGTTGACACCAAGCACCATGGGATAAAGCCAAGCACCGTTGGCAAGAAAACCGGTAAAGCTAGGAGGAAACGAGTCACGGACTGTGGTATGGTCTTCTATCTCTTCTAGCATACAAGAGCTATCGGTGCTGAAGGTCAAAAGGATCTCAACAAAGCTATGAACTTGCGTGGAGCAAAATTCTAGAGTCTTGAGGGTGCCAGGGGGTAGATAGTTTGTCCTGAAAGAGCCTACAGTCTAGCTAACACCTATGAGCCTCTCGAACGACGGGCCTAGACTACACAGGCACACCACATGCTGTAACCGAGTGGGGCTACCAAGCAAATCTAGGTGGAGAGGATGGACGCTACGAAGCTTGAACAACAATAGTTCATCCTTAGCTAGAGGAGAGGAACTAACCAGAGCCTAGCGTCTAAGTCTAGGGTTGAATTGTAGCACTGGCAAGCATAACAACAATCAATCAAATCGAGCTTAGCACAACTCAGGCCGATATGGTGGACCAAAAGGAAAATGCAACTAGACCAATCGAATTACTAATAGAGACAAAGATAAGTGCATAAAGTAGAAAGATAAAGTATTTGCACTTGTCAATATCAGAAAGTAATGCTTAAGACATGAAAATATAATTTATTACCGAAGATTCCGACTGAGTCCAAAACAGCAGACCTTCTCTAACTCCTAACTAAACACTATTTTCATAATGGAGGCACCTCCCATGGGGTGCCTCCGAGAGAGGGAGAAAGAGAGTTCACATGGTGAACGGTACATGGATGAGAGGGGGGTGTGCCCCTCTATTTATAGGTGGTGGAGGAGGAGGGAATATTCCTGGTGCCTACATGCAGGGTTCCTCCTCCAATTGCTTCTTGGGCGCCACCTGGCCTGGAAACCGACATAGGGAGGTCAGTAACTTCCTTCCCCACATGCTGGCACAAGAAACCGGTCAAGAACCAGCCTCTAGGTCGTTGAACCGAACGTTGGGAGCAAGAACCAGCTGTTACAGTGTTTTCTAGGTCAAAAACCGGCCAACTGCCAATTGGACTGAGCGGCAGCCGCTCCCCACGCGCCACGTGCCCCCGGTTGCGAGCGAAACCGCGCGCCATCAGGAGCCGTCACGTGGCCGCCTATGACTGGTTGCTGCGGGTCGCCGATTCAAATGCGCGGGCGCACGTGCATCCCCCTGGGGCGCCACGTGGCCGCATCTTATTGGCCGTGCCGGGGAGCTGCGGATTGCGATCCGTGGCTCTACTTGGCCGCCAATGGTTGTGCGCCGCGTGTCGTCTCCGGGTGGTTTCCTGCCCGAGGTGCAGTACGGAGGGGGCTGCTGACGTCAGCGATGACGTCAGTAGTCCCTATACTTTTGTATTTTCAATATCTTTTGTATATGAGCTCCAAATGATGCAAATAATATATCCGTTGCAATTTTCTCGATGAGCTCTATGCAATGGTGTAGTCCTTGAGGGAATTTGAGATACTTTGTAGTAGTGAAATTTGCAAATCTTATCTCAAGCCCTTTTGTGCGTGATTTCTCTCCTGCTCCAAATGATATTCTTTTGCATGGAATTTGAGCATCTCCCTACAATACATCGAAAACCACCAAGACTCGTGGAATTCGTCAGTGTTAGGTAAATAATGCACAGAATTTCATGTATACCCCATTTATTTACCGAGGAATTGGCATTCGAAACCATGAAATAACGACCGCCAACAGTGACGATCTCAAAGAGATCAGTGGTTATGGAGCCGTAGAGCCATGATAGGACATGAAGGTCCATCCGCACCCAATGCGCATTGGTAGGAAAGGCGACATCGGTGAGGACGTGCTCGGTGAGAGCAAACTTGCCGAGAGCAAGAAGCATTTGCCGACACCACGTTTTTTATCGAACACGCATGAGAGCTGCATATCATTTATATTAAGAAGAAAGGCGGGTACAAAGAAAACCCAAACACCCCAACATGCACAACCTCTCTAGTACAACAACATATGCGTCTGTGACAAAAACTCGACAAAAGGAACGACCAATACATCAAGAACCCAACTCCAGAGCCTGGGCAACTAGGTGAGAGACTTGCCCCTGCTAAACTCCAAAGATCTAGCTCCTCTAAGACCTGGTTCACAAGGCCTGCAAGGTTAGGTGAAACTCCATCAAACACACATATGTTGCGATGTTTCTAGAGGGACCAAGCTCCAAGAATAATCACAGAATTCAGTCCTTGCCTAGTGGGGCCAGGAACTGCCTCATTAGTATGCCGCCACCAATCACCAAAGGAAGCAACTACAAGCTTGGGGCAAAGAGACTGGAGACCAACCTTATGAAGTAGCTGGAACAAAAAATGCTGGGAGAAAACATAGGTTGCGAGTAGGTGATCAATGGACTCAGACTTCTGGTCACAAAAAAGGAATCTAGGATGATGTTGCAGCCCTCTTTGAGTAAGCCGGTCAGCAGTCCAACATCTGCCATGGTCAACCAACCACATGAAGAAGCGACAATTACCAGGAGCCTAGGATTTCCAAATGCCCTCCCAAGAGTCAAAGAGGATCACACCCTGGAAGAAACTCTCATAAGATGACTTCGTAGAATACTGTCCAGAGGGTGAGAAATGCCAAATGTGTCTATCTGCAGCCTCTGGATCCAACACAATCTGAGATAGAGGACCCCAAAGCTGCAGATACTCGATTAAGGCAGCAACACCAAGAGCCCCTTGGAGGTCCGAAATCCATGCATTCTGTGTAAGAGCTTGAAGAACAGTGCGTCTACTGGCTTTCCTTTTGGAAACCAGCCTAAAGAGCTGAGGTGCAAGATTAGCGATACACTGTCCATGGAGCCATTTATCCGTCCAAAATAGTGTATGGCCTCCATTTCCAACCTCGTTATATATAGCCATCGAGAAGAAGGACCACACCACCTTGGGGACTTGAATTGGAAGTGAAGCCCAAGGTTTATCAGCCTCTGTTTTTTCAAGCCAAAACCATCTCATGCAAAGTGCCTAGCTTAGCTTTTGAAGATCAGTAATGCCTAGACCACCGAGCTCATGGGGTCGACAGGACTTTGGCCAAGCAACCAGACAATGACCACCGTTGAGTTGTTTCCTCCCTCTCCAAAGAAACCTCCTCCTGATCTTATCGACCTCTTTGATTGCCCATGGTAGAAAATCAACAACCATTTGCAAGTACACCAACATGGAGGTCAAAACTGATTGCAAGAATTCTTCTACCTTCCCAGGTTAACAGATCAGCCTTCCAACCAGGGAGACAGTCCGCAATCCGATCTATAAACGGCTGAATTTGATCCCTTGACATATTGCGCAGAGAAAGAGGAACTCCTAGATATTTGCTAGGAAAATCCTTCAGCTCACATGGCAGAATGTTCTGGACCACATTCACATCCACCTCTGCACATTGGATCAAGAAAACATTACTCTTATGCAAATTAGCCAAAATAACCACATCGTATCCAGGGCTAAGCTCAAATTCGAGGCAGCAGGGCGAAGGAAAATAACCACATCGTCAGCATAAAGAGAACCCCTGCGTTGTAATGATCTTGTGGAGAGGGGTTGTAGCAGACTAGCAGCGGAAGCTTTAGCAAAAATCAGACTGAGAACATCCATAACTAGGATGAATAGCATAGGGGATAAAAGGGTCCCCCTGTCGCAGCCCTCTTCTATGAATAATAGAATTGCCCGAGATCCCATTCAAAAGGATCTGAGAGGATGAGGATGACAGCAAACCACTAAGAACATTCCACCAAATCAACCCAAAGCCTAGCTTCCAAAGGACCTCAAGTAAAAAGGACCATGAAACCGAATCAAAAGCTTTTGTAATGTCTATTTTGAGGAGAATGCGAGCCTGCTTCTGAAGGTGAAGAAATCTTGTTGTTTGTTGCACTAACAAAAAATTGTCCTGAATGGAACGGCCCTTGATGAAAGCACTTTGATTTGGGGAGACCAACTCATGTAGCCTTCCTGCCAACCTGTTAGCAAAGATTTTGGTGACGAGCTTTGCAAAACTATGAACCAGGCTAATTGGATGGTAATCCTTAACATGAACCACACCATCCTTTTTGGGGATGAGAGTTATGAAAGCGGAATTGAGCGATTGCAAATTATCTAACTTCCTGCATCAAATCGCCGAGATAGCCACCATAATATCATCTTTTACGATCGACCAACAGGCCTTGTAAATGAGAGCCAATGGATCGGCCTCGTTGCTCTCCTGGTGTGATGAGTGATTGTCAACAAGCTCAAGCCCTCTGATGGACTGGAGGCCCTCCGATGGACCGGAGGTAGAGGATGATGAAGACATCGATGGACTGAGGCAAAAGCCCTCCGATGGACTGGAGGCAAGTCTCGGCGTCGGTCGGCTATGGAAGCTCGGTACACGGAGGGGCGGTTCGGCAACGGTGGTGTAAGCCCTCCGATGGACCGCGAGGCGACTCCGATGGACTGGAGAAGCCGGGTGCCACCGTGGTGCTCCAACCCGAGTGCATGGCGCGAAGACGTGCGAGGGAGGCTTTGGCGGCTTCGGCTCAAAACTGCTACCCAAGTTCAATTGACTTGGTGGGTTGGGCTCTGACTCGCCAAGATAGAAGATTGGGCCAAGACACTGCCCAAGAAGCCCGCAGAATAAAGTTTTCTGGTTTCTGAGTTCAAAACCGGGGGAAGCTTCCGGACTACTGGCTACGTGGCGTATATCCAAGCGAGGCGTGGAGAGGAAGAAGATCAAAGCATCATCGTAGTCATCCGATTGTATCATTTTCATTTCAGCCCTTTTCGGGCATTCTAGAGTAAGGGTCTTAGTGTTAAACGATGTTGTTAGGCCTGGGGTATAAATAGCCTTGTGGCTGGTCATCTATGTGACTCTTCCACCATTAGAAAACCCTAGGCTTAGTTTCCATACAGCCAAGTGCTAAAGAGAGAAAGGAGAGCTTTAGGCTAGGATTTGAGTCCCCAAGCTAGTGTTCTTCACATCAAGAGAGAGGATGAAGGGTGGTAGGCTGTAGAAACCTTTGTATGAACTCAATTTCATGATTAATCCTGCAATATTTCTCTAAAATTGGAGTGCTTGTGTGCAGCCCTCTCCCTTCTCCTTCTCTAGTTTGGTTTTTGGGTGATTTCTCAAAGGCTTTTGGTGCTTTGCTTTGTCTACGAGTTTTCCCCACTTCTTTTGGTGTTTTGGACTTGCAAGGACGTGGAGATTATGACTTAGATCATCTCAAACCTGCAGGTTTGCCATGAGTAAGTCGAATTTGAGTTTTCCCCTTTTCTTGCCCAAAGCTTGCCTTTTCACGAGATCTGAAATTCCCGCTAATCCCTTGATCTTTTTCCATAAATCTTTTGGAAATAGCTTTGGAATAGTGCTCAGATAGCCTGTATCAATTTTCGTGAAGATTGGACAAGGTTTGGTCAGATTTTAGGTTTGGGAACTCAAGTTCCAGGGTTCTACCGGACTATCTGGTGCAACCACCGGACTATCCGGTCCTCTACCGGACAGTCCGACGGCGTGCACCGGACTATCCGGCTCCTGCCCTCGTCCCAACCTTTACCGGACTATCCGGTGCAAGTCACCGGGCTATCCGGTCTCTACCGGACTATCCGGCGTGTGGCTGCGCAGTCGGTTTCTGTTGGAGTTTTTGCCGTTTGGGTTTTGCTTCGTCCTTGCCCGAGTGATTCTCACCACTGGCCCATACTCTTCGCTCTCTGTTCATCAGTGAGACGCATTTAGGTGCGAAGTGGCTACGTGGGATCCTCATTTGCAAGAGACGTTGTTTCACTTGACTGGCGATCTTGTGGTCGTCGAGTCTTGTGCTTCCGCTCGCTTGGTGTGTTCCCGTTCAGTGGGCGACATCAAGTGCTTGCTAGACACGTTTTCTTTTAGTGGACGGTGTCTAGCGTCTGTTGTGTGAAGTGTGTTAGTTTGCACCAGGGGGTTGTGAGTTTGAGTTTTTAAGTGCTCCTATTCACCCCCCCTCCCCCCTCTAGTCGCACGTCTCGGTTCTACAGTAAACGCGCCTAGTAAACTCGTCGAGGCCAGGGCTTTACCTGACGGCATCTGGGATATAGTTCTCCACACTTCTTTTATAGGAATAGGTCTGTCTAGAGCAGCTAAGTCGTGCGCGGTGATATCAAGTTCATCAAGGTTGGTTGTATGCTCCCTGGACAGATTAGAACCCAGAATGCTGCAATGAAAATCATGAATAACCTTTTCTTTCTCCTCATGCCTTGTGAGAATGAGATCACCTTCGACCAGACTACCAATGGAGTTTCTTTGCTTACGGTATCGAGCATGAGCATGAAAGAGAGCAGTATTTGCATCCCCTTCCTTAAGCTAAGAGATCCGAGATCGGCTCCTTGCAATGATACGCTTGAGAGATGACAAGGCCAAAAGGTGCTTCTTGAGACGGTTTCGCAACCAGATTTTCCTGTCAGAGAGAGGATGCATGTCATGTGCAATCTCGAACTGATGCAAAATTCCCTGGCCAGGCCAAACTGGAACTCCACATGCCCAATGCACTTCTGACTCCATCCCTGAAGTGCTCTCAAAGTAGCTCTGAATTTTTTAGCTAGCGTCTCAAAGGGACAGTTAGCTCATGGGACCGAATTCCATGCCTCTGCCACGGCATCTTTAAAACCTTCTACTTTTGTCCAATGAGCCTCAAAATGAAATCTTATCTTCCCTTTTTTTTTTATTATCATGCATCCCAAGCAGTGATGGGCAGTGATCAGAACCATCATAGGAAGAACTGAGGAGAAGGCAGTCCGGGAAGAGCTGCTCCCAACCAGGTGAGCATAGCATCCGATGAAGTCTCACTAAAGTAGGAGCATCTTGACCATTAGATCAGGTATACTTGCGGCCTAAGAGTGGAATGTCTTTCAGCCCAAGATCATGAATTAGTCTCCTGAAACGACCCATCATAGCTCTATTAACCAGCGAGTTATTTTTTGTCCTCGTCTTTATAAATGAGATTAAAATCTCCCAAGATGATCCAAGGTCCCTGGCACCCGTCTCTAATTGTTCTCAACTCCTACAGAAAAAGCAGTTTGTCTTCATTGGCCTGAGGGCCATAAAGACAGGTGAGCCACCAAACTTGATCAGCAGAAGGATGAAACTGGACAGTGGCGCTGAAGGAATCAACTCTGTGACCCTAGAGCAAGATGTTGCCAGGCAACCAGCACTCCACCAGCACTCCCTACCGCCAGCAGGGTGACAAAATTGGCAAAATCAGAGCCAGCGAAGAGATAATAACCCCTTGAGGCCTTGAGAGATGTCATTTCTTGTAAACACACGATATCAGCTCGCGAGGAATCAACTAGATTACGTACTGCATCCTGACGGGCCCTAGAATTTAGGCCCCACACATTCCAACACAAAACATTGGATGGGTTCATTTAAACCGATGAGATCAACGACCAAGAAGAAACCGAAACACCCAAACCAGATCAGCCTGGAGGCACACATCATCAGATGGAGCCCACCCAAACAGCGCTATGCTAAGGCCTGATTGTGAGACTCTGAGAGTTGATGAGCAAAAAGTTGAGCATACTCATCGAGAGCTTGTTGGTCTAAACCTTCATTATCTGCAATAATATCCAACGATCTCACCACCCGCTTGCGGACTCTCGCCGACTCCTTGAGGAATGACCGGTCAGGTTCAAAACCTGCGATCCTATGGCTACGGCGTGGGGGTGCAACCGGCAAGCGCGTAGGGGCTCTAGCAGGCAAAGGGGTAGCGAGGATCGCGGACGTCTTCTTACGGAGCTTCGCCATGAACAAATTCTGTCTCGGGGAGGCTTGCCTTGGCGACGCAGCACCACCCGAGTTGAACCGTGCTGGACGACAGGGGCAGATGTTGGAGAAGGGAGGTGTGTCGAGGTCGAGGGTGACCGGGACAAGGGCGTGGATGTTGATGACGTCAAGCGCCTGCGCATGGAGGGTAGGAACAGCGTCGCCGGTGCTGTCGTTGGTAGCCACGGAGCCGTCGTCGTCCTCAGGCTCGGGTGGAGGGACTTCCGAGAGGCGGCGTTGGGCGTCAACGAGGGCCTGCTCATGGCGAGCGACCTCAGCTTGAAGAGTGTGGCGCTTGGCGGCAACGGCCTCGCGCGCAGCAGCAGCCTCGCGGGCAGCGGCGGCCTTGCGCGCGGCTGCTTCGGCACCAGCAGCGCGGGCCTGCTCATCGGGAGAGGCATCCGTGGTCATGGCGACGCAGCACCGGAAGTCGAGCAGAAGCGGAAGGATCGAACGATAATTGATACCATGAAGTGTAGTTTATTGATAACCCACAGCTTGTACATGCATAGAAACTGAAAGAGAAACTGAAGAAAGACGAAGGGCAACAGTCTGAATACATGCAGTCTGTTTAACATTGTGAATGTTGGTCGAGTGAGTTGGTGTTTGGTAGATGCTGCCAAAGGTACTACTTTTTGAGAAAGGAAACTTTATTAATCTTTTGATTCAAACAACAACGTATCAAGATGATGTAGATTATAGCCTCTGTTTAACAAAAACAGCCTCAAATAAACACTTGTAACCGAATACATAGTGAAACGATTATAACATAGTTTAAAGAATAGTTATAATACTAGTGAAACAATTGTAACGAGATACACTGTTGTGTGAAATAGTTGTAACTGAAACATTTTAGCAAAACAATCGCTACTGAACTGACGTTCAATTCTAAGATTAGACCATCACTAATAAGATTAGAAGATATTCTTAGCGGTCCTATATCAAATGTTTGTGAAGCTTTCATAGTATAATCTTATGAACTTGGCTTCTGAAGAATATCTTATGATTGAAGCCAATAATGGTCAATGAAGAAGATAGGCTATAGAAGGAATTGCAATGTTTGTTCTAAAAAACTAAGTCATTTCTGCAAGGTGTCAGTGACCAAGTTGCATCCGCTCCTAACAAAACGAGAGGCCTACGATTGCTAGGTAAACTCTGTAACCAAGGGCAAAACATATCAAACTCACTAAAAGATCTAGATATGACCAAGGTGATCTGGATTATTCACCACACTGCTCTGGCCAAACAATATTGAAAAATAATTTTTGCTACCATACCAATTTCAGTTAGCAAGATTATCCTATGTGAGCACCATACCTCTTGGTAAATACAAAAATAATAATTTCCAAAAAAAAGTATTTATTTGCCATAGTCTTTTCTTTATATTGGATACATCTAAATTAATCAGAGCCTATAGTGTGATTTACTTGTCACTTTTGAAAAGTAGCCAATCTTATAAGAATACAGATAGGCTCAGGCAACACTTCCATAGCAAGTGGGAAGAAGACTGCTATCTAATATGTATGCAAATTTTTTTCTCGAACACGCAGGAGAGCTACGCGTCATTATATTAAAAAGGAAAAAGAAGTCTTCATGACTCTTACAGCCCTTAAAGGATAAGACTCCACACCAGAAACGCGCCACACACACCTCGACTAACACCAAGGAGGAGCATCATAGCCATAAGCTACGGAGCCCTTTGGCCCCTGCCATGCACCAAAGACGAGCCTCATCTTTTACACTGCTCAAGATGCTATTCAAACTAGATGAGGCTCCCTTAAACACACCAAAATTTCTATGCTTCCAAATCCACCACCAAAACCACAAAAGAATTAAATCCCATGAATGTCTTGGTACTTGCTCTCTATAAAAATGTTGGAGCCTTTCTTACTAAAATTATGGCTATCCAAGAAAAGCTATGGCAATTTGGTTGTTGTAAGAAAGCAGCGTACTTTAAAGATAGAATTATTTTATTAAACAGTTGCAGCATGGATTATAAATAAAACACACCTTAAAGACATTTCATATAGCATTTTGAATCTATCTTCAACATGTGCAAGAAACACATTCATTTACGGTAATAGTGCGTTTGAGGAAAAACAAAATACAATAATCGTACATGAATTATGATGTTTATAGGATGTTGCAGAATCGATCAATGAGCCGAGTGATGCACGGAAATTTGATTTGTCCCAGCCCGTGGAGCTTCTTCGATCAAACGAGGTTTGGGAGCTCTCCTAGGAATCTGGTAACATGCTAGCAAGAGTTCAACAATGAGGATTTCAGTCGGAGCCTACTTGTCTAATGGGATTTTCTATCCCTTTTCCTAAAACACTGTTTCGGCACTGTTTGACTATTCTACACTGTAGCTGACATGGCGCACAAAGTGGGATGGGATTTGAGGAAGTGGGATGAAGAGTGTTGTTGGATATAGCCTTAGCTCTTATTCTATATATCTATATAGATGGAGGCCACTAAAGTCATATCTTAACCATGTTATCATCTACTAAGAAGCCATGTCATCATCTACTAAGACATTTTATTAATGTCTTTTACCGATTTTCTGTGGCTAATAACATCCATTCATGCAACTATTTGTCCTTTCGATCAGTTCGCCATAAAATTTCCGCGACATAAACACACAGATGATCAATCATTTAAAAGTTAATCTCTTTCAACTAAGATAAATAAGTTATCAAGTATAATGTGTTTAAAAAATAGTACGTTCAAAAATAATGTGTCATAGATGATCAGTCATTTAAAAGTCAACCTCTTCAAACTAAGATGAATAAGTTATCAAGTATAATGTGTTAAAAAATATTGTCATATAATATGCATTAGTATATTTCCACTTTCAAATTCCACGTCATTGGCATCCACAATGTCTCAATTAAGATGAGTCCTACTTTCCACATATTATTTATTTTTCTATTAGCCTAAATTTCCTACTAATAAAGATTGTCAAATACATGTTCAAGTCACTCTTCCCTTTGGTTTACTATACAACTATATTTTTTTTCACACATATATACACAGGTGAACCCATCATGCTTTAGTCATTACAATTCATTCAGTAGCAAGTTGAAGTTACTCCCTATATCTCACATTCGTTCGTGTATTAATGTCGCTATTTTCTAAATGTAAGCCTTTGAATTATATGAAGGCACTTGCCTTTTTTGTCCAAATAATTATGTAATATCCCCTATGAAAGAGAATATGAGATAAAAGGATAGATAAATTGAGTCCTCTATGTAGTTTTTTGATTCACATATTGTTAGGAAGCATACTTAAATGTAATAACTTGTCACCACTAGAGATGTGTTGTTCATGTCATAATAAAATATCCATTTCACAAATCTTTTTAGTAGTTCTAATTGCATAGGTTTATTAGAATTTTATTAGAGGCTGAGGACTGACGGACCCATAGCAGTTTCATTGTTCTATTTTTTCTGCCAAATGAACATTTGAATCAATACTATTTCTTTCTTAAAGAAAATATTGAAATCGCTCTTTTAACTCCCGCAGCAACGCGCGGGAAAATCAATACTATACCTTTCTTAAAGAAAATATTGAAATCGCTCTTTTAAGTCCCGCAGCAACGTGCGGAGAAATTACATGGTTAGATTTATTTTCTCATGCAATAATGCCTCTTTTATTTATAATAGGCTATTAGACTCTGCATAATTGCACACAAAAAAGATAAAGAAAACAAACTTGCCCACAGTTAAGCTTTTTTATGTCTTAATTATTTTTTGCACAATATAATAATATATAATAGTTGTATTAATATAGGATTTGAGGAAAAAAAATTCACACCACTGGTAAGCCATTGTGGAAATTCATGCAGGATACACACAAGTGTACCTGCTTTAGCTATCTCCCATGCACTTTAACGGATGACAAGAAATGAACTTTTTATATGTTGGTTTATGTTGGTTTCCCTCATCTTCAACTTTTCATGTGCAAGAGTAAACTCACATCTCCTCTCACCATGAGTGAGACTTCATGGTTTGCGTTTAGAAGAGTGAACTATATATCATACTCACCATATTTAAATATATGTTGTGGTTGATTTTTTTTTTCAAAACTTCGATCGTTCGCCTTATTCAAAAAAATCATAAATTATAATTTATTTTGTTGTGATTTATTTTATCACTGTATAAAGTTTGAGTGTGACTAGTTTTCTTATATATTTACATAATTTTTTAAATAAGATGAACTATCAAAATTTTGAAAAGAAATCAACCGCGATTTATATTTAAATACAGAGGGAGTAATGTTTATAAGTAGGCCCCTACTCTAGGGGTGTAATCGGATCAAATACAGACGGATATTGCTGATACCGTATTTGTTTTCATATTTTTCTTCGGATTCGCATCGAATACGGATATTGATCAAATATGTCAAATAAGACTCGAATGGTTATCAACATCATATCTATGCAACTTTGAGTACTCGGATACGGATACAGTTCAAATACTAAATTTTCGGACTCAAATACGGATTTGGTCTTAACCTTTCTAAACGGATCGAAGAATATGAACGGATAATATCCATACCTTTTACACTCTAATCCACTCAATTAAATAGATGCCCCCAGTCTCCTATTCCCTCCAAATCCCAAAAGAGTGTCGTTTTAAAAAAGTTAGAAGTCAAATTTTTAGAAATTTGACTATATATAACTTTTATATTGTTTAGTTTTGAATGTTGAAAGTCATATGTATAGATTTGTCTTAACAAGTATTTTTATAAAAATATAAATTTATTATGATATTTATTTATATTCTTAAAAAACATCAGTCAAACTTATATTTGGAAGACCGTGTCGATGTCCAAAACGATGCTGTTTTGGGACCTAGAGGGAGTATTTCTTAGCAATGTTGAAAAAAGCACAACAAACAGGGGTTAATTAGGGCAAGCCCAACCCAGGAACCAGAAGCCCCTGCCGGGCCTGGCCTGGCCTGTGCCCCCGCCCTTGTGCGTTGCCCACTCGCCCCTGTCCACACGCGATTGGTCGAAGCCGGAAGCCCTGCGCGCCGCCACTGCTCCGCGCCGGCTCTCCGCCTCGGTTCCCGACGCGACGCCGCCGGTGACCGGCCACCGTCGCCTGCTAGGCTCCTCTGCGCTTTCCTCCCCGGTGACCGGTCTTCCCTGACAGTGCCAGACCGCCCCACCGCCGCCCCTAGGCTCCTCTCCGGACTCCGGTCTTCGCCCCGGCTCCCTGCCACGCCGGCCGCTCGTGTCGCTGCCAGCCCGCGCCCCACCGGCTCCGTGCCTCAACCTAGCCGCGACCCGCGACGCCGGCCGGCCCCCAGCTGCCGGCTGCCCGTTTCCCTGCTCGGCTGCTCCCCTTCCGGCTCCCTGCAGACCTGCTCAACTTTTGAGAAGGTTTTTAGTTTGTCTCTGATTTGTTACTTGTCAGTATATGGGCCCTGTTTAGTACTCCAATTTCCTCCCAAAATTCACTATGCAAAAAGAAGATTTCCCATCACATCAAAATGCCGGCACATGCGTAGAATACTAAATGTAGATGAAATAAAAAAATAATTGCACAGTTTAGATGTATTTTGCGAGACGAATCTTTTGAGCCTAGTTAGGCCATAGTAAGACAATATTTACCACAAACAAACGAAAAATGCTACAGTGGTTCTACAGTGCTTTTCAGTTCGGAACAGTGTTTTTTTCAACCATCTAAACACACCCATGAGATGAATTTTTCATGGCCCCAACTCGTTTTTTTATGCCAGCTCCACCACTGGTCATGCCTGACTGCGACGCGAATTCGTCATTCCATGGCCGTGTACATGAGCATGGTTTCGGTTGACATTTCGTTCCGAACAGGGGTTCAGAATACTTAGGCCTCGTTTGTTTGGAAGTCCAAAATCCCGGAGCTATCCCTGCCTTTTCCCTGGGTGGACAGCCCACGCGGAATTGGGCCCCGGGCCAGATTTCCCCAGCGTTTGGAAGCCCACGCGGAGGGGTAGCTCTACCCTGACCCCTGCGTTTTCCCCGGGCGGTGGCTCCCGGAGTCGAGCCTCCGGGCGGCTAATCCCCGAGCGGGACGCAAGGCGAGGCGCTCGGCCGCCGCCGCCGTCCACGCACGAGAGCCGCAGCCACCTCTTCCGCCCGCGCTCAAGAGCCGCCTCCTCCACCGTCCGCGCTCGAAATCCGCCGCGGCCGTCGTTCGTGCTCGCCGCCTCCGCCACCGTCTGCGCTCGAGATCCGCCGCTGCCGTCGTCCGTGCTCGTCGCCTCCGCCACCGTCCGTGCTCGGCCGCCTCAACCCCGTCCTTCCCTCGTCCCTCCGCGCGACCGTGATGTGAGTCCGGCACCTCCACTTCCAGCATCTCTGCCTCCATCCGCATCCTGCTGCCCCGGTAGGATTTGTTACTCTGTTCACATCGATTCTTGTACTGCCTCCGCTAGTACGTCTTCCAAACAAAGCACGGGGGAAGGGGAAGTGCTGCCTTGGGTTTGGCTCCCTTTGCTTCCAAAGTAGCCCTGAAGAGAACTCAACTCGATTATATAGAAAAAAAAAACTGATCGATCGCGTTTCCTAAAACTGTTTCTCAAGTAGTCAGCCAGCCAGGCTGCACCGCGCGCCACCTGTTTCCACTTGTTCCATGCCCGACTGACGGTTTGATCCTTTCCTAACAGCGATGGTGATCCCCACAATACAGTCTTCGTGGACTGCTCTGCCCTGGAACAATGCCATTGATGGTAAAATTTAAGTGCTTTTACATACATGGGTTCTGCAGAAGTTAACGTTATCTTTCTGCATGCTTCAGTTGGCTGAATGCATTTGTGTATAGTTTTTGTTGGTTTACTGTTATCTTGAGTAGTCTTTTTTCTTCAAGAATGAAAGAAGTGATTTTTCTCAGTTGGATGATTCTGATTATCTTAGGATGGATTCGAGCCTAGCTTCTGATAGTTTTGTAAAAAGCAGCCAAACATGTTCCAATAGTTGTCAACTACAAACATGCTGTCCCTTTCAACTTTGGTACATTTTCTGTTTCTGCTACTGAAAACCAGAAATGCCAAACACATTTTGATGTCCTAACGATACAAGCTAGTCTTGGTTACTGATCCCCTGTACCTTTTACAGCTCTGCCAAGATCAGCTGCAGTTAGAATGACATGTTTTGCTAAGAAGCAGCCTATTGCTGACGTACCCTTGCCATCTAGTTTGGAGGCCAAAGGAAATGAGCTTGTAGTCAAAATGTGTGGCATTACATCTTCCAGGGATGCAGAAATAGCTGCAAAGGCTGGTGCTAAACTTATTGGGATGATTCTTTGGCCCAACTCCAAACGCTCTGTCCCATTGTCCGAAGCCAAAGAGATTGCCAGAGTAGCAAAATCATATGGGGCTGAACCAGTTGGTGTGTTTGTGGATGATGGTGAAGAGACCATCTTGAGAATGTCTGATTCATGCAACCTTGAACTGATTCAGGTACATCTTCCAGTACCATTATGTTATATTGTCTATTATATGAAATAGGCGCAATCTACTATAAACTGACCCGATTGCTTGCTCATAGCTTCATGGAGATAGCTGCCGAGAACTACTTCCTGTGCTTTGGAAGAACAACCGAATCATCTATGTGCTAAATGCTGATGAGGACGGTAAACTTATCAATGCTCCCCCAAGTGAGGAATGTGTTCTCGACTGGTTTTTAGTCGACAGTGCAAAGGGTGGCAGGTATATATTGCTTACATGATTGGCTTAATGTCTAATGTCTTGATGCTTGCTCTTGGGCTAGCTAATGATTGATACTCTAAAAGGTCTTGTCCCACCTAGTTTAAATTTGCAGCACTGTGCTTTTTAATTAATTTTACACATTTGAATATTTTAAGGCCTTCTTTTCTTGCCAACGTTTGGTAGTTCAAATTTGGTTCTGGAAACAGCTGGAACTGATTTTTTTTTTTTAAGTCTAACTGAAAACATATTCGCAATGCATTTGTAGTGGCAAAGGATTCAACTGGGAGAAATTCCAAATGCCGACCATTAAAAGCAAGAATGGATGGTTATTAGCCGGAGGCCTTCATGCAGATAACGTTCGCCAAGCTGTTTTTGCTCTGAAGCCAAATGGCCTGGATGTTAGCAGTGGTATATGTTATCCCGACGGTTTAAGGAAAGACCCAAAGAGAATATATTCTTTCATGAACAGTGTAAAAGTTTGAATCTCTAGAATACCAGCTACCTCCACTTTATTTGTTTGGCACCAACTCACCATCTAGTTCAACTTTGTGCTTTTTATCGTGAAATAAAAAAGATCGGATAAAGATACTCCGTTGGCCTTAGTTTCTTGGTGTAGTATGTAGAACTTAATAAGTAGCAAGTACAAATTTATCTAGTAAAATTTTACCGCAAATTCTGTTAGAAAAAAAAAGTCTATATCGCTCTATTTGTTATGTCATAAGATCCCCCTTTTGGTAGCTGCCCACAAAAACGGTTTACTACGGGAGAAGCGGCTTGGTAAAAAGATTTGCGGGAGCCTATCTGCCTTCCGGAAGACAGAAAACTAAACGATCACACAGCCCACGGCCCATCACGACGCTGAAGTGAGCAGCCCACGAATTACTTCTGTGCCTGTGCGCATCCGTCATTTAGGCCCAATTTGGAAGCATAGTTTTTCAAAACTATGGTTTTAAGATCCCGTGGTATATATTGGTTTTGACAAAAATACTATGGTTTTTACATACTGCAGTTTTGCTTTAGGTTTTGCCAAAACAATGACCCGTTTGGTTCCAAAGTATAGAAACGCAGCTCTGTCCCGTCTCCCCCTCAATCCCGTCCCGTCCCGGTCTCTCGTGCGCCTGCTTCCCTCCCCCGCCTTCGCCGACGCTCGTCCCCCACAAGCGCTCCATGCCGGCGGCTGCGGGAGGCACGTCCGGCGGCGCGGCCATGGGAGAAGGGCCTCTGGCGCGGGCACGGTTGCGGGAGAATGGGCCGCGGACATGAGGCCGGCTACAGTGTGGAGGAGGGGGTCCGGCAACGGGAGGTGGGGCTGGGAGCAGGAGGCGGGACGCGACTGCTGGTGACGCGGGAGGTGAGGCGACGATGGCATGGCCCTCGGCGGCGCGGGAGGTGGGACGTGGCCGCCGCCAGCGCGGCAGGCAAGTCGACAGCGGCGCGGAGGCGGGCAACGGGGTCGTGACCGTGCAGGTAGTGCTGGAGGCAAGGCGTGGCCGGCGGCGGCTCAGGAGGCGGTGCCATGGGGCCGTTCGGCGCCGGAGACGGGTGACGGCCGACGGGGCGCAGGCCGAGGTTGCGCGAGGATGGGCGCGCACGGGACAGGAATACGGTCCATCGCTGGCGTAGTGCAAAACCGAAGAAAACTTTGGTTTAGAGTGCATTATCGAATATTTCAAAAATACCATGATTTTGACAAAACTATAGTATTTAAAACTGTGTTTTATAGATGCCAACCAAACACCTTTTGGTTTCTAAAACCACATTATTGGGCA
Source organism: Paspalum notatum (assembly GCA_022530915.1). NCBI lineage: Eukaryota > Viridiplantae > Streptophyta > Magnoliopsida > Poales > Poaceae > Paspalum > Paspalum notatum. The sequence continues at coordinate 15,545,605 of CM039688.1, forward strand.
AAACTATGGTATTACTTCTAAACCATGAAAAAAATTTTCTACCAAACATGTTGTTGGGCTGCCATGGACAACAACTAGGGGGTTCTTTTGACTTTTTTAATTCACCTTCTTGTTTTCTAATCGAACCCTTCTAATAGGTAGGTCAGCTTTTAACAGAGTTCAATATATTAAAACCACTAGTTCAACACTTTGCAAAAGCTATTTCAACATTTTTTCATAGATATGTTGAAATAGTATGCTGCGAATGTTGAGATAGCATATTTAAAATATTGAATCGTTATATTAAAATGTGGCAAAAATAATATATTGTATCTTATTTTGTTGTATTAATTCTAACAAACACTACGGTTTAAACGGTCTCAAAATTGAATGCATAGATTAAGAGAAAAGATTGTTTGAAGTTTAGAATTTGTGTGTCCTTCCATCAATGTGTCAGGTTATCACACGTGTTACAGCCATGATGGCCGGGTGCTTGCTCCGCATGCCAGCATGTAGCTCTCCGTCCGGCGCTGCCAAATACGCATGCTCCAAACCTAATCTCATTCATCAGATAATGCTGCACGGATCTCAAACAGTAAAAGATTCATCCTTTAAAAATCTAATGGAAGATAAATAGGAATTTTGAAGTGGACCTGCCCAAAAGAACAAGACTGAGCCCGGCCGCTAGTTGAGCACTGCTGCTTTTTAGGGACCGCTTGGTTTGGGCCATCAGCTAATAGGCCATGGAGTACAAAAAGGAAGGACGCCACAAAACGAGGGTATGGATATAATCACAGGAGAAACATGTCTCCGACACCCTCCATAATCTTCCTCTCTACTACTCTTCTTCCTCTCCCCCATAGCTTCATCTTCTAGCTGCTGCTCGAAGAACCTTGTGAGATATTGGGCTTCCCCTATTATGTTTTCTCATATTGTACTAGATATTCAACACTTGTGTTTATGTGTTTGGTTGATGATTTAGTGTTCCATCTAGTAGGATGCTAACAATTGAAGGATCAATCACTTAAAAGTTTATCTCCCTCAACTAATATGAAAATGCTACAAAATACAGTGTCTATAAAAAAAATGGAATAAGCCCATTTTCGATTCTTCAATATTTTCGTTTGTCCAACTTTAACTCCTAGCTATCATTTTGGCTAAACCAAAGACCTCAACTCATGAAACCGGTTAGATTTGGCATCTAAGATGATTTTGTGTGATTTTGGAGATGATGTGGTAGTAGCATTGCTGATTTGGGCCACCTAAGCAATGATGTGGCAGGCCAACCCTTCTGATTCCTTCTCTTTCCTCTTTCCTCCTCTACTTCGCCCTCCTATCACCCCACATCGGCCGTGGGGCGTCGCACCTCCTATGCGCTGGTGCCAAGCTGCCCGCGCAAACACCCTCCACCACCTAATCCCTCTGCCCGGTGCCGCGCCACTCACACAAATGCCCCCATCCACCATATGGTGCCCCTCTGCCTTAAGGCCTTGCATCCGTGTTCAGGGCACAGCATTGGGCTGACAAGGAGGTGGCACATGTGACTTTGCCTTGGGATGGCTGTGGAGGTCAAGGTGGCTAGAGAGTAGAGGGATGGAGGAAGGAGCGAGGCAAAGAGGTGGGTGGTGGTTAGGGCTGGATCTCGAGCCAGCTCGGCTCGACTCGTTTTAGCTCGTTAGTTTAAGGACCTAGCTTGGCTCGACTCGTTAAGTAAACAAGCAAAAAAACTAGCTCGGCTCGGCTTGTTAGGCTCGCGAGCTAGTTCGTTAAGCTCATGAGCCAAGGATAAAATATACATATATTCTTTGTGTATAATTTTTTTATCAATAAACATATGTGATATTAGCCATATGAAGTAGCCATAATTTTAAAAAAAATTGAGCATTGTATACACATTCACAAAATACTTTGTAGACAACCATATGAAGTAGCCATTATCTCGTGAAGTTTATATTATGCACTCATAAATCTACTAGTCCACTAGCTCGTTTGGCTCACGAGCAGCTCGTGAGCTGGCTCGAGCTAGCTCGTTAACTAAACGAGCTAAAAATCATGCTCGGCTCGTTTAAAATCTGACCGAGCCGAGCCGAGCTACAAACAAGCTGAGCTGGCTCGCGAGTTTTGAGCTTTTGGTCCAGCCCTAGTGGTGGTGGAGGAGGTATCCCAGCAAAGGGGCTTGGTGGCGGAGAAGGTGTCAGCGAGAGAGAAGAAGGGGATGAGGTGGGGCATGAGGAGGACGAGGAGAGGCAGGGGCGTTGGGAGGTGGAAACTGCCATGCCGTGCGGAGGAGACAATGTTGGCGAAGGTTACAGAGGGAAGGGAGGGAGAGAGAGATAAAGAAAGACGGGAGTGGGGAGAGTGTATGACATGTGGGTCGAGTGCATGTAGCAAAATATAATCTCAAAACCATTGTCCACGTCAGCAGAAAACCACTCAAAATCATTGCAGCTATGAAATCTAACCTGTTTTGTGAATTGAGCTGTTCTATTTTGCCAAAATAATAGTTTGGGACTAAAGTTGGACAAACAAAATAGTTAAGGAGCCAAAATAAATTTATTCCAAATTTTTTTACAGTCGAAGTAGTATTTCCACCTAAACTAGTTTAAGAATTTCGGTGGCAACGAGCGGAGTTTCAACTGTTTTAAAAAAGCCATAGCCCGGCCAAAAGCATTTGAACAGGATTACATGCAACCATGTACACTATTACACATACGCATTATTAGCTATATAGTACTGCATATGCAGCTTGGCTTTGGGCGCAAGTCAGTTCTGCATCAATTTTGCCTTAAACCTACCTGCTACCATTGGTCTCATACGAGAAAACACACAACTACTTGTTTATGAATGATCAACCGTACCCCCATCTAGGGGCCATGATGGTGGGAAATGGTCTATGAATAGCGAAGCGAAATGACAGTATGAGTGGAGTTCTTGTATAAGTATTATTTGAAATGTGGACAGGGTAATTAACTTATTAAATGATCCACTTGAGAAAATAATTAAGCATGACAAAACACCCTTTTGCTTGAGAAACATATGATAATATATAGCATGACAAGGCACCCTTTATTTCGCGGCTGATAATTAATTTGCCAATAGTGGATGCCTAGCGTCATCCATTTTGCAGCTAGAGTACGCTCCTTTAATCTGGGAATGTTGACCTAACATTTTCAATCCTGTTCTCAAGAAACTAAAATAATAGCAGCATTGTAGTGTGTGATGCGTGTCTCGTGTCCGTACTTCCTCCAAAACACAACAACACAAGGAATCTCGGCTTGGGAATTATGGTCTGCAAGAAATGAATAAGAAACGAACAAATCATGCATCAGATGCATGCTTGGGGATATACGTATAAAATTATAAAACGGGAACAGATCAAAGGACAGTGCGTAATGGGCCTTGTTGAAAATCAAGAATGATGGAAGACAGTGCGGAGCCCAATACACGGTTGAAGGGTAGAAGACGAGGTTGGGTTCAACCACCCAATTTCGCAACTGCCCATACTTTGGTCAAAGCGAGTGCGGGGTGCGTGGCTTCCGTCAACCGCAGATTGCAAACGAGAAGCACGATGGGAAGATGTTGAGAAGACCATGACGACGTTCTTCCGCCTTCCGCCTTCGGCCTGGCAACCCAACCAGCCAACCCCCCGGGCCCCAGCCCACCGCACGCCATTGTGTGCTTTCTTGAGGCCGTATCAGATCTGCAGCGTTATTAATGCACAGAAATATTTCTTTAGATATTTACTATTCGTCAAATGACTGTTTTTTTTTTTTTTTTTGCATTTGCATCAGTCGATCAAGTAGAAGGGGAAGAAGGAGAAGCATAGCTCACTGGGAAATGAGCTCGCCCACGCTCGAGCACCGTTGCTGGGAAAAAGGGGATGAGCTCGCCGTCATCGCACGTCACCGCTATCTCACCGTTGTCGCCATTGCTGGGTTAGGCTTTGGGGTTGGAGTTTGGGGTTGGGGTTAAGGACCGCCCGGGTCTTCTCTCCACCTCCGGCCTTAGAGGGGAGGGCCGGGGGCGGCTGCCGGACCGACGATGGTAGTAGGCAGGGGGCAGTTGAGACTGGTGGCGCCGGGTAGGGGTGGAAGGCGGTCGAGGAAGGTTGAAGGCAGGGTCGTCATGGTGCCGCTCTGGCAAGCCTGAATAGCAAGCGGCGGCTAAAGGCAGCGGCGGAGGCAGGGACGCCGGAGCCGGGGGCGGCAGTGGTGGGGGGAGCTCGGCGGTAGTGGCGGCGGAGGCTGCAGGAGCCGAGCAAGAAAGGACTAGAGGTGGGGGGTGCTCAGTCGGCGAGGAAGGGTGAGGCGCTCGGGCGCGGGAAGGAAGGAGAGGGGGGAGGAAGAAAAAAAGGTGGATAAAGTTAGTGGAAACCGTTGAATGGAGATCCCATGGCCAATACAGTTGACCTATGGAAAAAAAAATCAATTGTTTGGTAAGGAGAGTGACCCCTTTCTTTATTATAAAATTTTTTTTGCTAGTTGGACTAAGTGTCAATTCGTTTCTTCAGATAGCTGTCACCCTAAAAGCTCACTAATAAATCTTAACGACACCATCCAATAGAACCATGCATTCACCTTTTCTATTTTTTTGGCTAATATAACATTCGTAAATGTTAATTAATAGCCTTTGTGAGTACTTCGCTACAAAATTCCTCCGGCAAAACGTGAGGAATATCATCTAGAGCTCGTTAGTTGGAGCATCAGTAACAGAGCACTTATCATTAGCTAGCTCTAGCTTTGGGCTCTGGTATGTGGGACTATCCGTACGTTGACGTCTGCGGCAGAAGAAATGTCAGCAAATGAACTTTTTGACATTTAAAATTAGGTTACACTATGTAGTTAGTTATATTTGGCCAAACTTATGGTATGCGCCTGCTCAAGTGGATTCCTTCGTCATGGTCTTCTGCTGGCATTTTGGCCCAACTAGGCTTGGTCAAAATATGGCGGCAACGTAGCTGTACTATCAAAGAGGATCAGTAGCTTGATAGATCTAGCTCAAAGTTATTCTCAATTTCGAATCTATCTTAGTCATAAAGGTTATACACATAAAAAGTGCAAAAACACACTCACCTTCACTTAACAGAACCAAAGAAACTCCATCAAAAAAAATTTTGAATCATTTTGAAACAAAACAGCGAGAAAACACAAGTTTTGTATGCACCAAACCGCCCGGTGCGTTGTACGCGCCATAGTCCATGCTCTTCTGTGTTCTATGCGTTTAACGTGCACCGGACTGTTCGATGCATTCACGGGATGTTTTGAAAAAAGTGTTTAGGTCGTCCATATGCGTCTTAGTGCAGATCAGACCCTCTACCACCAAACGATCTAAGACCGAGGGTGCGCCTTGTGACTTGTTTCGAGTTGTTTCAACAGACCGGACCGTCCGGTGTGTTCAGGGTCACTTGGCGCGAAAAATGGGAGTTTGAAAAATGTATGCACCATACTGTCCGGTGGTACTACTAGTGGACCATCCGTAGACTGCGCAGAAAAACTTGAGCTTCCATCTATTTTAAGGCTCCACCTCCCTCATTTGCTATCTTTGGTATTCTCCTATTTAAAGCACATGATAGGCTTCTATAACATTTTTAGTATTCTCGGTCTCTAACACGCGCACACACGTGTTCTTGTTTCCCAAAAAATTCGACGGGAGCTTATAATTTAGATTTTTCTTGAGAAGAAGGGATAAGATTTTTTACAATATTGCTACAGGATTTGAACCAGTTCTGTTTGTGTACCCAAAACATCATGGGCCAAACACGTAATATTTGAAAAGACATCCCAATTATTTGCACTGTCGCAAAACACGGAAAGTCGATATACCTCCGCATGTCCGCATGTGTATTTAAAAATAAAATAAAATGCACATTTATTGATTTCCCATTTAACTTTGTGGAATTGTGGCAACTGGAAAGAGCTTCGTCCTATATACATCAATTGGGGCCAAGGAGCATGTACAGGGGAGAAAAATGTTAATTTGCTTGGCTAGCTTCAACGGTCCATACATGTAGAAATACAAATGTATTTTTGAGCAGCCAGATAATAAATACAGTTAGCAGTATAAGTGCATATACCGAGAGAAATGTGCCTTTTGGGAGTATAATCATAAACAATAATGAGTGTCGGGGTTTTAATCCGGCAATGCTCTACGGGATGTCTCACGTAGTGCTTTTTGGATAGCGAAATCGGTGTAGCTCGATGGTTCGCACGGAGAGGCGACAAGACTCAAGGTTTATACAGGTTCGGGCCGCTAGAAGCGTAACACCCTACGTCCTGTTTGTGGCGAGATGTATTGCTTTTGCTCTCGAGATTACAATAAAAGCTAAGGCTTTTGGTGGCTAGTGTGCAATGAGATGGTTGATGTTCTACGTAGAGGTCCCTCACCAGCCTTATATAGTCCGGCATGCCTTGTGTTACAAGTCGGCTTCTATCTACGACCTCTGCTAAGTTAGGAATGCTTATGAATACATAAGATCTATGATTACATATAAAGAGTCTACAGATCTCTCCTTCCTTCTTTAACTCGCGCCAATCCTGAAGTTCAAGTCTGAGCTATCTTGTTCCATATCCTGGCTTAGGTCGTAGCTTCTTGTCTTGATTTCCAAACATAGTCAACCGCCTTTTGGGCCCATAAGAACAATCAGTGCCCGAGTTGGGCCTGTTACTTCTTCTAGGCCTTGCAACAGCCCATGTATTGAATCCGTGTTACGAGGACGCAGGGGATATCTATCCCCCACAAGTCTCCGAGGTTCGAGTTAATTTAGGAATCAATTAACTCGAAACTCAAGAAAGAGAACACCATTTGTAAACCTTATATCCGGGTCAACATTATTTCTTTCGTTAGGTGCACCACTAGGTGCACCCCATGGAGTAGCCCCCGAGCTTCAAGTTGACTTGAGTAACAATCAATTTGAAGGTCCAAAAAAAAAAAGAAACTAATGAATCTATTTTGACATTGGTTGCACCTACCAGGTGCACCAAATGGATGTAGCCCCCGAGCTTTGAATCAATTTGAGTAGCAATTGACTCAAAGATCTAGTAATAAAAAATTCCACCCGAGTTATTCTCTCCATTTAATCTTCCGAGTTATAAAGAGCCCGACTGAAATTCTCAAATTCTAATTTTAAGGAAAAGAAACTTTTTCCGACACGTCCTGCACCCCATGGGGTGAACCCAATGGGTGTGAATAGGAACCACCACGAGTAATTTTAGGGGTAAAAGAGAGCATAGAATACCTAACAGCCATTCTTTCCAAGTGTTCATGCAGTTAAGTGACGCGTATCCCTCAGAATACGAAACGATGCTGCATCTTGTGTCAAATATTGAGGAACCGAAATGACGCTATTCCCCTATATAAAGATCACGAGAACCATTCTTTCCCATATCTTCCTTCTCCATTCTTTGCCAAGAAGCACCCAGAGTTCCATCTACATCGCCCGCCATGGCCAAGGGAAAGAAGCAGCAAGGCTCGCCGAAGTACGTGTACTCCGACGAGGAGGCCGCATACTTCGCCGGCGAGTTCGATGACGAGCCGGACTTCCCTCTTTCCTCCTCTAGCTCCGAGGAGGAGATCTCCGAGGAGGCGGTGCTGTACGGCGACCCGCCTCCAGAGGACAACGACGATCCCAACTCAAAGGACTCCCAGGGGTACAACTACAAGGAGCAAGCCAAGCTCCACAGCCTCCACCGCGCCGGCCTCGACGACTCCAACGATGAGGAGGAGGACGACGACGACGACGACAATGATGACGACGACAGCAGAGACGGCGACGACAATGGCGACGACGACGGCAATGGCGGCGACCTGGGTGGCGAGGCCAACCCTGGCAACGATGACGGCGACGATGGCTATGAAGGCGATGACGAGGGTGCAGCTCCGACAGCAAAGTGCCGCCGCACCGCCAGGCCATCCTCCGGCCAGTAGGCGCACCACCATAGTAGTAGTAGTAGTAATAGGATTAATATATTAGAATAATCCATTTATATGTACTCCCCAATGTAATGAAATATATAATGAATATATTCGTCTTCTTGCATTTGTGTGTTATGCATTCCGCTAATGGCTGAGTTCTCGCCCTTCATCAATCATACACTTGTGTACCAGAATTTGCAAAATTCTACTACTCCTTAAATCTTTCGTCATTCAATTGTAAACTGTCCAATGGAATACTGAATCTTCTGAGTAATTTTAATCAAAGTAATCTTTAACCAACACAAATCCAACATACGGACAACCGACTAAAGTATCAGCAACTAAACTTAGTTAACTGAAACAATACCGACTGAAATGACACCGACTGAGATGGCGTGACTGAAATTTCACCAACTGAACTAAGGCGACTGAAATAACACCGACTGAACTGGCGCAACTGAAATAGCACCGACTGAACTGGCGCGACTGAGATTGCACCGGCTGAACCGATACGACTGATATAGCTCCGGCCTATACAATAGTCTGAGTCGGCATCGTTCCAAGTTAAAAGCCACGACGTTATAACGTCGTTATAAAGCGTCACACGTCATGAATTTCTGATATAGACGCCGTCAGAGTTATAAGAGATCTAACCCCCTTCTTCTTCATTGAAGCCATCACCACTCTTGCTGTACTTCGCATTGTGTCATTCTTGCTCATTACCCTGAGAAATCAAAGACCTTCCCCTAGAACTAATGGCCCCCAAGAAGAAAACCGCCAGCGAGAGAGGAAACACCACCGAGGGCCTCCTGTTCAACGAGAATCGCCAGTTGCCTTCTCCCTATCTAGCATATCGCCCATCGACTGTGTCAGAGGCCGCTCTTGAATCTCTTGTGGCTATGAGCGTCCTCCCCCCCAATGAAATGGCGAACTGGAGAGGCTGCAAAGATGAGGATGTTCCAACCGAGGATACCAATGAAGCAATGGTATTTACCTCTTTCTTTGTCTGTGGCCTAGGTCTTCCAATCTGCTCATTCGTGCCGGGGTCTATTGCAATTTTATTCCATCAATCTGACTCATCTGAATCCAAACTCGATTCTGCAAATTGCCTTCGCTTTTAGATCTTGCTCTGGCTCTGGGATAGGAGAATTCTCTAAATTTCCTGTGCGTTAAGACCTCACGCATAGGTCTCTAGGATAGGAGAACACTCTAAGGTGTTTTTCTTGTACTAGAGGTCGGTATGCTACTACCAGCGGTGCTAATGTGAAGGGTGAGTCTCCCCTATTATCCAGGAGTGACTAAGCTCTTAGTGGAGACGAGAGATCTCATGCTGGCACGTTTGTGGTAAGCAGTCCGAGCGGCTACCAGGGCTGTGGCGCAACAGTGTCGAGTTCGAGAAAGGTGAAACTCCCTTTTCGGTTTGTGCCGTGCCGTGTCCACCTGGTGTACCACCCCTTCACTGCTTTGAGTGGTGTCTTTGCTCCTGTTGGTCTTGTTCAGCTAACAGTGAGTGTCTAGATGCCACCTTTTGAGAAGCCAGGGGGTGGCCTTTATCACTGCTCCTTCTGTCCGACTGAAGTAAGAGTCTGCAATAGTTTATGTTGCCAGCCTTGCTATAGGATGGTAGTAAGGAGTATCTTGAATCGGGTAAGCTCTTCTTGTAATGTCATGTTTGCCCAATTCAGCTCTTCTTGTAATGTCAATTTTGTCTTGCCTATTGTGTCGTTTGAGTGCTGCCAAAGTTCTGTATGAGTGTTATGCCAAGTCAACTGTGATATGTGTCATTTTGCTGGATGATCATATGTGAATCTAAAAAGCAGTCATTCCCTCTTTTTGAATCGATCATGGACCTGCATAGAAAAAATGAAATAAACATACCCAACTCACCTGGGAAATAAACCTGCAACAAAGAGACATAGTATACATGAAATTAGATCAATATTATAACCTGAGTTAGTAGGTGGGAGAATGAAATATTGATGACACAACGAGAAATTATGAGTATGAGTGAATAAATATGTGATTCTAATCGTTTTTGTTCTCGAGGGGCGTTGTATATATACTGATACAACTGAGCAAAGACATGTAGCACCGTGCTATTGGTCATCCGACCCAAGCCGATTGTCTTTGTTTTGTTGGGGCCTTGTGTGCTCCCCGTCATGAAGTCCTGCAAAGGCATGTAGCACCGTGCTGTCGGTCATCCGACCTAAGCCGATTGCCTTTGTTTTGTTGGGGCCCTGTGTGCTCCCCGACATGAGGACGAACAAAAGCATGTAACACCGTACTGTCGGTCGTCTGACCTAAGCCGATTGCTTTCGTGGGTGGGGCTGGAAATATCCCCGTTATGAGTAAGAGTGGGCATGTAACACCGTACTGTCGGTCGTCTGACCTAAGTCGATTGCCCTTATGCAAAGAGTAAATTATAGAGACTCAGTAAGAGTAATTTAAATGGAAAACAAAAATTAACATAGACAAAACGGATCCGCATGAACACTGTATTCATTCAGTATAATGAGTTTAGAGTACAAAAATGAGGACAAATACAGAGGTTAACACGGACTACTATATGCTACCGCTGCAGTACTACGCCCTAAGCGTAGAATTTGTGCAAATGCTCTATGTTCCAGGAGTTCCCAATTGGCGTTCCGTCCAACCGAGATAAGCAATATGATCCTGGCCGAGTGACTTCTGTGACAATATAAGGACCCTCCCAGGGCGGGGACAATTTATACTGTCCAGCGGTCTTGAGCACCCTGCATAATACCATCTCTTTGACTGAAAAGGAACGAGGTCGCATGTTGCGATCATGATAGCGACGTAAAGTTTGCTGGTATAGTATAACAGAATTGAGACGCTCTTCTTCTAGTAGATCAATCTCCTCGATGCGAGTCGCTTCTGCCTCTGCGATGTTTTTGAATGCCAGTCGGGGAGCCCCGTACTTCAAATCAGCAGGTAGCACTGCCTCTGACTCATAAACCATGAAGACCAGCGTGTTGCCAGCGAGTGCCTTGCTTGGCTACGTTCTGAGGCTTCAGTTCACGAATCCCTTTGCTGGCGAACTTCTCGTTTTTATCAAAGATCTTCTTCTTCAATGCATCCAGTATCATACCATTAGCTCGCTCCACTTGTCCATTGGCTCTAGGGTGGCATACAGGGACATATTTGACATTTATAGATTTTTTCGCACAGAAGTCGAAAAACTCTGTTCCCGTGAAGTTGGAACCCAGGTCCGTAATGATAGTATTCAGAATTCCAAAATGAAAGATGATATCCTGAACGAACTCCACGGCTTTAGCTGATGTCAAGGAAGCAATGGGCTTGACTTCAATCCATTTAGCGAATTTGTCAATGGCCACCAGTATATGCGTATACCCACCCTGACCTCTTTTGAACGGCCCGATCATGTCAAGCCCCCAGCATGCAAACGGCCAAGATATTGGTATGTTCTGCAATTGTTGTGCCGGGAGATGATGTTGCTTGGCGATGTATTGACATGCTTCACAGTGCCGAAGTCGATTGCGTCCTTTTTCGCTGTAGGCCAGTAGAAACCAGCTCAGAACGCCTTCCCAACCAATGTCCGTGAGGTAGCATGGTTCCCACAAATTCTAGCGTGTATCTCTTTCAGCAGGCTTTGTCCTGCCGACACATCAATGCATTTCAGGAGAACACCAGATGCTCCATGCTTATAGAGTTCCTCGCCAATCAGTGTGTAGCCATGCCGCTCGGCGTGGAAGTCATTCGGCTTCTGCTTTATCAGTCGGTATTTCTTCGCCCAAGATGAATTTGATGATCGGGGCCCGCCAGTCAGTCAGAGGTCCATCAATGTCAAGACATGGTGGTCAGGAGGTACATTCAGCTCTTCTAGCTGAATTGAAGGATGACGAAGCTCCTGAACAAAAACTCCAGCAGGTACTTTGGCTCGGAATGAGCCAAGCTTGGACAGGATGTCGGCGTCCGTATTTCGGTCACAATCTACATGGTGATATTCGAGGCCTTGAAATTTGTCCTCCAATTTTCAGACTGCCGCACAGTATTTCTTCATCTGTGGAGCGATCCCATTCCTTGTTGACTTGATTGATGACCACTAGAGAATCTCCGTAGGCCATCAGGCGTTGAATTCCGAGTGATATAGCTATGCGTAAGCCATGAAGTAGAGCCTCGTACTCGGCAGCGTTGTTGGATATTGGGAAGAGGATCTGAAGTATATACTTGAGCTTCTCCCCTGCCGGTGATGTAAAAACCACTCCAGCACCCGCTCCTTCTAGCTTCCGTGACCCATCAAAGTACATCTTCCGGACCTCCATGGCTTCTGGCTTTTCTGGGACCTGATGCTCTATCCACTCGGAGACAAAATCAACTAGGGCTTGAGTCTTGATGGCAGTGCGGGGGTGAAACTCAATGTCGTGAGCCCCCAGGTCACAAGCCCACTTGGCTATACGTCCTGTAGCCTCACGATTACGCAGCACTTCTCCAATTGGGAATTCTGTGACCACCACAATCTTGTGTTCCTCAAAGTAATGACGCAATTTACATGCAGTAATGAGAACAGCGTATAACAGCTTCTGAACTTGAGGATACCTGATTTTTGATGGACTGAGGACCTCACTGATGAAGTAGACTGGATGTTGCCTTGGATGTGTGTGCTGTTCATCCGGCCGTTCCACCACCAGTGCAATACTTACCACATGAGTCGTACAGGAAATATAGAGGAGCAAATCCTCCGCCGGTAACTCGAGGGTAGCTCCGTTAAAGGATTTGAGCACAGGGGGAGTAGTCAGGAACTTCTTTAGAGCTTCCAATGCTTCCTGAGCTTCTGTGGTCCACTGAAACTGATCTGTTTTCTTGAGGAGCTTGTAGAAGGGCATGCCACGTTCACCGAGTTGTGAGATGAATTGGCTTAAGATGGCCATGCATCCAGTCAGCTTCTGAGTGTCCTTTTGTGATCTAGGCGGGTGCATTTGAAGTATGGCGCTGATTTTCTCAGGGTTGGCCTCGATTCCCCTGTTGCTGACGACAAAAGCAAGCAATTGTCCAGCAGGAACCCAGAATACGCACTTTGTGGGATTGAGCTTCCACCGAAACTTTCGCAGGCTATCGAATACCTTCTGTAAGTCATCAATGAAGTCCTCCTCGTATCTAGTTTTGATCATGACGTCATCAATGTATGCTTCAACCTGCTTGCCCCAATGATCAGTGAGACATGTCTGGATGGCTCTTTGATATGTGGCCTAGCGTTTTTTAACCCAAACGACATAGAGTTGTAATAAAATGCGCCAAAAGGAGTGATGAACGCCATTTTTTTCTTGATCATCGACCGCCAAGCTAATTTAATGGTACCCCGAGTAACAATCAAGAAAAGAGAGTAATGCGCAACCAACTGTAGAGTCAACGACTTGGTCTATACGAGGCAGCCCAAAGGGATATTTGGGGCAGTGTTTGTTAAGATCGGTATAATCAACACACATCCGCCAGTCCTTTTTATTCTTTTTGAGAATGAGTAGAGGATTTGCAAGCCACTCGGGATGCATGACTTCTCTAATAAAATTGGCAGCTTGGAGCCGAGTTAACTCTACTCTAATGGCCTCTCTTTTCTCAGAATTGAATCTACGCAACCTCTGTTTGACGGGCAAATTGATGTGCCCAAGAGGGTGTTCCCCGACACCCGGCATTATGACGAAGAACGGAGTGTCAGACTTCTTGAGATCATTGAGAGAGATCCCCATGTCCTGCAACGTCCTGGAGAATATCGCATTGATGCTGGCCCCACCATCAATGAGCACTTTCTTGAGTCGGCAATCGCTGATAATAGGGTTTACCAGCAACGGGTACTTGCCTGGCTCGTCGATGTTGAGCCAATGATCTGCCGAACTGAATAAGATTGGTTCGTCGGACCATGAATAAGCTAGCGGCGGCTCTGAGATAGCCGTGTTGACTCGATGGTCGCTCAGCTTCAGCTGGCGTTTGCTCACATGGGCGTCGTGCCCGCCAAAGATGATGTTAACTTCCCTATTGATGTTTGGGAAGGTCGGATTGTTAGCCTCGTTCGGGCGAGGTGGTGGAGGTGGATTACGGGGAGGTGTTCGCGGTGGTGCGATCCGCGGCATGAGGAACTGCCCCCTTGCTAGCATGGCCTTGAAGTCACGACAATTTCGTAGCGTGTGGCGCATCTCTTTGTGCGTGGGGCATGGTTCATCAAGGAGTTGATCCAGTGTACGGGGCGGGGCGGGAGTTGGCCCGCGCGAGCGAACTGGGGGCGGTCCCACGGCTCAAACCTCCTCTCGTGGTATTTTCTCCCAGCGGCGCTCCTGCAGCGACGCGTCTTCTTGCTTCTCTTGCTTGCTTTTGCCCCAATCGTCGTGTCTCGAGCCAACGAGATCGCGGGCACGCTCGTCCGCTGTGATGTACCGATCTGCTTCCAAGAAGAGCTGCTTCGAGGTAGTCGAAGTTTTTTCCAATATGCACTTAACGAAGTGTTGGTCGTTGGAGCCCTGGAGGAAGTCGTCCATCACCATTTCCTCATTGATACTGGGAATGCGATTGCGCATAGCTTGGAATCTTTTGAGGTACGATCGCAGAGTTTTGCTGTCGCGATGCCTGATGGTTTTGAGGTCCCATCGCTGTGCCAGCTTGTCAGAGAGGCATTCGAAGTTGGCGATGAACAGCCGACACAAATCATCCCAGTCATCGATGCATCCGCGCCTGAGATGGTGGAGCCATTGGAGTGCATCGCGACCGAGCACGATCGGGACGTAAGCCGCCATCTCGTCCTCAGATGCTCCGGCTGCTCGAGCTGCGGTAGAGTATACGGCTAGCTAGTCTCGCGGGTTGAGCTTCGTTTCAAATCTATCAACGTTTGAAACCTTGAAACCAGGCTGCCAAACCATGTCACGAAGCCGCTGGGTGAAGGCGATTATCCCTATCTTGCTGCGACCAACAGGCTCGGCTCGTTCGCCGCCACGAGCCTGACCTTCCTAACGCGGCGGGGATCGAGGACGCGCGTCGTTTGCGGGTTTGGCCCGTACTGCAGGACTATTAACAGAGGCAGTCCCCGAGCAACCCCTGGCGGCCGGAGCATTGTTCGGGACACCATACTGTTGATCATATTGTACCTGCGCGTGCCAGCTCCACCTGGTGTCTTTGAGCACGAGATTGCTCGATATTGTTCCGTGCGTCTCGGTTGTCGTTGATGACCTGACGAGCGTCTCCTTCCACGGGTCGAGCGGGTAAGAGGTAGTCCGCGACTCGAGTAATGATGCGCTTCAGAGCTTCCCCATCGTCGTTGTCAGGAAGAACCTCCCAGAGTCGGACGAGAGTTCCACCGGCCTGACTCGGGGTCCTCATGGCCACCTCGAACTCGGGCAGCAAGTTGCGCGCGGGGACGAGAGGCACTCGTGGTCGTCGTCGGGCCTGCCAATCGCGGCGGCCCCGCTGCACTGTGTTCCTGCGGCGGCGGCTCGCGATTTCTTCCTCTTTCTCGCTCTCTCGAGTTACTTCATCTTGCGAGACGGGCAAGGTCGGATCTCTGTTGCCAATGATGTGTCGGCGGCAGATGTTGCGAATGCGATTCCCCCGTTCGCGCCTCCGGTGATCTTGCGAGGTCTCGGCGAGGACAGTTCGCTCATCATTGGAGACAACCTCTTTCGCGCCCCCTTGAGCCCCTTAGAGGATGAGGATCTCAGAGAAACAGAGGGTTGGGCTCAGAAATGAGCTACCTGAGCCATCCAGGAGCATGGAGCCTTCCCTCATGGAGGCATCTGAAGTTGGGGTGGTGAGCGTTGCTGTAGCCGCCTCTGCTCTGGGTGCTGAAGGGGTCCCAATGCTGCAGACCATGTGAGGGTGCTCCCCGCCGTCAACAGGTGGTCGAGAGGAAGACGCCGGCGATGAAACCGTGGTAGCTGCTTGTAAACTACGCCAGCATGCCACCCGCCTTGCAGGAGTGGAGTCGACAACAAGTCTTAGACGGAGACCAGTTAACGGTACATCAGGCTCGTTGTAGATGTCATCGTCCGGAAGAGGCACGGACTGCCGCTGCATGTCAGGCGTCCCCCACACACCCTCGTCGTCGTTGAGGGGAGCCGAGGCGCGGGAGAGGAGCCCTGGTACATTGCGGCGCTATTGCGAAGCCCATACGGAGCCTGAGACTCGACCCGAGTTTTCTTGGAGCCCCGGTTGGTTGAGGGCGGTCGGGCTCGCTTGAGAGCAGGTGGCAGTGGTGGGACCCGCAGGACCCGAGGGACCTAGGAGCAAGTGTCGATACGGGCTCACCGAGAACTTTGCGCTGGGCTTGCTGCTACTGGAGCCTGGCGCAGGTCCCGCGGGGGCGCCCTCAGGGTCTGACTGATCCGTGTCCAGACATGAGTCAGAGAATCTGGGAGCGCAGTACGCCAGGTCGGTGCCGGATCCATTGCATCTGGTGCCAACCCGGCGCCAGTAGCGAGCCTCTCGGCATGGTTGCACCAGGCGGTATGCTCCAGCGTAGTGCACTGAGGCAGCGGATTTCAATGATAGTTCGGCACCTCAGGCCGGCGTGCCGGGGCTTGGCGTTGACGCTGAACTAGAGGAGCTTGACGCCGAGCCGGAGGAGCTTGACGCCGAGCCAGAGGAGCCTGATGCGGTGCCACGCCTTGGTGCTGATCCCGCGGCGCAGGCCGGGGAGCAGGGCCTGGAGGAGTCGGTGGTCACACGACAAAGTACGATTGCTCCGGCGTACTCATGAGTAGGTGGAGATCACCACGCCGGTCGACGATGAAGGTGATCGCCCCAAAGCAAATCATGTCGCCGGGAGCGAAGCCGTTGATGAAGAGGTTGGCCATGGAGCTAGCTGATGTCGATTTCGCCGCCCCCTACCTCGTGCGCCAACTGTCGGGATTTTAATCCGGCAATACCCTACGGGATGTCTCACGTAGTGCTTTTTGGGTAGTGAAATCGGCGTAGTTCGATGGTTCGCACGGTGAGGCGACAAGACTCAAGGTTTATATAGGTTCGGGCCGCTAGAAGCGTAACACCCAACGTCCTGTTTGTGGCGAGATGTATTGCTTTTGCTCTCGAGGTTACAATGAAAGCTAAGGCTTTTGGTGGCTAGTGTGCGATGAGATGGTTGATGTTCTACGTAAGGGTCCTTCACCAGCCTTATATAGTCCGGCATGGCTTGGGTTACAAGTCGGTTCCTATCTACGACCTCTGCTAAGTTAGGAATGCTTATGAATACATGGAATGTATGATTACATATAAAGAATCTATGGTTCTCTCCTTCCTTCTTTAACTCGCGCTAATCCTGAAGTTCAAGTCTGTGCTATCTTGTTCCATATCCTGGCTTGGGTCGTAGCTTTTTGTCTTGATTTCCAAACATAGTCAACCGCCTTTTGGGCCCATAAGAACAATCAGTGCCCGAGTTGGGCCTGTTACTTCTTCTGGGCCTTGCAACAGCCCATGTACTGAATCCGTGTTACGAGGACCCAGATGAGACCAGTACATAGGCCGGGGAAGGGACGAATAGTATTCATGCAAAACTTAATTAGTGCTAGACTAACCAAGTCACCAAGTGATGTTTTAGAAAAAGAACAACACTAGGGGAATAAACATTTTAGTAATTGAGTTAAATATTTGAAGGGGCTGATCTGTTGATCATGCACGTGACTTTAGTAAATCTCAAGTGACGAATAGAAGCCATAAGATCTTTGATTCAACGAAGAGTACATTATCTTCGTCTTCTATTCTCAACCATATATATACACAAATGTTTACCGTTGTTCCTCACTACCACCTCCTGGTTGTTGTTCCTACCACCACCATAACCTGGCTGTATATGCGCACCCCTCCCGCCCCCCCCCCCCCCCCACACACACACACACCTTTTTCCCATCCATTGTTTCCCACAGCCCTGGCCCCTCATAGGCATAACAACGTTGTCTACGACGCCTTGCCACACCCATGCCTTGTGTCCCGCCATCTACGCCTGTGTTAGCTGCTTCCCTTGCTATCTTTTTTACGACAATCAACAAGTGAATAATTGGATATTGTTGGGACTACTCATCACCACTCACCACTAAATACAGACTAAATATAAAGTTGTCAAGCGGAAACGAAAATAATAATACAGATTGTATAGTGGTTGAAAAAAATAGGAACCGTCTGCTAAAGAAGATATAACGGTTTGAAAATAGACGGTACCATGGTATCGGTACCAGAAAGTACCAAATAGGAGTCTCTGATAACAAAAATGGTAGGATCGGTACCCATATTTTTATTTTTTTAATCTCTATAAAATTCATAAAGGTCTTTAAAAATTAAAAAAAATTGTACCGACTGGTACTGGTGGATACCATTTCAACCATGGTAAAATCTCTCAGTAATACAGTCACACACAAATAAGTCATAATTTAAATTTCCTTAGAGGTAAGCATGTCCAAGAGTCTTGTAAGGTTTTAGCTGCAAACATCCTCCAAAATCATTCTCATTCCTCAAAACTAAGGTTATTTAATTTAAAGTCCTTTATGTACGTTTTGGGGAACTATCGTGAGATAAATAAAAAGGTTTAAGAGAATATATACTATTTAAGACGACTTCAATATAAGGAAAATAGAAGATTAAAATTTAGTGGATGATGTGAAGGTTTGCTGTGAGGGAGTAGGCTGCACGCATATCCTGATAGAGCGTGGTGGTAGACTGGTAGTGTCGGAGACAAGCGAATGGCCACGCGTCAAGCACAGTGCGCCCTGTGTGTCCCTCGGTTATATAAACCCCACATGGGCACACCATGGTGGCAGATCAAGTTCCAAATAGGGAAATCAGTACTTTTCCAGCTCCACACTATACGAGCATGGCAGGAGCATCAGCCGCAGCTCACCAAAACCCTGGCCACGCCCACAACGACGATGCAGAATGGAGGGTGGCCGTGCCGGCAGCCGCGGCCGAACACGAGGACACCTCCAAAAGCAGCCGGCGGGCATGCTGCACGCCGGCACTACTGCTGTGTCTCATCTCGTGGGCGGTGGCGCTGATGCGCAGAATGGCCGGAGCCGCCACCACGGCGTGCCTGTGGCTGTTGTCGCTGGCGGCCGCCGCGCGGGACAGGGTGGCGGGCGTCGCTTTGATGGCGTGGAAGATCGGCGCCGACGACCCGAGGAAGGTGGCGCACGGCTTCAAGATGGCGCTCGCGCTCACCCTGTGCTCCCTCTTCTACTACGTCCAGCCACTCTACGTCTTCACCGGCCAGAACAATGCCATGTGGGCTGTCTTGACCGTCGTCGTCGTCTTCGAGTACACAGTCGGTAAGCAAAGCACTCATCACTCTTTTCAATCGTATCGTATGTAGTACAATTTACAACAATCGGCAGTTGATACTCAGCTTCAACATCAATAATTATTACTAATCTCTGCATGTGTCTCTCTACTCTACAGGCGGCTGCTTGTACAAGGGGCTGAACAGAGCCATGGCAACGCTGACCGGCGGCGCGCTGGCTCTCGGCGTGCACTGGATCGCCAGCAAGTCCGACAAGGAGCTCCAGCCCTTAATCCTCAGTGGCTCTCTATTTGTTTTTGGTGCGTTCATCAATCACCATATATGCCGGCCACTGATGAATAAACAAATAATGTCTCATAATAATGTGACGTGCATCCGATCGAATGATCCATATGCAGCCGCGGCGGCCACCTACTCCCGGTTTCTGCCGACGATGAAGGCGCGCTTCGACTACGGCATCACCATCTTCATCCTCACCTACACGCTCATCGCGGTGGGGGGCTACCGCGTCGACGAGGTGGTCTTCACGGCACGCCACCGGCTGACGACCATCGCCATCGGTGCCATGATCTGCTTCGCCGTCTGCGCGCTCATCTTCCCGGTCTGGGCGGGGCAGGAGCTCCACGACCAGGTGGCCCGCAACATGGACAAGCTGGCCGCCGCCGTCGAGAGCTGCATCGAGGACTACTTCTCGGAGTCTGCTGGCGACGGCGGCACGAACCGCCGGGCGCTGTCTGCCAAGTCACAGGGGTACAAGGCCGTGCTGAACGCCAAGGCTTCGGAGGACACGCTGGCCAACCTGGCGAGGTGGGAGCCCGCGCACGGCGGCTTCGGCTTCCGCCACCCGTACCATCTGTACCAGAAGGTCGGCGCGGCGATGCGCTCCTGCGCCTACTGCGTCGACGCCCTCGCTGCCTGCGTCGCCTCTGGGGCGCAAACACCAGCGAACGCCAACAAGTACCTCACCGGCGCCTCCGCCGCCCTGAGCAGGCATTGCGCTGCCGTGCTCCGCGAGGCGTCGTGCTGCGTTGCGTCCATGACGCAGTCCGGACACCTCGCCGTCGCCGGTGGGGGCATGACCACCGCAGCGCAGCATCTGAGGGACGAGCTGAGGTGCCTTGCGACGCTACTGGAGGAAGACGACGAGTCCGCAGACACAGAGCACAAGCAGGAGGCGGCGGCGACGCCTCTCATCGAGGCGCTGCCCCTGTTCACAGCCTCCTCCCTCCTGCTAGAGATCTGCAGGAGGGCAGAGGGCGTCGTAAGCGCCGTGGACAACCTGGCCACTACGGCGAGGTTCAAAAAAGCTGACCACGAGGAGGAGGCCGCACATGACGACGTCGAGGCTGCCGCCGTGCCCACCGCCATGAGCACCAACCTCACGGCAGACGTGCCACAAGAGGTACTGCAGGTCGAGAGGACGGAGACGACGACCGATGATCAGAACTCCGACCACCATACACCTCGGGACCAGGTCGACGAGCTCATCAAGGTGCTCATGCGGCGGCGGAGCACCAAGAAGTGGGCGCGCGGGGACAACAAGGTGTGCCCGATGAAGTCGCCGCTGGACTTCGCCGTGCACGCACCCAACCCAAGGAGCCGGTCCATGGAGCTCACGGGCCACGCGCAGGCGCAGGTCGCGTCCAGCCCGAGGCACTGGTCCGTCGAGCTCGCTGGCCACCCGCCAGTCGCTCCCAGTCCAAGGAACAAGTCGGTGGAGATCACCAGTGATGGATCGTCTATCCTGCCAAGCCCCAGGAACCGGTCCATGGACTTCGCCAACCATGGGCCTCCCTTGCCTAGCCCTAGGCATCGTTCCATACTTGGGATGGCCTGACTCGGAAGAGCGACACAGAACCTCTTTCTTTGGCTTGGGTCCTACACGTTTAATAGGAGATTCTTTTTGAGCGAACCGAGTGATTTTGTTTCCAAGTTCATCCGCTTTCTAGACCAATAAGGTATTGGCACGTTCCATCTAACAAAAAAGAGTAAAATACACCCATGTTCCTCGAACTTGGCTCCCTGTGTCACTCAGATCTCCGAACTTCTAGAACCACAAAAACGAGTGCTACAATTTGGCCTCACCATCAGAACCATCCAAAACCGGGTTTGGCCGCGTGCCACGCGAGTCCAGGTGTTTGTCTCACGCCACGAGTCCGTCCCTCTCCATCTCGCCTGACCCATCTCCCCGACGGTGGTTGTGGCCCCGCGGCCCCTTCCTCTCGCCGCCAGGCGCCAGCCACCCGCCAGCCCCTCCTCCCCCGTGCCTCCTCCCACCCGCCACCAGCTCCCCTTGCTCGGCGCCTGCGAGGGCTTGCCGCCATGGTCCAATGCCGACCCTCCTGCACCGGCACGCGAGAGCGTGTCGAGGTGCTTCTCCATCTCCCGGACCCGCACGGCGATGTGTCGCTCCGCCGCGGCGCGGCCCTCGTCCGCAAGCTGGACGGCCTCTCAGACGAGCGTGTTTGTCTGCGGGGCCGACAACGGCGACGACGGGGCGTTGTGGAGGATGAACGCGCCCTGCGTGAGGAGGGCGTGCAGCGCAACAGGGCACTTGAGCACCACGGAGGCGTCCCTGGACGACAGGAGCGACGCGGAGGTGGTCGATCTTGGTGCTGACCCGGACGACGAGGTAGAAGAGGTTGAAGAAGCGGTCAAAGCGGCGCTTGTACCCTGGGCTCAGCTCGTCGAACTGGTCAGCGCCGAAGGAGGAGGTTGTCATAGTCCTCCACCGCTCAACTTAATAGCAATGAAGATTGTGGAAAACTAAGTACAAATTAGGATACAATTAGGGGAGAATTGGAGGTACCGATTGGGGACAAAGAGCGGCAGAGGAGGGGTTCGGAGCAGAGTTCAGAGGTGGAAGAAGGTTCTGTTGTCTTCGGTTCTTGTTCGATGTTCGGTTCCGTCTTCCCCTTCTGCTATTGCACGTTGATCCTGTTCTCATCTTGCGGCCCACTAGGATCATGGGCTCGTATGGCATCCCAGCCCATGACAGAGGTGCAGGGCCAGGTCTCGACGCCACGGAGGCCCGAGCGCATCGGCGACGGCAGCAGCCTTGCTAGCCTTGGGTGCGTCCGTGGCGGGCGCGGGGGCGAGCACCATCGCCGGCACCGGTGCAGGCTTGAAGAGCTTCGAGTCGATGCCGAGCATGATTTCGTCCCCGGCTACAAGCGTGCCGAGCGTGATGACCGCCGCCACCGTGGATGCTGCGTCTGTGCTTGCGACAGACCCCGTCGTTTTGGCCCCGCGCCAACGCACGCCGGGGAACAACAAGGACAGCGCCGCGGTGCAGAGCCAGGCGACATGGTCACCATCTGGACGGCCGTGTTCGCTACCGTCGCTCCCGCGCAGGCGGCGGGTCAGGGTCACGGCACTCAACAAGGACCCGCACGCGTACGGCGATAGGCTGACCGTCCCACTCGGCTTTAGCTGCGGCTCCATAACGTCGGTTTGGTGGCGCCTCCGCCTTGTACGAGGACCCGCACGGCCGTGTTCGAGAACCCGCAGGATGACACCCTGTCGCGAACGCGGACCCTGTTGGGGCACAGCCTGGAGCCGGCGCCGTGGCACCTGTGCTCGGCCTACGTCCCGACCATCCATCACAAATTTTGCACTCTGACCACTGGCTCAATTTATTTTCACAAATGACCCCCTCGGGAAAGTATGTGCAAATCTAACCCCTTTTGCGGCGCCACAGCTCGTGGCGCCGCAGCACCCGACCCCCTCCAGCGTGGCGACATGTGGGTCCCGGCTGCGGCGCCACGGTACATGGCGTCGTAGAGCCGAGGCCCATATGGGCTGGGGCCGTTCATTCGTCTGCGCATCTCGCCTCCGTCTCGCGCCACCGCCTGCCGCCCTCCTCGTCCCGTGCCGCCGCCGCCGCCGCCGCCTGCCGCCCTCCCCGTCCCGCGCCGCCGCCTTCGTCCTGCCCCGCCGCCGCCGTATCCACCTCCGTTCCACACCACCGCCCTCCCCTACCGTCCGCCTGCTGCTCCATCACCCACCACCGCAGCCTCCTCCTCTCTGCTCGCCGGGTATGAATTTTCCTCGCCATCTTTTACTAAGTTTAGAACCCATGTTGGATTGATTTTAAACTAGAAAATATGTCCGTGCGTTGCAATGGGTGACAAATATATGAATATATTATCATATCCATATGCTTATGTATTACTAAATGTGATTGGCAATATATTTCAACTACGATGAGATTAAGGACCAAGAAACCTTATTCTTTTTAATATTAGGTAGAGATTCAGGACTCGTGCCCTAGTACATTTAATGACTCATGTCCTAAGTAGTGTGTCCTAATATAATTCATCTCCACTTAACAAAATTAAGGACCCGTGTGCTAATAGAATTTGCATTCGCCTTGTGGTGTTAGGTAAAATATTTATAGGGTTAGCGATATTGTTAATTTATGGTTAAGTGTTAGTGGTTAGTATTAGAGTTATTGGTTAGTAATAGTTAGGGTAATTTATAGAAGGAATATGTTTGGTTAAGTGTTAGTGGTTAGTATTAGTGTTTATGTTTGACCTTATGCTCTCGTTAGACTGCATTAGAGATATTTAGTTTAGGTGAAGAGGTGAGATTGTCAATACCATGAACGGTTAAAATGCCGAATTTGTCTAATTTTACATCATTGTGACTATCAATTAAAATTTTTATCGCGTCTTTAACATTTTGTTTTATGTCTTGGCAGGATGGCGGACCCCCAGTACCTCCTTATTGAGACGGCCTACGAGCGAGACTACCACGCACCACGTATCGCTGCGGGCGAGGTAAAACACGCTTACTTTTGTATGAATATAAGACATACGCCCGTTAATATATGTGCACATATGCCTAACGTTGCAAATATTTTGCAGGAGCTGCTGCCTCTGCGGGGTTGTACTCACACTCAACCCCTTAGTTGGGACGAGCGGTACGTCCCGTACATCCAGGAGGCCGGCCTCCTGGACCTTGCACGGGTGGTTACCTCCGGTCTTCCACCGTTGGACCCAGCGCTGTTGACAGCCTTGGTCGACCGTTGGAGGCCGAAGACCCACACTTTCCACCTTCCGTGCGGGGAGATGACCATCACCCTGCAGGACACGGCGATGATCTTGGGTCTCCCCGTGGCAGGTTCGCCTGTTATAGATCGGTTAGAGCCCACGGCGTGGCATGGTCAGGTGCTGGCTTTGTTTGGTATAGCACCTCCGGACCGCCAGCCAAGGGACCGTCGCACGTAAGTAATTTAATACTGTGTTCAATTCAGCTTGTGTTCATGTATTATGGCACTAAACGTTAATTTAACACTGCAGGCAGACGTCCGGTGTCACCACGGGGTGGCTCCGAGAGCACTTCGGGGCATGCCCGCCGGACGCTACACCGTTACAGGTGGAGCGGCACACCAGGGCCTAGCTCTGGTACCTGTTGGCGTGTTTTCTACTCCCAGACTCATCAGGGGACACGGTGTCATTGACGATGCTCCCTATCCTGGCGCGGCCATGGGCCGCCATTGCCACCTACAGCTGGGCCTCCTATACCTTGGCCCACATGTACCAACAGCTGTGTGATGGCTGTCGGCGCAGGGAGAAGACTTCGAGCATCGGTGGGTGCCTCTACCTGCTTCAGGTGTGGAGCTGGGAGCACCTGCCGATCGGTAGACCGGTGAGGCGAGACCGCGAGGTATAGCATATGGCATTTGCATTGCATCTTAACGCATGAATTTTTTCGATCGGTTCTTAACATATGGCATTTGTTGAAATGGCAGGAGTGGGCGTTTGAGGACAGCAGACCCACCGTGCTTTGGTTCTGGAGGGATGTGGAGGTTGTTACCGGTCGGATTGAGGGGAGATACCAGCGCTACACGAACGAGCTTGACTGTGTCACCCACCGCCAGGTACTTGAGGTCAATTTGAAACTCATTGCCTTGCACCCCGTCCTGTGCAATACCTGATAGGCCTGACGTTTTAATTTATCTGTTAGGTTGAGTGGACCCCATACGCTAAGGAGGAGATAGAGGAGGCGGAGCTGAGCCCACTATGCTACAGGGACGAGAACCTTTGGAGGGTTGTCGTCCCACTGATCTACTTCATCGAGGTGGAGTACCACATACCTACATGTGTGATGCGCCAGTTTGGACGGAGGCAGGTCGTTCCTCCACACACAGTCCCTACGGACCAGGCACTCCACAAGTATGGTTCCTAATCATAATGTTCAACAGATTTGTGCATGTCCACTTACACCGTACTTACACCGTTATTTGTTGGTTCGTGCAGGATAAAGAAGGGGAGCCGGTACAGCGAGACCGACTGCGGATCACGCACATAGTCCGCACCGGCAGGTGGGACGCGAAGGAACCGGTGGACGTCGAGATCGGTGAGGCCCACGACGATGCCTACTTCGTGGAGTACCTGCGGTGGCTGCAGGCCCACTCGCGGGTTAGGCTGCGACCTAGCAGCGACCACCGGCCGATTTGCGAGGTCGACTCAGACGACAGCGATGAGTACGACACCAGGACTCGCTTAGGAGTTCAGCCTGAGAGAGCGCCCGTACAGGACTACGTGGTAAGACCGCACTTTTGTCTCCTATTATGTATCGCTACATGCAATATGCAACATTTCCTTCTCTCCTCACTAAAGCTTAATTACAGGGGCAGCAGTTGGCCTGGCTGACCAATGAGGCGGGTTCTGTCCTTGCTCGAGCCGGGCCACGACCTCCTGGCACCCTCAAGTCCTTCGTCCTGACAGTTAGCAGGCACTACCGCAGGTTGAGCAGGAAGATCGGGTACTACAGCGCAGTTGCACTCCCTTCCCAGCCACGCGGCGTTCGTGGTGGGCCTTCTGGCAGCGGTGGCCGGTCGTCGCGGAGCTCTAGGTCTAGAGAGGTCACTCTACCTATTTTCTGACAGAGCGCCGCCTCTGACGACAAGGACGAGGACGACGACGAGGAAGAGGAGGAGGAGGACGACGACGACGACGGGACCGCGTTCCGGACGTCCTCTGTGGTAGCCAGCTGCACGACGCGCCATGCTTCACGCAGACACAGCACGACACCGAGGCGGTAAGTTTTGCGCTATTGTTCGTACCCTACTAGTTGTCGAGATTGCTCTACTAAACTAACATCTACAATTGACAGTGTCCGTCAAGTCGACCTCCGGCTACTAGGCGGCGTAGGCGTGCTAGTGACCCTTTGGACGTGGATAGCGGCAATCGCCTGAACACTCGCCCTGCCAGACAAAGACGTCCGCGTGGCCGTTAGATACCTGGAGGGTCATAGGATTGTGAACCTGTATTGACGTGACTTTTGATTTGGAATCATGTGGATGATTGTGAACCTAGATGTTATTTATATGGTTTGACATCGTATTTTGCTCGATTGCAAAAACTTTGTGGAATCTTGAAGTTTTTCTCGCCTTATTTGCTATCTGTATCCGAATGCTGCACGAATTTTGAATCTATCATTTACGTAGATATATAATGAAATTGGGGTTGATTTTCTTTGAATCCTAATTAGTCTTGCATAAAAAATAAGAATACGAAAAATTATGGAAGAGAAAAGATGGAAAAAAATTGAGAGAAAGATGAAAAAATAGAGAAAAGATGGAAAATTTAAGAGAAAGATGGAAAAATAGAGAAAAGATGGAAAATTTGAGAGAAAGATGGAAAATATGAAAAACTATATGTCTCATTTGGTTACTCTGGAAGAGAAAAGATGGAAAAAATTTATGTAAGAGGAAAGATGGAAAAAATTGAGATGGAAATTGAAAAAGGTAAACCCTTGCGGCGCCACAGCGCGTGGCGCCGCACGTCTCCTGGCGCCGCAAGCCTTGCGGGCCAGGCTGCCCCGGCCTGGCCGCTAAGGGGCCACTGGGCTCGGCCCATATGGGCCTGGGCATTGCGGCGCCACTACGTGTGGCGTCGCAGCATATGGCGCCGCAGCCGGGCTCCACACCTGGCTACGCTCAGTGGCGCCGCAATGTGCTACTGCGGCGTCGGCGCCATGAGCTGTGGCGCCGCAAAAGGGGTCAGATTTGCACATACTTTTCTGATGGTGTCATTTTTAAAAATAAATTGAGTCACGGATGGGAGTGCAAATTTTGTGCCCCATCCACCGGGACTGGCGCCGTCGCCGGGACGGCGGTGGCGTGACGCGTGCGCTGCTGGACGTGGCGGGCGTCGATGCACGTCACCGTGACAGGCGGCGGGCGGCTGCACGTGGACCTGTACTACACATATCACATGCGTGCAGAGCCGCGCGCTGCTCAGTGTGGACTGTGGAGCGGTGGAGCCTGCTGCAGCTCATGCGTGTACCCCGGCCAAGTGCCCGACGTTGACCTCCCCGCTGTCAACCGCATCTGCCACGGCCCGAAGCTCCCCTCTCACTTGGTGCACACCTAGGCTCCAGTGGCACGCCATGTCAGCATCTGGTTCGGAAAAACCTTGTTTTGGATGGTTCTGGATGGTGAAGCCAAGTTGAAGCACCTGTTTTTCTGATTCTGGAAGTTTGGGGACCAAAGTGACACAACGAGCTAGTTCGAGAACCGCGGGTGTATATTTTACTCAAAAAAATAAGAGAAACTGAATGATAAGGCCATCATTTTCCATCGAATTTGCAACAGAGACAAAGGAAAACGATTCAAAAAGGTAATAAAATCAGTAAATCATTTACTAGCACAAATCACAGACAAACAAATCAGGTACTAATCGAAAAGGAAAAAATTGAAAACAGTTAACAAAAGCATTAAAATGAAGTAAAGAAAATAAACTTTGATCACACTTTGTAGATTATTAGTGGGCTCATAGCCCAATGGTATCTCCATCTTTTGGGGTATTAAGGTCCTGTTTTGACTCCTCATGGGACTTGGGAGCGAATTTAAACTGAAGGTTGTTGGTTGTTAAATAAAAATCCTCTCGTCAGCGAAAGCCCATACTCCCTCCGTCCCATAAAAGGAGTATGGAGAACACTTAGAAATTCTTTTTTAGTTTATAGACAAACGTACTATCAACGAGTGGATTGGCCATGGGTGTTTCCCTGAGCTGCCTAGCCTCTGAAGTGAACACCTTCACAACTTGGGTGCTTTTAGGAGTGCAGGAGACGTAAACACTTTCTAATTCAATGTCAGCCTATCTCCAATGTGGCAATATCCTCATATCAGTCCATCAGTCATACATTAGCAATTCCCTTGACATCAGGTTAGATCATAGAAATAAATTGATGTATTGATAATTGATAGAGAAGCGATTATACTTTTAGAGACGAACTTCCTAACAAGTTGGTACATTTTGAAGGACGAGGCCACGTTTTCTCAGGATAAAGCTTTCACATTGATGATAAATGAACATATTAACCAAAATTGCATCATCACTGTGGCAAAAACCAGAGCAGAACCAACTCTAATCCCCATGATGACTCTGTAATCCTGACATCAGAAAATAAACTCCAATTGGCGGAGGGAATGAACCGACATGCATCTGCCTGTGTCAGCACCTGTGATCCAGTTTTCCCTTGTTAAAATGCGAGAGAAGTTTCACCGTGTGGTCTTGAGATCATGCAAGAACTACAGTAGCTATTGAGACAGAGACATGCCCCCCTTCCCATGCTCTGATCTGACTTGTATACATACCCTTAATAATAGATGTCCATGTCCATACATACCCATAGTAATAAATATATGATATACATGGACATTGTTTGTTAGATTGAACATGAACTTTTATGTGGCCTATGTAATTTATGTACTATGTACTATGGAATTTAACTCTGGACTGACTTGTATTATTATGATAAATTTGGTTTTTATGCATTTTATTTGTGATTTCACGTGACATACGCATGTTTATATGCATTTTTATAAATAATTTGTGTGGAATGTGATATGCATTGTAAATTATGATAAATAAAAATACGATTAAAGTTCTATCAAAATATTTATTTTTTCAACCATCTTGCAGCATTTCAGGTTGGAAAAACAGCATTTTCTGGTCGAAAAACACCAAATCCGACCAGAAAATCGATTTTCCATTTTTTGTTTCTAGAGGGTTGCTATATTTCTTTCACTACCAGAAATCCAAACATTTTCGGTGCCTACAGTAATTTTCCGCGGCAATTAGTAGCCGCCGAAATTTACTCAATTATTTTCAACAGTATGATCTGGCCGCCAAAATTTAGGCTTTATTTTCGGCGGGCACCTTAAACCACCGAAAATAATGTCTTTATTTTCGGCGGTCCTCCTAAACCGCCAAAAATAATGTTTTTATTTTCGCGCCGAAAGTTGCAAGGGTAAAACCCTTCCGTCTCCTCCCAAACCCTATCCATTCAATCGACCACACCTCGCCTGCCCCTCCCGGCCTCCCCACACCGCCACCCCGCCTCACTGCTCCGCCCCTCCCCGCGCCGTCGCCCTGCCGCCGACGCCGCGCTGGAGCCAGACCCCGGCCGCGCCCCGACCCCGCGTGACCCGGCCTCGCCGGACTCGGCGGCGCCGCTCCATCGCCGCCCGACGACAGCCGCCGCCCGGTACCTCGACCTGGCCCCGTCGCCACGGCCGCGCCGCCCCTCACCGCCTCCCTGCTGGACGTCGCATGCCCCCCGCCCCGGATCCACGCGCCTCCTCGCGCCGGCACCCGGCCCTGGAGCTCCGCCCGCCCGGAGCCCTGCCGTACCCCTGCCGGCGCCCTGGTCGCCCCCCTGCCCGGCGTCCTGGCCGGCCGCGCAGCCGAAGCGCCGCCTCCCTGCCAGACGTCGCAGCTCCCGTCACACCGGAGCCGCGGCCGGCCGCGCGCCGCCTCGTCATGTCCTCACTCCGGACGCCGGCTGGCCCCGCTCGGTCGCGGCTCCAGTATCCCATGACCAATTACTTGCAGTTGCTGATTTCTTCTTCATTCTACTCGGTATTTACACATTCCACTCTCTATCTTTGGAAATTGTTGAGCTGTTTCAGTGATTTTTGCACTGTTGTAGGTGTATTCGGTATTTGTTGAAGCGGATTCCAGTTTGAATTATATGTTATTTTCATTCGCTTTGTCAAATAGTTATGGGTATTAACAAAGATAACAATATACAATGATGATGACATCTAAGCTGTGATACTACACTTGAACTGAACCAATCTTTTTCTGATGCTTGACTGCTTGAGACATGATATGTTGCTTTATCTATTATATTGTGATATGATGTGCGTTACCATTGCTGGGACTCTGTTTACTGCCAGATGTGGTTTTAACAATGTCCAAATGTACTACAGATCATAGAGATAGCTAAGTACTACTCACAGTGTCTGAGCTCTTAATTTTGATTTTAGTAATCAGTTGCCGCATTCAGGTACCTATAAGCCTTGTTTTTTCTCTCCCTCAGAAACTATTGCCTGTAAAGTAACCTTTAAATTAAATGTTTGCTTGATACATGAAAATTATCGAGTAATACTATTGATGGCCAAATTTTGTGCACACAGCAATTAGTGCTTATAATTTTAAAATTAACTTCCACAGGTTTGCAGTATTTTGGTTAAAAAAACAAACCAATTTTTAGTCGAGAGGTTTTAGGATGAGTAGTAAACCAATCACCAGTCAAATATCAGAGTATGAGTAGTAAATATCTTGTGTTCTGTGTTCATAACATGTTACTCTACATATGATTCATTATCAACTGTGTTGATTCAGCTTGTGGTTTTAGCAGGAGAGTTCTGTGGAGTCATTACAATGGTCCTTCAAGGCCAGTCACCTGGAAGCTTTCATTTGATGCCTCTTCAAGTGAATCATGAAAATTTCTGTATGCTCAAACCATTATCAGGTTGGTTGTTTTGATATTCGACTCATCATTTTTACATGCCAGTGTGATCAATCTGTCATTTTTACTCACTGCTCCCTATATATATATATGTATGTATGTATATATATATGTATGTATATATTTTTACATGCCAGTGTGATCAATCTGTCATTTTTACTCACTGCTCCCTATATATATTGATGATTACATGTCTTTTTAGAAGTGAAAGATATAGCGAGCATGGGGTATACACATAGTTATGCAAGTTGTGTATGTATATACAGATTTAATTTGCTAATTTCCTCAACAAGTTATGCATGTGAAAAGTACCCTGAGGCTTTTTATTGGATCTATATACCCATGCATGGTCAAGTTTATTCTTTCTCCCACATGCACCTAGTTGGATGGTTAAGTATGGAAGACTGACACTTTTGTCTCATTTAGTTTTCTAATGATGATTACATAATGGAAGACCACATGCACCCATCCTTTACACTTTTTCCCTTCATATAAAGCAAGACTTTGATGTGTTTTTGTATGGCTGTAACTTGAGGTGGTGTTGTAACTTGTTGTATGTGATTATACGATGTTGTATAATTATTCTGTGATTTTTCTGAGATTTTTTGGTGCTTTATATGATTTTTTTTACTTATTTATTTTTTTAATTAAAAATTATTTATTTTCGGCGGTTTTACTGTAGCCGCGGAAAATAATATACTCCCTCCGTCCACAAAAGAATGAAATCCTGAGTTTGTCCTAAGTCAAACTATCGCAAGTTTGACCAAATTTATATAGAAATGTAATAACATTTATGATATCAATTATGTATGATATGAAAATACATTTCAACACGAATCTAATGAAACTAATTTGGTAACATAACTTTTAATATATTTTGATATAAATTTGGTCAAAGTTACGAAAGTTTGACTTAAGACAAAGCCAGGATTTCATTCTTTTGTGGACGGAGGGAGTATAAATTTTTCAGCGGTTTTGCTCTAGCCGCTGAAAATAAGCGCGCAAATGAGTATTTTCGGTGGCCAGCCTAAACCGCCGGCGTTCCACAAACGGCGGCCGTGTACCGCCGAAAATAAGAGAAAGCCACCGAAAATAAGCTATTTTGGGTGGGAAACCCTTATTTTCGGCGGTTTTTGGCCGCCGAAAGTTTTCTAGTTTGTTGTAGTGTTTCCAAATGGAATGGTTAACCTTGGTTGAATTACAATACGATGAGTCCACAAGGCATGACCGGACAAAAAGGGAGACGACGGGTGGGAATCCATCCATGGGCGTGAGGGAAATGCGAGAGGGCGGTGGTTTGTAGGGGGGCACGAGTGGCTGGGGCACGGTTAGCAAGGAGCACGGGGTAGGAAGGTGATGCATGAACAAATCTTGCTTTATAGGCTCTTTTGGAATGCAAGATTTCTAAAATACAGGAATAGAAAAAACATAGGAATAGAGTTGTCCACCACTCACAATCCTACAAGAATTGAAAACACATGAAAGTTTGTAACGAAGCGTTTGGATTCAGTGGAAAACACATAGAAATTAGAGGAGACAGGCACAAAGGAAAGTTTCCAAAAGATTGGACATCATGTTGAAATTTCTCCAAAATCTCAATACAATGAGCCATTCCGTAGGAATTTCATAGGATTGGTAGGAATTCAATCTTTTGTTACAAAGGGGTACATAAGAAAATTCCATGTAGGATTTAAATCCTACAAAATTCCTTCATCTATCCTTGTTTCAAAGGAGGCCTAAAGGAGTAGAGATTAAAATTCCTGGTGCCATCCTCGTCCTATTCATCCATTCAAAATAATGACCTAAGCCCCTGTTCATTCATAATAAAATTCCTGGATGCCTACCATTTGCCTGGTAAAAATGTTACTAGTGTTGTCTGAAAATTTGATGGAATCTGGTTGGCTAGCCAAGTAGAAAAGAACCTAGTGCTTGGGAATATTAAGGAAAAAGTCCATTTTTAACCATCCAACTATCGAGATAGTTCGGTTTTGGTCATTGAAGGTTGGACTGACGCTTAAGAGGGGGTTGAATTAGGATTTCTAAAACTAAGGCTCTCTAAACACTACAACTACTAAGCATAACCTATGCAATATAAATCTAGCTGTGTGCACTAGGGTTTTGCTAAGTGTTGCTAACTCTACCGTAGCCAAGTCTTGCAACCTAGTTCTATCTAGAAAATAATCTATCAAACTAGTCTAGGAATGTAAGCACACTATTGCAAGAAAGTAAATGCGGAAGCTAAAAGATAGGACAGAGAATGCAAATTCCCGATGACGATGTCGGCGATGGCATAGAAGAAGACATGAAGATTTTTTCCTGAGGTTCGGGGAGGCCAACGTGCATCTGCCCCTACTTCCCGTTAGGCGCCCCCTCAGGGCTTTGCTCTCACGTAGTCCTCAAAGGAATATGGTCTCGCCCACGCAAGGGTGAAGGATGGCAAAGTGACTTCCGCGGAAGTCAAGAAACTCCGGTCGGATCTTCGAATATCCTCGGTACACACCCACACAAGCACTTCTCTTGCGTAGTCTTGGACTACGGCCTCGCCCACACAAGGGTAGAGGAGTGTCGGGGCTGTTGGTGTCTTCCAAGTCCTTCTCGTGGAGCTACCCCGCCATCTCCAATATGGGAAGCTTTTGGCCAACGTGCCGAGGGCTTTCCTCCCTCATAGGATGGTGGCGGCCACTCCACACTCCGGAGGGTCTCACAAGACTTAAAGCCACACTGATACACCATGGTCGTGCACGCAGACACAGCGATTGACAACAAGGCCTAAGCAAGGATGCAACTAAGCTCTAGCTTGCCAGGATATGTCTCGTTATGCTCTTGTGGTGGTTGGGCTTGTTGACGGGCGTTATTTCCCTATTTCGACCGTCAGTCCATCGGTGAATAAATGGGGATCGATAAAGTCCTATGCATTATTTACCTAACACTGACGAATTCCACGAGTTTTGGTGGTTTTCGATGTATCACAGGGAGAAGCTCATATTCCGTACAAAAGAAGACAATTGGAACAGGAGAGAAATCACGCACAAAAGGATTTGAGATAAGATTAGTAAATTTCATCACTACAAAGTATCTCAAATGCGCTCAAGACCTACACCATTGCGTAGAGCTCGACAAGGCGATTCCAACGGATATATTATTTGCATCGTTTGGAGTTCGGATGGAGAAGTTATTGAAAATACAAATAAAAAAGGCAGCACTGACGTCAGAGCTGCACCGTCCGTACGCACCGGGGGCGGGAACTGACCAGAGGCTGGCACGTGGCAAGCTGCTACTGGGCGCGCCAGAATGCCACAGATAGCGATCCGGGCTGCAGCGGTGTGGCCACCCAGGAGCCGCCACGTGGCCGACCGGGGGCGACGCGCAGCCCGCGCGCAGGACTCGGCCCACCGGCTCGGGCACCCGGGGCCAGGTGGTGCACTAGGGTTGGCCGGGGCGCGGTCCGCCCGCCCAGTCTGGCCATGTGGCACGCTGGGAAGCCATTTTTGACCCAGAATACCTGCTTAACAGCCCGTTCTCCACTCCAACGCCCGGTTCACTGCCTTAATGACCGGTTCTTGGCCGGTTCTTGGCACCTGCATGTGGGGGAAGTCTCCACCGATTGACCTATGTCAGTTGCCTGTCCAGGTGGCACCCAAGGAGCAATTGGTGGAAGGATCTTGCATGGGGTGCCTTGGAATATTCCCTCATCCTCCACCTATAAATAGAGAGGCACCCCCTCACTTCATTTATGTACCATTCACCATGTGAATTCTCTCTTTTTCCCTCTAGGAGGCGCTCCACGGGAGGTGCTTCCATTATGAAAGTAGTGTTTAGTTAGGAGTTAGAGAAGGGTCTGCTGTTTTGGAGTCAGTCGTAATTTTCGGTAATGTATTTTATTTTGATATATTAAGCATTACTTTTCGATTATTGACTAGTGCAAGTACTTTACTTTCCTACTTTATGCACTTATCTTCTGCTCTAGTTAGTTACTCTGCTCGAGCTGTATGCGGCTGTGTAGCACCTTTTCCTTTTGGGCATGCCTAAGTCCGAGGCCTGAGTTATGCTAAACTAGAATTGATTGATCGTTATGCTTGCCGGTGTTACAATCCAACCTATACACTAGGCTTTGGTTAGTTCCTCTCCTTTGGCTAAGGATGAACTATTGTTGTTCAAGCTTCACTTGAACACATTTATAGCGTGCCAGCCTATCCACGCAAATTTGCTTGGTAACCCCACTCGGTGACAGCGTGTGGTGTGCCTGTGTATCCTAGGCACGTTCGTTCGGTAGGCCTGTAGGTGTTAGCCGGGTTCTCTTTCGGTGGCCTACTATCTACCCCCTGAACCTTCGAGGGCGTCGGAATTTCGCTCAACGTAAGTCATAACTTTGTTGAGATCCTTTCGACCCTTGGCACAGATAGCTCTTGTATGCTAGCAGAGATAGAAGACCGTACCGCTGTCCCTGTCTCGTTGTCTTCCTAACTTTACCTATTTTTTTGCCAACGGTGTTTGGCTTTTACCCCATGGTGTTTGGTGTCAACTTTTCCTAGCTATCGGTTGACATGAATGAGTATTAACAACTGGATGAATGATGGTTTAATATCTCTATCTCAATGCTTTCCTGTGGATAAATACGATACCTTGGAATACTTTCAGGCGAAAGGCTACAGCGGTCTCCGTGCGCTTGCGGAGTAAAATCCGGTAGGCTAAGAACCGCCAACAAGCTTTTCTGGCGCCGTTGCCGGGGAAACGCTGAGTTAGAGTATTATTCTGTTATTCATCCTTTAGTTATTGCTCTTTGTTTTTATTTTGAAAATTCAAAAAAATAGAAAAATAGAAAACCTTCTTTTGACTTTCGCTCTATCCGTTGAGTAAACCTTGATCATGCCACAAAGTTTATCGTGAAAGCATAGCTTGGGCCATATGTATGTCCAGAGACTAATTTACAAATTAAGCGTGGTGCTTAGGTTGTATTAGCCTCTTTTTATAACCGATTTGTCGGATAAATGAGCTATGTGTAGATTTTGGTAGTGATGTTCTGTGCTAGTTCATGAACCGCACTTCTTGAACTAGCTGGATCGCTAAGTGTCATGGAGATACAAAAATCCTGGTGATGTTTCAAAAATGCACTAGTTTTTTTTACCGTGGATTTTGAGTAAAGTTGGAGAGTTGAAAGTTATGGTTTAGCAACAGGCTTTGTGCTATGTTTTGATTGAAATATTTTGTTAGCACTTTGTGAACAACGGGTCCGGTAGTTAATACTCTTCATGCATATGTTGGACCGTTGTATATATTGTACACTAACCTGTTGCAGGAGTCATTCATTCTCCACGAGAGGATATAGGCCCCATGGCCGACATTCTCGTGCTCAACCTCTTGCCCTTTTTGGAAAATGATAGCATCATCTTAAGGTACGCATGAAATTCTATAACACAATATGCTATCATCCATACTTGTACTTGCACAGCTAGTAGGCCACTGGTCTACTGCCTCACGGGAGAATTGCGTACCCGTGGCGTTGTGGTGTAGATCCCAAAATCGGCGGGCATAGACGTTTTTCATTGCGGGAGAAGTCCGTTTTAAGCACCAGAAAGGCAAACACAAATCAATACCTACAAGCATGGTGAGAACGTCAGTGTCATGACGTGCAGTTGAAGGATGTGTGGCACAAAGGTAGACAACGACTGGTGGCACATGTAATGTCCGACAAGTATCAAGCCCAATAAGAGCATGATAGGGAGCTAGTTTGGAATCAGTACCCAGTGCAGAAACCAAGCTTGGGGAAGAAAATTGTCTGGCATTTGACAAGCTTCAAGAGAAACAACCAAAATTTTGAAGTCAACGAAGCAGCACTTATTGAATATCCGCTACATCAACATTCTAATGACCAACCATGGAGCGAGAACCCGATGTACCTACTGCCGAGATGGAACCTTTAGCATCGTTACTTCCAACGTCAATGAAGGTAACCCCCTCTAACAGCTGTTTTCAACATTCTCTTTTTAGAGGTTGTTTTAAAATGCCTGTTAGTGATAGCTCTTGGAACAAAACTTTCTTCTAGTAGTGCTATCATGGTAGCGCATGAAACCAAACTTTCATGCTAAGATCCTGCTACCATAATATCTTCCAATAGTGCTATCTTAGGTTAGCTTATCCTGATCGGTTAAGCTAGCCCTCTACCTTGCCCAATCTAGGAAAAATCTTGTTAGGTAGACGTGTGTCGAACCCTAACATGCAGGGAAAGGTAGAAGGAGGTTTCCGGAGATCAGAATGGAGGAACGAAAATGCCATCACGTCATCCACTCTCGATTTTAAGTATCTCTTCGCGCCATGATTGGACAACGCATTGCACTGGAATCTGAACAAAGGTCAAAGCGGAAAATGAAAAATTCGACAGAATGATTGTTTCATGACAACTCAAGAATCAAGCTTGGGGGAGGATATACCAAGTGATATCATACATCCTCCAACCCAACCCCTGAGAGAAAGGACTTCGATAATCAACCTACAACAGTGGTTGATCGCTGCAAGACATTGACCATGCTCTGCATCACTTGGGAAGCGAACATAAAGGCTATCTCTCATCCTGAGAGTACTTCTCAAACACCACAAGACCAGATGTCTCTATAGTGAGAGGTTGCAAGTGGTATAAGATCTATATAGTGACATCACCAAAGTATGGAGGAACTCTACAAGTGAGCATTCCTTAATTCACTTCCCTTGGTCGGACACACAACAAGACAAAACAGTTCATCAGAGACCAGGTTGATCTACTCTACTCATGAGTCAATGCGCCAATGAGCCACCTGACATCACAAGCATGGCGCAACATGAGTCAGCACGCCAATCACAAACATAGCGAATAGCCATCTCCCAAAGATTGGTGGCAAACTGCCAAGGATGCAAAGGAGTCAACTCCAACAAACATCCACCTCTATCATTCCACGTAGTCTATTTGGGAATAAACAGCTGGTCGTGACCGAAACGGTGTCACTTTAGAAGAATGTCAG
This sequence comes from Paspalum notatum, assembly GCA_022530915.1. Taxonomy (NCBI): domain Eukaryota; kingdom Viridiplantae; phylum Streptophyta; class Magnoliopsida; order Poales; family Poaceae; genus Paspalum; species Paspalum notatum. The sequence continues at coordinate 15,583,501 of CM039688.1, forward strand.
GCTAAAGGCAAAAATATGATGTTGGAATGGGAGATCCAATAAGAGACATTCATCCACGGGAGTAGTATCATCAGATCGGATAAATCTAAGCTACCGACATTTTGCAGACGGTCCAAATAGCAGCACAAGAACTGCTCATCAGACAGTCATTATAGAAATAGAGGAGGCAGAACAAGAGTAGAGAGTGAAGCGAATTCGCCTAACACAGGTGAGCAACACAAACAGCATCGTCGTCACCCAGGGAACAAGCAAGCTTGCGGGAGGCAATGCCAGGTAATGCTGAAGCTCGGTTTCTTAGCAATCACTTGCAAGAACTAAGCTTGGGGGAAGATCACTCGGTGATTACCCCGAATGCTTTGTATCTATTTGATATCTTAAATCCTGAAAACTGCCATGACACTAAAAAGATTTACTTTTTGTTATCCCAAATAAAAGAAAAGTTATAAAAATTTGCATAATTAAAAAACTACAAAAAGATTTGCTTTTTACCATGAATAAACTAACTCCTATAAATGCTAGAACTTTGTCTGTATCCTTGCTTAAAGGAAATGATGAATAGTTGCTCTGTTAATTTTTTGTAAATATTTTGTTTACAACTCGACGCTCTCCTGAAATTTGAACTTATTGGCATTTGTCGTGATCCTACCTTTAATCTTTAACCTTGTGGTTGCAAGTGCTTTCGAACCAAGTCTAAGTTGTTGTGAGATGTGATATAATCAAAGTATGAGTTTAACCCATCTTGATCCTAGTAAGGCGAATTCTCGGAGTTTTTTTTTTGAAAATTAAAATGAGAAAGTTTCTCAATGGTTTAAATACCTATCCAGAGCCAAATGGTTTACATGATGAAACCTTTTCGTATGTTACCTATTGTTATGTTGAGTTTTGTCAAATTTTGAGTTCTTATGAGGTAGTGGCACTTCAAATCCCGATCAAAATTCCTCACATCCACATCCATTTGCTAGCTTTTCTTTGTCTGGTCACGCTTAAATCTACACTGGATTCAAGCATCCTCTTGTACCAGATATTTCTCCACCATATCCATCATCTATTTACCTATCCACAAATATGGTCTTCCAAATAAATACTCCAGTCATATTCCAGCAACATCCCTAAAGTTCTCATACAAAAAGGAGACATGGAGCTATAAAAAAAAGAGAGAAAAAAGTGAAAAAAAGAGAGAGAAAAGAAAATGACAGCTCCATGTACTCAAATGCTTCAAAGTTTGAAGATGGGATTCATTAAATAAGGAGTTTTCATCTATAGATCATATCCACCTACAAAACCAATCTATTCTCCTTTGATTGGGATGAAAAGTATCACAAACTTCGCTAGAACCAATCTTTGACTCTGCAATATACATAGCATAGGTAAGCTAACTTTATCCCTACCTTGAGCTCCACATAAGCCATTTAGTTGATAGGGAAAAGTTTGGCAAATGGCCTGGTGAGAAAATATAAAACCACTTGAGCGATCAAGGGTACCATTTGAGGAACTTGGTTTTTTGATTTCAAAATTTTCAAAACCCTCCGAGTATGAAACTAGAAAAGAGATAGAGTTCGGTGACACTCTACTGATATTGTTCCATCTCTCAACCGCCGAAGACGAGGTAAGAAATGTCAAAAGCCCCACAGGTATGGATAAAAAGGTCGGGGTACACTTATGCCAGTTTGTTCAAACATAAAGGTAGAATGTTGGGTTGTGGACTTAATAACTACAGGACATTGACATCAACGCAACTTCTGATCCGTCGAGCCTAAGTCTTAGCTTTGCTCGAGGACGAGCAAAAGTTTAAGCTTGGGGGGTGTTGACGGTCGTTATTTCACCATTTCGACCGTCAATCCCTCGGTGAATAAATGGGGTATATATAAAGTTATGTGCATTATTTACCTAATACTGACGAATTCCACGAGTTTTGGTGGTTTTCGATGTATCACAGGGAGCAGCTTATAGTCCTTGTAAAAGAACATCATTTGGAGCAGGAGAGAAAACACACACAAAAGGGCTTGAGATAAGATTTGCAAATTCCATCACTACAAAGTATCTCAAATGCACTCAAGGACTACACCATTGCGTAGAGCTCGTTGAGACGATTCCAATGGACATATTGTTTGCATCGTTCGGAGTTCGTACGGAAAATATATGGAAAATACAAAATTAGGGGGCAGTGCTGATGTCATGATGACGTCAGCACCACCCCTTGTCCGTACAGCGTAGGCTGCCATGGCCCAACAGGCCCAGGTGGTGCCCAATAGCAGCCCATGCATGGTTTGGGGTTAATCCCACCTTGGGAACTCATGGAAGACCCCCCTCACCTCAAGCTATAAATAGTGGGGCACTCTCCCACTCCAAAAATGTACCATTCACCATGTGAATTCTCTCTTTCTCCCTCTAGGAGCGCCCCACGGGAGGTGCTTCCATTCTGAAAGTAGTGTTTAGGTAGGACCCTATCATTCCGGAGCTGTCTTCAGGAGTTCGGTATGAATTCTTTTGTATCTTTTCTTTCCTGTAAGACTCGAGTTATTTAATATATTTATCTTTCTTTACTTTTGGGAGCATTTACATTACTCTTGTATTTTTCATTCCTTAGCGTAGTAATGTCTTTTAGACTAAAGTTAGAGTTGCTCTGACGGGTGATGAATATTTAGTTTGTCATGCTTATAGATTCCTCGTATGCTTTTTATAGCATTTGACTATACGGTTGTGTATACTTCTACCTGTTAGTACCAGTAGAAGTAGTGCCTGCAAGCGTAGACGTGGTGTCTACAATTGCGCTCACCTTGGTTTTGCAAGTGATTAGACCCCACGTAGTTTTGGGTAGTCGGTGTGCATGTAGACTAGGCGCACCCGGCTTTGGTAGGTCCTCTTGGTGACAGCGGGAGTGTACCCTGTGTGGTCCACCCCAGTCGTTCGGGTCGCTTGTAGCCGCATAGCTGAGTTACTGCGACACCCGCCTTTCTCGTTTAGATTATCAGCACTCTGGTGCCCGAAAGTGGTTAGCAGGCTCGGTGGCAAAGTAAGTATCTTAGACAACCAGATAAGTCATTACCTCTGTCAGAGCAACATGTTGGTCTAGCTTAGTCTGTCTAGCTCACCTTGGTATAGAAAGTCCTCATCAGGAATCTGAGCTCTCACCTCGTTGTCCTCCTACCTTTACCTGTTTTCTTGCCAACGGTGTTTGGCTTGTATCCTATGGTGCTTGGTGTCAATCGTTCCTAGTTATCGGTTGACGTGAGAAAATAGTAACAGCTGGATGAATGATAGTTTGATATCTCTATCTCAATGCTTCTCTGTGGATAAATACGATACCTTAGAATACTCCCGGATGATAGGCTACAGCGGTCTCCGTGCGTTTGCGGAGTAAAATCCGGTAGGCTAAAAGCCGCCAACAGCTCCCTATATCTTCCTTTATCAACACGACAAATCCAAGGCAACCACAGCTCTAGCTTGGTAAAGAGGTGTTCAAAATTGGCATGAGTCGAGCACTGAATACCAAGACAGAAGCTAAGCCAAAGGTTGACCCCTTAGAAGAAGGGATGGGTATTTCACTTGAGGAAGAGGAGGATCAACAAACCCCTAGAGGAAGAGGCTAGCAACTTCAGTGTGGTAGTAGAGTTGCTCGAGTTCAAAGAACTGGGTGAATCCTTGCGGCCCGACCCTCCAAAAATAGAGCTTAAACAGCTACTGCCTGGCTTGAAGTATGCTTTCCTCAATGGGAATTCGAACACACCGGTGATCATCAGTGACAAACTGACCGAGAATAAGAGGCGGCAATTGATCTTAGTCTTGGAGAAGTACAGATCAGTGCTTGGGTACTCACTTCATGATCTGAAGGGAATTAGTAGTCCAAACCTGTGCACACATCGCATCCCCATGGAGGGCAATAATCGGCCTACAAGGGAACCACACGCAGACTCAATAATGCGATGAGAAAGATAGTCAAGAAGGAGGTACTTAAACTCCTACACGCAGGTATTATTTACTGCATACAAGATAGTGAATGGGTCAGTCCAGTCCAAGTTGTACCCAAGAAGGAAGGAAGGACAATTGTGAAGAACCAGAATAATGAGCTAATCCCGCAGCGCACTGTCACTGGATGCGTATGTGTATTGACTTCCCTCTTTGCAGCCACCCAATGCAGCCACCCGAAAGGATCACTTCCCTCTTCCCTTCTTTGATGAGATGCTCGAAGGACTGGCCAATCACTCCTTCTGCTATCTCGATGGCTACTCCGGTTATCACCAAATCTTAATTGACCTGGATGACCAAGGTAAGACCACCTTCGCCTGTCCTTACAGCACGTTTGCCTATCGGTGAATGTCATTTGGACTATGCAATGCTCCAGCATCGTTCCAGTGTTGCATGATGGCCATATTCTCCGTCCTGATAGAAAATATAATGGAAGTCTTTATGGATAACTTCTCAATCTATGGCAAAACCTTTGATGGATGTCTAGAGAACTTGGAAAGGGTTCTCCAGAGGTGCAAAAAAGTCGACCTTGTCCTAAACTGGGAAAAGTATCACTTTTCTGTCATATCTCACCTTTTGCTTCCACATCATCAAAATCTCAACAAAGTGCCGACACATCACAAAGGAAAAGGGTTTCAGTGCACCTAGAAGGGCAAAACCGATTCTTGGTCTACCAAACCAGTCACGTCCAAGCCGCGCGGCTCAGAACCAGGCTGCCCGGCTTAGCCTGAGCCACCCAGCTTAGCCCAAGTCGCCTGGCCTCGGCATTTTGCCTACAAAAAATTGTTAGGCTAAAAACCGCCAACACTGAGGGCCTTCCTCCCTCTCACAAGATGGTGGTGACCACTCCACACTTCGGATGGTCTCGCAAGACTTACAGCAGCACTTGATACGCCAAGGTCATGCACGCAGGCATGGAGATAGACAACAAGGCCTAAGAACACATGCAACTAAGCTCTACCTTGCTGGGATATGTCTACTTATGCTATTGTGGTGGTTGGGCTCTCAAATGTGTGTATGAGGCTCTTGGGATGGATCAAATGGGTGCCTCAATACTTGTGTTAGCTTAGGATACTCCAACCAGATAGTGGAGGCCGGCCATAGGGGTATATATAGGCCAAGCCTCAAAACTAGACGTTGGAAGCAATCTTCTCTTTTTCTGCGTCACCACCACCGGACGGTCTGGTGCGTGTAATTGGATAACCCTTGGAGTCGACCGTTGTACTGGGTAGTCAACTGTTGGTGCCACCGGACTTACACAACCCTATGTAGGTCCGGATGCCCTCAGTCTATATCGTCCGGTGGTACCATCGGACTGTCCGGTTGTGATGCCCCGGCATCTCAAGTGCATCAACATCATTCATACATACTTTATACATCATTTGTTGGCTTGCATTTGAACCCCATCACCAAACTTGATTGAAATGCAACTTGTTAAACCCAGTTTTCTGCATATGTGCTCCTGTGATTGTGAGTATAACTTTAGTTTCATCGTGAATTGGGTGAAACTTTTTATACCAAACTTATAGGCAATTTTTGTGGTGAACAACTTTGATAATTAGGGCCTAGTCATATATTGGGGTTTACATAGGGTTTTGGGTCCTTTCCTGCCAACACATGAAATCTGTAGTAAATTCGAATTTACTTGATCTTACAACCGTAATCTTACAATGGGTTTACCGAGAAAGTTGTAGAACATAAAATTCTGAGCAACATTGTTATAAAATCCTTTCTATGAAAGTGGTCACAAAATAGGCTTTTGGAATTTTTAAACTTTAAGGTCCGTTGGTCAAACTGGGGTCAGCAGGATGAATTTAAATTTAAACCATATTTCCAAATAGAATTGGCCCTCAAGTATTTTGACAAAGTTGTAGACCCCGAAGCGTACAACAATTCTTCAAATTGGAGTTTTTTCAATTCGGCCTCTAAGTTAGTCATTTGGGCGATTTTCAGAGAGGAGGAAAACCAACTGAAATATGTTTCTTCTTTTTTCTTTCTTTTTCCTCCCTTTTTCTCCCGCTGATGGGTGGGGCCTGCGGTCCGGCTGCCGCGCCGCTGTCGAACCGGCGCGCGTTGTGATGCCCCTAGCATCTCAAAAGCCTTAACACACAGTTAGATACAAACTAATAATGAATTAAGACTTGATTATGCTTAGAGAGCAATGAGGACTAGCTAGAGAAATCACTAAGTCAAAATTTTTCTAGAAGGATACGAAACTCTACGTGGTTTTGTTATTTAAATCGCCACCCACAAACTTTTAGGCAAAACACCAAATACAAAAGTTGTAGTTCAGGATGGTATCTTCGACTTTAATATTATGACCATATTTAAAATTATATGTTATAAGGTTTAAAAGTCGAGACCAAGTTAAACTAGAAATTCTTTAGAAGGTGCCAATTGTGATCGTGAACTAAATTGAACCCTAATAAAACTTTTAGATTCATTAAGCAATTGAGCTTAGCTCCATTATCAAAATTGTCGTACATACTGTGAACTTCAATTTTGTTACACTGAGCATGGTTTAAAACTGCCTTTAACTATTTTAAATTTTGGCCCAAATACCTTATCAAATCAGCCCCAAGCTAGTCTACACAGAAAAAATTCCCAAGTTTGAATTTCAGCTCATCCCAAATTTGAATCTGAAATTACTTTTGATTTCACCATGCTAACTTCAAAATCTTTCTTGCTATGAAGTGAAATTAAATTGATCACCTTTCAAATGCACCTAGAGTGGAAGTGTTTGGACTTCATTTGAGTAATCAAAAGTTTGAAATAATAAAGAGACTACCTAAATTGAAGCTGCAGTTTTACCCAACCTTCAATGATGTTTCTGCTTATAATTCAAAATCCGTGGTGATCCAAGCCAGACTTTATATACCAAACTTGTATATAATTCTATTAGGAACAACTTTAGTAATTGGAGTGTTGACATGCACTGTGGTTTTGGTGGTGTTTTGGGTCTTTTTATGCAAACCTGGGGTTTCTGTCCAAACCTGACCTGGGTAGTCAATTCAAATTTCCTTGGTTTTACGGCCAAAATCTCGCAATGATTATATTAAGAAAGTTGTAGATCATAAAATTCTAGACAAAGTTGGTATAGAACTCATAGTATGAAAGTGGCCCTAAAGGGGACTTTTAGAATTTCTAAACTGAAAGGATCTGTTGGTCAAACAGGGGTCAGCAGTTTAAATTCGAATTTAAACCATATTTTTACACAGAACATGATAACAAAGTTTATAATGAAGTTGTAGATCAACAAATTTTGAATACTTCTTGCATTTTAGGTATGCCCTAAATCAGCCTCTAGGATGCTCAAAAACGCAACATACAAACAAAGCTTTCTGCAGTCAAACCCTGGTTTTCCAATTTCGAGTTTTCCAATTTCTTCGTCTCTATGACGCGCGGGTCCCACATGTCGGGCCTCGGATTCCAGCAGACCGGAAACCACCGTCGGCCACCGGTTTTCAAAAACCACTCGTACCCTTCGTAGACTCGGTTCGATGGACCTCTTCTCATTTTCTGTGTTCGGTCCCACCTGTCATCGACCCTTGGTCCATAGACCGCGTCCACGGCGCGGCCACCTCCCTTTTCCCCCTCTCCCTCGCACCCACGCGGCGAGAGCGCTCTGCCGCGCCGCACCATGGCCGCCAGCGCGCCCTGCCCGTCCACTGCCTATGCCCAGGCCTCACCTGGACAGGAACGCGGCTCCGTTCACTCCCTGTGCCTCTCCCACTCACTCGCCTCCTCTCCCCGCTCTCCCTGCCTCGTTTCCCCAGAGCGCAGCGCGTGTCCGCCATGGCCGCCGGGCTCGAGCTCCGCCAAGCCACCGCCTCCGGCCTCCTCCGGCCAAGGGAACCATCGCACTGCCACCCTGCCATCATCTTCCACCTTTTCCCCCACATTCATGGGACTCTACCATCGCCCCGAGCGCCCTCCGGGTGCATGCACGCCATGGACGCCATGGCCATGGTGCTCAAGCCCTGCAAGCACCCGCGCTGCCCCTCTCACCTCCTCCCGCCCCGAGAGCGAGCGCGTCACACTCCCCTTCACCTGCGCATCGTTTCCCTCAGAGTCTGGACCGCCGCAATCACCCCTAGCCCCATCCCCGACCGCGGCGCCGCGCCATGACCGGCAACGGCCGCACCTCACCGTGGAGAGCCCCGCTTCGGCGCCTCCCCGCACCCCAATCCACCTCCACCGCGTGCGCCATATCCTCGCGCACCCGGGACGCCCATCCTCGGTCCCCTTCTCTGCCTGAGCCACCAGATCGAGATGGCGTCGCCGTCGCGCCGCCGCGTCCACGACCCCAGCTCACCGCCGGTTCACCTCCTCGCGCGCCTCGTCCGAGCGACCTCCACCACTACCGTCACCTCCAGGTAGTAGCCCGCCGATGGGAACACCTTCCCGGAGCCGGTCGGCCTCAAGCCCAGGTCCCCACACACCGGCGCAGCCCCGCCGAGTCGACCGCCGCGCGCCACTTCTCTCCCCGGACGGAGGTAGAAGAAAGAAGTCGTTTTGCACAAATCCCCCTGAGGTTTCCTGTATTTGTCGCCCCGTTTCAATTACTGTGCTCTGAGTCTTTGCTCATTTCTGTGCAGGCCCCTGGAAGCTATGGTTATTTATGTTCTAATCCTCAGATCTAATGTTTTTCCATTTAAATGCATTTAATTCGGCTGTGAATTTTGAAAAATCATATAAAATCACAGAAAAATCCAAATGGACAAACTCAGTTGCATTGGACTCCTTGTTAATAGATTTACAGACTAGATATGATGTGGATCTATGAAAGTACCATTTTACCCTTGGTTTTATTCATGCATGTTAAAATAACATAAATAGCAAAAGTGGGTCAAATAAACCCCAAAAATTATGAAACTTGGACAGTGGCTTGAACATGTTATCTTGGCACTGTGTGAATTTTGGTGGCCCTAGCATTGACTGTATAATCACTGTTTTGCCATTTCACATGTGTTTTGTACATTTAATTAACTTGGAAAGTGTAGGCTATATGAATTGGTCTCAAAGTGACTCTGGTATTTTTCCTAGGCTTTCGGTAGTATAATAGCTCACTGATGCAATGAGAAGCTGTGCATGATTGATTTGGTCACTGATTTGAAAATGACAAGATGGTAATAGCTAGAAAAACAAAATAGGAAAAAGTGTGTTTAAATGTTAGGAAAATTCTGGGAAAAATCTAGTAGTCCACTGGTGATGTCTTGATTCTAGAAAGTATTTTTGTGCATTTTATTGCTACTGTTCTGATTTATATGAATATCATGGTGGAATAAAATATGGAAAAGAGATGCCTACTAAACTGATGATATTTCACTTGCTAATTTTTGTACATGTTCTTTAGGTCTTGTATTGTTTGCTGGGTAAATTTCATAACCAGAAACTCATCCTATAAATTATGAAAAATCGAAAAATCTGAGAAGCTATAGTGCTGTTAAATTGCTGGAATTTTAATAAATTAATTATAACTCTGTTATGGCAAAAATTTCGGTAGTGGCCATGTGTAGTGAGTTTCTGCATGTCATAAAAATCTGAGCTCATTTGGGATTGTCTAACTACATGAACTTATATGTGCATTTTTATTCGTAATTGGACATGTTGCATTGCATGTATATAGGTGTTGTCTTAAACCTTGAATCATTTATAAATGTTGGTCCAAGTTACTTGCTACATACTGTTCCTCATGTCTTGCTTATTAAGGAATTAGTTTACTTACTCATGTAAATTACCCGAAGTCAATATAGGGTTTAAAGCCATTAAACAATCGTAATGCTTGATATAACTAGTGAATGTTTCCTATGAATGACTTGTTAAGTGGTTATATGATTGTGTGGGTATAGGCTTGCTCTAAATTCATAAGGGTACTATTGTCAGTAGTACTAAGAGTGTTGCTAGTAATCCATCACATGTGTAACCATATACTTGTTTGATGTTTTGCTTGCATGTGGTGTGAAATAGGAACAACTTAACTTATACTTAACCATGTAATAACTTTTTATGATGCATTGTGAATGAATGATTGCATAGCATATGCTTAACCTAGGAACATAAAAACGCCTCTTGTTAAATTAGTTTATCAATCACCTTTCTGTCTACCCACCAGATAGTCGTTCGTTTATGTGCTTAATATTCATGCATCTCATTCATTGCACCATGCATATCATTCATATAGCAACGCCTATTGCAGATACGCGATCAAAAAACAAGTGCGTGGAGCTACATCAAGCAACGGTGGTCTAAAAGACCAACTAAGGCCCACTCACGAGCTGGAGAGCCCGTCAGTCGTGTTTGGAAGGAGGAGTTGTCCAAGGGATCAAGGGGTTGCCTGGGGCAAAACCTCACAATCTGGCAAACTAACTTTAGATTAGTTTGTTCACGTTTTCAACAACAAAGGTAGGCCCCTTAGGCATCTACACCTATTTAGTGAGTTCCACCACCCTATATTTGTTTGTGCATTACGTTTAGGAGTTGTATGAAACCCCACATGCATAAAACATTGATATCCTATGTAGTATGAATAGATTGAAGTCTATGCTTAGCCATGCTTAGACGGTAGAAGTCGAGTGAAGATATTCACTTGCGAGATGGTAGGGCTCAAAAATGTTTTACAAAAATTTAATTCGAAAGGAATATGATATGATGTAATGGAAAAAATTGAAACCGGGCGGAGATATGGTTATATAAGAAAAATGAATGATGATAAGTATGTGACTAGTTGGTGGACTCCGTCTGAGTCGCATAAGGCCGGACGTTGCTCGCCTATTGGTCGGCATAACATTGCTAGAGGTGCTTATCCGGGATAATGGACCGGTGAAAGTCTTACTTGTACTATCCGAAGAACAGAGACTTAGTCCTACCATCGGGCCCAGGGGCGCTTGGGTGTTGACTCATGGAGGGTTGGACCCAGTGCGCCGTGGTAACACTCCATGGGGGCTAAACCTAGGGAATGGCGGGTTAGAATCGAACTTGGGATGAGACAAGTGGAGATGGGGCTATACGTGGGAATGCGATGGCTAGTAAGCATATACCCCTGGCATTTTTAGTTATTACCGGAAATTAAAAATCGATTCGAATCGCTGATGCTCACCAGGTGTGAGAATGCCAATATCACTGACGGGCAATGTAGTAATAACTTTAATATGCTATTTATTTAATCACGCTTTTTATATTACGTGCTTATACTTGTATGTTTACATTTCTGCAAGTTATTTTATGATGCTATATATATGTTGAAATGATGAGATACATGATGGATGGATTGTGATGATAAAATAAATAAATTGAGGCTTATAGTTAAATATTGAATGAAACATGAAAGTAAGGATTCACTTTTAGTAAACTTATGCGGGTTAGAAGTCAAGTCCACAAAAAGCCTTGCATACTCTTAAATGTGTCGGGCTGATACTGCCCTAGGGTAAGTCCTACGAGTACTCCACGTACTCATCGTTTGTTGTTGATATTTTTCTTTATGTACATGTCAGTTTGTGAGCAAGGATGACCACGGTGGGCTCGGTGTCATGCCTTGACGTTTCTATTCTTCCGCTGCGACGTATCTGTATATCACATGTTTTCCGCTGTAAGAGTATTTTGAAGCTTTACTTCACTACATTGGTACATTATTTTGAGCAAAGTATTTGTAATCTCTCAAACTATGTTGTACGAAATGAAGGGTTGTTGTAATTGTTGTGGCTCTTTCGAGAGCTTAACGTGTGTGGTGTCGGCATCCCTGGGTGATGGTTACATCGAGTGCCCTTTGGGGTAACTCGACGGACTACCGGGTTTGGTTCGGTCTAAGTGCACTGCGAGCCAGAGGTGGCAGGTGTACTTAGCTCGGATTAAATCGGCGGTTCCGCCACACGTGTCGCGTGGCCGCTGGTGTACGGGCAGCGCCCGCGCCCACGGATTGACACCCCCCCCCCGACCGCCTCCTCAAGTAGAGAACGCCCTTCTCCATTCGCCGCCTCATCTGCCCGAAGCGCTCTCTCTCGCCCTCCTCCGCTCAAGCCGCCATTGCCAGCCCTCCACCGTCACCTCCCGCGCCTCCACATCACCACCACCACCTCTGCCACGACCTCGCGCACCCGTAGGGCTAGATCTCGTCGCCGTTTCGCCTCCCGGCCGCCGGAATCGACCTCGCCGCGAAGTCCTCGGCGTGAACTCGCCATCCCGGTTCACACTCGGTTCACGCCATCGCCCGCCTTGTCCGCACCACCTCCGACACCACGGCCACCCTGTGGTAGTGCGCCAGTGTGGGGGACGCCTCCCGCACCCCGCGTCGCGGCCCCGGAGCTCGCCCGCGCGCGCGTTCCCACGCGGCCGCGGCCGGCGCGAGGAAGAAGAAGGGGCGGATCTTTTTAGATCTAGCCCTCGGGTTTTCTTGTTTTTGCATTTAGATCCACGCGCTATTCACTGAGTCTTACGAATCTTGCACGCTAGCCCCTGGATCTTTAGTTTATTTACGTATAGATTGTAGATAAAGTATTTTTTCCTTTTATTTTTGTTATTTTCACCTGAAACTTTGAAAAAAAATCATAGTAAATCAAATAAAAATCCAAAATGGGTAAGCTCGATGGCTATGAACTTCTTGTGAGTAGATATACAGAATGGATATGATGTGGATCCATGAAATGACTGTTTTGCCCTCGGTCTAATGAATGCATGCTAGAACTAGAGAAATGGCAAAAGTAGATTAAATTAACTCCAAATGCTATGAAACTTGGACAGTAGGTTTGTTATGGCATCTGGGCACTGTCTGATTTTTGGTAGCCCTAGCATGGACTGTTTGCCTACTGTTTTACTTTTATACATGTATTTTATGCATTTTCTAGCATGGAAAATGATTGCTACACAAAAGGTGCTCATAATGCCTCTCTAGAATTTTTATATACTCCCTGTAGTGTAGTTAGATCATTGGTAAAGTTTAAGGCGCTGCATGTAAAATTTGAAGGGTGATTTGAGAATGACAATTTAGGGCGTTGTTAACAATACAATAGGAAAAAGTGGTTCTATGATGCAAAAAAATTCCATGAAAAATCTGGTAGCATGCTAGTGATGTATAGGTTCCAGAAAGTATTTTTTGGATTTATGATCATTGTTTTATTTTGCATCTAAATTTAACTAAAGAAAACATATGGAAAATAGATGTCCTATCAGACTAGGGATATTTTGTTTGCTGAATTTTGCACATGTTTTTTATGCTTAGTATTGCTCACTGGGTAAATTTCATGACCAGAAACCATTTCTATAAATAATGAAAAATCTGGAAAGGTAAATGGTTGAAAACTTGCTAGAATTTTCATTATTAATTTATAACTCCTTTATGGCTGAAATTTTGACAATAACATTATGTTGTAAGTCTCTGCATGTCATAAGTAATTGAGATTAATTGGCAGTTGCTATCAGTTTGAACTTACGTGGGAGTTTTTATTCATAAAAAGGAAAATGATACATTGAAGTGTACACGCATGATTCAACTTAAACCTAAAACCCTTATTCAAGTATTGATCCAATTGGTCATTGAATATTGTTATTTACATTATACTGGTACCTCATGCATGCATTTGCATTCATTTACACTCACTTGCACTATGTCATGCATATAGACCCCGCGAACGAAGGACCGACGCAGGAGCAGCCGCTGATCGAGGAGTCGGACAACGAGCCGCACCAGCTAGTGAACCAACAGTAGGAGGACCCGCAGCTCGCACCCGACTTTGCACTAGAGACAGCAACTGACCCTAGCGAAGAAGGTAGGCAAGACCTTACTTTACCCAGCTAATACATTATGGTTCACAATTATGCACTTGCATTAGGAGTTATTTGAAACCTATTGCATTAGACTTTTTGGCCACCCTGGCCGTAGCACCTATACATAGAGTTCGTAGGACGAGTATGTCTAAAAATGCTAGATACGATTAGACACGAGTGAGTGATGTCACTCGTCACGTAGGTGTTTTTCAAATACCAAAAATCTTACTATTGTGAAAGTTATCATTATGCTTATAATTTTACTTGATGCCGGGCGGAGAATAAGTTTATTTTTGGGGTGTGCGTTGTTGTGTTCGGCTCCGCCCGAGTCGCATAAGGCCCGTCCGTTGTTCGCCTGCTAATCGGCGTAACATTGCTAGAGTGCTTATCCAGGCCATGTGACTGGTGAAAACTTTCATGTGCCATCCGAAGGACAGAATCACGTTCCTACCCACTGGTTGAGAGAAAGGTGGCCCGAGGGAGCTTTGTACTCATGGCGGGAAGACTGAGATGTCGGCAGGCTCACCATGAGGGCACAACTCGGGGGTCAGGTGTTGACGCGAGATATTGACTAAATTTATGCTCTATTTTTATATGTTTTTATATCTTTTCAGGAGTTAATCTTATGATTTAGTCTTGTTTTGCTAACAAATAACCCCGTTTTTGAGAATGCTCTTTGTTTTTGTGCAATATTGATTTTTGCAGAAAAATAGGGTATAATTGTGATAATAATGAAGATTTCTCGAAGAATGGATTTATGCTAATATGAGCGGGCTTTGGAATAATAGCTAATTGAAGCCCAATTGAAGGTTTAAGCCCATTATGGAGAAGGTTCCGAAGGCTAAGGATTTCTTAACTACGAAGAATATGAAGATAAGGAAGGTTTATCAAGAGTCCAATCCAACCCCCAATTAAATCTCGAGATATTCTCGGATTTCAGGATAGCAGCACCTTGCGGGTCCAATTCAGAGACCTTAACGACGTTAAATGAAGAAAGTTTGAATATCAAAGTTGTAGATCTCTTCGAGCTCTACAATTTAGAGTCTGAGTTTGACTTATTTGGACTTTGGATGAGGGAGTTATGGTCGAAATACTAAAGGCTGTAGAATATGGAAAGCTGATTTCGGGAAGGAATAGGACAAGTACTTCTTCTCCAAGTAAGGAAGCTTCATGGACACCCAAGAACCTTCAAGACTCTTGTATATACATAGAAATAGATGTTTTAGATGTCTTAGGACTCTTAGAACCGATCTATTAGATTCCATGTATAGGGGACTCTACAGAGTATAAATATATGGCCTCCCAAGAGGAGAGGCACAATTGTCTACCGCAAATTCATTGTAAGTTGAGAGTCTAGGGCAGAGGTCGGGGGCCAAAGGCATTCAACTCGGCGAGAAGGACATCTCGGCGAAAGGAGAAAGCGAGAGGAGGCAGGATCCAGGGGGTAGGGGGTTCGGTCGGCCGACCCCTGGCATCCCGAGGGCTGCTCGAGTTCATCTTCTATTGAGTTCTTCGTCGAGTCCGTCTCGATGCCTATGCTTCAAGTTCATGATGTATCTCGAGTAATTTCTCGTACTTCTTATGTTATTTTGATAAAGCCTTGATGTTTCTATCAATAAAGTTTGTCTTTTAGACTTAGCTTTTTGTTTATGCATAGTTTATGATTCATATCTTTGCAATGCTTAATGCCAACATCTTTTATCTGGCCAGATTTAAACGTTTTCATGTTCTTTTAGTAGATCTTTTTACTTTAATTAGATGATTGAATCTACTCATGCTTAGAGATGGTTGGGGTTTACTAGTTCATCGATTAACTGGTTCTAGTGACAGTAGGGCTGGAGAAAGGTTCGAATAAGCCTTTGACATTTATGGTTATGCTTAATCTTTGCTTAATGATTAGATTTTATCTCAAGGTGGTTCTTAGTACATAGGTTGTTTGTCTCATATCTCTTGTGGATCCTTTTGCCATGTTAAACCATATCTATCTTGTTTATAGCTTAATACTTGTTCTTATGCTATAGTTTTGATCTCTTTTAGATCATAATTAGAGTATAATTAGAGTACAATTAGAATAGTTCTTAATCCTTTTTAAACTTGTTTTAGATCTATTAGAACTAGCTAGTAATTAAGTTAATATTAGATTAACAATAGCCTAAGCATAATTATCCTTGGATTGACAAAACCCAAGATACTCATCCTGGGGAAAGCTATCACGATACTGTGCGCTTGCAGTATAAGGTTTGGCGTGCTTAAGTGCCGTCAACATCAGGCCGGAGTGAATCAAACCTGAGATGGAACAAGTGGAGAAGGAGGGCCATATGTGATGAACGCGATGGCTAGTAAGCATATACCCCCTGGCATGATAGTTATTCCCGAGAATTAAAATCGAATCGAATCGTTGATGCTCACCAGGTGTGAGAATGCCAAATATCGCACACTGACAACGTAGTAACTACTTGAATACATTATGCTTATTGTTCATGATTTTGAATTCCACATGATTGTATTTATATGCTTACATTACTCAAGTTTTTACTGTTATGATGTATGTAACTGCTTAAATGTATTGCTTTATGTTGATACACCACTGTTTAAAATCAACGGCTAATTAAGGATCCACTTATTAGTAAGCAAGCTTTGTGTTAGCCGTAAACCATTCCATTAAGTCCTACTGAGTAATTATTACTTAGGGTTTGCCCCCACCTTTTGAGCTGCGGGTATGGAGTTCTTTGTATGCACCTGTGTTGGAGGAGGTGCATGTCTCCATCAGGATTGACAGTCATCACGAGTGGCATAGGAGCAACATCGGTGGGCTCGATGTTGTTTCATTGTTGCAAGTCTTTTGCTTCATCATGAACTTTGAATTTAAATTTCCGTTGCGAGATACTTTTAAACTTGCTTACCGTATGATACTATGTTGGAACCGTATTTTATTTCGAACTGGTTTGTAACCTAAGTCTAATTACTCTCTATTTAAACTGTCTGTGATGATGTAACTATTGTGGCTCTTTTGAGAGTTGGATCTGTGTGATGTCGGTTCCTCTAGGTATGGTGTTATTTAGAGCCGAAGGAGTCTTGACGGACTACTGGGTTTAATTTGGTCTAAGTGCACTGCGAGCCAGAGGTAGCAGGTGTGCTTAGCCCAGGTTAAACAGGTGGTTCCGCCACACCGGTGGTGGATCACCGGACTGTCCGGTGCGTTATGCATTGGGACTTGTTCGCTCTCTTCATCCACTGCCTATAAATCCGGTGGAGGACCACTGGACTGTCTGGTGGTGCCATCAGACTATCCGGTGCATGAATTTGCACCGGGTCTTCAGCCTTTATCTTGACTCTTTGTTCTTCTCTCCGAACCTCTCGATGGGCTTCTCCGGACCTTCCAGTAGCCCAAAAAATCAGCCCGCTGGTCAGCGGGACCGCCGAGTTTGGACACTCACTTGCAACTTGATGGCGGCTTGGGACTTCTCCCGTGTCTTTTAGATCCTCCTTTGAGGTGTTTATTCCGCAAGTCCACCTTTTGTATCCTGGGACTTAACCAAAAACACTTGTACACAAATATTAGTCACATGGCACGTGTTGTCACTTCAACCACTAAAATCACATATGGGAACTAAGCACCAGCTTAGGGCCCATTTTCCTTACATCATCCAATTACAAAACCGGGTATCTTTGACCATGCTACTGTTAAAACCGTACGTCTTTGACTGTTCCCTAGTTTTCACCGTGGTTTCACCCCTCGGCTCCGCGCCACGCTGGACTGCCATCCTAGTCAGCTTGCCATGTTGGTGGGCCCATCTGGCTGGTTAAAGGTTGGAAATGAATGCCCGTGAAGAGTACCCTTCCCCATTCACCTACCCCCACGAAACCCTAGCCACTGCCGGCGCGTGTTGGAGATTGCAGCGAAGGTGGTGGCGTGACGGCTGACCACAGCGCTGCCCGTGTACGATACACTGACGACTGACGGCGGTGACCTGTAGGAGCACGACACCGACCTGCACGGCGGAACCAATTGGGTGTGACATTCCCTTCATGGATTCGGATCTAGTATGTTCAGATTCGCGATCTCTCATCCGCTCCAATCTCCATGATGTCATTGTTTATTGTTTTCGCCCATCGATTTAGGTGTCGCTGTGAATTAGTTAGTGGGCGCATTGTTCTGGGTTTGAAATTGTTTATGTATCCCAAGTGGATTTGGCAAATTTTTAATGACTCACGACCATGATGTGCGCGGATCTGTCGTTTTAGGCACACATGCTATAGACTATCAAAGCAAAATGGATCTTTTAGACACACTTCATGTCAAATATCATCTGGGCAGCGAGTTTTTGAGCAGTGGGAGGAATGTATGCTATGTTCGTGGTAGTGAGGAGATGTCATACTTAGAGAGAGATAAAGTACCTAAAGGACCACTGTGCAGTTCAAGAAGGAACCCTATTGCACTGGCTGTTTCCTGGTAAGCAACTAAACAATGGTCTGCGTATGCTTGTGGATGATGCAACATGCATTGAAATGTCAAACTGCATATGTGAAGGAGGTGTGGCAGAGATATACGTAGAAGACCCAGCTATTGTTCAATCATCTGATGATGAACAAGATGAGGAAGGAAGTGAATATCATGAGCAAGAGACAGATGAAAATGATGATAGTCTATCTTATCAAGAGGTAGTTGAAGGGGCCAAGTCAGTGATAAAGGCATGCAACGTTGAATCAAGAGAGGAGATACAAAAACAAATTGAATTTATGAAAACTTGGTATAGTCCAACAAAAAGCAAGGATGAAGGGAAGGGGAAGGAGCTTCATGTCACTTCACATGGTGATGAAGCTTGTGTAGAGAGTCAAGTGATAGTGACTTTTTACCTGGCGATGAATGCTCATCAGAAGATGATGAGGAAGTCAAAGAAATTGAAGAGAAGTTCAAAGAATTTAAGAAGTAGTTGAAGAAAGGTGAGTTGAAATATTTGGATGATGTGGTTGTCTATGGACCGAAACAAGTGGAAGGACTACAAGAGATTGATGATGCTGACAACGCCACTCCATATGAGGACAACAGTGAAGAAGTGGATTCTATAGATGATTTAAGTGATGGCAACATAACTACTCATAGCAGCCAGTACCCTAGGTTCAACAGTAAGGATGCTATCCCAAAATTTGAGTTGGGAATGAAGTTTAGGGGAAAGAAGCAATTCAAGAAGGCAATTATAAAGCATGGGATAGTTGAGAGGAAGCTGATAAAGTTCTTCAAAAATGATGGAACAAGAATGATTGCTAAGTGTGGCTGGTCTACCTGTTCATGGAGATGTATGCTATCTACTAATTCAAGGACAAGTAGCTGGCAGATTTCAAGCTTTATTCAAGAGCATACATGCCCCCCTAGAAGGGACAATAGGTTGGTCACTACAAAAAGGGTAGCTGAAAAGTATGAAAAATTCATATTGGCTTACCCATCTTGGAGACTTGAAAGAATGAGGTAGACCATCCAAGAGGAAATGTTTGCAGATGTCAGTATTCCAAAAACTGAAGAGAGCTAAATCAATTATGCTGCAGAAGGTACCGGATGCCACGAATGGCCAATACAAACATCTATATAACTATCAAGAGGAATTGTTGAGAAGCAATCCCGGTAGCACTGTAGTGATAAAGAGGGATACCGATGCTGCAGACCCTGTGTCTTAGAGGATGTATATTTTCTTGGATGCCTGTAAGAGAGGCTTTATGGCAGGGTGTAGAAAGGTGGTTGGATTAGATGGTTGCTTTTTCAAGGGTGCAACTAATGGTGAACTGTTATGTTCAATTGGCAGAGATGCAAACAACCAAATGTATCCAATTGCATAGGTTGTTTTAGAGAAGGAGAACAATGACAACTGGGATTGGTTTTGTGACCTACTTTTCAAAGACATATCAGTTGAACATGGACTTGATTGGGTGTTTATTTCAGACCAGTAGAAGGTACCTTCAGTTGTACTTTTTTCTTCATTATCCAAAGTTTGATTCGTTGTTGTTACTGACTTTGATTGCAATGATAGGGTATACTGAAGGCTGTTGAGAAATGGGCTCCAAATGTTGAACACAAGAAGTGTGCTAGGCATATATATGCCAACTGGAGGAAGAAGTACAAGAAGAAGGCATGGCAGAAGTTGTTCTGGTACTGTGCAAAGGCTCCATGTATGACACTCTTCAACCTAGCATAGGCTAGACTTGCCAAGCACACACAAGAGGGAGCAAAAGGTTTAGGCTAGTTCAAACTATGATTTTGTAGATAACAACATGTGTGAGTCTTTCAACAAATGGATTGTGGAAGCTAGATTCTATCCAATAATTACCATGTTTGAGACAATTAGGAGGAAGGTTATGGTTAGGATCCAACAGAATAGAACCAAGATTGATAGCTGGAACATATTGATATGCCCAAATATCTTGAAAAAAGTGAATTCATACATTTCACTGTCTGGTGCTTGTCACGCCATCAGTAATGGACAAGATTAGTTCGAGGCGCAGCATTTCAACAATAGGTTCACAGTTGATCTCAACAAGAAGCGGTGTTCTTGTAGGTACTCGCAGCTAGCTGGTTGACCTTGCCCACATGCAATCTCATGCATCTTTTTCAAGACAAATTCACTACCTGAGTACATCGCCCCCTGCTACTCGGTAACCAAGTTCAAGAAAACCTATAGCTATTGCTTTCAGCCATTAGAAGGTATGACAAGCTAGCCCATATCAGATAGGCCACATCTCAATGCCTCTGGGTACGTGAGGATGCTTGGAAAGCTCAAAAAGGAAAGGAAAAGGGAACCAACTGAAGAACCGAAAGCCACTAGAGTCTCAAGAGTTGGCACTGTTATAAGATGCAGGAAATGTAAACAAATTGGGCATAACAGATCGACTTGTGACAAAAGAAATGCACCAATTGGAAGAGGTGAAAACTCCCAGGCTACACCCTCAGGTTCATCACATCATGAACGATCCCATGCCTCTGCACACGCAGGTATTGTGCTATATAATACATAGGAGAGCACAACTACATCAAAGAAGAGGAAGGTAGCCAAAAATTCCACTTCAAGGGGACAGGTATGTCTTTTTTTGCAACTAATTCCACTTCAAGTCCATGTAAGAAGGTCATAATATGTCACTAATTCCATGAATGCTCCATGCAATCTCATGCCACCAATAAGATGTTGTGTTCATTTGCAAAGGCAAATGTGCAGACTACTGCGCGAGAACAAGCTCAACTCAACTTGAATGCAATTGTTCCTTTGTCCAAAGCAAGCAGCAGTGTAAGCATCAATCTAACTGGTGGCAATGCTAAAGGAAGTGTCTCAGCCTAAGCTCCAGTTAAGAGGGCCAAGATTCCACCAAGGAGGGGGGCCACCCAAAGGCCATAGTTCTTACTACCTGGTCCTTCTGACTCCTGAACAATTTGATGAAATGCCACACTAGTATGGCTTTGTATCCCTGTATTGCCAAACTCTTATATCCGTGTACCCATGTAATGCCAAACTTTGATGGCTTTGTATCCATGTAATGCCAAACTGTTATGGCTTTCTATCCATGTAATGCCAAACTCTAATGGCTTTGTATCCATGTAATGCCAAACTGTTAGGGCTTTGTTATGGCTTTGTGTTCATTAATGCCAGACTAATATGGCTTCTTGTCCATGTAGTGCCAACCTATTATGGCATCTTGTTCATGTAATGTAGACCATTTTGGCTATCCCAGATTTCATTCATGCAAAGGACATTCAAATAGTACAGATAGTAGATAATAGATACATTCAGATAGCCCAATTTAGATGCCACAATAACACACTTCATACATTCAGAAATAGTTCCTCAACACAACAACTAATACAACCGCAACAACACACTTGAGAGCCAGAACTTAGACCAAAATAATTCCTTCTCTAGCCTTAAGACACTAGCTTTTACACATTCTTCCTGTTCTTCATTCCGCTTCAACGCTATCATTGCATGGGTCTCCCTTTTCTGCTCTAAAAGGCTCGGAGTTCATCTTCCTTCTCCCTGTTCTGCCTCTTCAGAGCCTGCATGGTGTCACATAGTTCCTTTAGTACCTCGCGCTGGAAGATGGTGGGAGCGGGATCAACCCAATACCAGAAGTCACAACCTCCAACCTGTACATGTGCAATCATGCCAACACTAACAAACCAATACGAAATCCGAATTGCAAAAAGGGACTGAACCGAGATCCGTTTTAAACACACTCACCCTTCAGCGGTAACAAATCTGATGCCTGCGAGCTGGATTCTCGTCACTCCTAGAAATCCATCTCGCTGACTTCATCTAGCAATGGCACAACAAAGAGGGCAAGTAACCTAGAGTACCTTGCCTGTACGGTATGGGAGCGGATGAGTTCCCGTCAACCTAGCTTCCGCCGTAGCCGCTTGAGCTCAAGCTCCCAACACTAGCCATGGCGATGCGGCATTGCGTGCTTCCGTCTGCCTTGAGCTGCTTCCTTGCTTCGACCTTACGCCGCCGCCACCGCTCCAACACACTCCGACTAGGGTTTCGTGGGGGTAGGTGAACGGGGAAGGGTACTCTTCACGGGCATTCATTTCCGACCTTTAACCAGCCAGGTGGGCCCACCTACGTGGCAATCTGACTAGGTGGTGGCCTAGTGTTGCGTGGAGCCGAGGGGTCAAACCAGGGAACGGTCAAAGACATACGGTTTTAACATTAGCATGGTCAAAGATACCCGGTTTTGTAATTGGATGACCAAAACCAGACTACCGCGATAGTTGGATGGTCAAAAATGGACTTTTTCCGAATACTAATGATGGGATAAAATATATTTGGTAGGCCATAGAGAGATAATAAATGTGTTATATAAATAATAATGCTTAAAATATAAACTGCTGATAATATGCTCCAAATAAAAAAAGTAAAACCTCTACCTAATATTAATAAAGCAAATAAGGTTTTATGGTCTCTCTTGGATTCACGGTCCGTCCCGACAGGTGGGCCCCACATGTCAGCCCCTCAAATTTTGCCGCACACCTCTCGGTGGCGCAGAAAGTCAAGTCCGTGAGTACCTCTCCCCGATTTTCTTCATCCGTCACCGCTGGGCCTGCGTGAGAGTCACCATGCCATGGGTTGCAACGCGAGGCGAGGCCGCAGGCCCAAAATCACAAATAAATACACTACATACGACATCGTATCAATAAAATACCAAATCGCCAAGAAAACCCAGGATAAGCTTTGTCATAACTGTTCAATATGATGAACAAAGCACCACATGACAAGTAAATACAGAAACATGGTGCTGGTGAAGAAAATTTCTTGGAAAAGAAAAGGACAAAATCACAAAGGAAAAATACAATGGCCGAGCGGTATATTTCAGAACAACTGAACAAGCAAAACTCAGGCTGTCTACTCAAGCCGCCATGCCTGCAGGCGACAAAAGGTTCTGGAGCATAGGGGACTACGAACTGAGCAAGGGGCAGCCTTGACGGCAGGGAAGGCGGACCAGGTGTGGAGCTTGAGGGGGACGAAGAGGCGGATGCAGGCCGACAGCGGCGTCGCGGGCGTCCCTGTCACAACGAAGACTCGCGCTGGTCACCGACTCACGGGATCCATGTGGGTGCGGACGGTGGCGTGAAGCCGGGAGGGATACAGGGAGTGCTAGGGTTATACGTTGGTGGGCTTCGTTACGGGCTTTACATCACATGAACTTCAGGGCCAAGCCTTTTACAACGCAGGATTCTCACAACACATACAATATAGATACAATGCATAAAAGTTGCAAAGCATATGTTTGGTACTTTTTTTTTAAAATAGTATGTTTATTTTCATAATCTCTACCTATATTTGCATCAATCAACTAGTTAGGTTTCAATAGTAAGCGATATTTCCATCGACGTCAAGATCCTTGCCAAACGTAGCCACGGTTGAAAAGACTAAATTATTTTTAAAGAATTTATAACTCTTAAAAAACAATAGTGTTTATGCTAATCATGTAAAAAGAAATAATGTTAAGGTGGTTCATTCTGTCTAAATCCCATTTACGCGATGTTTTAAAATTAATATTTAGTGTCTTTTACTGTGTACCCAAGACATATCACTGCAGCATGAGTCAATGATCTCACATGCATCATAGTTGTCATTGATACCATCAATGGCACACCTAGCATATGAGATTTAGAGGATCTATTTTTCTTCTTTTTTCTTTCTTTCTCTTTCCCTCAATTCTCAACTTTGTTCATACGTAAATATTGTTCGAAGCTTAGGGGCTGCTCTAGCTCCACACTAGATCCGCCCCTAGATGCCATTGTTGTCATATGTGGAAATAGGGTATCGCTAAACTGTCGTCTTGGAACTCTTCTCCTGAGTGAGTGTACTTTAGCTCCGCAAAGGTTGGGACTCTTCTCCCACATGAGTGTTGCTACTCCAGCTCCGCGAACGATGCCCCAATATGACATATAATTTATTCGCGAGCCTGATTCGGATGGATCTAAATGTTTTAAGGATTTTTTTCTCCCGTTGTAACGCACGAGCATTTTTGCTAGTAATCTATAATGTTCTTAAAACGTTAAAATGATAGTTAATGTACATTCTTATAGTCCGATCATCTAAGTAAACTAAATGTAAAAAGACATCCTCGATTTAACCTTGCCTTCTTCTATTTTTTATTGAATTCTCACACGGTCAATTTACTAACCTCGATGATTTGCTCAGGTGGAACATGTAACTGGAACCAGGCGCTCGATTTTGATGGTCTTGTGGAAGCAACTCCTACCTTCAGGATTGCAAACAAACGGTACACGGGCAGCATATCATCCAGGCAAAACAACTCAAGGAACCAACCAAATAACCCTTATAATTGCGATTGTGCGAAGTCGGAGAAAGAATGAAAGATTATTGAGACAACGCATACACGGTGTCCCACTTGTTCCAGCAAATTTTCATGTGGCGAGGAGAGCTCCTTCTCGAATCATCAACCAATACAATAGCCAAAATTTGGAAAGCTCGTGCTCATCCTGTCTCTCTGCCTCGTGGGCCCCACACGCCGACGCTAGCCGATTCGAACCCAGTAAAATCGCGAAATCTTATTTCCATCCTCGCCCGTTTTCTCTGACCGACCGGAAAGGCGCCGCCCAAGCAAACGCGAACGAAGAGGAGGAACTCGCCGCCTAGGGTTTGCGCCTCCGCCTCCGCCTCCGCCTCCGCTGTGCCGCCGCCGCCGATCAGGGAGCGGGGGCCTTCGCCGCGATGCCGCAGTCGGTGCTGGTGGAGCGCGCGACGAGCGAGTCGCTCATCGGGCCCGACTGGTCGCTCAACCTTGAGATCTGCGATATCCTCAATCACGACCCCTCGTGAGCGCCTCCCCTCCCCCTCCTTTGTGCTGGCGTTTCCTTTCCCGTAGTTTTCCTGCCGGCACCGAGGTATCGCTGCTGGAGACAGCCTCCGCGCGTGGTCGGCGCCGTCGCGCCGCGGAATTTTGTGCTGGCCTGTGGGGTAGGCGGTTGGGGTGAGGCTCTGTGGTAAACTTGGTGTAATGGTTAGGGGGTGCAGCTGCTGCGGATCAATCCTGTTGGAGTGTTGGTGGCCAGGTTCAACTTTTGTGGTGTTGTGGTTGCATTATTCTTTTCATCGACTTCAATTGCTAATGATTAAACAACCAAGGGTTTGTTTTCCCTAGTGAAGAAATCAAATTTGTTGTCATCTCATCATGATTAAGTATATAGTTTCGAGGTAAGTTTAGTGATGGTTATATAACCAGGCTTTGGAATATCTCAGTCAGAGCTGTAGCATATCCAGCGCATCCTCCACACTATCTCTACTATCCCTAGCCACCAAATAGAATAGATAATTCAGTCAGTGCAATAACCAGGTGAAGGGTAGCATTTTGGACGTTTTATAGAGAGAGAACTAGCAGGTACACATTCTGCACCCCTAAGACCATGAGCTTCTATTGAAAAAAAGAAGCAGGTACCACATAGGGGGGTCTCAAAAAATTCGGGGCCCATGTGCAAAACTCTAAATGGAGGCATAAACTTAAGTGTCAAATAAATAATACTGTAACAAATTAAACTACAATGTATTATATCATAAGTTGTAATGTTATGGACTTGGAATTTACCCGATGGTGAACGGTCAGCTGATGTAATCTAAATTTCTCAATTTGAACTAGTGGCCTATCCGATGGCCGCTACTGCTGGCCCTCTCCTGTATTGGCTGTTGGCAATACTGCTAGTTGTTGACATGTTGGTCCTCCAAAGGCAAATGCAAGAAGCTGTTTTCGTCTTTGTCATGCGAGTGGTGGGCCACCACACCAACCAAGGCCCAAACAACCGACAACCGATTGGAGAGACCAAAGATGCTGAAATGAAAACAAACCACTCTATCTAAGAGCTGTTTGTGCGAGTCGGAGAGACTGGCTCAATTGTGGACTAAATACTCAAGTGGACTATAGAATAATTGAAATGAAGCTTACTATAACAGTATATACCTAGGGTACTTAGTGTATATTGGTTATGAGGGAGGGAAGGCCAATTTTGGGCTGTATTGTGCTTTTAGATCATGTGCCGTTTTAGGGTTTGGGATGGGGAGGCATATAGGCCCTGTTTGATACCAAAGTATTTGAATACCATGGTTTTACAATACTGTGGTTTGCAATTGTATATGACACAAATACTATGGTATTGCTAAACCATGGTTTTGGTACATTATTTCTAAAAACTGCAGAGTGTTTGATTGTGTAGTATTCAGTTGAAGAAACGGCAACAAACGAACACAGCCCATCGGCCCATCCCACGTTACCCTCTCTTTTTCTTTCCCCCGCCACCCTCTCTCTCCAGCGGCAGCAAGCGGGCAGCTGCTCCCCCCTCCCTAGCGCCGGCGAGCGGCCGCAGGAGGCGAGCAGCCCTCCCTACCCCGACGCCCTCTGTCCCATCGCCCTCTCCCTCTCCCCCGTCGCCCTCTCCCTCTCCAACGCCCTCTCGCTCCTCGGCGGGCAGCCAGGCGGGCGCCGGCGCGAGGCGGGGCCAGGGCCGGCGGTGGACGGCCGCGCGAGTCCCCCTCTCTCTCGTGTCGCCTTCTCTCTCCCCCATTTCCCTGGCGGCGGCACGAGGCGGCCAAGCGGGGCAGGCGGCGGGTGGGGGCGCGAGGCAGGGCCAGGGCGGCGGCGCGTAGTCGGGCTGGCGGCGCCTGGCGTCGGGCGCGAGGCGGGGCCAACGGCAGGCGTCTTTGTGCCCACGCTGAAAGGGTCGCCGCAGTCGGAGGCGATCGAGGACGCGGCGGCGCAGCAGCCGTGGCAGCGCTAGAGGCACGGAGCGCGGAGTGGGCCGGCGCTGCGGCGGTCGGAGCGCAGCGCCACATCGGGGAGGAGCAGGGCTGGGCGGGCGGCAGCGCCGAGCCATGCCGGGGAGGAGGCGACCCACGCGGGCGGCGGCGCCGCGCCACGCCGGGAAGGAGGAAGGCCGCGCCGCACCGGGGAGGAGGCCGAGGCGGGCCGCGCGGGTGGCGCCGCGGCGCCGTGGAGGAGGTGGGTCGGGCGAGGCGAGATGGGCGGCGGAGCCTCGCGGGATGAGGAGGATGCGGGAGGAAACACGAAAAGAGAGCGTTACAGAGCAAAACTTTGGTCTAGAGTGGAGTATCCAATACTCCAAAAATACTATGGTTTTGCCAAAACCATAGTATTCAAAACAGAGTTTTGTAAGATCCAGCCAAACACCTTTGGATCAAAAATACTACAGTATTCACCGATACTATGGTTTTGTTCAAATACTCCAAAAATACTTTGCTATCAAACATGGCCATAGTGTTTACTAATGGCGCCTTGTGAATGTTTCACATAGGCAAAACCAAAGATGTAGTTTAGGGTATTCTCTCATGCTTTCATATTTCACATAGGCAAGCCAAAGATGTAGTCAAGACTGTCAAGAAACGGATTGGGCACAAGAACTCAAAGGTCCAGCTTCTTGCATTAACGGTAAATACCATTTGCAATTGGCTTGATATCTGCTGTTGTTTACGTATGATTTATGAACCATCAGTTGCCAGCATACATTAGTTTGCTCAGGGATAAATAATTGAATTATGTTAGTTTCTGCTTTTTAATACGATAGCTTGGGGCTGTTCATACTTGAAAATGTGGCAACAGTCTACGAAGCAAGCTTTTACTAAGCTACGACAATTGCTTCTCTTTTCATTTTCAGTTGCTGGAGACCTTGATTAAAAATTGTGGAGATTTTGTTCATATGCAAGTTGCTGAGAAAGATATACTTCATGAAATGGTGAAGATAGCTAAGAAGAAGGTCCGCAAACACCTTTTAATTTTTGCATTTTGATTTTTACTTGTCTCTTTGAATGGAAACACGTATCAGTTTCCTAATAAAAGGAATTTCTTGGCTTGGATTTCTGAGGAACCCTGTTCTATATTTATTAGAAATAACATTTCACCTGTTATTTCATTTGTTTGTAGCCTGATTATCACGTCAAAGAGAAGATACTAATTCTGATAGACACTTGGCAAGAAGCTTTTGGTGGTGCTCGTGCACGATATCCCCAGTATTATGCAGCATATCAAGAGATGCTGGTAAATGGCATCACATTTGTTTTTCATCCACAAGTTTCAACCATATATTATAGCATTATCTTGCAACAAGTACTAACACCACCTGGAGTATTGCAATAGCACAAAATTATGAAATTTCCCTTGTTTTAGCTAGTTTACCGAGTAATATTTTCACATCTTACCAAAATACCCAGTAATTAGCTGTTTACTTTTTAGAACTCATCATACTTTTGCTTTGATATATATCAGCGTGCTGGAGCTGTATTTCCTCAAAGGCCAGAGAGTTCTGTGCCAATTTATACTCCACCACAGACACAACCTCTAAGGAACTACCCCCCTCCTGCTCTGCGTAACACTGATTATCGGCAAGATGCACCTGAATCATCTTCTGCACCAGAAGTGCCTGTGTTAAGGTACAATTGCTTTACTTTACCATGTATTCATGGAATTGATGTTAATCAGAGCCAATGAAGAATATCTCGTGGACTTACAATTTGGACAAAATTAAGTGTTCCCATCCAATTTCTTCCTTCTCCCATTATATCGTACAGTCTAAAATAGATTTTAAGACATTTTGCAAAATATATGTAGTTTGCACTTCCCATTTAAGATTATTTCTGGAAAGTGGTAGGACTGGCTTAAAGAGATACGAATATATACAAGGATATACATGGATATTTATTTGTGGCATTACATGTATGGATACATGTATGGGAGTTTCTATCCCACAGAGCGTTTTTTACTTTCTTTCTACACTGCAGCTCACCCTTTATGTGGACCAGTTTAACAATTTTATATTCCCATAATTTATTTATGATTAGCAGTGTCCTGTTTATTAGATGAATTTTCTTTGCAAAGTAAGTTTCAAAATCACATTATGTTTTTATTGACAGTTTGACAGAAATTCAGAATGCACGTGGGGTCATGGATGTTCTTTCAGAGATGTTAAATGCTATTGATCCTGGTAACAGAGAGGTATTTTCAACCTTGTGTGCCTATTGCCCTCTGCAATTGCACGTCTAGTAAAATGCTGAGATGCCTAGTTTATTTGTAGGAAAAAAAGTGTTTTGCCTCCCATTTTCTTTTTGGATTTCTTTCTATAAAAACTGGCTGCTTGTTCGCTGCAGCTTTTTCTGGCTGCTTCAGCACTTTTAAAGGCTTATTGGCACTGTAACTTGGCTGCCTTTCACTGTTCAAGCATCCAGCTGCAGCCACAACAAGCTCCAGTGAACAAGCTGTGGATTATATATTGACATGTTCCAGATTGTTCAACTGGACCAAGGACCATAGAGTTCCAGAAATTAGGAGTATCTAGTCATCCCTGGATTTGTAAATAGTAATGTACATGCAGGGTCTAAGGCAGGAAGTCATTGTGGACCTTGTGGATCAATGCCGTTCGCACAAGCAAAGAGTGGTGCAACTTGTCAACTCAACATCGTAAGTTGATTCTTCTGCTTTTATGTTATGCTTTTCAACCAATGCACAAACTAGATGAAATTAGGTAGGCAAACACCTACGATCTTTTTAATTATGAAACC
This sequence comes from Paspalum notatum, assembly GCA_022530915.1. Taxonomy (NCBI): domain Eukaryota; kingdom Viridiplantae; phylum Streptophyta; class Magnoliopsida; order Poales; family Poaceae; genus Paspalum; species Paspalum notatum. Next base: position 15,613,290 of record CM039688.1, read on the forward strand.
CATTCTCTCAATTCTTGTGTCCTTTTGGCCAAAGGTATCAAATTGTCTGCATGCTGCCAATATTTGTGTCAAATGCCAACTGTTGATTGACTGGAATATGTTCAATTTGAAAAGATGTAGTTGTTGTTCAGGTTATTGAATCTGTGTTAGATATAGAGAATTCTGCACACTGCTTGCGCACAGGCACAGTGCAGCTAAGCCTCCTACACGTATGGATTTTACAGCATGCGTTGGACCTGGTCTCCTGTTTCCTTTGCATTGTGGGCTCCCCTAGTGTAGATGGGGAATTTGAGTTAAGAGAGGGAGTTTGGACGACAGGTGTGTCAGATCCAATTTCTTTTTGGGGGGGGTGGTGGTGGTGGAGGGGGGGGGGGGGGGAGGGGGGGAGGATTCAGAGTTTTTCTAGGGGTGTTAAGCCAAAATCCTTAGGATGGGAACGGATTGCAGCCTTCCTTTTAATATTATAAGGGGTAATGCTGGGTAATAGTACTACATAGAGTAAATGAAACTAATGTACATGCTGCAATATGCTCTGTTCACATTACATGGTTCTCAAAACATAAACGATATCATATACTCCCTCCATCCTGGAATATAAGGGATTTTGGTTATGTATTTGGACTAGTGCTTGTGTAAATACAATACCCAAAATCCCTTGTTGTATTCCTGGACGGAGGGAGTATTCTTTCCTATATATGAGATCATCCTGTACATGGTGCATATAATTTTGTAGGATCTGCATCATTTTATGAAAACCTGCTCCAATGTTTACTATCTTCTATAGAAGATTATTTCCTTGAACTGGGTGTGCAAAACACGACTTTCTATCATCCATCAAAATGATCAAATTTCCTGTACTTGTTTTCATGTGAGGGTAGAATGGTTTTCTAATTCTTTCCATATATTTAATGGCAACAGGGATGAAGATCTGTTAAGTCAGGGCCTTTCATTGAATGATGAATTGCAGCGTGTTTTAGCTAAACACGATGCAATTGCTGCTGGCATAGCTGTTCGTGTTGAAAAAACTAAATCACTCCCACCCCGTGCGGATAGTTCTCCAGCAAAGCCTGAGCCGACAAAAGAGGCTGATCAAAGGTTGTGTTATGCCCCTATTCACTGATCCTATTTTTACTGGTTAATGCTACTAACTGAAAAGGTCCTTTAGCCGATCATGGTTTAGTGACCCCTTGAAACTGTGGACAATTATTGTTATTTGACTGACTTATCTTACAAACATTATGTATCTGTCAGGTCATCTAAAGATGCCAGTAGTGCGACTCCGTTTGAGCAGTTGGCACTTCCTGCTCCACCATCATCAAGTGCATCAAAATCCCATGGAGAACCAGCCGTTAGTCCTAATATTGATCTACTTAGTGGGGATGATTTCTTCAAACCAGAACCTGTTCATTCCCAAGCCCTTGTTCCTGTAGTCAATCCACCTGCAGCTTCAGCTTCTTCCAGCCCCAGTACTTTAGACCTTTTAGACATGTTTTCAGATAGCAATGCTATCAATAGCACCAGCCAAAACCCTACCCTACCTTCTATATCAAACACAAATCCTAATCCATCGACACCACAAGCGTATCCTGCTCCGCAGCAACCTGTTCCACCACAGCATCCTTCTCCATATTCTAATGGCTTAAATTCAAATACGATGATACCTTATGATCAAGGTTCTAACTTAACCTCAGCAAATTCATGGAACGGGCAGTTTGCCCATGGAATGATTCCACCACAGCAGGCACCAAATTATGGTACTAAGTACTAACACCATCTTTTTAATCTAATCTTCTGATATGTACAAGTCCCTTAGTATTATTTTGTTTGTTTATTGCATTGTTTCTAAAGAACTTAGCCCAGAGCTGTTTGGAATTTGCTGTGCCTATGCTACTCTTATTTCCTTATGTTTTCAAGCTTTTATACAAAAGCAATTGTGGACTATCTTTTTAGAGTAATTTATATCTAGACATATTCTTCCATAGAAATGATCGTTTTGCTTTTGTGTAATTTGGGGTGCAATGATAGATCCATTTGCAACTGAGCATTAAAAGAATAGAAATTAGCCAAACAATTTTTTCTATAAAGCCAGTTCAACAAAACAAAATTAGCACTGTACTTCAATTCTAAAAAAAATCATATGATAATTTACCATCATTCAAGCAGGTTGAGTTTTTTTCCCTGTTTGTCAAGTACTTTTATGTAGATTTTTTGTTGAAGTTTTTGTCCTCAGATATTCAGCTATTGGCAATTTGCCCTTGACAGGTCAAGATGAACAAAGCAACGACCTTCCACCACCACCCTGGGAAGCCCAGCCTGCAGAAACTGAGCAATTCCAAGCTGGCCATCCTGGAGGTTTGTCAGTTCCACCACAATTTGGAGTTAATCAAGCCCAGCCAAGTCCAACTATACAGCCTGGACAGCAAGTTTTACCATCTCAACCAATGGCAACTGGACAACCAGGAGGGCAGTTCCAGCCAGGATTTGGGGCTCAACAACCATATGCTACCCCAGACACACAGTATGGAGGAATGTATCAGCCAGTGCAAGGCAACCAACCAGCAGTTATATATCCCCAGCAGATGGCAGATGTCTACCAGCAACAGATGTATGGGGTCCAGATGGCAGGTTATGGCTATGGTCAGCAGCCTGGAGGCTACTATGGTCCGAATGCTGCATATGCATATGGCAATGCAAATGATCTTTCTCAGAGGATCAACGGGCTTTCAATGCAAGACAGTCTGTATGCCACACCTGCATCGTCTTCCCTCCAGCAGCGTAATAGGCCAAGCAGACCTGAAGATTCACTCTTTAGTGATCTTGTTAGCATTGCCAAAACAAAGCCTAGTAAAACTGCATCTAACAAGGCTGGTGACTTGTAAAAATGTCAGTGCTATTCTGGGCATGGTGATACCTTCTGCTCATAGTATATAATTTCTTGGAATTTTTTTCCTATTGGAAAGTAGTGGGCGATAATAGTATATTCTGATATTCATAGTGAGTGTGGCTCGGCATAACTTTATTTTGTTTAGTTTTCAAGAAAATTAAAATTTGTTTGTCATTGTTCTGTAGTCTCATGTACATATAAATGAGCAAAAGAAAGAAGTCTAGTATGCTATCTGCTCTCTTGGGAATACTTGCATACGACTTCTAAATGCCATAGTGTCTGCTATACAATTTAATTGGGCTTTAGCTGTTGCATCTGCTAAATTATCTATTATTTTTTCTATTCTAAAATTTTAAGGATTTTGGTTCCATGCTCTTATGGATGCTGTGAACCTAGACGTATGTTTATGTGATGTTGATTAATCTTATATGGATTTATATGGATGTTGATTAATCTAGACATATATAAACCATATATATCATATTGCATGAAAATATCAAGTCTAGAACCGCAGAAAGTACTTTATCTGTTTCATTTTATAGGTTCTTATTCAAAAAAAAAAATTGTGAAAATAAAATAAAAGTAAAAAAAAAAAATCATGTTTAACATATATTAGAAAAAATTAAATGATCTATACATCGGTAACGGAGAGAGTAACATGCTAGAGACTTTAAGAGACATAATGGAAATTTTTACTTTAAAAAATGTTAGACTATGGCATGCGCCTCTTCAATCACCGTGCATCACATGTCCTGCTTTAAGATTCAATAATGGAGAAGATTCAGTAACGGAGAAATAACCTACTCTTTGTTTAGGTTGAGTATAAACGACGAAGAAGAATTATGTTCTCTTGTGCTTCCTTCAAATTTCAATTCTTCTCACGCCTCTCTAACCGCTGCAGCACCGAGCTTCTCTACTAGAAATTCAGCCTCAGGGAGTAAGGGTCTTCTACACATGCATCAACCACTGAGCTGATTTGCCCTTCTCTTTCCTTTTGGCTCAAGGCCCACATAACAAGTTTTGATGATGACAACACTTGAGCAATACCTTCATTAGGGATCGTCGGAGCTTGCCCTCCTTCTGCAGGTTCAGCCACGATGGACTCCATTAGCCTAGCAAATATAAATACATAAATAAGACATAAATATTTGAAAAGGAAGCCCAAACAAATGGTGGAAGAACAAAAGGTAAATGAACCTTATATGGTGCTAACCTCTATACTGTACAGAGAAATATTAGCACAATCAATATTAGCTCGAGCTACTGACATGAAGATTTTGAGTACGACACATAACCCTTTTGAATGTCACATTCATGCCATGTGGCAGGGCATGTACAATGCATCATTACTTATAGAGGTGTTTAAAGAGAGAGAAATACTAAGCACCATTTAGAAAGCTAATTCTTACAATGCAAAAGAGATGCTTATATATGTCCAACCACCTCATTAGCACTCATTAAACACCAATGTTTAAGTAAGCACCTCATACACCTTTTAAGCACCTGGTGCTAGAAAATAGACCGGTTTTTATTGCTAAGCACCTTCTATAAGCACCCCATTATACATGCTCTAAGAAAAGATCAATCACAAACTTGGTTAAGGAATGATGAATAAAGCCCCATTTGAATCCATTGGCTAAAATTTTGCTCCCGTCACATCGGATGTTCGGACGCTAGTTAGAAGTATTAAATATAGTCCAATTATAAAACTAATTACACAGATAAGGACTAAACGGTGAGACGAATTTATTAAGACTAATTAATCTATGATTAGCAAATGTGATGCTACAGTAACCATTCGTTAATCATTGATTAATTAGGCTTAATAAATTCATCTCGCTGTTTAGTCCTCGTCTATATAATTAGTTTTCTAATTATACCATATCTAAGACTTCTAACTTGCATCCTAAAATCCGATGTGACATGGGCTAAAGTTTAGCCCTCAGATCCAAACACCCCCTAAGTGAAGCCGCAGCTAACTGCTGCTATCCCGACAATACATAAAGTTGGTTTCTCTCACTAGTTATTGTAAGAAAAATGGACCCTAAGCCTTGTGCTTAGTTCTCTAATGTGATTTTGGTGGTTGAAGTGACAACACGTGCCATGGGACTAATATTTGTACAAGTGGTTTTGTGGCTAAGTCCCAGGGTGCAAAATGTGGACTTGGGGTACAAACACCTCAAAGGACTTAAAAGACACAAGAAAAGATCCAAGCCACCATCAGGTTGCAAATTGGAGCCCTGACTCGGCGGTCCTGCTGACCAGTCAACGGGCTGATTTTTTGGCTCATCAGAAGGTCCGGAGAAGCCCCGTCGAGAGGTCCAGCGAGAAGAAGATGGCCAAGATTTAAGAATCAAGACCCGTTACGATTTGCACGCACTGGACGGTCTAGTGGTCCTCCACCGGACAATATAGACCAAGGACAGCACATGCCAAAGACCCTGCGGCAACATGCACCGGACAATCAGTGGTGTACCATCGGCAGTCCGGTGTCTCCAACGGTCATAGTGTCACAGCAACGGTCGACTCAAAGAGGAAGGCAATTACACGCATTGGACAGTCCGGTTAGTTGCAGAAAAAGTAGAAGAAGATGCCCCCAACGGCTAGTTTGGAGGTGTGACCTATATATACCCACTTGGTTGGTCTCCACATTGTGGTTGGAGTATCCTGAGCTAACACAAGTGTTGAGGCACCCATTTGATCCATCCCAAGAGCCTCTTACACACATTTGAGAGCCCAACCACCACAAGGGCAAAACTAGACATATCCTGGCAAGATAGAGCTTAGTTGCATCATTGCTTAGGCCTTGTTGTTGTTGGCGGTCAATAAAACCCATTTCGACTACCAACATTTCATGATTTAAAGTATACTTTACCAAGATTTCATTTATTTCTAACTAGTTCCATGAATTGTGTATAAAAGTTGTATGCAGGGGCTTACACATTCAAAACTACATAGAAATGGACAAGAGGAGACAATGTGGCAAGAAGGGAAGTAGCGGGCCAGAACCCTAGGCCGGCCGATCACCATCACAGGTCGGCCGACTAGGGGGTGGTCGCCTAACCAGGTCGGTCGACCCTGGAGGCCCATCAGCAGCCCCAGGCCTAGGAGGCCAGGTCGGCCGACTCGTGGCCTAGGTCGCCCGACCTAGGAACCAGGTCGCCTGACCTGCCACATCACCGATCCTAAACCTATATGCAAAGAAACACAAAGCATGTCACCCACAACCATTGGATCAAATGCCAGGGGTATCCAAGCGTCGACAGATTACCAAACCGTGGATCAATGATGTCATCAATCTAGGGGAAGGGCCATGCAACCAATCGGGAGCCAACTCGTGGTCGCCCGACCTCCCCTAAGGTCGGCCGACCTCTCCTCGGAAGCATTTTTCACGTGTTCCAACCACCACAACCGCCAACCGACGTTTGGAGTGCATAGCAGCCGCTGGATCACAAGAGGCGGTGCATTAGATGGCCGCCCGACCTCCGAGGAGGTCGGCGGACCTGCCCCCAGGGTCGGCCGACCACCGACTTACTTCCACTACCGACTTACACACCTACAAATACCCCCCTTAGCCATCCAAGCTATAAATACCCCCCGGGAGGTCATTTGCAAGGTAGTTGGTGCTTAGTAGAATACAAGTGTGGTTCTGTAGTTGAGTGTGAGCATTGTAGTGAAGCCACCCTTGGCACTATAGAGAGAGCCAAGTTGTATCAAGAGTGAGTAGTGAGTTGTAGAGTGAAGGAGTCAGAATTCTCTTTGGTCTTCTATTCCCAAGCTCTTATTCACAAAGGAATTATTACTTTATTTCCAGGATACAGTAAAGTTCCTTGCTCCCTTCTTTATTTATTTCATTCTTACTTTATTTACATACTTAGTGCTTTGCTCAGTAGTTTACGGGTGCCAAGTGTGCTCTGTATAGTTTAGCTATACAGTTGTGCTTGCTCTCAGGCTTCGAACCTGTGTAGTAGTAAACTCACTTGTGTAGACGTGGTGTCTTGACTAGAGTTTGCCTTGGAGGGTGTCTTGTCCCACCGCAGCTTTGGTGGTAGGTCCGCTTGGTGACAGCGAGCGTGTACCCTGTGTACTCCACCCCATCGTCCGGATAAGTAGTCATCGACGCATAGCTGAGTTCTGTAGTGTCCTCCTTTCTCGTCTGGGTTATCAGCACTCTGGTGCCCAGAAGTGGTTCTATAGGCTTAGTGTCCAAGTAACCTATTGAGTAGAACAGTACTTTGTTTAGTAAAGTTAAGTTGCTTTATTTAAAGTTGGGAACCTGCTCTGCTCTGTCCTTTGTCTCTACATTTGCTGGCTCTACTGTTCAGTTCTACCTGTTCTACGTTGAGTTACTCCTCGTTCCTCGTGGGATTCGATACCTTGGAATACTCTTGGGTGAAAAGCTACAACGTGTTTCCGTGCGCTTGCGGATCTATATCAGTAGTCTAAGAAACGCCAACAGTTGTCTATCTCCATGCCTGCGCACACAACCTTGGTGTATCAAGTGCGACTGTAAGTCTTGTGAGACCCTCCAGAGTGTGGAGTGGCTGCCACCATCTTGTGAGAGGGAGGAAGGCCCTCGGCACGTTGGCCAAAAGCTTGTCATAGTGGCGACGACAGGGTAGCTCAGCGAGAAGGACTCGGAAGACCCCAACAACCCCGACAATCCTCTACCCTTGCATGGGCGAGGCCGTAGTCCAATACTACATGAGAAAAGGGCTTGTGTGGGTGTGTATCGAGGATATTCGGAGACCCGACCGGGGGTTGTTTGACTTCCGTGGAAGTCACTTTGCCATCCTCCACCCTTGCGTGGGCAAAGCCCTTTGTGTAGCACCAACGAGGAGTAGGAGGTGAGACAGCACGTTGGCCTTCCCAAACCTCAGAAAAAAATCTCCGTGTCTCCGTCATGTGCCATCGCCGACATCGTCATCGGGAGTTTGCATTCTCTACCTATCTTTTAGCTTCTTGTTGCTGTTGGAATTTGACCACTCAGGCCAAAGTGTCAGAAGAAGTCCATGTTGATGGAGTCTATATGGCCAGGCTCATATCATAAGTTTCGCCAAATATAATATTAAAGCGGGTGTTCAAGGCCCAAGCCGAGATCGAGTCACAAGCCTAATCTATATTGAAGTCCACTTTATTCGCGAGACTGGTTCGGACTGCAGGAGTAAACCACATGAAAATTGGCGCTCAGGCCACATACGGACTCCGTTTCAGGTGTTCTATATATGGATGGAAAGCTAAGGAGATAGGCTTTCCAACGCCGCAGGAATCACGTCAAGATAAGTTCGGAGTTGATAGGAATTGCTGAAAGAATAGGACGACCAGAATCTGCCACAATTATACGGCATGTTTCGGTTGATATTTGGAAGCCTCATGAGGATATGGACCGATAGAGAGAAGAGTCTGTTGCACCAGGAAACTGGTGGGCAGTATCCCCAGCAGACAACACAATGTGAGCCGGGAGGTGTATGTGGACGTAGGGGTCGCTCCTCCTAGATGCGGCCCCCGATTGGCTAATCAAGTAGCCGATCGCTGGCGATGGTGGTTGGGCGTGCCACCTGGTTGATGGCCTAGCCAGGAAGGTTGTTGTGGTGGTGGTGGTCAACTCCTGTTCTCCCTGCAGCAATAGACAAAATAGAGCAAATATTAGATTCTAGCCGGATCACTCGGATCGGCTCTTATTGCATCGGGTTAGCATCGGCACAGTCTTGCCGATCTTTCCACATCTCATCCGATATCATATAGAAGATAAATAAAAGCCTGTCAGTGTCTATAAACAAGATGATCAACTTACTTGTACCGGCTTTAAGACATAAATACTAGACGATGTATCTATCACACTCAAAGCGAAATCGCACCAAGGGCCAGATAAACGTAACATATGAATATAGGAACGTCCTAGCTAGCATAGGACCAGATAAACATGATATCACATGAATATAAGAACATCCTAGTAGCTAGGGCCAGATATACACAAGTACGCTTATAGGAACATCCGTGGTACGATGCAATTGGTACAAAAGATGAACATCAAGCTACCTCTAGGTATGAGCCGATAACTAAGAACGTAGAGTAGTACATCTGGTCGTGTAGATTAAACTTAGGAGAAATCGTATCGCACTATGAAAAGTATAAACTATGATGTGCGTCGTGAGACAAGCCAGATTTACGAGATTAAATGAGAAGTACATGAACTGATCTATATCATGATAACCATTGGACAAGTAGATCAACTCAATGTACATGATAACTAGTAGATCTTGCCAACAACAAAGCTTAGTACAAGAACTACCATAGGCAAAGCGCCGTAAAGCCCTATCGACATCTACGAGAGAAATCAATAGAGCAGCATGGCAATATACCTTGAAACCCTAATCGCACAGTGGTGGCGATGCGCCGAGAGAATATGGAGACAACCGCTTATTGATGAACGTGTGTCGTCTGCTTTATTCCAAAGGTACAGGTACATATTTATAGTCTGTAGACTTGGACGACAAGTCTACCCTTCCTAATTCGTTTCTAAACCCTAACTGAACCAATCTCTAATAAAGGTCCCGATCGGACTCGTTATTCAAACTAGCGTTTCCTACGATATAGGGCCTTTCGGCCCAAAGCCACAAGACTCGCCACCTCTTCCTTGGGTAGCCTCCTTCTTCTCTCAGCCGATCCAAGCCCATTAAGCTGGATCGGCCAAATCTTGGTGTCAACACATGCCCCCAGGTTTTGGCAAATAAAGATTTTTTTATTTCAAAACCAGATACGTGTGATCTTTGGCCAAACGCATTCCATCGAACTTAACCGTCACACAATCTTCCATGGCACCCGCAATGATGATCATGCGGACCATTCAGCATTCCGTATGAAGGTAGGACCGACGCCTAAGAGGGGGGGGGGTGAATTAGGATTTCTAAAAACAAGGCTCACTAAAAACTACAACTACTAACAAGACCTATGCAAATAAATCTAGCTATGTGCACTAAGGTTTTGCTAAGTGTTGCTACTTCTACCGTGACCAAGTCTTGCAACCTAGTTCCACCTAGAAACTAACCTATCAAGCTAGTCTAGGAATGTAAGCACACAATTGCAAGAATGTAAATGTGGAAGCTAAAGAGATGGGATAGAGAATGCAAACTCCCGATGACGATGATGGTAGCACACGGTGAAGACACGGAGAATTTTTCCCGAGGTTCGGGGACACTCACGGTCTCTACCCCCTACTCCTCGTTGGTGCTCCACTAAGGGCTTTGCTCTCGCGTAGTCCTCAAAGGAATACGGCCTCGCCCTTTGCAAGGGTGGAGGATGGCAAAGTGACTTCCGCGGAAGTCAAGCAACCACGGTCGGGTCTCCTGATATCCTCGGTACACACCCACCCGAGCCTATCTCTCGCGTAGTCCTCCACGGGCTACGACCTCGCCCACGCAAGGGTAGAGGATGGATATGGCCGTTGGGGTCTTCCGAGTCCTTCTTGCAGAGCCTAGAAACTATGAAAATACATAGCTGCCAAATAGGCCTAAACGGCGGATCAAGAAAATAATCAGTCAGCACGACCATTGATAAGAAACCAAATCGCATCATCGGGCGAGTCGTCGTATAAGGCTGACTCTAGCAGATCGTATATCCTACGATATCGTTTTTTATATTATAGACAACCATATGGACAGCTAGACTTAGTTTAAACATCGTGGTTGCACTTTCTATCTACACACGCACCAATAAGCCACTTCGCCGTCTCCACCAGGGGAAGCTTTGGCCAAAACGCCGAGGGCCTTTCTCCCTCTCACAAGGTGGTGGCAGCCACTCCACACTCTGGAGGGTCTTGCAAGACTTACAAGCTACACTTGATACACTAAGGTCATGCACGCAGGCATGGAGACTAGACAAATAGGCCTAAATCAAGATGCTAACAAGCTCTTGCTATGCCGGGATGTGTCTATTTGCTCATATGGGTGGTTGGGCTCTCAAATGTGGTTTTTACACTTTAAATGGGCATGGGAAATGTGTATCAACATTGTATGAGCTCAGGAGCCACCAACCACAATGTGGAGGCCGGCCAAGGGGGTATATATAGGCCAAGCCTCAAAACTAGCCGTTGGGGGCCTTCTTCTCTTCTCAGCATGACCATCGGACCGTCCGATGGTGGCTTCCCAAGTAGCCGTTGAGTCGACCGTTGGAACCTTAGATGACCGTTGAGACCATCAGACCATCCTATGGTAGGACCATCGGACCGTCCGATGCGTGGAACGCTGTGGTCGAGCATTTGTTGAGCATTCTGTCTAACTCGTCCGATGGACCATAGGACCGTCCGATGGTCCTTTTTGTTTCTCCTTCCTTGCTGCCCAGATGGTCCGATGGTGTCGTCCGATGGTACCGTCCGATGGTATCGTCCGATGGTACCGTCCGATGGTCCCGTCGATGGTCCTTTTTGTTTCTCCTTCCTTGCTGCCCAGATGGTCCGATGGTACCGTCCGATGGTATCGTCCGATGGTACCGTCCGATGGTACCGTCCGATGGTATCGTCCGATGGTCCTTTTTCTTGTTGATTTCGGGCTTTTCTTCATCTTTTTGCTTTCTACTTTGAGGTGTTTGTTCCCCACACCTTCTACTTGCACCCTGGGACTTTAGACAAATATTCTCACACACAAATTAGTCCAAAGGCACATGTTGTCACTTCAACCACCAAAATCACATTAGGGAACTAAGCACAAGGCTTAGGGCCCATTTTCCTTACTATCTCCCCCTTTTTTGGTGATTGTTGACAACACGACCAAGCAAGCAACAAAAGATATTATTTGAAGGACACAGCCATACTACTTGCTAGGATGCAATGCAAAGGCAAGATCAAAGGATGCTAATTGAAATATGCAATGATACCAATTGACATTTTATTCCACCAAGGATTGGAAGAATTTGCTCATGTCTTGCTCTTGCCATGATCTTATCCCCTCTTGTGGTCAATGGACATAAGGCTCCCCCTTACTCCAATGTCACTTCCCTCTTTTTCTTGGACCATTGCCTTGATCTTGATCTTCGTTTCTCCCCCATTGTTCTTGATCATGCGGCAACCCCCTTTGGTCCTCTTTGATGTTCAATTCCCACTTCATGTTCAACTCCTTGCATGCTTGCTTGGGTCCACAATTTCTCCCCCTTTGGAATCAAACACTGAAAAGGAAAGCATTAAAAGTACAAGGGAGAGTCCCATGTTGGCGGTCGATAAAACCCATTTTCGACCACCAATACTTCATGTTTGAGGGCATAATTTATCAAGGTTTCATGTATTACTAACCGGTTCCATGAGTTGTGTACAAAAGTTGGATGCAGGAGCATGTCACGTTCAAATTCATGAAAGAAGGTATAAAATGTGGGCAAGAAGGCAAGGGAAGACTAATGGGCTTAGGAGCATGGCCGGCCGGCCATCTCCCATGGCCGCTCGGCCACCTATCATGGCCGGCCGACCACCCCTTGTGGTCGGCCGGCCACCTGAGGAGCCCAGACAGCCTCCAGCCCAACTGAGGTGGCCGCCCGACCACTTACCATGGTCGCCCAGCCACGTCACCAATCCATCTTTCGACCTGCATGCAAAGAAGCACAAAAGAAGTTAAATGCAACCGTTGGATCAGGAATCCAATGCATCCAAGGGTCGGAAGAACATCATGCAACAGATCGGTGACGTCAGCAATCCAGGGCAGTGGCCGTCCGACCAATGGGGGTGGTCGGCCGACCACCCCACCGACTCATTTTTCACGTGCACCGACTCCAATAACTACCAACCGACTCCAGGAATGCATATCAACCGTTGGATGGTCAAAGGTGGCAAGATGAGTGGCCGCCCGACCACCCTTGAAGGTCGGCCGGCCACCCCCCTGGCCGCCCGGACACCGACCTACCTCCACTACCGACCTAGAGCACCTACAAGTACCCCCCTCGGTCTCCAAGCTATAAATACCCCGGGAGGTCACTTGCAAGGTGTGGTGGATCAAGAGAATATAAGTGTGGTTGTGTAGTAGAGTGTAGAGTATAGTAGTGAAGCCACCCTTGGCATTGTAGAGAGAGCCAAGTTGTATCAAGAGTGAGTAGTGAGTTGTAGAGTGAAGGAGTCGGATTTCTCTTCGGTATTCTATTCCTGAGCTCTCAGCCTCAGAGGGATTATTACTCTATTTCCAGGATTGAGTAAAGTTCCTTGCTCCCTTCTTTATTTATTTCATACTTACTTTATTTACTTACTTAGTGCTTAGCTTAGTAGTTTAGGGTGCCAAGTGTGCTCTGTGTAGTTTAGCTATACAGTTGTGCTTGCTCTCTGACTTCGAACCAGAGTAGTAGTAAGCTCGGTTGTGTAGACATGGTGTCTAGACTAGAGTTTACCTTGGAAGGTGTCTTGTCCCACGCAGTTTTGGTTGGTAGTCCCACCTGGTGACAGCGGGTGTGTGTCCTGTGTAGTCGAACCCCGTCGTTCGGATAAGTTGTCATCGACGCATAGCTGAGTTTATAGCACCCGCCTTTCTCGTCTGGGTTATCAGCAGTCTGGTGCCCAGAAGTGGTCCTATAGCCTCGGTGTCCAAGTAAATCTGCTGAGTAGAATACTAGTTTGTCTAGTAAAGTTAAGTTGTTTTATTTAAAGTAGTGAGCCTACTTTTCTCTGTCTTTTATCTCTACAATTGCTGGTTTCACTGTTCGTTCCTACCTTTCTACGTTGAGTTACTCCTCATTCCTCGTGGATTTCGATACCCCGGAATACTCTTGGGTGAAAAGCTACAATGTGTTTCCGTGCGCTTGCGGAATTTATTCAGTAGGCTAAGAAACGCCAATATCCCACACACTATGATCCTTAAGACATGGAAGTCAAATGGATCACAATGCATGAGACTCGCATAACATAGGCTAAACGCCCCCTAAATGTGTGCATACATAAGATGGTAGATGAACCATATGCACATTTGGTCATTTAAGACAAAGGGAAGCTTAAACTATATTATGCATGGAGGTAGCTCTAAATAATTGAAATGTACACCAAGGAAGGTGTTACCAATTGAAGCCCATTTTCCTTAACTTCATGCGTACCTCCAGGGACATGGGTGAGACTACACACATGATGAACTTGAAAACATTGTAAGTCTCAAAGTAACAAACCATAGGATAGGCTCCCTCTAAATATGTGCATACAAGCTTTGAATTGCTTGTTAGAGCCATGCACTAGACGTTAAGTCCATTGGAGGAGCTCACCCTATGATTTGGACCTAAACTAAGAAACCATATAGATTGCTCATGGGTTAGTCATGAGACACAAGCAACCTACCATAATATAGCCGAGGCATGCATTACTTGAATTTAAATATGCTCATGCAAACCTAGGCAAAAAAAGCAACTAGATGCTAAAGGAAATACCAAAATAAAACAAGCCTAGTTACCAACACAAGGAGGACTTGGGTATAAGGTGAATTTCTTCACTTGGCTTTGTAACTTGAAACCTTATATCCAATTTAGCCAAGTCTCCAAGTCCTCTCTAACCCTCGTGGCCCTACGGTGCTTTGGGAGTGGCGCTCTTCTTTTGTTTTCCCTCTCTCTTATTGGCCTCCTCTTTTCTCTTCAACCTACACATGTAGGACTTGTGGCCTTCTTTATTGCAAAAGAAGCACACCACGGTTTGACTCTCCTCAAGCTTCTTCACCACCTTGAGGCGGTTATCTTGAGAAGGTTGGGCTTGCTCCCTTTGACCTTGTAGCCTTGCCACATCCTTCTTGAGCCAATCCACCTCTTGCTTAAGTACCTCAATTTCCTCCTCCCTACAAGTTTCTTCATACCAACTAACAAACGGCTTGAAGGGGGTGAGTGAGGTTTAGCATTTAAATCAAAGCAAGAGGTAGAAGCATCCTTTTTAGATTTTTCAAAAGAGAGTGTGGATGCATCACTTGAAGTAGCTTTTAATTCAAGAGCCTCAACTTTCTTTGTTAGCTCATCATTATGGTCTAGGACCATATCAAACTTTAGCACCAATTATTCATAATTGGTTGATGAGCTAGCCAATTGAGCTTTAAGACTCTTGTTTTTGCAAATTAATGTAGCTACTTGTTGTTCAAGCTCATTAGGGGAGAGGGCACCATCATCACTTACATCGCTTTCATTTTTACCTTCGGCCATAAGGCACTTGTGCTATGCAGAGGTTGATTTGCGCGAAGTAGCCTTGTGGGAGTGCTTCTTATGATGATCTTCATCGCTTGACACATCTACCCACATGCCGATGCTCATAAGCGCCTTGTTCCTATCTCTTTGTTCTTTTTCCTTCTTCTTAAGCTTGTACCTCTTATTCTTCTTTTCCTCCTTGGCAATGGTAGGACATGAGTCCATGTAATGCCCTTTCTCACTACATCCAAAGCAACCACCTCTTCTTTCCTTCTTCCTTTGGCGGTTGTGCTCAATTTCCTCAATGGTGATAGGGATGCCCTTGGAGTCGAGCTTCTTCAATGCCTTCTCCATCCTCTTGATCAACATTGCAATTTCTTCTTCATCATCATCGGCAGAAGAGCATTGGGCTTGATCATCTTCATCACTATCTTCTTCTTTTTCTTCACTTGAGCTTGAGCTTTCTTCTTTCTTCCTCTTGCCCTCCTTCATCTTCTTCTTTTCACCATGAATGGTGAGTGCATGTGACTTGGATGAAGAGGTATCTTGGCCAATCTCGTTGTAGAGCTCAAATGCAATGATCTTGCCAAGAACCTTAGTGGGCATAAATGTGCTCATATCTTGTTGGAGAATATAGGTGATGATGCTTGCATATTTGTCTTTTGGAAGCACTTCGACGATCTTCCTTGCAACATCGACATCGCTTAGCTTGGTTTCACCTATTGAATTGAACTCATTGAAAATAATATTTAGGCGTGATTACATGTCATTAGCCAATTCATTAGGAAGCATAGAAAAGGAATTTAAAGCACACTTAACCACGCCAAGCTTTTGCTCCTTGACGTCACTTGTGCTGCCATGGAGTGCTTGAAGTGATTCCCAAATGTCATGAGCGCTTGAGAGGCAACATACTCTACTAAATGCATCAATGCTCATACACCCGAACAAAATGTCACGAGCAATGGCATTGAATTGTATTTTTTTCTCATCGGATTTTGTCGGTTTTGCCGGCCGAGAGAGGGGTTTCGTTCCTTCCTTCGTCACTCTCCAAACATCCAACCCTACGGCCTCTAGATAACTAGTCATTCTAACACACCAATAGGGAAAGTTCGTGCCGTCAAAGCGAGGAGCACTACCGGTACACATCCTCCCACTCTAAGACTGTAGACGCCACTTAAGAACGTCAATCCTTATACTGCAAGCGCACAATATCGTGGTAGCTTTTCCCTAGGATAGGTATCTTGGGTTTGTCAATCCAGGGATAATTATGTCTAAGATATTATCTATCTAATATTAATTGAATTACTAGCTAATTCTAATAGATCAAAACAAGCATAAACAAGAGATAAAACTAATCTAAATAAACTCTAATCTATACCCTAATAAGGCTCTAAACTAAGATGAAACTATAGCATAAAATGATAGAACAGGGTTTAGGTTATAAACGCGAGAACGATAGGTTTAACATGGCAAAAGGATCCACAAGAGATATGAGACAAACAACCAACATACTAAGATCCACCTTGAAACTAGATCTAAACATGAAGCAAAGAATAAACATGATCATGACTGTCAAGGATCTACTCGAACCTTTCCCCGGGCTCTACTGTCACTAGTAACCAGGTAATCGACAAACTAGCAAACCCTAACCATCTCTAAGCATGAGCAGATTCAGTCAACTAATTAAAGTAAAGAGATCTACTAAAAGAAGATGATAACGTTAATTACTGGCCAGTAAACCATGCTAGAATTAAGCATGGCAAAGATATGGATCAAGAATCATGTATAAACAACAAGCTAGGTCTAAAAGACAAACTTTATTGATCAAGTAACAAGGTTTCATCAAAGTATCGAAGGAAGTACAAGGAATTACTCGAGATACATCGTAAACTTTGAAGCATAGTTGTCGAGATGAACTCGACGAAGAACATATCGAAAGATGACCTCGAGTGCTCCTCGGAAGGGCCTGGGTCGGCCGACCAGACGCCCTACCGGCCCCCCTCCTGTCTCCTCTTGCTCCCTCCTTTCGCCGAGATGGACTTTTCGTCGAGTTGAACGCTTCTCGACCCCGACCCTTGCTCTAGACTCTCGACTTACAATGAATAATGCGGTGGAATATAATGCCTCTCCCCTTGGGAGGCTCTCTATTTATACCCCGGAGGGAACCCTATACATGGCATCTAATTGTCGGTTCTAAGAGTCCTAAAACACCTAAAACTCCGATTTCTAAGTATATACAGGTTTCTAAAAGAGTCCCGGACGTCCATGCCTTTCCTTGCTTGTAGATGAAGCTTCCATACTTGTCCTTCCCGAGTTGGACTCTTCCATATTCTGCAGCCTTTAGTATTTCGACTATAACTTCCTCATCCGGAGTCCAAATAATGTAAACTCGGTCTCTAAATCGTAGAGCTCGAAGAGATCTACAACTTTGGTATTCAAACTTTCTTCATTCGACGTCGTTAAGGTCTCCGACTTAGGTCCACAAGCTGCTGCTATCATGAATTTCAAGAAGATTTCAGGACTTAGTCCTTCAAGCAATCTTTATCTTCCAGGACTTCATTTCTAAACAGGCTTCTTCCTCAAATGGGCTTCAATTAGCCATCTTCATAGCATAAATCCTTTCTTCGAAAAATTCTCAAATATCTTCAATTATTCCTTATTTTCCTGCAAAAATGAATATTGCACAAAAACAAAGAGCATTCTCGAAAACGGGACTAAATGATAAGATTAACTCTCGAAAAGACATAAAAACATATGAAAATAAAGCAAAATTTCAGTACTTAACAAGCGTCAACGATATTCCCACACTTAGATCTTGCTAGTCCTCGAGCAAAAGATCGATAAAAAGAACTTAACTATATTTAAGCAAATTCTAAATAATTACCTTTCAGAAATAACCTTGCCTTTAGAATTTATTCAAATCATAACATGGATCCTTCCAGATTAATCTTCATGCATATAGATCCCCACAAAGTTTATCTAAGTCAAACGAATCATAGCAATGCTAAAAGTCTCTTTTCAGAATTATCAAAGAGTTTTTTTTATTTTGAACAAAAAACTTTTCAAGGATCAAGAAATTACTATATCCCAGAGGTTAAGCTCTCAAAAGGCACTCTTATAAGTGGCTATCTTATAGAAAACTCTTTTTCTCTCATCTCACTAGAATTTAAGTGGAGCTTGGTAAACGCTAAGCAAAGCTGCTTATTCTATTGTCTAGCTAAGGTATCTCTCTAAAGATTATTCAACCAACTTATAAACTATCTTGGTAATCGAAATAAAGAAAAGAGATTGTAGAAAAGGCCAAGGAAAAAGAAGATATAGATAGTGGACATGTGCAAGAACGAAAATGAAGTGGAATAAATTCCGAAATTTTTGCACATGGTTGGAAAAAGTCTTTGCTCATTATATTTAACAGGATTATAAAAGCTCTTTTTATTTCTCCAAACTTTTACATCTTCCCCCTTCTCCTTTTCCTATTCTACTTTTTTATAATTCGACCACTTGGCCATTTTTTTTCTCCCTTCTCATTTTTTTTCTAGGCGCCATAACTATATATATATATTTTTTTTTCATTGGATGGGCGCTCCTTTCTTCTTTTCACTATCTTTCTTTGAATAAACTGCTTTTATGAAGTATTATTTTTAGCAAAAACTTTATATAGGTGAAGATAAAATAATGAGATGATAAGACTTCAAGTATTAAAGAAATTGCTTTATTTATTTAAGCAATTGGAATATATTGAAAGGCTAACAAAAGATGAAAGTAGATGACTAAGATAATTCTAAGTGATCAAAATATCTAAAGGGATCAAACTTAACCAAACTCATATAAGACAACTATGCTTTTCAAACTAAGTTTCATAAAACTAAGCTCTACTAGGAATTTTAAGCTCTCTCTTAACATAGGGATGTAAAACTTGATCCAAGAAAAAGAAATTTTAATGAAAAGATAAAACTCCTCTAATCTTTTTCTTAATTAAAACTTTGGCAAAGCTATAAAACATAATCCTTCAATAAACATAACAAAATTAATTAATCAAGCAATCACCATATTAATCAAATCATAAAACTTTAAGCAAGATTAATCATCGAAGCAAAAATAAAGAACACCTTAAATAAAGTAAAGTAAATTATTCAATCAAACACTTTATTAAATCTAATAGACCGATTACACAAAAGACAACTGACTCTATTAAACTAATTTTAAAAACTCTAAACTCTATTTAATCTAAACTCTCTATCTAAATGGGACATTCTATTAATATCCCCACACTTAAACTAAGCAAAGCCCTTAATCGTCACCGCTGAACCAGTGTGTATCATCCACCGGCCCATCAAGAGGATCTTCACCAGGTAGATAATTGGGTGGAGGTGAATAAGTCTCTTCTGGCTCATCCCAAGTAGCATCCGGTTGATAGCCTCTTCCTTCTAGTGTTGTAACATGGCCCCAAATTGAATCAATTACTCGCTTCTAACTCTCACAAACACTTTGAAGGTAATTAACTTACCCTTTTAGGTTTCTGACAAAATTGTCAACCCTCTCTCTTGTTTCTCGTATCTCCTTATGAAGCCTCTCCTCTACATCAATGACTATATCCAGAATATCCTCGCTTTTCTGTTTATTGAAGTAGATGGCTTCTCTACACTTTGGGCAGCAATCTACTCCATCCTCTGCTCCAACATGATAAGTATTGAAACAAGGAACGAAATTGATTGAATTTACCTCCTCAGCCTATGATCCTTGAAAACCATCAAAGCTCATAGATTGATTCTCGCTTGAGTTGATAGTCCCCCAGAGCGGGCAAGACTTTCTTCATAATTAATTCTGGGCATCCTTCCAATTCTCCCGAACCTTCTGACCTTCATCTTCAAAGGTTGAATCGACAGTTTCACCATGTGTTTCAAGATTCCTCGTTGTTCAGCTGATCCACACTTCCTTGGCCCTTCATCTACATCGTCAGAGATCATTTGCGAAAAATAGCGACGAACTCCCCACGAGATAGGGCTGGTCGGCCGACCAGGCCCCCTCTTGCGGCGCCTCGGCGTCCCTCTTTACGAGTTGCATCTCCATTGCTTCGGTACATGTCGTGGCTAGGTTTGGATGTGTTTTGAGTTGGATGTCTCGGCTCTATGGCTTGCCTATGGTTTTATACTACGGAGATTGGCCAGATTTGGAAACAAAACAGCGATTCCGATCCGAACTCTACCCTAAACTTACTTAAAATACAACGCGGACTTTACCGCAAAATTTGAAAACAAAACGCTTCGGAAAGTCCCTGGGTCGGCCTACCAGACACCCTAGGGGTCGGCCGACCTGGGCTCTTTCCTTCGCGAAAAGAGTCTAAGTTTTGTCGGTAACTCTATTTCCTAATTTAAAATAAAAATGGAACTAAATTTTTAGAAAAACCGAAACTAAATATAACTATTTACATACAAAGGTATGGAACTATGAAAAACTAGAGAGTATGGCCATGGTAATGAATGCTCACTTCCTTGAATTCATGTGTATCAATATAATTAACTTTAAATTTATCCTCTTCAAGGAAAACCTTAAGTCTTTGACCATTTACCATAAACTTGTTTCCTTCTAGATCCATAATGGTAACTGCTCTAGTAGGTGATACATCATGTACTACATAAGGTCCATCCCATTTACTTTGCAATTTCCCTTTTTCAAATAATTTAAACCTTGAATTAAAAAGAAGAACCTTATCACCTACTTTAAACTCCTTTAGGATCCCTTTATCAAACCATCTCTTAACCCTTTCCTTATAGATAGTGGCATTATGGTAAGCTTGCAATCTTGCCACATCAAGGGTACTAAGTTGAATCCTTCTTTTGACTAGAGCAGCGTCTAAATCTAAATTTAATTCCTTAATCGCCCAATAAGCTTTATGCTCCATCTCTACCGGCAGATGACAGGTTTTTCCATAGACTAACTGATAAGGTGTCATTCCAATCGGTGCCTTAAACGCAGTCCTATATGCCCATAGAGCATCGCTAAGCTTATTCGACCAATTTTTACCTCCTTTAGTTACTGTCTTTTTAAGAATTTCTTTTAATTGTTTATTCGATGTTTTGGTTTGACCATTTGTTTGTGGGTGATAAGCTGTGGAAACTCTATGTTCAATTCCCATCTTCTCTACATAGTTAGCAAACTCTTTACCAACAAAATGCGATCCTCCATCTGAGATGATTACTCGAGGTACTCCATATCTTGGAAAGATATTATTTCTAATCATCTCTATGGACTCTTGTGTAGTCGCCTTTTTACAAGGTAAAGCTTCTACCCACTTTTAGACATAATCCACAGTCACCAGAATGTATTCATATCTATGTGAATTTTCAAATGGACCCATGAAATCCATTCCCCAAACATCAAACAAATCAATTTGTAGGTTATAAGTGAGAGGCATTGAATTTCTAGATGTAACATTCCCAGTCCTTTGACACTTAGGACAAGAAGCAACGAATTTCCTTGCATCTTCATGCATTCCCGGCCAATAAAATCCACTCCCCCATATCTTGGCTTGAGTTCTGAAATGTCCATGATGCCCTCCATATTCTGAAACGTGACACTTCCTAAGAATTTCTTCTCTCTCTTCTGCAGGCACACATCTTCTAAGGACTCCGTCAGATCCAAACCTATAAAGGTAAGGGGCATTCCAGTAGAATTTCTTAGCTTCGGCTAGGACTTTTCTTTTGGAATTATAGTTAAGATGAGTTAACGGCTCTTTTCTTATGGCTCTTATAATGTCTATCATCCAAGAGTCTTTATCTAAAACGGTATAAAGGGTATCATCTCTTAACGCATCTTCTATAGGTGGTCCACCCTTAGCATGGTTCATTCTAGATAAATGATCCGCCACTACATTCTCAACTCCCTTCTTGTCTCTAATCTCTACATCGATTTCTTGCAACATTAAAATCCATCTAATTAAACGAGGCTTAGCATCTTTTTTAGTAAAAAGGTATTTAATAGCAGCATGATCGGTATAAACTATAACCTTAGAATTAACTATATAAGATCTAAATTTTTCAAAAGCAAAAGCTAATGCGAACAACTCCTCCTCCGTAATAGCGTAATTTACTTGAGCTTCATTAAGAGTCTTGCTGGCGTAATAAATGGCATGTACTTTTCCATCCTTCCTTTAACCCAGCACAGCTCCTACTGCGTAATCACTTGCATCACACATGATCTCAAAAGGAAGATTCCAGTTGGGTGGTTGAATGATACGTGCACTAATAAGCAACTCTTTTATTTTTCTAAAAGCGACCTCACATTCTTCAGTAAACTCAAAAGGAACGTCCTTTTGAAGCAAGTAAGCAGTTTAGCTATTTTAGAAAAATCTTTAATAAATCTCCTATAAAATCCAGCATGACCAAGAAAACTTCTTAGAGATTTAATGTTAGTGGGTGGTGGCAGTTTTTCTACGGTCTCTATTTTGGCTTTATCTACTTCAATCCCTTTCTCAGAAATGATGTGTCCTAACACAGGACCTCTTCTAACCATGAAATGGCACTTCTCCCAATTTAGCACTAAGTCGACTTCTTTACATCTCTTAAGCACCTTCTATAGATTCCTTAAGCAATAGTCAAAACTTGTACCGTGAACTGAGAAATCGTCCATGAAAACTTCTATAATATCTTCAATAAAATCTGAGAAAATAGCCATCATACACCTTTGGAAAGATGCAGGCGCATTACAAAGTCCAAAGGGCATTCTTCTATAGGCAAAAGTTCCGTAGGGACATGTGAAGGTAGTTTTATGCTGATCATCTAGGTGAATAGGGATTTGAAAGAAACCAGAATATCCATCTAAATACCAAAAATGGGTATTCTTAGCAAGTCTCTCTAACATCTCATCTATAAAGGGTAAAGGAAAGTGATCTTTCTTAGTGGCTTTATTAAGCTTTCGGTAATCTATACATATTCTCCAACCAGTCACTGTTCTTTGTGGAATTAATTCATCTTTATCATTTTTAACTACAGTTAAACCTCCCTTTTTAGGCACACAATGAACAGGGCTAACCCACTCACTAGTTGGTACTGGATAGATAATCCCGGCATTTAAAAGCTTGATAACTTTCTTTTTGACTACAGATGTCATCTCGTTACTCAGTCTCCTTTGGTTGTCAACTACTGGCTTGTGGTCTTCTTCCATCGGAATGCGATGAGTACAAAACGCGGGGCTAATTCCTTTAAGATCTGCTAAAGAATAACCAATGGCCTTCTTATGTTTCCTTAACACTTCCAGCAGCCTCTCTACTTCTTCTGGACTTAGCTCGTTACTGATAATTACTGGATAGGTTTTATCTTTTCCTAAAAACTCGTATCTAAGTCCATCAGGCAGCGGCTTTAACTCCACATTAGGCGCCTCCTGATGATTGAGGTCACCTAACGGCTCTACTGGTAAGTCTCGGGTTTCCTCTATATTATGTTCTAATTCATTAGTGGCATTGGTTGCTTCTTTAGAGAAATACCCTTCGTCTTCTCCTTATAAGACTAGATTTAAAGGTTCTCTAAAAGCTTTAATATAATTAATACTCTCTATCTCCTCTATATCGGGAGTGAGATTAATAGGCACTATAGATGCCGTTAAGAAATCAAAGTCATATTTTAGTCCATTAATATTTATGGTGAATTTTCCTTTTTCATTATTAACTATTGCATTAACTAACTTAAGAAAAGGTCTACTAAAAATTAATTTAATATCATCATCATAGACATTAATGACATAGAAATCAGTTGGTATCATTTTTCCAGCAAAGTCAACTTCAACATCTTTAATTAAGCCTACAGGTTTAATTACTTCATTACTAGCAAGTTTAATCTTAGGATTAGTAGAAATTAAACATGGTTTATTACTTAACTTAGAATAAACTTCATAGCTCATAGTACTTATCAGGGCTTCCATAGCGCAGTGTATGTTGTTGAAGACTTCTTTGTTGATGGAGCACGAAAGTCCAGTTGGTGATTCCTCGGCTGGTAGCTGAACGATAACTTCCTCAGTAAGCGATGCCTCCGGCTTGACTCCGATCACCAGCTTAACTTCAGAGACGAAGTCACTATCCAACACTTCTTCTTGGAATAATTTCTGCAGCACCTCCCCTGTATCTTGACTATCATCACTCTTCCTTAGTGGTACTTCTGGTTGGAACAACTCTTCTTCCTCCACTAAGTCTTCTATTGGAAGTGGTCCTGCACACTTGAGTGTATCTCCAAACTCCACTGGCATCCAGCTCACCTTCTCGAACTCTGTCAAAGGCTTTGCACTGGCAAGACTTCCGAAATCACTCTTGGTCTCCTCTCGAGGTGCAAAACTTTCATAATCCTCCTCATCAGAGGCATAAGACACTGTAGTCTTTTTGACAGGTGGTTGGTGCTCAAAGACAGCATAAGTGGGCGCCATGTACTCCTTCTGCTTCTTCACTCCATCTTGTTTTCTTTCTCTGTTGAACTTGCAGCCCATGTAGATATCAGATAAAATCTGTCTGGATTCACTCGGTGTTCTGCTCAACAGTGATCCCCCAGCAGTAATATTCACTTACTCGAAAGCTTCTGGCGTTAGTCCAAAGTAGAAGATATGCAAATGCACCATTGGTGTTACATCAAGTAGTGGTCCTTGTGTGAGCAAGCCTTCAAGTCTCTCCCAAGCTTCATCGATGTTTTCACCTTGTCTTTGCTCGAAGTTGAACACTTGCCTTCTCAACTTGTACACTTTTAGTGACGAGAAAAATCTTGCTAGAAACTTCTGCTCAAGAATTTTCCAGTCTCCTTTAGCTTCAATTGAGGCAGCTTGGTACCACTTGCTGGCTTTATCCACGAGAGTAAATGGAAAGATATTCCATTTAACCCACTCCACCAGAACTCCTTCTTGATAGAAGGTGTGGCACAGTTGCCTGAGCTTCTCCAGGTGCTTGTACGGGTTCTCGTCGTCTTCTCCACTGAATGGATTTTCAGCAGCAATCCTGATGATTCCTGGCTTCAGCTCGTACGATCCTAACTCCGGCTTCCTGTTGGATCCTTGAAACTTGAGGTCTACAGCTTTTGGAGTCATGTACTCCCCAAGTGTCAAGAGCTCCCACTCTTCAGACTTTGAAGTTATATCTGAAACTAATTATAAAAACAAAAACACAAAATAAAGAATCTATGACAGCAAGATGCTGGGTTAGTTTGAATAAACTAAGGATAAAATTAAATAAACTAAGTAACTAGCACTTAAACATAAAATAACGATTATTATAAAAACAAACTAAAACAAAAATTAAACACACAAAAAGCAAACAAACTAACTACTAAAACTAGTAGCAATATTGCTAATAAAAGATTGATAATAGCTTAAACGATAATTAGGAGTCTCCGGCAACGGCGCCAGAAAAGCTTGTTGACGCCACTTAAAAACGTCAATCCTTATACTGCAAGCGCACAGTATTGTGGTAGCTTTTCCCCAGGATAGGTATCTTGGATTTGTCAATCCAGGGATAATTATGTCTAAGATATTATCTATCTAATATTAACTGAATTACTAGCTAATTCTAATAGATCAAAACAAGCATAAACAAGAGATAAAACTAATCTAAATAAACTCTAATCTATACTCTAATAAGGCTCTAAACTAAGATGAAATTATAGCATAAAATGATAGAACAGGGTTTAGGTTATAAACGCGAGAACGATAGGTTTAACATGGCAAAAGGATCCACAAGAGATATGAGACAAACAACCAACATACTAAGATCCACCTTGAAACTAGATCTAAACATGAAGCAAAGAATAAACATGATCATGACTGTCAAGGATCTACTCGAACCTTTCCCCGGGCTCTACTGTCACTAGTAACCAGGTAATCGACGAACTAGCAAACCCTAACCATCTCTAAGCATGAGCAAATTCAGTCAACTAATTAAAGTAAAGAGATCTACTAAAAGAAGATGATAACGTTAATTACTGGCCAGTAAACCATGCTAGAATTAAGCATGGCAAAGATATGGATCAAGAATCATGTATAAACAACAAGCTAGGTCTAAAAGACAAACTTTATTGATCAAGTAACAAGGTTTCATCAAAGTATCGAAGGAAGTACAAGGAATTACTCGAGATACATCGTAAACTTTAAAGCATAGTCGTCGAGATGAACTCGACGAAGAACATGTCGAAAGATGACCTCGAGAGCTCCTCGGAAGGGCCTGGGTCAGCCGACAAGAACCCCTAGGGGTCGGCCGACCGGCCCCCCTCCTATCTCCTCTTGCTTCCTCCTTTTGCCGAGATGGACCTCTCGCCGAGTTGAACGCTTCTCGACCCCGACCCTTTCCCTAGACTCTCGACTTGCAATGAATAATGCGGTGGAATATGATGCCTCTCCCCTTGGGAGGCTCTCTATTTATAGCCGGGAGGGAACCCTATGAATGGCATCTAATTGGTCGGTTCTAAGAGTCCTAAAACACCTAAAACTCCTATTTTCAAGTATATACAAATTTCCAAAAGAGTCCCGGACGTCCATGGCTTTCCTTGCTTGTAGATGAAGCTTCCATACTTGTCCTTCCCGAGTTGGACTCTTCCATATTCTGTAGCCTTTAGTATTTCGACCATAACTTCCTCATCCAAAGTCCAAATAATGCAAACTCAGACTCTAAATCATAGAGCTCGAAGAGATCTACAACTTTGGTATTCAAACTTTCTTCATTTGACAT
The DNA here is from genome assembly GCA_022530915.1 of Paspalum notatum. Classification (NCBI taxonomy): domain Eukaryota; kingdom Viridiplantae; phylum Streptophyta; class Magnoliopsida; order Poales; family Poaceae; genus Paspalum; species Paspalum notatum. Next base: position 15,639,980 of record CM039688.1, read on the forward strand.
CGTTAAGGTCTCTGAATTGGGCCCACAAGTTGCTGCTGTCATGAATTTCGAGAAGATTTCAAGATTTAGTCCTTCAAGCAATCTTTATCTTCCAGGACTTCTTTTCTTAATGGGCTTCTTCCTCAAATGGGCTTCAATTAGCCATCTTCATAGCATAAATTCTTTCTTCGAGAAATTCTCAAATATCTTCAATTATTCCCTATTTTCCTGTAAAAATGAATATTGCACAAAAACAAAGAGCATTCTCGAAAACGGGGTTATTTGTTAGTAAAACAAGACTAAATGATAAGATTAACTCTCAAAAAGACATAAAAACATATGAAAATAAAGCAAAATTTTAGTACTTAACGAGCGTCAACAAAGACATCTCTAGTACTCAATCCGGCGGTGAAGCCAAGAAGTCCAAATATGAGTTGTGAGCTCTTATGACAATGAAATGGATTAGACTGAGTGACCTGGCTCTGATACCAATTGAAGGTAGGACCGACGCCTAAGAGGGGGGGTGAATTAGGATTTCTAAAAACAAGGCTCACTAAAAACTACAACTACTAAGCAAGACCTATGCAAGTAAATCTACCTATGTGCACTAAGGTTTTGCTAAGTGTTGCTACTTCTACCGTGGCCAAGTCTTGCAACCTAGTTTCACCTAGAAACTAACGTATCAAGCTAGTCTAGGAATGTAAGCACACAATTGCAAGAATGTAAATGCGGAAGCTAAAGAGATGGGATAGAGAATGCAAACTCCCGATGACGATGATGGTAGCACACGGTGAAGACACGGAGAATTTTTCCCGAGGTTTGGGGAGACTCACGGTCTCTACCCCCTACTCCTCGTTGGTGCTTCACTAATGGCTTTGCTCTCGGTAGTCCTCAAAGGAATACGGTCTCGCCCTTTGCAAGGGTGGAGTATGGCAAAGTGACTTCCACGGAAGTCAAGCAACCACGGTTGGGTCTCCGGATATCCTCGGTACACACCCACCCGAGCCTATCTCTCGTGTAGTCCTCCACGGGCTATGGCCTTGCCCACACAAAGGTAGAGGATGGATACGGCCGTTGGGGTCTTCCGAGTCCTTCTCGCGGAGCTACCCCGCCGTCTCCACTAGGGGAAGCTTTGGCCAAAACGCTGAGGGCTTTCCTCCCTCTCACAAGGTGGTGGCAGCCACTCCACACTCCGGAGGGTCTCGCAAGACTTACAAGCCACACTTGATACACTAAGGTTGTGCACGCAGGCACAGAGACTAGACAAATAGGCCTAAGTCAGGATGCTAACAAGCTCTTGCTATGCCGGGATGTGTCTATTTGCTCATATGGGTGGTTGGTCTCTCAAATGTGGTTTCTACACTTTAAATGGGCATGGGAAATGTGTATCAACACTAGTATGAGCTTAGGAGTCACCAACCACAATGTGGAGGCCGGCCAAGGGGGTATATATAGGCCAAGCCTCAAAACTAGCCGTTGGGGGCCTTCTTCTCTTCTCTGCGTGACCATCAGACCGTCCGATGGTGGCTTCCCAAGTAGCCGTTGAGTCGACCGTTGGAACCTTAGATGACCGTTGAGACCATCGGACCGTCCCATGGTAGGACCATCGGACCGTCCGATGCGTGGAACGCCGTGGTTGAGCATTTGTTGAGCATTCTGTCTAACTCGTCCGATGGACCATAGGACCGTCCGATGGTCCCATCCGATGATCCTTTTTGTTTCTCCTTCCTTGCTGCCCAGATGGTCCGATGGTGTCGTCTGATGGTACCGTCCGATGGTCCCGTCGATGGTCCTTTTTGTTTCTCCTTCCTTGCTGCCCAGATGGTCTGATGGTATCGTCCGATGGCACCGTCCGATGGTATCGTCCGATGGTATCATCTGATGGTCCTTTTTCTTGCTGATTTCAGGCTTTTCTTCATCTTTTTCCTTTCTACTTTGAGGTGTTTGTTCCCCACACCTTCTACTTGCACCCTGGGACTTTAGACAAATATTCTCACACACAAATTAGTCCAAAGGCACATGTTGTCACTTCAACCACCAAAATCATATTAGGGAACTAAGCACAAGGCTTAGGGCCCATTTTCCTTACACCGTACGGTGCCCTTCCATCTTCCGTCGACTCCTACTTAATAGGGGCAGGGTTCCCTTGCCTTTCTCCACCAATCGGCAGCCGTTTCTTCCTCCTTTGGCCAAGAAAACTAAGAAAGCCGAGAAACCCCTCCTCTCTGCCATGTCTTCCATTAGCAGCAACAATCCCCCTGTGCCGTCCTCACCATCCTTCGTGATGAGCCCCCTGGCTCTGCCGCTAGAGACCTCCTCCGTCCCCGCCTCTATCGAGGGCATGGTGGCACCCGTAGCTCCTGCGGCCGCTACCGCTACCGCGCAGCCCCTACCACCTCCTCCAGCCGCTACTCCCGCGTCGCCTGAGGTCATCATTATATCCGATGATGACTCCGAGAGTGGCTCCAACAACAGCTCCAGCACCAACTCCGGCAGCAGTTCTAGCAGCAGTTCCAGTGGGGCGAGTACACCGCCTCCGGTGATGCTCGTCCACGACAATTAGATGGCGCCACCGGCGCCGATCGTCCCGCTGGAGCTCCTAGAGTACTACCACGACACAACGTCGTGGAGCTCCGGGTCCTCCGGATCCAGTGACCCAGAGAACATGATGACCGACGGCAAGGAGCTCGACGCTGGCTTCTTCTTCGGCCCTCTCCTTCCCTTGAGCGATGACGACCTCTTCTCCTGGATGAGGAGGAGGAAGACGAGGAGATGGAAGAGGCCGAGGATGATGACGACAACGCCGACGACGATGACAACGAGCCGGAAGAGCTGGACGAGGACAACGACCTCCTTGTATAGCTTGAGAAGGGTCCGTCGGACCTTGAGGCCTCTGACGGCGAAGAAGCCGACGACAAAGCCGGCGGCGACGACAAAGATGCCGATAACGAGGAGAATGACAAGGAGTCGGCCGACGACAACGATCCCTAAATATCGTGTCTTAGTTAGTATTAGATTAATTAACTAGCTCTATCTCTTGCCGTTGCATCGGTTCTTAGGAAAAAATCCCCAAATTTTGGAAGTTAACAACTGTGATGTCGGCTTTTAGGGTATCTTTTGTATTTTGCCATTAATATGTAAATTAATGGAATTTCCTAATATAAGAATTCCCTTTTCTTATTCTGCCGATATCTTGCCTTAAGAATTTTACCGCAACAAACATCGGCTTAGTTGCAACAGACTGATTTGTATACACTCAAGATCGGCTTCTAGATACAACAAGCCGATCCATCTTGCTCCCATTAGCCGATTCCATGTGGAACTAATCAAGTCACCTAAATCGGCATCGTCTAGATATCGATTCACCAACGAATTAATGCAACAACCGATTGGCCAAAGGCGCACTCCTGTGATGCTCCAGGAATCTCAAGTGCATTACATTGGCATCATCTCACGAACATTTCATATTGAATGCATAAGTAGACCAAGTCATTTGAATAAATTAAATTCAGTTTTTCCTAAATAGGCTCTACTTTTGTCACTATAACTTTGAATCTGTTGTGAATTTGAAGAAACTTGATATACCAAACTTGTAGACAATTTCATGCTTTACAACTTTGGTATTTTGTATGTTAACATGCATAATGGTTTGGATATAGTTTAGGGTCATTTTATGTCAAGTTATGAAATCTGCCCAAACCTGATCTGTAAAGTAAATTCAAATTTCCTTGATCTTAAAGCCAAAATCTTGCAATGCTTTTATTTAGAAAGTTGTAGATCTTGCAATTTTGAACAACATTGGTATAAAACTCCTTGTGTGAAAGTGACTGGAAAATATACTTTTAGTATTTCTAAACTCATAGGTTCTGCTGGTCAAACTGGAGTCAACAGATTAAATTCAAATTTAAACCATATTTTTGAATAGAACATTGTATGCAAGTTTGTAATAGAAATGTAGAGAAACAAATTTAGAACATTTCATCCAATTGGGGCATGTTCAAATTCGGCCTCTAATCTATTCAAAAATGAAGTTTTCTAACAGAGGGTTCAGGCAGTCAAACTGGAGTTTTCCATTTTCGGGTTTTTAGTTTCCTTTGGTCTCACTGACACGCAGACCCCGATGGTCAGCCCCATCGGATTCCCGCCCGCGCAGGACAAAAACCGGGCCGGTGGGTCCCACATGGTCTCTCGCCCGTACACTCGGTCCATGGAGCACTCTCTGTCCATAACCACCTCAGCCCTGTGGGGGATAGATATCCCCTGGGTCCTCACGGCATGGATTCAGTATATGGGCCGTTGGAGGGCCCAATAGAGACAGCAGGCCCCTAAGTGGGGTGCCGATCGGTCTCTTGGGCCCGAGAACGGATGATGCCTGAAGACCAAGTCAAAGCGCTCTAATTCAGGAAAGGCGTGAAGAGTTTGGTTCGGACTCTAGGTTCCAGAAGCGGCAGGTCTCTAGAAAAGAAGCATGTAATCGTAGATTCTGTGTACTCTTTAGGATTCCAAATTGGGTAGGACTCATAGATGGAAACCGACTTGTAACCCAAACCTTGCCAGGACTATATAGGGCGGGTGAGGGACCCCTACGTAGATCATCAATCATCTCATCGCATACCAGCCACCAGACGCCCTAGCTTTCATTGTAACCTCGAGAAGCAAAGGCAATACAACTCGCAGTAAACAGGACGTAGGGTATTACGCATCTCGCGGCCTGAACCTGTATAAACCCTCGTGTTTTGTCGCATCTCTTCGCGAACCATCGAGCTACGCCGATTTCGCCACCCCAAAAGCACGACGTAACACACCCCGTGGTGTATTGCCGGTATCAAACACTGACAGTTGGCGCGCCAGGTAGGGGACGGCGAGATCGATATCAGCTAACTCCATGGCCGGCCACCTCAGCAACGGCTTCGCTTCGGGTGACATGATCCGCTTGGGATCGATCACCTTCATCGCCGATCGGTGCGGAGACCTTCACCAGCTTTGCAATGCACCGGCGCAGCCACGTGTCGTCGTGTGACCGTCAACCACTCCAGGACCTGAAGGACGATCTGCCGCCAGGGACCGGCGCCTCGTCAGCCTCCATCGACTCAGCGTCAAGCTTCAACACGCCGGCGCGAGGCGCCGACCCATCACCAGAACCCGCCACCACGGTGTGCTACGTCGGATCGTGCTCCCCAGAGTCACTATGACTCAGGAGCGCGACTTGACGGGAGGGTCTTCCTCATGCCCAGATCTACATCGACAGTGCCGACTCAAGCGGCTCCAACAACGACCATCGCTTCTGCACCAACTCGCCGCACGGCGCTCTCGACCTCTCCAACTCAAGTCTAGACTCGGATCAGTCGGGGGACGAGGGGATGCTCATCAGGAAGCCCTCCTCGAGATCCGCGGCCCACACCTCAGGTAGCCGTCCGCCGAGCCCGCTACCAGTCCTTGTCGATACTCGCTCCTGGGTCCCTCGACCACTGCGGGTCCCACCTCCACCACCCGCACCAAAGCGAACCCGGCCAGCTTCGGCTGATCAAGGTTGCAAAAGGACTCGGTGTGACGCCCCTGGCATCTCAAGAGCCATAACACGCAGTTAGAGACAAGCTAACGATGGATTAAGACTTAATCATGCTTAGAAGGTAACAAGAAATAGGTGGAGAAGTCACTAAGTAAAAAAAAAAAATTCTATACAAGATACAAGACCACACATTTCGTGGTTTGATAAGTCAACACTCACATGCTTTTGAGCTCAACTCCAAATGCCAAACCTCGGATAGGAAAAGTAGCCCTAGACCTTTCTGTTGGACAATGTTCAAAAATATAAAGACAAGAGGTTTAAAAGATCAAACCCAAAGTTTCTTGATAAGTGCCAGTTGTGATCGTGAGCAAATTTGGACCCTAACAAAACTTTTAGATTCCTTAAGCGCTGAGCTTAGCCCCATTATCAAAGTTGTCATACACACCGTGGACTATGTTCTTGCCACACTAAGCATGGCTCGAAACTGTCACCTATTTATTTCAAAGTTAGCTCAAATGCCTCTTAGAATCAGCCCAAGTCAATCCACACTCAGAAATTTCCCAAGTATGGAATTTTCAGCTTTTCCCAAACTTGAAGCTGAAATTACTTTTGATTTCACCATACAACTTCAAATTATCCCTTTCTATGAAATGGAATTAAACTTATCACCTTTCAAATGCACCTATTGTGGAAGTGGTTGGATTTCATTTGATACTTCAAAAGTTTGAAACAAGAAAGACTCTTCTTAAAGTAAAGCTGCAGTTTTACCAAACCCTCAACAATGTTTGTGTTTGTAATTCAAAATCTATGGTGATCCAAGCCAGACTTTATATACAAAACTTGTAGGTAATTCTATTAGGAACAACTTTGGTAATTGGAGTGTTGACATGCAATGGGATTTGAATGGTGTTTGGGGTCCTTTTCTATCAATACATGAAATCTGTCCAAACCTGACCTGTGGAGTAAATTCAAATTTCTTTCACCTTACAGCCATAATATTGAAAGGGTTATATTGAGAAAGTTGTAGATCTTGAAATTCTGAACAACATTGGTATAAAACTTCTTTTGTGAAATTGTCTAGAAAATAGACTTTTAGAATTTCTAAGCTGGAAGGTTCTGTTGGTCAAACCTTGGTCAGCAGGTTAAATTCAAATTTAAACCACATTTTTGAATATAACATGGTATGGAATTTTATAAGAAAGTTGTAGATCTCGAAGTTTAGAACATTTCATCCAATTGGGGTCTTTCCAAATTCGGGCTTTAAAATGTTCAAAAATGAGAAATACGAACAAGGGCCCTAGCAGTCAAACCTGAGTTTTCCATTTCCCATTCCCTTTTATTTTCCCTGTGCCTATGACATGTGGGCCCCACCCACCGGGCCTCAAATCCCAGCAGACCAGAAACCACTGTCCGCTCCCGGTTTTGGAAATCCACTTTCGTCTTCCATGGACTCAGTTCCGTAGACCATGCCTTCACCTCTCCTCTTGGCCCCACCTGCCATTGGGTCACGGTCTATAGACCAACTCCACGCGCCAACGGCCGCCCCTTTCCTCCCCTCTCCTGCACCCACGCGGCGCTCACGCTCTGGCCGCCATGGCCACGCGCTGACCGCACCCCGGCCGAGCCTGTGCCACCGCGCCCTCTTCACCTGGACGGGAACCCGGCCCCTTCACTCTCGCCTCGCTCCCTCCCGAGCTCCCCTCTGCCTCCCTCGTCCCCCTGTGCCTCTCTCCCTGGAGCTCAGAGCGCCGAGCCGCATGGCCGCCATGGCCAGAGCTCGGCTCAAGCTCACGGCCCCGCCGCTCCAGACCTCCTCCCACCTCCCGAGCACGCGCAACGCAAACGCCTTGACACCCTCTACCGAATCCCCAAAGAGTCGACGTCGATTACGTCCCCCACCACCATCTTCCACGGGTGAACGACATGGCCGCCGCCATGGCCACGGGAGCGCAAGCTCACGCCCCGGCTACCCTCGGTTCTATCCCTCCACGCCTTCCCCGTCACCACGTCCGCGCGGCCCTCCTCTACCATCCCTACTGCGTCTCGGCCGCCACCAGTGCCTCACGCGCCCCCTCCACGCGCGGCCGCCATGACAGCCGTGACCAAGCTCGGGCTCACCGTGGAGACCCATCTCCGGGTCGTCCCCGCGCCTCCACTCCACCACCTTCGGATTCGCCTCGTCCTCGCGCAGCCGGAGCGCCCCTCCGCTTCCCTTCCCGTCACCGGAGCCGGTGGATCACATCCGCGCCGCCGCGCACCGCCGCGCCGTGACTCACGGGTTCACCGCAGCCGCCCCACTTCCACGGTCCATCCCGCACGACGAGAGCTAGGGGGAAAGAAGCCCCACTGCCGGGCGCACCTCGCCGAAGCCCGTCGGCTCCAAGTGCGCGTCCCACGCCGCCGGCGGAGCGCCGCCGCCCCCTTCCCCTGCGTTCGGCCAAAGGAGGAAGAGGTGGAAGGTAGAAGGAGAGGCCGGTTTTGCGAAAAGGCCCTGTCGCTTTGTTTATTTCAGTTCAAGTTCAATACACTATTCACTGAGTCTACGTATACTTGCGTGCAGGTCCCTGAAAGTTATGGTTATTCACGATCTAGTCCCTCGTCTAGTGTATTTCTAATTATATGCATTTATTTCGTTAGCAAACTTTGGAAAATCATATAAAATCACAGAAAAATCCAAAATGGACAAACTCAGTTGTGTTAGACTCCTCTTAAGTAGATCTACATGATTGGTATGATGTGGAAGTGTGAAATGTCTGTTTTGCCCTTGGTTTGTTGCATGCATGATTAATTAGGATAAAAGTCGAAGGTGGACTAAATGAATTCCAAATGCTATGAAATTTGGAGAGTAGCTTTCTTGTGATATTGTAGCACTATGTGAATTTTTATAGCCCTAGCACTTAATGTTTATTTACCCTTTTACCATTATACCTGTGTTATGTGCTTTTATTTAACTTAGAAATTGGAGGCTACAAAGAATATGCTCAAATTGACTCTCTAGCATTTTTCATATACCTTAGGTAGTATAAGTATCTCACTGGTAAAATATGAGCCCCTTCATGTTAAATTTCATTGGTGATTTGAAAATAATAAAGTGGAGCATGTTGGAAATGATAAATAGAAAAAAGTGGTCATAAATGGCTAGGAAAATTCTCTGGAAAAGATGGTAGCCTAAGATTGATGCATGGAGTCCAGAAAGTATATGCTAGAGGGCCATTCACACTGTTCATATGCGCATCTTAAATTCACCTAGGGATAATATAGGGAAAATAGATGTCCTGTCAAACTTGGGAGTTTTAACTTGCAAATTTTTGTACATACAGTTCATACCAAGTATAGCCCACTGGTGAAATTTCACCTTCAGGAATCATTCCTATAATTTATGAAAATTCTGGCAATGTGTAGGGCTGAGAATGTGTTGTAATTTTAATAAAATAATTATAACTCCAATTGTCCTAAAACTTTGACAGTAGCCTAATGTAGTATAAATCTACATGTCATAAAAATCTGAGCTCGTTTAGAGTTGTCTAACTATATGAACACAAGTAATGCTTCTTATTCATAAAGTAGGCATATGATGTTTAATTATAACAGTCGGTGTTAATTTGCATTTGCTATCATTATACATGAGGGTTGATGTCTAGCTACAAGCTATCTATTGTTGTTTATGCCACACTTGATTGAGGGATTAATTCGTTTACTGTGTAACACACTTAAGGTTAATATAGGGCCTTAATCCATAAGATAACCGAAGTGTGTGACATCATTAGTAAATGTTCCCCATGTGTGCATGAAGTAATCTTTTCATGTTAAATAACTTATTCCAAACAAAACACCGAATAATGTTTTAACCTTGCGATATCATTGTGTGGTTCCATCCCCGTAGTACCCAACATGGTTTCTTTACGATAAATGACTTACTAGCTAGCCATGTGATTGGATATGCTTGTTATCAGTTCATGAATGTATTACTGTTACTCATGCTAGGAGAATGGTATAGTAAGTCACTACATGTGTAGTCATATACTTGTGTGACGTTTTGCTTACACATGAAATGATAACGAACAATCTAATTTGATATCTTGCTCATGCATTAGTCCGAGTGTTGTATTGCGTGTCTCTAATTATATGGGTTATGCTAGCTTTATGTCCACCAGGGTGACCTTGTTTAAATGATTGTCAATCACTTTTCTGTCTAACCATGCAATGACTGTTTATCGTGTGTGCGTGATATTCATGCATCCTATTCCTTGCATCATCACGCATGTCATCCATATAGTGGCGCTTATTGCAGATACGTGATCGAGAACCAAGTGCGTGGAACTACCTCAACCAACGGTGATCCAGAAGACCAACTAAGCCCTAAGCACGACCTGGAGTGCCCATCAGTCGTGTTTGGACGGAGGAGTTGTCCAAGGGATCAAGGGGTTGCCTGGGGCAAAGCCTCACAACCCGGCAAACTAACAGTAGCTTAGTTTGTTGGTTCTATTGAAGTGAATCAAAGGTAGGCAGGACCATACTATACCCAGCAAACATTTTATGTCTTGATGATTAGGCATATGCATCAGGAGTTGTTTGGAACCAACTGCATTAGACATCCTGGCCGCCCTGGCCCTAGCACCTATACATAGAATTCGTAGGGCGAGTGCCTAGAATTGCTAGGTACGAGTAGAAAAGAGTGAATGGAGTCACTCGTCACGTAGGTAATTTTACAAACCTTAGAAATCTTACTATGATACAATTTGTGATTATTATTGCTGATGTTAAATAGAGACCGGGCGGAGTTATGGGAATATTATACGAAAAATGATGATGTGGCAAGGTATGGTGGACTCCGCCCGAGTCGCATAAGGCCCGTTCGCTGTTCGCCTGCTGATCGGCATACCATTGCTAGAGTGCTTATCCGGGTCGTGGGACCGGTGAAAGTCTTACCGGCCCCGTCCTACTATTCATGGTGCTGCCCATCCACTGATAGGGGGCCGATGGACTTGGGAGGTGCTTGGAGGTCGATGGAGGGCTGACCCGACGTACCGTGGTATCGCTCCTGAGACGGCTACTCCCAAGGGGTTGGATGGAGGCGCTGTGAATCTTGGGACGAGACATGTGTTCATTACTTTACTTTCATGCAAATGTTTATTTTTATGATATAACTGATTCTCATGATTAATGGATAGCAGCTGTCAAAATCCTGCTATCTGATATCAACATGACCTTGTTTAAGAATCAACAGCTAAGGATCCACATGATTAGTAAGCATGCTTTGCGTCAGCCGTAAGCCCCGTCCATTAAGTCCTACTGAGTAATTAGTACTCAGGGTTTGCCCCCACTTTTGGATTACAGGTACCGACGATTCTGGACAACTGTGTTGGAGGTGGTAGTACCGGTGGGCTCGGTGCTATTCGCCTTGTCATCTCTTCCTGAAGACTACTTAAGTATATTATTCCGCTGCGAGATGTTTTGAAAACGCTTCCGCTATATTTATATACTCTGAATTCGCTTCCGCTATATTTGAACATGTATTTGATTTCATACAATTGAGTTGTAAATTAAATCTATTATTCTCTATTTCAACTGCCTGTGATGATGTAATTGTTGTGGCTCCTTCGAGAGTCGGATGTGTTTGATGTCGGTTCCTCGGGAATTGGTGTTATCGAGAGCTCGAAGGACTCTCAACGGACTACCGGGTTTAGTCTGGCCTAAGTGCACTGCAAGCCAGAGGTGGCAGGTGTGCTTAGTCTAGATTAAGCAGGGCGGTTCCGCCACACTCGGGTGGAGCCCTCCGTTCCCTTCACTCCGTTCGGCCTCCGCAATTCTACTACCACGTACCAGGGGCTGCTCTCTCGTGCCTCGGCTCCCCTCAACAACGACGAGGGTGCGCGGGGGCCGCCCGACCTGATTCAGTCCGTGCCTCTTCCGGACCCGTCGTGCCTGATGTGCCGTCGACTGGCCGTCGCCTACGGCTCGTCGTTAATTCTACTCCGGCGGGGAGAACAGTTCGGTAGCGTAGCTCGCAGACTGGCGAGGCCTCTCATCACTCGGCGGTCATTCGGGAGGATTGCTGATGGCACTTAAGCACGCCAAACCTTATACTGCAAGCGCGCAGTATCGTGGTAGCTTTTCCCCAGGATGAGTATCTTGGTTTTGTCAATCCAAGGATAATTATGCTTGGGCTATTGTTAATCTAATATTAACTTAATTACTAGCTAGTTCTAATAGATCTAAAACAAGCTTAAAAAGGATTAAGAACTATTCTAGTTGTACTCTAATTATACTCTAATTACGGTTTAAAAGAGATCTAAACTATAGCATAAAATGATAGAACAAGTATTAGGCCATAAACGAGATAGATATGGTTTACCCTTGCCAAAGGATCCACAAGAGATATGAGACGAACGACCTATGTACTAACAACCATCTTGAGACAAAATCTAATCATTAAGCAAAGATTAAGCATAACCATGAATGTCAAAGGCTTACTCGAATCTTTCTCCAGCCCTACTGTCACTTGAACCAGTTAATCGACGAACTAGTAAATCCCAACCATCTCTAAGCATGAGTAGATTCAATCAACTAATTAAAGTAAAAAGATATACTAAACATAAAAACGTTTAAATCTGGCCAGATAAAACATGTTGCCATTAAGCATTGCAAAGATGTGGATCATAAACTATGCATAAACAAGAAGCTAAGTCTAAAAGACAAACTTTATTGATTGAAACATCAAGGCTTTATCAAAGTAACATAAGAAGTACGAGAAATTACTCGAGATATATCACGAACTTCAAGCATAGTCATCGAGACGGACTCGACGAAGAACTCGACAGAAGATGAACTCGAGCAGCCCTCGGGATGCCAGGGGTCGGTCGGCCGACCCCCCTGGATCCTGCCTCCTCTTGCTTTCTCCTTTCGCTGAGATGTCCTTCTCGCCGAGTTGAACGCCTTTGGCCCCCGATCTCTTCCCTAGACTCTCAACTTACAATGAATTTGCGGGTAGATAATCGTGCCACTCCCCTTGGGAGGCCATGTATTTATACTCCGGAGAGTCCCCTATACATGGAATCTAATAGGTCGGTTCTAAGAGTCCTAAGACACCTAAAACACCTATTTCTATGTATATACAAGAGTTTGGAAGGTTCTTGGGCGTCCATGAGCTTCCTTGCTTGGAGAAGAAGTCCTTGTCCTATTCCTTCCCGAAATCAGCTTTCCATATTCTGTACCCTTTAGTATTTCGACCATAGCTCCCTCATCTAAAGTCCAAATAAAGCAAACTCAGACTCTAAATTGTAGAGCTCGAAGAGATCTACAACTTTGGTATTCAAACTTTCTTCATTTGACATCGTTAATATATCCGAATTTGGCCCGTAAGGTGTTGCTATCCTGAAATCCGAGAATATCTCGAGATTTAATTGGGGTTGGATTGGACTCTTGATAAACCTTCCTTATCTTCGTATTCTTGGTACTTAAGAAATCCTTAGCTTCCGGAACCTTCTCCATAATGGGCTTATACCTTCAATTGGGTTTCAATTAGTTCTTATTCCAAAGCCCGCTCATATTAGCATAAATCCTTTCTTCGAGAAATCTTCGTTATTATCACAATTATACCCTATTTTCTTGCAAATATTGCGCAAAAACAAAGTGCATTCTCGAAAACGGGGTTATTTGTTAGCAAAAACAAAGACTAAATCATAAGAATCACTCCTGAAAAGATATAAAAACATATAAAAATAGAGCATAAATTTAGTCAATATCTCGCGTCAACAACGTCCCCACACTTAGATCTTGCTAGAACTCGAGCAAAGGATCAATAAAACTTAATTGAATCTTAACTAAATTTAAGCAAATTCTAAATAATTACTTCTCAAAATAATCTTACCTTAGAAATCAATCAAATCATAATATGGGACTTTTAATCAACTTTTATGCATAGATCCCCACAAAAATTTATCAAAGTCAAACAAGTCATAGCAATGCCAAAGCTTTATTTTAAAATCATAAAAGAGGGTTTTTAGAAAACGGAAATTGTTCAAAGATTAAGAAATTACTAATCCCTTCTATTAAGCTCTCAAAAGGCACTCTTTACAAGTGGCTATCCTATAAAATTTTACTCTATTTTCTCTCTTCTTATAGGAATATATGAGGAGCTTGGTAAAGGTTTAGCAAAGCTACTCACCTTATTGTCTAGTTAAGGTATCTCTCTAAAGATCATCTAATCAACTCAAATTAACTTGGTCATCGAAGTTAGAGACTAAATAAATATACAGAGACAAAGAAAAAGAAGATATAGACAGTGGACATGTGCAATAATATAATGAAGTGAAATAATTTTCTGGAATTTGCACATGGTTGGAAAAGTGAAAGTTTTTGCTCATGACACTGATAAGACTATTAGACCCTTTCTTCGCTTCTCCAAACTTTCCGAATTCTACCTTTTTTCTTTTTCTTCCCTTTCTCCTTTTCCTAATTCTACTTTATCTCTTTTTTTTATTTCGACCACTTGGTCCTTTTTTTTTCTCTTTTTTTTTCTTTTCTCTCTTTTTTTCTCTTTCTTTTTTTAACTTAGCTTGGCGCCTCAAAAAAAAAAAAATACTTGCGCCTCCCCTTTTTTTTCTTAAAATAATTTCTAAACAACTCTTTGATTCTACCCATAAATAAATAATTAATGAGCAAAAACTTTACTTAAATAGGTAAAGATAAATAATGAGATAAAAATGTTTAAAGGGTAATGAAAATTGCTCTATTGATGTAAGCAATTGGAATATAATATTAGGCTAGCAGAAAGATGAAATAAAGATGACCAAGATTATTTGAGAGATCAAATTTTCTAAGGGGATCAAACTTAACCAAACTCATATGAGATAACCTGCTTATAAACTGGTTTTTATAATCTAAGCTCTACTAGGAATTTTAACTCTCTCTCTCTTAACAAAGGGACGTAATACTTGATCATAGAAGAAATATTTTATAAATGAAAGATTAATACACCTCTAATCTTTTGTTAATAAAAGCTTGGCAAAGCTATAAAACATAATCCTCTAATAAACATATGTGCTATGCATTACTAATCAATCTAGTAATCACCACGTTAATCAAATCATGAAAACTTAAGCAAGATTAAATATCAAAGTAAAAATAAAGAACAAACTTAAATAAAGCGAAACAAAAATTAAATTACACACTTAATTAATATAATAAGACATTTTCATAGATTTTATTTAAAACATAAATATAAAAGATAACAACCTTTTAAAAAGACTCTAATAAAAAAAACTTACTAATAAAACACATATAAAACCTATACTTATTTATATAGACGTTTATTCAAACATTTTATTTAGACATGGGAGGTACTATAATAATCTCTCCACACTTAAACTAAACAAAGCTCCTAAATTTCTCTAATCCTCATCGTCCGAACCGAACTCTCTTTCAAAATTGTTTGGAAAACATCGGAGACTATGTCATAAAAATTTGAATCTAAACCGACTCGGAAACACCCTGGGTCGGCCGACTTGGGGCTTTTCCTTGGCCAAAAGCCTCAGATTTCGTCGGTAACTTTATTTCCTAATTTAAAATAAATATAGATAGAAAATTTTAAAAACATGAAACTAAACTCTACTATTTATATACAAAAGTGCGAAAACTAAATAAAACTATGGTTTTAGATCATAGTAACGTACCTTTACTTCTTTGAATTCATATGTATCAATATAATTGATTTGAAATTTGTCCTCTTCAAGGAAAACATTAAGTCTTTGACCATTGACCATGAATCGATTCTCTTCTAAATCCATTATTGTAACTGCCTCGGTAGGTGATACATCATGTACTGTATAAGGTCTATCCCATTTACTTTGTAGCTTTCCTTTTCCAAATGATTTGAATCTTGAATTGTAATGAAGAACCTTATCACCTTGCTTAAACTTCTTCTTTTGGATTCTCTTATCAAACCATCTCTTAACCCTTTCCTTATAAATAGTGGCATTATGATAGGCCGTAATCTAGCTTCATCAAGGGTATTAAGTTGAATCCTTCTTTTGATCAAAGCAGCATCTAAATCTAAATTTAATTCCTTAATTGCCCAATAAGCCTTGTGCTCCATCTCCACTGGTAAATGACATGTCTTTCCATAAACAGGTTGATAGGGTGTCATTCCAATAGGGGCTTTAAATGCAGTTCTATAAGCCCAAAGAGCATTATTAAGCTTATTTGACCAATTTTTACCTCCTTTAATCACCGTTTTCTTAAGAATGTCTTTTAACTGCTTATTTGATGTCTCGGCCTGACCATTTGTCTATGGATGATAGGCTGTAGAAACTCTATGCTCGATTCCCATCTTTGCTAGATAATTAGTAAATTCTTTTCCAATAAAGTGCGATCCTCCATCTGAGATAATAACTCTAGGAACTCCATATCTTGAAAAAAAATATTATCTTGAATCATTTCAATTGATTCCCTTGTAGATGCCTTTTTGCAAGGTATAGCTTCTACCCATTTTGAAACATAATCCACAGTTACTAAAATGTACTCATATCCATGTGAATTTTCAAAAGGTCCCATGAAATCCATTTCCCAGACATCAAATAAATCAATTTGTAAGTTATAAGTTAGCGGCATTGAATTTCTTGCAGTGATATTTCCAGACCTCTGACACTCAGGACAAGTGGCGACAAACTTCCTTGCATCTTCATGCATTTCTGGCCAGTAAAATCCACTCCTCCATACTTTAGCTTGGGTTCTGAAATGACCATAATGTCCTCCGTATTCTGCAGAATGGCATTTCTTCAAAATTTCCTTTCTCTTCTCTGCTGGTACACATCTTCTAAGGACTCCATCAGATCCATATATATATAAGTAGGGGGCACTCCAATAGTATTTCTTTGCTTCGGCCAGAACTCTTCTCTTGGAATTATAGATGAGGTGTGGTAGTAGTTTTCCTCTTATAGATTTTATCACATCTCTCATCCATGAATCCTTATCTAGGACTGCATAAAGGGTATCATCTCTTAGAACATCTTCAATTGGTGGAACATCATTTCCATGATTCATCCTAGATAAGTGATCTGCCACTAAATTCTCAACTCCCTTCTTGTCTCTGATCTCTACATCAAACTTTTGTAGCATTACTATCCATCTAATTAAACGAGGCTTAGCATCCTTTTTGGTAAGTAGGTACTTGATAGCAACATGATCAGTGTAGACTATAACCTTCGAATTAACTATATAGGATCTAAATTTCTCAAAGGCAAAAACTACTACTAACAACTTCTTCTCCGTAGTAGCATAATTCACCTGAGCCTCATTGAGAGTCTTGCTGGCATAATAAATGGCATGTACTTTTCCATTTTTCCTTTGTCCCAGCACGGCTCCTACTGCATAATCACTTCCATCGCACATGATCTCAAAAGGAAGATTCCAGTCTGGTGGTTGAATGATTGGCGCACTAATAAGTAATTCCTTAATCTTTCTAAAGGTAACCTCACACTCCTCAGTAAACTCAAATGGAATATCCTTTTGAAGTAGATAAGTAAGAGGCTTAGCTATCTTTGAAAAGTCCTTAATAAATCTCCTATAAAATCCATCATGTCCAAGAAAGCTTCTTAGAGACTTAATATCAGTGGGTGGTGGCAATTTCTCTACTGTCTCTATTTTGGCTTTGTCTACTTCAATTCCTTTCTCGGATATAATGTGTCCTAACACAAGTCCTCTTCTAACCATAAAGTGACACTTCTCCCAGTTTAACACTAAGTCAACCTCTTCACACCTCTTAAGCACTTTTTCTAAATTCCTTAAGCAGTGGTCAAAACTAGTGCCATGAACTGAGAAGTCATCCATAAAAACCTCCATAATATCTTCAATAAAATCTGAGAATATTGCCATTACATTTGAAAAGAAGCTGGCGCTTTACAATGACCAAAAGGCATTCTCCTATAGGCAAAGGTTCCATATGGACAAGTAAAGGTAGTCTTGTGTTGATCGTCTGGATGGATAGGGATTTGGAAGAAACCAGAATATCCATCTAAATAGCAAAAATGGGTATTCTTTGCAAGTCTCTCTAGCATCTCATCTATAAAGGGTAGTGGGAAGTGATCCTTTTTAGTGGCTTTATTGAGCTTCCGGTAGTCAATGCACATCCTCCAACCAGTCACTGTTCTTTGTGGAATTAATTCATTTTTATTATTTTTAACTACGGTTAAACCCCCCTTTTTAGGCACACAATGGACTGGGCTTACCCACTCACTGGTTGGTACTAGGTAGATAATTCCGGCGTTTAAAAGCTTGATAACTTCCTTTTTCACTACAGACCTCATCTCATTACTCAGCCCGCTTTGATTGTCAACTACTGGCTTGTGATCTTCCTCCATTGGAATCCGATGAGTACAAAATGCTGGGCTAATTCCTTTGAGATCTGCTAGAGAATAACCAATTGCCTTGTTATGCTTTCTTAACACTACCAGCAGCCTCTCTATTTCCTCTGGACTCAGCTCATCACTAACGATTACTGGATAGGTTTTGTCCTCTCCCAAGAATTCATACTTAAGTCCGTCATGTAGTGGCTTTAGCTCTACATCTGGCGCCTCATGAAAGTGAAGGTCACCTAGTGGCTCTACTGGAGTGTCTCGGGTTTCCTCTATATTTTGTTCAAGTTGGTTAGTGGCAATGTTTGTTTTCTCGGAGAAGAAACTTTCCTCTTCTCCTTCTAAGACTAGTTTTAAAGGATCTCTAAAAGCATTTATATAATTAATACTCTCTATCTCCTCTATATCAGGATTGAGATTAATAGGCACTTTAGATGCCGGTAAGAAATCAAAGTCATAGTTTAAACCATTAATATTAAGTATAACTTTTCCTTTTTCATTATTAACTACGGCATTAACCAATTTAAGAAATGGTCTACCAAAGATTAAATTAACATTATCATCATAGACATTAATCACATAAAAATCAGTTGGTATAATTTTATTAGCAAAGTTAATTTCAACATTTTTAATTAAGCCTATAGGTTTAATTATTTCATTACTAGAAAGTTTAATCTTAAGATTAGTAGAAACTAGACATGGTTTATCACATAACTTAGAATAAACTTCATAGCTCATTGTACTTACCTGGGCTTCCATAGAGCAGTGTATGTTGTTGAAGTCTTCTTTGTTGATGGAGCATAAAATTCCAGTTGAAGATTCCTCAGCTGGTAGATGGATGATAAACTCCTCAGAAAGTGATGACTCCGGCTTGACTCCAATCACTCGTTTCACTTCAGAGACAAAGTCACTATGCAACTCCTCCTCTTGGAATAATTTCTGCAGCATCTCCCCTGTATCTTGGCTATCAGAATTCCTCCTTAGTGGTATTTCTAGTGGAAACAGCTCTTCTTCCACCACTAAGTCTTCTGGTGGGAGTGGTCCTGCACACTTGAGTGTATCTTCAAAATTCACTGGCATCCAGCTCATTCTCTCAAACTCTGTTAAAGGCTTCGCACTGGCAAGACTTCTGTACTCCACACTCTTGATATCCTCTTGAGGTGCAAACCTTTCAAACTCTTCCTCATCAAATGCATATGAGACTAGAGTATTTTTGACAGGTAGCTGGTGTTTAGTCATGGCAGGTGTAGGCGCCCATAAGCACCTCATCTGGCTCCTTCACTCTTCTGTCTTTTCTCTCTCTTTCACTCTTGGAAGTCAGAAAAATGTTGGAGAGGATTCTGGTGGCTTCACTGCTTGAGTGGCTCAGGAGTGATCCTCCTGCACAAATGTTCACATGCTTGAAGGCTTCTGACGTCAGACCAAAGAAGAATATATGAATAGCCATTTCTGGCGTCACTCCAAGTAGTGGTCCTTGCAGCAGTAGATCGTTGAGTCTCTCCCAGGCTTCGTCGATGCCTTCATCCTCCTTCTGCTCAAAGTTCCAAACCTCCTTCCTCAACTTGTGCACTCAAAGTATAGAGAAGAACTTGGTGAGAAACTTTTGTTCGAGTATTTCCCAATCTCCTTGAGCTTCAATTGCAGCAACTTGGTACCATCTTTTGGCTTTATCGACAAGGGTAAATGGAAAGAGATTCCACTTAACCCACTCCACTGGGACTCCGTCTTGGTGGAAAGTGTGGCACACTTGGTTGAGCTTCTCCAAGTGCTTGTAGGGATTCTCATCGTCTTCTCCACTGAACAGATTTTCAGTAGCAATCCGGATGATTCCTGGCTTGAGCTCGTAGGATCCTGCTTCCGGCTTCTTGTTTGATTCTTGAAACTTCAAGTCTTTACCTTTTGGAGTTGAAAACTCTCTAAGTGTTAAGTGCCGAAGATCTTCAAGGAACGTAGTCATATCTGACACAAAAAATAAAAACAAAACACAAACGAAAGATCTATGACAGCAAAAGTTGCTGGGTTAGTTTGAATTAAAAATGAACACAAGAACGAACGATGAACACAAAAAACTAAATTAGAGAATCAAGAACGTAATTAGATAACTCTAAGTAACTTGAACCAAAGTTTAACACATAAAATCTAAACACAAGTTAAAAAACTAGCACTCAATTAGAAAAAACTATTAGCACACGATTAGAACAAAATTAACACACAATTAGCAAACTAACTAACTATCAAAACTAGTAGTAAAAAGGTTAATAAAAGGTTTATAACAACTTAAACAATAATTGATCCCCGGCAACGGCGCCAGAAAAGCTTGTTGACGGCACTTAAGCACGCCAAACCTTATACTGCAAGCGCACAGTATCGTGGTAGCTTTTCTCCAGGATGAGTATCTTGGGTTTTGTCAATCCGAGGATAATTATGCTTAGGCTATTGTTAATCTAATATTAACTTAATTACTAGCTAGTTCTAATAGATCTAAAACAAGGTTAAAAAGGATTACGAACTATTCTAATTGTACTCTAATTATACCCTAATTACGGTCTAAAAGAGATCTAAACTATAGCATAAAATGATAGAACAAGTATTAAGCTATAAACGAGATAGATATGGTTTAACATGGCAAAAGGATCCACAAGAGATATGAGACAAACAACCTATGTACTAAGAACCACCTTGAGATAAAATCTAATCATTAAGCAAAGATTAAGCATAACCATGAATGTCAAAGGCTTACTCGAACCTTTCTCCAGCCCTACTGTCACTAGAACCAGTTAATCGACGAACTAGTAAACCCCAACCATCTCTACGCATGAGTAGATTCAATCAACTAATTAAAGTAAAAAGATCTACTAAAAGAACATGAAAACGTTTAAATCTGGCCAGATAAAACATGTTGGCATTAAGCATTGCAAAGATGTGGATCATAAACTATGCATAAACAAGAAGCTAAGTCTAAAGGACAAACTTTATTAATCGAAACATCAAGGCTTTATCAAAGTAACATAAGAAGTACGAGAAATTACTCGAGATACATCATGAACTTGAAGCATAGTCATTGAGACGGACTCGACGAAGAACTCGACAGAAGATGAACTCAAGCAGCCCTCGGGATGCTAGGGGTCGGCCGACCAGACCCCCTGGATCCTATCTCCTCTCGCTTCCTCCTTTCGCCGAGATGTCCTTTTCGCCGAGTTGAACGCCTTTGGCTCCTGACCTCTGCCCTAGACTCTCAACTTACAATGAATTTGTGGTAGACAATCGTGCCTCTCCCCTTGGGAGGCCATATATTTATACTCCGAAGAGTCCCCTATACATGGAATCTAATAGGTCTATTCTAAGAGTCCTAAGACACCTAAAACACCTATTTCTATGTATATACAGGAGTCTTGAAGGTTCTTGGGCGTTCATGAAGCTTCCTTGCTTGGAGAAGAAGTCAGTGTCCTATTCCTTCCCGAAATCAGCTTTCCATATTCTGCAGCCTTTAGTATTTTGACCATAACTCCCTCATCCTAAGTCCAAATAAGGCAAACTCGGATCTAAATTGTAGAGCTCAAAGATATCTACAACTTTGGTATTCAAACTTTCTTCATTTGACGTCATTAATATATCCGAATTGGTCCCGCAAGGTGCTGCTGTCCTGAAATCCGTGAATATCTCGAGATTTAATTGGGGTTTGGATTGGACTCTTGATAAACCTTCCTTATCTTCATATTCTTCATACTTAAGAAATCCTTAGCCTCCGGAACCTTGTCCATAATGGGCTTATACCTTCAATTGGGCTTCAATTAGTTCTTATTCCTAAGCCCGCTCATATTAGCATAAATCCTTTCTTCGAGAAATCTTCGTTATTATCATAATTATACCCTATTTTCCTGCATATATTGCACAAAAACAAAGAGCATTCTCGAAAACGGGGTTATTTGTTAGCAAAACAAGACTAAATCATAAGATTAACTCCAGAAAAGATATAAAAACATATAAAAATAGAGCATAAATTTAGTCAATATCTCGCGTCAACAAGGATCACGACGCAGGGACCACATGATCTGCAACATCGGGACTCCTACGGCTTCTTAACATGGCGCAACCACCACAACGACCATGGCTCTAGCCTTCAACACCAGTGTGGGGGTGGAGACCACGTTCGCCGATGACTCCGAAGGTTCACTTCCAAGCTCAACTCTTTGTTTTCCTGAGCTCCTCGTGATGAACGGCGCAGGGAACGAGATCAACGAGGAAGTTTCAGACGACGAGTAGGCTGTCCTCGCTGAGACCTCACAGGATCGCCACAGGAGGGAGAGTGCAAACCGCATCCGCAACATCCGGCGTCGTCACCTCCTGGGCAATAGAGACCCCATGCTGCTTGTCTCGATGGACGAGGTAACGCGGGATAGCGAGAACGAGCAAGAAGTTCAGAGCCATCGCCGCAGGAACCAAGCCCGGCAGCGGCGCCGTGATTGGCAAGCTAGGCGATGGCGGGCAGCCCCGATTCCTGGGCGTAATCTCCTAAAAGAGTTCGAAGCAGTCATGGAAACTCCAAGTCAAGCTGGAGGAGCATTGGTCAGGCTCTGCGAGCTCCTCCCCAATAACAAGGATGGCGAGGCTATCAAGAATGTCATCACTTGAGCAGCAGATCACCTCGTGCCTACGCATCCAGCGGCAGCTGATGCGCGGCAGGTCATCAACGACAACCGTGACGCGCGTCACAGCATCGAGCAGTCTCGCGCTTAGCGACACTAGATTGAATTCGATCGGCGAGCAAACTACGACCGGGACTATGGCCCCCCTCAGCGTGCTCCAGCTGCTAGGGGTCACTCGGGAGCTGTCTCCGTTAACAGCTCCATACCTCAAGTCAGGACTGAGGATAACCTCCGCCCTCAGTCCCCGCCACGTCATCCGGCTAAGAATCGTGGCAACCCGGCTGGCAGCACTGAAGCAGCCGTGGTGGCTTTCGATCGGAGGATTCAAGATGTCGACTGGCCGCCCAAGTTCAAGATCTCGAATATTGAGAAATTCGAGACGAAGATGGACCCGTGGAATTGGCTAGCCATGTACACTACAGCGGCCCGAATGGCCAATGCATCGGAAGGTCTCATGATGGCCTACATCCCGATCAAGTTGGGACAGGATGCACTTCAATGGCTTCGCCACCTCAGGCGGGGCTGCATTGAAAACTAGGGCGATTTTTGTCGCCTGTTCATGTGATGCTCCCGCATCTCAAGTGCATAATCACACATCATACATGAAGCATCATCCTTAAGCATCATGGCATAACAGGTGTTTGTGCATTAGGATCAAATTTGGCTTAAACTACAAGTTCAAAACATTGTTTGTTGCATGTGCGATACTATGTTTATAGTCATAACTTTAATTCTGTCGAGAGTTGGGTGAAGATCATATTAGCAAAGTTGTAGATAAACAATAGGTGCACAACTTTTATAATTGGGGCTTAGCCATATAAGAATTTTTACCTAGAGTTTTGTACCATTTACTGCCAACCTAGAAAACCAGCTCAAACCTGACCTATTTAAAAATCTCAAATTTGGACTAACCTACAGCCACTTTCATGCAAAACTCAAATTGGAGAAGTTGTAGGTTTTAAAATTATAAACAAACTTTTGAAAAGGCACCTTGGGAGATAATGTCCATAAATAGGAGTTTTGGAATTTTTCCAATAAAGGGGTTTGTGGGCCAAATTAAATTTGAGAGCTAAATTCAAATGAATTTCATATTTCCATGCCTAATTTGAAATCATACCTATTGACAAAGTTGTAGAGTTCAAAGAGTAGAACATTTCATTCAATTGGAGTTTTTCCAAATTCGGCCTCTAAGTTGGTCAAAATGGCGATTTTCAGCAGGGGAGAAAACACATTTTTATTTTTTTTCTATTTTTCTTTTCCTACTGTCACCGACCGGTGGGGCCCACCGGCCCGAACCGCCACCGTGTCCGGGCCGGCGGCCACGACGCGGCCGGCAAGCACCGGGCGGTGGCCGCGCCCACGGATCGCCGCCGTGGCCTCCGCCCCGACCGGCCGCGCCCTCCTCTCGAACCCAGACACCATCCCATCCCCGCTCCACTCGCCCGCACTCTCTTTCCCCTCTCCCCGCGCTCCCTTCACCCGAGCGGAGCACCGCCGCCATTGGAGGCTCGGGTCGAGCTCGAGCCGCCACCTCCGGCCGCTCCTACGCCACCCCGCCTCCACGCCGCTCCTCTACGCCCTCCACTCCACCGCTCCGCCCCGTTCTAGGCCGCCGCCATCACGCCTCCACCCCGCAATTCCCCGCCGGCGCTCCGCGCTCCTGCCTCACCGCCGCCGGCCCTCTCCGCGCCCCCTCCGCCGCCGTAGGTGACGGGGTAAGCTTTCCCGCGCTCCCCTCCCTCTCTCCGGCCGCCTCCGGCGACCCGCCGCGCCCCGCAGGCCGGGTTCGGCCGCGCGCGCCGCCGTCTCCCTCCTCGGTCGCGAGGAGGAAGAAGACCGAGGAGGAAGACGCCGCTTTGCACTTTAGCCCTCGCTGTTTTGCGTATTTACATTTTTATCCACAGCGCTGTAGTATGAGTCTTGGAAACCTTACGATCTAGCCCCTAGACGTTAGGGATAATTACGGATAAGTCCTAGATCTAATGATTTTTCATTTTATTTTTATTTATTTCAGCTGAAACTTTCAAAAATCATAACAATTAAAATAAAAATCCAAAATGGACAAACTCATTGGCTATGGACTCCTCTTGAGTAGATCTACAGGATAGGTATGATGTGGTTGTGTGAAAAGACTATTTTACCCCTGGTTAAGTGCGTGCATGGTGTAGGTAAATAAATGATAAAAGTGGACCAAATGAACTTCAAAAATTATGAAACTTGGACAGTAGTTTTGTTATGGCATCTAGGTACTGTGTGATTTTTGGTAGCACTAGCATTGACTGTTTAATTACTGTTTTGCCCTTATGCATGTGATTTGCGTGTTTAATTAACTTGGACAAGGAAGGCTATATAAAATATGCTCAAATATGACCTTTAGTATTTTTCATGCACTTCACACAGTATGAGTAACTCACTGGTAGAATATGAGGTTGTGCATGCATGTTTAAGCTGCTGTTTTGAAATTGACAAAATGCTACTAGTTGAGAAAGAAAATAGGAAAAAGTGTATTTAAACTGCTAGGAAAATTATGGGAAAGATCTAGTAGCCTACTAGTGATGTCTTGATTCCAGAAAGTGATTTTGTGCACCTTATTACTGCTGTTTTGACTTATATCATTTTCATGGTGAAATAAAATATGGAAAAATAGAAGTCCTATTGACTTTGGATTTTTGGGCTTGATGATTTTTGTATATGATTTTCATGCCATGAAATACTTGTTGTAGGAATTTCAAGTCCAGAACTCAGTCCTATAAATTATGAAAAATCCGAGAAGCTATAGGGCTGATAACTTGCTGGAATTTTAATAAATTAATTATAACTTGGTTGTAGCTGAAATTTTGACAGTAGCCCTATGAAGTATGTGTCTGCATGTGGTAAAAATTTGAGATCAATTGAGTTGTCTAACTACATGAACTTATGAGTGCATTTTATTCATAAAGGTAGCGTGTCCATTAATTTGCATGTATATGTTTAACTTTAAAAGACAACTTCATTTCATTTGATAGGGACTGTGTACACATATAGAACATTTATTTCTAATAACTTCAAAGATAAGATGTGGTAACGGTTTGTACGATTTTCTTAGTGATGGGCTGTATGATTTCTTAGCAAAGTCGTTAAGTTTTCTTGTTGTGGGGTGTGTTTAAACTAAAGAATACCCGAACCCACCATTCTTCACAAGTTGTTTGATCATGCATTATATTTCATTGACACCTCATGTATACATCCGCAATTCGTTGCACTCATGATTGCACTATGTCATGCATATAACCTGTATCATATGCATGTATTTGCATTCTCTTGCACTCACTTGCATTTTATCATGCATATAGACCCCGCGTGCAAGGAGCTACCAACACAGGAGAAACCAGTGATCAAGAAAACGTACGACAGGCTATATCCGGAGCAAGAAGACGGAGGGTCGCTGATTAAATCCGTCCCTGCTTCAAGGGGTTGCCTGGGGCAAAGCCTCACAACCCGGCAAACTAACTTAGTTTAGTTTGTTGGTTTTCTTAAGATCAAGCAAAGGTAGGCAGGACCATACTATACCCAGCAAACATCTTATGTCTTGATGATTAGGCATATGCATCAGGAGTTGATTGGAACCAACTGCATTAGATATCCTGGCCGCCCTGGCCCTAGAACCTACACCTAGAGTTCGTAGGACGAGTGCCTAGTAATGCTAGGTACGAGTAGACACGGGTGAATGGAGTCACTCGTCGCGTAGGTGATTTCAAAAACTTACAGAAATCTCACTGAGGTAAGTTGTTATATATGCTTCTGATTTAAATGGAGACCGGGCGGAGATTTATTGAGTTATTTATGGATTATGGTATGGTGCACTGGACTCCGCCCGAGTCGCATAAGGCCCGTTCGTTGTTCGCCTGCTGATCGGCATAACATTGCTAAGGTGCTTATCCGGGATAATGGACCGGTGAAAGTCTTACTTGTGCCATCCGAAGAACAGAGACTTGGTCCTACCATCGGTCCCAGGGGCG
This sequence comes from Paspalum notatum, assembly GCA_022530915.1. Lineage (NCBI taxonomy): Eukaryota > Viridiplantae > Streptophyta > Magnoliopsida > Poales > Poaceae > Paspalum > Paspalum notatum. The sequence continues at coordinate 15,666,465 of CM039688.1, forward strand.
CTTGGGGTGTAGACTCGTGGGGGGCTGGACCCGGTGCGGCCGAGGTAACGCTCCACGGGGGCTAAACCTGGGGAATGGCGGGTTGGAATCGAACTTGGGATGGGACAAGTGGAGATGGGGGCTATATGTGGGAACGCGAGGGCTAGTAAGCATATTACCCTGGCATTGTTAGTTGTTCCCGGGAATTAACAAATCGATTCGAATCGCTGATGCTCACCAGGTGTGAGAATGCCAATATCGCACACGGGCAACGTACTAATAATTGGAACATACTGTTTACAAAGTCACGCTTTTATTACAACATGCTTGGATGTGTATGATCTGTCCCACTATTCAGGGTGTTGCCCATCCACCGGTTGGAGGTCGATGGACTTGGGAGATGATTTGGAGTCGAGGGAGGGCTGACCCGACGTACCGTGGTATCGCTCCTGAGACGGCTACTCCCAAGGGGTTGGATGGAAGCGCAGTGAATCTTGGGACAGGACATGTTCTCATGTTTTACTTTTCATGCAAGTATTTACCTTATGTCATAAATGAATCTTTATGAATAATGGATAGCAGCTGTCAAATCCTGCTATCTGATATCAACATGACCTTGTTTGAGAATCAACAGCTAAGGATCCACATGATTAGTAAGCATGCTTTGCGTCAGCCGTAAGCCCCGTCCATTAAGTCCTACTGAGTAATTAGTACTCAGGGTTTGCCCCCACTTTTGGATTACAGGTACCGACGATAGCTGGACAACTGTGTTGGAGGTGGTAGTACCGGTGGGCTCGGTGCTATTCGCCTTGTCATCTCTTCCTGAAGACTACTTAAGTATATTTTTCCGCTGCGAGATGTTTTGAAAACGCTTCCGCTATATTTATATACTCTGAATTCGCTTCCGCTATATTTGAACATGTATTTGATTTCATACAATTGAGTTGTAAATTAATCCTATAACTCTCTATTTCAACTGCCTGTGATGATGTAATTGTTGTGGCTCCTTCGAGAGTCGGATGTGTTTGATGTCGGTTCCTCGGAATTGGTGTTATCGAGAGCTCGAAGGACTCTCGACGGACTACCGGGTTTAGTCTGGCCTAAGTGCACTGCGAGCCAGAGGTGGCAGGTGTGCTTAGTCTAGATTAAGCAGGGCGGTTCCGCCACAGCTGGTATCAGAGCCGATCAAACACAGACAACAATTATATCATCCAATTTTGGTTTACAAAACTAATTTCGGAAACCTTTTCTAGTATTTGAAAAATGAGAGTATACGATAAGCCCATACTAAGGATGTTAGAGTTATCCAGGTGACATCGCTGACATTCTGACCTAGATAGAACTCATATGCATATTCGGTGCTTTGAGAAACAACTTTTCGGCCATAGCTATCCCCAGTACTGGTGGAAGCTATCGGGTTTTGCGAACGGTTGTGAACTCTGCATTCATGCTGTATAAGTAAAAGCTCTTTAAGGGTGGTGGGCATGTTTGAGGCTTTCATACCCACCACACTTACCTTCGGTTTTGGGATCCACCTTTTTCTCGACAATCCCCAGTACTGGTGGAAAGTCAGGCTTTGAGGAAAAGGTGCATCGGCCCACCTACGTTGTCCACGCAGCGGTCACGCGTGGATGCCACATTAGGTGGTAATGTATGAGCATGCATTATTCTGCAGGTACACTGACCACGTGCGAAACTAAGAACGACTAGAGAACGGCTAGTTGCATTAAAGAGAGACGTGCATATATGTCACCGAATTATCGCTAGCTATATATATAATACATAGGATGTGGGATGTGAGACCGAATAGGACGAATCATGCATCATGTATCTTTTGTTATCAGTTTGGGGATATTAATAAAAGACAAATGGAATAAATCATTACTTAAACCTACCTTCTGCACGTTTCGCTACATAATCTGTCAATTGTAAGCAACTAATACAACTCGCTAAGTAAAAGCCTCTCCTATGGAGTTTCCCAGGAAAGTGTTCGTTCGAGAGCTATAACTGAAAACATTTGGGTTCAAAAATCAGGACACCCATACCATCGAGACACAGCGCACAAGTTTTCCGTTAACTAATACGATTGCCCGAGCTTACCGGATGACGGATAACACTTTGTGCGCCATCCAGTTTTTCTGTTCACTTACATGCTTTCATGCATCCAGCATGTAATTATAGTGTTATGACCTTTTTATCACCGCATCGGCTGCACAAAAGCTCTTGGACTAAACTCGACTGGCTTTATTTCTGCAGATGGTCACCCCACCAGAGACATCTGCTCAGAGGGCTGCTCATGGAGCACCATCTCCTTCTGAATTGGCCACTCAGGTCGCTCAGCAACTCATCAACTTGATAGCTCAAGAGAGACAACGGCGCGACCCGCAAGAGATTAGCTACACTGACTTTGCGGCGCTACAACCGCCCATCTTCACCACTGCCCCAGATCCATTGGATGCTGATGACTGGCTTCGGATCATCGAGTCCAAGTTCAGTCTACTGCCTCACCTCAGTGAGCAACAGAAGGCTCGCTTTGCAGCACAGTGTCTGCATGGTCCCTCGGGGGCCTGGTGTGCTTCGTTCCTGGCAATGCAACCAGCCGGGCACCAGGTCACGTGGGATGAGTTCCGTGCGGCTTTTCGGGCTCACTACCTCCCGCCTAGTCTCATCGAGCTCAAACAAAGAGAATTTCGTGCACTTTGACAAGGGGACATGTCAGTACTCGAATATGTGCAAACTTTCATCCGCTTGTCCCAGTACTCCCCTGAAGACGTCAACACTGACCCACGGAGGGCTACCCGTCTGTTGGATGGATTCGATCCCACTCTGCTAACTCACTTGGGGCGCAGTTACGACAGCTTCAATGAGTTGGTGGATGTCGCCATCGACATGGAGCATCGCCTCCGTCAGGCCCATGAGGACCAGCAGAAGAAAAGACTTGCCAGTACACCTCCATCGAGTCCATCTCAGCGGCCACGGGTTTAGTATCAATTCCCAATGCACATGTACTACCTAGAAGAGCCTCCGCAACAAGAACAATACAGTGGGGCACAACAACCCATGTCATTTTATAGTGCACCACCTTCCCCACCTGCTCCAATGCCACCAACCAAATCAAGCACCGGCTATACCTGCTTCAAATGTGGGAAGGCCGGACATTTCAGTCGCACCTGTCACTCGCACCAAAAGACTTCAGGATCAGTGCCTATGGGCAAAGGGAAGAAATCAGCCCCAAAAATGGGCCAACTGCACTATAGCCGGCTTGAGCAAGTTCCGGAGGGTGAACCAGTCTTGGCAGGCACATTTTTTGTCAATGACCACCCTACGGTTGTTTTGTTTGATTCTGGAGCGACTTTTTCATTCATCAGCAAAGCATATGCACTGAAGCATGGGTATGAAATTATAGAGCTGAAACAGAGATATCACATCACAGCTGCCGGGTCATCTATCAGTACCAATCACATAGTGAGGGACTTGTGCCTGCAAGTAATAAAAGAAAGTTTGTTCATCAGTCCTATAGTACTTCCACAACTAGGGATTGATGTTATTCTTGGTATGGAATGGTTGAAACAACACAATGCCATGATAGATGTTGGGAGCAGAACCGTTCAGTTACGCTCAAGCAGTGGGACAGATGTGATCATTCATGTGCCCCTTCACAAGCATGTGTCTCCCACGGTTAATGTTGCCGAAACTCAAACCGAGGCACAAGCACTTGCAAAGATCCCGGTAGCTTGCGAGTATCCGGATGTGTTTCCAGAAGAACTTCCTGGACTACCGCCAGATAGGGATGTAGAGTTCAGAATAGATCTTGTTCCAGGCACGGCACCTGTCTCCAAGAGGCCCTATAGAATGGCACCAGATGAACTGAAAGAGATAAAAACACAACTGCAGGAGCAGTTAGACAAAGGGTTTATCCGACCTAGCTCGTCACCTTGGGGCTGTCCCGCCCTCTTTGTTGAAAAGAAAGACCAAGGTGGTAAAAGGTTATGCGTCGACTATCGACCACTGAACGCTGTCACTGTCAAGAACAAATACCCATTGCCGCATATTGATATCCTATTTGATCAGCTTGGGGGAGCCACAGTTTTCTCCAAGATTGACCTTAGATCCGGGTACCATCAAATTAAGGTCAGAGAAGAAGACATACCAAAGACTGCTTTCTCCACGCGTTATGGGCTTTATGAGTATCTTGTCATGTCCTTCGGTTTGACAAATGCACCGGCTTTCTTTATGTACCTGATGAACTCGGTGTTCATGAATGAGCTTGACAAATTTGTAGTAGTATTCATTGATGACATCCTGGTTTATTCCAAGAATGAGAAGGAGCACGAAGAGCATTTGCGAATAGTGCTATCTCGCCTTAGAGAACATAAACTTTACGCCAAGTTCAGCAAGTGTGCGTTTTGGCTAAAGGAAGTGGCATTCCTAGGCCATATCTTGTCAGCGAAGGGAGTGGCTGTCGATCCCAGCAAGGTGGAAGATGTGTTGAATTGGAAGCAGCCACAAACTGTGACAGAGATACGGAGTTTTCTTGGTTTAGCGGGGTACTACCGCCGATTCATCAAAGATTTCTCAAAAATAGCAAAGCCTATGACAGCATTGACCCAGAAAAATGCAAAGTTTGCGTGGAGTCCAAAATGCGAAGAAGCATTTGGAACGTTGAAGAAACTTCTAACTTCAGCACCTGTTCTTGCTCAACCAGACATCACCAAGCCGTTTGACGTTTATTGTGATGCCTCTGGTAGCGGCCTCGGTTGTGTTCTGATGGAAGAAGGGAGAGTGATTGCATATGCATCCTGCCAACTGAGAAAACATGAGGTGAACTACCCAACTCACGATCTTGAGCTACTTGCAGTTGTTTATGCACTGAAGAAATGGAGACATTACTTGCTAGGCAACACTTGTCACATTTACACTGACCACAAGAGTCTCAAATACATCTTTACCCAACCTGAATTAAATATGAGGCAAAGACGGTGGTTAGAGTTGATAAAAGATTATGACCTAGAGGTTCATTACCACCCCGGTAGGGCTAATGTAGTAGCAGATGCATTGAGCCGTAAAGCTCATTGCAACTTCATTGAAGCTCGTCCAACAGTGAGAGTGCTATGCTGTGAGATTGGGGACATAGAAATGCCAACAGCGCTAGAAGCAGAACTTTATAACCTTGTCCTTGAACCAACCATCAAGGATCAAATCATAGCAGCACAAAAGCAAGATAAGGGCATGTCACATATTCGAGATGAGATCAATGACAAGAAGAAGGCCTGTTTCAAGCTTGACGAAGAAGGCGTCTTGTGGTTCAAAAACCGCTTAGTAGTGCCAAAGGATATGGAGCTGAGAAAGAAAATCCTAGATGAAGCTCACACCTCCATGTTCACCCTACACCCGGGCAGCAACAAGATGTACCAAGATTTAAAGCAAAAATTTTGGTGGACCCGTATGAAACGGGAGATCGCCAAGTATGTGTCTGAATGTGACGTATGCCAAAGAGTGAAAGCTGACCACTTGAAGCCTGCGGGCATGCTTCAGCCCCTAGCAGTTCCCGCCTGGAAGTGGGAGGATATACACATGGACTTCATTGTGGGATTGCCTCGCACACAGAAGGGGTATGATTCCATTTGGGTAATTATTGACCGGTTCACAAAATCTGCACATTTCATCCCTGTCAAGACCACCTATCGAGCAAAACAATATGCTGAACTATATATTTCCCGGATTGTATCCTTGCACGTTGTCCCTCTAACCATCACTTCGGACAGAGGCTCACTATTTGTGTCACGCTTCTGGGAGCAACTGCAAATTGCTCTTGGAACCAACTTAATTCACAGTTCGGCATACCATCCTCAAACAAGCGGTCAAGTTGAAAGAGTGAATCAGATCCTTGAAGATACATGCGCTTTGACTTATTCCACCAAGTGGGATGAATGTCTCCCCTTGGCGGAGTTCGCCTACAATAATAGCTATCAGAAGAGCTTAGATATGGCACCTTTTGAGGCCCTATATGGTAGACGGTGTAGAACGCCACTCAACTGGTCTGAACCAGGTGAGCGTGCCACATTCGGCCCAGACTTGGTAACACAAGCAGAAGAACAAGTTAAATTCATCCACGCTAATCTGAAAAGAGCACAATCAAGGCAAAAGAGTTATTCGGATAAGAGGAGAAGACCGCTAGCCTTTGAAAAAGACGACCACGTGTACCTTCGAGTGTCACCAATGAAAGGAGTCCATCGGTTTGGTGTGAAGGGAAAGTTAGCACCGAGGTACATTGGTCCGTTCAAGATCACAGAACAGTGTGGGCCAGTCGCTTATCGATTAGAGCTACCACCGCGTCTTGCTGCGGTTCATGATGTATTTCATGTCTCACAACTCAAGAAGTGCTTACGAGTACCAGAAGAGGAAGTTGATACATCTCAAATTCAGATTGAGCCTGACCTCACATATGAAGAAAAGCCCATCAAAATCCTGGACCAAAAGCAAAGATCAACCCGGCGAAAAACTATAAACTTTTACAAAATACAATGGAGTAACCACTCCGAAGAAGAGGCCACTTGGGAACAAGAAGAATTTTTGCAAAACAAATATCCTGGTTTCCTACCATCTACTTCCGCTCGGTACGTCACACCGCCTGTAGTTTCCAATTTGCAACTAAGATCACACACATGCACTTTCCTCTCTCATTTAACTTATCCACCCACATCACATCAAAATCTCGGGACGAGATTTCTTTAAGGGGGGTGGGTTGTGATGCTCCTGCATCTCAAGTGCATAATCACACATCATACATGAAGCATCATCCTTAAGCATCATGGCATAACAGGTGTTTGTGCATTAGGATCAAATTTGGCTTAAACTACAAGTTCAAAACATTGTTTGTTGCATGTGCGATACTATGTTTATAGTCATAACTTTAATTCTGTCGAGAGTTGGGTGAAGATCATATTATCAAAGTTGTAGATAAACAAGAGGTGCACAACTTTTATAATTGGGGCTTAGCCATATAAGAATTTTTACCTAGAGTTTTGTACCATTTACTGCCAACCTAGAAAACTAGCTCAAACCTGACCTATTTAAAAATCTCAAATTTGGACTAACCTACAGCCACTTTCATGCAAAACTCAAATTGGAGAAGTTGTAGGTTTTAAAATTCTAAACAAACTTTTCAAAAGGCACCTTGGGAGATAATGTCCATAAATAGGATTTTTGGAATTTTTCCAATAAAAGGGGTTTGTGGGCCAAATTAAACTTGAGAGATAAATTCAAATGAATTTCATATTTCCATGCCTAATTTGAAATCATACCTATTGACAAAGTTGTAGAGTTCAAAGAGTAGAACATTTCATTCAATTGGAGTTTTTCCAAATTCGGCATCTAAATTGGTCAAAATGGCGATTTTCAGCAGGGGAGAAAACACATTTTTATTTTTTTTTCTATTTTTCTTTTCCTACTGTCACCGACCGGTGGGGCCCACCGGCCCGAACCGCCCCCGTGTCCGGGCCGGCGGCCACCACGCGGCCGGCAAGCACCGGGCGGTGGCCGCGCCCACGGATCGCCGCCGTGGCCTCCGCCCCGACCGGCCGCGCCCTCCTCTCGAACCCAGACACCATCCCATCCCCGCTCCACTCGCCCGCACTCTCTTTCCCCTCTCCCCGCGCTCCCTTCACCCGAGCGGAGCACCGCCGCCATTGGAGGCTCGGGTCGAGCTCGAGCCGCCACCTCCGGCCGCTCCTACGCCACCCCGCCTCCACGCCGCTCCTCTACGCCCTCCACTCCACCGCTCCGCCCCGTTCTAGGCCGCCGCCATCACGCCTCCACCCCGCAATTCCCCGCCGGCGCTCCGCGCTCCTGCCTCACCGCCGCCGGCCCTCTCCGCGCCCCCTCCGCCGCCGTAGGTGACGGGGTAAGCTTTCCCGCGCTCCCCTCCCTCTCTCCGGCCGCCTCCGGCGACCCGCCGCGCCCCGCAGGCCGGGTTCGGCCGCGCGCGCCGCCGTCTCCCTCCTCGGTCGCGAGGAGGAAGAAGACCGAGGAGGAAGACGCCGCTTTGCACTTTAGCCCTCGCTGTTTTGCGTATTTACATTTTTATCCACAGCGCTGTAGTATGAGTCTTGGAAACCTTACGATCTAGCCCCTAGACGTTAGAGATAATTACGGATAAGTCCTAGATCTAATGATTTTTCATTTTATTTTTATTTATTTCAGCTGAAACTTTAAAAAATCATAACAATTAAAATAAAAATCCAAAATGGACAAACTCAGTGGCTATGGACTCCTCTTGAGTAGATCTACAAGATAGGTATGATGTGGTTCTGTGAAAAGACTATTTTACCCCTGGTTAAGTGCGTGCATGGTGTAGGTAAATAAATGATAAAAGTGGACCAAATGAACTTCAAAAATTATGAAACTTGGACAGTAGTTTTGTTATGGCATCTAGGTACTGTGTGATTTTTGGTAGCACTAGCATTGACTGTTTAATTACTGTTTTGCCCTTATGCATGTGATTTGCGTGTTTAATTAACTTGGACAAGGAAGGCTATATAAAATATGCTCAAATATGACCTTTAGTATTTTTCATGCACTTCACACAGTATGAGTAACTCACTGGTAGAATATGAGGTTGTGAATGCATGTTTAAGCTGCTGTTTTGAAATTGACAAAATGCTACTAGTTGAGAAAGAAAATAGGAAAAAGTGTATTTAAACTGCTAGGAAAATTATGGGAAAGATCTAGTAGCCTACTAGTGATGTCTTGATTCCAGAAAGTGATTTTGTGCACTTTATTACTGCTGTTTTGACTTATATTATTTTCATGGTGAAATAAAATATGGAAAAATAGAAGTCCTATTGACTTTGGATTTTTGGGCTTGATGATTTTTGTATATGATTTTCATGCCATGAAATACTTGTTGTAGGAATTTCAAGTCCAGAACTCAGTCCTATAAATTATGAAAAATCCGAGAAGCTATAGGGCTGATAACTTGCTGGAATTTTAATAAATTAATTATAACTTGGTTGTAGCTGAAATTTTGACAGTAGCCCTATGAAGTATGTGTCTGCATGTGGTAAAAATTTGAGATCAATTGAGTTGTCTAACTACATGAACTTATGAGTGCATTTTATTCATAAAGGTAGCGTGTCCATTAATTTGCATGTATATGTTTAACTTTAAGAGACAACTTCATTTCATTTGATAGGGACTGTGTACACATATAGAACATTTATTTCTAATAACTTCAAAGATAAGATGTGGTAACGGTTTGTACGATTTTCTTAGTGATGGGCTGTATGATTTCTTAGCAAAGTCGTTAAGTTTTCTTGTTATGGGGTGTGTTTAAACTAAAGAATACCCGAACCCACCATTCTTCACAAGTTGTTTGATCATGCATTATATTTCATTGACACCTCATGTATACATCCGCAATTCGTTGCACTCATGATTGCACTATGTCATGCATATAACCTGTATCATATGCATGTATTTGCATTCTCTTGCACTAACTTGCATTTTATCATGCATATAGACCCCGCGTGCAAGGACTACCAACACAGGAGAAACCAGTGATCAAGAAAACGTACGACAGGCTATATCCGGAGCAAGAAGACGGAGGGTCGCTGATTAAATCCGTCCCTGCTTCAAGGGGTTGCCTGGGGCAAAGCCTCACAACCCGGCAAACTAACTTAGTTTAGTTTGTTGGTTTTCTTAAGATCAAGCAAAGGTAGGCAGGACCATACTATACCCAGCAAACATCTTATGTCTTGATGATTAGGCATATGCATCAGGAGTTGATTGGAACCAACTGCATTAGATATCCTGGCCGCCCTGGCCCTAGAACCTACACCTAGAGTTCGTAGGACGAGTGCCTAGTAATGCTAGGTACGAGTAGACACGGGTGAATGGAGTCACTCGTCGCGTAGGTGATTTCAAAAACTTACAGAAATCTCACTGAGGTAAGTTGTTATATATGCTTCTGATTTAAATGGAGACCGGGCGGAGATTTATTGAGTTATTTATGGATTATGGTATGGTGCACTGGACTCCGCCCGAGTCGCATAAGGCCCGTTCGCTGTTCGCCTGCTGATCGGCATAACATTGCTAAGGTGCTTATCCGGGATAATGGACCGGTGAAAGTCTTACTTGTGCCATCCGAAGAACAGAGACTTGGTCCTACCATCGGTCCCAGGGGCGCTTGGGGTGTAGACTCGTGGGGGGCTGGACCCGGTGCGGCCGAGGTAACGCTCCACGGGGGCTAAACCTGGGGAATGGCGGGTTGGAATCGAACTTGGGATGGGACAAGTGGAGATGGGGGCTATATGTGGGAACGCGAGGGCTAGTAAGCATATACCCCTGGCATTGTTAGTTGTTCCCGGGAATTAACAAATCGATTCGAATTGCTGATGCTCACCAGGTGTGAGAATGCCAATATCGCACACGGGCAACGTAGTAATAATTGGAACATACTGTTTACAAAGTCACGCTTTTATTACAACATGCTTGGATGTGTATGATCTGTCCCACTATTCAGGGTGTTGCCCATCCACCGGTTGGAGGTCGATGGACTTGGGAGATGCTTTGGAGTCGAGGGAGGGCTGACCCGACGTACCGTGGTATCGCTCCTGAGACGGCTACTCCCAAGGGGTTGGATGGAAGCGCAGTGAATCTTGGGACAGGACATGTTTTCATGTTTTACTTTTCATGCAAGTATTTACCTTATGTCATAAATGAATCTTTATGAATAATGGATAGCAGCTGTCAAATCCTGCTATCTGATATCAACATGACCTTGTTTGAGAATCAACAGCTAAGGATCCACATGATTAGTAAGCATGCTTTGCGTCAGCCGTAAGCCCCGTCCATTAAGTCCTACTGAGTAATTAGTACTCAGGGTTTGCCCCCACTTTTGGATTACAGGTACCGACGATAGCTGGACAACTGTGTTGGAGGTGGTAGTACCGGTGGGCTCGGTGCTATTCGCCTTGTCATCTCTTCCTGAAGACTACTTAAGTATATTTTTCCGCTGCGAGATGTTTTGAAAACGCTTCCGCTATATTTATATACTCTGAATTCACTTCCGCTATATTTGAACATGTATTTGATTTCATACAATTGAGTTGTAAATTAATCCTATAACTCTCTATTTCAACTGCCTGTGATGATGTAATTGTTGTGGCTCCTTCGAGAGTCGGATGTGTTTGATGTCGGTTCCTCGGAATTGGTGTTATCGAGAGCTCGAAGGACTCTCGACGGACTACCGGGTTTAGTCTGGCCTAAGTGCACTGCGAGCCAGAGGTGGCAGGTGTGCTTAGTCTAGATTAAGCAGGGCGGTTCCGCCACAGTTCATTGCCAACTTCCAATCACTCTCTGACAAGCCGGCACAGCGATGGGACCTCAAAACCATCAGGTGCAAGGACTCAGAGAGCCTGCGGTCGTACCTCAAGCGGTTCCAGGCTCTAAGGAATCACATCCCCGACGTATCTGAGGATATGGTGATCGATGACTTCCTCTAGGGGTCAAACGATCAAGTTTTTGTCAAGCACATATTGGAAAGAGTGCCCACTACCTCGGAGCACCTTTTCCAAGAAGCGGATCACTACATCACGGTGGACTAACGCGCTCGTGACCTTGTCTGCCCCCGACAAGACGATCGGGGCAAGGGAAGCAAGAAAGGCACGAAGAATCCTCGCGGTGGGATAGTTGCTGGGACAACAGGCCCCGAGAGGAGGTCCGAGTCGTGGCACCACCTCCAGCGCGTCCACGTGGCCCGCCTCCCGCTCCAGCTCGGACCCTCGATCAACTACTCAACGAGCCGTGCCCAACGCACAAAGACATGCGTCACACCCTCCGAAACTGCCGCGACTTCAAAGCCATGCTGGTGCGTGGCCAGCTCCCCATGGCGCAGCCCGCAGCGCCACCGCCGCCCCCACCACAGAACCAGCCTCCGCAACGTCCTAACAGAGGCAACAATCAATGCTTCCCGGACGTCAATAGTGAGGTCAACTTCATCCTGGGAGGACACGGGGCTCTAGCAAGCAAGCGGCACTAGAAGCTAGAAGACTGGCGATCAACGCGGCCACCTCAGAGTCGCCGCAACCATACGATTGGTCCCACGAGCCAATCTCCTTCAGTCGGGTGGATCTGTGGCTCAACTTCGATGAGGCAGGCAAGTACCCGTTGCTGGTAAACCCCATAGTCGGGGACACCAGACACAAGAAGGTGCTGATCGACGGCGGGGCAAGTATCAACGTCGTATTCCCTAGAGCTCTACAAGGCATTGAGATCCCACTCAGCAAACTCAAAAAGTCAGATACCCCGTTCTTCGGAATCGTGCCGGGTGCGGGTGAATATCCACTCGGGCACATTTACCTACCGGTTGCCTTTGGCACCGTGGAAAATTTCCGCATTGAGACGCTGCGTTTCGAGGTCCTGATCTTCAACTTCATCTATAACGCCATCATTGGGCGTCCTGGCTAGCCAAGTTCATGGCTATCCCACACTACCCGTACCTCGTACTCAAGATGCCAGCTCCAGGTGGCGTTCTCTTCATACGCGCTGACTTCCAAGGGAGCTTCAGAGTGTGTACAGGAAGTAATACAGATGGCCCTCGAGCAGAATCACATGGCGGCGCAGAAGAAGCTCAAAATAGACGAAGCCCACATGTCGCAGGAGGACCTCCGGATCCCGACTCAAGAAGCGACGTCAAGTGCGGCGATTCAGCCGGCAGTCCCGACGAAGGAAATAAGTCTCGATCCCTCGGACGCGACCAAGACGACTGCTATCAATGCTCTTCTTCCTCCCAAATAGGAAGACGTGCTCGACTAGTTCCTAAGGGCCAATCGTGACATGTTTGCATGAAAGCTTGCTGATATGCCTGGGGTCCCGAGGGAACTGGCCGAGCACCAACTCAAGGTGTTCCCCAACGCAAAACCCGTCAAGCAGAGGCTGCGACGATTCACTCCTAAAAAGCGAGAGGCCATTAGGGCAGAGTTAACCCGGCTGAAGATTGCCGGTTTCATTAGAGAGGTCATGCATCCCGAGTGGCTTGCAAATCCTGTACTCATTCTCAAAAAGAATAAAAAGGATTGGCGGATGTGTGTTGATTATACCGATCTCAATAAGCACTGCCCTAAAGACCCGTTTGGGTTGCCTCGTATAGACCAAGTTGTTGACTTTACAGCTGGCTACGCTTTACTCTCTTTTCTCGACTATTACTCGGGCTATCACCAAATCAGCTTGGCGATCAAGGACCAGGAGAAAACCACATTTATCACGCCTTTTGGTGCGTATTGCTACACTTCTATGTCGTTTGTGTTAAAGAACACTGGCGCCACGTATCAACGAGCGATCCAGATGTGCCTCGCCAACCAATGGGGCAAGCGCGTCGAGGCCTACATTGACGACGTCGTGATCAAGACCAAGAACGCGGAGGATTTCATCAACGACCTACAGCAGGTATTCGATGGCCTGAGGAAATTCCGGTGGAAGCTTAATCCCACCAAGTACGTCTTCTGCGTCCCGGCAGGCCAGTTACTCGGCTTTGTAGTCAGCAACAGGGGAATTGAAGCTAACCCCGAGAAAGTCAAGGCCATACTCCACATGCACCCTCCCAGATCACAAAAGGACGCTCAGAGGTTGACTGGGTGCATGGCGGCCTTGAGTCGGTTTATCTCACGACTCGGCGAACGTGGCATGCCCTTCTACAAGCTCCTCAAGAAGGTAGATCGGTTCCAGTGGACCACAGAGGCTCAGGAAGCTTTGGACGCTCTAAAAAAGTTCTTGACCACGCCTCCTGTACTTAAATCTCCCAATCGCGCCATGGCCGACTCACCAGCTGAAGATTTGCTCCTCTACATCTCCTATACGACTCACGTAATCAGTACCACATTGGTGGTCGAGCGGCCAGACGGACAGCACACAGTACCCAGGCAACACCCGGTCTACTTCATCAGCGAGGTCCTCAGCCCCTCCAAAGTCAGGTATCCTCAAGTCCAAAAGTTATTATACGCAGTTCTGATTACCGCACGTAAACTGCGTCATTAAGGAGCATAAGATCATAGTGGTTACTGAGTTCCCGATTGGAGAAGTCTTGCGTAATCGGGTGGCCACAGGTCATATTGCCAAGTAGGCCTGCGAGCTAGGGCCTCACGACATCGAGTTTCGTCCTCGTACTGCTATCAAGACCCAGGCGCTGGTTGATTTTGTCTCCGAGTGGACTGAGCATCAAGTCCCTGAGAAGCCAGAAATCATGGAGGTCTGGAAGATGTATTTTGATGGCTCGTTGAAACTGGAAGGAGTTGGTGCTGGTGTTGTCTTCACCTCACCAGCGAGAGAGAAACTCAAGTACGTACTGCAGATCCTCTTCTCGGTCTCGAATAATGCAGTCGAGTACGAGGCTCTACTTCATGGTCTGCGCATAGCCATATCACTCGGTATTCAGCGCTTGATGGCCTACGGAGACTCTTTGGTGGTCATTAATCAGGTCAACAAGGAGTGGGATCGTTCCACAGAAAATATGGATAAGTACTGTGAAGCAGTTCGTAAGCTAGAAGGTAGATTTCAAGGCCTTGAGTACATTCATGTGGACCTGGATCGCAATGTGGACACTGATATTCTGTCCAAACTGAGCTCATCACGAGCCAAAGTGCCTCCTGGTATCTTCGTTCAAGAGCTTCATCATCCCTCTATTCAGCTAGATGAGCTAAATATACCGCCCGACCGACACATCCTAACTCTGGAGGATGTTCCAACTGACTGGAGGGCTCCTATCATCAGGTACATCCTGAATGAAGAGACTCCAGATGACAAAGCAGAGGCCGAGCGAATAGCAAGATGGTCGTCTAGCTATACTCCGATCAACAATGAGTTATACAAGCGTGGAGCCTCGAGAGTTTTGTTAAAATGCCTAGATACCTCATCAGGGCAGAGTCTGCTGAAAGAGATACACGCCGGAGTCTGTGGAATTCATGCTGCCTCAAGGACGTTAGTCGGGAAGGCATTTAGGGCCGGCTTCTATTGGCCCACAGCAAAGAAGGATGCTGCCGAGTTAGTGCAGCGTTGTGAGTTTAGCCAATACCTTGCCAAGCAGCACCATCTTCCAGCACAGCAGTTGCAGAATATACCGGTCTCATGGCCTTTCGCCTGCTGGGGGCTAGATATGATTGGGCCTTTCAAGAAGGCTCAGGGTGGATATACTCATGTATTGGTCGCTATCGATAAGTTCACCAAATGGATTGAGTACAAGCCCATCGCCTCATTGACATCTGCTAAGGCTGCGGAGTTCATTCAAGACATCATCTTTCGCTTCGGGATCATGAACTCTATTATCACAGATTTGGGGTCTAACTTTACGGGCTCAGAATTCTTCGATTTCTGTGAGCAAAGGTCTATTCGCATCAAGTATGTCTTGGTGGCTCATCCTAGAGCCAATGAGCAGGTTGAATGAGCTAATGGCATGATTCTGGATGCACTCAAGAAGAAGATCTTTGACAAGAATGAGAAGTTCGCTGGCAAGTGGATACGAGAGCTCCCATATGTGGTCTGGAGCCTTCAAACACAACCTAGCAAAGCTCTCGCAAGGAACACATCCTTCTTCATGGTATATGGGTCGGAGGCAGTATTGCTTGCCGATCTACAGTTTGGAGCCCCACGACTGGCTTTCAAGGATATTGCTGAAGCCGAGGCAACACGCATCGAAGAAATCAACTTACTCGAGGAAGAGCGCTTGGACTTTGTTATTCAGTCTGCTCGTTATCAGCAGGCTCTGCACCGGTATCATGATCGGTACACGAGGCCTCGTTCCTTCTCAATAGGGGAATTGGTGCTACGTAGGGTGCTTAAGACTGCTGGACAGCATAAGTTATCTCCTCCCTGGGAAGGCCCATACATCATCACAGAAGTCACTAGTCCAGGATCGTACCGTCTATCTCAAATGGACGGGACACCAATTGGAAACTCCTGGAATATAGAGCATCTGCGTAAATTCTATGCATGAAGCCCTCCTGTGATCTCTAGAGTTAGCAGCTAGTGTCGCTCTCTGTACTCTGTCTTCATTGTACTCGCTATACTCTGTGAATAAAGCACTCTTGGGATGAATTTTCTATGTTTCTTTCTATTTTCATTTACATGACTCACTCGTTATGTAAGGGCAATCGACCTAGGTCAGTTGATCGACAGTACGGTGTTACATGCTCACTCTTACTCTTGACGGGGATAACTCTGGCCCCACCACGAGAGCAATCGGCCTAGGTCAGTCGACCGACAGCACGGTGCTACATGCTCTTGTTCGTACTCATACTAGGGGAGCACTCAGGGCCCCAACAAAACAAAGGCAATCGGCCTAGGTCAGTCGACCGATAGCACGGTGCTACATGCCTTTGCAGGATCTCACATCGGGTAGCATTCAAGGCCCCAGTCGAACAAAGACAATGAGCTTGGGTTCGATAACCTACAGCTCGACACTACATGTGTTTGCCTCATCATATTACTCTCTCCTACAGTACTTGCTCTCTTTATCGTCATATTTTACTTCTGTTTCCACTAGTATGTCTCAAGTATTAACTCAAGTCGCGTTGCCGACTTAACATTGTCTTTTCTCTAATAGGCATGACATCTAGGTAAGCACAGACTATTCGTCTCATTTATAAGCACATTAACTTTGTTTTGCAAGACAATAGTTCTGGGCACCGACCTAAGGACACAATATATACAGCATTCTGTTCATGATATTTCACATGCAATCATTGTCTATTCATCATCACCCATAAGGAGTTCAGCAATCATCCGGGCTTCATCCTCATGCTCGGTATTCTAGGTCTCGTTTATTATCCTCGCTGGCAAACTTGCTAAGTCAATGTCGGGCTGTGATTTGTTGATTACCATGAGGACATGAGTAAGGACGGTTTTTACTCGCTTAGAGATCTTAGACTTCATGTCATCCATAAAAGTTGCTATTCGTTCACCTAGTGAACGAGGCGCAGCTCTTTCTGGTGCACATATGTCTAGAATCTTGGTTAGGGTTGTGTTGGCGGCTAGAGCAGCATCCTTTGCCTTCTCATAGGCATCTTTCAATTTGTTGCAGTTCTTCTTGCTGGTCTCGTAGTTCTTCTTGAAGGATTCCAGCACTTGAGCTTGCTGAGCAGCCTCATCGCGGGATTCTTTTAGTGCAGACCTCGTGGAGGAGAGCACCTTCTTGATGTTGTCATAAGAATTCCGGACTTCAGTTAACTCGGCCTCTTTGCTCTCAAGAGCTTGACGAGTCAAGGAGTGGCTGCTCTTCAGGGCCTCCAAAGAACTGGCAGTGTCACAGAATGATTTCTCAAAACCATCACGGGGTTCTTGAACAGTTTGGATTTCTGCTCGCAGCTGCCGGCATTCATTGGTCTTTTGTCGTATCTTCTCCTGTGGAATGATACAATTCATATGCTTCTATGAGCAGAGAATATGCTAGTTGAGATTCTTGGCGAGTTACCTCATGATTTTTCTTCTTGATATCTGGCTGCCTGCGAAGGTCAGCTGTTGTATCTCGAGCCAAGTCTCTATCAACAACAACATTAAGGTATTCTGTTTCTCGGGCAATGGCAGCTTGTTTCAGGCATGCAATCGCAGTAGCAGCCACTGTCAAGGAACATTTATTAGCTCGGACATTCAGTTATTGACTTGAACAAGAAGAATGGATACTCACCTGTTGTCTCAGCTTTGCGAGCGGCTTCGGAATCAGCTAGCTGCTGCCTTAAAGTAATAACCTCAAGGCCGGGCAGTGCAGCAATCTTCTCGCGGATCATGCTGGCCTGTTGAACTCCACCTTGTAGCATCTTTAGCATATCCTGTAGGGAATAATTCAAGTTGTTTAAGTGTCAGTGAGGGCAAAGCAGGATATAAAAGGTTGAAGATTGACATACCTCAACAGCTGTCAGTAGCCCTGAGCTTGGGGTTGCCGGTACCAGTTGGCGACTGTCTGCTTCAACTGGAGGGGGTTGGGCATTATTTGGCTCAGCTACGGCCAGAGTGTCAGATTGTCCTCCCTCAACATGTTGTAGCCCTATACTCAATTCAGCATGTTCTGGTTCTTCAATCCCCTTTTCTTGAGCTGAATCATGGGCCTCAGAAGTTGGCTGGGGAGTATCTCTTGCATCGACTTCAGCTTGTTGTTCCTGGGTGATGTCAACCTCAGGTGATGGCTTGGACACAGGCATATGTTGCAGTTTTTCTGAAGCTGCTCCGGTCAGTGTTTCTTGCCAGTTGTCATATGGTATTTGTGCTTCATTCACAGCTTCAATTGCCTCATCCATTTGGGTATCAGTCTCGACCTCAGGAATATGTGTTGGCACTGTGTCTACATGGCCCTCGGTCACCAAGTCCCTACGTGCCAGCTCTGTTGAGGCCCGGGGGCTTAGTTTCTCAGGCTGATGGTCCTTGGGGCATGCTGATAGCGGATCAATATCGTCATCAGTACACAATGTGTATGGGAATCTGCAGGCATCCCTGATAATCCGATCTAAATCCAGATCTTCTGCCGTCAGATCTATCTCATCTTCATTGGGCGGCAGAGTGGATGCAGAAGGGGTTACTATGGCATCATCATGGTGTTTCTTTGATCGTCTTTCACGGTGATGGAGTTGAATTTCCTCCTCTTCTTCTTCGTCTTCATCAATCAAGTTACTCCAGTCTACTCCGACTGATGAATCATCAGCTTTGGCCACTATGTGGGAAGAGAACCTAGATTTCTTGCTTGTTTTTCTAGCTGACTCAGGGGAGCTTGTAACATCCTTGTTTGATCTCTTGCTGGTCCTTTGCTTTCGTGGCACTGCGGCACCAGTGGCCCTTGCCTTGTTACGCCCTTGACCAGCTGTAGCTCGAGTCTTAACACCACTTGGGGCGGCTATATGCTTGGGGGCTGCCTTGATGATGTGGCTCACACTTGTCTCTTGGGCAGTCTGAGCCGCACGTTGTATCACTATGAAGGTGTGTTCCTCATCATTTCTTGCACCATGAGCAGCAGCAACAACAGCTTCCATTTCCTCAGTGGATAGCTCGGACTGACGCTTGGATAGCCTATCAGTGCCAGAAGATGATGGGTCTGATAGGAACTTGGATACATTGCTCTGCATTAAATTTTTGATGTCAGGGGGTGATTGCAAGTAAGACTGAATACATAAACAAGAGACAGTTCATTTACACTTGGAGTTGGATTCCAGGCAGAGTATGGCTTAGGAGTACCCTCGTTGTGAGCTTCACCTCTGAGTATCAATTCCACTTGGGCCTTGACATCCTCTTCAGTCATAGTTCGGGTCGTCTCTCTAGTGGGATCACTGGCTCCGATGTATAGATTGGCAGGGTATATCCTATCTTTCAGTGGCTAAATGCAGCGATATATGAAGTCTAGGACTACTGCATGGGCAGTGAGGCCATCTTCTTTCAACCTGGCTATTTCCTCTAGCAGCACATTGACTTCGGCTTGTTCTTCAGCGGTTGGACCTTCTTCCTAGCTTGCCAGCTTACTGTCAGGCTACCTGCCAGACCTCGAGGGCAGCGAATTTCCATGGTTCTCTATATAAAACAACTTGGAGTGCCATCCTCTGTTGTTATCTGGAAGGGGAATGTCCAAATAGACAGATTTGCGATTCTTCCTCAATTCAAAGCTAGCCCCTCCAGTAACTTGTAACACCCCATCCCTCAAACTGGCTTTGCAGTGGTATAAATGTTTCCACAGGCCAAAATGCGGGACAATCCCGAGGAACGCTTCGCAGAGATGGACGTAGATCGATAGTTGAAGTATAGAGTTGGGATTCAGATGGGTCAGGTTGATTGAATAGAACTGCAATAGGCCTCCCACGAATGTGCAGACTGGAAGGCCTAACCAGCGGATGAAGAATGGCATGAACACCATCACCTCGTAAGTGTCCTCGGTTGGAGCAGTATCATCTTTCTTCTCGCATACTCTCTAGTTTGCTACCTCCTTCGGCGGCAAGACGCCCATAGCTACTAGTGATTGTAGCATGGGTTCGGTAACAGTGGAGGGACGGTATGCTAAGTACGATGAAGGCAGCTGCCGGTTTTCACTATGTGGCAGACCCTCACTGGTGTTTCCGCGCTCACTCAAGGTCTTCTTCTTGGGAGCCATGGGCGCGGGTGTTCCTATCGATTTGCGGATTCAAGCAGGGAAGAAAGTAGTAGCGCTCTAAGTTTCAGTAATGGTGGCGGCGGACTCAGTGGGGAAGGATGGCAGCACGATTCTTAGATGGATGAAATTGGTTCAGGGTATAGATCTCGAATAACCCTGACGCCGTCAGTAACAGTTCTTGAAAAATTGATGGAAACCGTGACATCGGTTATCTTAACTCCGATTTCATGCCATTCTCGGTTGAGTCGGGTTTTTCTAAGGATAGGTCGTTGAATTCAGTCGGGATGATTCTTATAAAAGAACGGCTATTCACTCGGTTTCCTTGGCACAAGTTCATGTTCTCTATCACTCGGAGAATGAGGTTTCTGTAACGGATGTTAACTCGACACAATACACTAGGTATTGCCTGCACTCTGAGCATGGAGGTATATGAGTTCTTCGGTCGTTTTATGGTTTCATCTTTACTTCATGAACTCAGAAGTTGAGATTTGACTCGGATGCATGTTTTTCAAGACAAGTACACACAAAAGATCTCAATAGCGAAGGATAATGCGATGGATTTCATTATATAAACATAGTTCATCACAATGGATTACGTATATAGAGGGATTATCCTAATCTACTGCTAGGGGGATTATCCTACTCTAATGCTACTGCTATTGCTATGGTGGTGGTGGTGGCCTAATGGTCGGTAGATGGGCCGGCCAAGGGCCCGGTGACGCAGCGGCGCTTGGAGGCCGGAGCGTCGGCCTCGTCTCCGCCGTCATGGCCGTCATCGTCGCTGTCGTGGCCGCCCGAGCCATCATGGATGTCGGGTATGGGGGATAGATATCCCCTGGGCCCTCATGGCCTGGATTCAGTACGTGGGCCATTGGAGGGCCTAGTGGAGACAGCAGGCCCTTTACAAGGTGCCGACTGGTCTCGTGGGCCCGAGAACGGATGATGAGCTTGAAGACCAAGTCAAAGGCGCTATAATTCAGGAAAGGCGTAAAGGAGTTGGTTCGGACTCTGTGTTTAGAAACAATGCGACTCAAGGAAGGAAACGTGTAATTGTAGATTCTGTGTACTCTTTTAGGCTTCCAAACAGAGCAGGACTCGTAAATGGGAACCGACTTGTAACCCTAGCCCTGCCGGACTATATGTAACACCCTAGTTTCAATTCCAGCAATTTTTACAATAAACTCCAAGCAATTTATTTAATTTCCTAAGGTTTATGGGTTAGTTTGCATTTATCCTGATTTATTTAAATTAAGTAATGCATAAAAGTAACATAGGCCCAACTTTCTTGTGCATTACATGCTGGTGCATTGCCTCTTGGTTGCTTGAATTAAGGATTCAAATTCAAATTCATTTGAATTTTAGACCCATTTTCTATCCCAATTCAAAGGAATTCAAAAAAAAAAAAAAAAAGAAAGAGCCAGGCCGACCGGCCGGCCCGGCCGACCGGCCAGCCCAGCTCCCGCGCCCCCTCTCCCCGCCTGGGCCGGCCCAGCCATCCCGGCACCCCGCCTCCTCCCGCCTGGGCCCCGGCCCGACCAGTCGCCCCGCGCCCCCTTCCCGCCTGGGCTGCCTCCCGGCCCACTCGGCCGCGCCCTCAGCGCGCCGTCGGCCCGCGCCCACGTCCCGCTGACCGCCCGGTCCCACGCGTCAGTCCCGTCTCCCTCCTCCCGCCGGAGATCCCGCGCGCGCGCCTTCCCTCTGCTGCCCTCGCCGACGCCCCGGGGATGGAAACCCCCTCCCCAAATCTCGCCCACGCCTTCCTTAATCGCTCCCCTCTTCAAATCCCGCAGCTCCCGCCCCGGTTCCCCCTTCTCCCTCCTTCCCCTCACTGCGCCGGGTCCGGCTTTCAAAGCCGCCGGGCGGAATCACCGCGGCCGTGCTTATCTCCTTCGCCCAAGGCTCTATAAAACCCACGCCGACGCTCGCCTCCGTCTCCTTTACCTCCCCTCCTCACCAATTTCACCACCGTGCCCTCTCGAGCTTGCAATCGCCGCCGGAGTCTCACCACGGTAAGCCACTCCGTCGCCAAATTCGGCGTCGGTGTAGCCCCTCCGGCCCTGACTCCTCCCCCTCTCGTGTCGCAGGAGCATCCCGGAGCTTCGCCGCCCATCCTCGGAGTCCCGGAGACGCTTCACCCTCACGTTCCACGCGGGCGAACGCCACCCGTGAACCGACGCCGCCGCCGCTCGTCGCTAGACCGCCACCGACCATCTCTCGCCGCCCTCAAGCCCTCGGTGAGCTCGCCGTAACACCCTCGTTCTTTTAGGCTAGCTCTAGTCGAGCCTAGCACCCTCCCTGAGCCGGAACGCCGCCGCGCCGCCGTTCCCGCCGCGCGCCGAGAGCGCCATGGGCGCGGTCACCGTCGCCCGCGGCCTTGGTCTCTCTCCGCCGTCGGATCTCGATCCGACGCACGAGAACAGAACCCCGATCCGATCTAACCTCACCGTTGGATCGAGATCCAACCGCTCGCACTCGCCGATGACCGGTCAATACCGGTCAGCGCTGTTCGTTTTGCTAAAGAGCCCCTGGACTTTCGGGAAATCAACCCGCAGTCCACCGACGTTGAAAAGTAATTAGGTTTTAGTCCTGGTTTTAGCGTTTTGGCCCCTGCGCTTCTGAAAATTAGAACCCGCCGTCCAGACCCTGGAGTTTTGCATCAGAACCCTCTGCGGCTAGGTTTAATTACGTATAGGTCCTCGGTTTTTCAAATCTAGCCCCTGGTTTAATGTTTCTATCACAGTTATGCCCCTAGGAGCCCGTTTTATGCCTAACTTTCACGTTTTAACTCCGATTTGAGTGATTCTTGCGCTCACGCGACCGTAGAAACACGTAGAATGTTTTTAGTACAGTTTTACCTTCTGTTTTTATGATATGATGTACTGTTTCTCACCTTGGCCAATTGTTTGCATGTATGTATGCGTGGAAATGTTTGTACGTTGCCGTGATCGTGGTTAGACGGTGAGCAGTTTGTTGGTGACGAGGAGCAGCAGTTTGAGGGTGTTGAGCAGCAGCCTCAAGACCAGTTTGAGCAAGGCAAGTATAACATGGACACAACCCAATAATCATTTCATCACTTCATATGCATGTGTCTGTTTTTGTATGCCAATAAGGACTGTACCTAGCCTCTTTATCGCAATGTTTACCTATGGGAATGCATGTTGGTTTAGTTTTGCTAGTGGCTGCGCAAACTCATGTATCTTTTGTTAATAATGTTGTTAATGGACCTATGCAATCAAATCTTGAGCTTGACCCTCTGTGGGTCATGATCCTTTAAAATTGGTTTTTTTTAGCAACATGGTTTAGGGGGCATAAGCGTGTGTTTTGCTTATAGCCACTCTCCATAAGGACCGGTTCGCAAAGCGACAACCTGGGACAACAGTGCTACCATGAGACTGGAATGGGACGGTCTTGGCTAACTAATTAGGTTGCCTTGGTTCGGGAGTAACTTACCGACGGGGCAAGAGGGGAGGTGAGCTCCTGTGGCCCTCGCGCTACTCGGGTTGAGTGCGTTTATCTCCCCGTGAGGCTTGCTCCACAGTTGCGGACCCTGAAACCTTAGCGGTTACACCTTACCAACGTGATCTTTGTAAAGGCCTCGTAGTGTGCTTGCTAGCCATCTCATCTAAGGTAATGTGGTGGACCACTAGCGTAGCCCACGACTCATGGGTAAAGATGTACAACCTCTCGAGAGTGTAAAACTGACATGTCAGCCGTGCTCACGGTTATGAGCGGCCCAGATCCTTTATGCAGATTAGTGGTTCCCGTTTGGTTTTGGAAGTTGGTTCTCGTATCAATAATGTTGATTAGTTCTTTATGCAATATCTTGGGCTTTCTGGTTTATGAACCCACTCGTAGTAACTAGCTGTTTAATAAAACTTGACCAACTAAAAGCTCATGCAATGTGTCAGCCAACCCTAGAGCCTCATAGTTCATGTTATGCTTGTTGAGTATGAAATACTCACGCTTGCTCTACTTTAAACCTACTGTTGGCTGGAACCCAACCGCTGCTCAGCTCCAGAAGACTTCGAAGAGTATGTTCAGGACTTCAACGAGTTCTAGGCGTACCGGTCCACCAGTCGACGTCCCTGTGGCGGCTCATTCGTCTTCGTTTACGCTTCCGCTATGACTCTGGTTTAAAGACATGTTGGCTTATTGTAATAAAGTGATGTTATACTCTATGTAAACGCTTTATTTATCATTTAAGCACGTTCTGTGATGTCACTATTGTCATTATATATGTGAGACACGTTCCTGGCACATATATGTTGTCCCGGTTCCGTTGGTTGAGAACTGGGCGTGACACTATATAAGGCGGGTGAGGGACCCCTACGTAGAATATCGATCATCTCATCGCATACTAGCCACCGAACATCCAAGCCCTCATTGTTACCTCGAGAACTCAGATCAATACAACTCGCAGCAAACAGGACGTAGGGTGTTACGCATATCGCAGCCTGAACCTGTATAAACCCTTGTGTTTTGTCGCATCTCTACGCGAACCATCGAGCTACGCAGATCTCGCCACCCCAAAAGCATCACGTGACACACCCCGTGGTGTATTGCCGGTATCAAACACGAACAGTTAGCGCGCCAGGTAGGGGCGGCGAAATCGACATCAGCTAGCTCCATGGCCGATCACCTCGCCAACGGCTTCACCCCAGGTGACATGATCCAGTTTGGATCGATCACCTTCATCGCCGATCGGAGCGGCGACCTTCATCAGCTTCGCAGTGCACCAGTGCAACCGCGCATCGTCGTGCGACCATCGACCACTCCAAGGCTATCTGCACCGTCGGATCGCCGCCAGGGACCAGCGCCTCGTCAGTCTCCTCTGACTCCATGCCAAGCCTCAACACGTCGGCACGAGGTGCTGGCCCCTCGCCAAAATCCGCCTCCGCGTCGTGCTGAGTCGGATCATGCTCCTCGTGGTCATCATGACTCGGGAGCCCGAACCAACCGGAGGGTCGCCTTCAGGGCTGGATCTACATCCACCACGCCGGCTCGAGTAGCACCTACGATGACCACCGCTTCGGCCCCGACTCGTCGCACGATGCTCTCAACTTCCCCGACTCAAGTCTGGACTCGGATTAGTCGGGGACCGAGAGCAGGTTCCTCAGGAAACCCCTCTCGAGATCCACTTCGGGCCCACGTCTCAGGCAGCGCTCCACAGAACCCGAGGCGAGTTCCTATTGATACCCGTTCCTAGGTCCCACGTCCACTGCGGGTTCCACCACCTCCACCCGCACCGAAGCGAGCCTCGCCTATCCAGGGCCGAGAGAAGACTCGGGTGGAGCCCGCCGTTCCTCCATCCCGTTTGGTCTACGCAACTCCGCCACCACGTACCAGGGGCTTCTCTCCCACGCCTCGGCTCCCCTCAACAACGACGAGGGTGCGCGGGGGGTGCCCGACTCAAGATAGTCCGTGCCTCTTTCGGACGATTGCATCTATAACGGACCCGACGCGCCGCTAATTGGTCGTCGCCTGTGGCTCATCATCGACTCCACCCCGGCGGGAAGATCTGTTCGCCAGTACACCTTGCCGACTGACGAGGCTCGTCACCACTCGGTGGCCACTCAGAGGGCTTGCGATGCGGGGCATCCCCATATGATCTACAACATCGAGATTCCTATGGTCTCCGAACACGGCGCAACCACCACAACGACCACGGTTCCAGCTTCGAACAACAGCGTGGTGGTAGAGACCACGACCACCGGTGGATCTGAGGGTTCACTTCTGAGCTCTACCCGTTGTTTTTTTGAGCTCCTCGTGATTAACGGCGCACCAAACGAGATCGACGAGGTAGTCTCGGACGACGAGCAACCTGCCCTCGCCGAAACCTCGCAAGATCGCCACAGGAGGGAGAGGGCGAACCGCATTCGTAACATCCGCCGTCGCCACATTCTGGGCAACAAAGATCCCACACTGCCCGTCTCTATAGATGAGGTAACCCGGGATAACGAGGACAAACAAGAAGTGCAGAGCCACCGGTGCAGGAACTAGACACGGCAGCGGCGTCGCAACTGGCAGGCTGGTCAAGCCAGACGACAGCGGGAGGCCGCGCTCCCAGACGTAATCTTCTGAAGAAGTTCGAAGGGGTCATGGAGACACCGAGTCAAGCCAGTGGAGCGCTGATCAGGCTCTGCGGGCTCCTCCCTAACAACGAGGATGGGGAGGCCATCAAGACCGTTCTCGCTCAGGCAGCAGACCACCTCGTGCCCAGGCATCAAGAGGCCACTGATGCATGACAGGTCATCAAACGGCAACCGTGACGCATGTCACAGCATCGAGCAATCTCGCGCTCAGCGGCACCAGCTTGAGATAGACCGGTGGGCGAACTATGACCGAGACTATGGCCCCCCTCAGCGTGCTCCAGCTGCCAGGGTTCACTCAGGAGCTGTCTCCGTGAACAGCTCCACTCCCCGAGTCAGATCTGAGCGGGATCATCGCCCTCAGTCCCGTTGCGCCGGCCAGTTGAGGACTGCGGTAACCCGGCTGGCATCGCCGAAGCTGCCATAGCTGCTTTCGGTCAGAGGATTCAAGACGTCGAGTGGCCGCCCAATTTCAAAATATCAAACATTGAAAAGTTCGAGACGAAGATTGATCTGCATAACTGGCTGGCCGTGTACACTACCACGGCCCGAGCGGCCAATGCCTCAGAAGATCTCATGACGGCAGGATGCGCTTCAATGGCTTCGCCACCTCAGGCAGGGCAGCATTGAGGACTGGGGCGACTTCCGTGGCCTGTTCGTCGCCAACTTCCAGTCACTCTCCGACAAGCCAGCGCAGCGATGGGACCTCAAAACCATCAGGCACAAGGATTCAGAAAGCCTGCGATCGTACCTCAAGCGGTTCTAGGCTCTCAGGAATCGTATCCCCGACGTATCTGAGGATACGGTGATTGATGACTTCCTCCAGGGCTCCAACGACTAGGTCTTCATCATGCACATACTAGAAAGGGCGCCCACTACCTCAAAGCGTCTCTTCCAAGAAGCGGACCGCTACATTACGGCGGATGAACGAGCTCGCGACCTTGTCCACCCCCGACAGGACGATCGGGGCAAGGGCAAGCAGGAGAGACACGAAGAACCCTCATGGCAGGATCGTCGCTGGGACAAGAGGGCCTCGGGAGGAGGTCTGAGTCATGGCTCCAGCTCCAGTACGACCACATGGCCCGCCTCCTGCCCCAGCTCGGACCCTCGATCAACTCCTCGATGAGCCGTGCCCTGCGCATAAGGATATGCGCCATACTCTCCGAAATTGCCGCGACTTCAAAGCCATGGTGACACGCGGCCAGTTCCCGATGCCGCAGCCTACTCCGCCGCCGCCTCCACCGCGGAACCAGCCTCCGCAACGACCAACCGGAGGCAATAATAACGCTTCCCTAACGTCAACAAGGAGGTCAACTTCATCCTAGGGGGGCACGGAGCATACGCGAGCAAGCGCCAGCCGAACTTGGAGGACTGATGGATCAATGCGGCTACCTCAGAGCCGCCGCAACCATACGATTGGTCCCACGAGCCAATCTCCTTCAGTCGGGCGGATTAGTGGATCAACTTCGATGAGCCAGACAAGTACCCGTTGCTCGTAACTCCCATAGTCGGGGATACCTGACTCAAAAAGGTACTGATCGACGGCGGGGCAAGCATCAACGCGGTGTTCCCTAGAGCTCTGCAAGACATAGGGATCCCGCTCAGCGAACTCAAGAAGTTGGATACCCCATTCTTCGGAATTGTACCGGGCGCGGGTGAATATCCGCTCGGGCACATCTATCTGCCGGTCGCTTTTGGCATGGCAGAAAACTTCCGCATCGAGACGCTGCACTTTGAAGTTCTATCCTTCAACTGTGTCTACAACGCCATCATCGGGCGTCTTGGGTTAGCCAAATTCATGGCTATCCCGCATTACCCATACCTCATCCTCAAGATGCCAGCTCTAGGTGGTGCTCTTTCCATACGCGCCGACTTCAAGGGAGCCTCAGAGTGTGTGCAAGAGGCCATGTAGATGGCCCTCGAGCAGAATCATATGGCGGCATAGAAGAAGCTTAAGGCGGACGAAACCAACATGTCGCAGGAAGACCTCCGGATACCGACTCAAGAAGCGGCCTCAAGCGCGGCAATCCAACCGGCCGTCCCGACGAAGGAGATAAGTCTCGACCCTTTGGACGCAACCAAGACGACTGCCATCAACGCTCTTCTTCCTCCCAAATAGGAAGACGCACTCGTCCAGTTGCTGAGGGCCAATCGCGACATGTTTGCATGGAAGCCTGCGGATATGCCTGGGGTCACAAGGGAACTGGCCAAGCATCAACTCAAGGTGTTCCCCAATGCCAAACCCATCAAGCAGAAGCTGCGGTGATTTACTCCAGAAAAGCGAGAGGCTATTAGGGCAGAGTTAACCCGGCTGAAGGTTGCCGGTTTTATTAGAGAGATCATGCATCCCAAGTGGCTTGCAAATCCTGTACTCGTTCTCAAAAAGAATAAAAAGGACTGGCGGATGTGTGTTGATTATACCGATCTCAATAAGCACTGCCCTAAGGACCTATTCGGGTTGCCTCGCATCGACCAGGTCGTTGACTCTACTGCCGGATGCGCTTTGCTCTTTTTTCTCGATTGTTACTCAGGCTACCATCAGATCAGCCTAGCAGTCGAAGATCAGGAGAAGATAACGTTCATCACGCCCTTCGGGGCTTACTGTTATACCTCAATGTCTTTCGGGTTGAAGAACGCCGGTGCAACGTACCAAAGGGCGATTCAAACTTGCCTCGCAGACCACTGGGGCAAACGTGTCGAGGCCTACGTTGATGACGTCGTAATCAAGACCAAGAACGAAAAGGATTTCATCGATGATCTGCGCCAGGTGTTCGACAGCTTGAGGAAATTCCGGTGGAAGCTCAATCCCACCAAGTGCATCTTTGGCGTCCCTGCAGGTCAGTTACTCGGTTTCGTCATCAGCAACAGAGGAATCGAAGCCAACCCCGAGAAGATCAAGGCTATTCTACGCATGCACCCTCCCAGATCACAGAAAGACGCTCAAAGGTTGACTGGGTGCATGGCAGCCTTGAGTCGATTCATCTCGCGACTCGGCGAACGTGGCATGCCCTTCTACAAACTTCTCAAGAAGATCGATAGGTTTCAGTGGACCACAGAGGCTCAGGAAGCATTGGACGCTTTGAAAGAGTTCCTAACCTCACATCTCGCACTCAAGTCTCCCAACCGTGCCACTGCCGACTCACCAGCTGAAGATTTGCTCCTCTGCATCTCTTGTACGACTCATGTGATCAGCACTGCGTTAGTGGTTGAGCGACCGGACGGATAGCACATAGTACCCAGGCAACATCCGGTCTACTTCATCAGTAAGGTCCTCAGTCCCTCCAAAATCAGCTATCCTCAAGTTCAGAAGTTATTATACGCAGTTTTCATTACCGCACGTAAACTGCGTCATTACTCTGAGGAGCATAAAATTATAGTGGTCACTGAATTTCCAATCGGGGTAGTCTTACGCAATTGAGAAGCCACTAGGCGTATCGCCAAGTGGGCTTGTGAACTGGGGGCTCACGTCATCGAGTTCCGTCCTCGTACTGCCATCAAGACCCATGCACTTGTTGATCTTGTCTCGGAATGGACTGAACACCAAGTGCCTGAGAAGCCAGAAATCATGGAAGTCTGGAAGATGTATTTTGATGGCTCGTTGAAGTTGGAAGGAGCTGGTGCTGGTGTTGTCTTCACCTCACCAGCAGGGGAAAAGCTCAAGTATGTGCTGCAGATTCTCTTCCCAGTTTCTAACAATGCAGCTGAATACGAGGCCCTTCTTTACAGCCTTCGCATAGCCATATCACTCGGGATTCAGTGGCTAATGGCCTATGGAGATTCCTTAGTGGTCATCAATCAGGTCAACAAGGAGTGGGACCGCTCTACAGAAAGTATGGACCAATATTGCGAGGCAGTTCGCAAACTAGAAGGCAGGTTTCAGGGCATTGAGTACATTCATGTGGATCGGGATCGCAACGTGGATGCTGATATTCTATCCAAGCTGGGCTCGTCACGAGCCAAAGTACCGCCTGGTATCTTTGTACAAGAGCTTCGTCATCCCGTTGTGCAGCTGGATGAACTGAACATACCTCCCGACCGGCATATCTTAACTCTGAATATGCCGACTGACTGGAGGGCCCCCATCATCAGGTATATCCTGAACGAAGAAACTCCAGATGATAATGCAGAGGCCAAGCGAATAGCAAGATGGTCTTCCAGCTATACTCTGATCAACAACGAGTTATACAAACGTGCTGCCTCAGGAGTTTTGTTAAAATGCCTAGATACCTCATCAGGGCAGAGTTTGCTCAAGGAGATACACGCTGGAGTCTATGGAATTCATGCTGCCTCACGCACATTGGTCGGGAAGGCGTTCAGGGTTGGCTTCTATTGGCCTACGGCGAAGAAGGATGCTGCCAAGTTAGTGCAGCACTGCGAGGCTCGTCAGTTCCTTGCCAAGCAACATCATCTTCCAGCACAACAGTTACATAATATACCGGTCTCATGCCTTTTGCCTGCTGGGGGCTGGATATGATTGGGCCTTTCAAGAAAGCTCAAGGTGGATATACTCATGTGTTGTTGCCATTGACAAGTTCACCAAGTGGATTGAGTTCAAGCCCATTGCCTCATTAACATCTGCCAAAGTAGTGGAATTTATTCAAGACATCATCTTTCGCTTTGGAATCATGAATTCTATTATCACAGATTTGGGGTCTAACTTCACGGGCTCCGAATTCTTTGATTTCTGTGAGCAAAGGTCCATCCGCATCAAGTATGTCTCGGTGGCCCACCCTAGAGCCAATGGACAGGTTGAACGAGCCAATGGCATGATTCTGGATGCACACAAGAAAAAGATCTTTGACAAGAGTGAGAAGCTGGCTGGCAAGTGGATACGTGAATTGCCATACGTGGTCTGGAGTCTTCGAACACAACCCAGTAAAGCCCTCGCAGGGAACACACCCTTCTTCATTGTATATGGATCGGAGGCGGTTTTGCCCGCCGACCTGCAGTTTGGAGCGCCACAACTGGCCATCAAGGACATTGCTGAAGCTGAAGCAATGCGCATCAAGGAGATCGACTTACTCGAGGAGGAGCGTCTCAACTCTGTTATTCAGTTGGCTCATTATCAGCAGACTCTACGTCGCTACCATGATCGATACACGAGGCCTTGTTCCTTCTCAATAAGGGACTTGGTATTACGCAGGGTGCTCAAAACTGCGGGACAACATAAGTTATCTCCTCCTTGGGAAGGTCCATACATCGTCACAGAAGTTACTTGTCCAGGATCATATCGTCTATCTCAAATGGATGGCACACTAGTCAGGAAGTCCTGGAACATAGAGCATTTGCGCAGGTTCTATGCGTAGTGTTTTTCTGTGGCTTCTAGAATTAGCAGTCGGTGTCGTTTTTTGTCCTCTGCCTTCATTGTACTCTTCATACTCTATGAATAAAAGTACTCTTGGGATAAAGCATTCTATGTTCCTTTCTCTGTTTTTTACTCACGTTACTCACTCGCTGTATATGGGCAATCGACCTAGGTCAGTTGACCGACAGTACGGTGCTACATGCCCACTCTTACTCTTGACGGGGATAACTCCGGCCCCACCACGAGAGCAATCGGCCTACGTCAGTTGACCGACAGCACGGTGTTACATGCTCTCGTTCGTACTCATATCAGGAGAGCACTCAAGGCCCCAACAAAACAAAGGCAATCGGCCTAGGTCAGTCGACCGACAGCACGGTGCTACATGCCTTTGCAAGACCTCACAACCGGGGAGCATTCAAGGCCCCAGCCGAACAAAGGCAGAGGGTTTAGGTTTGACGACCTACAGCTCGATACTGCATGTCTTTGCTTCATCATGTTACTCTTTCTTACAGTACTCGTACTCATTATCGTTATATCTTACTTTCTTATTTACTGCTATATCATAAGTTTCAACTCAGGTCACGTTATCGACTTAACATTGTCTCTTTTTCCTACACAGACATGACTCTCAGGTACGCATAAGAATATTTTTCATTCATAAACTAACTCTGTTTTGCAGAACAATAGTTAAAGTATCGACATAAGAAGTCAAATATGTACACACAGCATTCAGTTCATCACATCACATGGGGAATCATTGTCTACTCATTGCCACCTACAAGGAGTTCAGCAATCATGCGGGCTTCATCTTCATACTCAATGATCTGGTTCTCGTTTACTATCTTCGCTGGTAAACTCACCAAGTCGATCTCAGGTTGTGAACTCTTGATGACCACAAGAACGGGAGTAAGAACGGATTTTACTCGCTCTGAAATCATGGACTTCATGTCATCCATGAAATGGTTATTCGATTACCCAGAGGACGAGCTACAGCTTTCTCTAGCGCACAGATGTTAAGGATCTTGATCAAAGCAGTATTGGCACTCAAGGTAGTTTCTTTTGCCTTCTCAAAGGCGTCCTTCAATTTGTTGCAGTTCTTCTTGTTGGTCTCATAGTTCTTTTTGAAAACCTCTGACACCTGAGCCTGATGAGCAGCCTCATCTTAGGATTCTTTGAGTGTAGACCTCGTAGAGGCTAGCACCTTCTTCATTTTATCATGGGTGCTCTGGGATTCAGCCAGCTCAGCCTCTTTGTCCTTAAGTGCTTGGCGTGTTAAGGAGTGGCTATTCCTCAAAGATTCCAATGAACTGGCAGTGTCACGGAACGACTTCTCGAAGCCATCTCGAGATTCTTGCAGCTGCTAGTATTCATTATTTCATTGACGCATCTTCTCCTGTGGAATGATACAATTCATACGCTTCTGTGAGCAAAGAATATGCTAGTTGAGATTCTTGACGAGTTACCTCATGGTTCTTCTTCTCAATATCTAGCTGCCTGCAAAGGTCTGCTGTTGTGTCTCTAGCTTGGTCTCTATCAGCAATGGCGTTACGATGCTCTATCTCTCGAGTCATAGCCACTTGCTTCAGGCGAGCAATTTCAGCAGCAGCAGCTGGCAGCGAGTTCACGGTTCAGCTTCAAACCTCAGATATTGGTATACGAAAAGGTTGAATATATACCTGTTGCCTCAGCTTTGCGTGTAGCTTCAGAATCAGCTAGTTGTTGTCTCAAAGTAGTAACCTCCAGGCTGGATAGTGCAGCAATCTTCTCACAGATCATACTGGCCTGTTGAACTCCACCTTGTAGTTCGAGTTGTTTAGGCAATAGCAAAGGCAATATTGGATGTGTAAAGTTGCTTGGTTGGCATACCTCGAAAGCCGTCAATAGCCCCGAGCTTGGGGATGCTGGTACTAGTTGGCGACTGTTATCACCTACCTCAATTGGAGGGGGTTGGGCGCTGTCTGGCTCAATTGTGGCCAGGGAGTCGGATTGACCTCCTTCGGCATGATCAGTATGCTTTGGTTCTTTAGTCTCTTTCTCTTGAGCTGACTCATGGACCTCAGATGAGGGCTGGGGAGTATCTCCTGCATCAATCTCAGTTGGATGCCCTTGGGAGATGACGGCTTCAGGTGACGGCTCGGTCACATGCATTTGCTGCAGTTCTTCTGGAGCTGCTCTGGTTAGTGCCTGTTGCCAGTTGTTAGACGGTATTGCTGCCTCATGCGCAGTTTCAGTGGCTTCATTCATGCGAGTATCAGTTTCAACATCAGGAATATCTGCCGGCTTTGTATCTGCATGGTTTTCAGACTCTAAGTCCTTTGATGCAAGCTTTGTTGAGGCTCGGGGGCTTGTGGTCTCATGTTGTGGCTCCCTAGAGCATGCTGACAGTGGGTCTATATCTTCATCAGAGCATAAAGTGAAGGGAAGTTTGCAAGTGTCTCTGATAATTCGATCTAGGTCCAAATCTTCTACTGTCAGATCAATTTCGTCCTCATTAGGTGGCAAAGCGGGTACAGAAGGGGCTACTGTGGTATCATAGCGGTGTTTCTTGGATCGCCTCTCGTGATGACACAGTTGAACTTGCTCTTCTTCTTCATCGTCCTCATCAACCAAGCTAGTCCAGTTAACCCCAACTAAGGTATCATCAGTTTTAGCTGCAGTTTGGGAGGAATACCTGGATTTCTTGCTAGCTTTGTCCGATGACTCGGGAGAGCTTGTGAGATCCTTGATTGACCTCTTGTTTGTCCTCTGTTTCCGTGTCACCACGGTACGAATGGCCTTCGCCTTGATATGCCCTAGGCCAGCTGCAGCTCGCGTCTTCATGCCACTTGGAGCAGTTGTTCGGGGGCTGCCTTGGTGATATCGCTCATACTGGTATCTTGAGCGGTTTGGGCTGCACGTTGTATCACAATGAAGGTATGCTCTTCATTATTTCCAGCACCATGAGCAGCGGTGACAACAGCCTCCATCTCTTCAGTGGATAACTCGGATTGTCGTTTTGATAGCTTGTCAGCACCAGAGGTTGTGGGGTCTGACAGAAACTTGGATATATTGCTTTGCATTAACTCTATGAGTCAGGAGATGATTGCAAGTTAAATTACTTACAGAAGTCGTAGTAAGATCACTTACATTGGGAGTTGGATTCCATGCGGAATTGGTTTAGGAGTACCCTCGTTGTGAGCTTCACCTCTGAGCATCAACTCCACTCGGGCTTTGACATCATCTTCAGTCATGGCCCGGGTTGTTTCTCTAGTTGGATCACTAGCTCCGACGTACAGATAAGCAGGGTAAATCCTATCCTTCAGTGGCTGAATGCAGCGATACACAAAATCTATAACCACAGCATGGGCAGTAAGGCCATTTTCCTTCAGATTGGCTATTTCTTCTAAAAGGGCATTGATCTCAGCTTGTTCCTAAGCAGTTGGCCCTTCTTCCTAGCTTGCTAGCTTGCTGTCAAGTTGTCTCCCAGACCTCGAGGGGAGAGAGTTTCCATGGTTTTCTATATAGAACCACTCGGAGTGCCATCCTCTGTTGTTATCCGGAAGGGGATATCCAAATAAACAGCTTTGTGATTCTTCCACAGCTCAAAGCTGGCCCCTCCAGTAACTTGTAATACTCCATCTCTCAGACCAGCTTTGCAATGATATAAGTACTTCCTTAAGCCAAAGTGAGGGACAATTCCAAGAAACGCCTCGCAGAGATGGACGAAAATCGATAGTTGAAGAATCGAATTGGGGTTCAGGTGAGACATATTGATTGCATAGAATTGCAATAGGCCTCGCATGAATGAGTAGACAGGGAGACCTAACCTGCGGATGAAGAAAGGCATGAACACCATTGCCTCATAGGTGTCCTCAGTTGGAGCAGCATCATCCTTCTTCCCGCACACCCTCCAGTTTGTCACCTCCTTCTGTGGCAGGACGCCCATATCTACTAATGATTGTGGCATAGGCTCGGTGACAGTGGAGGGGCGGTATGCTAAGTATGGCGAAGGTAGCTGCCGGTTCTCGTTGTGCGGCAGGCCCTCACTGGTGTTTCCGCGCTCGCTCAAGGTTTTCTTCTTGGGAGCCATGGATGTGGATGTCTCTGTTGGGTTGGAGGTTCGAGAAGCGATGGGCGCAGTAGCGCTCTGAGTTCAAACAATGGCGGCGGTTTCAGTGGGGAAGAATGGTAGCACAGCTCTTAGGTGGATGAAATTGGTTCAGGGTATAGATCTCAAACAACCCTGACGCCGTGAGTAACAGTTCTCGTGGACTGACGGAATTTGCGGTTATCGTTAACATTTACTCGGATCTCGTGACGCTTTGGTTCAGTCGGGTCTTTCTAAGATTAATTTGTCGATTTCAGTCGGGATGATTTTTGGTTGGTACTCATGAGTGTAAGTTCATGTTTTCTGTTACTCGAGGAATGGGGTTTCTAATTCGACCCAGCAAGTTGAGTTTTGCCTGAACTCTGGAAGTAAGTGCAGTGCGATTTCTTTTGTCGTGGGACGGTTTCATCTTTACTTCAAAGAATTTAAAGGTGCATTTGACTCAAATGCAAGATTTTCAAGATACAAACACACGGAAGAACTCAAAAAGCAAAGGATAATACGATGGATTTCATTATATAGTTCATCAAGGCGGATTACATATAAGGGGGGAGATTATCCTAATCTACTACTAACTACTACTACTATGGTGGTGGTGGCCTACACGCCGGGCCAAGGGCCCAGTGACGCGGCGGCGCTTGGAGGCCGGAGCGTCGGCCTCATCTCCGCCGTCGTCACCGTCGTGGCCGCCCGGGCCATCTTCGCCGCCGGGGGCATCGTCGTCGTCGTAGTCGTCGGAGTCCTCGTCCTCGCTGTCCTTCTCCTCATCGTCGGAGGACTCCTGGAGGGCGGCACAACGGAGGCCGCGGAGCTTGGTGCACTCTTTGCGGTTGTAGCCCTGGGAGTCGTCGGTGTTGGGCTCCGACTCGTCCTCCCGGGCCGGTGCATCCTCGGGGGCTTCCTCCTCCTCGCTGGAGGAGAAGTCCTCCGAGGACTCCTCGTCATACGCGCCGCCATAGTACGCGTCGTCGGAGTCCTTGTACTCCGTTGACGGTGGCGAGCGCGCACGCTTCTTGCCCTTCCCTCCGGCCATGGCTGAGTGCGAGGGGGTGGGAAGTTCTTGGGGTTTTTCTTGAAGTGATGGGTAGTCAATGAAGGCGTAATGGATGGCCAGGCGATGGCTCTGAACTTATAGTACGGCCACCCCGCTTTGATCTCTGTGAGCACGATTCAATTGGTTGTGTCGTTTTGACTTCCTCCATGCGTCAGTCATCGCTTGGGCGAGCAGTGGCTGTTGCGTGTTCGAAAGATTCCTGTTTTCTTGGGGTTTTTTCGGTAACTCCTCGGTGCCTTCCGCTCATTCCCGTTGGGTTAATCCCATGGGGTGCGGGATTTGTGGAAAAATTATTCTTTTTCCTAAAATCTGAGAAAACAGGAAGTTTGAGTCGGTTTTCTATGACTTGGAAAACTGGGTGCAGATGATAACTCGGATAAAAGGATTTGTTGTTCCTCAAGTTAACTCGGCACTTGAGGAAGACATTTTGTGAAATATGATCGAAGGGCTTGGATCTTCAAGCTGGTTGATACTCAAGTCAACTTGAAGCTGGGGGGCTACCCCATGGGGTGCACCTGGCGGTGCACCAAAACAGACAGTATGGATTCAGGTGAGGAACTCATGAGCAGTATATTATTTTTCTTGGAGTCTCGAGTTAATTAATCTCTAAATTAACTCGAGCCTCGGGGGCTTGTGGGGGATAGATATCCCCTGGGCCCTCACAGCCTGGATTCAATACGTGGGCCATTGGAAGGCCCAATGGAGACAGCAGGCCCTTTACAAGGTGCCGACTGGTCTCGTGGGCCCGAGAACGGATGACGAGATTGAAGACCAAGTCAAAGGCGCTATAATTCAGGAAAGGCGTAAAGGAGTTGGTTCGGACTCTGTGTTTAGAAACAGCGGGACTCAAGGAAGGAAACGTGTAATTGTAGATTCTGCGTACTCTTTTAGGCTTCCAAACAGAGTAGGACTCGTAGATGGGAACCGACTTGTAACCCTAGCCCTGCCGGACTATATAAGGCGGGTGAGGGACCCCTGCGTAGAATATCGATCATCTCATCGCATACCAGCCACCGAACATCCAAGCCCTCATTGTAACCTCGAGAACTTAGATCAATACAACTCGCAGCAAACAGGACGTAGGGTGTTACGCATATCGCGGCCCGAATCTGTATAAACCATTGTGTTTTGTCACATCTCTACGCGAACCATCGAGCTACGTGACACCCCAAAAGCATCACGTGACACACCCCGTGGTGTATTGCCGGTATCAAACACCGACACCGGGGGCATCATCGTCGTTGTCGTCGTCGTCGAAGTCCTGATCCTCCTCTTCCTCGCTGTCCTCCTCCTCATCGTCGGAGTCCTGGAGGCCAGCGCGGCGGAGCCCACGGAGCTTGCACGCTCCTCGGCGTTGTAGCCCTGGGAGTCGTCGGTGTTGGGCTCCAACTCATCCTCCCGCGGCAGCGCCTCCTCGGGGATTGGCTCCTCCTCACTGGAGGAGTGGTCGTCGGATGTGATGCCCCGGCATCTCAAGAGCCTTAACACGCAGCTAGAGACAAGTTAATAATGAATTAGGACTTGATGAAGCTTAGAGAGTAACGAAGACTAGATGGAGAATTCACTAAGTCAAAAATTTTTCTAGGAGAGTTCGAAACTCTACATGGTTTGGTTGTTTAAGTCACCACCCACAAGCTTTTATGCAAAACACCAAATACAAAAGTCTTAGTTTGGGATGTTATCTTCAATTTTGGTATTATGACCATCTTTAAAAATCGTATGTTATGAGGTTTAAAAGACGAGACCAGATCAAACCAGAGATTCCTTGAGAGATGCCAGTAGTGTTCGTGACCAAATTTGGGCCCTAATAAAACTATTAGATTCATTAAGCAACTGAGCTTAGCTCCATTATCAAAGTTGTCGTACATACCGTGAACTTCACTTTTGTTAACCTGAGCGTGGTTTCAAACTATCTTTAACTGTCACGTCCGGTTTCAATGAACAAAACCGTGCAACATATATATACGCCAAGAAACGTCTCGCATATACATGACAAATTACAGAATACCACAACACATGCCAAAGATAAAAACGTGCATAACATTAAATATATCATTATTACACTGTGACACAAGTTTTTAACTCAGAGCATAACGTAGCATAGCAGAAGCATAAAAACATAAAGATAACGGGCGCCACAGGGACGTCAACTAGTGAACGATACGCCTAATACTCGTCGTGGTCTTGCACAAAGTCTTCATTACCTCCATCATCTGAGCAGCGGTTGGATTTTTCCCCCCAACAAGGAATAAATATAAAGAAACAAGCGTGAGTACAGAATACCCAACAAATATAACATAAACCATGAGGCTCTATGGTTAGCTAACAAACTGCATTAGCTTTTAATTTAAAACTTTTATTAAGGCCTAATTACTATGAATTAGTAACAAAACCATTAGCCCAAAAGATACAGCATAAGAATTAAATAAGTTTAAACAGATATAACCATTATCATAACCATAACCAAAACCAAGGAACCTCAGCCAAGGGTTCTTCTAATCACTCGGAAAGGTCTGGGCCGCTCATAACTGTGAGCATGACTAACATGTTAGTTTTACACTCTCGAGAGGTTGTACATCTTTACCCACAAGTCGTGAGCTACACCAGGAGTTCATCACATTACCGGATATGAGATGACTAGCAAGCGCACTACGAAGCCTTTACAAAGATTGCATTAGTAAGGTGTAACCGCTAAGGTTTCAGGGTCGCAACGGTGGTGTCCGCCTCTAAAGGAAGAAGCACATACATATAACGTAAAGCACACTCAACCATGAGGTAGCGCAGCGACCACTGATGCTAGCCTCCCCTCTTGCCCCGCAGGTAAGTTACTCCCAAACCAAAACAACCTAATTAATCAGCTAAGATTGTCCCATTCCAATTTTGTGGTAGCACTATTGTCCCAGGTGGTCGCTTTGTGATTCGGTTCTTAGGGAGAGAACTAGTAAAAGCACACGAGCACATTGCTCCAACTCCTTAAACCATGTTGCTAAAAACCATATTAAAATGGACATGAACCGATCAGGGGTCCAGCCCAACAATTAATTGCATAGGATTATTAATCAAAATTAAATTAACAAAAGGACATGAGTTGGTGCAGCACCTAGCACAACTTAACCTTATGCATCCCAGAAGGTAAAACATATAAGGGTAAAAATAGCTAGGTAAAACCTTACAGGCATACAAATTAAAATGCACATGCAGTAAATAAAAAAGGTTATTAGGTGTTGTTTATGTTATACTTGCCTTTCTCAAAATTTATTCCTTGCTGCTGCTCAGAGGCTTCTGGAGGTTGCTCTTCGAACTCAATAGGCGGATTAGCGTCTACGCACGATACACGGCACCAACTAGCATACACATGATCACACATGCAAATAAACAATTGCAAAAGGGGTAAGAAATAGTACATCATTACACAAAAATAGAAGGTAAAATGTATATAAAATTATTCTACTCATTTCTACGGTCGCGTAGGTGCGAGAATCGCCGAAAACGGACTTAAAACGTGAAAGATATGGCCGTTTGAAGATGATAGGACCTATTTGCAATTACATTTCGAAAACCAAGGGTCAAAACATTAAAAACAGGGCCTCGGTTCTAAAGGGATGGACTGTAGGTTGATTTGAACAAAGGTGGAAGGCTCTTTAGCAAAAGTGCCAGCGGCTGACCGGCGGTTGACCCCGCGGTTGACCGACGGCTGACCGATCACCGGCGGCTGATAGCCCTTGGATCGGAATCGGACGGCTTAGAAAGGAAAGGAGAGAGGGACTTGGCGGAGGCGACCTTCGGCCACGGCGGTGCGTCGCCTGAGCGCGGCGCTCTGGAGGCTGCGGGGCACGGCGCAGGACGAGAGCACGCCGGGGAGCAAGAGCTACGGCGAACTCACCCCGGGGTTCGAACGCGGCGCGCGGGTGACGCAGAGGGCTGGCCACGGGCGGAGGCGGCCGGCGACGTCGAGCTCCACTGGGCGGCGTTGAGGGGCGGCTTCGGCGTACAAGAAACGACGGAACGGGCCTCCCTGGGTGCCTGCGAGGGTGGCACGGGGGTTAATTGGGCCGGAGAAGCCTCGAAGGTGGCGAATTTTGGCGGCGGCAGTGGCTCACCTTGGAGCTCTGGCGGCGGAAATTGGAGGCGGCGCGTGGCACTAGGGCTTGGGGGCGGCTTTGGATGCGAAAAGATTGCGGCGGCGGGTCTCGTGACCCCTTTTATAGGGCGGCAGCTCCGTGTCCGACTCGAGTCCAACCCGAGTTTGACCGGACTCGGGTCCGTGGCGGTAATGGCGGCTCTGCGTGGAGTCCGAGCGAGGAGAGGGGGAGGGCTCTGGCAGGTGAGCCGTGCGGGCTCGGGACAAGGGCGGAGGCCAGGTCCTTGGCCAGAGAGACGGCGGGCCTGGGGCCATGGCACGGTGAGAC